>JAGSMU010000036.1:4800000-6119664 GCA_029286865.1 Teinopalpus imperialis | reverse complement strand
TAATTGCCGTAGGCAGTTAAATCCCATCCAGCAAGCCCCCCGTTTTTGTACTCCTAAGAATTAAGCTGTATGTAGTCGGGTCTCTAGATTCTTACGAGTAAATAAAGTAGTAATATGTACTTTGTGTGTCACTGTAATATTGCGTTTACCTCTGTTGTTGTCGTCTGATGTGTGTTACCCGGATCTCTCCCATAATCTTCTTAACAAGCTGGAACACCTGTTAAACAGCTGCATTCGATTCATTTTTAGTTTGCGTAAATATAACCATATCCCTCATTATCAATCTCAGTTTAATTGTCTTTCCATACAGAGGGCGTACTTCCAGAATTTTGTTTGTTCTCTAGATAAATTCTTTATTGTCATGAAAGAATTCTTCAGTCTTAGTTTAACATCTAGATCTATATTCCAGCTCACTTTACCGTTTTTCTTGCAATTTCTTTTTCTGTACGAGCTACACTACTCTGGAATTCCTCACCCGATGACATCAGAATGTCAGTAATAAAATCAGTTTTAAAAATTTGGTTCGTGACAACTTAGGTAACTTAAGTAGTAAGTATAGTTCATCATCCGCATATGAAAATATATATAATTAGATAGGTGTAGCTCTAAATCATCAAGCACCTATCACAATATCTCTCCACACCTTGGATTGATTGGTACAGAATGCCTTTGGCACTAAGTCCGCACTTTGCGAACCTTTAACTTTGTTACGGTTAATGCAATAAAGAGTAAATAAATATATAAATATTCATTGACATACACGAAATTCTAGTTACAATGTAGCTTTCCTATCTGAAATGCTGTATATTAAGCTCTATCATGTCATGTTTACGATGTTTCTGCTTATCAAAAGGCAACTACGCAATACATATTTTAGTGAAATAAACATTATTCAAACACGTAAATACGCGCACAGTCATTCGAGGGAACAAATTCAGCCTATTCAAACAGAAACGCAATTATTTATCAATGTATATTTTTTTATATTTTATGTGGATATGGTTCATTTATTTTTTTCTTATGGACCGCAAAAAGCCTGATGAAAAACTGAATGCTGCTTAATGATTGTTGGAGTAAGTACGCGTATAAATATTCACATTACATTCATTCACATCTCAGATGTGTATCAAAAAGCCGTAATGAAATTTTCTAAAATTTTGTTCAAGGAAATGTCTACTACTCGGTTCATTTACGAGAAGTATGTAACTATTATATAATAGCCGTGGTATATCTGTGTTGAAGTGTTTGCTCGACTTCACAGTAGAGGAAACATAGTATTTTATTCTTTTATATTTTTAAAGAGCGCTGTTACCGTTGCTAACACTCCTGTTAACCACTCCAACTAAGCTAACGCTTGTACTAGGATATGGTTGACGATAATAGTTGAATGGCGAATTCGAACCCACGACCTTATTTCCTCCCACCGTATCCTAAACGATTAGGCTATTGACGCTTTGTGCACCAGTGCCGACAGCAATAAACATTTAGCAATTTAAAGTGCTTTACTACGTGTTCGAATGTAGAGGAAAACATATTCAACAAATCCGTATATATATCATGAAGATAAATTCAAAAAGAAAATTCAAAACATGTGACGTCAACCAATCTGCATCGGTGTCGAAAGATGAATAATGGACTATGGATACGAATACCCTTTTATAGAGATGATGCCTATTCCCAACAGTGGGCTATATATAATACATAGGAGTAAAAGTACCTTATATAATATGTATATATTAGCTTAGTTTTATATTTACCTTGGCATATCTTCAAAACACTTAAATTCTCTTCGAAATAAGTGGTAGCTTTTGGCATACGGTTACTAATTGAAATATGGAATTCAAGGAACTCTGTTTGAATGTTTGAACTTAGTTTTACAGAATTTACATCTGAAATTGTCGACCCGCAAACATTTGTTCCAGTTACATATATTCGTCTCTATTTAATAAATAACTTTACAATTTCACAGAAATGTAATTTGATTTACTCAAAGTTTTTTTCTTATTACAGTAAGAGTAACGAACGAGCACACAATTCACCTAATGGCAGGTGATTCCAGTGGTCCATGACATCTACATTCATCCTTGACAAGGAATCATAATGCAGATGCGTTGTCAGCCTTGAGAACTGAGATAGAATGCCTCGTCACTAGTAATAAAGATCTCCGGATCCCTTCACTCAACAGACTGCAGCATAATGCTGCTATTTTATGCTGGTATTCTGCGAGGGCGTGGTCCTACCCAACTTGAGGTGACCCGTTCATTCTGCAACTAGAAATAAACTGCAGTGTAGCTCAGCCAATGTCACTATTTTTTACATATATTATATAATTTTTATACATATTTCAGCTACAATTAGCCCCAATCGACATATCACTTACCATTAGAGGAGTTTTTGGAGAGTGTTCCTGTTCTTGTTGGTCTAATATTATAAAGAAGTATATCTTTATTTAGACCAATTTAAATCTCGGTGGATATCAATTGCTGTACTTTGACGTACGGTAAATTAAGCTACACTTCCCAATTACTCTATTCAAAGTCACTACAACTTTGTACTTTGACTATTAAGCTGGCGTTAATGTTGAAGGCGGCCATCAGAGAAGAGTGGTGGCGTGTTGTGAGCCTTACCACTTACATCTAAAGTGATGACCACGACCACTCTGTCAAGAGTGATACCGACATAGAAGAAAGAAGAATGCAGAAGAATATATAAACCACTTTAACCTAGAGCGAGCAGATTGTTTTCGCCAGTCATTATAATATATAATAATTTTGGTGAACTTATCAATAAAAAATGAGGACTGATACAAATGCTTTGTTACGAGTTATGGTAACAACACATTTGTATCAGTCCACACGGATGATAACACACCAGCACGTAATATTTCTGGTTTGTCATATGATGAGAAACTTATCAAGGATGAATGTAGGTGCTATGGGCGTTAGTCCCATTCAATTTAAAAAAAAATCTGTCTATTTTTTACGCAAAACCGATGTAGTGATAATTTTACTTTTAAGAACAAGTTTCGAGTCAAATAATTTAAACCCTTTTTGACAACGGTCACAATACGTTACAGTAATTTACTAACTTTACTTTTTTCCATATAATTGACTATAAACTAAACCATACTATTGAATAAAACGATTTTTTTGAACTACGAATTTTATTGCGTTTTTTTATTTTACCTTTTTATTCCAAAGTTACACCAGTTTTTGATATATACACATAGAGAGAGAATTTTACGGGCGACGGTAATCACTTACCATCAGGTGTGCTGTATGCTTGTTTTCCACCTATTCAATAAAAAGAAATGCTCAATGTCTCTGCTAGAAAATAATTGGC
The DNA here is from genome assembly GCA_029286865.1 of Teinopalpus imperialis. Classification (NCBI taxonomy): domain Eukaryota; kingdom Metazoa; phylum Arthropoda; class Insecta; order Lepidoptera; family Papilionidae; genus Teinopalpus; species Teinopalpus imperialis. The sequence goes on along the minus strand of JAGSMU010000036.1, from coordinate 6,116,322 downwards.
TCTCTTTTTACCTACGGCAACGCCGTCATGATTTTCATAATGTGCAAGTATACCTAAAACACATTAGGAAAAATTATTTAATACACATACAATACAGCTTTATATTAAGATATTTTAAGGTATATCATTAAATACGAGTAAGTTCATACTTTATTATTTAAAGTAGTGGTAAGATTATTGTACACCTTAATACTGAGTTCAATTTTCATTTGGCAATACAAAAGTGATTTTTAACTCTTAGAATCAAATTTTATGTATAACTTTAGATTATCTACATACAATTAGCTAAGCAAAAAAAAAATATTTTGTGAAAAAAGGATGTGGAAATAGATATTATTAATTAAAACAAAATATATAACTCAATAGGAAATAAGGACATAAAAATGATCTTATAAATTTTAAAATGTAAATTGTAAATATTTTTTATAATATATTAAATATTCTTCATTCTTCATACCTTAAGCGTTAACCTGACATCACAGGTACAAAACTAATTAGATTCTTTATATTATAAATTTCATAGAATCTAACCTTCTTTGTCTAGCCATCCTTTAATCTTCTGCCAGTTAACGTTGGCTGGCTGAATAAAACGGCTTGCTTTTCTAGAGTCGGTAATTATGTTGTTATTTTGCGTTTTAAAACAAATATCTTACAATATAATGTATAATTATATAGTAATGTCCACTAAAATTAGCATACATAAAATCGTTATGATTTCGGACTACAAAACGAGTATATCCAACTATGATTTAAAAATAATTCAACTAAATATTAATAGACTTAATACACAATACACAAAAAAACAGCTACACAAATAAACACACATTTGTGCAGATTATTTATTTTTTATATTATTTCCGAAATTCTACAAAACGTCTATTAATTGCAAGAATATATTCAGACTATTCATTATATATAATCAATATCTTTTTAGATAAAACCTCAAAACTGACCCTATACTCTCGCATAATTCCAGGTTTTGGTGTCACGATCGCCAAATAATTAAATGTTATCTATTTTTTTTATTGACGGACCTACATTGAATATCTAATAATATTAGAATTACACTACACGGTGGAACATGTTATAGGAATGAACTCTTTGTAGCGTTTTGTTTTTGTTGTGGATGTCATACGGTAACTTCTGATTGTTACTTTTCTGATATCAAATTTATGGAAAATCGACTACAAGTCAAAAGTAACTTTAACAAGAAGCGGTTCATTAGAACCTAATATTAAATGACGACTGGAGCCATACAAACCTACATCAATTCTTAACTTTCGAAGCTTCCTTCCTATGGGCTTTCCGAGAAATTATGAAAATGGGTCTACCAGTTTTCTCTCAAACCATAGCATCAGGGTCGTAGTCGACGTTGCATGCTCTAACTCCAAACCAGTGAATGCCGGTGTTCCACAAGGCTGTGTGCTATCTCCAACCTGCTTTCTTCTGCATATCAATTACATGTTGCAAATTAATAACATTCATTGCTAGGCAGGTGACAGCACTGGCCTTGCCAATATTTCTCGAGAAAACGTCAATGAGTGCCGGAACAAACTTGTATCAGAGGTCGAGACTTTGTTAAACAAAGTATCAGGTTGGGTCTGACAAAATCTAGTACAATTTAACCGCACGAAGACATAAATTTGCTTTTACCGCTAAAAAGATTCCCTAGATTCTATTGATATTGATGCTGTTAGCCTATGCGGCTCTTACAGCTTCATCGGATACAGAAAAGATTCCCTTTGTCACGTCTCCTTATTTTGAATTACTCCCTTGTTACCTCAGCTGGTATTGGATTCCTTGGCATTGACATATCTAGCGACGTTCAGTTCACTTGGAGGGTAAGGCCAAATTGGCCTCTAAAAAACTGAGCGACCTTAAGAGCGAGACAATATTTCATGTCGGTCCACTGTTTGCAACTTTACAAAGTGCACGTTCGGTCTCACATAAAATACTGTTCTAGCCTCTGGACCGGGGCACCCCAGTACCAGCTACTTCCGTTTAACCGCAATCAACGGAAAGCGACTCGAATCGTTGATGACCAGGTATTTTCCAATGGGCGGATTCACTGGCGTTGCGAAGAGATGTTGCATCTCTTTGAATTTTTTACCGAATTTACCATGGGGAGTGTTCTGAGGAGTTGTTCGGATTAATTCCAGCCGCTGAGTTTCGTACACCACGACAAAATTCAAAATTTCATCCTCATCATCTCGATGGTTGTCAATCAACCACTGTACGCTTCACGCAAAATTTCCTACCACGCACACGATCTTAGGTTTACACTCACCATACGAAACGTCAACGTTATACTGCTATTTCAAGCTGGTATTCTGTAACATAGTCATTGCTGGGCCGATCCGATCAATTCCTAATACAGTTACAAACTAGTTGCAGGGTGGTTGTATGTTTGACCATTTTTAATATTACAATTACATACAATAACATACAATAACATACTTGTTACTGACAAAGCTATAATGCTTAGTTGATTAATATGAAGGGATAAAGTTTCACATTTAATGATACATTTTAAGATTTAATGATAAAGTTCAATAAGTGTGACATAAACATGTCACACTTATTGAACTTTCGGTAAGTGTTAAGTGCTAAATATATCTAATTACTTTTTTTTAAATATTTTAAAATCGATCTGACTCTACCCAGTCTGTAAAAACTAAAAAACATAAAGATATGGATGAGTTTAATTTCCATATGATGTTCAAGTTAAAAAAGCCAAGCTATGAATAATAACGAGAAAGCAGAAACCCCACAATGCGTACGCAAGTCACGGCTTTAGAGGGTGTTTTATACCAAAATTAGGCCCGTGATAAAATCCCTCAATCTAATTTTAAATATATTCGGAAAAGGACCAGGCAGTTTTCAGGACTAGCAGCAAAAAAAAATATACTTATAAATTATTTACGTTATTGACCCAAACTAATGTCTGCATAATTTTTTCCAGGAATTGCAGTTGAGTGCAAAATATTTGTATTTTTTTTTAATTAGTAAATATTTGCCATATTACGACATATATACGAGCAGTAAATATATATAACTAAACATCCTTTATAGCTAATTATTTGCATACTATTATATGAAATTTGTTGGGATTTTTCTTCCCTACAAATAACTAAGCCAAGTAAGCCAATTAAGTAAGCACTGGTATATATTTTCTTCAGCAGCAACCGATTGCATTTCACTTGAATTTGTTGAGGATAGTTGTTGACTGCATCAGCCAATGAACTGTGTGCTTGTTCGTAATATAAAAAAATAAAAAATAATAATAATACTTAAATAAATATTATAAAAAAAAGCTGAATTGAAGAACTCTAAGTTGTGTCGTTAAGTGTACTAAACGATAATGACATACTAAACATGTTTTTAAAGTCCCGTAATATACAAATGTTTCCATTGCAAAATATTCTGTTCTAATTATATTATAACCCAAAATCTATGACCTGTGATAAATAATAGATAAGCATGGTAATATTTCTTATCAACTTCATTATTTGGACCTTTATGTTTTTAATCTGTTCATCCGTATAAAATTAAAAGACTCCGTTGCAGGTACATAGGATTCGGGGATGATCCATAAAATATTGATTGAAGAAATGGAAATACCTTCGATTATCTGTAAAACATTGCTAAAGTACAATTTGTATTCTAAGGTAATTTGTAAGGTAAGTCATTCCAGTCATTGTAAATGCCGTTTCGTTTCAAAGCCACAAAACATTCCTTTTGGAACAGCAATATTCCACGTTACCATCTTGCAATAAAGCTGATAATCGTTTGTGGCAAATATGTCGTGATAATATGTAGTATTTTTGCAAATATAGACTCTATGTGTACGTAATAATAACGATATCAGGTTGTGTAAGTGGTTATGAATGACGAAGCCAGCTGTGGACAGGAGAATGAGTCACTCTGTCCCGCTTACTCGCCGCGTACAATGCGTGAGCGCATTGTGAGCTACCGTCTGTTATGTCAGTAGATTGTATTCATTTTTGCAGTGTGACATCTACCATCGCATGTGACAGACGTAACTCGAATAAAATTTGGCGCGAATAACTATTGAATAATTTCGAAAATGATATAAACTATATCATTTTCAAGTGATCCTTCTGTGATGACTGACACGGTAAATTATATTGTAAGAGTTGTAGTAATAACAACGTTATATTACGTCTTATTGTGTGTTTTTAAAGAAATTCGACGTTATTGGACCGAAATCGATTTGTCGGTGTCTTGAATATCTTGGGATTGTTTTGATTTAGAAACGACAATAACTGGTAAGTGTGTTATAAAATATTTCTGCCGAGGCCCTACAAGTATCTTACCATATATTATAATATTTTTACATAAAATAGAGACAATAGATTTTTGTGCATTTATAGTTCAATATAGCACAGAAAGTTAGAAAATATTTCATCCCCGTAATTATTTGGAAGTATTCAGAATTGTTTTTGTAATTAAATCTTTGCAATTTAAAAAAAACTTTTAAAGTAAAGCCTTTACTTCTTTTGTTTGTTTTATTTACACTTTTATTTAACAATAAATTAAGTCCCTACCTACTATTTCAATAACTGACACTAATTCTTTACAATTGTAGCCATATAAAAATATTTATTAAATACTCAAACTCAAACTCAAACTTAAGCTTCTATTGACACGTCAAATAACATGCATGTACATATATAACAAATATATAAAAATATTCCTTGATATTAGTAAAATATAAAATATCGCAACTTCTACAACAATATTTAAAATTTACAGGCGCCTCTTTTTTTATTATTTTTTATAGAATAGTTGGCAAACGAGGATGCAGACCACCCGATGGTAAGTGGTCACCGCCGCCCATGAACATCCGCAACACCAGAGGAGTGGCCACTTTTTACTAAGCTCTCATGAATGTTATTTTTTACAACTGTACACTTAATAAACTTTTATATGAGTTAGTTAAATTACCGAGTCCGGTTAACACCATCTTTAAGTGCCGGCGTTGTTAAAAATACAACAGTGTATCATCGGCTGTAAGTATACGAATTAACTCAATTAAACCAACGACTAACGCTTAAAAAGTGTTTCTGTCTTTAAAGTCGAGATTGCACTGTTTCGGTTTGGAGATTTTAAACCTTATAACCAGGCGATAAGATTGAAAAATTTTCTAAAGCTTGCATTTCTAGACGCTCATTACTGAGCATTACTATAACGATTAATAAAATAACACTTTTTATATACTTACGATTTTATACGTTTTAAAGACTCAGTGTTGCTTAAAAAGTTACAGGTATTAAAAATGTATCGAGATTTCCCTAATCTTTTTAAACTTTGAAATTTATACAGGTAACTGCAAGATGCACTATTAGTAGTAAATTGTTACCAGTTTATATCCATGACACGGATTAAGAAAAACCGAATCTTTTTTCTATATATGTATGTATATTATTTCTTATAATTGTATAAATACATAATATAATTAATATATATAAATCAAGTTTTTATATGTTTAATTTTATATTGTTTTATGTTTAAGCTATATAATATCGAAGAATTAAGTAACTGATTTTCTCACTGTATATGCTAGTACATTTATATATCTTATTTTCCATTTATCATTGTGATGATTATGGAGATAAAAGTTGATCGTCTAGTGACTCAAACGGCTATAGTTACGATGTGCTGGCTTCTACAAAAAATAGCGTACATTTATTGTTGAGTATATGCCAATAAACTCACCCTTGATGTGTTTGGGATCTAATGAGGTCAAAGTCAAACAGCTCTTACTATATCTGTCTATCCCCATCCGCACAAAAAACCTGAAAGCTTATTTTTTATATGGTAATCTATATATTTATGCGCACGTGGTAGAGTCAAGCCGCATCTCTGTACTAGATGTGGTTCTGTTGAAAGAAGAAGTCGACTCGATAGGGCTACGCCTTGCGAAGTACTAGCATAAATTCTTAGCTTAGCGCTTCTCTATTCCCTCCAGTGAAAGAATGAAATCGGAGACTAATTCGCCGGTAACGTGGAACTCCATCTATGCCTGATAACATATTTTCCCTATGATTCCTTTTTAAGGATAAAAGTGAGTCATGGGCTAAAAGAATCACTTACCATAAGGAACTATGTGTTTTGTCAACCTTTAATGGATTCCGGACAAATATAATTAAAACATAGCTCTGAAACTATCTACGATAACGACGTTTATATGTTATAATTTATATCTTCCATCTATTCTCATAAAAGTGTTACTGGTCCATGTGACGTATCTACTGTGACAAAGAAATGGTGTTATAGAAATATGGATTTATAACAAGACAATTTACAAGCTAGGTAATATATGAGCCTGCAACGTTCCTTATTGTCACACACATATATAACAGATATTCCCCACTTCCTCAGAAATGACTTCCCGTGGAAGTGATTAGTTGTTGAGCCAAACCAGGGGAGTTGAATGCTGTTACACCAACGAGGCAGTATTGCTTTTTAAAAGATATTTTAGTATGATATTTATTTATTTAGGCTTCATATACAGTATGTATAAAGGCGGACTTAAATATTTAACATACACTTATCAGAAAATTATTCAAAGTGTTATGTTGACATAGTTAAGACAATTATTTATCTATTAACTGTCTTAAAAAAGCGAAAATAATTATTATACATAATAATTTGATCTTTCGGTACATTACAAATTATTTTAGTCAATTATTTCAAAAATTATTAAATAAAATGAAGATAAAATTGTCAAGCCAAACTGGTTCAATAATATAATTGTATATTTATATCTTTGAATCTAGTGAAAAATATATTTATGAAAAATTAAAAAAAATACATTTCTTAAATACAAAATTAATTGGATGAAACAGTCAGGAGAGGATCACTTCCTCACAGAATACAAGCGTAAAATAGTAGTGATCTGGAGACCCAGTCTCCGAATCTGAGGCATCTCCTCTAATTCCTCAATATCGCATCTTTGCTGATATAGATGTTTATGGGCTGCAGTGATCATTTACAATTAGGTGAACTGCGTACTTTATTCTCAGTAAAAAAAAAGTATAATACATTGCATTCTTTGTAAAGTATTTTTACTCTTTGTTAAAGGAATAAATGACTGACATGCATGCTGCTCAAAAGTTCAACGGAAACTAAGGATGTCAATCAATTTGACAACCCTTTGGAAATAACAGGAAACTAAGCGGTTGACGGTGTTAAATTAATTTTAGAACATTCCAAGTAAATAGCATTAAATAACAGTTCAGGACATCCTGTGATCAAAGATTTCCCAGTACTAACACATGCTTATATGAGCATATCTTCATTAATGACTTCCATTAATGTCTTCTAACTAGTTGAAATAAAATTAGTCAGGTGAATCATTTAATGCATTTTATGTAAGTCATTTTATGGGAATAAATCGCTTCTATGAGAGTAATCTTGCTAAATTAAGTGTAAATGTGCTTAATACAAAATTACGAAATATAAAATATAAAATAGTCACGTTAGTTTTTTATAATATTTATATTATTCGTTAAAATAGATATCTATATTTTAAATTAAGTGTAAATGTGCTTAATACAAATTTATGAAATATAAAATAGTCACGTTACTTTTTTTATAATATTTATATTATTCGTTAAAATAGATATCTATATTTTAAATTAGTGTAAATGTGCTTAATACAAATTTACGAAATATAAAATAGTCACGTTACTTTTTTTATAATATTTAAATTATTCGTTAAACTAGATATCTATATTTTAAATTAAGTGTAAATGTGCTTAATACAAATTTACGAAATATAAAATAGTCACGTTACTTTTTTTATAATATTTATATTATTCGTTAAAATAGATATCTATATTTTAAATTAAGTGTAAATGTGCTTAATACAAATTTATGAAATATAAAATAGTCACGTTACTTTTTTTATAATATTTATATTATTCGTTAAAATATATATCTATATTTTAAAAATAAAAAGTATACAATGAAACATATTTTCTTTTACTTCCACTATAATAAAAAACAGTTGTAGAAACAAAAAGTTGGTATTATCGGGGAACAAGGTTACATTCGCAGAACACCAGCTAGCAGCTTAACAGTACTGTATTTTGTCCGATAAGTAAAAGAAACTGATGGATAGAAATAGTTGCCCCGAAATTGCGTTCTGATCACATTCCTTCAAATAAATTTCTCCATCCCCTTGCTATGAAGAATGTGGCGTAGTTTATAACGTACAGCACATTTTGACGGAATGTGTCCGGAACGAGAACGTCAGAGCAATATGTTTCTAATGACGTAATCACTGAAACGTTGTCTCGTCCTATCCAATGTCGGACGCGGCCAGGAAAATGTTTAAGTTGGCTAACTTAGTTTTAAGTAAATAGATAATTTTGCACAAGTGTATATCTCTTTGTACTTCTTATGGGGCGGTGTGAAATTTTTTATTAAAAAGAAATGGTTTCGCTATTAATGACCAACCAGATGTGGAATCCATTAGTCCTCAGATGGGTCAACTCATCTGCGTTATGATTTCTTATCTAGGATGAATGTAAATGGCATAGATAGCTTGATAGATCGCAGTAGACCACGCTGTGACTTGTACCTACCATCTTCAGCATGAATAGCCGATCGATTCCTACTCTATATGGCCTCACAGAATAGCAGCATAACGCAGCTTTATTTCGTTCCGTGAGTGTGGGGATACGTAAGAGCGACATATTCTATCTCAGTCCTCAGGCGTGACAATGCATTTGGAATCTTTTTTTAGGAATTTACGTGTTATAGGTTGCAGTAATCACTAACCATAAGAGTTGAACTGTTTATAAGGCGTAGTTTTTTTTAAATACTGAGTTGACACTCACGTTGCACGTGAAAAAACGCACGCAGAAAATTGCATTCAATGTACAAATTTTAACCTACGTGATACTATACTATTTTTTTTGTGTTACCCAATTAATGTTTTAATAAATACCGTTTTAATTTATTCTTGACTACATTTATTTTGACAATATTTAGTGAGGTCATCTCTCAGCCATTCAATTGGCATAATATTTCAAATTTCCCACTAATATTTGACGTAATTATTTAACCGATATGAATATACAATTATAATTCTCATAACAGTTTACGATAAATTTGTACCGTCAACCTTTACGAGAAACAAATAAGATGTCGTAAAACCTACCTACGTAATAATGACTATATGGAGTTAAATAACAAAACGTATGACTTTGAGTCATCGCTTATTTTATACCACATTTAGATTTTTTTTTTTTTAATAATTATTAACAATTTACTAATTAATTAGAGTTTCTTATTCTCTTCAGTAGTGTCGGTTACAACAACCATAATAAGAATGTCATAAGGTATTTCTTCGTGTGTTTTTCGTAATGCTACATTTTGGAGCTCTTGACTATTTGCTTTTAAAATAAACATTTCGTCACTTGAAAGTTCTCGTATGCGGTTTAACAGTGGCCAAGCCCACTTGCATTTTGTTTCTAAGGATCACACCCATATAGAATGCCAGTATAACATTGTAATGTTTCGATTGATGAGTGTAGGGATCCGGAGAGCCTTATTACTGGTGACGAGACATTCGATCTTAATCTTCAGGGGTAAAAACGAATCTGCATTAATATTTCTGTATGTGAATGTCATGAGTTGCAAGAATCACTTACCACATGGTGAACTGTGTGTTCGTTTGACAACATTAATAACAATAAACAAAACAAATCATATACTAAACATTATGTCTGAACTTGACAATGTAGAACTAAAACAAACTCCTAATTTAGATACAAAATTCTTCAAAACTCTTTTGTAACTAAATTAGTTTGCAACACACTTTGTACACCACATGCATAATCTAACGATATTTTGGAGGGAAAAGTAAAAAAAAACTTATGACAAGTTACGCCTGTGATGCACACATGTTGCCAGAATCCCAAATCTATTATTCGAAACAAGGATCCTTCCGTGCAATTTGAAATCGAAATGGACGTAGGAATTCCAAAAGGGATGCATTTATTGACAATATTGTATCGTTAAGATTTATTATTGTATCATAGATCCTTAGTAGCTCACAGTCTGAACGAAGACATTTTCTAAGATAGCAATTAACTTGATTTTGATCCTAGGTGCCAGCACCAATGAAATGATTAATTGCAATTTTACGTCTTGATTTAAAACACAGATCTCATAGTCAGGATTAGGACCTCTCGTAACTCTTTATTTCTACGAAAGATATTTTGTTATAATTTAAATTGTCAATGTCATTCTAAACGTAATCTACTATTAATTATTATTAATAAATATAGAATTAATAAGAAATACATTTATTATACTAATTTGTGTGCTTGAAGTTTTAGTCATTGTTATCTAGACAATATAATTTTAGCTGCAAAATTATACTTAACCTTTTCGACTATTTAAGAAACATTTTGAATTACTTGTGCTTTAATGTAAGGCCTAACAAAGCCAAGGCTTTCAGTGTCTCCACATTAGACCTTTCTTGTAACATAATTTAAAATTATAATTATTCTGTAATTAACATAACGACTACGAATTGCAAATCAAAATTAACAAAAACCCTTAACGATTATGCTTATTAACCAAGGCAATTTGTGCACAGATTGCGTATTAGCACGCAATAATTAGTACAATTTTACAATAATTACCCTAATTACCGATTAAGAAAACAATTATTTGAAATTATACAAGCTGAAGCTACACCGTCAGATAGATATTAATAAAATAATTTGAGATCAACACATAATTCTAACATAGGAATAGTACACCACAATTTGTTTATAGCTGCAGAATGAATGTATCAGCTCGATCGGGGTAGAACCACGGCCTCACAGAATTCCAGCGTAAAATAACAGCGTAATACTGCTATTATTCTGGTGAGTATATCCGGAGACGAGGTGGTGACGAGGCATTCCATCTCAGTCCTTAAGGGTGACAACGCATCTTCATTATGATTCCTTAAGGATCAATGTAGAAGCCATGGTCCGCAGGAATCACTCACCGTCAGTCAAACTATGTGCTCGTTTGTTTCTCTAGGTAATAACAAAGAACATAATTAACAGCGCACATTAATAGCTGTATCATCATCCAAGATGGGTTGGATCTACCAAAGGAGGACCATGTCCGAACAGACTACAAGTGCAACTAACAATATAATGCTGCTGTATTTATTTTGATGATTGTATCTCTACATCTCTCAAAACACCCAGTCAATGGTAATAAGACGCTCCATCTGAGTCTTCAAGGTGTGCAAAGCGAAACTTTGTTAAGAATGAATCTAGGTCCTTATAGACTACAGTTATCACTTACCTAATAATTGTTTTCTTATTTAAATATTGCTTATTATAAACCGCTAATTGAGAATCAAGATAGTAATTCTTAATTTAATATTATTATATTATAGGAGACGTCTTTGTTCCCAACCATAATGATTACACGCTCATATTATATGATATATGATACAGTTCATATTATATTTAAAATTTTTCATAAAACTTCGTGTGAACCAATGTTCATGTATCCTCATAGGAATGATATACTGGTTACTACACAATTATCAATATCCTTTTATAATTTCTATTAAATTGTGTTCTAAATTCTTATCATAAAAGTGACGATTCATTCACTATCGGTGACGATAGTCATAATACAATGGTTAGCCACTTCCTACTACGTTCAATTGATAACAAAATAGTAATTGGACTGTACGCAAAATCTATTTTTATACGTACGTATTATAATAATTTAAATGTGACTTTTCTTTTTATCGTACAATTAGGGAATGAAAAACCCCAATTTATCCTCGATTAGAAGCCAGTGATCAGATGCGTTCCCCGGACGAAGCAGAACAGTGCTAAATTGTGTTTTCGTTTGTGGATTATTATTTTAGGGATCTACTAGTATTGTATGGGAGTATAGTCCTTCCAAAGTCGACCCAACTTATTCATGCTACAGCTAGTTCATAGATAAGTTATGGCACTACCAAAAAATATATTTCGTCCATAATGTTATACAATTGATGATGATGTACTCCATATCAAACAAAAGAATATTCACTCGTCGTTCCCTTCGAAAAAATGCATGTACTAATAGACCGGAGGAAGGTTAATATTCAAATATAGTTTATGGAAGTAGTATTTGAAGCGTCATTAGCCTAATGGTTTAGGATACGGTCTGGTAAACTTAAGGTCGTAGGTTCGTATCTGCCATTCGACTATTCGTGAACCATCTCCTAGCACCAGCATTTTAACCGGATTATTAGTAACGTTAATAGCGTTGCTAATATTCTTTCTTTTTTTAAAAATAAAAGAGAGTTCTTACTCACAAACCCGAAAACCAACAATTTGAATGATGCCCATGGATGTTGTATTTGTCTATGTTGTAAATCGATACTCGTAAAAAGATAAATACTCCGTCACAATACCACATTGTTGCTACAATTAAACCATATTGTGTTATTAATACATGCCGCCATTCATTATTAATTTATTGCAATATACAAATTCAAAGATCATTCTTCATCCCAGACCATGACATTACGCTGATAAAGTGTGAATAATTGTGACAAACAGCCTCTTAATAATAAGTCACTCACAACTAAGTAATTATTTCAAGATATCCATATTAAGGTTATCTATAAGTCGACCGTTATATTAAAATTTGAAATATCAAAATGCAACAGTTTCTATATTAATCTATTTTAATTAATTTATTCTATTGTGTTATGCATATTTACATATTTGAAAATTTTACTTTAGTATGAAATTAAACTTAAGAATATTCCATCTGCCACATTTATTAAAACTAACGGTCGTATAAACATCGTTTTATTTGGAATGAAATACTTGTTTATCGATAAAGAAATACTTTTTACGAGGTATTACGTTTTCATTTACAACTATTCATATGCGACTACGACTGCAAGATATTTTTTCATGCCACATGAAAATGAAATAAAAATCGACATACTTAATGTGAAAATTTAATTTTCTAAAATACTGCTACTTCTATATCTAAACAATATAAAATCTTAAGTAATATTTTTTTTATATTTAATATAAGGGATGTCAAACGAACAACGAAAGGAAAGATAGAATACCTCATTGTTATCAGTAAGTAGGTTTATGGATCCTTTTTTTCTATAAGGGGAAACAGCTTATGTTGAATGCATCGACTCAAACCCCACGATGTTTAACGACGCAAACTGCAGGGAACACTCTCCAAAACAACTGCACTCTCCATGGAAGAGAGTTTCGTTCTCCAGTTCACTTAAAAAGGTTAAGGAAGAAGAATATTAATTTACTAGGATGATTTGAATTTACCTTAAAACGATTTTTACTCAACAAATACACAAGTGTGACACGAATATTTATAGTAGACATAGTTGTGATTTCTGAAAGACAAGAAATGAGTTATCTAGTCTCTGAAGTTATAATGCTGTACTGAAAAGCGTTGATAAGTGCCACGCTAGTAAACAGAGAGGCCCGTGTAATGCCTCAATAGAATAATTAAGGAAATTGTCAGAAAATAGGTCAGATGCGTTGAGAGAGGAAGAGAGCATCCAAGGATCCGTTTGGTTTTATTCCTTAAACACGGAACATGGACTTCGAACTAAATTTCTAGATCATCCATCGTTTTACAATTAGAGTTTGGTCAATTCGATGAAAGCCCGCGGTTTATTATATCTAAACGATAATAATTTTGAGTATTTTTATAGCGTTTATTTTTTTGTGTGTGAATTTATTTCAAGTATAATTATAATATTTACTTGCGTATTAAAAGGCAAATACAGGTGTAGTCAAGATTCTCTTCAATTTTGTAATATGTCAATGAATGTTTTTAATAACTACACTGCAACAATACGTTGTAGATAAAATCTCAGCTTTTCGAGATACCTATGTGGGAAATATCGATCGACGAAGGCGTTGTAGTTTTAACTAGAGAATTGCACATGCATATCCAACCGTGTCTTATGATATCGATATCATAGATTATATTCTAATATCCCCTCTCCTCTAGAGATAAACCCACTGGTGAGATGCTTCTCCTTCACCGTTGGCCACCACGAGATGCGCTAGGTAAATATGCTGCCCACGGAGTATGTCGATGGGCCGTGAAATACCAATGACATTATAACAAACGATGAATTGTTATGATAACACGACACTGTTAGTTAAAATTGCTTTCATGTAAATTAAACGCGTCCCTTGTGCACTGTATGTCATGCTACGTGTGCGGTATTGTGGGTGGTTTGATATGACTAATATAGAAATGTTAATTTTAAACACTATCACAATTCCAGTTTTAACTTCGTTAACATTCCTTACTGAAAACGAGTTAAATTTTATTGTTACAGTAATACTGCATTTTATAAAAGACTATATTTTTACTAATTTATTTTAATGATAAAAAAATTATAAATCTAAAACTTATATTCTAATGTAATAGGTTGAATGAAGTTTCGCAGATTAAGATGCACTGGATGCAGTACGAAATTCAGTCGTCATATAGTTTCCTTTAAAAATAAATAAATAATTATACATTTAAATGATATTGAATACAATTGCAAGTGGATTTTGAATACAAGTGGCAATGCGAACCAAAAGATTATCGCATCGCATTATTCATTCGTCATTTATAACGTGCGTGTTCGGATTAACTAATTTTAACGAATTAATAATTGATAAGTTGACTCTTAACATTGATGTTGATTTTTATCTTTTACTTTTTAAAAAAAGTAACATCCTAATATCGATTAAATCTTTCCATTTTACCTTTTAATATATATCTTACAATTTCATTATCACAGTTTAATTTGAATTTGATGGCACTTTGATGAAACTATGGCACTTAAAAAGACGTTGTCTTGTCACGTAACCCGCATCGCCACGACGCGACCACTGATGACCGCACAAACGGTCCCAATTAGACTTAATTGTCGAATTGTCGTATCATTACACATGCTATTAAGTCATACTATCATTCGTTTAATTATAATCTTTACCATAATACTTTAATAGTCTAAAATCAGAATTACTTAATTTCATAATTTATTTCAACTCCTTAACTGCATATGTAATATAATAGATTCCTAATTAACAGCATGTTCATTATTTTTAAACCAGATTTGTTGTTTTAAATGTATTTCTTGTTTTGATTTACTATGAGATTTCATCATGGCGGAAAATGTGCTAAAGCCTAACTATTGCCACAAAAGGCTGGTTTTTTTCTAGCTTTGATTGAATGTATAAATTCTGCCAGAAAATGTAACGAGCGTTCTATTACTATATTATTTAGGTTATTGTTACAACAAAACATATTTTTTTGTTTTCTGATTAATTTTTAATCGCGTCAATAGTCTAATGGTTTAGGGTTATGTCTGCGCATAGTAAAGTCGTAGGTTCGTATCCACCATTGGACTTTTGTCATGAACCATCTCCTAGCACAAGCATTTTCAGATTAGATGGCGTAGTTAACCGGAATATTAATAATGTTAAATAACACTAAACTGAATTCCTTTAAAAAATAAATTAAGTTTAGTGTTATAAAGTATATAAACCCTAAAAAATTATTTTAATGAAATAGATGAATTAAGTTTAGCAGATTAAGATGCGCCGGATGCAATATGGAATTCAGTTGTCATGTAGAAAGTTTCCTTTCATGATTACATTTATATAAATTTTTATCCTTAAACACACTATACAATATCAAACTCATTCTGCAGTATCAAACACAAACGGAATTTACATATAGAAGAAGGTATTATGTATATGTCTTTCTTATTATACAAAGAAACAACAAATGATATTCGAAATATGCTTTCATCCGGTCATTGTCGGTTATGTCGACATTTTAACGGAAATAAATAGTTCATTGGTCTAAACAGATGCCATATTAAAAAAAAAATACAATATCGTAGTACGTACCGCAATTCTGCATCCTGTTAAAGAACAGTATGAGAATTTTTATTACTAGAACTTCTTTTTAGATTCTATTCGATGTGTAAACACCTGGAATTATTAATATTCGTTGTTCAGATAATTCGAAAAAAAATTGCTTATTATTTTATTTTATTAAATTGCCAATGCCATGCCAATAATGGTAAGTGATTCCTGCGTCCATGGCACACGTCACATTCATCCACGATATCCAATGATAATACTGTTTCGGGTCATGAGTGAAAAAAGTCGATTACCCAGGTCAGTGCGTCTGTCAGTCTGCGGAATAATCCATCTTGATACTCAGTGATATGAATGTCTACTGCTTACAAATATAATTTATCATAAGGTGACCTAAGTAATCGTTCGCCTCTACTTTATAAAAATGTCGAAGATAAAACAGTTCACGTATTAATTTAATGAAAACGAACGAAGGTCATTGAACCGCTAATGCAGAACAAATCAGTTTCAATCAAAAATAAATATTCTATTGAGATCCTCGTCGCCCGATCGACCCAGATAACATTTGTCTTAACGTAGTTAAGTAATTACACGTCTAGGGAATTATACGGCTCGAATTAATTACGGCCATTTCATTCCTTCTATTGAAAACTTTGTATACGCCTTTACGACACAACTTGTAATTGCTTTACAATTAATTCAATTAAAGTGATTGTGCATATGTTCCGAAAAAAATAATTCATCATTTATGGTCCATTAATCACATACATTCGTATACCTTAAATGACCCGCTCCGAAAAAAGTTGGAAAACATTCAGCACAGCTCCGTTTTATCTCATCTCTTTTAGCGTCAAGATAAGTATCCGTTTAAAACCGATAATTGTTGAATAATACGCTTTTCAAATGCATACATAACAAGGAGTTTACGTTGCGAGCTCGTATGTAGCCTTCAGTCTTTGCAGCAAATTAAAACAGACAGATGCGAATGCCTCTGTCTGTTTTAATTTACTGTATGAATTGTTTCCGACGACTTAAGGACCTTCAAGAAAAAATCCTACATCTTTCTTAAAGGCTGGCAGAGGAGACGTATATGCTCCTCTGGTGTTGCGAATGTCCATGGGCGGTGGTGATTATTTAAAAGCAGGTAAACTGCTTGTTCGTTTACCACGTCTTCTTTAAAATTATCATCCCCATTCCTACCACAGCGGCATCATCTGGTTACTACAAAATTTTGTAAACTGTAAATTGTTTTTTAAAAATTTTTTGCAAAGCTATCAACATTACTAATATTTCGATTAACCACGCCAACTTAAATGAAAATGCTTGTGCTAGGAGATGGTTCACGATATAGTCGAATGGTGGATACGAACCTACGACCTTAAGTTTCGCAGACCGTACCCTAAACCATTACCGGCTATTGATTGCAAAAAAATATTTTAGTGCCGTAAATATTGCTATAAGCACAGTGGCACTAATTTGTGCACACCCACATCCATACAGCATGTACTTTCAGGATCGGGGGAAGATTGTGGGGAGATTCGGTTGCAGTGTCTATCACACAGGATATTCATAGTTACAGCCAGCCCCAAAGCTCAATAACACTTCACGGTTTTGTCAGAAAAGGAGCCCAAATTTCTAGTTGCGGGCGGCGTGATGGTTTGGTTCTACTGGGAAATAACCACGCCCTCATAGGACACTGACGTGAAACAGCAACATAACGTGTGTCTACTGTGTCCTTTGGTATGTGTAGGAATACAGGAGACTAATAACTGGAAGCGAAATATTCCATCTCAGTCATAAAGAGTGACAACGGATCTTGAATTTTTATTGAAGTTGGATATAGTGCGTTTATGGGCTGCAGTTATGACGTACCATCAGGTGATGTATGCGCTCGTGTGTTATCCTAAGGTTTTTTTAAAAAAAATGATTTTTGGGTTGGTGTAACAAGTATGTGATTATTGCAACTTAATGTATTTATGCAAACTATTTCTAAATAAACATAAAAATGTTAATAGTCATTTTAAGTTTAACGTAATTACCGTTCAGAAATATTAAATCCTTGTCCTATAGCAGATTTATTATTTATATATTTTAAAGGTGCGCCAACAATGACGTCAGTATACACATTGTATACACATTGTACCATACATGGCAAATATATATAATAACATATTTAAAATGTTAAAACAACAATGGCAAAATCCAATGGTAAAATTTAAAACAACAAAAGTACATCGTAGTTGAGATTTTTAACGGTATCTTAGAAACAACTACCGACTTTTTAATAAGTAGCGTTATAATAGCAAGAAGTTCTCGTAAAAAGTTATTTTCTACAAAATTGGTCGATTTCCTTTTATCGTGAAAGTTCGGAATTCCGTCGTGACCGAGTGATCGATTAGGGAACGAATTAGTGATAATTTGGTTGGCAAACAAACGTTTCTATGTTAGGGCATTATCGCTTTGCTATTTGCTTAGTGGATTCACAACGAATTGTGACGGTGTTAACGTAATCAGTGAATTACTCATGAGTCATGACTTACAAACGATTGTGGGAAACGGTTTAGAAACACGGATACTCAGTTTTCACTGGTTTACATATATTTAGGGATGTATATTTTTATTTATAACGTAAAAATTAATGTAATAATTTCACATAAAACCTTATTTGTCATTATGAAAGCTATCCGCAGTCCCTTTCCACATTAACCTGCCCATAACTTTTTTTGTTTAAAGTTAAGTTTTTTTACTATACAACAAGTATATTTTTACGCTTTTTATTTTTTATAATGGTTTTTTTTACATTTAGACGAACACATGACTGATTACTTTGAATAAAACTAATATAACAGATTTTACGGTGTTAAATTTTAATTTTTTAAGCTCCAACCTCCACAGTTAAAATTAAACGCGATAAAGCTGTTAGCAAATTCAAAGTATTACATATTATATAAACTAGTACACGTAACAATATCATTTTTAAACGATTAAAAACAATGGGTTTGTAAAAAGAAATGTGATTGTTAATTACGAGATTGTAAAATTGATACCATCATGTAGAACTTTCTTATTTTTACCCTACGATCGTAATAGTACATCACTATCAAGTTAAAGACTTAACGAACCGTTTCCAGTTTTGCTGAAGAAAATTTCTACGTCATTTGTCTTGTCACCCAAGGAGCACATATTAAGCATCATGACATTTTTTTACACTAGGTTAAGAGCTCAAAACTAAACAAGCAATTTTCACCTCTATTGTTATGTACCTAAAGTGTAAATATGCCATCAATTGACGATCATAACAACACCTCACTCAATACGAAAGCTAACTTAGGTATTAGACTCCATGATACTTTCTAAGTATTATGAATCTTATTATTACCGCTATAAAATTCAATTACTAATGAACGTATTTAGTATTTACAATGTTGCGTGATAATGTTCTAGTAAAAATGCGTGGATTCGGGAAACGCGGAAACGTATTAAGGGTGAAGTAAGTCATTAGATGAATGTCATTAAGAAAAAAAATAAGAATCTCACTCACTCATGTTTTCCTTTTGTATCGATTTGAATATAAAGAGTATTCTAAATAATATAAATATTAAAAATAACATAAATATATTTGGACTAGAAACATTTTCCTAGTTATTTGCTTTAACTGAACTCAAAAATTTCACATTAAGTGCACGCTTCTTCCGTGCTACAATTACTTCTGGACAAGTTATATATTTTTTTTGTATCTTCAAACAGTAACACAATTCTAGGGAAGTCAGTATTAATACATAAATTCTACAGAAGTAATCTTAATCGTAAAAATATTTGAGTGTAAAACCTTTTTGGCCACCAATTTACCTATTCATCTAAACCCTTCTTAAATTTAACAGAAAACTAGATCTAATACGATATTCAATTTTAGCGGAGGTAAAGTTTTAAGACCACCTCAAAATTTGAGTAACGTTTTAATATTCGGTCTTTTATATTTATTTATAATTTGTTTTTATCATTTCATTTCCAAGAATGGTCTAAAAGTTTATCTATTTTGCTCATAATCGCGTTTCTTATATAAGATATGTCGACAGGTAGACGAGGTCATACCTTATATATATTGACTATAAGAGGAAACTAGTCTTTGATAAATGACTGCGGCAGCAGGAATTGGTTTTTCGAAGAACATATATATTTCTCTGTATGAGCAATATTTTTAATGCTATCAAACTATTACTGATAATTAATATAATTGATATGAAATCAGTTGAAATATTTAATAAGATCAATTACAATAATAGAATATACAACTTTTTATATATTTTATCATAACCATAAAATATCTCTAGGTTTCCAAATAAACGACTATCTTTTACATGCACACTGAATCATATTTAATAACTCTGTAATCAGAGTTATTAATGTTATATTAATGAATAAAATTTTAATTAACAATGTTTATTGGTCCCGGCACGGGGAATCGAACTCCTTTTTCTCGAGTACCATGAAATTAAAAGCCAACGCTCCGACACCAAGCCTACTAAAATAAAATTTAAATTATTATATACAATATTTTCGAGGAAGATAAATATATGGATTTTCAAATTGACTCTTTCTGTTTGTGTTTCTGTGTAGTACTAATACCTTGTATAATGTCAAATAAATTATTATTTTACTTGCCGTTAATTATTACGGGTATCAGAGCTTGACGATAGTAATACAAATGTACTGGTACTCACAATAATTTTGAAATGTATTTATTGTGTAATAATGATGGAAATCGAATATCTGGAGGGTAATTGATGTGACAGTTGTTTCACGGTTCGACTGCTTTCTTATCCTGCAGTGCGTCGAAGCATTGAATAATTTGCCAACAGTACAGTGCGTCAGAATTTCGATGTCCTCGTAATATGTTTGATGCTTATATGAACATATATGTGACGTAATGATCCGAATCCGGTGACGTACTGGTAGAAGTATATGACCTCGAAGTCGATTTCAATCAAGGCGATATTTTTCTGGTTATAACCAAATGACAGCTACTTCGCACAATATAGTGTAGTGTTGGAAGTATTCTCGCAAACACATGGCCTTCGATTCGTTATTCCTGAATTATTTAAGTAGATACCATTTATTGTTTTCGTTTATTTAGTGTTTCCACAAACAAAAACAAAAGGAAAAAGAATAATTAAATTGAACTCATTTTATTAATCCGAGACGCAAAAAAATATCGAAAATGTCAACATACCTGACCTACATGCTTGTTGGCACAAGTGCTAAGAGCCAAATAGCACGTTTGGCCTAAAACAGCCAACCCCGATCGCGGCTCTAAACATCTGTTTGAGTCAACATACCCATTTAAAGCGAACTGTACAAATTTTATTACAGTATTAATTTGATAATATGTCACAACCTAATATATTATCCTTGTATATATATTTTAATTGTGTATATGTTACACTTGTGTATTTCTAATACTCGTTATACTTGTGCATATTTAGACAGGGTGTTAGACCATAGTTCCACTGCGGATTGACGGACGACTTCGATTTTTTGCCACTTGGGACCTTTCTCTGCAGTTTGTTTCTAACTGCAGAATGAAAGAGTCAACTCGACCGGGGAAGGGCCACGCCCTCACAGAATAGCAGCATAACGCTGCTGTGTGTACCTTTATTAATGGTGACAAGGCATTACATCTCAGTCCTCAAGGATGACAACGCATCAGTACTATAATTCTTTGTCAAGGATGAATGTAGATGAGCCGCAGGACCAGGATCATTGGACCTAATCATCTTACCATCAGTTGGACTGTATACTCGTTTGTTACTCTCAACGTAACAACAAAAAAAAATCTTAGGCATAGAGGTTTTCCTCACGATGTTTTCTTTCACCGCCGAGCACGTGGACAATCATCACTTAAAATTGAAAGTAACGTTCATTGGTGCCAGCTCCGGGGGATCGAACTCGGTTTTCTCGTGTACCGTCAATTAAAAGCGGGTGCTTTGACACTCAGCTACCACAGCTCTTTGACCCTTATACTCCTATTAAAATAATATGTTTGAGTCTTGTCATCGCCATCAGTAGCTCTTATGGCTTAGTTGTTAATTTTGAGTTCTGAGTTCTAATCTTAATCAAAACTAACGCAGTAAGTTTCGATTAGATGTGTCTCGCTTAAAATCTCGACTCCACCAGTATAGAAATATGCTGCAACAGGCAGCTCTTTGCAAATAAATATCCAAAAATAATCCATATTCTTCATCTTCAGGAGAGTAAATACATACATTAAATAGAATAAATAATTTATTGCTTCAAAATATTAAAAAAGTAATCTAACTAAACCGATCCTGCTTTTCTTGGCATTGGGAGTTTCAATACCATATTTCTAGCTTCTAAGTCAGTTTCTTGTGTTGTAAATATATTCCATCAAAATAAAGCCGTATAGACGATAACGGGTTCCATTATACAATTTCCAGATAAGTATTAAATGTTTAGGTTATAGCTACAGGCCATCTATTCTATATAAAAATCCTGCGTTTTGGGGATTATTATTATTGATATCATGATCTGTAGTCATTACTTACCATTAGGTGGACTGTGTGTTCGTTTGTCAACCCTAATATTGTAAAAAAATATATGGTTGAGAACTGAAATTTCGATAAAAGGGAATTCAAAAGAGGATCTCATCAGACCCTTGTCACTACGTGTAAAGAAGAGTATTTATCAAAATAAAACAAAGTCTACTCTAAAGTTAGATAAATTAATGCTCACGACAATATGTCATCTGGTGATAACCAGAACATATCGCCGTGGTCGAAATCAACTCCGAGAACTTACGTCATTATATAATTCAAGTCAAAATATTATATTATGAGTTTGGTCGCTTAATGTTACTTTGACGGATATTGTTTCTAATACTGTATATTTAAAAAAAATACACATCGCTGCGTTGAAATCATTACAATTGATGAATCAGACGACACTGATGCTGACTCAGGTCGCATTCTCCATTCGAATCTCGGATATCTGTGAGTCATCATGTCGAACCTCACGTTTGCAAGTTATACGGTCTTTTGCTATGTGTCAACTTACACAATATACCTGTTTCTTGGTATATTAACGCAATTTTGTATCTTTAACAACCGTTTAAAAAGTATATTTATAGTTTTACTTGCAATTTATATCATTACACTTCTCAGCAAATTAGTAATAAATCAACTCTTTGCTTTGCAATTAATAATATTTTTGTAGTACTTGTACCGAAAATATACAACATAAGTTGCTCGTGTACTAAAAAAAATTAAGTCGTAGTATCAACACGGTTAGTTGTGTGTGGTAGAAATAAACTACAGTTGGTCTCAAGTTGCAGAATGAATGGTTCAGCTCAACGGAGGTAGGACTACCCAGTCACAAAATACCAGCGTAAAATATACTGCTGCTGTGTTTCGTCTGGCGAGTGTAAGGATCCGGAGACCTTTATTACTGGTTACGAGGCATTACATTTCAGTCCTGGGTGGGACGGTGACAACGCATCTACATTATGATTCCTTGTCAGGGATGAATGCGGATATCATAGGCAGCAGGAATTACTTACCATCAATGTAATAACAATGTAATAAAATAATATTAGGAACAATAAAGAGATTTATTGTTCCTAATATTATTTTAGGGGTGGAACGCGCACACAGTTTGCCTAATGGTAAATTATGACTGCGGCCTCTATCGACTATGCGACACCGACGTCCGTCTTGAGAATCAAAGATTCATTGTCAGCCCTATGGGTTAAAATGGAATACCTCGCTAACAGAGCTTCTTCCGTTTCGTATATATGAACGTAGTTGTAAACATCTATTTGAAGTAACGTACCAATTTAAAGCAAACTATACAAAATTTTGTATAATATTAATTTTACAATATGTAACAACGTCTTATACTTGCGAATAAGTTTTTTTTTTAATTTTAATACTCTTCTTGGTCCTGCCAGTTCTGTTGCTATTGTTTAGCATCTTTGTTGCTGGGGGTAAACTAGGGTAGGTTCTTCAGTGTTTTTTTGCGTTTATGTTATAATTTATAATATACTCCACTGCGCATTGACGGACTTCAACAATCAACCGCTGCTAATGTAATCAGCCTGGTGTATTAACTTTATACTGTTATTTCACGATTGTATAGTGAGAGGATATGGTACTTTTACGGTCGAACCGATCCATTCATGCTACATCTATCTAGGTACATTATATCATAACTATTTATATAATATTTTAATTAATTAAATATGTTATTCAAAACGTCTTCAAAATCTTAACCCAAAAAATAATATAAATAAAATGAAAATATTACTACACACAGACCCCCATACGCGCAGACTTTTTTTTTAAATGTTACTTAAATTGTATATATGTTAATAAATTGCTTTAAAGAAGATGGATAAATAAATGGAAGGAAGATAAAAAAACGTTACAAAATTTCCGATTAAATCCAGGACATTAAAGCCTGGCGTCGATCCACTTCAACCACCCTTATCGTCATTTCTAATTAAAATTTTATAATTTTAATAAAAACCTTCGTCTTGTTTTTACACCTCTAGAGCCGTAAGAGGAGTTTGAAAAGCCAACTGCGTGATGATTAGAAGAAAAAAAGTAATAACAGTAAATGTAAAATGTAAAAAGTTTACATTAATAATAATCACTTGAATCAATATATTTTGACCTTGATAAGACAAAAATAGCGTAACTGGTTAGAAATATTTAGATATTTATTAAATCTCTAAAAGAAACTGTGAAAATTAATGAGTTGTCTAATTAAGATTGTAGGTAGTTCAAAAAAACACGATATACAAACATTATTTTAATTATAAGACAAGTAATAGGCGGTATTCACAATGTCAAACAAAAATTACCAGGGAATGATACCATGTTTATTCATTTCAACAATATATCGTAGTGCAGCCGCCACATTTATTTATATTACTGGAATGTAACTTATGACGCAGAAACCTACGATACACTATCATCGAAATCCGTACAGATGCATTAAATTTTTAAAATATTACACACGACATTTAAATAGCTTACCTGCTAAACCATTATGTTATCGTAATAATATAACTGTTATTATTACAATACGTTGTGATAACGATCGGTATCCCAGCTCTTTATGACATGTATAGATGTATTAAAATTTTAAAGTATAAATAAAAGACATAAGACGACATTTAAATTAACTTACGGGCTTATACTTGCTATCGTAATAATTTAACTGTTATTATTACAATACGATGTGATAACGAGCGGTATCCCAGCTCTTTATGACATGTATAGATGTATTAAAATTTTAAAGTATAAACAAAAGACATAAAACGACATTTAAATTAACTTACGGGCTTATACTTGCTATCGTAATAATTTAACTGTTATTATTACAATACGTTGTGATAATGAGCGGTATCCCAGCTTTTTATGACATGTATAGATATATTAAAATTTTAAAGTATAAACAAAAGACATAAAACGACATTTAAATTAACTTACGAGCTTATACCTGCTATACCATCATGTTATCGTAATAATATAACTATTATTATTTCAATACGTTGTGATAACGTGCGGTATCCCAGCTCTTTATGACATGTATAGATGTATTAAAATTTTAAAGTATAAACAAAAGACATAAAACGACATTTAAATTAACTTACGGGCTTATACCTGCTATACCATCATGTTATCGTAATAATATAACTGTTATTATTACAATACGTTGTGATAATGAGCGGTATCCCAGCTTTTTATGACATGTATAGATGTATTACAATTTTAAAGTATAAACAATAGACATAAAACGACATTTAAATTAACTTACGGGCTTATACCTGCTATACCATCATGTTATCGTAATAATATAACTGTTATTATTACAATACCATGTACTAATACCCTAGTAGCTATAAAGTCGAGTCACAACTCAGTTCGACTTGGGTATTTAAGCTGGGCTTGTCTTTCCGTTATTCGGATATTTGCACGCCAAGAATGGTCTAATGTGATTTGGACAATTATAATTTGTAATATCTACGATCGCATTCAATAAAGTGAATTTTAATTAAACATATGTAGAAAATACTAATCCAACGTTATGTCATTTCGGACTTTTAAAGTTGTAAGCTGTGAATATCGTCTCACTTATATATGAGACGGATACAAATTATATTTATATCCATTAATATGTAAGTAAAAAATCAAATTGTTACTTACCCGTATGTAATCAGGTACAATAGCTAAAACATAGGGCATTTATTTTGCACATCAAATTCGAAAGTTATACGAAAAGATGTACGCCTCACAGATACTCGTATCTGACATCGTGAGATACGAGTATAAGGACAATTATTCTATGAATAATAAGCAGGAAACGAAGTAGGAAACATAATAGAAGGTGTGATTTGCATTATGGATCTTTTAAATCCCACTCTCACTTCAGTAACACTAGGGAAATTATATTTTTTAAGTATAACGTACAGATTGGAAGCGAACTTATCAAAATTTAACTTAAATTTATCTATTATAGCGTGGAAATCGAAATGTCAATTGCGGCCACTACATTTACTATTTGTTCCTAGAAGAAACATTTAAATTTTATGCATTATGTTTTTTTTATGCCTAAACAAGACAGTCACTGTTACTATCATCATCATCTCAGCCTAATAAGGGACCTTTGTTGAATATCAGATTCCAAACAAGATAATATCATAAGGCACAGTCATCCGCCACCTACATTTAATAAGTTCCAGTGCAAGAAACTTAAACGGAGTCCAAAATTACGTATTCCAATATAAGGTTATGTTGCTAACCTTACCATACCATACAACCATAAATAATACTGACAGTAGCTACGATAGGAATGGATTTAATTTAGTAATATTAAGAGGATTTATTTAATGATATTACAAAATTAATTGATCATTATGCTAGTTTTTAATATATTGTAATATAATTAGAGCTAGTTTATAATGCACTGAAGGCGTTGTGGCAGTCAAAGAAGTATGATGAAAAGGCTCAGGACCGTGCTTTGAAATGTTGCTAATAAAGCAGTCTATGGGTATAAAACTAAGTGACGCAGTGGACAATTGTAATATGGAGCCCATTGCATTAAATATCTCAAATAATATTGATAATATTCCCATTGAGTATATTGTTATAAAGAAATATATACTAAGTGGTTGTAAAATCTTCATTATAATTATTATTATTATTATTATAATTACGTAAACACGGGGTGTGTGTCAATATTGTCAATACCACGATACATTAACTAGTAGTAGTCGTCATAATTTATACTACCAATGTTATCATTAAGGGATAATACTTTTTATATAGTCTTAAAACTAAGACTTAGGGAAGGCATAACACATTTACATGTTACGCCTGGTTTAAGAGACAGAGCTGCTTTGTATTTGGACATATTTGTGAGCGAATAGACAACAAGACTCATCTCATAATGGGAAGATAGTTTAAGGAAGTAACTAATTACAAAAGACAATCTTACTGTTTTACCATAAACAAAACATTCATTAGTGATGTAGCAGAAAAAATCGATACAAAACATATTTGTTTGCCAATAAACGTTATTGTTTATTTTTGTCATGTGTGTGGGAATTAATAAATGTTCTATGCTGGATGCAATTCCTAGCAAAACTTACTCATCCTTACTTTCTATAGTCGAAACGGTAGCTTGTATAATCAACAGATGCATTCGTGTGCGTGAATACATTTGTGGCGATCGACTTTCCTTTATTAGATAAACAATAAAATATATGGAGGAATAATTTATCGTGTCCTCATAGGGACACAAAGCTACCGTTCAACTCAATAATAATTCACTACTTATGAAAGAATTACATCATTACATATTCAAAACTAACAATCGTTTGTTTTCAATTTAGTTTTTAGCAGGTTCTTACAACAATTTAATATATTTCTCTCTCAAACGGTTAATTATTAACCTTCTTTGATAAATAATTATGGCATATATGTATGTATTTATACATAAAATAAAATTGTACACGGAGGTTTTGTCTGTTGGATTTGCGTTTGTGGAACTTCTCAATGGCGGGACATATTTGGATGTGCTTTTAAGTAAAGTATTGAGATAAGCTTAGCTAACGTTTAGTGTTTGTTTTATTAAAATCGGCTAATAAATAAAATATACATGTCAATTTTAATAGGGAACTTGCGCTCTACACGATATATTAATTAATTATACGTAGACTTAAGAATTAACCTAATCATAAGTGAACAAAATATGTTCAGTTGTTCCCGAAGTCAGCGCGCATGCAAATGGACAAACGTGGAAACTATATGTATAAATATATAACGATGATAGATTCTATTGAATTATATAAAAAAAAAACTACTTGCCTTCCTTATGTCTAATTAAGCAAGCCGTACGTTTGTGACCTACATTAATTAAAAATTTTAACACTTAGCAAATACAATTTTGTGTTGGTTTTTTTTTATTTTTACTAAACTTAACAGTATTTAAACTAAACAGTATACCATCTCAGACAAAATACAATTCGATCTATTTGTCATATTTACGTAAATAGAATCCCTTATTCTATTCTTATCTATGCCAGTAACTCCATAAGATTGTTCATTTAGTCGCCCTGTATAGTATTTTATTGATAAGAGGAAAAATATATACATAATAGTAATATATAGTCAACTTTTACTTTTCAATCTTTTATACTCGGCTTTGGTGAGTGGCGTTTGCACAAGAGAATTATTAGTCATCAATATATTTCCACGTATGATTTTTAAAAGATTTTGGCCCATATATAGATGTTTTTCCTCACAATTATGTTAATTAGTTATATAATGGTATGCTACTATTATTATTCATTTTAAAATGAGTAAACGAAATATCTATTAAATTCCAGAAAGTCAAAGAATCCAATTTTCGTTATCAAGCTATCGAGAATCGTCGAAATCGATTGTGTTGGTTCGCAGTTTTGCTTAGCTTTTTAATAGTAAATGCATATGTTTGTACAAATTTCTCTCCTTAGAGAAATAGTATTATTTCTTAGTTATGGCTTTCAAAATTAAACGATTGTTAGAGTTTTATAAAACTAAAACAACACGTATAGTCGTGAAATTATTTCATTGTGGTTATACGTTTACAAAATTTTAGATTATCAAGACGTCCGGAACTGAATTATATAAATCTGTTCTATGTACGTATGTTTATACATACATACGTTAAAAAATACGGTAACAATACTTCTTTTAATATGACAAACTTTAATATACAAATATATAAAACTATATAGCTAAGGAATTATTTTTATCTGTATTATATTGAGCATTTTTTCACTATTTCATTGAAAACAATTTTTGCAATTTGTTCTATAAATCAATCGTTAACAACACGTTATTATATCATAGTACAATAACCAATTTTAAGTAGATTTGAATAAATATATATGTATATATATATATATATATATATATATATATATATATATATATATATATATATGTATAATATATGTATGTTTAACAATCAAACGATTTTATTTAAAGAATAAGTGGCAAACGAGCAAGCTGTTCACTTTATGGTAAGTAATTACCGCCGCCCATGGATATCCGCATCAACAGAGATGTCGCAGATGTGCTGCCGGCCTTTAGGAAAGGTTTTTTAACGTTTCTTTTTACCGTTTCTAACAGTAAAAATAATTTCAAGTTGTTTTGTTTGTTTTGTTATTAAAGTAAAAGTTGGAAATAGATATAATATTTTATTTCTACAGCGTCTACATTTGTTCTTGTACATATGTATAGTTTTAATTTATGACCGATTCAAACAATTTATTGTTTTATAAGATTTTATGTTTTGTAAAATATTATACTTATAAAGTATAATATTCAAACGTGATGCTAAAATTCGCGGAGACTTATTTATTTTTATTTCTTGTCTATACAATAAAATCAACATATTAAATTTTGTATAAATCTTCTTAATCTCCCTCTAAATCATATTTTGTCGCTTTCCCAAATCAGTTTTTATTAACCTTTCACAGCATACACTCTTTCTTATGATTCTTAATTAAATTAGAACTATCTAAAGTAAAAGGTTAAACAAAGTTATAAACTGCCCTTATAGGTGCAATGAACGTCGCCGGGCATAAATTGCCATTCATTAAACGTAAACCGTAACTCAATCTTAAAATACCCTTCACATTTTGCATGAGAAATTCTACATTTATTTCATAATTGAAAATAATGAACTACTTAATTCGATTCGATATTCATGGAAGTGATTTTTTTAATTCGTTGATATGATATTTTACTAAGGGTTTCAAAATGATTACAAAAATACTTAGATTAATTTTTGTTAACCACTCTAAATAAGCAGCTGAAGCTCCAATTTGGAGCCCATTTTACTCGGTTTATGAGGCTAAAATTGAAAATGTACAGAAAAAGTTCTTGCACATTCTTAATTATCGTCTGTGCTATCCCCGGAATTTCTACGACAATCTCTTAAAAAGAGACAATATGTTATGTTAAAACACCGACGTTCATTAATAGATGTATAGGAGATGCAAAATGCGAGGCACTATTGTCCCAGATAAACTTTCTAATTGTCTCTAAGACAACCCGATCAAAAAACTTATTTCATGTAACTACCACCAGAACCAACAGTGGTCAACGAGCACCTCTTTATAGAATGTGTACCCTCCACAATAAAATGCTCAACAGTGTAGATATGTTCTCATGCTCTCGCTCCTTGTATATATCCCGTGTCAAAATGTTGCTCCACAATTTATAGGCATTGGTGTAAATTTGTTATTTGTAATTTTAATTTTTGTCCAATTTTGTTTTTCTTTTTTTGAACACACTTTCATTGCTTTCTGTAAACTCAAATATCCATGATTGCTTGTTACTGTTATTGTTACTTCTGATGTTATCAATATTTTAAAGAACTCAATAGGCCGCTGCAATTACTTTACATGTCAAATAAAAACATGCGAAAGATTATAAGATACCAAATATGTTCGCAGTGAGGCATTTTAAAGGGAATAATTGTAAATAGTTTTATATTCTATATGTTGTATTTTTTATTTTATCTTTTGTTTCTGTTTGTGTCCAAGTTAAATAAATAAATAAATAACTGAAAATGCCTGTGCTTGGAGATCGTTCACGATAATAGTCTAATGGTAGATTCTAACATTAAGTTTCGCAGAACGTACCCCAAACCATTAGGCTATTGATGCTATTCTGACCTATATTAATGTTATGTTAGTTCGTAAATAAAATAAATAGATAAGCCGCCATGTCTTTTATCTTAATCTGGATTAATAATTACCATACGTCGACTACGGTGATATCTTATAGTTATTACCACATCAACATCAACTGCATGAAATATATTAAAGGTCCTTAAGCATTCGAGAAAAATGGCTCTTTGGACTTTCCACCTTTACCACCCTAACCCTTCCTAATCCACGCAGAAGCTAGGTATTCTGAATACGCCATCTGTCATCTGTGTTAACAAGGGTAATAAATCCAAAAATGTAAGGCCGAATATACAACTGGATAGCTGGGGTTCGAGCATACGATCGCCAGATACTTAACCTGACATTTTAGTTTCTTGCATATCACCGTAAAAAACTCTTATAAACTAAATTTAATAAGTACGTTGAAATTACATTTTATGTTAACCACCTATAAGTAACTTGGTTTTACATCTAAATAAAAGAGAAAAGAGTAGAGCTCTTTATGAAAGTTGGAATTTTCTTCTACCTCTTTTTATTGTGTAATAAACATTTTATATGGTAAGACACCAACTACTTTCAGGATAGTGACTCGAATATGCATGTATATTTTATAAATAATTCCTTTTACCTTTGAATCAAGATTTCAAAAACTATTAAAGGAACTTCAATAAATATCTAGTACTATCAAATATTCCTTTGTGCCAAATGCGGATTACATTCTCAATCTCAACTCGATCTCAATCGGATTGTGAACTGTCCCTTCTATTTGTTTTCCATTCCTATAATAAGGTTGTAAATTTTGCAAATATAATATCCATTAGGACAACACGCGATTTCTATTAGAACATTTCAAAACACCTTTCTTTTATATTTTCACGTTTGGTATATACGTGTATAAAGTAAGTGTATAAATACTGGATAGTACAAAAAAGATACTACAAAAATATTAGTTTCATTACATTTCCCACTCATTCATGGATCCTAATGAAACAAACATTTTAAAGAAATGTTTATATTTTTATTTATTATGAAATCTTTAAATATTTTTTAATATTTGTTTGTATGCTTATAGAAAAAGCCTTTTATTTTATTAAAATTGAAAATATTGTGCGGATAACCACGAATGCTAAGCCACTTGATGCCGAAGGCAGTAGGTTAAGGTCTGAGGATGAACTACTACCGAAAGCAAGGGCATTCTAATTATAGCTTAGACCTACTTAGAATCAAATAGCTCTTAGATATCTTATAACCTAGTCTATTGTGTATATTAATATCTAATTATGATGAGTGATTTATGTGAGAATTGTGTAAAATTATTGTATTTAGTATAGAACAAGGATAAAAACAACATTGATAACTTCCGCGGAAAAATGTTATAGTGACATGGTCGCGAAAATTATTAAATAAATGAGACGCTATAAGTAACTTATATGTATATCTTGTTTTTTTTATTTACTAATTAATGACGTTTTTTGTTAACGACTAGCATTTTTTATAACTGTTTATCAGTACTTGAAGTGGCAATAAAAAATATCAATAAATTTAGAGTAACACAGATTGCTTGTGGTCTATAATGTTTACTCTTTGTAATAATCTCTAGTTCTTCTGTCTAGAAGCTATTGCTTTTAAAACGACCGCCCATTGTACTAGCTCCTAATTTGAATTATTTATTGTATTGTATATTTTTCCATTCGGTGTGCAATCTAAAGTAATCTATCCATCTATCTCTTTTCTTTGTCCTCGTAATTTTAAATTATTAGTAGGTCTAGTAGGCATAACTTGTAATAATATATCTGTTTTTTATATAAATGCAAAAAAAACATTTAATATTGTGTAATAATAAACAAATTATATGATTTAAGTTGACATCTCAGCAAACCAGAATTATAAGTTTGCAGGTAGAAAAATAGCTTTAATTATATAGAATTCTAGAATAATTATAACGATAGGCCATTACTTTTTTTATAAATATAACAATAAGTGAATAAAACCAACTAGGGCAAACGACCTCAATATTGGTTCCAGCACGAATTTAATAGCTATGTCTGGCGACTCCTTTTATTGCGGAGGTTGAATAAACGACAACTTTACAGTACGCAATAGCAAAGATTGAAGACTATAAACAAGAAAAAAAACTATTGAGCTAGACCATATAGTGTCTTCTGCAGAACGCAATCAATCAGTTTCTAATATTTCGTATAAATTTTTCAGATTTGGATATATATCAACGTAATCAATATTAGACAATATTTAATGTTAAATCATCAAATATTTAAATGAATGCATCCTAAATAAAATATTATCTTTCTTATGAAATTTGTAAATAGTTCATCGTAGGAATTAAAAAAGGAAAATTATTAATAACGAGTATTATATGTGCGTCATCATAATAATCGTGGTCGGAATAATCGACGGAATCGGAAAAATGTATGTGTATAGAATCGGACAATATTTATAATTTTAATTGTGTGTTCAAAGAGTATCCGAAACTTTACAAGGCAGATGGTGAAAAGGTGCCTCTAAGAATGTAGCAACCATTACCAATAGTAAAAGTAAGAATGAAACAATAAGAACAAGATGCAGCAAAACTAAAACAATGTTAGTTATGATTATACTAAATTACGGGAACATAAAGCCTATGGCTGTTACTATACAGCGCTGCTTATCGTAGCGATGATATTTACAAGAACAAAAATATCAATTAAAGTAAAATAGAAAGATACGGATATCGGATTTAGGATCCATCGTCGAATAGGTTTTGAATTATATCTGCTTTTTACCAATCAGTATTTTCGATTCTTACGTAAAGAAAAAAAGTCGCTGAAATATTTGCCTGGGGCAGGGCGATTGGATGACCCCCAATAATATTTGGCACATATAAAACGCCGGCGTTTGCTATCGACTTTGCTTTGATTGGAATAAGAGCGTAAGTTCTAAAAGTTTTATATTATCATAATCACTAGGAGTGTTTAATTTTATGCAATAAAGTTGTGTGTGTAAAAGTAATTGCGGTTACAGAATCCAACATTAAACCGTATAACTTATTGATACTGAAAAATAACTTGTATAAGCCATTGAAGGTTCAGAAGCTTTGCGCTCGCTGGACTGCATAATTTAACAGGAGACCAGAAACGACTGCGCGTCGAATGGTGGTGTAAAATGATAAAAAGTATAATGGAGGACAGTTATTGGCTGTCTATAAAATAGTAACAGGTCACAAAACCTGTACTGTTTTGAACCGGAAAGAAATAGCCAGTCGGAAGAATGGGTCTTTTCTCTTAAAGAAATCTTACCATTAAAAATTAAGAATTTCAGAGCACCGACAAGAAAATGATTATATTACAATGCATTTACTAGTATTCCTATAAATTCAACAATTAATTTGAATGGGATTTAATTCAACGAGTCGTAAACCTAAAAGTACTACGTCTAAATAAAAGATTTTGGTTTAATTTTTTTAATATTATATATTTGCGTAAAATAAACTCTTAATCCTATAAATAAGGAATATATGGTTCAAACAAAGTTTCTTAGATAATAAAACGTTCAAAGAAGATATTTATTTTGATTAACTGAGTCGAAACTCGAATTCAACTTGAGGAGGATGTTAAAATGTTCGTGGGCGCTTCCTTTATTGAAGACAATGAGTTTCGTCCACTTAACATTTGTCGTGTTAAATTAGTTAATTGTCGGTGCAACGGTCTCCATGACCGTTTAAAATTGAGTAATCTTGTTTGTAATTAAATACTTTTATATATTATTCCATATATCCATATAATACATTCTGTATTACATTATACCATGTACATATGTTTGGTGTTAATACGATATTTTAGAATAGTGGATAGTACAAATTGTGTGACGTATTTATAAACTCGATTTTTAGTCACAAAGTGATAAACTAAAAATATCGTTGTTTTATAGCCTTTTGGGAAATTCAGAAACCAACTGAATAAATTTTTAAAATTTTGGATATAATTGTTTCAAACGTAATTTTATATAAAACGTAACATGACGTAATGTGTAAAAGTTTAAAATACACAAAAAGTTGAATTACCTTTAAAAATTCTCTAATTTATATTTGAACATATTTCTTTATCGAAAAAGGCTTTGGAATAACGGAACTAACAAATACAATTACAATACAATTTTTACCCATTATTTATGTAGAACAGACGTGTTTTGTTTAATAATAACAGTTGATTTTTTAAGTTCTTTCAATTATTTTACCAATCTCGGTATTCCCAATTGTGCTTTAACAGGCGATCATTTACTCGGTCACTAATTTTCTATAATTTGGTATTATTCAGTAAACCCATTTATTATTAATGGTTATTATCGAATTATAGCTAATTTTCTGAATAAAATATTAACAAAGTGTTTTTACTCTCTTTTTTAATTATAAATGTTTTTAATTTACTCGGGTTATTTTTTTTTAATTAATTAAAAAATTATTGACACGCTACTATTGTTCCTAGCTGTTAAGGCTTGGACTTCGAAACCATGATCTCGCAATCATCTAGATTAATTTTTTCTTAATTTTTGGACAAGAGTACTCTTGTAACCGATCTTGTCCCGATGTAACGCAATAGGATGAATCTATTGCGATACCTGACACGTTTGGAAACCAATAGACTCACGGTTAGATATAGACAGCTTTTAGTTTTTATATCGATATCTCAATAAGTTCAGAGCTTATTATTGTTATATTAATCGAAACCGCAGTGTGTATTAATATAAACTAGTAGTGGGGTGTATAACATTTCTTGGAAATACTGTAAATGGGAATAAGTGCCGGAACAAACTTGTGTCTGCGGTGGTTGACATTTTGTTAAACAAAGTCTCGGATTGAGGTCGACAAAATCTAGTCCAATTTAACGACACACGTTTGCGTGTTTACCGCCAAAAAAATCCCTTTGTCGCATTTCCTAATTTCGAAAACACTCCCCTTGCTACTCCAGCTGGTATCGGACTCCTTGGCGTGAACATATCGAGCGACGTTCGGTTAACTTGAAGGGTAAGGCCAAATTGGCCTCTAAACTAGGTGTGCTTAATAAAGCAAGACAGTATTTCATGTCGGCCCACTGTGTGCAACTTTACAAAGTGCAAGTTCGGCCTCACATGGAATACTATTCTCATCTCTGGGCCGGAGCCCCAGTATCCAGATTCCTCCATTTGACCGCATTCAATGAAGAACGCCTCGAATCGTTGATTTACTCTCCGATCAGCTTGAATGACTATCAATACGAAGAGATCGTATATCTATATCGAGATTTTCGGATCAATTCCAGCTGCTGAGTTTAATCATGATACATCACAACGGAATTCAAAATGTCATTCTCATGAACTCGATGGTTAGCAATCCATCTATGGAATTAGATCACCATTTATCACCAGCGGCATTTTTGAACCGATACACGTTAGGAACCTTCAAGAAAAGAGCCTACATCTTTCTTAAAAGCCGACAGCACAACTGTCACTCCTCTGATGTTGTGGATGTCCATGAGTGGCGGTAATAACATACCATAAGGAGAGCTGCTTGCTCGTTTGCTACCTATTCTTTAAAAATACATTTATAATTGTAGGGCTAAATCTAAAAATATATTCTCATTATTCTTCGTTAAAGCACTATTAGGTTTGTAAATACGATTCTCTGCCTTTAAATCACTCTCCAGAGACCAGGTGTAGAACATTTAAAGGTTCATTAATTTGCTGAGGTGTCTATTATTAGTGAAACATTTTTACGTATACTAAAAATAGGAACTTCAATAGTGATCATTACGACATTTTTTACATTAGAGGACTGACGTGTTGTAGCCAAGATCGAAATTATTAGTTCGAAACTAGTGGTGGATAACCTAACGAATAGCGACATAACTTAGTATGCAAAATTTTCATAGCGAAATGCGCAGGCCACTACGTATTTCACTAAACGCTAGAAATAGTACTTAGAACTTAATAGTCTAGTACCAAAAAATACTCGTATAGGGTACTACTGTACTGCGTTGCAAACAGTGACTAGACGAGCGTCCCACTGGATCCATATTTTCACTGTAATATGTTTGCTACTTGTTGATTGATGGGTCTGCGTATTGTTTTACAACTCTAGGTTTGTTGTGTTCCATGTTCTGCATTCTAACCCTTATCCGATCTTATTGTGCAAGCATTCCACACATTGAATTGAGGAAGGGGATGATTTATGTGTGTGTGTTGCATGGTTACGGCACATGTAGTATATCTTGCGCAGTTAATATCATCCGCCAATCAGAGAAAGATATAGTCATCGAAATTGATCAGGAAGATTTGGACAGAAAAATGTTTAAAATTGGACAGTAAAGAATATACAAAATTTTTAATTTAGTTTCATATCCGTATCTTCAGTAGTGGCTTCTTATTCATTAGCTATCTGCCTCATGAAAAAGCAATTGTCAGTTTAATAAACAGCTGGCTTCTACTGTTACTTTGTGTTATTTTGATTCTTAATTATAAAATACACATATCATATTAAACACTCGCTCTTAGGGTAGGGTGTGACACTTTATCCTAAAGATATCACTTAATGATTTATAACTTTGTTTTTTATTTTCTATTTACAATTATGTATAATTATAGTAATTGTAATAAATTTAACTTGTTGCGTAAGCAGTAAAAAAACAATAATGTATTTATAACGTATAATGATGTCCTCGTAGTCGATTTCGCACTACATTTGTTTACGAATCGATAGTGTTCGCTTAATAGTCTAAATTGCCTCTATAAACAATCGACCTGCATAAGACGGTCTCTCAAGTTGATTAGTAACCTTGATATCGCCATCGTTTCGTTTCTGCTTTATACAGTTGGGCTAAGATTTTTACGTTACTTAGTTTTCGTATTTTTTTCTATTTGGATTTTCTGAAATGTCTACTTCAAAGAAATAAAATTAATATAAAAAGAATTCAAATAGCGTTTTTGTGATAATTCTTTCAATTTCAATAAATTATCTAGAGCAGCAAGCGACGATTACAAAAAATATATTGGGATAATTATTAGCTGATTCTAGAATTAAATTAGAAATGGTTGAGTTTGTTGCTCTTAGAGCAAAAGTATTTGCCGAGTTGGCATAGTCAACAGCATCTGTTTGCCAAATGCGGTCGTTAATTGTTGGGAATCCTCGTCGGTGTCTTGGGTTAAAATTAATGTGAGTGCTTACTGTCCAAATCGGGCAATAAAATTTTAGATACAAATAAGAGTGTAAGAAAAATTCTGTTTTTCCAGCAATGTTTAATCTAATGGAAAATTAACATTGTAGTATTGTAGTTCAATACACTGCAATAACATAAATTGATCAGTAATAAAGTATAATGTTTTGCTGCATTGAATATGATGTGATATGTTGAAAGAATATTAAAAATTATATAACATATCTTGTGTAAACAGATTATGATTTCTTATCGATTATTAATGTGTATGTCTTGGCAACAGAATCCGCTTACCATTTAAAAACTGTGCTCGGTTGTATGCTTAAAGAAAAGATACAAAGATAAACAATCTTGCCTTCCCTACAATGAAACGATAGACATTACAGTCATTAATTATACAAACTTATTATATAGAACAACATATGAAAAAACAATAACGGAGTAAAATAAATATGAAAATATTTTTCATTCAATTATAATCGAAGGTTAACTGAAACGCACCTTGTTGCAGAGAGCATACTATTGATCTAAAAAGTAAACGAACACACAATTCACCTAATGGTCAAAAATTACTGTGGCCCATAAACATTTATAACCTCCACAAAGATTCATGATGGATATACGTTTTTACATTTGAGGAGATGGATGGAATTCCTTATTACTGGTTATTAAGTTTTCGTTTCTCTACACTTACTATACGAAATACGTCATAACAGCTTTACGCTCCTATTTCACGCTGGTACAACGTCCTAACGAAGTCATACTACTTTGGCCCGATAGAATTATTGTCGCGAGCAATCTATTATCAAAAGAATTTAAACTTAGTAATAAATTTGATTGATGGGAATTTTAGTAATGTTCACAGTATTGCCCGCATTTTATTGCAAAAAAAATTAAGTCATTGCTTGTTGTTTTAAACAATTTTAGTTTACAACACCAGTTCTTGTTTAATATTGATGTTATGTTAGTCCTAACACGAACATAGAACACGAAAACGAGTCGTTCTTTTTATGTTCAGAACAAGAGTATCATTCATTTGTTGTCGATTGCACGTGCTCGGTGACACGTGACGATGGACTTTCTGTGAGTAACAATTGTACGCATCGGTGACTGGGCGTGGGATAGGCATTATTTATCATGCTGTTACGATTATTTACACGGACAATATTAATACGGCTCTAGGCATTACTACCGCCGCATAGAATACCGCACATACATACGTCCCAAAAGTCCTAACGGCTTAAATGATCGAGAAGATCTAATTAGAGATGAGAAAGTAATGGATTGCTTTACGCTTTTGCCAAAAGGAAAAGTAAAAGGCTGGAAAGAAGATACATCAAGCTTGATAACATACACTACGCTATTAGAAATGATTACCAATCGTTTCATTTCATTAAATTGATATCTTATCGAACATTTTTATTACATTGAGAGTAACAAACGAGCACACAGTCCACCTGATCGCAAGTGATTCCTGCAGCCCATTACATCTACATTCATCCTTGACAAGTAATCAAAATTCAGATGCGTCGTTACCCTTGAGGACTGAAATGGAATGTCACCAGTTATAAAGGTCTCCGGATCCCAACACTCACCATACGAGATATAGCAGCATTGTGCTGCAATTTTACGCTGGTATTCTGTGAGGGCGTGGTCGGACCCCGGTCGATCTGACCCATTCACATTGCACTTAGAAACCATCACACACTTAGATATCAATATATTGTAACTTAGGATACCTCTTAAATTTAACCACACTCATAGTATCCGGAGCTATACATAAATAAAATATATGATTCACGCCTAACTCAGAACAGTGCAGACGAATTGACCGGAACATAATTGAAAAGGTTACGGTAAATTGTCTTGGTAACCTTATGACAGTCATACTAATAGTGCATTTGGTATATATACATAAAACAGAACTTTATCACATTTCAAATAAAAAAAAAACTGATGGTTGAGGACGATGAATGAAAACTGCTTAATCCTTTCTCAGTTTCTTGCCTATAGACATGAAAATTCAACGCAAGGACTTTATGTTGTATCGTATTTATTGATAATTAAAACGCTTTAAAAAAATTTCGACTTAACATTCACACAAGGATCTTGTTTTGTTTTGTGAAAAAATTCAATACTGTTCTTATATACGCTATAAATTCTTTGGAAAAAAAAAAGTGATTATTATCATTTTTTATTTCAGGTACAAATTGGAAATGGACGACTTTATGAATATCACCGACGACACTACTTCTAGTATAAGGCCCAGTGAACTGTCGAAGTAAGTAAACAAAATGGATCTAAATTTACATAATACTTTCCGAGGTGTACTACGCTGACTATAAGAAAGACCAATACAAGGCAACTAGTTATTGGAGCTGGAGATATATTAGTGATTCTGATATTAACAATTTAGTCTTTCGGCACTGGTAGAGCTACACTACAGCTGCAGAATGAAGGGGTCAGCTAGACCGGGGTAGGACCACACAGAATACCAGCAATAAAATAGCGGCATAATGCTGCTGTGTTTCGTCTGGCGAGTGCAGGGATCCGGAGACCTTTATTATTGACGAACCACTTACCATCAGGTGAACTTTGTGCTCGTTTGTTACTCTCAATGTAATTATTAAAAAAAAGTCTAATAATACAAACACATCATTGCAGCTCATCCTTAGCGTATTGCTGAATATAGATTTCTCCCACAGGTTGCATTATTTTGTCTACACCTAAACTCAACAAAAAATTCAAGAGGCACACATATTGACCACCTAACGTCTGATGTGAAAAGCCTTATTACATATAATTGGGTCTCTGAATCCCTACCCTAACCATACGGAGCATAACGTTATACCCCTATTTCACGGTGGTATTCCGTTGGGCCGTGGTACCCTCTCGGTCTAGTTGACCTTTTCATTGCACCAGGAAACAGGAAGCTACAGTGGCTCTACTTCTCTTCTACCACTCTTCGCTTTTTATATAGCATTAAAAACACGCAGCTGAGTGACCTAACGTGTTCCCACGAATCTATTGTAGCTTTCGTAGGAAAAGTCTATTGCTTTGTAACATAATTAGTTTCCAAAACCCATGATTTATGATTCGCGTATATGTTAAAATACTTTTATATATTAAAGAAATCCGCACGTAATTTCCTTTTATAGAGATTGTTTTATGCGTGAGTTAGAGCCTCTTTGTTTTATAATATTTGGGCTCGGAAGTCTATTCACATTACGTGAATGTATTGAATAAGCTTCTGAAATAAAAGACATCCTGTGAACACGAGGGGTCATAACGTAAATTTGATAAGTTTTTGTTGGGAACGACGATTCTAAGAAGCAGACAATAAAGACTGGAATTGTTTGAAAAGAAGCATTTCTTTATTTGTGTTTACTTATGTTACGTAATAGTCTTTTTTTTAATTGTTAAAAATAATGTGATGGGAAGTTTTCTGAAATTATTTTAATTTGCAAAATACATTTTAATATATAGCTTATAAGTTAAATTAAAATCAGAATAACAAAACTATAGGGGACAATAACAATTACTTGACTGGGTTGACCTTTCCTCCCAGAGACATAGTACTTTGGATAAACAACTTATTATTGAGCCTATTACTAGCTATTACTGAAGACCAAACTCAGCTTGGTCGATATCAAAATAAAGTCGACCACTCAATCACCGACTTACCAATGTTCTGATAGTAATTCCATAATTTTTACGGCAATGGTAATTTGATCCCTTTCATTGTAAAATTCTAGACATTGTAGGTAGTGAATTGCTGGTGTGTACCAAATATTTTCGCTTTATAATTTTAAAGCACTACCGAGTACGCAAAGCAGCTGCACTTACGAGTTTTATATTGTGAGGCGTTTCTTTTGAATTTCCACATGTTATATATGAGGGAATTAGCCCTCATATATAAATGTTAATATTTCTGAAAGTAAGAAGTAGTTATGAAAATAATATTGTTATTTTAATAATTATAAAAAAGTAGTGACGTTTAAATATGAAATATTTCTTTATTTGCATGAAGTCTTCTTTACAATGTTCTCTTTCACCATCGAGCATATTGTAAATTAAAGTTTAAATTTTCATTTAAGAACTTTATATCATTGGCCTTGGATTTCCCCCATACTAAAAACTTTAAAGTGGCTACTGACGTATTATATATATATATATATTGCTTTTTCGTGGAAACATTCATATATTTACAATCATTTTCTCAAATACTAACTTTAAGAAAAAAACATCGTCTCCAC
This sequence comes from Teinopalpus imperialis, assembly GCA_029286865.1. Taxonomy (NCBI): domain Eukaryota; kingdom Metazoa; phylum Arthropoda; class Insecta; order Lepidoptera; family Papilionidae; genus Teinopalpus; species Teinopalpus imperialis. The sequence goes on along the minus strand of JAGSMU010000036.1, from coordinate 6,073,706 downwards.
GTGAATCACTTGTGACTCATATATTTTTTTTACATCGATCTAGCTGAGTCACGACTTTTGGAAGGTTAACGCACAAAATATAATGTCACGTATGGGATTTAAAAAATGTCTTTAGGTTTAGATAATACTTTCTATATAAATGATAATACTATTTGAACTTTGTTCCAGTAATTGCTATAAAATACGTGTGAATTCATTTGAAATTCGTTTTGGTAAACAATTTATTTTGACATTAGAATCTGCCTCCAATTTTATTGCATATTCCTTAAATCACATAAAAGAAAGTGGGAGATACCTTATTAATATTTTGGCGTAGACCTACAGGTTACAAATAATGATTTCCCGATGGTAAAAATAAATGATTAAATGGCTATGGTGAAACTTAAAGTTCGTTGACATAACAATATTAATAATGAAATACTCGTATTTCTTCGTGGGTAAAGTTTCGTTTAAAAAATGATTTAGAAAATAATCTAATCTTTCTCCGATGAGCTTAAAACCTAATTAATTTCAATTTTTCAAATTTTTTTCAATTTTTTTTTCATTTTTTCTAATTAAAAATTAACTAAATATAATTTAAAAGTTACCTGGAATTCACGAAACATAAAATGATGTCACATATTTTCAACTTTTCAAAGTCTGAAACTGGAACAAAACAATTTTTAAATGTCAACCACTATTGAACATGTGTAACTTAAGCGTGTAATTGCTGTGCCAATTGAAGATGTAGTAACTCAATTAATTATATAATTTTAAAATACTAATTTACAAGTTCAGTGATGAAAATTATCATAAAGGTGAAACTTAATGATGTAATATTATTTTGTTTTTTATATTTACAGATTCTCTCCTGGTTTATTAACATTTGCGGCAGTCGTCACTGGCTTTATTATGGTGATAGGATTGTTTGGCAATCTCCTGACTGTGGTCGCACTTATTAAGTGTCCAAAAGTAAGAAATGTCGCCGCCGCATTTATTATAAGGTAAATTCTCCAATAAAACGTGTTTGATATTTAGGAAGTAAACGTGAAGTTTAAATATCTAAGTGAATATTTGATGTGGAGAATGAATGAAACCGAACACCTACAAAGGTTCCACAATTCCAGCTTAGTCCATAACGGCATATCTGCATCTTCATTATTAAATAAGGAAATATTAAGGTTTAGATAAAATAAGTTATAAGAAAGTGGTAATAATAATTATAATTAATAAAAGTTTTCCCAACCTGTCACAAGCCCACTCCTGAACATACCGCCGCTACAGATTGCCATAAAGCATGACCCTGAGGCAAATATATCCCGTAAACATTACATAGATCGTCTCTCCATCTAGTGGATCCCCAATTACACTTTGAATACCAGTCTAAGGGTGCCGTGCGGAATCATTCTTGACAAATTAGTTTTATTAATAATCCGATTTTTTTTTAATTTAGCATTATAATAAGAAACATCTATGTGTAAATCTCATGAGTATTAACATCTCATCAATGTCTACAAAATTCGTCGAGGGTTACAAATTACTATGATATGAATTTTACAATATTTACATAAATCCAATTTCAATTAGCATTGCAAGTAAGTACTATTAAAGGTGCGTCAACAATGGTTCTGTACGTAGCTACCGCAGCAATGGTAGAAATTTATGTTTCAATCCCAAAGCAATTTACATTCAATCGCTCTATACACACCGAGAATTGTCTCTTATTCTGAAAATAACGCTCCGTTTGTAGGACATAGAATTTTAGTTCAGCAAATTTTTGTCGTAATTTGAATAAGAAAAGGAGAAAAAACGTATTTCTCAAAGTAATTAACAAAAATTAGACAACATGCCAAGCCAAACATGTAATACTTTATATAGATTTTATAAAAATCTAATATAAATTGAATATTTATGTTCCAATATATAGGTACAATTTAAAATTAAACAAAAATTATGTATTTAAAATAAATTACATGACACTACTGTGTTTCGTATGGCGAGTGTACGGATCTGGGGATCATTATTCCAATAAGGAAGCATTCAATCCAGTACTGAGGGGTGACAACACATTAGTAACTTGAATTATGGGCCGCAGTCCTAACTTATCATCAGGTGAATTGTGTGCCTGTGTGTTAAAATTTATAAAGTATTTCTGAAATGTACATTTTAAACCTAATAATTAATAACTTAATCTATTTCAGTCTCTGCATAGCGGACTTTTTATTCTGCGCCGTGGTACTGCCTTTCGCCATATCCGGCTTCTGGACAAGGACTTGGTCCCACGGCGGAGCTCTCTGCAAGCTTGTGCCATTCCTACGGTACGGCAACGTCGGGGTGTCACTGCTGAGCATCGCTCTCATTACCTTGAACAGGTACGTCTGTCTCAAAGGAATCGCAATGTGACTGACATTCACGCCATAGAAGGAATATGGTTGAGAATGCACAACGTGATCTCAAGCAAATCGACCTTCGTTATAAAATTATATAGTATGCATACTTAATCATACATTGGTAGTGAAGTAAATTATAAAGAACTTATAGGCCAGTCAATATCTATAATTGTTTATATATATAGTTTACTAGCTTTTATTTTAAAAAAACTGACTATAACATGTGTAAGTTATACTAAAAATAAAATGTAGCTATAGTACAATTGACTCAGCCCGACTAGAAAGAGCAAAGCATTTACAGAACTAGCAGTTCTGTAAAAGTAAGTGCAAACACATACAAAAAAAAAAGAGAGAGACAAGTAGCATAAGCTTCTGTGTTTCGTGTGGTAAGCGATCCTAAAACTAACTGCTGGTAACCAAGTACACGTCACAAGTAAAAGGCATCTTTATTAAAAATTATTAACTTTTAAATTATGTTAACTTCCTTACGGTCAGGTACATACATAAAATAAACAAGTATTGTTGCTTTTAATCCCAATCTAAATACTATTAACTTAAACAAAATATTTGCGAAGAAAAGACGACTAACCTCGACCAAAGACAAAACGATAACGAATTTCTCGCCGTTAGTCAACAACCGACTTTTTTTTTGATATTCTCAGTTTTTAATGTTTAAGTAATGAACGATCCATAAACTTTTACAAAATTATATAAATGTAAATAAACGATCAAAATTTACAATACTATTTTTATATAGTACATGTCGCAATTAACTACATCTAATAAGAATAAAATTGTCTAATGCGGTCTGAATTGATTACTTTGTTTTAAAATACCAATTTACTAACGTTCTTACATAAAAATATATTCTTGATGGATACTTGTTTCGTAGCAAAATACTGCCTCAAGTCACATTTTATTCTCATCATATATTTTCCTTCAATTCTATTGCAATACTCACCAGATATGTCTTCAATCTTTATTCCATTTTACATGTTAAACTATTGTATAGTCTGAAAACGCTGAACATATTGGAACCTTTAGTTTATTCGCCGTATAAATCTACGACATTGTCTCATTCAATTTATTCTACAACGCAGGTGACTAAACCGATATTCTTTGTAAAAAAAATTTGCTTTAGAAAATCTACATTCAATGTTTGCGTGTCTCTCTTTATATAACAATTATAAAATATAGCGGCACTTTCGCCTCTTTAATAAGTAAAGTTTTTGTATTGAATTGAGGGTGACAAACTAGCACACAGTTTACCTGATGGTAAATGGATCCTGCAGCCCATGACATTCACATTTATCTTCGAAAAGAGATCTTAATGTAGATGCGTTCTCACTCCTGTCACCAGTAAAAGGGGACGCCGGATCCCTACACTAGCCATACGAAACACCGCAGTGTTTTGCTGTTATTTTATGCTGGTACTCTGTGAGGGCATGGAGCTTTCATCATTCATACCGTAGCTAAAAACAGACTGCAGTTTGGCAGACCATTGTCACAAGACGCAGTGCCGCTCCGCTACTATGGCAGTAGGCTCTTCCACCATAATTTGTTAGATGTTGATAGTAATGACATGATAGCGATTTTAGCTTACTCCTCGTAGTTAATAGCTATTTGTCTAAAGTGTCTACCACCAGTACAGAATACCTGAAGCAAAATAAGTAAAACATATTTTTTTCAATTAACATATATTTAAAACCATGTATGGAATGGACATTCTGGAATGTAGTTCTGGATGAAATTTTCAATGTTGTAAAAATAGATTGTTCTTTATGACATCGATAAAAGCGGACAGCTTGGTATTTTTTTCTAGTATAATATATTTATATTAAATTCTTGACAAATGGCAATTGAGCAGATATCCTACCTTTATTTCACCAAAAAAAAGTCTGTCCCTGACAGCTTCCAAGATTTTATAGAATATGGATGCTTAGATATGATAAATAAATGTGACGACGGTAAAGTACTTATACATTAATGTGTCTGACGTTGTATTTTGCACGTTATTCTTGAAAAATCATACTTTATGAAAAACATGTTTGTTACTGCGTCATATTTTTGACTTATTGAAATATTTTTATTGACTTCTGGCATTTCAACGGCAATAAAAATATTATCCACGCAGCATTCACGACATTAATCTTTGTACATTCCTATCTTTTTGAAGTGTTCTATAAAAGTTACACCAGTTACAACTTATGTGCTTAAAACTCGATATTTACGCCTGCGATTGAAATCTGTTGTCGACAGAATAATATTTTCCATCTTGGGTATTTAGAAATATTATTCTTAGGACTAAAATAAGTACATATCTCATTTTTTTAATGCATTTCGTTACTATACAGATGCTAATGTGAATCTTAAACTGTTTTGAACATTTATCTAGCTTTTTAAGATTGACGTAAGATAACCTGAAATATTTAAATCTTTTACTGGCTATATTAATACCAATTAAAAGTATTTTTTTAATAAGGCATTCGTGTGTTTTTTTGACAATTTTAGTGGACTTTTAGGGCCCTGCAGTTAATTCTTTTGTAATTTTCATATGTTAAGTATACCGATCAATATTTCCTTTTTTATGAAACTAAGGGCGCCAAGCAATTAATTATAAACTAAATTGATCTTCAACAAATATTCAAGACGCACATACTTTATCACCCCTGGAGACTGACATGGAAAGTACACATATATGTACATGTATGTAACAGTGTCTACACTCACCAAACGAAGCTTGAAATAGTAGCATATACTATTTCACTCTGGTGATTTTGAGAGCGTGGTCCCTGTTGAGACCACTTAATAAAACATGAAATTTTCTAACTATAGCAAGAAGTTAGCTGGATCGTGGCACTACCACATTATAATCCAATTTTCTTTCCCAGGTATATTATGATAGCACACCACAGCTGGTACTCCCGGGTATATCGAAAACACAATATAGCACTCATGATCGTTTTCTCGTGGATGTTTTCATACGGCATGCAGATACCGACTCTGTTGGGAATATGGGGTAAGCATAATATTATATTTTTATTAATTTTTTATAGATTAATTTCTAGATTTTTATTTCAACCAAAAATACCAAGTTTAATAGTAAGATGTACTGTATTACTGTTGCGTTCGATTCCCAGATGCGGCGAAAACTTTTATTTGAATCAAATGGTATTTCACTTTAGAATCTTCTTTCTTTTAATTGTTTTTAGTTTCTATATATTTATCTTTATGTTATTTATTTTAGAATCTTCTTCAGATCATAACATATTTATGAGCGATACATTTTATCAACGTGGGCCTTCTATATCTAACTGTAGTCATATTATCCTTAATCATTAGCAGTCTGGATTGCACAAGGACGGTCACGTAACCAAATCCAGCCGTTACTTGCTAATTGGCTCATCTGGATGCTATTGTGAAGCTGGACTAGCTGACTAGTCATTCGTTCTATTTTTCCGAACTCAGTAGCTTTCTCCAGTAAGCCGCTCAAGTCAATATTGTGCTGGCAATCTGGGATTGTTCGAGCATTCGCAACCAGTTTTGTTTCTGGTTGTCAACGTTGTTTTAAAGTGAACATGTTCCATAAATTAAGTAAAAATCAATCTAATACAGTTGCTTAGAGAACATGACTGTTTATAGAAAGTTCTTCTTAATAAAACAAACATAAAAAAGCCGAGAATTTCTCCAAACATAATATTAAATAGATGTTTTAAGTAATATTTTCATTAAACATTTTTGTGCTGAACTCATAATCGTGTCACTACATAGATATGCTAACAAAGTTTTTGTCGGAATCGACCATCTGGGCGTCATCGTTAATATCGTAAATGATCAAAGAAAATTGTTTGTACGGAGTCGCTTCATTACGTATTCGAGTAAAAATTATTAATATTACTAAAACCAGGCTTAACTTGTATTGTGTTTTCAGGTAAATTCGACTATGATCCAGAACTAGGTACATGTTCAATAATGCCAGACGATCAAGGCCACTCATCTAAAACTGCACTATTCGTTATCGCTTTCATTGTGCCCGCCATGTTGATTTTCATCTGTTATGCCCGAATATTCTGGGTTGTACACAGGTAATTTTTTTCATTCAAATCTATACGTTGTGTTGTTAGGATATGGCTATCCACGTTATACTATGGTTACCATAAGTTTGAGGACAAAGTGCTACTTTTTTTAAAGAATAGGTGGCAAACGAGCAAGCAGCTCACGTGATGGTAAGTAATCCGCAACATGCTGCTCATGTAAGAGTTGCAAATGCGCTACCGACCTAACCTTTGGACCATAATTTGGATCCGACGGAAACTTTTACTGCACGAAATGTAGTTTAAATTATTAATTATTTTAGGCCGTGGATAGATTCTAAAATACAGTTTTGATTGATCATAATGATTTTCCACGTATTGCAGATGCTATAAAATGTTACAGTAGTTTTGCGAGTCATAGTTGTGTCACCGTTTTAGTAATTTATACTAATCAAAGTTCTAACGATCAATATTTACTAAATAAGCAAAACGCTATCAATCATTATAGGATACACTTAAGTGTTAAAAAACTTAAGGTGTTGGTCACTTGATCGTTAGGATTTTCCTCATACTAGTTGGTAAGTTACTTTCAATCATTCGTGAGAATGTATTGCTCAATTTAATAACAAAATTGTATGTATATCTTACAGTTCAGAACAGCGAATGCGCGAACATCAACGGTCACAGCACTCTGGTCCTGGAACACTAAACAACACAGACAAACGATCAACAGTGAAAGATAACAGAGACACGAAAGCGAGACGCAACGAGTGGCGTATCACGAAGATGGTTCTCGCGATCTTCCTTTCTTTCCTCGTCTGCTACCTGCCAATTACTATCGCAAAAGTCGCCGACAGTCACGTACACTACCCCAGTAAGAGAATATCTTTAAAATAACTGTAACAATGTAACATAGGAGTGACAAACATGTAATGAGGAAGAATGAAAGACACAATACTGAGAGGGATAAATATAAATATAGAAGGAGACAATGAAGAAGAAAAAGACGAACGAAAAGATGATGTGAGAAAAATATACCCGACCTCAATCAGGAACGGGTCCGGGTAAAGCTAATGACAATGTTGAATAGACATGAAAACTTAGCTGGTCACATGATAAAATCATCATATAATCATAAAATAACAATAAGGTCTTTAACGTCCAAGTTATACACGTCCACCTACATCATGTGACTTCGTGTGTTGCTACGACATATTAAATGAAATTAAATATTGCCTTTTTTATCTACATTCCAGTATTCCACATAGCCGGTTACCTCCTGCTGTATGCGAGCGCGTGCGTGAACCCGATCATCTACGTGATAATGAACGCGCAGTATCGTGCGGCGTACGCGGCGGCGCTATGCTGTCGCCTTGCGCTGCCCGGGCTCGCCAGCGGTGCGTATCCCTCCTCGCCCGCATGCCGCAAGCACACCTCCGCGATCGCCTCCTACGTGCGATGAAGGTATCATCTCATCTCACGAGTGCCTTTTGTTTTGTTGCATCCATTAAATTACCCGAAACAAGGGGTAGTTTGGTTCGACTTGGTATAAAGTTTATTTTGATATAAAATGTCACATTTTAATGGTCGGTCTTCGTCGTGGAAATTTACTGGTAGGTGTAATTATTTTGTTAAATTGTCGTATCACCTATCGGTGTATTCTGGTTTTAGATCTGTTGCGGTTATTATTATTTTCTTGTAGTGTGTTTACGACGTGGAAATCTACAACAATATGTTACTAACTTTGTTTGTTAAAAAGTTATATTATTTTCGACAGTCTATTAGCTTTTAGGTTTCTTTGTTGCATCACGTGTTCGGTTTCAACGCCAAAGTTTAGTGGGTCAGCGGCCATTATTTGTAAAGTGGTTACATTATTACAGTCATTAAGTTACTTCATGAATATTTGTGGTAGTACAAAATGTTACTAAGTTAGTTTACTAAATCATTTTATTATTCCCTTGACATCTATTGCTTTGTTCCAGTCATTTGCTTTTAAAGTTACATAACTACAAAGTTATGAGGAGTTAATTTGTTTTTTTTTCATAGTAATTATATTATTATTGACTTGTTATCAGTTATTACACCTACCGTCACCCTCATAGAAGTACCTATATATACTTTAGAAAAGGAGATTATTGTCTTATCTAGAAAATCTTTAAGCTAATAACTAGTAACGCATTCCTTTTAGAGAAATGGAACGAGCGTCACGGGTACAGCTACAGCAACACACGAACGGCGCTCAGCCAAGTGTCGATAGGGGAATCGAGAGCGGACCCTCGCGCGTCCGGACTGCCCACGGGCCCAGGACCAAGGTAAACCCTCGACCTATGGGTTCGAGTACCACAGGGCCTAGCTCGCACAGCATCGGACCCCGCACCGAAATTTCTATGCGATCAAATAACGTAGGGTCACAGCAAAACATGACAAAATCTACAAGGTTCAAAAATGAAGACTACGGTCAAAAAGGAGGTAGAAATTATTTATAACAACTTGTCCCTCACTAGTGAGATGTACCAAAGATTTGATTATATTTGTATTTTTACCGGCTATGGTGACATCAATGGCTGCTTTTAACATTATCTGCTTATTTTTCTACTTATTACATATATATATATATATATATATATACACACATATAAATATATATATATATACATATACATACATATAGACTAATTTGACAAATTTACGAATATTTGACATTTATTTATATTCCGCGTGTTGTAATTTATATTAATGTCGCTACGCGAAAAGTATACCAATTATCATTTCCAATATATACTTTAAGACGTCTAATATTAGTTTATTAACTTTTAGATATTATAACCAAATACAATTTGCATGAATATATAAAGTATCATTAGAAATTATAAAAATTATTGACACATAAAAAAGCGAAACGTCCGTCCCAATAAAGAGTGACAAGTAAGCAATTTTAAACAGGATTTTAAGCATATGACTCTTTTAAACATAATGTTTAATTTTGAGATTATAATATAAAGTTTAAAATCGCTAAAGATGAACTTAATATCAAACTGTCAATTACTATTTTATATGATTTGTAAAATATATAACTCCTTATTTGTATCTTTAACGTTGCATTCCAATAATTTTGATAGACGTGTACTGAACAGTATAAACTGATTTAACATTCCCTTATTAAGCCGTAGTTTCACCAAAGAAATAAATTATAAGCTTTGAACTTGTAACCATAAAAGACCAAACAGTATTTATGTTAGTGACATTTACCATTAAGATAGACAAAGATATTGTGTAAAAATGCCATATTAAATTTATAATCAAATAAGAATACTTTTTAAAAAATGACATTTCTGATATTGTGTTAAGTTAACAAGTTATTTATTTTGTTTTTTTTTATCATATATAAGTTCAAAAGAATGTTTTAAAAATATAAATTAAAAAATGTCATTTCTTTGTTTCTTTTCCCCTTCAACCACGCTTCCTGGGCCATAGCTGTGTATACCTAATACTTTTCTATTAAATGGCCGGCTCGTTCTACTATGAAAAAAAAACTGGCACCAATAGAATCGTTAAGTACAAACTTATATTCTCATGGCGGTAAAGGAAAATACAGCGAATCATATATCAAATAAATATCAAAAAATATATATTGAAGACATAAATTGATGTGAATTCCACCAATCCACGAAAGAGCAAAGTGCTAGTTTACATACTAATGCTCTCTACTAGAAGATGGTTCGGTTGCTTCTAAGTTCTCCTGATTTTAACGCTCATCTTTTAAAACTCAGCAGTTTTACTAGTTTGCACTGGTGTCTTATAAAAATTGTATTGTTTCATACACATATTTGTTGAAAAAGGTGTCATATCTCTATTCATAACATTTCACAATAGCTCGATGATGGTAATTTTTCCATTTCGATAAATAAAGCTACCGCTTGTTGACAGCAAATGGAAAGTTGGGTTTGATTTATTAGCCTCTGCGTGAATCTGTGTAAGTTGGACAGTTTCCAAAAATGTATGAGAAGAAAATATACGTCCACGCTAGACACTATCTATGAAATGAACGACAAAACAGAAATTGGTTTTCCGAATACCATAAATATTTGAATTCCATGTTTGTTTTGTTTATTTGGCACGATATTTATTGCAGTTTTCCGACGGTTTAACAAATAGATTAGCTTATTTGTATTATAAAAAGCACAGCAAATATATTTTATATATATGATGTATTTTTTTAATTAAGGGTGATCTGCAGTTCTGTAACTATGTATTTATAATACTAGAATATGTTCACCATATAGGTGTTAAAAGCCCACACTCCAGCTTGAATTTCAAAATTACTTTGTGGGGAAAATTTCCTGCGGTAAAATATATTTGTCAACTATTCAATAAACTACGTAAGATATTTCTTATCAATTTTCATGATATAAGGTATTCTTATGTAGGCTATATTAAAGCGCTTGCCTTTCGCGACTCGATAGTTACTTACGCCTTAGATATAACATTTGATATTTATTTAGTTAGTTTAGTAGCGATGGAGCGTAATGAACTACACATAGGATACTATACTAAGTCCAATACACAATAAGTATAAGTATATATATAAGTACACAATACAATATAAGTACACTAGAATATATATGTATTTATATATATATATATATATATATATATATATATATATATATAAAAAGTACGCAATACTTAAGATATCTAATGAATAAGGGCACTGACGAATGAAAGAAATTAATTGGCACAATTTTTTGGCAACGTCTTATTTGGAATTTGATGAAACAATTCGGATAAATCCTCCATCTAATGGAACTTAACGTCACTCAGCATCAAATGTAACATAAAATCGAGATCGAGCATTTTGTAAGGGCAAAATTACGATCAGGTAAACTGTCTGCTCGTTTATCACCCTAATACCATAAAAAATTGCTACAATAATAAAAACTACTCCAACGAAAATGGACAGAAGAAACATTGACAATGGCGATCCGCTCAGACCTGACAAACTTATGTAAATTAAAATTATAATTCATTCATTAAAAAAAATATAAAGCGCTGAGGTACGAATTCAGAGCTTGCAACTCAGTTCAAATGCGACCCGATCAATATGCATCGGACCCTCAATATTAATTAAATTGTATCATTACATTAAGTTAGTATAGAAAATATTATTGTTTGAATGATAGAGATTAAATATTAATTCGATTTCATACGATTCATTTAATACTTTTAAAATCCAAATAGTAATATTTCATTTTATCTCATGATTTGCTTTAATTGGTGCTAAAAATATCCTTTAGAGTAAAATAAAGCAGTGACAGTAGCTCTTAATTAAAAGAATCTGCCACACAATTTCTGTTCATATTTTGTAAGTGATAATTAAGAGAGTCAGGTTAGTCCGTGATTTAATCTACGCCTAACTATACTTTAGAGTTATCCACGGTTCTATACCACGGCGCCAATCCATTACTCAATAACAAGAACCTCATCAAAACCCGAATATTATTATGCGCTGTGCAATATCGCAGTTTCAGAAAGAATAGGTAAATATTTCCCGGCTATGAACTTTACCCGCATTAAATATTACCTAACAGCTGGTTTCTTCAGTGAAAGTAATCGTAAACCTTATCACAAGGAACTTCATCCAGAAATCAATTTTATGAGGTGAAGTAACCCACATATGCCGTTTGTGATATCCGACTTTCATTAAAAAATCCTTTTCTACTCGATTAAAAAAGTGTAATCAATCTGGCAAAAGTACGGATATTTACATTTATTACATATAGTTACATTTTAACTTTTCTTATTCTTAGTGATTACGATCTTTCGAAGATTCCAGTACTGACAATGCGCGGAGATTATCTCTTCCAACAAATTAATGATTTAGTATGATGAAACCGAATAGTTAAACTTATTATGAATTTTAATTCAGGAACAGGAAATGGATTAATGTCCCTTTTTCTAATAACATAACGAAATTCTCAATTTGTGTGTAACTTTTGATATATTTTACATTGCTGATTCTTTGCATGAACCTTTTATTATTTATAAAACGTAACGTAAACCTTTTATATAAAATAAGGTTTGATGGATGGACCACTCTTTAGGTGTAACTAAAGAGTGGTAAACTAAAAACAAATAATTAACTTTTTTGAAACAATTTCCGGGTTCCTACGTATTTATTGAGCAGTTTATGCATTCGAACATGTGTTTTATACCGATATTTGTATGAAGTATTCTTAGTCCACATAAGCACATCGCTTTTATGTGATTCTAATCTTATCACGATTAACCTATTTTCATTCATATCATTTTCCTAATCTAGCTATGGAACGATCGTATTTAATGAGAAAGTTTCTTCTGCAATAAGTAATACGTGATCTGATTGGAGTAAAGTAAATATTTGTTTTGAAATATCTATTTCATTTAATATATTTACTTTTTTTTTATAAGATAGGTGGCAAACGAGCAAACTGCACACTGATGGATATTGATCACCGCTGCCCATGAAGATTCACAACACCGGAGGAGTCGCAGATGCACCGCTGGCCTTGAAGAAAGGCGTAGGCTCTTTTCTTGAAGGTCCCTAATAAAAATACCGCTAGCAACAGTTGATTTCACAGAACTATCCTGTGCGTGGCAAGAAAGTTCAGCGTAAAGCGCATAGTCGTGGATTGCCATAGACCATGATTATGAGGATGAAATTTTGCATTCTATCTTTATGTACGATGTTTAAACTCAGCGGGTGGAATTAATCATATCAACTCCTCAGAATACTCCCCATGGTAAAAACGGCAAAAATGCATAGAGATGCAACATCTTTTCATTTTTTATATCTTTTTTTTCAATTTTCAAAACTATAATTGGTAGTTTAGATAGTGTAAAAAGTATACTAGGGCTATGTTAAACAAACGTCTCTTTATTATCTCCAGCCAGTAGTGAAATAGGGAACAATAATACATCAATTAAGATGTAGCCGACAACATGTTAGAAGCAATTGCGTTATCTGTTAGGAACAATGCGGTAACAATCTCATTCCAATATAAAATGAGTATGTAGCGTACATAGGAAATAGGTATCAACGTTATAGCACGCTTATCCAGAATACCTCTCCACGGGAATTGTGACAAATTTTCCTGACGTGAGCATTATGTAAAGTAACCCTAATGAAAAATGGAAATAGGTATCAACGTTATAGCACGCTTATCCAGAATACCTCTCCACGGGAATTGTGACAAATTTTCCTGACGTGAGCATTAATAAAAGTAACCCTAATGAAAAATGGAAATAGGTATCAACGTTATAGCACGCTTATCCAGAATACCTCTCCACGGGAATTGTGACAAATTTTCCTGACGTGAGCATTAAGTAAACTAACCCTAATGAAAAAATATTAATCCTAAATGTAGTGTTTTTTTATAATAATATGAGTGACAAACAAGCACACAGTTTACCTGATGGTAAGTAATAACAGAGACCGTTTGGTACCTACACTCATATACCATATAAAATCCAGCAGAGAGGGTCCTTACCAAATTGAGCCAACCCGCTAGCTTTAATGTGACTCTATCACAGTTAAAATCTCTTAAATGGACGCATTTCGCTTGTAATTTCCGTACGAACGTAAACGGTCAAAATGACAATATACTCGCTAGTTACGAAGTATACACTAACCATAGCCCACAAGCGGTTTTTATTGTAGATATCTGATTGACCGGAGAGAGAAAGCTGTATGGTGATCATGTACAATTGAAAACTATATCTCTTTCTCTTGTGAGTCTTTTTATTAAATAGAGGTTGACAAACGCTTACACATATCACCTAATGCTTTGTGATTCCTACGGCCCATGACAACTACAATCATTCTCAATAAGATATAATGCAGTGTTGTCACCCCTAAGGACCGAGATTGAATGTTTCGTCACCTATAAAAAGGGTCACCGGATCTCTACACTCGAAATACAGTAGTTTTATGAAGCTATTTTAAGCTGTTATTCTGTGAGGGCCTGGTCCTTCCCCGGTTGAGCCGAGCCATTCATGTTGCAGCTAGACTCAAACTCCCTCTATTATAAGCACAGGAATCGAATAATTTATGTGATCTCACTTGGTCTTTGAGAATAGCAACTGCAGCATAATCTAGACATATCGCCCTTAAATTGTTGAAAAAATTATATTTATATCATCTTTTATATTTTAAATTAAGGATAATTTGGAAATATAAGTATAAAAAGCTTTTTTAAGGAAATTACCTTCATTTTTGCGTCAATAATTTACCTGCTCACGAAATTGCGTGAACAACTCGCTTTGTTTTCTGCTAATGAACCAATGGAATATTTATGCTTTCGTAGTTGCGGGAAAAATAAACATTTTATCCAAAATTAATCGTAAAGTATTTTCCTTGAAAATTTACACTTGAAACGTAAGAAAGCTGTTAAATATTTTTTTCCTATACTTCGTTCTTACGCAATAAGTATAAATATTATGTTGTCCTACATAAACTTTTTTAGGAAAAAAACTACACGGTTTTGTGTTACATTTATCTCTTACAATCAAGAGATTAATGCATATATGTACCTAGTCCGACCATAAGTTCTGTTACAAACGAAAATGCATTTTTTTTAATGAAGTAATGTAATATTATTAAAATTTATACCTACATATTTATTAGTCAGTCAGTAAAAAATAAAAAAAAATATTCTATTCGAAATGGCTACCTTTGGATTTACGCAGTTTCCCAAGGGAAAGCCAAACTGACGCTAGATGATGACCTGTCCGACCACTTCTTTAGATCTGTGAGCGTACACTTTACCATTTTGCTTGTTTTCTTTTGTAGTGTTCTTCAATCGTGAAATTTTTTCATCGGTAAAGAGGATATTTCTGTGCCTTTCACCTGCGTATTGCGATAGAAGGCGTTTAGATCGATCCACTCTCTTTAATTGTAAAGATTGATTTAGGGCATGTCCTGTATATCGACGATAAGCACCGAGCTTCAGATCTTGCTTCCTAATGGAGTTTCGTCGAATTCTGGGATTAACAGCATTAACAGTTCTAACAGCACGCGGCCGCCTCGATCTTTTCTGGTCTTCAACAGAGGAAGTGTTGTTGTATCTGTTGATAGTACGATATACGAACATGCGGCTGATACCAAGCATTTTATGTGTCTGGAATATGACCGACGGCTCCATACCCACTTTGTGCAAGGCAATCACTGCAATCCTATTTTAGCACCCCATTCCATATTGTTATTTGATAATGAATACGAAAAAATATCGAAAGCAAAATCGAAAGAAGTTTTTGAAATAATATACGTGTTCAAATTCAAAATAATTAAAAAGTTGAAAAAAGAAAAGTTTTTATGTAACAGTATTTATGGCCAGACTAGTTACAATATTAGGTCCTTACATACTAAATTGGCGTTTTGTCGAACTGGCTTACTACTTTGATGTCAAACAATCTGGCGTTTGGTTCGGAATCCTAAATTCAAATATATTTCGAATTTAAGCTTGTGTATTTGTGTTTCGAATTAAATAATTCATTTGTTTTCGCGCCAATTGTTTTTTCCTTGACATCCTTTAACAAATTTGAATAATGGAAAATTGAAATATCCCATTATTTACTAAAATGAGGTCCATCGTGGCACCAGCGCTGCATAAACAGCTAGAAGGATTAATGATGTATATAGGGAAGCTACTGTAAAGAAAACTCGGTACGTTTTTAGTTTCAACGTTTTCGTTATGGAGTTTATGATCTCCAAAACAAACCCCATAGATGGCTGGAGACCTAAGTTGACAATGAAGAGTTAAAGGTCAAGGCGACAGGCTTCGGTCACTAGCTCTAATGTAGTTTGCGATGAAACTCTTAATTCCCTTGAAACAAATTGGAGAAGCGAAAAAGCTCGAGAAATGGATACCGTATGAATTGAGTGAAACACGTTAACAAACACGCATTGAGTGCTGCGTTACATTACTCCACCGTCAAAATAATGAGGGGAGTTTTAATCGTTTCGTTACTTGTGACAAAAAATGAATACTGTACGATAATCGGAAATGCGCATCACAGTGAATCCAGGAAAACCGTCCAAGCCATCCTGGTGAGTGTGTGGTGGACCAGTTATGTTATACGCTACAGTTGCCTAAGATCTGGCCAGACGATTACGATATTTCTGTATTGTCAACAATTACAAAAGATGATGGAAAAGTGAGCCGTTAAATAACCAAGACTGGTCAATTGCTCTAGTCCACTGCTGCTTCATGACAACGCAATACCCCATACTTCACGACAGATGGTCGCTAAATTAGAGGAGCTGCGATTGGAGCGACTCCGACACCCACCGTGCTCCCCAGACCTTGACCAACATATTACCAATTTTTTCGAAAATTGGACAAAAATCAATTCCGATGAGACAGGCCAAAACGTTTTCAGAGATTTTATTTATTCTTGCTCTCATAATTTTTTCAGCAATAGAACCAATGAACTATCTATATTTATTATTATTATCTATGTATTAAATCAACTTGCCGCAAATTGATTAAATATATAATTTCATAAAAAAACGTTTTTTACTTTTTTCCATATAGTACCCTAATTTCATATGTAAGGATCTAATATTATTTTGGAATAGAGGCGAAAAACGGCAAATGAGTGCCTCTGTGTTTGCACGAATGCTTAATATATCCTGGGCAATTGATGTCATGTGGTAATAACCATGAAGATATCAAGGATTCGAAAAAACATTATAATGGTATCAGATAATATATGCCGCAAATATAATTCCGTATTCCATTCGGAAAATGTCAGACGAAATTACAAGTAACTAAGAATAAAATTATATTTATATTACAAGTAAATTTACTTTTCAAATAATATTTCTCGGAACACAAAATCTCTACTTACAGTACTAATATTAATTTGACTGACTCACGATTTACGAGTACCATAGAGATCATAACTTATTGATTTGACTTAATAAATCATTTCTTGAAGGTTTTGGATAATCAGGTCGAAAGAATGCAGCAATTTATTTTGATCAATAAAAATAAATGTTATGAAATGGATTTAGAAATAGTTGTTGCATTATACTAATATTGTTTAAACTTGAAGTTATTAAAATATAAAGATTTAACATTTTTTTAGTTATCATCATTAGATGAAAAAACTCAAACAAAATGGGGCAATAAATGCTAATCTCATTTTTATTTTTATGTTTTCATAACATTTGTTTGTTGTCTTCACTTTGGTGACAGACTCATTATTCTATTAATACCATATAAAATATTATAAAAAAGATAATTAAAATTATACATTCAATAATAATTTGCATACTTGTACACCTCACAAACAAAATAGAACTACTATAGAAATTAGCATAAAATAATAAACTTACGTGTACTCACTTTATTTTAGATCTACTAACCACTCATAGTAAACCGTTAACAATTAATTTTGCCCTGTCTATTTCATTCTGTTTTTTATATCTTAAAATTCTATCAAGATCCATTATCTTATTTTCTGAATATTCTTACGGGCTAATAAGGCATTAAAGAGGGCTTACAATGATCCGTGTGATACTGTAAATGTCATTGTGTGACGCAAAATTAATTCCATACTCTTATTTCTACAAAAAGCTTTTTCATTGGTTTCCTCCTCTTATGGTTCCCTTATTCGATTTTCATGAGTTATTGAAGTGCACTCAACTGGGCCTTTGTGCGGAGTCCTTATAAATAAAATGTATATTACCTTTACTTTTTTCCAGAATTAACATATTAAAATACAAAAAAAACTAATCAATAATCAAATTTTGTATTTTGGTACATGTATTAGTCGGTCAGCAACTGCTTGGCATTATTTTACTTTATCAACAGCGCTAAAGTCTACTGTAGAAAGGATACTCTTTCAAAATAGTATTAATGCACAATGTTATTTTTAGGAGTGCTAGTAGTATAATTGTCCATACTTATCAGACATGGTGGGCAATTAAGTAAGCACGATTCTAGCACCTACGCAACCGTGATGCTTCTTTCCACTTATTACTAGCCAGTTTTAGATCCTTATTAGATATTTCCTAATCAGGAATACAAGTTATCTCTTCCCATGCTTGGTGGACAAATTGGTAAGAGCAATTCCAGCAATCACGCGACTGTGATGCTTCTCCTTACTCATTACTAGCCAGTTTTAGATTCATATTAGATATTAGGAATACAAGTTACCTCTCAAATATTTCTAAGAAGAAAATACCATTATTATTCTTTATTTATTTTTACTACGAATTTAAAACCCGTGTAATTTGCAGGAACCTTTAATTAAACTATATATCTCATGTTATATACATGACATGTGAAAATATTTTAACAGTGGTAAAGCTACACTGCAGTCTGTTTCTACCGTTGTGATTGTTTCAAGTGCACGTATCTGCAAATAACTGCCTTCTATCTTTTGGGGGTTATCCAAAAGGGGCGGGATTACTGAATTCAATTATTAAAGCTTCCTGTTTGCTATATTGACCAAATAATAGTCATTCCCATTATTCAGTTATAACGAATAATAAACCTCAGCATGCAAATGCATAACATTCACTTACCACCCATATATTGTAGACAAGAATTAATATGGATGAAAATTAAACGTATTTATTATTTAAAGAATGGAAGACACCGAATATATGTAGAAATTTAATTACTTGGTGTTCAACATTTGATTTTATATTATTGGCTCATTGGTTGGACATGAATTAAAGCTTAATTATCTTTATAAAAATCGTAAAATGTACATGCATTGACTTAGAATATGAACTCTAAAACTTAGGAGAACCAAGGTGCAAGGTGAGCGTTAAAAAATCGTTGGTACAAAAAATATATTACATATTAAGGTTTTAAAGTTTCTAAGGTCATATGTACATATATATGAGGAGGACATATATATGAGGTGGGTTGAATCTATCTTGATTTTGAAATTGAGTTTTGGCGGTTTTGAACTGATTTCTTATTTATTAGTTAATCTAATCCTTACGTCCGAGGTGAAGATGTATTTTGAATAGATATTTGTAAGTAGTAAGCTCTACAAAGTGTAAGTTTGTCTTATGTCTTGTATCTTGTATGTGTAGTGTTGTTTGAGCTTAATGTAATCTCTGGCGGCAACGCGCTTATCCTTTATATCCTTGCTGGTTTTGAGCATCCGTGTTAATCTAGTTGATTTTAATTATTCAAGGTGGTTGCAGGTATGAATGGATTCGGTTCATAATGCCATTGACATAATATAAAGTATTTGTGTTCGAAAAAATGAGTTTAGCCGAACTTTAAAGTTTTTATATATTCCTGAAAAATTCGTATTGTTACACGAGTACAATAAGAAGAATCTACGGGAAAAATACTTCAGGGGTTTTGGTTACCTGTTCGTGGCCAGCACTTTGGCTAGTCTACGACGGTTTCAGGACCTCGGCTTGTGGGCCCATCCTGACCCCATAGGTTAACAACGCTATTGTGTTAAGAAAATAGCTCTATATTATAAGTGATATATTGACATATCTAGAATTTTTATTTATAGCTTTTAATTATATAATATGCAAAACGGTAGAATATTTCTAAAAATAATAAAAAATAATAATTTCATTTAATTGATACATTACATAATAGCAGTCCATAATAATGTTAGTAAATGAATAGAATATTATTATTTATATTCGTTCCTATTACACAAAAAAATTCAAATGAAATATTTTACGTCATAAAGCCAATCTACAACTAAAAAGTGCAGGTATATTTTAGTTGTGAAGTGGGTTTATGCAAATAGATTGTATTCAGGCATTTTTACTGCGATAGAGCCACATTGCAGCAATATGTGAATGTGAAGCTGTTATGTGAATGAGTTAACCTGATGGGGAATGGATGAGAATTTTTATGGTCAGCACTTAACATAAGATGAACTGTATGCTTGTTTCTCATACTTGGTATATTAAAAAATAGATGCATATTGGTAGTTTCGCGTGGTAAGTGAAGGAAATCAGAAAATTACGGATAATATCGTACTCGATGCCATCATTTACTTAGGGGTACAGAACACCTGCCTCTTATATATCTGGGCTGGAGTAACCACTTATTGAAATAGATGTTTCTAACGTAAAAAATCGATTAAGTTTTAATTCGCTCCATCGCAATACGCCAGATACATCTTTATTCTTGACACTGGTAGAGCTACAGTACAGTTTGTTTCTATGCAGAATGAATGGGTCAACTCGACCGAGGTAGGACCACGTCCTCATAGAATGCCGTCTATGAGGTTTCTTCTGGTGAGTGTAGGGATCTGGAGACCTTTATTACTGGTCACGAGGTATTCCATCTCAGTCATCAATGGTGACAACGCATCTGCATTATGATTCCTTGACAAGGATGAATGTAGATGTCATGGGCCACAGGAATCACTTGCCATCAGGTGAACTGTGTGCTCGTTTGTTACTCTCAATGTAACAAAAATAAAAAATCACATATTAAACTATTGTATCGACTAACTTCTACTTAAACTCATCAAATTGGAACCTGCAGTCTATTCACCTAATAAATCTATGAAATTTTCTCATTCAATTTGTTCTACAACACATGTGACTAAAACGTTATCCCTTTCACAAAATGTACCTGGAAAATATGTGGGAATAGAATTTATTTTTACAGATCACGTATTTCAATACGAAATTTCTAAAACTATTTTATAAAATTCAAAAACGACCGGTATATAAATAACTTTTTTGCTTCTCAGTACAACATTGAACTCTTTGTTTGTTTTTATCATGATGGCCAATTTTATGACATTAAAGTGTGACCAACATGCTTACAACTCACTTGATGTTAAGTAAATCCTGCGGCAAAAACCCACATTCATTCACGATACGGAGTCTTGATACGGATGTATTACTATGGTGATGTAAAAACAAATTAAATACTCACAAATTATAAAATTTGTTCTATATTACATGTATCGTTCTTTTTCAAGATGTAAACGATTCGAAATGTGTATGAAGATGTAAGCATTTCGAATCCTTTACATCTTGAAAATACCAATAACCGCTATTCTTTGCTGCTACTTTTGCTTTGCTTTCAAGTCACTTGAACTATATTTTTACTTTATTTTTTAAAAAAACTCTAAAAGTGTTTAGATCAGGGGAACATGGTGGGATACAAACGATTTTTAAATATAATGTTCTGGCTGAAGTATGCGGACGGGCGTTGTCGTTATGCCCATTATCCCTGACGAAAGAAAAGGAATGCATTAGCAAGTAACAACGTCAATCCTCACACTAACATTAATCACACTTTAATAACCCTGGCACTGATATTGATATGTAGTCACACACACACAGTTCACTAGGTCGAGTGTACCGATTCATGCTACATGTAGTTTATATCTTTACCACGACACGCTTCTCATTAGTCATCTGCTAGATGTCAGTCAAGAGACAGCGGTATAAAACGTATTTATATATCAGACACAAAAGAAAGTCAATAATATATTAAAAAGTGCACAAATTGTGTAACTCAATTCCAGCAAATAAGGGTAGGCAGTTCTGCATTTCGTTGCTCTATTTTTTTTATAGAACAGGTATCAAACGGGCAAGCAGATCACTTGAGCAGATGGCAAGTAATCACCGCCGCCCATGAACAATCCGTATCCAATATCAGTGAATCACAGTAGCGCTACCGGCCAAAAGTTAGATTACTCTAAAAGTTAGATTCCTATTTCCGACGCTGTGATATTTTCCAGCGCCCCTCAGTTTCCCCCGTGACATATATCTTGTATATATTATTAAAATGGACGATATGAATTGTGTAATTCACATTATATAATTATTATTATTATTATTGGCAGCGGAGCCGCAATGGTTTCGGGCAGCGTAAGATAGAACTGAATGACGCGAAAATAGGTAGGCCCAGCAGTGGGGAGATACGGGCTGATTTGATTGATTGATTGATTATATAATTATTCCAACAAACAGACTCAAATGTAAAGATATTTCTACACAACCGATTTTCAGAAACAATATCAACACAAAGACTCGAAACCCAAAAAAGCATTGACACATGAAATAAAGCTGTTGTACATATCGGACAAATTTATTTTATAACTATGCAACTAAAATGAATGCATATTATTTATTTAAAGTTTGAAATATAACATTTATTTATCCTCAACAAATAGTCATTGTGCAGAAATTCACAATGACTATTTGTTGAGTCATATAACTATATATTATGTCCAAGTAAATAATCTCTGTAACTGACAGATTCAAAAAAATATATAAATATTAAGATATCGTAAATAAATGTGACGAAGGTAAAGTACTTTTACATAAGTATATTTGAAATCCAATTTTGCAGTTTATTCTTGAATAATCATAATTTGAAAAAATATGTTTGTTGCTGCGATGTAATTTTTTTCTGTCGAAATATTTTAATAATAGTGTAATTGGACAAGGTTCCCAGTGCAATGGTAATAAAATATTATCCACAAAGCATTCGCAACATTAATTTGTACTTCGTGCTTATCTTTTCAAAATGTTATATAAAGGTTAATCCAGTTGCAGCTTCATTCGATATTAATGGTTGGAAGGTTCGAGGAATTGGTTGTTGACCGAAAGATATTTATCCATTTTAATATTTTAGAAATTGGTATACAAATAAATATATGTTTATACCGTACCATATAAATGGAAAGAGATAAACTTTTAAACGCGCTAAAGTGCATACTTTTTTTAACATTATATATAGTTATTGTTTTTTTGTGTTAAATCTTTCAAAAGGAAAACTTGATTACTTCGGAACCTCTCAGTAAGGCAAACCAAGAGCTCTGTTAATCTTTACTATTTGTATGAAGCTAATATCAATTAGAGATTGATCCGTTACAATTTTTGCAAATTAGTTTTATTTTTATTTATGTTTAGGTGTTATGTTTTGATTTGATTCAATGATGACAGCGAGTTGTTCGAAATATTATTTATAAATAAATATATTTGACTGCATTATTGCAAAGATGAATAATCTTGCGAGAATATGAATGTCAATCGATTCCATTGTAAGTTCAAATTCATCTGATTAAATACGCGCAACTTGCTTATTAAGAGATTTAGTCCAGCTATGCAAGACCAACTCGATTTTTTTTTCTACTAATAAATGCTGCTCTAACATATTTTCAGAAGATTCAAATTATTTCAATTGAATAGGTCAACCATGACTAACGTTTTTTATGACGAGATCAAAAAAAATTATAAATTCAAATACATACTCGTATTGTCGGTAATAGTGTTATTTCTTATAAAATCATGAAAACAAACAAAAAGTTCCTGAAATTATGTTATCTCTGTGGGATTGACACGTACACCTATCTTCTATAACGAATTAAAACGCCACGATGAGTAATTGGATTTCCAGTTTCTTTCTACACTGATTACGTTGTTGAATTAAGTTTATATGAATAAAATATGTTTTGATTTGAAACTGATACTGAGTTTTCATTAAAGAAACCATACATAGCATAGCTAAACCGCTATTGATACTAACGCAATAATAGAGGCACAAATGTTGCATCTAGAACATGAATGAATACGACTGTAATTGTAGTTGACGCTGCCGTTTTGCCCGATGAATTGGGATCCGGGGATTCAATCATAAGCGAGGAGGAATTCCATTTTATTCATCAGAAGTGACAATATTTGTGCATTCTGAAATGCTGAGAATCGATGTACAGGTCATGGCCGCTGATATCACTTCTAATCATATTAAAAAGGGGCTATATAAGGCCGTGCTGTGCTGCTCGCTTTCGCTTCCAGGGTTTTTCAGCATCACGTAGCTATACTCGCTTACGTACAGCACGCACTCTGATCTACTCCTACGTGAGTTAAAGGGCTGAGCTCATGAGTATTTTCGATTTGTGGTATTCATTGGAATATGAAACATGATAAAATAATAACTGGAACAAAGCAAAAGCCAAGAGCCAACAAGGAAACAAGTAGCAGTTTGCTTAACTTACAATTAACAAAGTTGGTTTGCCTAGATTGAGAATAGTTTTACTTTTGGCATTCTGAATTTTTTTCCATAGCGTTTACTTAAGTATTTGATTTTTTGGTAAATTGAATAAAATCGAGAAATGCCCCTTAAACAATTGAAAACTCAGATGAAAATAAGTTAAGCAGTCTTTCAAAACATTGCTCTTTCGTGAAAATATCTTTTATTATATTATCTTGTAAGTTTTAAACTTACGACCCTCTTAAATTTAATGTTAATTCAGTCACGTAATTTAACAATACTGTTGAAATAACAAATTGGCAATATTTCTCTTTTGTCTAAAATTGTAACAATCATTCAAACAAAGCGACGCGACGATGAAATTGTACTTGATGTATTTCAATTTTCTTCCACTTTCTTATTACCTACGACGGAGGGAAAATGCAATAGCAACTGTGACTGTCACACGACACGTTCGTTAATAATGATGATAGAATTAACATAATATCATACCGTTGTGATGGTGCCTTTATTATTTTTCATGTTTTATTAAATACATTGTTCCTTTCTTGTTGGTTGTATATATTATTAAAAATTAAAGTTGTTACTATAACGTATAATAAAATGCGCATATTTTTGTCGTGCAACTGTTAAATTAAAATAAATTTTATGAAAAACTATCGTATACAAAGTTTGAACTTGTTAATTTAAAAAATATTCGAAAATACGTCTACGTAGGTGTAGATGAAATTATCTATGTATTGACTAATTCAGTAGGTACATAAACGTTAGGTGGTTGCTTCTATAATTGTTCTAATTGATATATGAAATATCCAAGTTTTTGAATAATAATTTTTTTTTAATAATATAAAATTTTAATAAATGGAAACTAATGTTTAATTATTCATTCGATTCGATACTTTTAATGTTTCAATTTCAATATATTTTCTATTTGAAAAACCCCTTTTACTAGGCAAAGAAATAATCTGGAAAAAGTTGAATTCGTCACATAACGACGAAGTATTAATCAAACTTTCCGCACCCTCCGCAGTAACCGCGATTTTATTAGAGTAAAACATCAATGTGACATGTATGAAGTACTCGTAGCTCAAGGCGATAGAAGCTGGAAAAGTTATGAATAACGGATAACCGATTCACAAATTGTTTAGTATGTTTGATGTAATTTAGTTTGATTGCTGATAGAAGTCTTTTTTAATTGTGCAGAAAACTAAAGTGTATTTGTTTTATTCTAATAAATGTGCTTGACTAACTTTCCACGAAGGATGTACAAGGAAGCATAGCGGGAGATATGATTGATATCCGCCAATATTAATCATATTTAATAAAATCTTAGAATAATTTCTGTATTCGAACTCGACAACCTTAATAAATATATTAATAATAATTTACATTTAATATACATGGTAGATGACGCACCTGAAAACTAGCTGTAGTATCAATAGGTGATCTCGACGTAGGATGGACCATGTTCAGTAAAAAAATTGATTAGCGCTGATGCCAGCACGGGGCGCAGATATCATTTACCATTCAGGTTAACTGAAATTTTTTATAAAATCTGGAAAGATATATTAAAAATTAAAAAAAAGGGAAATATGTACTACGCTTAAATCTTCCAGTGTTTCGTTCTTTTGAAATATTTCCGTGACTACATGAAACGATTGTGCCACGTGCTCATCCCTCGCCGTGGTTTAAAAAAAACGTATCGGTGACCATATCAGTTTCCTAAAACTATTCATGAATGAATCGTGTTAAATAAGTTTCTTCATAACTTATATTTAATAGAAAATACGTGATCTGATTGGAATAGGACATATATTAATTTAACAGATGGTTAGTTACTTAACTTTTTTTATATAGAAGATATTTCTAGAACATGAAAATATATCAAGACCATCTACAATTAAAAATATAATTTCACCCCAAAGAACATAATGGAATGCCTCACAGTCGCCAGTAGTTAGGTACTCCCTATTTCCTAGGTCACGTAGAAAGTTACTTAATTTTCCGCAGCAGTCTTCTCTTAAAATTGCGTGAAAACGCAAGTCTTGTTTCCTGCTAATGATTCAACAAATAATTTCGGTTCCGCATATATTAATTATCAGACCGTTTAAAACAACACCGATTCGTGTTTGTCTGTTAATGCACCTGTACACACCTCTCTCCGAGAGTACAATGTCTCACGATTAGATTGGCTAGCCGACTCGCATAACTTAAAACCAATCAAGCACGCATGGAATGCTCTTGAACGAATATTTGGAATCACCAGTCACCCCGAAAGACTCTGTCAGAGATCTGATCAGCTGCTATTAAAGGGTGGGACAGGCTACCACAACAGTTATTGGATAACTTCATCTTCAGCACACCCAGGAGGATTTCCGCATGTGTTCGAACTAGAAAGGTTATTTTGTATTGAAAATTAATAAGTTGATGTATTTTAGTTAAATAATTCTTTTTTCAATGTTTCATAGAATTGTTTGACTTCATTTTAATTAAAATACAAAATAATATTTATCTATTTTATAGCTCAAATGTGTACGTATTTAAACAAAATAGTTTTCTTTAAAAACTTTTTTTATATATTATATCATAACCATAAAATATCTTAAGTTTTCCAAGTGAACGCACACTTTTTTTGATGGGTATGTAAATTTATAAAGACAAGTTTGTTTTCACTGAAGACGTACGAGTATTTTCCATGAACTCTTTTCGACTTTACCACGCTTTTACAATATAGTGAAAAAATAACTTTGCGCTGCTTTCTTTCACCTGTTGAGGGCATGAAACTGGAGTCCCTATTAAGTTGATGAAGTGTTCTATCGTTGTCAGCCTTTTTACATTAACGCATCTGGTGAACTATGAGCTAGCGTACCAACCCTTATATAAAATAAAAACCGATTTGAAATATCATGATTACTGTATGTCTGTTTTCAAAAGGCTTCTAAAGGAACCTATGAAAATTAGGTTTAATCCATAATAAATTACTTTTCTAGCCAAGTCTTATGTGACATTTCTAGCAAAAAAATAGCCATGATAACGACAATTTAACGCCTCGCCCAAACTGTTTAATAGGTAAATACAAAATTTATTTGGAATGAAAATATTATCGTGTTGATTTATTAGCGATAGTTTACACTAGGACAAAGTTATATTAAATTTTGAACACTGAATTATATTGTTAGTTTAGTAGTGATACATAGAATCATGCATTTTTTGAATATCTAAATTTTAAGGCCATCTGACGCGTCACCAAGGTTCTCTTATTATAAAATCTTGAATCTCTTCTTAACAAATGCTTCTTATTTTCTACGATCTTTATTCATGATTGCACAGGGACACAAAGCATTTTTAATGTGCATATGTGCGAAATAGTCATCCACGTATAACTGAGACTAACTGCTCGCTCTGACTGTTGATTTTTGGTTTAACTACAGTTGTTACAAAAACAATACTCCTGCATACGTTACAACAAGTATGGTTAATATTTTCTTTGTTGTGACTATAAAATCCACTTTACTCAACGTAGTAAATATATGATATATATACCATAAATATTACAAACATAATGTATAGGATTACTAACAATAATACGACATTAAAATTGTAATATTAACGTTAGCCCTAAATTGCGTTTAAATGAATTAAAATAAGTCATTTCCTTGTAATTGACAGATTTCCGTTTTAATTTTGACAAGGTAAAGGGTCTGAATGAAAGTAAAAACAAAATCGTATCTGTCATACATATAAAATGAATTTCGCTTAGTTTGAGGACATCGCCGTTGTGTTAAATGATAATATTTTTATTCGTGTTTGAGATTTTGTATCTCAAACACGAATAATATCTTTTCTAAAACATGT
Organism: Teinopalpus imperialis; assembly: GCA_029286865.1. NCBI lineage: Eukaryota > Metazoa > Arthropoda > Insecta > Lepidoptera > Papilionidae > Teinopalpus > Teinopalpus imperialis. Next base: position 6,045,449 of record JAGSMU010000036.1, on the reverse strand, counting down.
TGCTATACGAAATTGAAAATAGTCAGCATATTTCAACGCTCGACATCGTCGCACGGTTACATTTAATAAATAAAAGAAGAATAAGACATTTTACTAAAAATAATAATATAGTTCTATACCTTTATTGTATTCGATTGGGCGTATCGAATACAACAAACGTACGAAATAAAGAAACTAAATTATTAAAAATAAAACAGAATCCAAAAATACGTAATTGAAATTAAAAAAATCTATTAAACTGTTTTAGCCATGTAAAATGCTGATATTTTTCTTGTTCGATACTTACTTATAAATAATAAAATATACTATAATATAAGTATTACTTAAACCTTTCAAGGTATAGGTTAGGAAAACTCAGAAATATCAATATACAAACAACAACAACAACAATATACAAACAAAAAAAAATATGTTTGGTCGTGATCTTTAAGTGAATGTTTTTTTGTTTAGTTTTTTGTTGTTTTTAATTTTTACAACAATTATCTTTGATAATTTTCGTAATTTTTTTTAAAGAAATGTTATCCAGATAGGAATTTCAAAAAATAAGGAATCAGTGTATCTAAGTTCAATTGTATGGAAGATTTATTCTGTCAAGTTTAAGCTACTTCAAAGTACCAGTTTGTACAGTTAAAATCGTATAAACGTTATTTCAAGGAATTTTGATCGGGTGGCCGATCTAACGCCTTTGTAGGATTACAGGTATTACGGGTCAAAGCTAATGGCTAATGGGCCTTTGCAAAGATTTGTTAGCTCAGGTCAACGATGGTCCGATCAAGTGAAAAATATTATTCAATTTCAGTTAAATTGTGAGGAGGAACGCTCTTACTTTAGCAGTGTAAAATATCGTCATAACGCTTTAGAATAATGAAATACGACATTCAACACATCTCGTCTCCATCATTATTTTTAGTTCAAATTTGATATTGATGTGTATATCCAACTTGATCTATAATATACCATTATATAACTATTTTAAATCAATTTGGATTATTATATAAATAGTAATTCATAAAAAATACTTGAATTAAATTACGTTTCCTATAGTTTAATTAAACTACAAGACATGAGGTTATTTATATTTCATAATTACACAAGAAAACTAGTACATAATATTAATTTGTAATATTAATCGTACATAACATTAAAAAATATTTTTGTTTTCGCAAACACAGGTACTTTTACTGAATTATTCATGAAAATATAAATGATATGGTTCAATGTCTCACCTTCATAAGTAAACAAGGAAGTGTAAAACAAATTCCTACGTGAAAAATTATGTTTGTTAAATTTCAACATATAATAATACAGTGTTATATGAATGAACATGAACATTTTTTAAGTCTCTGTATTTAAATATAAACATTACGTCATTTAAAAGAAGTACTTTTTTTTGAAAAATAAAATTTTCTATTTCTTCAAAAAAATGAATATGAAAGGTAGCCTAATATTTTAGGACACTAGAGATAAAGGAAAGTATCAAAAAATGTTCGGTTCTTTTCGTACGATCTAATCTAATCAGCCTGAAAAAATATATATAAATCGTAATATATATAAACCGTAATACATATAAACCATTATGTGGAAGTAACTTAATACAATATTTTATCAAGAACTTGAAGAAAATTTAGACGCAATAACGAATAAGGACCTCTGATACAAGTCTTTTAAGTATCACTGTATATTTCTGTATATATTGAAGTGGATATATATAAAAATGATCTATACAACACACTGCGTGTTTCTGTTTCAGAGAATTAGAACATGTAATAGATATTGCTTTTAGATTTACGAGAACGCAAAACACTTACGTTAAAAAATATATTTATGTGTGAAGCAATTAACGAAGAATTAGGAAAAGTAATTGCTATGCAATTGTCCAAATTTTGCATATAAATTAGGTCGAATTGATGCCGAGTTATTTAGAACATAGCAAATTTTATCAGCAGATATCTGTGAAGGCGTCGTATTTCCCATGCTTTAAGTTTAATCCTGTCATAATAAAATGCTTTCGCAAGATTAAAGATTTTAGAATACTTAATGTTCAATGATTACTTAACCGTTTAAACTAAAGTACAGAAACTTTTCGTTTTAAGGATTCATGCTTCAAGGGATTTGAAACAACAACAAAATGTAGAGACCAACTTTTCTAATTATCTTGTATACTTCGACAAAGGTTTAAATGACTTTAATCCCTTATTTTTTTTTATATTGACTTATATTATACTTATACTATATAAGGCACGACAAGTGACGACGAATAAAATTCTTGTTTAATATTCATGAATATATTATTTTTTATTGTGTCTAAGGTAACAACGAGCTCCTAATTTGGTTATCAACCGCGTATTGTTGTGGTTAGACTAACTGGCTGCTGTGTCGCAAGTCCTGATTTGGATTCCCTGCCAAAGTACAATAATTTTACATTAAAAATTGTTGGTTCTCTATTTTGTTATAGTATACATAGTTTTTTTTATTATTATTATCTTATGAGTAACAAACGAGCACACAGTTCATCTGATGATAAGTGATTCCTGCGACCCTTGACGTCTGAATTCATCCTTGACAAGGAATCATAATGCAGATGTATTGTCACCCTTGAGAAATGAAATAGAATGGCTCGTCATCAGTAATAAAGGTCTCCGGTTCTCTGCACTCATCAGATTAAACACACCAATATTATACTTCTATTTTAGGTTTTCTGTGTGGGCGTGGTCCTACCCCGGTCGAGCTGATCCATTCATTCTGCAGCTAGAAACAAACTTCAGTGTATATCCACCTCTGGTAATGGTGCTGTGTATACTGCAAATTCCCCGTTTTCATCTGATCTTATTGTACGTACATTAAATAGGAATAGGGAAAGGGACAAGTGAGTGCCTCTGTGTTTGCGAGAATGCTACGGCACTACAAAATATTCTATGTAGTTGATATCCATCTGGTAATAACCAGAAGCCGAGGTCGTAATCAGCCAGGAAGACATTACAATCACCTGACGGTAAATGATCCTGCGGCCTATAATACTGACATTCATCCTCAATAAGGAATCATAATCCTGATTTGTCGTGGAACCCAGTGGACTAAGATGTAATGCCTAGTCCTCCAATAATTAGGGTCTCCTACAATATCCCTAAAACACAACTGCGTTATGCTATCTGTTTGACCGCATTCAATGGAGAGCGGCTCGCAACGCTGATGACCAGGTAGTTTACGATCGGTTTGATTCACTGGCATTGCGAAGAGATGTGGCATCTCTTTGCATTTTTTACCGAATTTACCATGGGAATAGTTCTGACGGGTTGTCCGGATTAATTCCAGCCGTTGAGTTTAAACAACGTATATCACGACAGAATTCAAAATTTCATTCTCATCATCCTCGATGGTTGGCAATCCACCACTGCTTGCTCGTTTGCCACCTATTCTATATAAAAAAAACAAAATGCTAGTTAACTACAGTGTGCAAGTGTGCAGTGTTCTAATGCTGCTTAAAAACAATGTGACAATTAACCTATACAAATAAATAAAACTTAATTAGGTAATATACGTGGATATATTCAAACATAAAAATATGAATAGATTCGGAAAATTATGATGTTCACATCATATAGTAATAAAATTATGTTTAATCATATATTAAAATTTTAGAAGAAAGTTTAACTACCGTAGTACAACAAATAATATTAAAAATTTTATCACTTCTTCTCCCGTTTTATTCGATCGAGCCTTCAAGAGATCTGATCGTAATTCAAATCCAAAAGTACATTCTCATTAAACTGACTAGTTTACCTACTCCTTCTCAGTGTCCTGTTGGTTAATACCTCATATCACAGAAACAAGGGAATTTTATACAATTGAACCGGGCTATGCCGATATTCAATTACTGATTTCACTACCAATTCACTATTAAACGTACAAACTTCAGGTGAAACTACGGTAATATTTAATCCACGAAAATTATATATTTTATTCTATAATAAATAAAAGGTGCAAAAATTTAAAACAAAGAAATTAAAATATTGTCTGTACATTTGTACCATTCACAATTGGCAATATAACTGAAGAACGAGGATTTCTAATGTATGTATTTGTACACAAAAAAAAAATAGAAACGCTTTTCTACTCTAATGGGGCACGTTTTCGTTATTTACGTACTCACAGTTATTGGAGTGATCTTAATTTCGCTTATGTACGGAATACTCTTCAAACACACTTATTTACTCCAATTAAAATAGTTCTTAAAGATGAAATGTTTCAATGCGTTAGACTGTTTGATAGCTCCACGACCTTATATTGAGATATAATCCTAATTAGTAAAGTAGAGAATCTTTAACGAACATTATTTCCTAAATTCAACTACTTTTTTATACGTGTTCAAAGTTACTACTTTAAGTATAAAGAATAATAATATGTAATAGTAATGAAATAACTTCATATAAAAAATAACAACCATTTGTGATTTTGTCTATTTGTAAATCTTTTAAGGTGATAAAGCTCTGTTTTAAGGTGGCTGAGGAGAACATAGACTAACATCTTACTATATACTCGTTTGATACGTCGTAGATATAGACAGAAGATGGAATGTTTCTATATCAAGAATTAGCTTTCTGTAACTTTAACTCGCCACACAAAAAAGCGTTGAGCTTTTATTTTACAAGTGTTCTGTCATCATGTAAATTAATTGTATTGGTGCATTTCATGTATAATTATACTGTTCTAATTGTTCAAAGTAGATACATCTGAATATAACTGCTTTGCATTCAAAATTTTGTAGTTTTGCCAACTGCCGTCGTATTCATGTCGTGCAATTAATCTAGCCTTAATTTTTGATTTATTATTAACAAGTGATCCTCTTTATTATTATATATATATAAATATTGCACAGCACAAATCGTATATCAGAACTTACAATTGAAACGCTTGAATACTTTCCTAGGATATACGGGTGTATAATTTTTAGGTTTTTTCACCTAAAAATTATACACTCATATATCCTAGCTGCGTGTTCAGGTAACGAGATATCTTGAACTTTCGTGAAATATAATAAATTTCGCTTTGTTTATTGTCACAATCATTGTTACATAATAATATTTTTATCTTGTATACAGACTTTACAAAAATATGTTTAAAATTGTTGTAAATTGAAAATAGTAGACAAATATTTACGCTTCAAATCGTAGCACGCTACGACGCACGACATCTTAAGGCGTTTGTTTAGACATTTTTATTGAAAAATTCTACTTTAACTTCTGTCGCGTCCATCTGCGCATCCAACCGTACATAAATGATATATAAAAAAGATGTACAAGTGGTTGTTAAATATTATACGTGAAAATATTTTAAAACCAACATATTTACATTATAAAGTGAATATGTTGTTTTTAAACTTAAAGGCTACTTAGCCACACACATTTGGCCACACAGAACAAACCAAAAACTTTCTGTAATTTAATAGGAATAGCCATCTTCATATATTTCGTCTTCATCCTCATCATCTCAATGGTTGGCAATCCACCACTGTGCGCTTAAAGGGAAATTTTGTTAAGGAAATTGTTCATGGGCTGTGGTGATCATTTACCACAGCCCATTTAGATATTTGCTTTCGATAGTGAAGAACTAAAATGTTGGCTTGACTTCACCTACCAATGTAGGCAGATAATATTTTAAGATCTCAGCGATTGTTACTTGTAAAAACTTGCATATTCCATATTCAGTATAACGTGTCGAGACTTGCAAAGCGCCGCCTTTGCCGCTACCACCGTCCTCAACACTTGTTCAGACATGCAAAGGGACGGAAAACGACTTGTGGTGTGCGTGCTTGCAATCTTGCATGAACTTGTTTGATTCTTCACCAATATAAATACGAATGCCAAGGATAAACGTTACTCATTTGTTTAATTTCGAAAAGAAAAGTAAAGTTGAGTGAATTGATGTTAGTGTTTGCCAGTGTCAGAAAAAGTAAGTATTTACCTACCTATTTGTTAAATATACGTTGTAATAAGTATATTTGTAATGTTTGCGTGTGGTAGCTACGTATTAAAAATTAAATACTAAACGGAGTCATTATAAGATACTTCCATAAAATAACAGAAAGCCGAGAAAATATATTTTCAAATATCAAAGTAATAAATAAATAATCACAATCGTGGCGTATTGACATCAAAATATTTTTTAAAATTCTTTCGAATTTACAGAAATATATCAAAATATAATTATGAAAGAATGTTTTACATTACATTACTATATAAATAAAAATAAATTTGGTTCAACCGTATTAATAAAATTCTATTACGGATTAAGATACATGATAGAGTTGTATGTTCCATTGTAGAGCTGTTAAACAAGTGTTAACTAGCAACACACAGGCGCCCAGCAGTTGTGACGTACAACAAATACTCCTAATGATATTTTAGTGATTAACCTATACCTTATTATATCTAAAATTCATAATTAGTAATTTAGTTAATCATTATATTAATTTGGCGTTGTGAACAATAATTTCACTTTATTAGTTTGTAATCTGACTTGCAATTAATTTTATATAAAGCGGGTGAGGACGCACCATTGGGGCGGTATTTTTCGTACAAGTAATTCCTTGCACAACGTTACGCTGTCTGAATAAAAGTCATTCCACAAAACCCACAAGTGTTAACACAAGCCATATCTTGTTGAGTAAGTCCGCCTTATGATTACTAAAACAAAGTTCTTTTATTTACTGCTAGGTAACTGATACGAAACATGTCTGAATTTAAGAAGAAATGTCGAAAGTATAGTGTTGATTATTGAAAATTTGGTTTTCCTCCATCAAAGGCAGACAAGCGATTGGCCATATGCCTTTTATGCAACAAAGTTTTAGGCAATGACTGCATGAAACCATCGAAGCTCGAAAATCATCTAAGAAGGTATCAATCTGATAAAATAAGTAAGGATTTTAAATATTTTCAAGCATTGAAGGAAAAATATGAAAAGAGACCCACCGTGCACAATATGTTCGCTTTAACATCTGAAAGTAACGATGATTGCTTGTGGGCATCTTACAATATCTTATAACTTATAGTGAAATCTGGAAAACCGCACACCATTGGAGAACAGTTAATTTTACCCGCTGTTGAAGAGGTTTTAAAACTGTTCTGCACGAATCTCCATTTGACATACTCAAAAGAATTCCTTTGAGTACAACAGAAACAAAGACGTATTGATGAAATGAGATCTGATATTAAAGGTTTCTTGTGTCTGCAAATAACTCATTTTTCTATTCAACGTGACGAAACAACTTTATCTGGTAATGAAGCATTATGAGCAAAATGAGATTTGAAGATATTCTGACGATGGAAATACCACCATACCATATTGTGTATATGTGATTGTCATTGTAGAAGTTACGTTACATTATTAATGTTTAATTTTAATTATATTACGACTGTTATTACAATTACAATCTTACTTACATATTTGAAGAAATACAACACAAAAAAATATACTATTTTTCTATTTATTTTTACCACTCCGAATGGGGAGTTTTCTCAATGAAATAAGTGAGAATTGATTGGTTCCTCGTGCAGTAGATGTCAGAAAAGTAAAATTGGCCAATCGAAGAAGTGATTCCATCCAACTTCACTCCACCCACTCACAGCACAATCAATTAATTAATAAACCAATCAATTCTCACTTTTTTTTTTCTAAAACTATAAATCGTGATTGGAACTCAGTTGCAACGAAAATTTCCATAGTTAGATCTAATCTTCAAATTTTTTGTCGAGTTTTGGGAATATGGTAGAAATATATGTACAGGGGGTCCACCGGAACCTGCTAAATTTTGAAAGTGGTCTATGAGAAAAAAGTCTGGGAACCTCTCATTTAAAATTGCAATTATCAATTTCATTTTTGGTGGCATTGAAGATCAAACTTGGTTTACTCGCGTAACGTCATATTAAAAGTAAGCACCTGAAAACTGAACCGCCACGGTTCTTATTTGAAATTATATATAAAGTATGACTTTTTTACTACAAATTAAACGCTGACAAACAGTCATTCCCTTCTCGTCCAGCTGCTTCCTTTTTTTCTGATTTTCTGATCTTATTAGTCAGGTTATTAGACATAAGGATACTCAAACTCCGTAAATGCAACAATTGAATTCATAACATAACATATTCCTTTACTGAATTATTTCTGAAGTCTTTAACATGTGCTTAACAAAAATGATGGAAATATCAAATAATGTAAAAGAAAGTCCGTAGACTTTTCAGCTAGATTCTGCTTCTATGAACAACTTAAACATGGCTGTTTTGGACTTCATTAGAACTAAAGGCTGGCCATTGTCTAATCCAGACCTGAACTCGTAGGATTATAAATGGATTATTAGAGAACTTGGCTTACTCCAAACGATACTTCGACATTGAATCTATCAAGAAATGTTTAGAGCTAGCAATGGCTAAATTCCTCATGGAAACAGTGCGTAAATCAATTCGAAGGCAGATATATTACAGGCCTCATATCAAAAGGATATATCAAAACATTGAATTAAGTTTATTTTTAATAAATCACTTAGACTCGATAAATACAAAAGAATAAACAGTTACATTCCATATTTAATATTTATAGTGCAAAAATTAGTTCTTACAAAATCATAAGGTTGTAATGTTTAAAGATGAAGTTCGCGTATTAACAACAGTTTTTTAAAAAGCAAAATAGTAAAATGAATGTTGTTGTCAATATTATAGATATATTTTTAACATACAGTACATTTACACGAAAGATAATCGGATGACAATTGAATTTTAATAGTACTTTGTACGCCCAAGATTAGTTGGAATTTCTCCTATGGGATTAACCTCAATATTCAATTGTAACAATAATATGTGTAGCAATAGGGGACAAATTTTTAATAATTAATAAAACGTAAGTAAATTTCAAAAAAAAAATAGTGGCTATTTATTTTACATGGCATTAGGCATTATATTAAAGGACACAGAGGATTTTAAAAACCAATGCATCATATATGCATAACCATATACATGTTAAATAAAATGAGAAATTTACGTATTGAATCAAATATTTCTAGCCAAGAACGTTCAAAAAATTCGAACATGTGGCAGAAATTACTTTTGAATTTACGAGATAATACGAGGCTGAGGTTTCGTCGATCTTTTGTCAATTTTGTATATGCTCGAAAACTGTAGATAAAAGAGAAAATATATATTTGTAAAGATGCAAGGTCTATTGAAGTAGTAACAAAGAGACTCGATGTAATTTTTTTTTGGGAGCTAAAATATAAATATTGAGACAAAGGTGCTTCCTCAAGTGTGAGCGCAAAAAATTTAAAATAAAGAATGATATTAATATGCCAGCAAATAAATATTTCGCACGTATACCAAAAATACCAAGTATAACAACTATATTAAACTCGGTTCATGTTCCCAATAAGGTAAAAAATATCTATTTGCCCCTCCCCTTCCATGTGAGTCTTTTGCCTTACAGTCAGTAAGTTTCACAGATATCTCTTACACAAGTACCTTTTTACTCCAAATGATCCGTTATCGAAGATTAGCAAATCTTATATTGTTCTCATTTATTGGTTTTCAGTAACGTTTCATTATTTTCAACGTTTTAGTATTGTCAGCGGGAAATAAAACATTTTTCTTAAAATAATAAATAGAGGAATATTACACGAGAATTTTGCGTTATCACACTTTTGTATATTTTGAGTTTGGTTGTCATCTTAATATGCTATTTATATGATGTGGATAAATGTTTTCACTATGCTAAATTTCTCATGTACGCTGATGACACAAAAATATTTATGAAAGTTAAAGATCATTTAGACAGCGCAAAACTTCGAGACGATCTTGAATGGCTTGGAAAGTACTATGTAGACAACCCGAAAGTAGTTAATATACGTAAGTGAAAACAGACTTCCCATAATTTTTAACCACCAAATTAACATGATTCGATAAAAAAACAACTAGTGAGAGATTTGGGAGTCCTATTGGATGTTAAATTAAGTTTCTTGGAACATATTGATGCAATAGCAAACTCAGCCTACAAAAACCTTGGTTTCATCTTACGTATTAGTAGACCCTTCTCTGATATTAAAGAAGCATGCTTGAATATTGTAGCACTATTTGGAACCCACATTACGTAACACACATAATCAATTTGGAGAAAATTCAACATAGGTTTGTAAATTATTTAAGTTACAGACGTTCTCAAAACTATGAAAGTTCAGCAGGTACTACAACTTCATAAGCCTTGAGAGCCGACGTATATTACTGGATATAGCTTTTCTACATGGTCTTTATAACAGTGGTATTGAGTGTGGAGATATAACTAACAGAGTCCTCTGCTTCTGTGCTCCAAAAACTCGAACAAGATATACGCGCAGAATTCTGTGGTTAATCGATTACATAGAGTTCATGTATGTATGTATATATAGTAAGTTTCACTTAATTGATATTTTTCACATTAATAGGAATACATTTAAAAGTTACATCTTTAAACCGATGATGCAAGGCGACACGGATACCATACACAAAAATAAACATATCTTATCAAACACACGCACACAAATTCAAAGTTAAAATATATTTCATCCTTATTTTTATATATATGATTTAGTATCAGAAATTTATTTTATTTTAAATTTTAACAGTTGTTTGCTTTTATTCTGCTGTCTATTTAAATAATGTAAGCTAAATAATGTAAATCCGTTTTTTGGCTGTAAGATTTACTCATAAGAATTAAATCTGTATCTTACACAGCCGGCCAAAAGCTTAAGCATTAATTAAAGTATCAAAATAAAGTAAAACTCCAATAAAATATTAAATGTTCAATTAACCTGTTTAATCATCTAATAGTACATTATTGACAAACAATATACTTTAAAAGCGGAAAGAAATATTAACTGTCCATGCAAAAAAAAGGCTATAGTTAGCTAAACTGATTTTTCATCAAAAAATCCTCTTTTACATTTTATGACTTTTTTCACAAGTCTCGGCATACGGGCAATCAATTTGCTAATGGTGTCTTGTGATATATTGTTTCAAATTTCGTATAAAGCATTCCACATTTCTTCTCACGAGGATGGGCCACAATTACGGACGTTCCTATCAAGCTTTTCCCACAAAAGTTCAATGAGATTGAGATCCGGGCTCTGAGGAGGCCAAACCATTTTTCAACACCCCTTATACCACTTTCTCTTCTAAATATCCTCTACATAATTTTGAGCTATGCTTTGGATCAAATATACTGTTGGAAAATGAATCCATCTCCAATTAATCGCAACCCGGAAGAAACGGCATTTTGTTCTAAAATATTTTTGTACAGTTCCTTTTTCAAAATTCCTTCAATTTTAATCTAATTGCCAGTTCCTTGGCAAGAGAAGCAATCCCAGACCATAATTGAGCCATGCTTGATTGTTGGGACTACACAATCTGACATCATCTTTTCTTTTGCACTCTCTCATTCTCGGCACTGCGTCGAACGTAAATTTCAAGCTTGGATTCAGCGGTCCAAAGCACTTTTTTAAAATACTCTTCAGTCCAATCCAATGTTTTGCGGCTTTAGCAGAGGTTTTCGAACGGCAACGCGACCTTACAACTTCGCATCTCTCAGTCGCCGTTTTACTGTAGTCAATGATAAAGGTTTAAGTTGGGATTTGTTTACTTCAACGCAGATTTCTGGTGCTGTTAAGCATATATTTCGCTTTCTGGTAACAACAATGAAATTATCTTCACTAGACGTGGTAGCACTCGGCCTTCCCGAGCCAGTTATTATGCCATGAACACAAGTCTTCGATAACTTTAGTTGTGAAGCAATCTCACGTTCGGATTTGCCTTCATTATGTAAAACAACGATGGCAGAACGCACTTCACTGCTAATTTCTCGATCTTTTACCATTTTATGACGTCTTCACTGTAGAAACCACAAGCTTAAACTAATTGAGATTGTTTGTGAACAAACCCAAGTAAACTCGGGTAATAATAAGTCAGAAACACGTGTTTTCAGGAGCTAAATAATCCTAATTATTGACTAATAAGTAATAAAAGCAAAGTAATTAGTAGTGAGGATATTACCACCTGGCTCTAGCGCAGTGTTTGTCGGTGTTTGAAAACAATAGATGTTTATTGTCCAATAACTTGAAAGTAAACAAAAGAATGACTTCTTTAAATATTCGATACTAACAATAGAATATGCAGATGTGCATTTCTTTTATTTATCCTATGGGCTTTTATTACAATTGATGAATAAATATGTTGTTTATGTGCGGATTTAAACTTTTGGCCGGCAGGGTATTTAAGAGCTGTGGATTTTGTAAAATAATAAAATAAAAATAAAATTAATATCTAAAAGATAGGCTTAATATATATTATGATGAATTTAAATGATACCATAATTTACATTAAAGATTATCATAAGTCACTAAGAAACGTTTAACTACAAATTCACTAAGGCGTAGTCGGCGGTCCCTCCTAATATAATAATATATTTCCATTTATATCCATTGCCTTTCGAGTTACCAACTTTTTAAATTCTTCTTTATCAGATTAAGAAGGAATCTATTTGCAGATTGTTTATTACTTTAATTATAATTGGAAACAGATCTCGATACTAATTTATTTTATGTGATCCAACGGTAATGGAGTTTTGTTCCGTTTAATTTTTTTAATAAATTTAATTAGATTTAAGAAATTAAGTCTACAACAATATTCAATGTTTCTGCTTGAATTTATTAAATTTTTTACTCTATAAACCTATTAGTATTATTATATTTCTAAAAAGTACATGCATACACCTGCATGTCTGAAAATGGTTTGGTTTCATCATTGCTGATTGGTCAATTAACACTGAAAATCATTTCAATTATCTATATCTTTGACACCGGTAACGCAGATTTAATTTAGGTTGCTGCTACAGTTTGAAATGAAAAATATAATTCATATATTACGTTTATTATTATTTTTGTCATAATTACGGTTGCTGATACACATATTTTTGGCTTGACACGGTCCACGTGTACCTTCCAAGTAAGTTTTTCGACTAAAGGCCAAAATATCTTCTCGGAATTGCTCGACATAACATTGTTAATGACGTCCATGAAGTACTCAGTTCACTGTAAGCATGGCACGAATAAGTTCGCCAGAAAATCCACCAAAGACGTATTAATTATTAGCTAATTCTATACTAACAATTTTTTATCCAAATCATCGTTTTTATTTCGTTCGACGTTCATCAGATCATCCTTCCCAGTTGGTAATATCTCGTATTTTGCTCGAAATGTTAACACAAAACCAATAATACTGGTTAATAAGCCTACGTAATTGTTATGGTATGTGGAGATGCAAAAAGTTTTCGCAAAGTCACTGAATAAAGCCGATGGGAAAATACATAGTCTCTTCGTTGAATGCGGTCAAATAGAAGAAGCTGGTACAAGGATGCCCCGGCCCAGTGATGAGAACGGTATTCAATTTGAGACCGAATTTGCGCCTTGTATAGTTGCAAGCGGTTGACTGACATGAATTGCTGTCCTAGCACTGAGCACACCAAGCTTTTTAAAGAACAATTTGACTTTCCTTATAAGTTGACCGCGGAACTAAATGTTTCGAGATATGTCATCGCCAGAGATAGTAATTGGAGTGCGCTCTAAATGAGAGGATACGACGAAGAATTCTTTTTGGCGGTAAATACAGAAGTATATCAGAAGTATATCATATAAGGTCATAGTTAAATTAGATTAGATTTAAAAGGCCTTTTTGCGCTTCCGTTATTGTCATTTCCGAAGTAGAAAAGACATGTGTCATACGCATACAATGTTATACTATTTGTTTCTATATGTAATGTTAGATGCCTAGTTAGTCCTCTTTTGTAAATATAAAATAATGCGCTGAATCAACACAAGCTTTTGTTCCGCCTTTTGAGAATGAAAATCGACAATGAATCACAATATAGACGCATTGACACCTCTGAGAAATAAAATGGAATGCCTCCACACCAGTAATAAGGGTCTTCGAATTCCTTCACTCACCAGACGAAACACAACGGCGTTATGCTGCTATCTGAAAGTGAAACGATTTATTCAAGACAGAAGGCTACTCTAAGTTTTAATAAATTTAGTTCTTTAACGAGAATCACAATCCAGGTAACTCTAACCAACACATTTCCTACAAGTAGTAACATAAAATAATCATGTCATATTAGTTCAAATAAAGCAAATCCATTTATTATCCCACATATCTCAACCTCCGTCACCATTATTGATGATCAGCTATTACGACAGAAGCACACTTCGAGTATATTAATATAGCAAGATTTATCATGATCCTATTGACTCAGTGCTAGCACACTACATATATTGCATGACCCAAAAACGGAATTTATTGGACCGAAAGCTAAATTTTATTTGCACAGAGATGAAATTTTGACGTCGCATACGTCTTTGCCGAAGTTAATACAAAATAGATCACGAAATTTGCCATTAAATTAGGATGGATTTTATATATCGACTAGAAAAAATGTTGATAACATTTATTCAGAACATATATAGAGAGCATTAAATGTTTAAACCAGCTAACAAATCAACAGTCAATAGGAAAATACAGTGACTAGCGTGTTTCATTAGTATTTTGTTGTGGAAATGATTACGGCACTACAATATAATAATTGACATCAATAGGAATGTTGTAGATAACAGGAAAGCACCACCTTAATTTGAACGGTGAGAAGGACACAAAACGATTACGTTAATCACGTGTTATTTTCTATTACTCGGTGAACTGTTTTACCTAATTCATAATTTTTAAACTTATACGAGGTAATCGCATCTACCCAAACGGAGAGCTTCTGGATTCCTTTTTAAATAAAAATATTTATCCAAATCGATTCATAAACTCTAATAACATGTTGTAGTACGCACATTATGGGTCACGAAACCATAATACTAAAAAAAAGAAAACGGAACTAGGAGCTTCTTTCCTTGAGTTAAGTGAAAAAAAAAAGTTGATTATTTTTCACCATTCCTTTAAACATACTGTAACCCATAAATACATTGGTAACGTTCTTCAAACGTTGCGTGATCTAGGTTACTTTACACACAAGGTATTCCATTATTCATAGCATTTCCCTTGTGCAGCTTGTACAATGGCATTGTTGTAAAACTTTAATGTAATTGAGAGCTTTTAAATTTAATGCTTCCCGCTTACGATGGTGTCTTCACAGACACGAGCAGTATCAAATACTCTAGTAACATTTTTACCCATCACAAGTCAATAATATTTATTCGGTAACTAGATTTAAAAAGATCCGTGAGCCAGCACTGGGTGTATGCGAGGTTAAAAAAAATTATAATCTTTGCTCTTGGAGCTTTTATTCCTATTTAATATTTTAACAGACTTTAATAAAATCCCCTTTAATTTTATTCTGAAGTTGATCCGTACAAGTCAATATGTTTGTCAGTCTCTCTCTGTTCCTCGTGTATATTCACTGACAACATTACTTCGCTGAATTCTTACACTCAACTTTTGATCGAGAAACGACCCAGCCCTTTCTTGCCAATGATAATGGCGAGTCGAGGTTTTAGTTCTTTTAAAAACTTTATCGCCCGAAGTATCAACAGACCCATCGTCTCGATAGCAATTACCAAGTGTAAGCACTGTGTAGATATATAGCATATTTGTCTCATATATTTATTTCGGCTGCTACTAGAGCGACCCCGACCAGATATCGTTTTTAACGAGGCATTTCGTCTTATTCGTCAGGGATAACGCATGTGGATCTTGAATCTTGGTGTAGTATGGATACAGTGTCATGGGCGGCAGTTAGCATTAGGAGAACTGTGTGCTCGTTATCACGTCTAATATTATTAAATAAATAAAAAACTTGTTGAGATGCTTTATTGGTTTGCACATGAACAAGACAGATATTAAAATTGCTATATTTTCGTTTGCAATATTCACAATTGTTAATATAAAACAAACACCGTGAAATGGCATTTCTCGCGTAACATACGCTACGCATCCTTTCTATTGTGGGGCACGTATTCCATTTTCATATACTCACAGTGATTGAAATGCTGAGTGCACTCTGATATTGTACTTTATTCTATTTATTTTCTTGAAATTACCATGATTTATCTTGGAAAAAATATGATAATATTCATTGTCAACTACACAGAATGCGTTAGATTACATCTTATTCGTAAAGTAGAGATTTGAACAATATTTTATAATTTCTGAATAAATTCAGTTTACCTTGTCCTACTTTTACAAACAAGAAAGATGAACAATACATCTGATAGTAAGAGCCATCCTCGATCATATAAAAACTTCGAAACTATCATATTTTAAGCTAATTTACTTTTTATGATACATTTTATAATATATGTATAAAATACCATTTTGACATTTAAGAACTATCGTGTTATGTTTGACCTAGGTCACATCATAGGTAAGTAATAGAGAATTTAACTAAACAGCGTACATGTATTTAAAAATATGTAAAAATTTAATATTAATAAATAAAATCAAATCTATTCAAAAGAAGGTTTCTTCAAGTAGGTTTATTCAAAACACTTTTGAATCATCAAGGTAGCTTATAGGACCATCGTTTCGGAAAAGAAACGGGAAAAAAATGTATGTATAAATTTCTTAATTCTCTGTTTTTTATAATCAGCCATTGTTAGAAAAGTAATATTTCTATCGTATAGTTTATAATCTTTTGTAACTTTTCCAACGAGATATTGAAATGAGTAGACACATTGTTCGGCGCACAACGACTCTTTAAAATATTTTTCATGAAACAGTTTTATTACAAAATCTACTTTGGTTGAAATTTTATCTTATATGGTATGCACAAAATGTGTGAATCAAAAAGCGACGGCAATTCTTTAGTCATGGAATTTTTTTTCCTACCACTTACTACTACTTTACTTTTACTTTAACATTGAATAACATTTAATGCCGGACGAAGTTTTTGTGAGAATATTTATAGAAATGATATATATTAGTAGATTATTCATACTAAACTATGAAAATAATCTAAGATAAGCCATCAAATTACATTTATGTGACTTAATGACACATGTCTTACGAACTCTTGCGATATTCTATATGGAAAGATAGTCTTTATCATAGTTTTATCATCACCATCGCAAATGATCTCCATAGAGCGAACCGTAAGAAATATTATTTCCTGGTCATCAGCGTGAAGTAGCATCATACCGCTGCTGTGTTTCGTATGGTGAGTGTAGAGACCCAAAGACCTTCATTCCATCTGAGTCCTCAGAGACGACAAGGTATGTGACTCTTCGTTGAGCCTACCCTTTCGACAGCGATCTGAACAGAGGTTCGTACCTCCTTCTGCGGAGCCCTCGGATCGTATATCGCTTCCGTCTGTTGTCGTCGACATTCTTCGTCCACAGGAGTCGGAGGGCAGCGGTGGTATCGTGGTGCCAGCATCGTCCTTGCTTCCCCTACTCAGCAGCCCCCTGCTCGCGAGTCTGTTCCACTAAAGCTGTAGAGATCACAAGACCAACAGCAAAACACACAACACAACAAACAAAAACACCTAGAGATTATGAAAATCTGACAATATTTCAAAATGGGAAAGACTGATATAAAGTCCAGGAAAATAATAGATAACGCTAAATATTAGAAACAAATGATGATCGTAATAAATTATATGACTTTTACGTTTAACCTTGTTTTTTTTTAATTTTATGATATTTATTGAAAGTGCATATGTGGTATATTGATTACTAATGAATGATAAGAGATTTGTCAATAAATTACGTTATTGTTTATCTCGAAGTTAATTGTCATTCAGTAGAGAAATGAATGATTGTGAGTAAAACATTTTGTGAATGAAAAAGTATTATGCTTTAAATAAATTAATAAATGCAACCATTGTGAATTATAAGAGATTTGTCATTATATTACGTTATCGTGCATAACGAAGTTAATTGTCGTTCAGTAAAGAAATGAATGATTGCGAGTGAGCGAATAAAATAATAGTGAATGACAAAATGTAGAGAAAATATTTACATGAATGTTTTGTACTCGTTAGAGTTTTGTATGAAACTTAAGTTAAGCGCTCTGAGACTGAGCCCCTACGCCTCCTAATGTAGAGATAATAAAAATAAATATTTGTGCATTTATCTTTTATTTTCACGTACTTATGGATTATAATAAATAAAAATACTCCTCGGAACCTTATTCAACTATACATAAAAACTAAAACCCCCGCTTTTTAGTTATATGACAAATGCAAAGTTTGGAATTTTGCTGCTATTCATGATAGAAATATGTAACATGCTCCAAGTTGTCAGTTTATAATATATGGATGAAGTTTTTAGTAAACTTCGTAAATGTACGACTAAAAGTTTCTTCAAATGCATGACAATGTTAATTGATTGGATATTTACTAAAAATAAATATAAAAAGTGATTGCTTCTATTTATGTTTCTTATTAGTAGTAGAGGGTATTCTAATTTAGTGTCATGTTATTATTCATCTATTTATTCAGATAATAAAATTTTCTTACAATACTTATGACTCTGGGTGGAGGATTTTCGATCACAGTTTTGGTAGAGTTTTCTTGCCAGGGATTCGCTTAACTCATGCAAAAATTATACGTTTATCGAGTTGAAGTAAAATGCAAAATATATGTGCCGTTAATATAAGTGCAAATATTCCGTGATAACGCGTTGACTTTTAGAGCAACACAGCCCGCTCGTCAAAAAGCTGACAGGGATGACAGGGAAATCGTGTCTATGGTTAAATACTCCTGACAGAAATGGCATTGACAAGATTTACATCCATACCTAACACATGATTATCGATATGAGAAGCAAGAATCATCTCTAACAGCTCACCTTGTACCACTAGCCCCCTTCCCCCGAACGGATTACTAATCTATTGCAGGCTCTTAGCACGCACGTTTAGCCACCCAGGTGATGGAAAATGGACTCACATTAGGCGGGCCTATGGCGTTGGACCAGCCCGGGGTGGCCACTCTAGGTTTCGCTGATCCCACTTTAGATGTGCGCTAGTGAACTGCGGGTGGCGGGAGTGCTGGTATTGCTAGGCACTGTTTTCCCTAACTTCTCCAGTAGAGGTGAAGTTACCGGGAGAGAGAAGTTATAGTATTACGATGCCATACCGTGAATTATACGAGGCTGCAATGCTTATGCAGCTACGGTGAGCTCATGGGGAATGGGAAGTATTTATACCGACGCTATGTCCGTCTTGCTACCAGAGGCCGAATTATGGTCAGCAGCCTTAGACTGTTTTGCTGCGCAACGCACATGGAAGCCAAGTGTTCCCGAGTGCTCGTTTTCCTAGATATTGATATAGAAGGGTCCCGTCGTCCGGTGCGCCTTCCCAAACGGCTTCTGAGCAGACTGAAAATGTAGTGCTTATGGTTCTTACACCGAAGAGTATCTGCAAAGTTGATGCGCCGATGTATGTGAAAGTTCCCGTGGGCCTGCCGTTACTCGCCAATGGACCTTGTGAGAATTAGACGGTTCGAACCCGGCATCCATCCTTATCCTCGCGAGGGCGATTATATATGAGGTATTTCCCCACATATAAAAAGTACCACTAGCCTAACCTGTTCTGAATTCAGTTCAATATGTCTCTTTTAATGATTCTTAAGAAGTCACCCTAAGAACTAGCATATAGTTCACTTGAGAGTAAGTGATGACGCGCCCCTGAAATATTTATCTTCGAGCGTTGTCACCCTTGAGGACAAGATAGAATGCCTTGTTATAAGTATACCATACAAAACGCAGCAGTATTATGGTGCGATTTCACGCTAGCATTCTGTGAGGGTAATCCTTCCCAGTTAGAGCCGACCCATTAATTATGTAACTACAAACTAGTTGCGGAATGGCTTATATTGTTTTTGCCATAAGTTTTCGTCCGTTACATAGCTGTTCGTGTGAAGATTTTTGGCGAATAAATGTACCAGGTGTGTAAATTAACTACATTTTCAAACATCAAGAAATATCTAATCAAATTATCGAGCTAACTGTAGCTGTTACTAAAGAGCATGACTTTTTGATACGCACTATACATAACATACAATATTTATATCCCCTGAATCAATCAAATAAAATATTAGCTGAATTATTCATGAAATCATAAATCAGCTAGTTCCACTCCCCGGGTGATTGACACAAAACCTTCCTTTGTTGAATTCACTAGTTATACGTGTTTTATATAGTGCAATCATTTTACCTTTGTTCAATAAAATAAATATTTATTTTATACATGAATTGAAGTTAAAGAATTTTAGACATGAGAATCCAGAAGTCCTTGACGCATTCGAAACAAAGGATTTAAAAAAAATAAAGCGACGAAAAAATTTAATTGGAAAATGTACAACGTTGAGAAACCATATTATTTACGCAGGTATAATTTGTATCAAGGATTGCGATATGATGATAGAAATTGCTTCAAAAGGAAGCAAAAAATATATAGTTTCCTTATATATTTTACGTTACTGGACCAATTTTGCACTCAATTTTTATTATATTCTTCCGGTTTTCCAAATTGATTGCTCTATAAATTATTATTCGAAATTCAAATATTGCTTACGATGACAAAAGGTTTTTTATTTTTTAAACATTAATGTTTAATAATATTTTTACTTTCAACATCACCAAATTATGGTCATAATTTTTCTTAATAATAAGCAAAATAAACTTGACAAAACAGACAGACTTATTACTAGGCAGGCTGTCGCACCGTTTCTCCTTCAACTATTTAATGTTATTATATCATATTCGGCATAACAACGGCCACATTAAAAAATATATTTCACTAAACATTCGCTACAAGATAATATGCGAATAACAGTATAAAAGTTATAATTATAAAAGTATTGTGTACATATATGCTTTGATCTTTACGAATGATATGTGGTAACAGGTACATATATGACGGTATGAACATCTATATGTTCATCCCATCATATATTTATGGTGGTGCAGGTACTACAATTTACAATAATTGTATTTATGTAGATGATTTAGAAGCGCTACATAACATAAACAAAATTATTGTAAATTGCACCACCATAAATATTTTTCCGATTGTCTAGAGTTCATAATAACACGATCTTTTTTTTAATTTTTAGGATATATTGGTGGAATAAGTAACAGTGATTAAGGCTATCAAAGTTTAGTAAAAATATTTGTGTGCACAAATAATTATATGTAATATAAAATTGTAACAGTATGCACTTACACTATAAACACGTGTAGATGGTCGTATTGTCAAATCATACCGACTGTTAGTATTTTAGACACTGTTTGATAGAATTTTCATAACCTACAAACCTGTGATGGAATGTTTAAAACAATATTATGAAGAGTTCAAAAATTGTACTAAAATAAGTAATTTAAACCACTGTATTTGAAAGAACAAAGGAAGTCTTGTAATAAAAGTATGATACAGTTAGAGTAATTAATCGGAGTTTAGTATATTATTCATCAACTAGACTGATCAGTTAAGTATATTTGAATGTCTAATCACCGATCACTTGTTTTGAGCTAAATCTATATATTGCCCGTTCTCTTGATCATGTATTTACGCGAGTTGCGTACGTAAAAATGGTTCAATAATTTTGTTATTAAAAAATGCAGAGCTATTAATATTATATATAAATAAAAAAAATATTTTCATAAACGCAGAATTACTTAAACTACCAAAATCTAGCATTTCGGTAGTTTAAGTAATTCTGCGTTTCTCTCTCTCTCTCTTTTTTTGGAATATGTATATTCCCGTGGTAGGAGGCTCCACTCATCCATATCTTAAATTTTGTTATTTGCAAAAAGTAATTTTCTCACTGTATCATTTTTAATTTAAAAACTTGGCCCATCCTGTATATTTTTTGAAACAACAAATCTTAAAGTTATAAATCTTTTTTTATTGAGACTTTGATTTTATTGATCTAATTTATTAAATAATATTTATATTTCCAATGGTAATAATAACTTTTACAAAACGTAACTGCGTTTTATGTTCTACTATCACAGTTTACTATGACTACTAATTAAGGCTACGCTCAGCTCTACTTCTGCTACACATTAATCTCAGTGAGATTAGGAGTTTTTAATATATTATCTACAAATATAAGCAATGTAATATTATATTGCGGACTTTCTTTACAGGATGCAAATAACAGATTAAACTCTATGCACTAATTGGCAAGGCACATTTGCGGGTACAAAAAAAAACATAACTAGGTTTAAATCCATGTTATGTTTTTGCCGTCATCATTTACTTTCAAACTTAATTCGATTATATCGTTTTAATTATGTCATAAAATATATTGCATATTGTTTAATTCGTTATAATTATAAACAGGCAATAACACTTTTCGTTATCTTATTTTTGAGTCATTATTAATTCAATATATTTTATTTGTTTTAAGAAGATATAATGTGAGTAACGTACTAATTGTGAAATGAAAACCTTTTAATTAGACTTTGGATCCTGCCACGACGTAAATTGTTTTTAATTTCATTAGTACCGGCACTAGGGCGGACATAGGTTGTTCGCGTCTTTTTTTTAAATTAAGAGCGAACCAGAACCTGCTACCCTACTTTAGTTTCCGGTTCGCTATAATATTAAGGATAATCAATTAAGTTGTTATTCTTATATAATCAAGAATTTTAAGAATAAAATGCTAGACACGATAGTCGAGACAATGAAGTCTTAAATTTTCATTAAAAATAATATCCGTTTATGGTTCCTTAGAAGCACTTATAACGAGGGCCCATAAACACCCATATCGATCTTCAATAAGTTATTCAATTTGAAGTTTGTCACTCCTGTACTTGAAATGGAATTCTTCATGATTAGTTATTGGGTAACATACGAAACGCTGCATCATTATGCTGCTATATAACGATGGTATTCTGTGGCGGAGGGATCATTCTTCGATACCATTCATATTACAAATAGAAACTCCATGAATATTATAAATTAATGTTAATAATTCTTCGAACATTTGTGTGACAACAGTGACACAAGTGTCAAGTTTACTCTTACTTTAGTTAACACTAACCGAGAGAGTTCCTGAAAGTAATAAACTAACAGAATTATATTAGTTCAAGTGAAGCAAAACAATTTATTACTCCACTTCTCGCGACCTACGTCACCATTATTGATGACGGAAAAACATTTCAAGTATATTTATAAAGCAAGATTTATCACCAGCCTATTGAATCAGTGCTAGCAAACTATCAAAGATATATTGCAAACGAAAACTAAATTTTATTATCACCGGAAGAAATATTAACAGAAAAATAAAGAATGTAATTTAGTAAATATGAAATGTAGTTTATTTGATACTACGGCTGTCAAGATAAAATTAACTAAATTGTATCGAGTATTTAACACGTTGTTAAACAGTTTTCCCTATATAACTTTTGCAATACATTTACTTTGAGTTTTGTCACCGACGTCGAATTTACGAAAATGTGTTTGGTATTGCTTTAAAATTCCATACTATATACATATACGCAGTGTATATAAATAGTAAGTGTATTTTCTTCCTTACTTATCTTGAAGCCGACAGTGAATATGATGTTTCTTTTATATCCTCGGCGTCGAGGTACCGCTGATGACTAGAATGGATCACTCCTTTTAGTTTCCGTGGTGTGTTTCGTCGCAGACTTACTATTGATGACTAGATGTTCCATGTTAGTTCTCAGGAGGGACAATACTTTTACATTATAATTCCTGTTCAAATTAGAATGTTGGTGTCATAGGAAACATTAGCATCAGATAAACTGCGTGTTCATTTCAACATCCGAAACTCAATTGCAGTTTACCATTATTCCAAGCCTTCTTATTTTGCAGCGTTCTAACAGCCAACTGCAAGGATGACGAAGTTTTCTTTTTTATGACTTGCCTAGAAGGTGCACGCAAAAGTGACACAACTCTCGAAAGACACGCTCATACATTTGTTTTGTATCCTTTTGTAGGTTTCTTAACTAGTGTTGAAATAAATGATATTAGATGTGTCAAATGAATACATAGTTTACCGGCTGTCTTATTTTGCACCGTTCTAGTAGCCAACTGCAAAGTTTACGACTTTCCTAGAAGGTGCGTGCTAAAGTGACACAATTCTTGTAAGAGACGGTCATACATTTTTTTGTATCCTTTTATAGGTTTATAAACTAAAGTTGAAATAAATAATATTTGATGTGTCAAAAGAGTACCTAGTTCAACGGCTTTCTTATTTTGCAGCGTTCTAATAGCAAACTGCAAAGTTGACGACTTTCCTAGAAGGTGCAAGCAAAAGTGACACAGCTCTTGGAAGAGACGCTCATACATTTGTTTTCTTTCTTTTGTAGGTTTATTAACTAAAGTTGAAAATAAATAATATTAGATGTATCAAATGAGTATAAGTTCACCGGCTTTCTTATTTTGCAGCGTTCTAATTGCCAACTGCAAAGTTTACAACTTTCCTAGAAGGTGCAAGCAAAAATGACAGTTCTAGTAAGAGACGCTTATACTTTCTTTTGTATCCTTTTGTATGTTTATTAACTAAAGTTGAAATAAATAATATTAGATGTGTCAAATGAATACATAGTTTACCGGCTGTCTTATTTTGCAGCGTTCTAATTGCCAACTACAAAGTTTGCAACTTTCCTAGAAGGTGCAAGCAAAATGACAGTTCTAGTAAGAGACGCTTATACTTTCTTTTGTATCCTTTTGTAGGTTTATTAATTAAAGTTGAAATAAATAATATTAGATGTGTCAAATGGTATAAGTTCACCGGCTTTCTTATTTTGCAGCCTTCTAATTGCCAACTGCAAAGTTTACAACTTTCTAGAAGGTGCAAGCAAAATGACAGTTCTAGTAAGAGACGCTTATACTTTCTTTTGTATCCTTTTGTAGGTTTATTAACTAAAGTTGAAATAAATAATTTTAGATGTGTCAAATGAGTACCTAGTTCACCGGCTTTCTTATTTTGCAGCGTTCTAATTGCCAACTGCAAAGTTTACAACTTTCCTAGAAGGTGCAAGCAAAAATGACAGTTCTAGTAAGAGACGCTTATTCTTTCTTTTGTATCCTTTTGTAGGTTTATTAATTAAAGTTGAAAATAAATAATATTAGATGTGTCAAATGAGTATAAGTTCACCGGCTTTCTTATTTTGCAGCGTTCTAATTGCCAACTACAAAGTTTGCAACTTTCCTAGAAGATGCAAGCAAAAATGACAGTTCTAGTAAGAGACGCTTATACTTTCTTTTGTATCCTTTTGTAGGTTTATTAATTAAAGTTGAAAATAAATAATATTAGATGTGTCAAATGAGTATAAGTTCACCGGCTTTCTTATTTTGCAGCCTTCTAATTGCCAACTGCAAAGTTTACAACTTTCCTAGAAGGTGCAAGCAAAAATGACAGTTCTAGTAAGAGACGCTTATACTTTCTTTTGTATCCTTTTGTAGGTTTATTAATTAAAGTTGAAAATAAATAATATTAGATGTGTCAAATGAGTATAAGTTCACCGGCTTTCTTATTTTGCAGCGTTCTAATTGCCAACTGCAAAGTTTACAACTTTCCTAGAAGGTGCAAGCAAAAATGACAGTTCTAGTAAGAGACGCTTATACTTTCTTTTGTATCCTTTTGTATGTTTATTAACTAAAGTTGAAATAAATAATATAAGATGTTTCAAATGAGTATAAGTTCACTGGCTTTCTTACTTTGCATCGTTCTAACAGCCAACTGCAAGGTTCCGAAGTTTACGACTTTCCTAGCAAAAGAGACGGTTCTTGGAAGAGACGGTCATACTTGTTTTGTATCCTTTTTTGGGTTTATAAACTAAAGTTGAAAATAAATAATATTAGGTGTGTCCAATGAGCACATAGTTCACCTTATCGTATAATGACTACGGTCCATGACATTTTGAGCACATAACATGTGAGGACTGAGACAGAATGACTTATGTTGCTAGTTGTTTGTTATTAAGATTACCAGTGTAAAATAGTACGTAGTCACCTGTTCAGACTGGTTAGTGCTAGAATAGTTCCGGATCTCAAGCCAAATTTGGATATGGCAAGTGTAATTAAAGTTCACTACTGCAACCAGTCCATAATTCCATTTATTAAAGAGCAGAGCGCTTCTCGTGCAAACAAAGTGGGTATTAAGGGATTCCTTTGATAGGTGGTAAACTTACCATTGATATAGGAAGCTTTCAGCATTGTTCAGATGTCAAAAATTTGCCGCAAGTTATATATATTTTAATTTTGTTACACATATGCAGATATGCAATAATCAAAATCTCTCCTAATAAAAATAATTTTAAAAGACCGATTCGTGAGTATTACACAGGGAAAATCATCTGAATTTGTTATATACTTATTTATATCCATTTATTTATATTATTTATTCTTATAATACCTAGTACTTATAAGTTCTGTTACAAATGAAAGTGCTTTTTTTAATGAGGTAATGTAATATTATTAATTTTTTTACCTAAGTACATATTAATTAGTGTCAGCAAAAAATAAAAAAATATTCTATTCCAAAGGTGGCCCCTTGGGCTTTTATACATGTCTTTAATCTGTTTGGCCATGAGTAAATCCATAGAGGATTTACTCACTGTTTCCAAGAAAGATTTTTTAAGAGACTCAATGTCGCCGTGTCGCTTAAAGCAGGCCATGTCATCTAAAACTGACCATAATTTGAAATCTAAGGGGTTGCGGTCTGGGCTAGATGAGGGCCAGTCTTCAGCTCTTATATAGTCCGTAACGTTGGTTTGAAGCCAGGCTTGGGTAGTTCGTGCCATGTGACCTGGTGCAAAGTACTGCTGCAAAGTCCACGGTATATTTTTAAAAAGTGTATTGCTGAGAGGTTTCACAACATGGTCCAAGACTGTATCTTGATACAATATGATACAATTTGGCTGAAGTTTTCACTCCTTTTTCACAAAAATGTAGTTTTGTGACTCCTTGTTAAGACACGCCCCACAAAACCATCACTGACGCTGGATGATGACCACGTTGTACCTTTCCGACCACTTTTGCTTATTGTAATGTTCTTAAATCGTGAATTTTTTTCATCGGTAAAGAGGATATTTCTGTGCCTTTCACCTGCGTATCGCGACAGAAGGCGTTTTGATCGATCCACTCTCTTTAATTGTAAAGATTGATTTAGGGCATGTCCTGTATATCGACGATAAGCACCGAGCTACAGGTCTTGTTTCATAATACGCGACAGAGTCCTAGCGGGATTCTTCATTTCTCACGATAAGATATTTTGCTTCCTAATGGGGTATCAACGAATTCTGGCTTTAGCAGCATTAACAGCCTATGTAGTTCTAACAGCACGGGGCTACCCCGATCTTTTCTGGTCTTCGACAGAGGAAGTGTTGTGCTATCTTTTGATAGTACGATATACGAACATACGGCTAAAACCAAGCTTTTGAAGTGTCTGGAATATGACTGGCGTCTCCTTCATACCCATTTTGTGCAAGGCGATCACTGCAATCCTATTTTCTTTAACACCCTATTACATATTGTAATTTGATAATGAACACGAAAAAACATGTGAAATGGCGCAAAATCAAAAGAAGTGTTCCAAATTCAAAATAATTAAAAAGTTGAAAAAAAGAAAAGTTTTTATGTAACAGTAATTATGGCCAGACTAGACAGTTATATTATAGACTACATTATATGTGTTGTTATTGGCACCTACAGTCAATGTTTCTCCATATCAAAGGTTGATTGGTAGGGAATGCTAAAATACATTAAGTCCGCCCATTGTATCTTTTTTTTTATAAAATAAGGTGTTTACAATTGAAGAATAATAAAATAAAATGTCTCAAAATATAGACTGGTTACGTTCTAGCATTTTGATACGTGCCTTCGAAAGGTATCACTATGATACCTTTCAAGCTGAAGAGTAAAAGTACCTCCAAAACATTGCAACCGCAATAAAGAACATTATATTTCTCATTCTCATATCACAAGTAATTTCTTATACAATTGATATTATCTAAAAATCGCTGCAACTATATATTATTAAATATTGTAGATAATATTACTTACATAAAATCTCAGGAATGGTTTATGTTATTTTATTTACATATTCATCATTGCATTTTAAAAAAAAAAATCTTTAAAAGAAACAGAAAAAGATTTATTGTCTTTTTGTTTCCTTTTCCTTCAGCCGTAAAATAATAAAAAAACAATTTTTCTCTACGAAATATTTAATTTAACTTTATGAATATACATATTAACTTACCTTAATTATATTTTCTTTGTTGATCAGACAATAATACAAGTATATAATTTGCTAACGGACAAAAAAGCACTTACGACGACAAGAAAGTCTTTGGGCTCGGACTCTGAAAGCATATAGCATAAAGATAATATATTTCATATTTGAATGGATGCAAATAATATTTTAACTTTTTATTTAATAAAATACTATATTTCACCCTGAAATTTTAAAGTCAGCCTGTTGTAGCGTAGATTATAATGTTCGTGAGACGTGATAAAACAACTTTTTAAACGTATTCAGAGTGCACGTGATACCACATGCTCTCTGAAGTTAGTTTCAGTTCATAAAAAGAGGCAAGAATGAAAGCGAGTGCTGCGGGCTAAAGTCAATTTTGTACTCACAAATCACAGAACAGACAGTGGAACGATGACCATCCTACTTGCATGGCATTAAGTTTCGGGTGGCACAAAGAAGCTTGGCTATGTAGATTCAAAGGGCTCATACAAATCAAGCTGTATAAAAAGTTGAGCCACTAGCCCAGTGAAATCCGATTTTTTTTCTGAAAAACATCGCAACGCGAATTAAAGTACGCTATAGTATACTACAATTGTGCTTAACGTGTGAGGAAAGGACAGCATACTGCGCACTCACTCACACTCACAGGTCTTATGGCAACGTCCGGCGCTCGTATCGTAATGTCATCAAGAAATTATTATATTCAAAATGGAAATAAAATACTACTCTTTTTTTATCCCTGTGCTATATAAAACAATGCACGCTTGTTTATTCGTATTCTCACCAACAGGTTTAATAATGTTTGCAAAAAAAACGTCAATGTCGTTATGTATTAAAATGTTAATGCATAAAAATAAATAATACTTTGCTATTTAGTAACGAATTTAGCACACACATAGCCGGCCGCTACTTGTGAACTATTTAAGTTTTTTATACTCACTATTTTATTACACATTAGTTATTTACGAATCTTAGTACTTAAGCTCGCGAGCGTGAGGAGTGTCACCACAACAGCCTGAGATTTTTTGTCGATGTGCGAATGCGCATTTGATGAGCACATCAAAAACATCAGAATATGACAGAGAAAAATTATCATAACTTTATATTCCATATTTAGAGTTTCAAACAATATTTGTTCCTACACGCCCCCACACGTACACCCACCAGTTTAGCAATACAACCTGTATTATATTACCCAGTGCTGCCGCTTTAGACTCAACCTGTTACCCACTTAATTTTGTATATATTTGGAGCCTTCTACTTTACAATTCACTCACTCAGCTTATACTGAAAATAGATATAAGCCTGAGGGTAATGACCCCTTAGGCAGAATCAGGTCTGGTCTGGTCTTGGATGAGCAACTCTTATTCTTTATTAAAGTACAATGCAATGCCCATTTTTAATGTCCAATTAGAGAAGACATTTGACTAAACAAAAAGGTCGAATATTGCGCTGTCACTTATTGAACCTACATTTCTAAGAGCAGTATTGTTTACGTGCTGTTTTAATATTTATATGTGAGCAGAACACTTAAATAAAAATATTCAAGCGAGCGTGATGCTGACTCCTAAACCGGTAGAGACAGCCCGTCTCGGGTCATTTGCTTAGATAAAACATACCAGCCTTTATTCTTTGACCTTCATTCTCTTTTTATAATTAAAAGTATATTTATGAAAAATCGTAGGCTTTTGATCCTTTTATTACTTCTTCACCTTAAAAGAATATTGATTGATAAATATAATACCTAGTAGAAACCAATCTAGTAAGATTGTCAATTCATTGCGAATCTAAGCTCGTTACAAATAAAGGTTACAAGACGTCTAATTTTTACTCCTTGCCTCGTTTTTGCCATTTACAAAAAGTAGTATAATTATTTCCACCTGATACCAACAGACTTAATTTCAGTTTATTTCCAGCATTCATAGTGCAGATGGCACCGTGAGTCACGTTCGATACTTATTCCAAGACATCGTTTTATCAGTTTTATCGTCTGGAAAGTTTTATTTATTTGAATGTATACTTTGTGATAATACTTCTTATAAAATTAAATTAAAATAAATGGATAAAAAGATTCCTTAATTAAAAAAAATATATTAAGATAATTTATTAATATATTTTTACGTACACATTGAGGAGTCGCTACAATCTATTTTATATATAGGAGGACATTTGACATACTTGTACACGGTTTCATTTTTAGAATTTTTTATGTCGTTTACGAAGCATAGGTTAAAAGTTTCAGACCAACCATCATACGAACAAGTCCTGTCTGTATGGACTAAAGTCCTTTGCCTTTCCAATTAGGGATAAATTAATATCATCATCATCAACATACATAAGAGAATAAAATTATACATAATTTTCTTTGAAATACGCACTTTTAAAGTTGCAGTTAAGAACAGATCTAAAAATCAAGTTCCTATTCTTATTATCATGATATTAAAAATAAAATAACAATATTAATAAGTTAAATTCTATGTTCAGCAACGAATTGTTTATGGCAGAAGTAAATGTAATAAAATAGAAGTATAAAACTAAATAGAAACAACATATTTTGTCCCAAAATACGATATTTGTTATCCACCGTACACTATTATTGTTTCTAAATTATTCAGACTGGCAACTGGTAATACTCATCCACACAACGCTTTTTAAATATTTAATCTGTGTTTTTCATTCCAAATTAATATTTCTATTCTATGTCTAAAATTCGTTCAATTTCATGATTATAATTACACTAGTAATATGCTATATAATGAATCTAATATTTAATTAAAGTCTAATATTAATATATACATACTGTACTTTTACTGAAATAAGTAAAATTATTACAGTTGTGACTAGTGATAGTAGTGCACTAGACAACTGAAAAATGGATGTTGTTGGAAGTGAAATAGGGCAGAAAATGCGGGTAAATAACAGAAATTTTCCATATATTAATCTTACATTACCAGAATTTGAAAATGTTATTTAGATATTTTTTTATCATAGTCCTTAAACCTAAAAGTCTGCGAAATTTGTCGATTAGATTTGCTTGTACTTTTTCCAACTCATTGCTTTATTGATTTCATTTTTCAGTCTGCTATCAAGGCCAAACTTACGGAGTTGGGATGTTACGTTGGTAAGTAATAGTATAAATTTATAGTAATAGTGTTAAAAGTAAAAAAATAACACTGAAAGGAGGTAAAACTTGTCTAATCAATTATTAACTGAGCCACCTTGCTGTTCCGACATCAGACTTTCGTCACGTAGTGTAATGAATATTTGTTATATATTTATATATATATATATATTTGTCGTGTTATTCTTAATTGATAACTGACTAGTATATTCAATTAAGTAAGCCAATGTGTAAAAATGTGATTGACAACACAATACTGACTTATCTACTCAATACTATTTTTAATTACTTTGTATTTTAATAAAATGCACTAATAGTTTTAAAATTCTTTAGTCTACATAAGTTTTAAAGTGAACTTGTAATGAGAATTAATTTAGTGCTTAATCCTAGGCATAATCTGAATGGCTATCCATGTTATTTTATAATTTTAATATAAATCCACAGCTATCCTGTACATAAAACCTAATTTTAAATATGAAATCACTAAATTGATATCTAACAAAAGAATTTCTGTATATCTATTCTGTATACCTTTCAATATTCAATCTGTGCTAAGTCCAACTTTGAAAATTGTTGTACATTAAAGGCTCACTTATCTTTAAAGTTAAGTGTGAGGCCATTTCCATTTCCCAATTATTCTTCTATAAATCCTTAACACTTTCTTCTGCATCTTTATTAATCTTTTAAAGCAGTGTGCAGTATAGCGTGAATGCATTACTCATGTTTTCTTGCTGTTAATCTGGCTGAAATGTTTTTCATCCAAAGTTGTAATTGTATCATATATATTTTGTTTTCATTTCAATAGAAAAACAAAAAAAACATTTTAACAACTTAATTTCATTCTTCGGTATCACAAATATCTGAGGGCACATCCAAGTTATATGGTACTGGTCTCCTCAGATGTGATTAGTGAGTAGAAAGGTTTAATAGTAGGCAAAAGTAACAATAATTTTCTACATTACTTTTATTTTAACATAATTTATTTAATATTCTTTATAATATTTATGAATGATCAGAAAGAAAGATAAATACATATACTTATGTAAAATATTTTTGCCAACCACCTATATACTATATCCAATATAATATATATATGTATCTATATATATATATATATATATATATTCACAATATAAAAATTGTATATAAAATTAAATATGAATGTGTAAATAAAAGTATTTTAAAGTTTATTCTATTATAAGTAATATTTTGAATATAATAACTTAAAATGGATTATACTTTATCTAGAATATCTGTTTAATTTTTTTTTGTTAAATATTATAAGCTATGTGAAAGAGACTTGAACAACATATATAACACATAGTAAAGCATTATTGGATCACTAGGATTAAATGATGTGACCTTTTAATTTTAGATGATGAGCTACCAGATTATGTCATGGTGATGGTAGCTAACAAACGCACACGGGCTCAAATGGACGAAGACCTTCAGTTATTCTTAGGAGACAATACAGAGCTTTTTGTTAACTGGTTGCATCAGGTGCTGAAGAAACTACAGGAGGTCACAGTTACAGCTCCTTTAAGTATGTTATTGTTCCTTGAGATAAAATTGTATTTATTTAATAAATAAGCAAATAGTAACATAACAACACACTAATTTGGCTAATGGATCACTTTGATCCACCTGTTTAAGGTCTACAGCACCTGACCTGCATGGCATCTCCAATTAAGCAATAGTAGAACTAATTTTATTTTCATTAATGGTACTCTAGTGTATGACTATAATCCCACCTTGTTTTTAGTTGTTATATAATTTTACATTATTATGCACACTTTTTGAATAAGTTTTTTATTGCCACACAGGTCTGGTGGGTTAAAACCGTAGTGCCAATGAAACCAGCAAAAATATGAACATAATAATGCTCACATTTCTGCTACTCATTGTTACAGTGGATGTTTAAAGCAAGTGCTATAATATACTCTATCTAGTTGACATAAATTCTTAACAATCAGAAAATCTGGTTGATGTGGAAAGCTCCTGATAATAATCGTTGCTTTCACCTAAAAGTTTGAGATTTTTAAGTGATAATTTCTTTAATCTCAACTACATAATGTTAAAAAAATACATTTATTTTTTTATTTTGTTTATTATTCATATTTCAGAAGCAATAGAAGCTGAAAAGAACAAAGAAAGATCTCGGTCCAAGGAAAGAAAAGTGAAAGAGAAAAAGGATAAGGATAAAGTCAAGAAAAGTGATGGTAGTAAAAAAGCTAAAAAGAAAGAGAAAGAGAAAGTTAAAACACATAAGAAGAAAGAAGATAAGAAAATACATAAAAATAAAAAGAAAAGTAAGCATCATGAAATGATTCATCCAAATGTCCCACCTTTGCTGATGAATATTGAAAAAGAATCAGAGCCTTCAATAACTGATGTATTTGCAGGGCAAATTTTAAAAAATCATGGCATCTCATTAGAAGATAACAAACAAGAACCTGTTGACCAAAAAACTGTGTTAAATGAAATAAAACGCCCAATTTTACCAATAATAGATCCAGCTACAATTACATCCCAAATTGAACCAGATTTAGAAGAAAGAAGTACTGCTAGTGCATTATCTAATAGTCCAAGAGATGAGAAGATAAAAGAAATAGATGAAATTGACACGAAAAGATGTGGCTTAAAACAGAAATTGGTTGAGCAATTAGATTCAATGTCTGACGATGAGGACTTTCTAAATATAAGAACTGAGGCTGAAGAACTTATGAATGATTTTGCTGATGATATTTTTCAGGTACGCAATATTCAAATAATGTTTTATAAGATTTAGAAGAAAATGACTTACAAAATAATAAATTTACAGGAAATATCCCAATCTGCGCCGACAGCTACTCCTCCTCTAGTTTCTGAGAAGTCTCCAATACTATCTCCTCATCCACTATCATTAATGGAATCCCCAAAAGTATTCCCTAAAAATCCCAAGGAAACCCTTCCCCATATTGAACTTAATCTTCCCAAAAGATCAGTAAGAGAGAGACTTGGAGCTCGAGAAACATCTATGGAGGTAGCGGAAATCAGAGAAAAGGACAAAGTTATGGCAACAAAGCCTGGAAGTCCTGAAAGGTTGTTGTTAATTACAAACTCATTTAAGGTAGTAAGAAACAATATGTGGCCTATCTTCTTCTCTTTTTATTTATCAACTGTTTAATTTAAAATTATAAAGCCCAGCTCTAATTTTTTTTATATGAGTTTCAGATTTACTCCAGAGAGGCAGACAGAAGTGCAAGTTCACCCTATATCAGTAAAAAGTCGGTTAGGCGGGACACCTGAACTGCCTCACAGAAGTTCTATTTCAGAAGATATTTATTTAGAGAAGTCTCAACAGAATAAAAGACTGAATTCAAAGTATGAATTTTATTTATTTTAGTTTCTATGCATCAATGTTTACATTATTCTTTCATTTATTATTTATAAGAAAATTTGTGTAACTAAAAACTAGTCATTATTTTTACTATATGCATGCATATAGTATTTTTTAGTCTAGTCAGTTTTAGTCATTAGGGGCATTAAATTATTATAAACAGGCTTATGGGGCGGGAGGGTTAAATTAGTTCTTACTTTTGCTGGCATAGGGAGTTTTAAAGAGAGTGAGTTTTTGAGAGAATTATAAATCTTATGGAAGATAAAAAAATCAAACAATTAAAATGTTTTCAAAACAATTTAATTTAACTATTTTTATTATTGTATACCGAATTTACTATTTAAAATAAATAAATGAGTTTTGCCAGAATTTCTTTAACTCTACACTGTCAAGAATCAAATTTTCTTATATTTAATAAAAATCTAAGGTCTAAAATCACAGTTTGTTTCTTCGTTTGCCTCTTAGGTGGAAAAATGTATTTATTTTTGTTACAGAGTTTCGGTGTTGGAAAGCCGGCCCTCTCGTTCCAGTTGTGCAAGCGTAGTACGAGTGCGACCACGGCCACGTGTTTCCACGCCTGCTTCGAACTTACTTCTAAAAGCGGTGGCTGATGCTCACAAGAGTTTACTTAATGTATGTGTTAAAAAATTAAGAAAGACAATTTTCCTATACAGGCATTTTCATCTAGCAGAAAGACATATATTTTTTAACAATTGTAACAAACTTCTATCGGCCTCTTCTGGCGAATAGAAGTGGATAAGTATTGTATGTCAATTATTTATATTAAAACATGCATATATGATAATGTAGTGCCAAAACCATTCGCACAAATGGAGACACTTGCTGGTTATTTCCTGCCCTATTCTGATGTAGTGTATGTGTAATAAGATCGGAGGAAGGGTCAGATGCAGTGTTCAGGGGCATGGGACATACATTCAAAACACCCAGACCCTAAATCACCAAAATCAACAATTTCTGGTGCACATTGATTGTTCCTCAGTCGGGAATCAAACCAAGAACTCATGACACAACAGCCAGATACTCTAACCAATACACTACACGGCCGCACACACATCATACAGGGATACCTTTATCATGTATTTATATATATAAAGCTTGCAGTTAGACTGAGTCAAACACATTTTACAAAGCAGCAAGTGCATCACCATCATAATATGGAACCGCACACCATCAATGTCAGGCATGTACTAGACTCCCAGGCCAATCAATCTCTTCGGAACTCATATTATAGGATGATGAGGAGATCATTACGAACAGCAGATGTTGAGATAAGAGAATTAAAAGAAAAGAAAGAATGTATCTTTTCAGGATAGCTAACATATAAATACATATATAACCATTACTAGATTCTGGCACATGGCACAAAACTTGTACTTTTATTGAAATGTTTGATGTTTGTATGTATGTGATATGTTAGAGGTAACATACATATATTGTTAATATTTGTTTGTCTTATTGTTATCTTTTTTCATTTCATTCTAGCAGTATAATGGTTTTCATACTCAAAGAAAACCATTAATTTAACGGGCCATTAGGCTATCTGACAACTATATTTTTATTTAAATCAAGTGAACACCAATAATGGTATCTTATCCTACTGGAATCTGTCATAAATGTACATATTCTAATCTTCTTACAGGCGCCACCGAAACTAGATCCTGAACACAAACCGAAACGTGCGTTAGTGCTGCCAATGAGGCGCTGTGTCGACGCGCAGAAGATATTGATTCAAGTGCCCAGAGACACACAGATGGACACAAACAGTGATGTCATCAGCAGCACCGATATGGACAGTGATGGAGAGGATAAAAACATTAAGTAATTGAAGCTTCATTTATTTTTTACAAGCTAATAATAATTACATCTCCAATGTGTATTGCAATGCCTCTCTAATACAGAAACTATTACACAATTGCCAAAAACAACAGTTATTCCTCCGCTCGTAGTGTATATAACAAATGAATGTCTGTTTTTTGGTGAATATTTAGAACAATATAACATATCTGGCTTAATAAAGTTGTTTCATGAAAACATACTGCCATGGTCGAAATCAACCAAAATTAAAAAAAGCTTTTGATACATTCATTTTAAGACTCATTCAAATAACTTGTTTATTTTTCCAGAAATAGTGTTGTCACAAATGATGAAGAAATTGCACCCATTCAGATCACAAAGGTGATTAATAACACAGAATTTGTACCAAATAGAACAGCAAGTAGGAAGGATGATACACTGATAATAGAAACTATGTGAGTAAATTTGGTAACTCTGTGGTCTATGATTTATTTCTCCCTTACTTTTGCCTAATCTATGTTAACTTTGTATTTGCAACAATAGAGTTCTTATCCCAAAATAATGTTTGCACTTATTATCATGGTAAATTAAAAAAAAATACAATATCTCTCTAAAAATAAAAATACAATATAACTCTAAATGACTAAAGTATATATCCCAATGTTTAAGCCCTAAACACAGATACACCGAAATACTTTTTACCTTTTTTTATTACATTGAGAGTAACAAACGAGCACACAGTTCACCTGATGATAAGTGATTCCTGCTGTCCATGACATGTACATTCATCCTAGACAAGGAATCATAATGCAGATGTGTGGTGTGACCCTTGAGAACTGAGATGGAATACCTTGTCACCAGTAGTAAATGTATCCGGATCCCTACCCTCACCAGACAAAATACAGCAGCTATTTTACGCTGGTATTCTATGAGAGTGTAGTCTTCTGACCTTGGTTGAGCTGACCCATTCATTCTGCAGCTAAAAACAAACTGCAGTGTGGTTCTACCACTGTAAAAATCTATTTTAAAGACATTCACAATTCTCTGATGTTTTCATTTTTTTTTGAGAATAATGAATGTAGCAAAAAAGCTATTCCCAATATTTTAAAGCAAAAAGATTGTGACTTTAATCGTTTCCTATGTTTTATTTTAGTAACATTCATAACTCAACTGTTGATAAAGACAAGGCACACAATTTATTGTCACAATGGATGGATACTTGCTTAATGCTTTCCTTGCAAAAAAACTCATGATGGAAGGACTCCTTGATGATGAGGACATAGATAAAAATCAACATATTAAACCAGCAAAAAGTGTTTTAAAAACCTACGACAAAGAAGATGAGTCAAAAGAAAAAGAAAAAATAGAAACACCCCAAGTCAAGGAAGGTTTATCAAATATTATAATCACAAGTGACACTCGTAAAACACAAATAAATGATACAATTGAAATTGAAAAAAAACAAACAAGTGATACAAGTGGCACTCACAAAAAACGGTTAAGTGATACAAGCGAAGAAAGTGATACACAAGTCATAATAAAAAGGAAAATCTCGACAGGGAGGAAAAGAGAAAGGATCAACCTATTCAGTGCGTAAAAAAAGAAACTGAACTAGAATCTCCACCTCTTAAGAAGAGAAAAGCATCCCCTATAGTATTCAATGTAGATAAAAAAGATATGGAAACAGAAAGAGTGCGAGAGAGAACACAAAGTGCAAGCAGTGATAGTCATGTTACAGTCACCACTGCAACTACTAACAAATATGATTCTGTACCACCCTGTAAGTAATTTATGGATTTCTTTGTTATATTAACATGTATAGAATTTCAATGCTCAATGAATCTGGGGATCTATACCCCAATTCATTTGGTCATACCTAATTTTAATACCAGTGAAACATAATTTTCACATTGATAAAGGCAATCGGCACACTAATGTCCTGCAACTGCAGCATGAATGGGATGGCTTGGGAACCACTATAGTAGCATATAAACATTAATACAATATTGAGCACCAAAATTTCATTATTAACACATTTTATAAGCTTCACATGTATGTATGTATGTATGAATGAAATGGAATTGGAAACGAAAAGTCAAAATTCAATTTTCATCCACATCCAGACATCTGAATAATTTGTGATTTTACAAGCATGTTAAGCCGATGGTAATGCAAGAATTTCATCTAAACATTGGCCTTTATTTTGTTTTTTTTTAATTTCTGATGACCACTAGCTATTAGTTGACCGAGACCTTTAGAACAATGGTCTGCCTCACAGACTGCCATAGAGTATGATCCTGAGCCAACTGCTTCTAACGATTACCTGCAGATTTGTATAGGCCGTTTAGTGGGGTTTAGTCTAACACCGTCATCATATTTATTTATTATGATATAATAAATCATAAAGTACTAGTGCATTGATTGTGAAAAGAGAGACGAAAAATGTCACAAATACCATTATAGGCCTAATAACTGAGTAATTTAAATTAAAGACTTATATAAACATAAATCTGTTGTAATATTCATGTGGTAAATACACTCGGCGTCAAAAAAATCGCACCTTTTGAAATGTTGACTTCAAGCGAATAATACTCGTTAACTTATTTATTGTACCCTACCAAAATTAATATCATTTGAAAGCACAATTAATACACTTTAGAAACGCGTATCGTTCTTTTCTGTAAAAACAATAATCACGAAACGTTAGGGTCTTTAAAAAAAAAGTGCTGAAAAGCTCATTAGAGGACTCACTACTTGTGCCACCTTGGACACGAATAAAACGGGGGGTAAAAATTAATTATGGGTCATTAGCTATCCAGACATCACAGAAGTCACACCTGAACAGCTCCAGTAAGAAAAAAACCCTGAAAAATGGATACCACGGCAGAAGAAGCAGCTCAAGTGGTAGCACTACTGCAATCAGGACTACGCCAAGTTGATATTGCTCGACAACTCAACATAAGCAGTTTCCGGGTGAAACGAGTATCCCAGCGGTTCCAGGAGACTGGAGGCTACATCAGGAAGCATGGATCCGGAAGACGACGTTGCACTTCCGACAGAGACGACCGCTATATTGTGTCGACGTCTTTGCGTAACCGATGGAATTGGATTGTCCTGATCTCCGTAAATTGTGTGACCGAAATGGATTGTCCTGATCTCCGTAAATTGTGTGTCCGTACCCCTACACTCATCATATACGAAACACAGTGGAGTTTGAAAGGATATACTTTTGGATGTTTTTTTAGGTCTGTGGAGAAAAATAGTAGTCTGCGCAAAGAAAATAATTATGTGTTAATTTCGAATATTTTTATTTGCATTGTCCAGTAAGTCAAGCGGAGCGTAAGCTCGTATGGTGCCGCTCATTCCCGCTGTGCCGTTTCGGCGCCACCTGTGCGTTCGCCCATCCGCGCTGCAAGTTCGCCGCGGGCTGTACACGCCGCGGCTGCGTTTATTCGCACTCACCGAACGCCACCACGCCGCCCGCCACGCCGCCTGCACTTGGTAAGATTCTTTTTGGAAATTAGTGGGTGACGAAAGGGCGGTTCCGGCACATGGACGGGACCACAGGACCACCTCCGGAGACGTAAGGTAGAGTGCATCTATAATCTCACCGGTTTCTTTCACTCACTAAACACAGCTACAATGTTATGTGTTCTATGTTAAACTGATTTAGTTTAATATGTAATAGTAGTGCGTGTAGTAGTTTTAATGGAAATATTTTGACTTTATCGTATTTGCCATATATTGGAATGTGAGGGCAATTTTCCGAAAAAAAATAATTAAATACCTCTGTATTGCGTTAATACTCATGATTCCGCAGACCTATGAAATCACATGTCAGTCAGTAACTATATAAACCGTATTAATAATTAAAATAGCCAGCATTTATATACAGGTTATTAGGAGACCGCTTCCGAAAACGAAGACAGACGATAGTACTAATGACACCTTTGATGATAGGTGGGTAAAAAATCGATCCTGATTAAAAAAAATATTTTTAAAACTTTTTATTAGCATTATTTATGCTCCATCATGTTAGTACAGCTAAAAGATTCATAAATAATACATTACTTTACTAAAAACAAACAAGCAATGAAACACAAAATCAAAAACAGCTGATGCTCGGATCAACGAACACACGGGCGAAACAGTGGCAAAAACTAAAAATACTAAACAATAATTAATCCCGCTAAACCGAGACCGCCGTTGTCGGCACTGATCATTTCCGCGGTTTCAGCGCCGCACCCGGGCGTTTCTTGATCCGAGCATTAGCTTTTTTTGATTTTGTGTTTCATTGCTGGTTTTTTTTTAGTAATCTAATGTATTTTTATGTAACTATCATTTCATTTAGCTGTACTAACATGATGGAGCATAAATAATGCTAATAAAACGTTTTAAAAATTTGATTTTTTTTTAGTCAGGATAGATTTTATTTCCGTCCCATCATCAAAGGTGTCTTTAGTACTATCGTCCGTCTTCGTTTTCGGAAGCGGTCTCATAATACCCAGTATGTATGTATATAAGTGAATTTTCAATTAACTTTCACGAGTATGAAACTAAATGTTAATCATTTATGTATTGAAATTTTACAATATTTATGTATTGAAAAATAAATTGGGGGAAAAAAACAAATATTTTTATTAATTAAGCCCGCTAATATTGCAAATCATAAAATCATTGTCCAACAATATCGTAAAAATATTTTAAAACTGTCATATATTTTATATTCCTAAAAACTTGAGATGGGCATGAACATGAGATATGTAAAATTAAAAATGGAAAGTAAACGTCGTTCATGATTATAGAAAATGACATATGACGCATTTTGAAACCAAGCGTTCGCTGACAGTTGATCGGGTATGCCTTAAGAAATTATTTCCTCACTAAATTGTAATATACATCAAATACACAAACTAACGCCATCACTACTCCTTGCGCGCCCCGGGTCACGACACAGCGGCACGCTTAAGCGGCTTTATGAGGCAGTTTCCGCTACGCTTTTAGAAAAAAAAATTCTTTGTGTCACCAAGAGTGTTGTATAGCTGTTATTATTACAATTTTTGCTTATAACTTAGTATGAATTGAATGTATGTATATTTTATCTATAAGAGTCACTACTAAATACACTTACTGTTTGTATTACTAGTAATTGTAGGTAAGTCGGAACATTAAAAAAATATATTGTGTTAGAAATATAGTATATGTTCAATCTAGTGTTAAAGTTGTATCGTGACGTCACCAAACGGCCCCAACGGAAGACCAGCGCTGGTTGTTCATGGCCAGTATGTGCTGAGTTGGGACCGGTTCGTGATAACTAGCATTTAATTTTGTTTACTTTTTTTTTATATTTATCATCTAATTGTATGTAATGATGTTAGTTTTCCTACGAATAAACAAATTCTTTATTTCTTTCTTTCTTTCTTATCGCCTAAGATATTCAATTTACGTCATTGCTTCAGTTTCTTCAAGAAATGAAACGGTATTCTGCGGATCTAATTCGCGGTTAAACATTGATATGTTTACCGATTTAAATAGATCGATTTATATAGCTGGAGAAACCGCATATTATTTTTCTAAAACCATAAAATGCTTAAAATTAAAATATTTCAGAACAAAATCAAGCATTCCCCCTTCATTTTTAATATTGTTTAAAAATAAATAAAGGGGCTTGAGCTTTGATCCAACAACCTATATAATATATGCTACTTTTGTGTGACGGTGGTTTAAAAAATAATCCAATTAAAATGTCGTATAACAAATTTAAAACAAAACTATAACTAAACCGAACTATCACGACGGTAGGAAACGTTCAAAACTTCGCCGGAATATAAAATAAAATAATATTGATAAGGTTCTGCAGAAATTTCACAGCCCAATCAGAGACAATTCCCGAGAAAGTAATATCTAAACATATCAAGTTTATGATAAATTAACTCATCATAGTGGTTTTTAATATATAAAACCTTTTTTTTTTCATTTTAATTTCAATGCTATGTAATATTTAAATAAAACAATTATTTAATATATTTTAATTATGTGGTTTTATTTTATTTCATCTTTATATCACTTTGTAATATGGTAATTGATAATTAAAAAAATTAATGTTACATAATAATAATTAAGTGTAAATAAAAATTTTACATACACACCATTTTATTTG
This sequence comes from Teinopalpus imperialis, assembly GCA_029286865.1. Classification (NCBI taxonomy): domain Eukaryota; kingdom Metazoa; phylum Arthropoda; class Insecta; order Lepidoptera; family Papilionidae; genus Teinopalpus; species Teinopalpus imperialis. The sequence continues at coordinate 6,002,735 of JAGSMU010000036.1, read as the reverse complement.
TTTTATAGATGCCGTGACGAATTTAAGTATACTTTATTTCGTTCAGTGTAGTGACGCTGTCTGTCAGTTAATTAGTCTGGTTAGTCTCTTATCACGGCGCTAACATACTGAGAAGTGGATTTTGCGTTATCCGAAAATTTGAAGGCTAATAAAATTCATGGTAATTTTTTTACAGCTTCCCACGTGGTGCCCGCAGCAAACTATAAGTCAATTTCAGCGAGCACCAACGCGAACATGTGCAAATTCTACCCGAACTGCGTGAACCCAACATGCCATTTCTACCACCCTAAGCCATGTAGATATGGCAAAGCCTGCGCCAACAAACTGGAGTGCAACTTCTACCATGCCGAAGTGCCTTCGGTCAAGTGGAAGTATCCAGTGTAGAAATAAACAAATATTCAGCGTTTATAACTTGTTTTATTCAATGTCATGATATTTTTAACACCATATCATTATTTGCACTTATATTTAATTATATTCTAATATTGTTTATAATCTAGTATTTGATATATAATATATCGTCCAAAGAATCATGGAAATAAACTTTTTTGTTGCCTCACAATAGACAGATCACATGTAGCACAAAAAAAAAGCAATTAAAATAATATATACACATAGCAATGATACAAATTGCAAAAAAAAATGAATTACATAAATAAACAAAAGTCACGGATGTCGGCATAAAGAGCGCCAGACTGTAGTAGGAGTGGGCCGGAAATGTCAGTGGAACCCGTGGGACATTCCAGGATCTTCGGCCATTGGATTACTAAAGACTGGTACAGGCTTCGGAATAGACTGCACAGTATGGAGAGACGGATTTTATGGTAGTTGGTTAGTGGGTAGGTGCGTTACAGGAAGGACTACGTTTTAACTTACTGATGTTAAATCCTCCAGTCCGCTAAGTAATCCTTTAATTCCTCTATTCCTAGACAGTGAATAAGTCACTGGACCTTATTAAAACCCTTCTGGATACACTGAATCTTGGTATACATTTTAACTATGAAGCTTTGGGTGTCATATTCCTAGTCAACGATTAACGTTATCAAATGGTAGCGTTCACAAAACCATCTAAATCCTAATACAAGTCTAGTATTGAATTTGACAAAAACTGTCAAGGTCGAAGGTAATAATAATAAATAAAATTTATGGACTCTTATAAGACCAAAAGTACACATAGTACCGTAGCTGTGAGTCGTCCACAAAATCGAGTGACATGTGTACTCGCCCTTTTTGCTTCCGCTGCTGCTTATTTCACACTGACAGTGGGCCGCGTGCGATCATATCATAGATGCAAAATCTATAGTATTCAGATGTAAAAGGTGCAGTATGTTCGGATCCTTACTGAAAAGGCCCAGATCCCACATTTGGTTAAAATGGTTCCGCATACGCTTCTTAACCTTTGATCAGTTTCAAGCTTTTGAATTGGGCTGCCACGTATCATGACTACGGACCCTTATACCTTTCACGTAACCATGTGTTAAGCACTGAATAATAAGCCTTCTTATAATCAATCAAAGCCATAGAAATATTCTTTCGTCTCACCTGCAAATAGTCATATCAATACGGAATGTCTTACATCCATTCCGAGTAGGAGCAAAAATTCGCATATAATTTTCTGAATAGATGTAGAGTTTATGTGAACAAGCAAATAATAAATTTTTATATACCTATATATATATTATACTAAAGAGTACAAAAGTTATTCCGTATTGAAATGACCATTTGCAGGTGGGACGAAAGAATATTTTTTTTTATAAGGAGGCTTATTATTCAGCGCTTAACACATGGTTCTGTGAAGTGCTGTAATTGTACAAATCACACCCCAGTCGTTTACACCCACACTTTTCGTGTAAAATTGAAATCAATTATTCATTTGAAGCATGGAAGTCTTTCTGTTTCTAAAACTCGATAAGGAATACGGCATGGCTTTCAAGGTGACAGTTAACATAACGTTAGGAAGATTTCTTTTTATATATTTAAAAAAGAAGATATATATATATAAATAAAAAATAAATTAAATCATTATAATATCACATGTAAACAGTAACCATTTTCATAACAATAGAATAAAATATTTTTCATAGTAAAATTAATTTATAGCCTACTAGCATTAAATCAATGGCCAGATTTTAAATTAGCCAATCTTACTTAATGTAAGGCAGAAGTTTATTAAACATTGTTTCAAATTGCTTTATACACATTGTGTTACAACTATCACTCGCTTTTTATTTTTGAACGAATTAAATCTTTATATTATTAAATAAACGTTCATAATTCGTGCTGCCGTTGACACGTTTCTTGACCAATAACACCGTTTTCGAATGAGAGCCGCTTACCTCGGATTTACAAGCTGTACATGTGTAGTTAAATCCTTTAAAACTTAAAAGTTAATAAAGGGTTGAACTATGCACTTTCCACTGACCTTTAGATATACATAGAACCGCTAGACCAGATTATATCAACTGCGCAGGATATTGTATTGTGCATATTTCGCATTACAATCACTCAAGCCTCTCCTCTCCTCTTCTTTAGTGCGTTGTAGTGCATGTGCGATAAGATTGATGGTCCAGATGCAGTGTCGAAGATCCAAACATATACCGCCACTCAACAATTCATGTTGCATAAAATAAAATAGGCAAAATAGCAATATGTGTAATGAACGAACTCTTAGTTTAAAACATTTCAGTCCAAGGTTACGAGCAATTGGTCTCAACGCCACTACGCGTGGGTGGATATTTCGGGCATCAATTTTCTTATTAAACATTGTTACTTCTCTATGATTTGACTGTGTGGCTCGCAAGAATTTTTTTCGTAATTGAAATATTCTAAATGCATATGTATTTTACGGCATCAGATTGATCAATTTCAGGCTCATAAACTGAAAAGGTCTCCAATGGTGATACAATCGAATGTGTTTATATTGGCTTCTTGAAATTTGCTTATTGTGTTTAAGTTTATGCAATTAAATGGGTCGGTAGACAGTTGAATAGTCCTAAGTTGACTAAGCCAAACTCCCTTAGTAAACAGTTTATTGTATATATTGATATATTGTTACCTAATTTAGTTCATTTATTCGGAAAATAATGAGACCTAAAATAATATAATGCATAAATTTTTATTTTATTATAAATTGAACTTTTCTTGTGACTTATCTTTTCATTACCTCCAAACCTTTCAATCTTATCGAAGGTAGTCTCATTTGTCCTAAATGAGGCTGATTGCATGCACGGATACTAAATAATGCGTAATATACTGCTCAATTGATGGTATCATTTCTCATCGAAATTGGTACATGGTGTATTGATGTACGTATGTTGTGTAGCGATAGTAAAAAAGATACACGTAAACGGAAATTGTTATTTCTGCGATTGTTCAAATAATAAATTACGTTTATCAGGCTATTGACGAATCAGATAACGATCAGTTGTCAGAAAAGATTTACAATTACCATTTAAAGATATGATGATTCGTTAAACACGATTTTAGAGACTGATGACAACGATTCCACAAGTACACAAGAATCCACATTAAGGAATTTGTGGGAGGTACAAAGGGGGCAAGAAATTTTGTGATATAGTTTATGAAAAACACAATAAATTTATAATCCGCGTAATGAAACTTTATGTGGAACATTTGTATTCCATCCTAGGAGTTAAATCGATAAAAATAAATGTTCATACACTTCGATTTATGAACTCAATATATTAAGTAAGTATACAAATAACGAAATAAAATTGACATACAGAAAGTAAATACTTTTAACAGGCGATCTTATCGCTTTGAAAAAGATATCTTCCAAACAACCCACGAGTAAAAGACGAACAATGTATCTTGAATGATAAGAAAGGTTATGTATAAATACCTAATCAAAAGTTCTGCCACACTTATTTTATTGAAATTTCGAATACTGGCTAGAAATGCTTTGGTTGATTTAGAAAATAATTCGCACCATTTGAGACAAATTAATTTTATTCAATTTAAGACAATGGAATTAACAAAAAAGGAAAACAGAGTCGCTATTTTTGTACGAGTACTTCACCGCTGCTAAGCGCCAACCGAGATTTAAAAACTTCTGCAAAATTCAAATATAACTTTTTCTATAAGGTCTTTTTATCGTACTATCAAACGATTAAGTAGATAAGGTTCGAGCTCGTTGACCCGATAAGGTATGTACGGTTAAGACATCAAAACAGAGTGGGTACGAACCCAACGAAATCCCGTACTCAAGCAAAATGTTAGCCCTTCGGTTGGAGTTAAGCCGAAGTAAGTTTAAAAAAAGGCTAAATGAAGCATACAGCGCATTTTCTTAAGAAACATCTGAAAAAATTAAGGCTACAGAGATCCCGGGCTATATTAAGGCGGTACGCGAAAAAATACTTTTTCAGACTTTTGGCAACGACAGTGAAGAAACGAGCAAACGGATCGCGAGGATGCATCGTACGCATTATCCTTCATCATTCATGGTTTGGCTTGGAGTCTCATACTCAGGCCTAAAAGAGGTGTTTTTTCAATTGTGAAGACTTATCAAAATACCATCCTTGCAAACGTCGTGGAACCCTTTTCTAAAAGCAGTACTGGGTATTCAAACAAGATTCGGGCAGGCAGAACGCAAAATTGGTTGATCGCCCGTGGAATCGAGTTCATTAAGCACGACGAAAGGTACTCCCCCAGCCTAGAGTTAAATCCGTTGTAAACCAAAAAAGAACAAAGTATGGCAAGATTTTTGGAAAAAGCCTCTGCGCTAAGCCTCATCAGAATTTTGAGTCACCCAGAGCGTCCCTGATTAAACCAGTGGCTAATATAGACATGAACGTTGCGTGTGTTGCATTCGACAACTGACCTCGGAGGTTGCATTGGAGCGGGCTTGCATTAAAAATCAGGAATTCTTTTATTTCACACGAACAACAAAATGGTACAATGTATTTAATGAAGTGTTTGTGGCAGAACTTCAGAAATCAGTGTTAGGTCATGCATACTTAATTTAGCTAAACTATGTTCTGTTCTTGAGAGCCATTGTAGAGTCACGATTCTCGACGCCGTCGTTGCAATTTTAAGTACTGATTTTATGTATGATTATATTTATGATAGTAAACCTACAAGTATAAGAAATAATTGCTAAAAAAATATTTCGTATATTAATTTCCATGTGAACTCCGTAATGGAGCCGCGTGGTGGACTATACTCAAATAGCCTCTCTAAAGAAGAAACCTATGCCCAGAAGTGGGTTATATTTATGCTGTTACTACTTTTTTTTATTTTTATGTCTGTATTTGCCGGTGTTTTGTTGATGATAAATACTGGACGGATTTTTATTCATTTATCAGACATGAGTTGCTTCAGGTGCTAGTTAAAGCTTTAATATGTATTTTGATTGGATTATGACTTCAGAATACTGAGAAACCAGGGGCATAAGTGGGATCTGTGAATAAGTTCTTTTTACATTTGGCGCACTAAATGTTTTCATTTTAATATTTTTCTTATTTCCTTAGAATTTTTTTTTTTTTTTTATAACAGCTAAGAGGCAAACGAGCAAGACGGGTCACCTGATGGTAAGTGATTCACCGCCGCCCACGGTCACCAGCGATGCCAGTGCGTTGCCTACCCTTTAGGTAAGAATATGCTCTTTTCTTGAATAACCCAATGTCGCAGTTGTTGGGGAAGACCGCTGATGGCAACGAATTCCAGAGATTTACTGTGCGTGGCAGAGAACTGTTTTTAAAACGCATTGTAGTGGAACACCAACCATCCAGATGGTGCGGATGATAGCTCCGGCGAGGCGATCGGTTGCGAAAATCAGCGGCTTCTATTAAATTGAACAACTCCTCGGAACACTCCCCATTGTAAATTCTGTAAAGTATGCATAGGGAAGATAGATCCCTACGCATTGCCAAAGGATCTAGCCGATCGGCAAGTTCAGGATCGTCGACAATCCGAGATGCCCTACGTTGGATTCGGTCATACAGCTGATAACCCGGAGCCCCGGCCCAAAGGTGGCAACAATACTCCATGTGAGGCCGCACCTGCGCCTTATACAGTTTAAGGCGGTGAGCCGGCTTGAAGTACTGTTTGGCCCTGTTGAGTACTCCGAGTTTTTTGGAGGCCATTTTAGCCTTGCTCTCCAAATGACCGCCAAACTGGACAACACTCGAAATGTCGACGCCCAGAATGCCAATGAAATGTTTGGCTTGGCACAAAGGTGAGTGTTTCCGAAGAGTGGCGATGCGACAAAGGGGGCTTGTTGGAACAGTGCAATTATGAAATGTAAATCAATATCTAGTTAATATTAATTTATTGTTTGATATAAAATGATTTAAGTTAAAGTTGCAAGGGGAAATAAGCTGCAGTAAATCTGTGGAATAATTTATTTATGAACAATTTACGAAGCTCTAGGTTTAAAATTTATTTTTGTATTTTTATATAAAAAAAGTAACTGTCATTGTAATAAAATTGAGTTAAAATAGATAAACATTAACCCACTTTTATTAAAAACATAACTATTCTTAACCGTAGAACCGTAACTACCATTATCATGCATTATCATTTCAATCGTGAAAACAAACAACATAAATATAACTGGAGCAGTGCATCTCGACTCTAAATTTAATTCATTCACCTTTAGTATTTAGCGAGATATTGATGATTTAAAATTAGTTCAGACTAAAGGGCATTGGTTCATAATATACAGTAGAGTTTTGTAGCTTCTTTTACATTACAGTATTATTTTTGAACACGGACTACGAAACCTGTTTCGGTAACTTTTTTACTGACGTTACTCCTGACGGACCCATTGCTAGTGCTTAATATAATGAATTGATAACTATGAAATAGCCGTGAAGTCCCCTATCATCCTGTGCATCATTTGTACATGGTTCTTAATACGAGAAGGAGAGTTCGACATCTGGTCAAAAAGTGTGGATAGCTTAGAGACGTGGTGAAAAACGTACGTCTTTTTGTACGTCTGCTGAAATTATTTTCGGTAAGTTTTTTTTTTTTAATAAACAATTTCATAAATTATGTTTATAATTTTTGACAATTGCTTTATAATCAATCTTCTATTTGGTTCGATATGGTGGATAAAAATATGCTCAACTAAATCAGTTCAGTAAGTCAAATCGTATATTCCATAAAATAAATTAATTTTTATTTTATTAGATTCTTGTCTTTCTTTTTATCAGATATTATTATTTCGTTAGGCAACTAGTCTAAAATATAACCATTGTAAACTTATGACAAACTTACTGCTAGAAGTACGTCTATATCAAGTTTAGAGGATTCACTGTAATAAAAATCTCTTGGTTTGTTTAATACTAGTCGTTGTACGTCCTTTTTAATAAATTACCATGACAAATGACCACGGTTTTTACCCCGTAGTAAGCCGAGACACACATCCTTCCTAAATAAAGAATTAAAAATCCTTCTACTATTAGAATTAAATGCAATGCATTGTTATCAATGCTACGTTGCAATTTGTTTCTAGCTGCATAATGAATGGGTCAGGTCGACCGGGGTACCATCGCGCCCTCGCAGAATACCAGCGTAAAATAGCAGCATAATTTTGCTGTCTTTTGTCTGGTGAGTTCAGTGATCGGGATACCTTTATTGCCGGTGACGAGGCATTCCATCTCAGTCCTAAAGGGTGTCAACGAATCTGCATTACGATCCTTTGTCAAGGATGAATGTAGATGACATGGACCGCAGGTATTACTTGGGCTCAGGGGAACAGTGTACTCGTTTGTTACTCCCAAAGTAATAAAAAAAAGTGTTTACGTTTTATAATATATAAATATATATATATATATATATATGTCTATTTATTATAATAAGGGATCTTCAAGAATGAAGTAGGCTCTACTTACTTCATTCTTCATCACTGGTAACGCATCTGCACCTCCTTTGGTGTTGTAGATGTTCATGGGTGGTGATGATCACTTAATATAATCGTTTGCTATCTATTCTATAACACTGTTGAAATTAGCAGACTACAAAAGAACCTTAAATTTTACTCTTGCCAAATGTAAGCCGCAACTATTGCTGAAAACGCCTAGTAAGAATTAATAGCTAATAAAATGAAGTGTTTTATGTATAATTTTAAAATTTTGTTCGACATAGAATGTGTAGGCTTCGTCGTCGTTAGGCGCTATTTGAGTATTAATCATATCGGTAGCGTAGCAGAGTGAACATACTGTCACACAGATCGATTTGAAACGCGGTTCTTGGATTCGATTTCCAGCCATGATTATTATTTTACAACATAAACTATGGGCTAGGGTGTGTTATGTATGTATGTTATGTTATGTTTTTAAGCGAATATTTTGGTTCCAAATAATTTAGTAGATGAAATTTTATATTATGATCGAAATCGTCAAAATCTATATAATATGAGATCATAGTGTCGTATTTTGAATATGGTTTATGTTAAATATAAACTTGATGTGCAGTGTGCCTTAAGCTAGCTATATCTCGCGAGGCGGCCGCAAGACTTAGTTGTCAAGTGATTCCAAGTCTAAAAACAATATATTCGCATTATAAATTATTGTTTTCGAATTTCGGTGTGTTGTAGTTATGTATGTTGTGTTGGGGTATTGCATCTGTAACTCCCTCTAATCTTATGGGAATGGAATGCCGAGCGAACGCCTCTTTGTTTACGTGAATGCCTACATAATAATCAGATGATGTCGCTCTGGTTTATATTCAATAAGAATGGCATCATTTCCTCGTTTTTCGGTATGGATATTACAAAAACTTTCATCCCCAAAAGTTCTACACTAAAAATCGAATCATTTTGATTTAATAAACCTTAGTATATAATATTTTATACATTATTATTAATTAATTACTCAGCTCATTGTGGCCTTGGGTTATAGTTTATCTGTTGGTTATTTATATTAAAGTGAATGTAGTTTCACAACTCACCGAGACAATCAGAATATTTGCTTTCTTTTCATTTGTTTATTTCTTTATTATATTACATCTAGACTTAATAAGTACTAAATACGTTATAATGCTATGGTATAATGGGTTTCATTTTAGATTTAATTAAAAACTGCGATTATTTTAAGTGATTACGGACACTCATTTAATAAAATTTATATCTAAATCTCTATCACAGACATACACAATATATTCATTGGTTTTTGGAAGTGAAACTTCTTTGGACGCGTTGAGAGAAAACTTTCATTGTCGAATTTTAGTGCAACCTTTTTATATGTTACGTGTAATAAAAACGTATAAAGAACGAAAAACACTAATCTGGCCAGATATTATTAAAGACAAAACTATACTACGTACATATATACGTTCCTGGGATCGTTTTGTCTTTCTTCTTCTCTTTCTTACACTTAAAATATTCTATTTTTAATTTATTTATTGAGAGTAACAAATGAGTAGATGGTAAGTGATTCCTGCGGCCCATGACATCTACACTCATCCTTCCCACGGAATCATAATGCAGATGAATCTCAATGGTATTGAAGACTGAGATGGAATGCCTCCTCACCAGTAATAAAGGTCTCCGGATCCTTATACTCATCAAACGAATTACAGCAGCATTATGCTGCTATTTAACTGTTGTATTAAATTTAATATTTGGTTTTATTTTTTATCCTTCTCTCATTATTTAATTGATTAATGACCGTAAAGAATATACCTGTTTTCTTTATTGTTTCCTCCACGATGAACAAATTTATAAATAGTTACAAATCATAGATGATTTCATATCTGTTTCAGCAAGATGAGGCATATAAGATAGGCATATTGTGAGATGCACGCACGTATGACCATTAGAACAAAGAGAAGTTTTGATGTCTCACCGTCTCACCAACATCATCAATCATGTCAAATTCAATTCATGAATATGAATTGAAATTGTGAGTTGCTATGCGACAGGAAGGCCAGAGATATAAAAAACACCTACTCAATAAAGACTTCAAAAATGCCTAGAAATTTATCGGTATAGTTTCTTGGAGCATTTAGAATTTAAGGACAATTTACGTTCAATATGCGTATAGGCAAAGTACTGTTGTTTTAAACTTATTTATTTATATTTATTTATTTATATATATATATATATATATATATATATATATACGTATATATATATATCGAACCACCAACAGAATTACATTAAGAGCATGAGCATTAAGTTAAGTTACTAATAACATAAAATTCCAGCATGCATTTAAAAGCTTAGATTTAGAAATTTAAGGCATACTTAGGCATAGGTTTTTGTTCACTAAATCTATGTGTCTATCTAATTCACAAATGTATGTTTTGTGTATTTAGACAAAAATTAACAATAAAGAAAATAGTGTTAACAATTTGTTTTGACGTGTTGATGATACTTTTTTACATCGAATATACCTGAATGGACCACGTGTGTTTATCTTGAATTTATCTACATATATACTGTTGGTTTAAGCACATTAAGAGGTGTTTATACGTATATTGATAAAACCGCAGAATTTAAAATTTAATAAAGGAATTAAAACTAAATTATTTATATTTAGCCAAGTCTCAATGGTCGAAAATACATAAACGTTGATGTTATGGATTAATTAATAGTAGTAGTACTGATTTTGATTACATTTATTTTAATTATATGTCACCTATGTGTGTATTTAAATTTAAAAAAAAAATAGGCCGCCACGTTTGTACGGTGCTGTTAGTGAGTGATTTTTTGTGATATAAGAGTGAAAAGAAAATCATCAACACCAGTATAGATTCGAGTTGGTGGTAGTCGGAACGTGAGACCACATCTCAGTCACTAGAGTAGCACAGCTTAAAATTATTTAAATTATAAAACACTACAGATCATTTCTTTTATTAATACTAGATCAAGTTATTGAAATGAAATAAATTACTGTGTATGTAATACCGCACACAATAAAAAACAAGTCGTCGAAGGTCGCATAGAAATCAATCGGATAATCAATGACCACGAAAATTGCGAACCGTGGCCAATTATAACCTAATATCTGCGAATTATTATGAGTGGAGACGATCGAACAATGAATTTACGTAACGTTCATATAAAACGTGAACATCGAAGAATGTAAACTGTGTACCCATACAACAGCGTCCGATTATAATGAGTGTGACTTCAAGTGAAGACTGAAAAACCAAGACGGCAAAAATACTTGGCTTTATAAAACATAGTTAAATATTATTCAAATTATTGAGTACATATATTTTGTATAACAACTCAACAGTCTCCGCAATTCATTCAGGTGTACTAACACTGTCTGGAACAATTGAGACTTTCAGTGTACCACCTTATTCGCAAAGAAATAAAAGAAATAAATAATATCGTATTTATGTACACTTACAATCAAAAACATTACTAATTTTCCCGAATCAATGCAACATTTTTTTATTCCTAAGTACAAGACGAACGTAGGGTTAGTCTTCTTCAATCTTTAGGAAAAAGTTGTAATGAACTCAAGCAAAAACCTACAGACCGACATATTTGACGTTTCAATCAGATATTTCCAGCGTAATGTGTTGAAAGCATTTCGTGCGTCCGCTGTTATTTATGAATTTTCTACTATTTTATTGAATTTCACCTCAAATTTAATTTTGAACTATTTTCATTGCAGAGTTGACTTACATTTAAATTTTAACTTCCATTTAATTTTGGTTCTAGTTTAATTAAACTATTTAATTTAAAGAAATTATTTAATGCAGAGCAATCAAATTTTATTGTTTGAATTTAATGCCCATTCAAGTTAAATTTCAACTTTGACCGTGACTTTGATTTCATTTCGAATTTGATATTATTTTATTTTAATTTAGATCAGGATTTTAATATTTTATTTTTCTTTCTGTTTTTAATTTTATGTACACGTAGTATGATTACCGTTAACTTACAATTAAAGTTTCTGATTAGATTAGATTAGACCCGCATTAGATTGAAACAAGCTGAAAAATTTTAATCATAATAATAAAGAGACACAAATAGATACTTTACAAAGCACGTGCGTGCACCGTAAATACTGCATTAAAATTATTATTTATAATTATTATTATATAGGTAATAATAATTAAAAATTTTCTGTTTTTCAAGAGTTTGTCGTCCATTCGAGCACACTATTCTACTTTTACGTACTCGTGTATATGTGTGATATTATAGATATATGATGATAGACGCGATATGAGATTATATCTTTATATTATTTTTCTCACTTGCTATATAATGGATCGGAGATTTTTTTTTCGGATTTATAAGTAAGAAGTTGCAGTAAAATCTCCTTGATTGTTCAATTTGTATCTGACTGGCTTTGATACCACCAAATAAATTTCATTTTAAAAACAGAAAAATTAAAGCAGTTTCCCGCCGTTTTATCTTTAGTTTTTTTGTCCCCAAAATGAGTAAATCTAACGAAGAAAAGTGATACATTTGGAAGTTTCTAATTCAAAAAGAGTAAAATCCGACCCAATCTGTTTTGTTTTCAAATTGTGACACTTACGGACTTTATGCAGTGTGAGTAAGAGTAGCACAATATTGGTTTAAGCGTTTTCAGTCCGGTAATGTTGTTGTTAAAGATGAATCTCGCTCCGGTCGACCTTTTACAGAAGGAAAAACCATCGAACATTCGGATCTCTACTACCAACACCTGATGAGACAATAAGAAATAGAGAAAAACGGCCAGAAGTGATCAACAGAAACGATGTGATTTTTCATCATGATAACGCCGGACCACACACATATTTAGCTACTCCGCTTGGTTGGGAAGAGTTAATGCATCCAGCCCTGACTTTCCCGCCCTCAGATTTTCACCTGTTTCGGTCTCTTTTTAATTCTTTAGGTAGTGTTAGGTTATTATCAAGAGAGGAGTGTCAAACTATTTGATTTTAAAATTACACCAATGGGATTATGTCCCACCCACGAAATGGCAATAAGTTATCCCATAAATTGGCATATTATATTATAAAAATATCTTGAATTTGTATATAAAATACGAAAAAACTTTTGCCCAGTACCCATTATAAACTGTTACTTTGTTAGTATTGAGAATGAATAATTTCAACTTGTTTATTCAAACACAATGTACTAAATTAAAAAAAAAATAGGCAATGTAAGTACATTAAAATAATTGCATATATTCGCCTACACGCGTAATATATGACCCATAGATTAATATCATTTAGAATGAGTGCGTTCGTAATCATAAATTTATGCTGACAAATAATTAATTCGATTATGAGTCATTCAAAGTGATTGTTGTATAACGTATTTTGATAAATGACATTTCTTATAATCTTTTTTTTTTAAAGTTTTTTTGTTATCGCTGACCTTTAAGTTTATATATATTATACATAACTTGTTGCAATAAGGTTTTATCTAAAAGGATATATTGAAATAAATCTTTGTTGACTTGAAGTTTAATTCAAAATATTTAATACTATAGAAGGCATACCTTTACCTTGCTTATGGTTCTTCGTGGTAGAGATTGATAACAGCTAAGCTTCCAGGTCAATTCAACCGCAGAAGGACCACGCCCTCACATTATACCAGCATGAATAACGCTGCTGTGTTTCGTGTGATGAGTGTAGGGATCCGGAGATCCAATTACGGGAACCGAGGCATTTCATCTTAGTCCTAGACAATGCACGTGTATATAGAATATTTGTTGAAAATGAAACATCACTTGACACTCCTTATTAAAAACATTTACTATATCTTTATCACAATCTACTCAGATATCATAACTCTTAAAAAAAATAGTCCGAGTTATTAAGGTAGAAAATTCTAAAAAGATATAATAGATGAAAAAATAAACCGTTTGTTTTTAAACGGAAATATACGGTAGTATAGAACAAAACATAGGTAAGAAACAATAAACGATAACGAGGTCGTGAGATACAAAATGATGAGCTGATGTTAAAAGGATCGGAAGCCATTGGCATTTATGGCGTGTATTAGGACGCTTCTTCGAATTGCAAAATAACTGACCGTTTGACTGAATTTGTTTGTTTTACTCTATGAGCATGTGGGAACTTGTAAATTAACTGTTAATTGCTGTTTATGATTTAATGATTTTAATCACGACACGTTAGTTACTTAAGTTTTAATAATTATATATATATTTTAAGAACAATGAATATTTCAGTGAGTTGCTTCAATTAAAATAATATTGAAATATTTTTTGTACTTTAATGCAATACGATAAATTAATTTAATTAAGTGATAACACTGCCAATTAGAAGGAATATTGCGTGTTGCCAGTTCGCAACAATAAACTAGCACTATTATAAAAGGGACAGGTCGCTTGGACGCACAGTTTCACAGAATATTAGCGTAAAATACACTACTGCTTTAAAAACTCGAACACTTTATAGTATAATACTATTGACGACGACATTGCACTTTAGTTATCTGGGATTACACGAATTTGCATTATTATTATTTAACAAGGATGAATGTAAATGCCGCCAGGTGTAACCGTGTGCTCGTTTGTCACCCTCCTAACCGACCACTCCTAAAAAGTTCATCGACACAAAGTGTACGAGAGACCACCAGCACTTAGGAAGACTACGCTGCAGTTTGTTTCTAGATGAAGAATGAATGGGTCAGCTCTGCCGCGGTAGGACCACGCCTACATAGAATACCAGCGTAAAATAGCAGCATAATGCTGTGAGTGTAGGCATTCCATCTCAGTCCTCAAGGGTTAAAATGCATCTGCACTATGATTAATTGTCAAGGATGAATGTAGTTCTCATGGGCTGCAGGAATCACTTAGGTGAACTGTTTGAACGTTTGTTACTCACAATGTAATAAAAAAAACACTGACGATATGATACAAAATTGTTACGTTGGTAATCTTTAAAAGCGTGGTCTTTCGAGTAGACTATTTCATATTCCTGACAGTTTTTGATTATACCTGAACTATACGGTGGTTAATTATTTATACTAGTAATTTAATTAAATTTCCTGAGTTCAAACATTACATAGCCGCAGTGAACATAAATCAAATAATTGCCTAATTTTATACCTAGCTATTTCAGACCAATTTGTCTTCCTGGTATTTTTTTTTATTTTATACACCACGGACCAGTTAGATCGTTTTTTTTTATCAAGTGTAACATTCCATTCGTACTTTAAAGTTTAGTCACACGTAGTTTTATTAATTTATAATAATTTTATGTTATAAATATATCGGCGGTGTGGTTTCAGCGTATAAATAGGCGGGTTCCTTCTATGTCATACGTGAGAATATCGCTACTGTGTTAGCACACAACGTTCTCATGTTCGACGTGAACTCCTGAAGAAGCATTCAAGCTTAGTTGGAGTGGTTAACGGAAATATTAGTTATGATAATAGCATTGCTGGCATTCTGTTTATTAAAAAAAATTAGGGATCTTGAATGTCTGTCGAGGCAGGATGCAGGTAACTATAGTCCGCATCTATCACTTACCATCAGGTTAACTTGGTGTATATTTCTTTTATAATAAGGCTTGTGAAGTATCCATGTTTGTATCTCTAAACAATCACGTAGTAGTACTTCAAAGACAGACAATGATCTGCCACGAGTCATTTTCCTATCGTAGTTTAACGCAAATAAAGAAAACGAAAACAGTGATAGAGCTAAATTTACAGTGGTAGAGCTATACTGCAGTTTGTTTCTGGCTGCAGAATGAATGGGTCAGCTCGAAGAACCACGCCCTCACACAATGACAGCGTAAAATAGTAGCATAATGCTTTTTCTGGTAACGAGGCGTTCCATCTCAGTCCTCAAAGGTGACAATGTATCTGCATTATTTCATTTTCAAAGATAAATGTAGATGGCAGATGTGCATATCTGTGTGTTCGTTTGTTACTCTCAATGTTGTAAAGAAAAACTAGAAACTAAACAAGCTCAAAAGTGTGATAGCTCTATGCTGTGTGTGCTTTATTCTAGCTACACCATAATCCATACACTCACCATCCGATACACAGAAGTGCTTTGCTGATATTTCACACTGGTATTCTGAGGGGCATGTTCCATCGCTAGTCGAGCCGACCTATTCACGCCATAGCTAGAAACAAACTACAGTGTGACTCTGTCACTGAAATAAACGGCGTGCAATAAATGCATACAAAAGGTCTGCCCGCCCAAGGAATCTTACCATAGTTAACAACAATAGCTTGACGTCAGAGGAACAGACTCGTTAATTCTCGTTTATTCTCGATATATACCTTTAAACAATTAATATCACATTTTGTTCAAAGCAGAAACTATTGTGCTTAAGATATTCGAGATGTTTTATTAGTTCTTTAGCAAATTCCTGAATTTATTTAAAAATTAATGAAACTAGTTATTATATACATCATTATTATCAGCGAACAGTGCTGACAGGTGACATGGAGCCTGAGGACATTCCAGGGGAGGCAGCACCCTCGCTGTGATTCATTCTTGGAGACTTTCAGATACCTGGCACCTTCGCCACTGCCCGTAATTGATCCGCGTTAATTGAAATTTTGAAATGAATACTTTGCCATCAGTTGGAGGCCATACGTTGTTTTTGACATCTCTCACAGTTGCTACGATACTCACGGAATGAAATAGAAGTGACGAAGGATCAAAGTGCTACGCAGCCGTCACAGTACAGACCCCGGGTTCGTGAATTCCAGATTTCCCGTTTATTCTGACAACGAAACCGCACGGCCAATATAACTTTTTAAATATTATTAAAATATAAACTAAAAACTATACTCTAGAACCTTTGAAATGTTATAATGGATTAAATATAGTTATATAAATCCTACTTACTCGCAAGTCCTACGTTCTACAAACAAAATATAGCAGTGGCATTCTACCATTTCTCTAGTATTTTGTGAAGGTGGTCCTACTCCGGTCAAGACAATTATGATGGTTGATCGCTGAGTCTACCTACCTACCTTTTCTACCTCGCTTTCTTGCTTTTCTTTTGCAGTTAATAGAAGCGTTTAACTTAAGGTTTTATTACTATATAAAGGACTTATTTATATTGTTTTTTTTGATAAATATTAAAGTATTTACTGTTTATAATCTAACGTCACCCTGTCAATTTAAGCAAGAAAACAACAGTGTTTTCATGTTAAAATTCTATTCTCACCTTTTTCTCCTAACGCGCCTCTATAAGAATAATATCAAAAATATAAATTAATATGTGCAGTGCAACTTATCACAAGTGATTGTTGTCACAGGTAACCTATTAAATAAAGTGTAACCTATAATTTCCCACTTAACACGGCCCCTACGCAAGAAATTTACATTCTGCTAAAACACAGTACAACCTTGTATGCGCGCACTCTATAAATGATTGCGTCAGTGTAATTTATTATTCAAAACCCAAATTAGCCGCGTTCTAGACTTTTAATCACAGGATCACCGTCTAATTTATTAGTTGTTAATTAATAAAAACGAAATAAATAAATGCGTGTTATCATATATGTAATATGCTACTAATTAATAAAATTAATAAGCTTGGTGATGTGCTGTGATTATTAAACTTTGAAAACAATACTCGTATCAAACAGTCATTATAAATTTGTGACATTTTTTGGTCAATTTAGACCAAAACGATCTCTTTTGGTTATTACTAAATAGATAATAATAATGCAAATAATTTAATCTTCGCTTTATTGTATTTATCACATAACGATATCTTAAAAGGCTTAAGTGTTACTTTAACTCTTGTTCGCAATATGTTTAAATCTTGTGTAGTTTCTTTTTACGAACGAAAGGGCAATATCAACCAACTCTTGCAGCTTGCAGTGTAAAATTTCAAGGTCGAATTGCAGTGCATTGTTTCGATATCTAATCTATCTATCTTCATTTATCTTCGTCTTTCCTTTTTGTCACTCTCTTTTTATTTTTCAATATACTAATTGAGATATTTATTTTCATTAACAACAATCAACATTCTTTTATTTCAAAACACAGGTAACAATCACAATATGCCAGTTCTCTCTGTTGTATATGCAATCCTAATTACTGTACCATATTCCTTACCGAGACACCCAATTTATGCTTCATCCAGATTTTGAAAGCAAAATGTGGATCTGAAAAGTAGAGTTAAATCAGTTTTTGATTGTGATATATAGAAAAGTTCAACGAAATACATGTGAAATGTCGTTGGTTGATTTCATATAAATAACACAATTCAACCAGACCTTTCTCGCAAGACCTTAATATTCTAACATTGATTTAATATTTCAAAAGGTTCTAGAATAACATAATTTCATCATCACAATATTTCATAAAGGTGTAGAGTTACAATACCTAAAATACTAACACTATGCTTATATTTTCGAGCGGGGTACTCAGATTACAACAAGGTCAATAAGCCACTTGACGCCACTATTGGCAATGCTAACAGGGTCAGAAATTGAATTATAGTTATATATAGTTGGTAGTATGAAATTGTACGCCTATAGCCGACAAATGAAAAATAACCCCTTCCCAATTTTGCCTTTTGACAATGCTCGAGAAGTTAAAATTTTTGTTTCTCTCGCTTCATTATGGGCGTTTTAAAAGTACTTACAAAGGGTCTAGTGCCTTTCTGGTACTAACTTATTCCTCATTTCCTTCTGTTATACGATGCAACGCAAGTGAAATAAGATTGGAGAAAGGTTCCGAGCAAGAAAAGAAGAAGTTCGGTTAGAAACCGAAATTTTTATTACATAAACATTGGTAGCGACTGAAAATCAAAGTAGGACTTTGCTGCTCACAACTAGAATAGAATTCTCTGACCACCATGTCCGAACGTTCCGCATTTACATCAGCTGATTTTCACGATCCCTTAAGGTCCATATTTAAATTAAGCAGATGCAAAACAATGTTGCGGTTACAGCATGAACTATAAAAATGGGTTTGTATAGACCGCGCTTGCCTAGGAGGTGTAAAGGCCTATAGTTTATACGAGGAAGTCAAAGCGAAATGTCAAGGTCCTATCGCAAACTTAATCTTGACCTACCGTTCTTTGCTGTTTATTTCCAATTTACTCAACGGTTGAATAACATGAAACGTGTGCAAACTTTCTAATTAATACCAATCAATTTAAAAAAACGAACCTTCCTTTATCAAGGTCGCTATACGAATGTGACATACTAATAAGCTAGTAAAATAGATATTTTAACCACATTTTTATTCCAACTTTATTGCTCGCCTCTTATTTGAAATATGCATTCGAGTCCATATCTGGATTTTTATTGCTGCGCCTTTGCTTCCTCGATTTATTTTTTTGATGATTCTTATATAACATTGTAATGAATGGTAAGGACAGTACAGGTTTTTTGCTTTGTATGCAGTTTCGTTAAGAAAATTTATTTCTTTCTTTAGAAGTAAGGAAGACATGATATGACAAATAAGCTTATGTGCGTATATGTCATGTATTCGATAAGCATATCCACATCGAAAAATAATCTATATAAAGATTGCCCGGTAAAATAAGAAGATAAGTTTACTTACCTCACCATAACAGCAGCATTATAGGTAGGCTGTTATGCTTCTTAATGTTAGTCAGAGTAAGTAAACCGGAAAAGTTTGTAATCCTCATGAGATCTCTACATTATAGCATGATTTACTATATTACTGTAGATGGTGAGTCGACAGGGTTTTTCTAGGAATTCTTGTTCTATATTTGTAGTGGATATAATGCAGACGATTTCAGTATTGGCCGTTTCAAACCAAAAAAAAGTTTTGATTGGCCGTGAATTATAAATTCAAATTAATTTTGTTTTAAAAACATGACATTCTTCTTAAAAATTCAGCCTTTTGTTTATTGATTAGCTTTGTATTTTCATTACGTTTGAAAATTTTTCGTCATAATGGATACTTTAAAAATTCGTGTAATTATGGAATATGTGAAGAACTGAACAATGGTGGAGAAGCTCGCACATCTGCAACCAGCTTTGGTCAATCGGTCGTCCCCGCTGCTCCTACACGACAACGCGCGACTCCATACTGCGAAACAGACAGTCCCCAAGCTGCAAAAGTTGGGGTTGCAAGCTCTCCCTCATCCACCGTACTCACCAGACCTTGCACCCACCGACTATTACTTTTTCCAAAATTTGGATAACTTTTTAACGGTTTCAATTCAAACCCCGAGAGGTTGTACAAAATGCCTTTAAAGAGTTTGTTGCCTTCCGTCTAGCTGATTTTTACAAGAAGGGCATCAATAAACAACCACTGCGTTAGCAAAGATGCATCGATTACATGGGTGATTACTTTGAATAACAGAAATAAAAAGTTTGAAAAAAAAATTTATTAAATGATTTCATAAAAAACGGCAATTTCATAGGTAAAGACCTATTATTTGCATAAAGCGTCGCTCCAGTTAAAAAAGTAATAATTATAAGTAAGTACCTAATAGTAATAATATTTTTTTAACCTAAACAGACATATGACTCGCACTAAAGCATCAATTTATCAGGGACTAGTGTTTCATGAATAACTAATTTTTATATAAATTGAAGGCTGCTTTTAAAATACACAGACAAGTTATATATTCTTTGCTACTTAAGCTGTTGGCTTGCACGGGTATTTCAAATCTCTTTCTGTTGAGATATTCTAAAGCCATTGGAAATTCACATACTCGGAGAAAAGATGAGAAAAAGATCGCTGTTGTATAGTAATCGTCCTGCCGAATCTTCTGCATCTTAGACAAGATGTACCCTTATCATATTTCCACGCGACTGGTTTCACATGCGGTATTGTCGTTATATCACGGGCATAAATTGATTCCACCGCGACGGATGATATCAACTTGATCAATTACTATGAAACCTTTTGTTTATTACCAGCAAGGCAGGGCGTATTATAACGCAGTAAGTGTTCCCACACAAACACAGTGATAGAGTTTTGACAGCGGTAGAGCAACACTGCAGTTTGTTTCTAACTGCAGAATGTATGGATCAGCTCGACCGGAGTAGGACCACGCCGTCACAGAATACCAGACTAGAGGGTAATAACAACAGATTCGTTAAGAGCGGCTAGTGAAGATTTCCGAGTATTTTCTACATATACTAAGGGCGTTATCTCTGGCCTTATTAGGCTACAGCCGCACTGTACTATAGCTCAGTTTATTTTTTACTATTTTTGTAACACATATCAAAGTAAACTCAACATAATATAAGACATGATTACAAGTATTATTAAGAAATATGAGCATCTTTTTCAATAATACTTACAGCTCCAGAAATTCCTGACAGTCACAAATATAAATATCCACGTCTAAATAAAACAATAAATGTCAGACAGGTTGTCTATGAATTTAGTGTAGTGACATTGTAACTTCTGAAAGACTCTATTTAATGAAAGTGTTGATAAAAATCTAAGCTGGTGGACGGTTTATTATAATTTTTCGAAATTCAAAAATCTTTAATGTATTTTGTTTTTATACAAGCAAACATTAATGTCTTTGTTTGAATAAAATATTAAGCGTTCCAATTTGAATATATTGGACTCAAGTTGAAATAACATTTTATTTTTAAATAAACGATAGCATGGATATTAAGTCTAACTATAAATATAGTGCAATTATTTAAAGTGGACTTAAATGCCTTTACTTGATGTAAAATACATTTAAAAAGTAGGTATACCTACAAAAATATAATCTTTTAATAACACGAATAATTGTATAATTTATACTGCTGTTAAAGCATTTTTTTTATATACTAGAATTTGTTTTGGCTTCCTAATCTAATCTAAATCTAATGAAATAAAACTTTTATTAATATATAATCAAAATCAATGTACATACAGTGGTCACTTTTTTTTTCTGGCTGAAGGCCGCTGTTAGCCCTAGGTCTTTTACAGTTTCACTGGGTTGAGAGGTGACCAAGCGCTAATGGCACTCAGTCGAGACCTCTATATATAGGTAACCAGCACAAGGGCTCCCGAGAGGGAGCCTCGGCTTGGACTATTACCTTGTTTCGCGAGAGCGTCTGACTCGAGGGTGCCCGAGAGGGCCAAACCTCGGCTCGGTCAGTTGCTTCTGACAGAGGATTCTTTAAATTCGCTATTATTATTAGCTATCTGTACCACCACCACGGAATGCGTGGGCGCTGGAGAAGAAGTGAACAGTGGTCACATAATTGAAAACACTCAAGGGATTTTTAAGTGAGATTTTTGATTATTTGTTTTTAATTTTAATACGAAGGAACTTGCAACAATATTTAAATCATGTGTGTAGGCATTGTGAGATGAATATTAGACATATTTTCAATAAAGTTGAGACGGCCTACATTTTTTTTCGATTTAACAATATTTCAAGCTGTATGAATTGTACAAAGGCATGGCCAACTAATTAAAGACACACTAACTATAAAAAATAATAATAATATTAAAATGAAGTTTGTTATAATTAATTGTAGCCATTTTATAAAAACATTATATATAGTTTTCTTGTATGTCCTTTGGCAGCAATAATAGCCCGACTTCGCTTTGGCATTGAAGAGGTTAATTTGTTGCAAATCGATATCGGAATTTGCTCCAATGTTTCTGTTAAAGTACACATTCAATGAGATATAGGCAATAAATCTTAACGTGATATTGACTATTTGAGTAGAAAAAATAATAACCACCATTTATTATTAAACCCTAACTCCGAAGTATTTATTCAACAATTTACATCTGTCCTTTTGACAGTTTCACATAAATTCATTCAACGCGACCTCAATTCATCAATTCTGTTGTAAATATTAACACTTTTATTGCGGAAAGAAAACTTGCTATTGACTTTGATAAACAAAATGATTTATTTATTTTAGCCAATAAACAATTTTATTACTAGTCGACGATTGCAATCTAATTGCCCCACAGACCGGTATAACGCTTGGTTAGTATCCAGGACTTCAATTCGACATGTCGTGTCGTACAACCTAGTATCTTTGTGATATTGCACCGGTTATGCAGTAGAGTAAGCTCAAAAGTCTCATTTGTATTAGAGTCTTTTTTTTTGGAGGGTAGCACACGCTGTCAAAATCTGCCTCACCTAAGATTACGCGGCCAATTTAAACTAGTTGATTATGACTATTTGACTGAGCTCATTTTATATAAATATGTTTGCTGTTATAAATTTTAATAATATTAACTTTTAATAGATTTCCTGACTAAATAGAATAAATGTAAAGATTGGCCAGTGCGACCGACGTCGGCAATTTAATTAAGTTCTAGCCCTTCATTGTTAATCACGATATTACATCGTTCTATTAAATATTATAATGAGAAAAAGGTGTAACATAAAGTTAGTAATCTTTTTAGGTGAACGAAAGAGGTTGCGATTCTCTCTCGAGGAATCATTTCGATAGAAAGAATGTATTCGAAACAATACAATAAGGATTTCTGTGTATTCAAACTTCATTGAAAGGCTTGGCTAATGAAAATCAATAGTAGTTTGTTATTTTTCAATGTTTGTCACGTACGCTCCACGTTACTGATACAAACTTTTTTTATATGCATCACGACACGCTGATACCGATGGAACTACCGGAAACAGCTTGTTTCGAAAATAGGGATAACTAATACATTATTAGAATGCATACAGGATGTTTTAAGCATTACATCGGTGTGATGTTTAAAACATCCTGTATACATGACCAATGTCATTGGGTGAGGATGTCCTACATAATCACATGGTTTCATTTGGGATATGATATGCACGCATACGCACACACGGGACATCTCTTTCCAAACTTGCGGGTACGGTTTGAAGTTAATTATGACACACACGTAAGACTGTGATGCGAGGGTAAAACATCCCCTTCCATGTCCAGGTATAGGTGTGTGAAGAGGTTGACGTACATCTTTGAATATTTCAGAGATTACTATCAAATCCATAGTTGACACAATCGCTAAGATGAGTATTTGCAGTGACGTAAACGTAAAACTCTAACCACAACATAGATAGACTCCAATACTCTTTGTGGTCAAAAAAAATTACTTAACAGCGCGAGTAGTGGTGTTTAGAATGTATAGTTTTCATTTTAAATTAATGTAAGTTCCCAGAAGTTTATTATTAGGGATATTGTCATTCTTGTTCTAACGGGCTGTATAAACTAAAAAATATTAATTGTGGTCACCGTTGCGCCTGCCTCAAGTGAACCAACTGTAACAAAAGCGAGTGGAGTTCGTTAGACATTATTAACCAGCTCACGGACCCCTCAGTTCCGTGAGCCCTGTGTCCGATGAAGCCGTAAGAGCCACATAGACTAACAGCTTCCACATCAACAGAATCTAGGTAGACATCATTAGACAAGTAACATTGTAGGGTATAAATGGGTGACACAGAAAAATAATTCAAAATTTAATGTGACAGTACCAATACCGTAAGAAGATCATGTCGTTGAAATAACTCGGGCAATGTCGGCAATCTATTATAAAATAAAGGATACTAATAAAACCAACTTCTAAATTAAAACCAGGATAAGACTTAAGTACTTTTTTATTTACAAAAAACACTGAGATCCGTATATGTGATTTTAAATTCACAATGCGGATACTTCGATGACTTCAGCCTTATGTTTTACTCATATAGAAATACTTATTTTATATACTCGTATCTTACAGAATTAGTTGCTGTAATAAAAATCCTTAGCACATATCCTGTTGTAAGAGGTAACAAAGTTATGCATATCCAATTTATAATAAGGTTTCGATGATAAACACCCAAGGATTTTTTTTTTAAGTATAAGAGTTACAGTTATGTAATACCACGAATTGGTCGGTTCTATGTATAAGGACGACGCTTAAATACTATCTAATAATAAGAAAATACTTTCGTAAAATGGGCTGTGAAAATACTAGCTTAGAGCTATGGTGCTGTATTTAGTTTGACTAGTAAAAGTAACTAGAAACACTGAAAACTGTGATACCTCATCACATCCTTAAGGTGAAATGAAATGTACCCCTCACAACGATGATTCCTCGTGAAAGATAGATGTTGATGTCATGCGCCAACGAACCACTGTGGTAGAGCTACACTGCAGTTTGTTTCTAGCTGCAGAATAGATCATCTACCATCTATTCTGCATTCAGTATTCAGTATATTTAGTTATTTATTTATTCAGTAGGTACTAGCGTATAATAGCATCGTAATACTACTTTCGTCTGATGAGTGTAGGGAACCGGGAGACCTTTATTATTGGTGACGAGGCATTCCATCGACCCCTTTTAATTAACACAAGTTCTTATTTGAAACTTTGAAGATACTGTGTACGTGTACCAACTTGTTATTAGAATGACTAATATTTTAGTAGGAATTATCATTGTTGTATTTTTAAAAACCTAAACAACTCGATAAGCGTGCACAAGTTCATACAAGATGAAAAACTCGGCAACTTAATAAGCGTGGACAATTTCGTGCAAGATAATGTGTTCAAGCGTACAAGTCTTTCAGGCAAGTTTTGACCTGCTATGTCTTAATTCTATATTTCAAGACATTACAAAGTGATTACATAGCTAAATAAAGTGAATTAAAATAAAGTGTTTGAAAAAGAATTTACAAAATGCTTAGTTATCTACGCGCGTTATTAGCGTAACCATAAATTTCTGCATTTTATGAAAAAGTGACAGGGTAAGTAACAAAAAAGGTTTTAATATTTTAACTCAATTTATTTTAAATTCAAAAAATTGAAATTACTTTAGAAAAGTTGTTACCTAAAATTATAAATGTTCAGTTTTCTTTGTTTTCGTTTGGTTTGATTGGTACCTAATACAAATTTTCTATACTACAGTGACTATACCAAATTTAACAATGAGTAAGTCAGTGAACATATCTAAAAAACATCCAGTACCTAGGTGTGATAAAAATAAGCTATTGTGCGAATTCAATAGTTTTAGTTTAGTTTTATAGTTTTTTAAGTAGTTTCTAAAACATTTTTCTATTAATTTGTAGGTTTACTATGAGTTTTATGATGGCATACATGAAAAAAAAATACAAACATATGAAGAGGGTTTGTGCAATAACACCGTTCAGACGAACATTCAGAGAGATGAATAGACGAGATTGGTCGCGATGTGGAAAACCATTTTGTACAATTTCTTACAGACCAACATATTCTCTCACCAGTTAGATGTATCTACATTACCTGGCATTGAAGCTCTGTTGTTAGGATATGTTAATATATTAAAGATGACAATATGTGCCGAGAACTTTTTGCTACATATTTAGAGACCGATACCGGAGGAGAATCGATTTTTCAGGGCTTGGAAAGATTTTTTACCGACAAACCACCATGGGATACCATGAAAAATTTTTTGTTTTGTTTTGACTGATATTGTTTCTGTTGTGACTGATAGTGCACCATCTATGATTCCACCATATAAAGCGACAACTGCCTGAGTCACTGGTCATTCACTGCTTAATTCACAGACAGCATTTAGTAGAAAAGTGACCTTTTTGGGTAAACTCATCCTTTATAAACTAAATCTAAGTAGAAAAGAATATGTACAGTTTTCGCATTTTTCAAAATTACCAGAAATTGTTCAAGATGATGTTATTTTATCATATTTCATTCACTTGGACGCATTACACAAGGATTTTACTAAGAGGATCTCTTAGATTTACATATTCCTCAATGGATAATAAAACCGTAAAATATCACAGCCATGGAAGAAGCTAATATGATAAGGCAAGAAGAGTCAATTACCATCAGTACTGGAGGAGCTTAAGTAGAAGTTCAACCAAGGCTATCAAAAGTTCTGGTTGACGAAACGCATAATTGAAACAGTATCCTGGATTGTGAAACATTGTTGACGATAATTTATCGCTTTTCTATCATCATACCTAGTCGGAAAAGACCTCAGTGTTATTACAAACATTTTGACAAAACAAAGAAACCATTTGAAAATCAACAAACGCGGAGGTTTAAGACTAATTTAGGTCGATTGATAGAAAGTCATAAGTTTCGTCCATCATACCATTTATATTATAGTATATATTTTGTATATATTTATTAATTAATCTTAATATTTACTGAATTTTATGTCTATTTATTTTTTGATGAGAAGATGATGTCAAGTTTACTCACTTAACAAACCGCAAAGTTTTTAAATTGAAAAGTATTTTGTATCAATAAGAAAAAAACTAGAGATAGGATTTTTGAGTAATTTAACTATGGGGGTCTGAGGTTCATTTTGAAAAAGGGGTCTCTTGCCCAAAATAGTTTTGTAATCCCTGATTTAAACCTAAGGCCATAAAGAAAATATGGCCTCATAAAAATGGCTCGTTTGCCACCTATTCTATAAATAAGAATTACTGACACAGCTTTGTTACTACCTAAGTTTCGATGGAAAAATACACAAACGAATGACTTACATATTAATTAACTACTATTATTTGTAACTAGCAAAGCGTGAAAGGACTTAGTGTAGATTTAAATTGGTAATCGTTTTCGGTTATATGTTCGCGGATTAACTCTTCCGCGTATCAATTATGGATATATAAAAGCTACTATATTTTAATATCCATAAATTTCTGCATTTTATGAAAAAGTGACAGGGTAAGTAACAAAAAGGTTTTAATATTTTAACTCAATTTATTTTAAATTCAAAATTGAAATTACTTTAGAAAAGTTGTTACCTAAAATTATAAATGTTCAGTTTTCTTTGTTTTCGTTTGGTTTGATTGGTACCTAATACAAATTTTCTATACTACAGTGACTATACCAAATTTAACAATGAGTAAGTCAGTGAACATATCTAAAAACATCCAGTACCTAGGTGTGATAAAATAAGCTATTGTGCGAATTCAATAGTTTTAGTTTAGTTTTATAGTTTTTAAGTAGTTTCTAAAACATTTTTCTATTAATTTGTAGGTTTACTATGAGTTTTATGATGGCATACATGAAAAAAAATACAAACATATGAAGAGGGTTTGTGCAATAACACCGTTCAGACGAACATTCAGAGAGATGAATAGACGAGATTGGTCGCGATGTGGAAAACCATTTTGTACAATTTCTTACAGACCAACATATTCTCTCACCAGTTAGATGTATCTACATTACCTGGCATTGAAGCTCTGTTGTTAGGATATGTTAATATATTAAAGATGACAATATGTGCCGAGAACTTTTTGCTACATATTTAGAGACCGATACCGGAGGAGAATCGATTTTTCAGGGCTTGGAAAGATTTTTTACCGACAAACCACCATGGGATACCATGAAAAATTTTTTGTTTTGTTTTGACTGATATTGTTTCTGTTGTGACTGATAGTGCACCATCTATGATTCCACCATATAAAGCGACAACTGCCTGAGTCACTGGTCATTCACTGCTTAATTCACAGACAGCATTTAGTAGAAAAAGTGACCTTTTTGGGTAAACTCATCCTTTATAAACTAAATCTAAGTAGAAAAGAATATGTACAGTTTTCGCATTTTTCAAAATTACCAGAAATTGTTCAAGATGATGTTATTTTATCATATTTCATTCACTTGGACGCATTACACAAGGATTTTACTAAGAGGATCTCTTAGATTTACATATTCCTCAATGGATAATAAAACCGTAAAATATCACAGCCATGGAAGAAGCTAATATGATAAGGCAAGAAGAGTCAATTACCATCAGTACTGGAGGAGCTTAAGTAGAAGTTCAACCAAGGCTATCAAAAGTTCTGGTTGACGAAACGCATAATTGAAACAGTATCCTGGATTGTGAAACATTGTTGACGATAATTTATCGCTTTTCTATCATCATACCTAGTCGGAAAAGACTTCAGTGTTATTACAAACATTTTGACTAAACAAAGAAACCGTTTGAAAATCAACAAACGCGGAGGTTTAAGACTAATTTAGGTCGATTGATAGAAAGTCATAAGTTTCGTCCATCATACCATTTATATTATAGTATATATTTTGTATATATTTATTAATTAATCTTAATATTTACTGAATTTTATGTCTATTTATTTTTTGATGAGAAGATGATGTCAAGTTTACTCACTTAACAAACCGCAAAGTTTTTAAATTGAAAAGTATTTTGTATCAATAAGAAAAAACTAGAGATAGGATTTTGAGTAATTTAACTATGGGGGTCTGAGGTTCATTTTGAAAAGGGTCTCTTGCCCAAAATAGTTTTGTAATCCCTGATTTAAACCTAAGGCCATAAAGAAAATATGGCCTCATAAAAATGGCTCGTTTGCCACCTATTCTATAAATAAGAATTACTGACACAGCTTTGTTACTACCTAAGTTTCGATGGAAAAATACACAAACGAATGACTTACATATTAATTAACTACTATTATTTGTAACTAGCAAAGCGTGAAAGGACTTAGTGTAGATTTAAATTGGTAATCGTTTTCGGTTATATGTTCGCGGATTAACTCTTCCGCGTATCAATTATGGATATATAAAAGCTACTATATTTTAATATCCATAAATTTTACAGCTGGACTACGTACTATGACGAGTCTTATACCGTACCGCTTCTAGCCTTGGTGTCCTTTATAATTGTTAGTCGATAGGCGTACAAAAAAAAACAAGTACATTGAAGGTTGCTTGGTGCTTGTCAAAGAAACCGTTATATTTTTCCTAACAACAATCGTTTAGTTAATATACGTCACTGATGAGAAGTAGCGAAGTTTATAATTGAATTTAAAATAATTTTTGTTTTCCTTGAATAGACATTGGGAAATTTACAAACTAATCTTTATATAATTAGGAAAGAAAGAATGCGTAAGCTAGATTAGTAGCATTCATCTAACAGCATACTACGTGGGTCAATTCGGTTGTCTTCTTCTCTATCTTGTTTTGACAAATATGATGTTTCTTTTGAATATTCAATTGAAAAATCATCAGTGGAATACGTTCTTCGATATTCGTATTTCATGTATGATAAGCCACTGTATAAAAAAACACACACCATGCCTTCAATAAACTCGATGTATTGTAACAAAAATATATTAAATATAAATTAATGTTACTATAAATTATTTACTCAGTAATTCCATTCTCCTCTACGATTAGATTCAAATTAATGAATATTAAATTTGGCGTTAATAATTAAAAAGGTGTTTCAAATTCAAGCATGAAAGTTGTATTCCTATATAATATAATCTTTACACTAAGTTCAATAATATCATTTTTTTTAATTAGAATATTAATATATGAAGTAATACTATAACAATAAACGAAATGCAAATGAAATTTTTTTAAGCAAATTCTTTAACCGAGAGAACGATCCTTCCAGAAGGAGGATTTTTTTTATTGTTATGATCGTAACATACGAACACACAGTTCATCCGATGTTACGTGATTCCCCCGGTCCTTCTAATTTTCATCCTCATAATGCGTTGTCAACACTAAAAGGTCATCAGTAATAAAGGATGATACTTTTCTTATCTATGTATAGATGTTTATTTCATTGGCACAGAGTGCTGTAGGCTAAACAACTTGATGAATTATAAGTAATGAGGTGTTAGATTCCTCTTAAATGTATGTGTAAAAGTGGCGTCTACGAATCAAAAACGTGACGGAAAATAAGAAAATATTTAGAGATTTAGATATCGTTTTTTTTTTTTTTTGGGTGTGAGAATGTTGGTTCTTTACAGCTTTATCTAATTAGACTCGCGAGCGGGAGGCCCACTGAGTAGAGAGACAACGACGATGATGCGAAGCTGGCACGGAGACTGCCGCTGCATCACCGCTGCACTCCCTGTGGACCCCTATGGACGAAGAACGTCGACAACAACAGAGGGAGCGATAATACGATCCGAGGGTACGATAAGGAGATACGAAACCTCGACTCGGATCTCTAAAGGGTTTAGATATCGAATTAAAGCTAGTAATACAAACTACAAAAAGTAGTTTAATGAAAGGACAGTTGAGTATATCAATAAAACCTCTGTCAGGTAAATGCAATTGACTTATAAGCGAACATGAACGAAGAACGAAACATTAAGTTATTCACATTACATTCTGCGCATTATTCATATGTATTGAGCTTATATCACGAGTAATGTTGTACGTACATTACTTGTGTTCCAAGTATAATCCACAACAATGTAATCACAGTCTATTGAAGGACGCTGTGGATCTTATACGAATGATCGAGTGGCCTATTCTTTGCAGGAACCAATTGGTATCTGGTGAATTACCTCAAGTAGTAAGTAGCTACGTAAGTTTGATAACCCTATAACTAAACATTATCTTTTCAATTAAGCGCACCATACTCAGCAGTTCTGGACTTTAGCTATATATAAATATATAATTTGTTTATTTCTAATTGACATCTAAGACCACATTATTTTTATGCGATATTACACTTACATCTGAATTATTTTTATACGTTTATTTTTGTCCCTACATTAGCCATAACAAAAAAAGAGAAAGAATACAGCGAAAAGCTGAAAGAAAACAATAATTAAAAGCGGTAGCAGGAATATGGAACTTAATTAGTTTATCGACGCCCGATTCATGTTCCGTTATATTTACGGCATGGCATGACAATGATACTTTCATGAATGGCTTCAAATATCTTTATCTTATACCTTTTTTTTGTTACATTAAGAGTAACAAACGGGCACACATTTAATAATTTTAAATGTGTGCTTAACTATTTTTTTTGCCATCTTTCCGAAATATAATAATGAAATAATAACATTCGTTTACGCGATCGGAAAGTGCAACGCGTTTTACAATAATAGAATCGGTCATAAATCAGGAAAGGTCAAATAAGTAGGTCATTTTTGTCAGAAAATTCAATGTTACACAAATATAGTCATTATGAAAGAAACCCAAGATCTAACAGTTCTCTTCGAAGATTGTGCTCTGAAAACACACAAAACCAAAGGACAGTTGTGACGTAAGGACATGCCTCGATTTACCCTTAAAATCGGAAGGATGTAATCCCGCCTTGCATCTAGATGTCCGATGAGGGAAAGGGGAAGAAGGAATTATAATGAATAGTTCCAGCGCATACTCTCCAAAATGTATCCTGTAAAACATCAATTAAAAAAATAATTCTCGTGAAAGTACATTCAATAAGTTAATTTAGTTATGATTTCTAAGTGAAATCTATAACGTTTATCTTGAAAAATTTATATTATCCAGATCTGAACGAAATATTTCCTTCAATATGTGTAAGTCCAAATATTTTTGTGCTGGCTAACAAGGTCTAAGTACTAACAACACTTACAGGATCCAAAAGTGGACAGTTGCTTATAAACGAAGTAATTAATTTTTTATAATTTTTTTTAAGTTCATTTGTGTAAAAGTTGTTTTTATTTTAATTATGTTGACACCGGTTTCTGTAAATATGATATCCTTTATGATAAATGATATCCTTTTCGGTACAATATCAGTCTTTATATTTGTTTGTATATAGTGACGTTTGCGGCCATGTGGTCTAAAAATTTTACATTGAGAAATACAATCATTTTTTGATTTCAGTTGCAAAAAAGTATAAGTGGTTATATTTGCACTTATTAGTTAATGGTTAGTTTATAGTGATAGAGTCACGATACTTATTGTTTTTAACTGCAGCATGATTGAGTCGACTTAACCAAGGATGAGCCCCCTCACGAATACCAACAAATAATAGCGGCACAAAGCGTGTGTTTCGTTTGCGGAGTTTAGCGATCTGAAGACCATTATTGGAAGTGAGGCATTCCATATTAGTTCTCAGGGTTTACAAATTAAAGTTTTCACTTAAAGTTCAGTTGTCAGTAGAAATCTGTGCACGTTTTTGACTTCTAAAAATACGTTTGATTTAAAATAGGTGTTGGGAATATTGCACAAAAAGCAATCAGAAATGTTTAGGAATGTTGAATTATTATTAATTATTATACGAACATATAAATTCGTCAATGACAATTTTTTATCAATGCCCCAAATCCAGAACGATGCCTCTGAACTCAAGGACCTTTTTTTTTTTTTGAATTGAGCTGGAATGCCTTCAGGTTTGAGCAAATATTTTGAGGCACTATAATATCTTGCACAACTGATCTCACCTGGTAATAATCCAAAGATATCGCGGATATAACGGACCTAATTTACGCTAAAATTGTGTAAAAAGTTTATTTTAATGACTAAGGTCATCAACTGGGTACGGAAAGTCTAGGTGAAACATTTCCGTATGTTGTATTCTTCAAGGGTATGTGTAAAGACATCGTCATGATGCAAATACTGTGTTTAAATTTATAAACCAGCATAACTTGATATTTCGTTAAGGACAAGGTTACAACGTTACACACTTGTAAAAATAAATAAATATATAACTACGAAACTATGAAATCCAATCAAGATCTTATGATCGTAGAAATAAATCCAGTTGCTGAATTGGTTTGAGTTTTGCTTTTTTACTATCTTATGTCCATAAATCACTTTCTAGCATGTACTCATATATAATTTTTGATATACGACGACTGGCTGTATCTTTGTCTTTTTTACGATATTTTTTTGGGGCACGATGTAAATAATATTTCTAAGTGAAATTTAAGTGTAACTAGTAACTTACTTAATAAAATTGTTTAAGTTTGTGTCAGAACACAAAATAAGTATTTGTGTACAGAAAAAACATCTTAATTTACCAGTAACAGACATTATCATTTCAGTCCTTATGGATGACAATTAAAATTGCAATTTTATTTCATAGACGGATGTAGACATCACTTTCTGATTGAATAATGATCTAATTCATCTTATTTACAAATAATTTACATAATAACAAAGTAACGATATCTATCCTGATCTGAACTTGATTTCCACTATTCCATTTATTACCAGTCTATATTATTATAATTGTATGCGGAAGTTGCAACAATAGACTAGTCTTACTGTTGTAAATTTCCGGAACTCACCACATGTCGATTAGAATTTTATGTTACCATAAACAAGCGCGCAAATCCAGCTGCGACGGAACTTCCGCTAAATATTAGAATGAAATCATTGTTTACCGGAAGTTGCGTTTCGTTTTACGACTAAGGAAATACTTCATCATTATCGAAACTATGTTTATGTATTACATAAAATTATATTACCCCTATAATGTTGAAATCTAAAGATACGATACGGGGGTTAGTTAATTTTTCCCTTGTGAGATAATGTCACTGGTTGCTAGTGCCTCTCTAGGTATATACTATCGAAGGCCAGCTATTATTAAGGCAACCTTTGTCTATGGTCACTTTAACTAAGATGTATTTCCCATTACGTAGTATAGAATATATAAATTATATTATTTACTACACACACTCCGTCCCCAGTATTGTTCTTGCCATCTGTTCACAATTTTGAGATCCCCTAAACTTTTAGTGACCCTTTGTAATTTTATTATTCGCTATTACTCAATCCTGTTAGTTTGTATGTAGAACAAAGTTTTAGTTTTCTCAACTGACTCAAAAATCATTGGTTTGTAAATGTACCCAATATATCGTAATACTTTTATATGTTAGAATATGTGATCATGTAAACAAATGTACTATTTTATATATGTATATATGTTTTATAATTGTTTTTTTGTATTTGATTATACCAAAGTAGAATATTTCAACATTAATGAAATTGTTTATTTTTGATATTAAGGGTGATAATGCAGTTCATTTGATGGTACGAGCTTGTATGATGATGATCACTATGGCCCATGACATTTACATCCAAGCTCAACAATGATTCGAGAACCTGATGCTGGTGATTATCACCGACGAGGAGTGGCATGGTATGTCTCGTTATCTGTAAATGGTTCCTCGGGACCCTATAGTCATCATTCGAAACACAGCAGCGTTGTACCGTTATTCCGGTCGATTATTCATGTTCCTACTAGAAACAAACTCCAACGTAGCCCAACCACTGACAAATATTATTAAACTATATATATTTATTTGACTATTATATTATTAAAGTGAAATATTTAAATAATTGATCAATTTTACTTAGTTCCATTTATTAATTATTAAGTAAATTCACTTAGGATATTCTTAGAACTGTATCATCAATGTTTATTTTAGAACCCAAGAACTCGCCCTGGGAAACTATACTAAAAATATTCTCATCGAACTGCGAAAAATAATGCATTGGACTTATTTTACGAATAAATAACATGACGTATTAATAATAACTAGACATAAAATACTTAATGTATGATAGTATACATGGATATGCATCAGCTAACACTTCCTACGTTGAAAAACCTAGACAAATATGATTGATTGCAACTACAATGTAACTGGAAGCTCTGTGAATGCTCATTTGAATTTCAATGCCTTTAGTGTTGTTGCTTTATATATTTGCTATATAAAACACTCGGGTTTACTCAATTGTTTTTGTCAGTCTTAAATTTTCAATCATGATGTTTATATGATATCCAGATCAGACTAGATTACCGGTTTCCATTACGACTATCAGCTGTATAGTCGTTAAGTATTCTTGGATGTAGGCTAGCAGTAACCATTTCTGTTTGGATTTGTTCTCTTTTAAAGAACAAATAGACAATGGTTACACAACTTATAAATAGAAATAATAATTACCGAGATCATAGCACAAATATTTTAATCCAAGAATTACGTTTCTGATATGTTTAACATATATTTGCAAAATCACATCTCTGATTTGCTCGACACGTATCTACATTGATTTAATTAAACACACTCAATATACGATCCACAAATAATCACGCTCCTTAGGGTAACTGAATTATATTTCTTGACAGCTTTATATACACTATAGTGGAGATCATTTGACGTTTTTACTTTTGAAATTCAAAATAATTAAACATCGAAATATAAAATCTAAATCTTTTTAAAAAAATATTAGTTTTTTAAAAAAATATTTTTTATTATTTATTTTATACTCCTTTATGTAAATAAAGATATATAAGTAATCAATATGATAGATACACATCTAAATAAATCATCGATGTTAAATCAATATAGATATAGGCTTTGTTGTCGTGACGTGGTTAATAAGTAAGTAAATACATAACATTTTTGTAAGTCATCCGAGAAAAGCTTAGCGAACTTTATATATAGTCGTGGTTTATAGAACCCTGTGATGCAAACCGACGCATATAGTAATAGTTACTTCAACTAAATGCAAAAAAATTATGTTATGTTTATGCACTAAAACATAATATTTAGTTATTTACCAAGTTCTACGTTCTGTGGTAAAAAGTAACAACTAGCATAGTATTGAATTGGTGTTTCGAATTATTTGTGTTAATATTCCAATTGTTTTGTGAAATTTCACTTCAAAATATTCGTCTCATAACTATAGGTATTAACAAACATACAATGTATCTAGTATATTATTTTTATTGTATTAGATTACACAACATCATTTTAGACCGAATCTAGCTCAGACTGAGGTCGCGACTTTGAGGTCACGCCTTATCTATTAATTATCTAGACACGTGTAAATAAAAAAATATTAGGTGCATAATATTACTTAAATGTTCATTGTAATTTTATCTTTGAATTTAAATTAAATTCGATGGAATATTATTTATTTATCTTGTTTGACCATGTGTAATTTATTTCTAAATATTTTGCGGGTTTAAACAAATTCAAGTTTTGAGTCGCGCAAATTTAAGTTACAACATTAATAAATGTTAAAAACTGGTGAGAACAAACAAGCTGTATCTAAGTATCTAGTTTCTTCTTGCAACATTCGTGATTCAACCGGGGAAGAAAGCCATAATAAAATATCAACGTAAAAAAAACACGTTGCTGGGATCCGGAGACCCATTTATTTGTAACTATTGCCCTATTATTATGGAATGTCTGTACGAAGTCTTCAAAAGTGACAACGTATGACCATCTTAAGTTTTTGTTGCAGATAGATGTGATTATGGGCAGCAATCGTCACCTACCATCAGGGAAACTATGTGCTCTTCTCTGACACTTAGTTTTAACAACTAATCGAACTAAGGAAGTATTAAATAATCCAGATTAAGAGCCATTGAAGAATTCTATTGCCCACGTTTTATTCAAAAATGATAAATGAGTGGAAAGCCAATTGGTTATTTAGTAGAAAGGCAGTTTCAATGTTGCAGGATTTTTTAAAACAAAATAATGTAATTAACTAACTTAATTTTACAATAAATCAATACATAGAGGGCAAGCTAAAAGAAAGTTAACCAAACCAAGATGGAAACTAACTTTTAACAATTAAGCGTTACTATCTCTCTCGATAATCGTGTCCTGAATTGATTGTTTTTTTTATTACATTTAGAGTTATAAACGAGCATACAGTTCACCTGATGGTAAGTGATTCCTGCGGCCCATGACATCTCCATTCATCCTTGACTAGGAATCACAATGTAGATGCATTGTTAACCTTAAGGACTGAGATGGATAAAGGATAAAGGTCTCCGGATCCCTACACTCACCAGACGAAGAAACACAGCAGCATTATGCTGATATTTTACGCCCATGTTCTGTGAGGGCACGGTCCTACCCCGATCGAGCTGACCCATTAATTCTGCAGGTAGAAACAAACTGCAGTGTAGCTCTATCACTGCAAATATGTAAAAAAATGTTATTAAGACCTTAAAATAAAACAAATTTGAAAGAAACAATTTTGATTTTAAATTACACGTTCATCCAGTTTTATATTATATAAAGCAGTTCAATATGTATATCTATTGAATTGCTTCAGTAGGCCTCAAAAAAATAGGCGTATTATTGCAGCCATTCTTGCGCAATCAAAACACGTGACATCCTCTGGATAAATATACCGACGTGATATGTTTGAAGGTATATATTGGATACCCACTGATCTTTTTACTTTAATAAGGGTTTGTCAATCGAGCGCACAGTTCACCTGATGTTTAATGATGACATCCCCCTGATGATGATGCAAAAGCGATGTAAGCCTTGAGGATCGACATGGAATACATTGTCACCTGTACTTGGTTTCCTCCATCCTTACGAAACACAGTAGCGTTATGCTGCTATTTCTCGCTGATATTCTGTGAGGACTCGGCCCTTCCCCGATCAAGCAGACCCATTCATGACAGCCATAAACTATCATAAGGGTCTATGTGGAGCTGTGATCAATTCACTGCCACAAGCGGATCATGATACCTATGGTTATGTGAAACGAATCTCTCCGTTATCGAAGCCTTAATGAGAAATTGCGAAATAATCTGTTACAGTTCATTAATTTGTTTATTAGTCAAGTTATAAATATTTTTTTTGAAAAATTTCCTTTTACAATTTAAAGCAAAAATTACGACAAAATTTAGGCAACGCTGTAATTTGGTTGGTTGCTAATGCATTATTTTAAGGTTAAATTACTGAAATAGGTGTTTAAACATTTAAATCTACTGCCGAATAAAATGTTACATGCATTTCGACATTACAACATCTGTTAATTTATCCACTTTACATTGAAATATTTTGCACATAAATATTTATGTTTCCATTTTTGCAACCT
Source organism: Teinopalpus imperialis (assembly GCA_029286865.1). NCBI lineage: Eukaryota > Metazoa > Arthropoda > Insecta > Lepidoptera > Papilionidae > Teinopalpus > Teinopalpus imperialis. The sequence goes on along the minus strand of JAGSMU010000036.1, from coordinate 5,964,394 downwards.
TTGTTTAATTAACACCAGTGGATAATATTTTACTATTCGCACACTAACTCACATGTGAAATAAAAAACATCCATGACTAGGTGGCAATTACTAGGCATTTTTATTATTCATAAAATGCTATTGGGATTATATTAATCAGCAGTTTACCACATTGCAGAAAGCTTTACCATTGAATATCCAAGTCATCTATGCATGACGTATTTCGTTTTTTTTTCTATGGCTGATGCCACTATTAGCCCGAGGGCTTTTACCGAGTTGAAAGGTGGCGCTTAGGGCACTCAGCCGAGACCTTTATTAATAGGTAACCAGCACAAAGGTCCCCAAGAGGGAGCCTCGGCTTGGACCGTTACCCTGTTGAGCGAAAGCGACTGACTCGAGGGAGACCGAGAGGACCGGACTTCGAGTCAGTCGGAGGCTCGGTCGGTAGCTACTGACGGATTAACTAAATTATAATATTATACGATTATTATTATTTATTTCGTTCAACATTAAAATAGCTCTTCCAAAGCTAAGTGTTATACACAGCAGTAAAATTTCGTAAGAGAAACTAGAACGCTGATGTAAAGAAAAAATCGTACGTCACCTAAATTCGTCACCCCTAATATAATAAAAAAAACAGAAAAGGGTATTAACATATAAAAAGCTATTTCACGCTGGCATTTTTCTCAGTCGAGCAGTTTTTACTGAACCCATTTATACTGAAGCTAGGAACAAGTTGTAACATGACGGTTTATCATCGAATATAAGATAATTTGCTACACAAATTTAAGTTGCACTGAACACAAATAAAGTTACATTAACCTTTTTTTATATATAGAATAGGTGGCAAATGTGCAACCAACTCCCCTGATGGTAATTTACCGCCTCCCATGGACATCCACAATACCATAAGAGTCGCTGATGTGCTGCCAGTCTTTAAGATGAAAAGAGCATTCTTGAAGGTCCGAAAAGTCGTATGTGTTCGGAAATACCGCTGGCGACAGTTGATTCCACAGAGTATTTGTGCGTGGCAGAAAAAGCGCACAATTTTGTATTGCCAACCAAGGGATGAGAATGATTACTTAGCCGATGTTGGAACGTTGCATGAATTCGACCTTCGTGACTAAGTGATGTTCGTGAAAAATACACTAAGAATTGTATTTCCATCGATCATGAGTTTAATAACGCTCTGTTTATCCTTAATGTCCATGGTGTTGGTCTTCACGTATTATAATGTTTAAAGAGAGTAACACAATATTCAATCGTTTTTTTTTTATTTCTAAAACAATTTCATATTTTACTGTTTGCAATGCCTATGTTTTTGTTAATAAAATAGACATTAGAATTATTTGCAAATGATTATTTATTCTATAAGAATACAATACCTAAATCACTCCCATCATCTACGTATACGTAACATACGTATACAACCTAAACCTAGTACCTAACCTAAATACCTAGTATTACATCGTTTAACATTTCTTTTTATAATATAAGGTTGACATATGAACTCATTTCTCCTCGTGGTAAATGATTCATTCCAATTTTGTTGATATCATAACCGTTTAAATTTAGCATTGAAAATTTAAAACAAGAAATTCATTTCCACTCAAAACGACATGCACGCCATAATAGTTTAGGTTGTTTTTCTTTAAACGCAGAAATCTTTTTAAATTAATTTTCTTAAAATGAGGATAAGTTTCAGAAAATGAATCATGAGGATTCTCTATCGAATAATTTCTATTTTTAAAGCGTCAATAGCCTAATGGTTTAGGGGTACGGTCTGCGAAAGTTAAGGTCGTAATTCGAATCCACTATTCGATTATGTAGTGAACCATCTCCTAGCACAATTGCAGCATTTTCAGCTTAATTGGAGTGGTTAACCGGTTAAATATCAGTAATGTCATTGATTATATTCTTTTTTTAAAAAAATCTCCCTGTGTTTAATCAATATTTATATTTTACTCAAATATTCAAAAAAATATTCTATTTCAATATGCTTTTGGCAAAAGTCCTCAGTTTCATTTTTATAATATATTTTTTATTTTATTTTAATTTTTTTTTTTTAAAAAATTATTTTTTAATTTGAAAATATCAAAAAAAATTACTTCAAAATAATTATATTACTTCTTCAATTTTACATTATCAATTATATTTTAGCAATCCCAAAGTAATTGGTTTTCTAGTTTTCATGTATTATATCTCTCGTCTTTGCTATTCTATCCGGAGTTTTACACGATCCGAGTATGGATTTTTAAACTCGTATGGGCTGGATCCTGTATAACTTACCATGATATTTATACTGTTCTTAAGTTATGATGTGCCCCTTTGTCAACATTATTTAAAATTAATAATTGAAATTAAACGTACATAAAATTAACACGGAAGTTAGAATTTCAATTAGGATAGAACTTCTATTATATTTAACGACTTTCAAAAGTTTTTTATATAAAAAAAAAACAACTACATTTTGCGGTATGGCAAAGTAAAGCCAGGAACTAATAGTTGCCAGTCATATAATTACGTACCTTTAGTACCACGTTCCGGCCTTGATTGAATGGTGATCCAATCACATCCAGCAAAAAGTAGTTCACTTAAGTAGCGTGTCAAATCATTAAAGGAACCTCGCAAATAAAGGTCCGGTTATACAGAAAAAAGGAATCATAAAGATGTAATGAGTGTGAGAATAAACACTATCTAGTCATACTTGGTCATCAAAATAATATTTTCTATAAGCCGTGAAAAAAATATTAACATGTTGAAAGAAGAAATGACGTATTTCTTTTAACAGTTTTATTGCCACCTTTTGTGATAGAAACCATATTAGACAAAATCTTATGTATAGAGACCACTACACGAGACGTCTGCGTAAATTATAGACTCTTTTCTTGAAGGTCCCTAAGTCATATGGGTTCGGAAAGCTGCTGGCGACAGCTGATTCGGACAGATTAGTTGTGCGTGGTACAAAATCTCACGTAAAGCGCACAGTGGTGGATTGCCAACATTCGAGATGATGAGAATTAAAATTTAGGTGTTGGCAATAATAAATTTCTTTGCATTTATTTCTTAGATATGATTATTTAATATTTCGAAAATCATGTGGTAGATGTGTTTAACATTACAAATAACATTGCACAGTAAAGGATTTTAAAATTAAGTTTATTGATTGGATCGCTTTCAAGGAACATTGTTTAAATAAAAGATAAATAATTGAATCATTTTAATATTCCTATTCCATTTTTTATTTTTTTACATACATTCCATTTCAATATACCATTATTTCAAACGCACCAAGATATACATGCATGAATCATACTTTAAAATTGAAAAATCTTATTTGTAAACTGATTAATATGAGAGAGCAATAAGCCAAATTAGTACCAATACAAAATTAAAACTATATTTAAAACGGTTCAGCCATAGATTAGAGCGTATATTGACGCACAGACAAAAAGTTTTGTTAACAAATTTATTATATATTCGCACTTAATATCTTCATTTTGTTTTGATTATTAAATGATTTTTGAGTAATAAACTATATTTATTTTAATTAGACAAAGTTTTTATGTCTCACTAAATAAAAATTACATTTTGTACTTTAAATCATTAATTTCAGTTCTCTGAGATAAACATTTTAAGATCGTTTTAAAATTCAAATATTAAATAGCTTTAGGTCTGGTTATAGATATAAATTTAAATTATAAAAGATAAGATAAGGATGTGATAATAGTGATTTTAATCTTCTAGCCTTGCGCTGCTTTATCCGTGCCGTGTTCAAATAACTGGATAAGTATAAACGTGTCCTAAAAGTTTTATTTTATTTTTTGCCTTGGTTGTACGGCCTGGCTTAGTGGTTAGAGTACCTGAATGCTACATTTCGTATCCTGGGTTCGTGGGTATCACCAAATTTTGATTTACGGGTTTGGGTCTGTCTCTCGTCGGGCATCCGGAATGGATGGATACACCAACAAAACTGCTTTCGGATCAGATACAACTTAATGGTAATATTTGACGACCGCTTGATTTTATGGTTATAGTTCGGTTTGATTCCCAGCCGAGACTTTCCAATCTCGGTGAATAATAGGTATGTATACCTGGTATCCCTAACACTGCACCTCGGACTTCATCGGATCTTATTCCAAATAAATAACATTGGACTATAGAGTTGGAAAACAGGTGTAGCCTCTTCAGGACTATTCATGAGAATAAACCTGATATCGTGTTGATGGACCGGCACAGTCAAGGATATACTTGGTCGATATCACGATCCCATATGACGAGAACCTCGTGAAAGCCGAAACAGATAAAAAGACAAAATATCTGGACTTGGCACACGAGGTTACCGACATGTGGGGTGGTATGCCGACCAAAATGATTCCTATAGTCGTATCTGCCAACGGGTTAATCCCAACCAGCCTTTCGAATTGACCACCTGAGGCGGTTGGAACTCCGTGACGGGCAGCTCCGGGCTCAAATGCAGAAAGCCGTGCTCCTTGACACCGCTCGTATAGTCCGCAGGTTTCTTTCCCTTTCGCCCCAACCCCCAACCGTTTGGTCTCCTCCTTTATATATGTATTATATTATATTGTGCATATTTGTTTCTTTATATGTTTATAGTTATTTATTTATTTATTCTATTGAACAACCAGGCGGAGATGGAAAAAAAAATATCCCCTAAACAATGATAATAATTCTTTATTTCTCACCACATACAGTAATCGAAATGAATTGTAAAAATAAAAATTAAATTGATACAAGTGTTTGTGATAGCGTGAACTTGTACTAGGCCCCGCCTCATATTTACTAGTTTTCTTAATATGATATATAGTTGACATCATAATGCTAGCAAAGCTAATTAGTAATTATCCTAACATTCCCGTTAACTGCTCTATCTAAGCTTAAATGCTTATGCTAGGTGATGGTTTACGATTAATTAGCTAGCTAGATAGCGCGCGCGGTGTTCACACGCGCTCGTACATGAAGAAGGGGTCATTCAAGAGTCAAGATGGGCCCGCAGCGGGCTAACGCTGTCGAGACTACGGTAGTGTGCGAAAGCGTTCCCGTAGTCCCGACCAAGGGTGTCGAGAAGAACAACGTGGGGTTTTAGCTGGTAGGAGTCCGGCATAACCCTTCTGACGGCCCCGCATCGGAGGGGTATCCAGGAGGATTTCCCCACGAAAAAAAAAAAAAAAAGTGATGGTCCACGATCACATACTAATGGCGGATTCGAACTTACAACCCCAAACTTGACAGACCGTACCCTAAACCATTAGGCTATTGAAAAGATATCGACATGTTCGAAATCAATCAGAAGTTATCATTATCATATTCTATTATATTTATCCTTAGAAGCGTTTTAAGTGCTATATATCATTAATTGTCATTCCATTGTCAACTATAATCAAATTAAATAGCAAGACTGGTCCTTAATAACGTAGGTATAATTAAATTTTCCTTTATTAACCCCCCGATCAGATTGCTTTAGATTTCCGATATCCGAATCCGATATACATATATAACCGATATATATATATGACATTTTAATTCGGCAACTCCTTGCGACAGTCATCAGATGGATGTCTTACATACGAAGATATTACATATAATTTTATTAAATATACCTACTTATTTATTCAAACCGATAAAGCTTAACGACAGACTATATATAAAAGCTATCATTACAAAGTCAGACACGACAAGTTGATACCATTAAACCTATACTTACATAAACTGCACAATGATAAATTCTTTCAAGCAATTTTCCATTGACATATTGCCTTGTATTTTATTACAGTGCTCCTTTTACATATATAAACATCTATATTTTATTTTATGGCTGGCAGGAAATACATATTTCAGACGTGACTCAACTGCGTTGATTAATTACTAAGAATAGATATGTCTATACCACCTAAGATTTTCTTTTAATAACAGCATAATATTGAAGTTTTTATTCTGTGAAGTACGATTTTTTGTTCGTTAGAACACAAAACGCTGTAACTTACCAGGCGTTCGATTACAAGCATCCACGAAAATATCTACTACACTATTTCATTTTTATTTTTATTACATTGAGACTATAACAAACGAGGACACAGTTCAACTAATGGAATGCCTCGTCACCAGTAATAAAGGTCTCCAGATCCCTGCACTCACCAGACGAAACACAGCAATATTATGCTGCTATTTTACGCTGGTGTTCTGTGAGGGCGTGGTCCTATCCTGGTCGAGCATCGAAATCGTCCAGATAGAAATCAACTGCAGTGTAGCTCTACCACTGTCAGAAGATTTAATATAGCGGCAATCTTGTATAAAAGAGACGATGGTACTAACGACCTAGAGAATATACTCGCCGTATATACTCCTAAACATATGCAATACCAACAAGTGCGTTGCCCGCTTTCACGAAAGAAGTAGACTCTTTTCTTAAAGGTCCCTAAACCGTATAGAGACCTTAGTACTGGTGGCGTGGCGTTTTATCGTAGTTCTCAGGTATGATGATGCATCTGCATTGATGATTCTTATCTTATGTGAGTATCGTGGACCACAGAAATCGTTTAGGTGTATTTGCTTATTTGTAACAACTTATACTAGAAAGATAAAGGCGACTCGACTAATGCGTGAGTCAGGATGTTGCATCAAGTCCGTTTTGTGAACAACGTCTAGGTTCCGCAGGGGACTAATGCCGGGTGGAAAAGGTGATAATGAAGACCATTTTAAGAGCTAGTTATAGATTTTTATTTTAACGAAAGTAAGTGTGACAAACGACTACACATTTTGATTGATGTGTATAGTAGTGGTGACTGCAGCCTATAAAAACTACATCATTTATAATTTAATATGCAAAATGAGTTGAATATAAAATGTGTAAATAGAAAAATATTCACAAAACTTGTATATAAACAGAGAGATTTGATCAAATCCCTAAGGTAGATCAATTCACGTATGATGTTAAAATAACAACTTTGTAGTAAGTTTTAGATTAGGTTAGGTTTAGGTTAGGTTAGGTTAGGTTAGGTTTAGGTTAGGTTAGGTTTAGGTTAGGTTAGGTTTAGGTTGGGTTTAGGTTAGGTTTAGGTTAGGTTTAAGTTAGGTTTAGGTTAACTTTAGGTTAGCTTTAGGTTAGCTTTAGGTTAGGTTTAGGTTAGGTTTAAGTTAGGTTTAGGTTAGCTTTAGGTTAAGTTTTTGTTATGTTTAGGTTAGGTTTAGTTAGGTTTAGGTTAGGTTTAGGTTAACTTTAGGTTACGTTTAGTTTAGGATTAGGTTAGCTTTAGGTTAGCTTTAGGTTAGCTTTAGGTTAACTTTAGGTTAGGTTAGGTTAGGTTAGGTTTAGGTTAGGTGTTAGGTTAGGTTTAGGTAAGGTTTAGGTGAGGTTAGGTTTAGATTAGGTTTAGGTTAGGTTAAGGTTATGTTTAGGTTAGGTTAGGATAGGTTAGAATAGCTTAAGGTTAGGTTCAGGTTAGGTTTAGGTTAGGTTAGGTTAGGTTTAGGTTAGGTTTAGGTTAGGTTTAGGTTAGGTTTAGGTTAGGTTCAGGTTAGGTTCAGACTAGGTTCAGGTTAGGTTGAAGTTAGGTTTAGGTTACGTGAATTGATCATCAATTTTGAATTTGATCAAATCTCCGTTTTTATCATTTCACTGGGATGTACTCTTACATAGTGTATAGTTATTTGCGACCCCTTGTCTATTACTATATAATCACCAGTCTAAGCAGTCCTTTGTCACAGGTGCATTACCTGTTTAATAAATTCGGGTTCTATTGATATACTCATTCGCTTTAGCCCATGGAAACCTTTACACAATCTAACAAAATAAATGAATTTAATAGTGATTAAACCAAGATGCAGCATGAATGGATGTGTCAACTGGGAACACGGGTAAGGACCAAGCCCTAATAGAACAAACCGGGGACTCAATTACAGTTAAGAAGTCATTCCATCTTAGTCCTCAGGGCTAACAACGTTTTCATCCTGAAACTTTGTTGAGGATGATTGTAGATGTTATAGACTGTAGTCATCATTTGCCGTCAAGTGAATCGTATGCTCATTTGCACCATCTATATCATAAAGCAAGAAACGATACAATCTACTGCCCAGGATATGTTGCAGAACTATAACCATTCGCGTGAAAGCAGAGGCATTCATACATTGTATCGTGACAGTTGTTGAGCTGCACTGCAGTTTGTATCTAGCTGCAGAATGAGTTGGTCGGCTCGACCGGGAAGGACCACGCCCTCACAGAATGAAATAGCAGTATAATGCTGCTGGGCTTCGTCTAGATCATTTCATTATGATTCCTTGTCAAGGACAAATGTAGATGTCATAGATCAGGATGTCGCAGGAATCACTTTCCATCCGATGGAATGTGTTTTCGTTTCTACCTCTTAATGTAATAAAAACTCATTCTGTTTCCATGTCCAGTAAGATTGGACGAAGGTTCAGATGTACATATACATATACGTAACAAAATACAATGCACAAATGTTGTGCTTTGATGCCACGAAACGGAATCAAGCGCCGCTTTACAACAACCGGGTTCTCTAGACACGTAAACATACGTTGCATGATCATGAATAAAGAGATCACTTTTCGAAGAGTGCCATTGATATAAAATTACAATATGTTTACTTACAACAGTAAATGACAAAGGTAACAAGTATTTATACGGATTTTATAAAGATAACCTTTTGATACGACAATTTAACTTCCTTTTAAAACAGTGCAGTAATGCGCAACGAGTAATTGAAAGATACATTTAGTGAGTCTCTTTGTTCGTATTTCTTAAATGTAATATTGTTCTTATATTAATTTTTATGTACACAGATACGATTAAGAGAATCATATGTGGCGATCCATTGATTCATCGCCGCTTATATTCTCGATTTTATTTCTAATAACATTATTTATATAAAAAAAATATAAATAAATAAAATAAACATAAATGGAATGAAATGAAGTGCAACAAACTGTTTTGTGTAATTGAAACATGCTACTTAACTCTTTATTTTGACAAATTATCAAGAACGGTAATGATTTATCTAAAACGAATTATCATTAAGTTGTAGGATGATATCTTTAATTTTAAATTCCCTAGAATTCGGAACATTAGACATCGTTCATGTGAATAGTGAAATGCACGTGAAACGCATTAGCATCATGATTCCTTATTAAAATGACACACATGTCGTAGGCCGCAATAATTACTTCCCGTCACGCGATTTTGTCACCGCCTAAATTCATAAAATAAATCAATAAGTTGTTGAAGTGTTTTTATAACTATGCCAGCTTAAAGCTCATTATTCTTTGTGGTAAAATAAATTGAGCATATAACGCCACGAGCTTTAATGTTCGTGACTTGTTGTAGTACATTGAGATAGCTAGGTACAGATAACTGATATTTTGTAAGTTTGCATCATATACAGAATATCGAAGAAGAATCACAGAAGTGGTTTCATTATTATAGCAGCACATTCTATAATATATATATATATATATATATATATATATATATATATATATATATATATATATATATATTATTTAATACATACAATCATTAAAAAGTATGCTTATCAATAATCGTTGATAGAATTTATAGCATATAACATTGTAAGACAACTGTCCCAAGAGGTCCTTTTATTTAGTGACCTTACCAAAAGTAACGTGCCGCACAAACAACATACAAGCTTAGGTGGTAAAAATTAAGGTTTAAATTCAATTGTCCTTTACATCCATATCCGGCCTCTGAAATTTAAATCTTATCGGCTGATCCTGGGTGATGACAATGACATACTTCCTAAGGAGCTTGACTCACGTTTGGCAGGTCAATGCTAATTATACCACGCTAGTTGGTACCTGTGTATTACCTATAATATTTTTATATACAGTACATTTAAAGACATTAATTAATATTTAATACCTGTATTTGACATTCAATTACACTCAATGTCCTCCCATTCACTTTAACCATGACTGTAAGAAAACATCTTTTAACTATCTATAATCAAAAATAATAGTTTGCATAGACTTTATTATGTTAGCATATATTTTGATATATAAAAGCCTTGGAATTTAGCGCTCATCCTATGGCCGTTTTCATGTGTACGTAACAGAGTTTTGGTCGTCTATTGAAAGTTTACTTAAAAAGCTGTGAAGTGGACTATGCTCGGTTAAATCCAAGTATATTATTGTTGCCGTATGTAAACACAACACTCATAAGTGCTGTGTTTTAGAAGCAGTCCTTAATCAGAGCTTGATACCAGTTGTTACCAGATTACTTATGAAACGTAAATGAGGTTCTATATATTAACTTTGTGCTTTTATATTGGACTCGATTGACCAATCAAATATCAAAGATTATGTTAGGTATAACATGTCAGAATACTTAATTAACCTAACTTCCTAATCGTACGTAGTGACAATAGATTCGGCGCTAAAATCCACTCTATATTTCAAAAATGTATTGTGATCTTTCCAGCAAAAAACAACTCACGTCAAGTCTAGATCTGAACCTGAACTAATATAAAAAAAAAGTATTGATTGTATTTTATACTGCAAAAAATAAAGTATATATTATTCCTTAGAACATAGGATAATATAATTTTTTATTTAGTGTCCAAAGGATCAAAAAATATATCACAAATTCTCCTAAACTTATTTAAGATAAAACTGTTCTTTTTCTGTAGTTAGAAATATCAACAGATAAAAATATCTTTAGAAATTAAAAATTAAAAATTTATATTGATGCCTATCGAAATATAAAAAAAATTATTAGTGTAACCGAAAATTTCTGTTTTGCTTCGCCTTTGTTGTTTATAACAAGCCTTTAATTTAACATCCATGCTGATGTGATTGTATATGGATGGTAGACGTTAACCTTCGACTTGTCCATGTTCGTGTTAAACGGATCGTTGAAAGACCCTAACGAGGTCATTGAGAATAGTGCTAGAATCCTCCACCGATTTTACCAATTTGACATTGTTTGCGGCAAATCAATGCTGAGTATATGTGTTCCATTGATATTAATTCGATTATTGTCGTCTAACTGCTTCGAATCTTTCAAATAACTAATATAATTAACAGGTCATAAATCTATCTCATTAATACAATTTAATATCTTTTCGGGAAGTCTGAAATTGAATATATTAAAGTACAGAAGTCAAGGAGTATCAATGATAAAAGTTACATATCTAGTATTAAACTAACTTTTTTTTATAACAATGAGAATAACTAGCTCACAATTCACCTGATAGGAAGGGATTCCTGCGGCCCATGACATTTCATCCTTGACAAGGAATCATAATGCAGATGCGTTTTTAACTTTAAGGCCTGAGATGTAATGCCTCGTCACCGGTTATTAAAGTCTCTAGATTCCTACACGCACCAAACGAAATACAGCAGTATTATGCCACTATTTTACTCTGGTATTATGTGAAGGCTTGGTCCTATGCTGATCTAGCTGACCCATTCATCTTGCAGCTAGAAACAAACTGCAGCGTAGCTCTACCACAAGAGTACATAAAGTAAAAAAGATATTAAATGAACAAAATTCGATAACAAAAGAATAAGCAAGCTTCACTAAGTGAGTCTAAATCACTAATCCTATTGACTAAATCCCGTATTATGCGAAATATAAAACTAGAAAAAATGTATACTATTTGTTTGCCACCTTATAAAGTTTCGAAAGCTGCTCTGTAGTCATGTCCTACACTCGTCTTCAATTGGTCCAACAGTGTCACATTAAAACAATTTATAAATAAAACATCTCATTATCTATTTAAAAATAGAAGGAGGTATTTTAAAAGAGTCTTTATGGAAATGATCTGTGGTATTTAAATCGGTCTGATATAATCAAGCATTGTTGATTACATATAAACTTTATTAACCTTACATCTGAATGTTTAACAATACACATTATCGTATCATATTAGCTTAATGATAAATTTTTCTTTAATACTACAAAGTACGATACATAACGATGTATACTGATAATGGTTAAGGCGAAAAAGAACATGATTTTATATGTTTGCGGTCTCGCTTTAGGTACTTAAATATTCAAAACAACATATACACAATTTCGGAATTGATATAAGTATGTATGAGTGAACAACCGGCTCGGATTTGCAAAATTCAACGGGGGGTGGGGACGCTGATCTGAAAACCAGTATCGAGAGGTGTATTGTAAATGCAACCAATCACAACAAAAGTTTTCAAACGTCCAATCATAAAATAATTACATTATTAGGAATAGCACGATTATAATTATCAATTAATGGAAATTAACTAAGAAATAAATTTTGTTACGGCAATCCAAACATGTTTCGAATTTGATCGATTCGATTGGTAATTTTTTGATATGTAACTTTGCCTTTGAATCTAAACATAATATGTTCTTTGAATACAATACAAGACCAATACAATTACTTCATTTTGGTACTTTAAGGATCCAGAGATAGAATTTATTCATAGCTTAAACTGAAAAGAGGACAGACATCGCAGTTTTAACGAGCAGAGAGTCGGATGACTCTCCAAAAAAGTGCCTAATAAAACGGCTTACTCTCGCAAGAAAATCGACGTATGTATGTTACCAAGTTTAAATGTAATCACAACTATCCTAATTTTATCTTTAACTCTTTAAAAGAAATTCTCTTAATATTAACCAATAGCCTTATCGTCGTTACGTAATTGTACCTACAAAGGGTATAATCGCCGAATTCCCGTTATGTTAAAACTCGATTCATGGACAAGTTTCAAGGTATACAATAAAGAATTTACCGTAATTTGAATGAATAGCAAATTCATTCAAATTAAGTAATAAGACAAAAGACTAACTTTGTAAAAAGAATGTCATGTTTTTAAAACAAAATTAATTTGAATTTAGAATTCAAAGCCAATCAAAACTTTTTTTGCTTTTAAATGGCCAATACTGAAGAACGGCAATTTCATAGGTAAAGTACCTAATATATATATATACGATATATTTTAGGTATGTATCAGTCGCCAGAGCCTCTTCTCGTAATCGCCAGTGTACCACACTGTTAATGTCTGGAAAAAGAGTTTATTTCAACGATGGGCGATTCCGAGAGGTTTTAACGATGAAAAATCGCAGTGGCGACAATTTAAAAACGAGTCACGCCACGATTGCGCTCGCTCGCCGCTCGTGTTACTCGACTGCAATGCGCTTAGTCGGACAGTTTCGAAATATTATTCATCGGGCACCCAGCTGCACGTTGGAATTGCTTGAGTCACGAAACAGAAACTTTGAAAAAGTAATGTACATATTAGAACAAATACCGTAGCGCCAAACCCCTAAACCTAGTAAGTAGTTTTTGGTTTCAAAGGTTTCTGTTGTAGACGCCTTCAACAGAAAATAATTCGGATACAACTAAATGGTTAAGTCTAACCATTGTTCACCATTATTTACAATGAGTTTTTAACTCTATTTGTGTAGTTACAATATTATTTTGTTATTGTTCCTAAAACCATGTGATAAATATAATTATAAAGCTGATTCATAACTACTCCTTTATTTAACTTTATTTAATTAGCTGCTATCGGCTATTTATCTGTCTTCTATTCACGTCCACGATTTTCAATTGTCCAAGAAGATCGATAAAGCCGAACGGCTCGAAGAGTTAGAGTGGAGTGCTAAAAGTACCAAAACGTCAGTGAATGAGAGCTATTCCTCACTGATTGATTCAATGGACTGTCTAAGAAAGAATATTAAAACATCATATTTGGATAATCGGAACTAACATCTCGCTATCGTGCGATTCTCCTTAATTGTACTCCCCTTGACAGAAAAAGAATAAAATGAAAAAGGTCTTGATTAAGTGCAGATACTCAAAATTTACGTATATTATTTTTATTCAAATTATTTATTTTATGTATTATAATGGTTATTATATATTATATATATAAATATTATAATTAAATGTAGTAATTAAAGTGGTGACAAAAGAACACACAGTTCACCTGACGGCAAGTGATAAGTACGGACCATGAAATCTACATCCTTCCCCAATTAAGAATCAAGATGCACATGTGTTGTCACCCTTGAGAAATGAGAAGGAATATATATATATATATATATATATATATATATATATATATATATATATATATATATATATATATATATATATATATATATATATATATATATATATATATATATATATATATATATATATATATATATATATATATATATATATATATATATATATATATATATATATATATATATATATATATATATATATATATATATATATATATATATATATATATATATATATATATATATATATATATATATATATATATATATATATATATATATATATATATATATATATATATATATATATATATATATATATATATATATATATATATATATATATATATATATATATATATATATATATATATATATATATATATATATATATATATATATATATATATATATATATATATATATATATATATATATATATATATATATATATATATATATATATATATATATATATATATATATATATATATATATATATATATATATATATATATATATATATATATATATATATATATATATATATATATATATATATATATATATATATATATATATATATATATATATATATATATATATATATATATATATATATATATATATATATATATATATATATATATATATATATATATATATATATATATATATATATATATATATATATATATATATATATATATATATATATATATATATATATATATATATATATATATATATATATATATATATATATATATATATATATATATATATATATATATATATATATATATATATATATATATATATATATATATATATATATATATATATATATATATATATATATATATATATATATATATATATATATATATATATATATATATATATATATATATATATATATATATATATATATATATATATATATATATATATATATATATATATATATATATATATATATATATATATATATATATATATATATATATATATATATATATATATATATATATATATATATATATATATATATATATATATATATATATATATATATATATATATATATATATATATATATATATATATATATATATATATATATATATATATATATATATATGTTCTTACTTGTTATCATTATATAATTAAAAACGTCAATAACAGTAGAAAAAACACTTTAGTTAATAAGCAATTTGCATGTGATTATGCAAATTGAAATAAAATTGTTTGCGTAATTAACTTTTAAACAAGTTTGTGCATCGTCCTGGTATATAGTACTACAACCTTAGTCACCGTTACATACAGTTCCTGTTTATACAAGGGCTGGGCTTTATAGGAGATTAAAATTTGCCTTCTATTTTTGTTAACATCAGCAAAATTAAGCAAACTTTACGCATACTACTGGAACATCTCAATTTGTGGTATTGGGGAAATCATAGTCTTAATATCATCCAGGAAATGTTATAAGTTGTGATTAAGAAAAGCTGCATTTCAATTGTAACAGGAAGTCTATAATCTTCTACCTTCAGGTATATGTCAGGCTTAATGGATGTTGATAATGATAAAATATCCATTATAACGATTACTATTCCCGCTGGAAGGTTACAGTCACGACAGTATGGCTAGATAAGTAGTTATTCGAGGATACAAATTATGCAGCATATAATCAATCATCCTCAACTCCTCCCTTCTAGATAGCAGTCCGAGCCGATGTTTCGAACCTCCTCAAGAGGGCCCTTCTTGGATCGTATATTGCCCCTCTGTAGTCGTCGACGTTCTACGTCCACAGTGTTCGAAGCTCAGCGGTGGTGCAGTAGCAGTCCACGTGCCAGCATTGCCAGCATCGTCGTTGTCTCCCTCCTCAGTGGGCCTACCGATCGAGTCTAATCAGATAAACTATAGAGGTCTCTGGACCACCAGCATGACACAAATATAAAAAAAGAACTGAAATGAATTCATGATTGACACATGATTTATCGTACTAATCAATTCTAATAACTTTTATGTAACCTATATGTATCAATATCATATTATATTCGCAACGTACAGATCGCCGTAGTAACTGTCCAACTTAAAAAGCTTGAGCGTGAAAAATGGAATATTTTTGCCATCTCTCTCTTTCTATTAATATCTTAAACAAAACAAAATAAAGCAATAACACCTTAAAAACATTTAATTATTAACATGTTAAAGCAAAATGATACTTTATCTTAAATGGTTGCATTAACTAATTAGGCAATAATTGCAACTAGTTTTGATTTCGGTGTGAACGGAAGTATGTATATAAATAACCGCTAAATGTAACATTGCAATTTGCCTCGACCCGAATCCATTCCTCTGGTTTATATTTAACATTTACAATTCTATATTTCCATTTCTTTGTTTATTGCCCTTGCTTCTATGAAAATGGTACCACGGCATCAGTAAGCAACATACGTGTAATGCAGTATTTCACAACCCAATTGAAGTTAAAATGGAATTCCTTATCAGATGTCCACTGCTGTGTTTCCTTTGAGATTCAATGCCAAGTTACTGATAGCAAGGTATTGTATTATAATCCTTAGGGGGGACAACGCGTATGCATCTTGAATTGGTAAAGGGTATAGAACTAAATGTTTATGTGATGCAGTCAGTGCTAGAAAAAAAAATAGTTGCCACATAGCACTATGCTTAATAAATACATCATTTCTGCACTATTTAGTCAGTTATAAATAATCAATATTAATTAATTCAATAGAAGAATGGCAGATGATCAATCTGCGATGTTTTTTAGAACCAGATAATAATTACACGGAGAACAAAACCACTAAAACTGATACAGTGGTAGAGCTACACTGCAGTTTGTTTCTAGCTGCAGAATGAATGGGTCAGCTCGACTGGGGTAGGACCACGCCCTCACAGAATACCAGTAAAATAGCAGCTTAACGCTGCTGTGTTTCGTCTGGTGAGTGCAGGGATCCGAGATGTTTATTACTGGTGAAGAGGCATTCCGTCTCAGGCCTCAAAGGTAACAACGCATCTCATTATGATTCCTTATCAAGGATGAATGTAGATGTCATGGGCCGCAGGAGTCACTTACCATCACGCGAACTGTGTGCTCGTTTGTTACTCTTAATGCTATAAAAAAAAAAAAACATTACAAACCACTCCAACTTAGGTTAAATGCCTGTACTATATCACGACAATAGTGGAATGTCTCATTCAAACCTACGGTATACGAAAAATTTCGTAGACCGTACCCATTAGGCTAATGACGCTTCAACTACATATATATATGTTCTTACTTGTTATCATTATATAATTAAAAACGTCAATAACAGTAGAAAAAAACACTTTAGTTAATAAGCAATTTGCATGTGATTATGCAAATTGAAATAAAATTGTTTGCGTAATTAACTTTTAAACAAGTTTGTGCATCGTCCTGGTATATAGTACTACAACCTTAGTCACCGTTACATACAGTTCCTGTTTATACAAGGGCTGGGCTTTATAGGAGATTAAAATTTGCCTTCTATTTTTGTTAACATCAGCAAAATTAAGCAAACTTTACGCATACTACTGGAACATCTCAATTTGTGGTATTGGGGAAATCATAGTCTTAATATCATCCAGGAAATGTTATAAGTTGTGATTAAGAAAAGCTGCATTTCAATTGTAACAGGAAGTCTATAATCTTCTACCTTCAGGTATATGTCAGGCTTAATGGATGTTGATAATGATAAAATATCCATTATAACGATTACTATTCCCGCTGGAAGGTTACAGTCACGACAGTATGGCTAGATAAGTAGTTATTCGAGGATACAAATTATGCAGCATATAATCAATCATCCTCAACTCCTCCCTTCTAGAAGTTTCGAACCTCCTCAAGAGGGCCCTTCTTGGATCGTATATTGCCCCTCTGTAGTCGTCGACGTTCTAAGTCCACAGGGTTCGGAGCGCAGCGGTGGTGCAGTAGCAGTCCACGTGCCAGCATTGCCGGCATCGTCGTTGTCTCCCTCCTCAGTGGGCCTACCGATCGAGTCTAATCAGATAAACTATAGAGGTCTCTGGACCACCAGCATGACACAAATATAAAAAAAGAACTGAAATGAATTCATGTTTGACACATGATTTATCGTATTAATCAATTCTAATAACTTTTTATGTAACCTAAAAGTATGAATATTATTTAATGAAACCTTATATCACAAATAATAACTACTTACCTCGCAATTTTATTCTATTTCCAATAATCAAGGAAAAGCCTGAAAGTGGTGCCGAGAATCCCTTATTATTTATATACATTATTTAAATAGACCTCAAAGAAAACTGTACTAAAATTTTTGAAACGATTTAAACAATGCAAATAAATTTAAATTTATGATATTAAAAACAATAAATACAATATGAACATAATAAATGTTTTACGTTATCAGAATATTAAAATTTTCAGTATGAGCAATGCATAATATTAGATCACGTGCTGATCATTTTTTCGTCTGACATGAGCGTTCAAGGTTTTACAAAACTGGAATATAGCTCACCTGATGCCAATATATAAAGTCAGGAAGTCTAACTTGATTTCATACCTCTAACTTAGTTCATTTTTTTAATGACACGTGTAATTAAGAAAAATGCAAATACGGCGTTATGGTCGTTTTATAAACTTGAAATCTAGTTTGTTACAATAAAATTATTATATACTGAATAACTGATATAAAAATGTAGCGGGAATGTTTATTTTATTACAGTTTATTATATTATCTTCTACTATTCATTGTCTTGTCGCAAGATTTGATTTTATTAAAATCTACACAACGATCTTGTGTACATTTTAACTACTATATCAGCCACTGATAGTGAGATATTTCATTATCTACATTAGCTCTCAGAGGTGACAAAAAAGTGCCTTTACAATCATTGTTGAATGAAAATGTGAAAAATCAAAACATGTAGACATTCATTGCTACAATAATTTGGAGAACGTAGCACCCATCGTGTCATCCTTAGTTTCAAAAAAATATTTTTCAAAAGATTAGCTGGTATACCGTTCTGGCCACGTTCAAATCCAAATGATGCAATGACATTTGGACTTCTTTATCAGATATTTATTTATTTATTCATTTACTCCTTATTGCATTAACGTTAACAAAGTAAAAGTTTCACAAAGGGCGGACTTAATTCCAAAGGCATTCTCTACCAGTCAACCCAAGGTGTGGTGAGATGTGTGTATGATAGGTGTAGCAAACAACTAATTAATAAAATGAAATAAACTAAAAATAACTAATACAAGAAAAGAATAATACATACTATGTATATAGATATTAAATACATGATACATGTATAAATATAAAATACATATATAAATACAATATACATACAAAATATCTATATAAAAACAATAGAATAGAATACAATAGCGATAGCTACTAATAAAAATTCTATATGTGGATGATAAATTTTATCTGACTTCAGGTAACTTAAGTTAGTCACATCAAACTTTTAAAACTGTTTTTATTACTGACCTTCCCGATGTCATCGGATTGATCTCCGACATGAAAATACAACTAGGTGTAAAAGAAAACTGTTTCCAGCATCTAGACACGAGCTATTGGCAAAGACATTCGCAAATATACCTGGTGCTGCTTTGCTGTACGACCCAGTGTTAAGTCTAATCAGAGGAGAAAGTGAAGTCTTAAATGAAGGAGTTAATTAAGTGAAGACGTTAATATTGACTGCTTTTGAAAAGACAGTTCAGTAGTAATTTCCGGCTTAGTCAAAGGCTATTTGCTGTAGATTTGTGGTATTGAACATAAAAGAATAAAGTTTTAAGCTTTTTAGCATTAAGTCACAATTGAGCTTTGACACCGAGTGAATTCAAGTTACAATTAGTTTAGGTGGCAAGCTTTGAAGTCTCCCAGAAAGACCACCTGCGATAAAGCTGGGTGTACCTATATAGGAAGTCTTTTGTGCATTACATAAAGTAATAACGGCTGTAAATAACGAGTAATAAACACAGTTTGTTTCTAGTTGCAGAATGAATGAGTCAGCTCGCCCGGGGTAGGACCACGCCCTCACAGAATACCAGCTTAAAAAAGCTGTTTTTCGTATAGTGAGTGTAGGGATCCGGAGATGTTTATTACTGGTGAAGAGGCATTCCGTCTCAGGCCTCAAAGGTAACAACGCATCTCATTATGATTCCTTATCAAGGATGAATGTAGATGTCCTGGGCCGCAGGAATCACTTACCATGAGACCACTTCCAGAGAAGTAGATCGGGAGCGTCCGGGACGTATCAATGAAAACGAAACGAAAACATATTTGTCGGTAATAATCAAATTCTAGTCTAATTTATTTCACAATATCAATTATCATTATTTCACACACGGCTTTAAAATTTGGACCTCGGTATATATTGGTATATAATACTTATTTGGCGTGGTTAATTTTGGACTTTGATACATCTATCTAGTGAATTGGAAATATTGTTGTAATGTCATTGAATATTCATTTTGCAGACCTACTATAAAAAGAACTTGTATAAAGTTAATGTTACCGACACTATGACACTATAAATGCTTTCATACCAATAAAAAAAATGATTAATTAAATTTTACGACAGATAGATCATCATATTTATTTTATGTATATAAAATCTAACATTTTCAATAAATGATTTGATAATCTATCTAGTTTATGTGGTAGAAATCCTCCTAGCAGCAGCCTAACCACTACTCCAAATATCTTAGCTAATGCAGTAATGCATAAACAATGAGTTCGTTACCGTGCACATATATGCTAAAATATAATGAGATTGTCTAATATTAGAGAACATTAAGATTGATATAGAAATTTTAGGGATTACACCCGTATTGTTTTGTCAAGCAACCCGTGTGAAGATTTCCTCTTAATACTGGATTTTGTATGGCTTACATGAAAACAAAAAACATTATAAATTATAGCACATATGCGTGGATGTGCATATCATAAACTACGAGGAATCTCTCATATAGGTCGTGATTCGATGTCTTAGACACGGGACATACATAAAGAAGAAAAGCCTTCACATAATAAAAAAAATATATTAAAATTAGTTTACACAAGCACGCATGAATCAGTGATGATGGTCCGGGTCCAAGGAACACCTCGAAAACTTTTGTTTTATTTAAATTGTTTTAAAATAATGATAAAAAGAAAAAACCTGTTTATAAACGTTGTCCCTTAAATCGAATTTAAGAATTTAAATTATCATTTAGAAATGTTGTGTATATTTCAAAAAGTTTTGATAACGAGCTGTCACTAATACAATTAATTATGTTTTTTCTAACTACAAGCATTTATTTAAATTAATAAACGTCAATAATAAAGAACCACAAAGAGGTATTTTTGCTTATTCCGTTATAGGTTCTGTTATAGAGTCCTGGTCCGGCTCTCTCGGGCACCCTCGAATCAGCTTACTTACGCGATCCGAGTAACGGTCCAAGCCGAGGTTCCCTCTCGAAAACCCTTGTGTTAGTTATCCTATAAGCAAGGTCTCCGCTGTCCTAAGCACCACCTTTACATCCGGTGTAGTAGTAAAATCCACCAGGCTATCAGTATCAGCCATCCGTAAACCAAAAATAATAGGTATTTTTAATTACGAAAACAACTTTGTATATCGTCAGATTTTTCTGGTGAACTATAAGTAATGTGTACAGTACGTTTATATCATTGTGTCTATTTATACTTTACCAAAATAACACAACTATCAAGAAACACATTCAAGGACAGTAGCAAAAAAGATTTTCAATTTCTAATTTATCCTAGACAATATCACGTCAACACTCGGTCGTATTGAGGGCACTCCAATTATATTTGTTCTACTTATATTTGGTTTCTTAAAAAAATTAACAATATGGAAAAGGGACCCCACAATCTGTTTAATAGGATAAAGCGCTCGCATAGCGTGACGATTAGAGCATCTAGCCACTGCGTAACGAATCCTAGGTTCAATTCCTAGCCGAGGAACAATATTTGAACATTATAGATAGTTAGTTTTCGGTTATAGATTCGTACATACATGCTGTATGCCTGACAAAGCATTTGAACTTTCATCCGAATTGATTGCGTTCGTATTACTCGTACATCGGAATAGGTAAGGGGACGACGACACGACACGTGTCTACGACAACCAATGTCATTCTAGATAAAAAATAAAGAAGAAAAGCCTTCACATAATAAAAAAAATATATTAAAATTAGTTTACACAAGCACGCATGAATCAGTGATGATGGTCCGGGTCCAAGGAACACCTCGAAAACTTTTTGTTTATTACCAAATGACTCCAAACTACACAACACCAAGATCCCAATAACCAATAATTTGTTATGCACTATTTTTACCTCAACTGGGATCAAATTCAAGGCTTTGCAGCTGCCGTATCTGCCCATTAAGTTACTGCAAGTTCTCCACGCTAAGATAATATAAAAATAATTGTAACTCGATCGAAGGTTGCCAGTGCATAATTAAATTTACACGACATTAAAAAATAAACTAAAATAATACTATCCGTCTCGGTCCCGAGCAAGTCAATTGTTTCATTAATTTCAATGATTGTAAAGTTGGTAAAGGAGGTATGGCTTACTTTGACGACATTTTAAAAAATCCACCAGAATCGGCTTACTTAAATGTCACTTACCCGGTATTCTTTGTTCTTAAAGTTTTTGTCTATTTATTATAAGTGTAGCAGATTCATCTCATGTGATCTACTCTAGAGATCGAGTACTGATTCATAATTTTTTCTTCATTAAATTTAACAATTCCAAAGAATTATTTATAAAAATTTATAGAATTGAACATTTTGAATTAAAATAGCAATTTGCATATCATGTGGCCTGGAAAACTACTACACCAGTTTGAATCGGATTTCTGAGTTCGGTAAATGAGACACAAATTATAAAATTAAGATGTGATACCTTGCAGTGAGACTGATAGGATGATAATAGGACGTATGAAAAAGATTACGTAGCCGGCATAAGGATAATAAAGTTGGAACTTAACAAGAAATAAAAATGACAGCGCTGTTTTTATTACTGCTACAGTTTTATAAAACTCTTTGGTAATTAATATGTTTGACCTTTTTGAAGTAAATTAAATACATTCTTAGCGACAAAACGGCAAAGGGGTTTAGGACTTAAATGCTTATGTATAAAACTCAGAGTTTTGCGTTGATATTAAAAATCAGAAGCAACGTTTCATTCGTGAGCCTACAAGCAAGGTTAAAAATAATAATGTGACAGTTTTATATACATTTGCATGTACCTTGTTTTATTTAAATTGTTTTAAAATAATGATAAAAATAAAGAAGAAGATGCATCGTCAACATAAGTACAAAGAAGAAATACCTCCTTGCTAGGTATGGTATCATCAGTTTCTTTAATTTGAACTTCAAAATTTTTAAATTCAACGCTTTAACATACTAGCATTAATAGAAATACTAGAAAAGCAGAACTACGTGTAACATACTCAAGTTTTTAATCGTTTGATTTTGCATGCATAGTTTATTACACATTAAATACATCTTACAAATGTATTCCAATAGTTTATTATAATCTACTGGCATACAATCATAATCAGGCATCAAAGCCCAAAGAAAGTTTATTTAGATTAAAAATCAACATTGTCTTCGTATATCTATCCAATTTACTGAAAGGTGGAGGTACAACGGGGAGGTTGCGCCCGGTTGTTACAAAGCGACTGTAATAAAGAAACTACGCTATTGTTAGCAAACCTTGTGCATAAATGAACTTTTTTAATTGATACTGCTAGCTCATTCTACTCCCTTGCTAAAAGCTAGAACGCAAGAGATAAAAATAAAGAAGAAGATGCATCGTCAACATAAGTACAAAGAAGAAATACCTCCTTGCTAGGTATGGTATCATCAGTTTCTTTAATTTGAACTTCAAAATTTTTAAATTCAACGCTTTAACATACTAGCATTAATAGAAATACTAGAAAAGCAGAACTACGTGTAACATACTCAAGTTTTTAATCGTTTGATTTTGCATGCATAGTTTATTACACATTAAATACATCTTACAAATGTATTCCAATAGTTTATTATAATCTACTGGCATACAATCATAATCAGGCATCAAAGCCCAAAGAAAGTTTATTTAGATTAAAAATCAACATTGTCTTCGTATATCTATCCAATTTACTGAAAGGTGGAGGTACAACGGGGAGGTTGCGCCCGGTTGTTACAAAGCGACTGTAATAAAGAAACTACGCTATTGTTAGCAAACCTTGTGCATAAATGAACTTTTTTAATTGATACTGCTAGCTCATTCTACTCCCTTGCTAAAAGCTAGAACGCAAGAGATAAAAATAAAGAAGAAGATGCATCGTCAACATAAGTACAAAGAAGAAATACCTCCTTGCTAGGTATGGTATCATCAGTTTCTTTAATTTGAACTTCAAAATTTTTAAATTCAACGCTTTAACATACTAGCATTAATAGAAATACTAGAAAAGCAGAACTACGTGTAACATACTCAAGTTTTTAATCGTTTGATTTTGCATGCATAGTTTATTACACATTAAATACATCTTACAAATGTATTCCAATAGTTTATTATAATCTACTGGCATACAATCATAATCAGGCATCAAAGCCCAAAGAAAGTTTATTTAGATTAAAAATCAACATTGTCTTTCGTATATCTATCCAATTTACTGAAAGGTGGAGGTACAACGGGGGAGGTTGCGCTCCGGTTGTTACAAAGCGACTGTAATAAAGAAACTACGCTATTGTTAGCAAACCTTGTGCATAAATGAACTTTTTTAATTGATACTGCTAGCTCATTCTACTCCCTTGCTAAAAGCTAGAACGCAAGAGATAAAAATAAAATGAAAATCCCTATTTTAAAAACACGAGTAGTCTGTTTCTGTCTGTATTTTCCAAGAACAATTCTTTTTACGTCCTCAAAAGACGGGTAAATTAGGAAGTCTATTTTCTCGTTGTAATTTTAAATGAGCTTTTTGTTTTGTTTCCTGCGTAGGATTGTCTAGTTAGATAGATAAGTCTATTGCGTCCATTTGTTGGATTACTGCTGAGGTTATTTTAGCCCTCAGGGTTGACAACATATTTGGATTATTGTTACTTATATAGAATGAAAGTGTCACAGATCGCAGAGATCGCTGACTGTCAGGTGAAGTATATAACAAAATTCGACTACAAAGTACAAGTAGCAATAGCAGCATAATGCTGCAGTGTTTCGTCCGGTGAGTGTGACCTTAATTACTGGTGACGAGGCATTCCATCTCAGTCCTCAAGGGTGACAATGTATCTGTATTATGATTCTTTGTCAAGGATGAATCTAGACATCATGGGCTGCAGGAATCACTTGCCATCAGGTGAACTGTGTGCTTGTTTGCTACTCTCAATGTAATAAAAAAAAAATTACGTAGTCAATATTACCGCACTATAATTTATATTAGATTACAGCTTCTGTTTAAATATAAAATTCGAGATACGAAAAAGATGATGGCAACGATGATTTTTACATAAATTTAGTTACACTGTTATTACAAAATTCTTTATAGATAGAAGTGGAAAGTAGTTGTTCGTCTCTACATATTTAGTAGTTTTAAAAAGTGTTTTGCTTTATTATGAAGTATGTAAAAAAATTTCTATTGGATAAATAGTAAATTAAAGTTATTATTATTTACACCTATAAAGTTTTAAATTATTTATTCCGTAACATTTTATGAATACATTTAATTTAAAAGTTTTCTTCCATGATGCTTATGGCTTGCACAAACAATGTATTTCCAGTTAGCGCATTATATACGTAATATGCAATTCCCAAGGAAAAACCACATATGTTAAATAAAAAACTGTCTGATCGAAATATAATTATAAGAAAAATTTTATATGCCAAAGGTTTGTAGATTAAAAACTATAAATAAAGCAAAGACCTTGAAGTTAATCTAGACCTTTTTGAAATATATATTATTAGAATCATATTTACATTGGTTAAGTAGTTCGTAGTAGTGGGACTAGGCTAATAAAATTTGAGTCTAGGGTTTCACATTGAATAATCGAACACACAATTCTTAATGGTAAGTGTTACCTGCGACCCATAGCATCCACAATGATAATGACAATTAAAATTGAATTCTCGTTACCAGTCGGTTTTTGTTATCTAATTTTTTGAATAACTAAACGATCACAGCAGTGCTGTCATTTTGATCTGTTATTCTGTAAAAGTTTAAATCTTTCTCGGTCAACCTGTTTGTGTTCATGCTTCACTAGGTTTTAGTTGTGTACTGTACTTAATTGTCGAAATTACCATTTGGTTTAATAACGTCTGGGTGTTGGAGTGATTAATAGTAATAATATCTGATCATCACAATCTAATAACTTGCGCAATTAAATGGAAGCACTATTTTATATAAGTCAGTGTGACAAAGGGGCAGACAGTTCACTTGATTTAAAGGGAAACCTGCGACCTATAGACACGACACCTACATCCATCTTTAACAAAGAATCAAGATACAGTATAAGCGGTCACCCTTGTGGGCTAAGATGGAATGTCTTACTACCGGGAACTCGGTCTTCGGATCCCTTTTTTTTACATGGAGTACCTATGCATACCCATCGGTGGCAAGAAGGGATATTTTGACTCGCACTGTAAAAACTCAATGATGTTCCACCTTCGTCGCGTATATAGGCAAGGCAACACCAACACTCCTCTTACCCCGCGGCCACACCACAGCCGCATCAACGGTGCGACCCTCGCTTGAGTCGCGGAGGATAGGGAGAGTGGTAACGAAACACCGACACTCGTCTCCCTTCGCGACTCCGCCTCGGCTGCGGAGTATGGGGAAGACGGTCCCTCGCACGCACACTGCCACCCCGCAGTCGGCCGTTTGGGTTACACTTAGCTTCGCCGTGGGTGACCAAGCTGCAGTTACTAAGCCCTTCGGCAGGGAGGTCTTCGGATCCCCATACTGACCATACATTAATTGTTGATGGTATTCTGTGAGGGCATGGATCTTTCCAGAACAATTCCTCACATTCACACAGCACATAAAAATTAACAGCGGTGATTCGTCATTGTCACCTTTCGGTTTTGAAAATCACGACGATAATTTAGATCAATATTAGAAACACGGGAAAAAGGCTATACAAGTAGGAAAAAACAATTTAAGAAGGTACTCGTAAAGGATCCCTTTAGGTCGAGCATTGATCAAGTTAAATGATCAAGAGTAGATAGGTGACGGTGACGCTCTGGCTCGTATATCATAGCAACATGTGGTGCAGCCGATTTAGCAGTAGATTAATAATGGACTAATATTTTGGGAAACTATTTCATTAACTTTAACAAGGAACCTAGATTTAAATCCTTGACTCCAAAATCTAACACCCTCTTCATTGCAAATTTTCTCGTTCCAGAATCACGTATTTAACGCAGTTTACCTAGTATTCTTCAAAATTTTTAAGAAAATATAGCAATGATTTTTCCAACATTGCCATTTATAAATCAAAATAATGATTCTTTGCATGTGGCACAGAATTAAATTTACGGAAATGCAGCATTAATAAGTCTCAATAGCATATAATAATAAAGCAATAACATTAATATGTATTACAAATAATATATTTAATATTTATGACAACAAACACCTCGATATTATACTTCCATCTAAAAATAGCTTAGAATTACGGACGGAAGCTCTCAATACTAGACTACGTCTGCTTTGTTTATTGCGATATAAATGAATATGTAATAGATATTATTAATATTTACATATGTTATTAAAATCGATCATTTAAAACATAAAATATTTTAAAGTCTATCTCAATACCTAAGCTGAATTAAGTAGCCGGAAAAATGATACAAAATAAAGATATCCGTAGTACATGTCATAGCGTTACGCCGCAGATATGAGTTAGCTTAGAAGGAAAAGATTGGTATGTACAGTATGGGGTGAATCTTATCAGAACACCAGCATATAATAGTAGCTTAGAGCTACAGTTTCATTTGGTGAAACCTTCTTAGTCTACTGCGGTAAAATTATCATCTGAATTTTGATTCCTTATCAACGACGAACTAACTTAAAGAAATGATTTTGCGGATCTAGTATGATAAAAAGATTTAGGTTTTAATGTCTTCTTCTTTCAGCCTTTTTATTAATCTACTTCAAGCTTCCTCTAATAAAAAAGCTAGCAAAACCTGGGATTCTTGAAATATTTGCCCATACTCAAACCTGCTGTCTTGGCGGCCGATTGCTTCGCTTTAATAGATGCCTATTAATGGTTTATAAAATTTGGTACGGACCATACAGACTGAGTTTCTATCGATCTATCTACAGATGGGATAAACTTTTCTAATTTCTTACTTCATTTTATTTAAATTAATGTTCTCGCTTTACTTTTATATCCATTAATCTTACTATCACTTATTTCGCACAGATAAAGCGGGTGAAAAGCTCACCATTTTTTTATGTAAATTAGTTTAAAATTAATATATAAAAGAATGTATTAGTAACATTACTGAATACAATAGTAGATATCGATACAAAATTAATTTCCCACATTAATTATTATAATTTGATTATTAAATCAAAAAGAATTGCTTCCGAACAATATAATTATAGCACATAGTATAGAAGTAGAAAGTTTTCTGGTCTATGAGAATGCCAGCAGTACTCTACTTCAATTAAGCTTAAATGCTTGTGCTAGGAGATGGTTCACGACAATATTCTAATGGCGGATTCGTACCTTCGACCCTAAGTTGGAAGACCGTAGCATAAGCATTAGGCTATTAACGCTTTGAAAGATTATAGATTAAAGATTAAAAAAGATTCACGAGTTAGAGGAGTTAGTTCAGAAAAAACCGTGTTTTTCTGCTGCACTATTTATTACTGCAAATACTTAGGCGGTTAGAGAATTTCGAAAGAATGGTAGAAGATGGAACACTGAGAGTGATGATCCATTGGATTCCACATAAAGTCCAAAGGTACAAAGGTCGGGTTAACCAGAAAAGGACCATGCTCTCAAATAATACCAGCTCAAATATTCCATTAATCAATATCGACGCAAACTAAGCACACAAATCTAAGTGACAAGCTTTCTGGTTGCTTAAAGGTTGTCTGGCTGTCTCAATACATATAAATAATACAATAACGATGCACTGAGTAATCTGATAATTTTATTCTATAACATACATGCAAAGAATATACAGTCGTACGTATACATATAAATATCTTCAATTATTATTAATATTTTATTGCATTGAGAGTAACAAACGAGCACATAGTTCACCTGATGGCAAGTGATTCCTGAGGCCCATGACATCACATGTCAATCATAATGCAGATGCGTTGTCACTTTTGAGGACTGAGATGTTACGCCTCGTCACCAGTAATAAAGGTCTCCGGATCCCTACACATACCAGACGAGACATAGTAGCACTATCTTGCTATTTTACGCTGGTTTTCTGTGAGGGCGTGGACCTCTACCCTGGTCGAGCTGACCCATTCATTCTACAACAATAAACAAACTGCAGTGTAGCTCTACCACTGGCTTATTATTAATGAAGCTTGAATTATTGCATTTACATGCATGCTGTAAATGTAATAAAATATGATAATAATCAGTACATTATTAATTTGGAACATCATACCCAGAACACTTTTTAAATCCACGAAATAACATATATTGTTTATAATATGATTTCCTTACCATAAAGGTATTTGTCTGTTTTATAATCTTCATACTTCATCATTCACACAAACAACTAGAAGTAAATTCTTCATACCTATATCCTCGACGATTACGATCACGGTGATATTAACAGATGAAATCAACTGCTGCAAGTTATACTAACATATATATAGCAGTGCCATTAGCATTAGAACACAACACAGACACTCAGTCGTCGTTCTCTTCCGTATTCAGATGTAATGTATCTAAATTAACGTTAGATTAACATTCAGATGGCATATCAGTGACACGGGAAATACATACACATCCAGATCCGAAAACCGAAAATTTGCGATACTCGAATATTTCTCCTCGATTTCCCAACACAAAAACCGCGATGCAATAGTCTAATGCTACGCTACGAGGTATTCAATGTAAATACTATTATTATACGTCGTAGAGCCACGCTTCAAATTTACCGAATTTACCATGATGAATTGTTCGGATTGATTCCAACCGCTCAGTTTTAATATCGTCCACCAAGACAAAAAATTCCATTCTCATCATCTCGATCGTCGGCAATTCCTTGTGAAATTTTTTGCCACGCACAACTACTCTGTGGAATCAGCTGTCGCCATCGGTATTTACGAACCGACACGCCTTAAGCGCCTTCAAGAAAAAAGCCTTCGGCGTGTTACAGGCCGGCAGTGTATCAGCACTCCTCTGGTTGAACTGCTTGCGCGTTTGCTACATCTCTTCTCGATCGAGGACTAAAACTATTGCTGAATAAAATAAATGTTTCAATAATAATGACATTTCTATACCATACTACCTCCATTTAGGTTATAGATAATATGCAATTACATTTTAAAATAGTAGATAATGACTTATTAATATTTATTAAGAGCAAATGTATGAGAATTATAATTAATACTGTGATTTTTATTTTTGTTTTCGGGCTGATGGCCTGGAATTGTAAGTGGCGGAACTTGCAATCAAGGGGTTTTGGTGTGTGACGGCAAAGTTGAAATTACGATGGTTAGCCTGCTTCAGGTACTGAGTTATGGTTGGCAGCTCAGAATATATGTGTAAATTTTCATTACGCAAGAACCACGGCGCATCGGTGGCCTTGCTCATGAAACGATTTTGAATTACCTGAAGTCAGTGAATACGACGCGAGAAGGCATGCGTGGGGCTTGCATATGTCATTATGGTCGGATTTAGTTGTAGGGACGTTTTGCTATTTTTATTAAATAACGGGTGCAAAGAGCGAACACCGCTCGATTCCGTACGCGGTTGATATGCGGAGTCTTTCATCTAATGTGACGCCTAAGTATTTGACTGTCTTTTCCCAGGGGATTGAACGATCTAAAGTTAGCTCTATGGTAAACTCTATGGTTGGGAGATGCGGCGTTTTGTTGCGTTGAGAGAATTACACGACTGCACATTTGGTGGGATTATCTATCTCTCTCCATTTCCAAAACATTTCCCTAAGGTGTTGGCTGTAAATTGTAGACGTTTACAGATAGCGTCTGGTTTGAATCCAGATGCTTAGAGGCCGGTGTCAGCGGCGAAGAGGGCTAGATCTGCACCGCGACTACGTGGTATGTCGTTGGTGTATATAAAATGGGACCTAGGGTGGAGCCTTGTGGTACTCCAGCACGAATGGGGTGAACCTCGTAGCATGTCTCCTCGACGCGGTAACTAAAGGTCCGAATTCGGAGAAAGTCTCGTCTGATTAGTACGAGTCGATCTGGCATACCGAGCTCATATAGTTTGTATATGAGCCTGTTGTACCTAACCTTGTCAAACGCTTTCGCCACGATGAGGAAGACCAGCCCGTGTGATGGATACAGTTAAACCATAGATTAAAATTCGGTAAAATAAACCGCTCTTGTCAATTGATACGTAAGCTTTGTATATTATGCGAATCGATTCCGCACATACGCATTCAATTTGGGTTTTGGTGTACCGTTACTGCTCTATTATACTTTTGTAATTTTTGTTGTAAATAAATAAACACTAGAGTCAAATAAAAGCTTAACTCTCTTGTGTCTTTAATGATATATTTCTTGTTAATTGCTACCACTGCGATATCTAGTGTATGTTTACCAGATGAAAACTGCGTAAGATATGTTATAATGTTGCTACCATTCGCGGGAAGATAATTGTTGTTATCTATAATGTATATTAGAATCTTCACATGTCGAGCTAAACAATCTACAAAATCTCGAAATAGATCTTATTATTTTGTATCTTTTTACTCAACCAAACCAACCAAAGGTCATGGTAGATCAGTGTCTAAGGGCTCGCTTTTAATTCACGGTACGTAGTTCGATCACCGATGCTGGGACCAATGGAATTGTTTTTTGCTATTTTATTTCCTAATTTACCACATGTGTGGTATATACATTGCAATTAAAAGCCTCATAGGCTTTAAATATCGCCCTAACGTTACTGGATATCGTATGGTCAGTGAACATCTACCTTAGCGCAATTCAAATTAATTGTTACATTAAAATACTAAATTAATTTCAGTTGATACACGAATACGTGTTACAAAATGATACGTAATTTATAAATTGATTTAGTTGACTCTCTCAATAATCCACTGCTGAACTTACGCCTCCCCCTTAAAGATACAATTATGATATATATTTCTATCCATAGTATTTGTACATTATATTTACTTTATTTTATAAAATTAATCAAAGACAATAATGTATTTGTTATAGTTTCTTGTTATTTATAAACATCTTACAAATTTCGATTACGCGCGCATGATGGAAAATGCCGGACACGTAAATAAAGATAATTAATTTATCTTCATAAGTGAAACCATTTACTAGCAATTAATATGTCTGATATATAATGAAACTTTAATACTGGTCATATATTATACTAGAGTAAAGTAAGTTTAGACTCATTAGTTTTAACATGTAGGTAATACGCGATGTTACAATCTGTACTTTGTCTTTTGCAAAAAATGACCGCAGCTGACACGAATGAGATAAGACAGCAATTTCAATATCAGTAGAAGGCACTTTATCAAGCCTTAAGAATATTTTAGTTGATTTTATTAATCTGATTTACTATTGTATTGAATCGGTTTTATCGGAATACTTCTTTTAAGGGTCAGAACAAAATTTTTCCAAGCAATGGAAGGAGCGTGTGTTCGGCCAATGGAATTTCGATGAATTTTGAAGCTGATCCTGTAAAAAAATAATTGTATATTTCTTGTTCTAAAAAGGTGAATAAAAATTAGTAAATAATTAAGATTATATTTATTTAAATAATTTTTAATCAAACCTTTATTAAATACATTTAATATAAGTATTTATTCAAAACCGTTAACACTAAGTTCATATACAATACACCCAGACTAGAAAACCAACAATTTGAGATGCACCAATAATATATTATACGCATATGCATCAATGAGATACTACACTATCATCTGTTACCTATTGCCGGTTCGTAACGAAATGATTGAATTTAAAAATTGAATTGAAACACAACATTAAATGGTGAGATTCTTTCCGAAAAATAGAAGCCGAAATTAACATTATTTTGACAGGATATTTCTACGATGTATTTGTTTTATCCCCTCTGGCGACGCGCTGGATCAAGAAACCACGCTGTCTAAAATGATATGTTTACGTAATTATAGCAATTGAATTTATATATTTCAAAATGTTATAACAGCCGCAAAAAAATACTTAAGGATATACTACTAAAAGCATAATAATGGCTATTATTTAATATTTCCGTATAATTAATGAAAATTTTGATATTATATTCAAAACTTATGTAATCTTAATTGAATTAGCTTTCCCACGGTAAATACTTTAAGATATATATTGTACTTGCTAAAGACCAATATTATTTTATATTACAATTAATTTTGTTCATTTAATATATCATATCATAATCTTTTCAGTCGTATTCCTTAAAAGCTTATCTTATTTTCTATATTTGGGGTAGCAAACGTGAACACAATTCACCCACATTCATGGTTTATAACGAATTATAATGCAATGCAGTGCCGGCCACACTATTAAGGAATACCTGAGTGAAATAACAACTGATTACTGCATGTTTATGACATTTTTCATTTTACTCCTCAGGGGCATGAGCCACTTTAACCTTGACTCGTCGTCGAAGATGGATGTAAATGGACCAAAATGACAACAACATGATGTGTTCTATAGTTGGTCGCTGTTACTCCGATAAGTTCTACACAATAGTACGACTTTACCTTATTAAAATTTACGACAGTTCTGAAATTAGGAGTATTCGTTACACTTCCTATAATAAAGCAATATTTGTATCGTTTCTAATAATAGGCATATTATTTTATAATTATTACAATTTACACCAGCGTCAAGTTTTATCATATGTAGCAGTATACACTAACTACTAAAATTCCGGTTAACCACTTCAACAGCTGAAAACGCTTGTCCTAGGATATGGTTCGCAGACCTTACGGTCTCCTCGAAGCGTCAATAATATAATCGTAAACCATTAGATTATTGACGTTTCGAATCCATTATTCTATTTAATCACCTTAAACACCATTTATTGATAATTAATAACATGTTTTGAGTTTGATCAAATAATGCTACGCAGGGTGTAATGACGCAGTTAATTAGGAATAAAAAGAAAAAGGAAATTTTCATAGAAAATTATATTTCTACGTTTTTTGAAACTAAAAACGAAAATTTTTTTTCGTAATTTGCCGTTAAATTTCGTATCACTCGTAATTTGCCGTAGTACGACGTCCTTACTAGATGGGGCGACGACGCATACAAATCAGAATAAGAAAATTCGATGCATGTGGCTAGGTAACGTACTCTGTGATCAACGGTGGGGAGGCCTATGTCCAACAGAGGACTAGTGATGGGCTGGAATGATGATGATGATGTATTAAATGTTACTAATACAATAGAAACTAAAAGTCTTAAAATATTAATAACAAGTAATATACCCACATACAATATCAATCCTGAAAACTAAATTGCGTAAAATGGCATCATAATGCTGCTGTGTTTCGTCTGGTGAGTGAAAGTATCCGGAGACTTTTATTTACTGGTAACGAATAATCTCACGCATCTGCAATCATAATGATTCCTTGTCAAGGATGAATGCAAATGCCGCGGGAATCACTTATCATCAGGAGAACTGTGCTCGTTTGTTACTTTCAATGTAATAATAAAAAAAAAGTATGTATTTTATCGAAACCAACGGTGACAAACGTGCACACAAATCACTCGATCCTTAGTAAATGACTGCGGCTCATTAACATGTACTTCAATTCTCAACAAAAATTCAAGACGCATACTCGCTGTCACCTCTAAGAACTACATAGATGGAATATCTCATCACCAGTAATGTGAACTCCGGATCCGTTACCATACCAAACACAGCATCGTTTATTATATACATTGGCATAATGGTAATCTTTTTTTATTATTATTGTAAACAAATACAAGAAATAACTTAAAATAAAACGTTAAAAACGCCAGTGTGCCCCCATTTGGTAAATTTCGTTTACCGTATAATACACTTACGTTTGAGATTCAAATGCACCATGTAGGCAAGCCAGTTATGTACCTAAACTAAATATACCTTTCACTTCGACTAGAAGACAGCTCCCCTTTAGTGCGTTACGTTTAAAATACCGAAAGCTACAAGGTCAAATCGCTAAGTATGTATAGCCATAAATGGCCAAACCGTGTTAAAAAACATCGCGTAAACTAGCAATATATTTTTTATGGCAATCAAGTGCACATGCCTTGCTATTATTGATTTTTAAACAGTGTGTTATTGCAATGTATCGGTTTTATTAAAATCGTAAACAACAGAACACATCTCGTCATTGCCCGAAAAAAATCATGAGCAGGATATTCCAGGACAGTATCAGAAAGTTGAATAATATTCTGGCAGCGTCGGAATTTCATTACCAAGGTTCTCTCTTTATAGACTTAGCTAATGAATAAACATTGATATGCAATAATCTTTACGTTTCAACGATTTTCAACAAAAAGCTTCGAATTTGAGCTTTAATTTCTGGTATTATTATAATAGTTTTCAGGAAGTTATATTTAAATGGAATCCACATTACAATGATAACTAATAGTTTAAAAGATACCGATTTAAATTATGTTACAATTAATTAACGTTATTATTTCAGGAAAAATAAATAAAAAACGTAATTATTTGATAAGAGAAGATTTTGATCTTGGACAATTATCATTCGATATAGTAATTATTCTGTCTATTTTTAATTTTAACTATGTCAGATAAATGTTTAGGATTTATACTTTGAGAATATTGTTTTGTTATCTATAACTATTAATAGTGGTGGTAATCTATAGCTATTATATATTATAGACCTCAATAGTATATAATGCATAATAGCTCAACTCGACCAAAGAAGGACCTTAAAGAATATCAGCATAAAATAACGTTACTGTGTTTTGACAGAAATCCGGAAACCCGGTTACTGGTGCTTTTCGGTGTTCCTCAGGAGTGTCAAAGCATATCCCATAGTATCTTGAGCCTTTACTCAAGATGAGATGAGATGAGATGCTTATTATTGCTACCCTTAGTTTCATAAGAAAACATATTTACAAGAAAAGAATAATAGATATAGAATTCGGGGTCAAAAAACTTTTTATTATATACTAGCGGCCTGGACGGGCTGGGACAGGACAGGTTAAGGTTATAGGTTGAGTAATGAATTGATTTACAAATACTGCTAAAGTACATGTGCTTTGCAATTGTTAGAGATTTTTTTTACAAACGTAGACTTCACTCGAGAAATTACTATCACAACGGTGAAAACTAGCAACTAGTAATCTGATCGGTCTCGGGATGAGCGCAATTATGAGAAAGACATCGCGTGCCGGTAAAATAACAAAGTAATAATAAAATTATATCTTTAAAAATTTAGTTTAAGTTATAAATATATTAAAAATATATAGCCTGTATATATAAATCCCACTGCTGGCCAGAAGCCTCATCCCTAAAGAACTTGTTACGTTACGTTACACGCGGCTACATTGGCGGATTGGCGAATTTCACATTTATGATTTATTTCATAGACATGCAGGTTTCCTATGTTTTCCTTCACCGCCGAGCACATACGTGCTGGTAAATCAGCACTTTAAATTGTAATCAACAATTACATCGGTACCGACGCCGAGGATTGAACTCGTTTTGCTCGTGCACTGTGAATTGAAAACGACCACTCACACACTGAGCTACAACAGCTCGTAAACTTGAATAACTAAAGCATAAATATATGTACTTGAGAAATATAAAGACATTTCTAAAGTACACATCCCACCCGCTTTAGCCGGTACGAGGTCATCGTAATTGCATTACTCATAACTTTCCTTTTTTTGTAAACAACAAAGTTAACAGAATAATTTTCATTAGTGACAATTGATTTTGTTTAAATAATTTGTTTGCATATTTTGTACAAGCGAAGGCCGTTCAGTAATAGTTGTGATCGCTTGTTGTTTATATTGTATATGTAATATGCAATTGGTACATTGTCTTGTCCTGTACCTGTCTTTTTTGATATATTTTCACTTGCCACACTTGAAGCGACGATAGCCTATTGGTTTAGGGTACTCATTTTTAGCTTAGTTGGAGTGGTTAACCAGAATATTAGTAATATTAATGGCATTGCTAATTTTCTTTCAAAAAAAAGAATACATTCATTCTCGATAAGGAATCGAAATGTAAGTACAACTAAGATATTGATAAGATAGTGAAAACTAAGATGGAATAGTCATTAATTATTTAGATAATGACAAAACAATGAACTGTGTTGCCGGTTTTCGATGAAAATGTGGGCCTTCTCCAATACACCATTACCATCACTTTAGGTTTTGCTACGCTACGGAAAGTTAAAGGGCGACCATGGCCTCTATCGCATGCGAGCCCGAAGTACCCTTTTAGTCGCCTACACTACAGGCAGAATCCTCGAATACCTGTCTCCGCCATTTTGATGGAATTGTGTTGTCCACTCAGACGCAGTTCTGAAGCATCTCCCCTCATAAGAAGCCAAGCTTGTTTTTTTTAATTACATTGAGAGTAACAAACGAGCACAGAGTTCACCTGATGACAATGATTCCTGCGGCCCATTATATCTACATTCATCCTTGAGCAGGAATCATAATACAGATGCGTTGCCACACATCAGGATTGCAACGTAACTCTACCACTGATTAGTTAGCCATGTTAGTCAGACAGGAAGACAGAGCGTTGGCACGAGGTCCATAGCAGGGGTCATGGTCGATCGAGTCGAGGTTATTATTTCAGCAATTTAATTTGCGGGATTTTGGGTCTTCTTGGTGTAAACTATTACTTTTGATACCGTATCGTAATTTTTTTTTATTACATTGCGCGTACCAAACGAACATACAGTTCACCTGATGGTAAGTGATTCCAGGCCCATGGCATCTACATACATACTTGACAAGGAATTATAATGCTATTGTCACCCTTGAGGACTGAGATGGAATGCCTCATCACCAGTAATAAAGGTCTCCGGATCCCTGCAGTCACCAGATTAAACACAGCGGTATTATGCTGCCATATTACGCTCGTATTCTGTGAGGGTGTGGTCCTGCCCGGTCGAGTGGACCCATCCTTTATGCAGCTAGAAACAAACAGTGCAGTGTAGCTCTACCACTGTTAAAGTTAAAATTCCTCCGATCTTATTCCATATTCCTTACATCGGATATGGGAAGGTGCCGTAGGGTAGTTGTTTATTTTGTTTATTTTCGCAAATATATATTGCAACATTATATTAATGTTTATTTGACATATCACATACATTATAAATACATTCATTTGATACCAACCTAATACCAAAAACCAAAAAAATAGATACCGTAGTTTGACCAATCGATTAGAAAACTGTCATTATCATCATTCAATTACTATATATTATATTGTATATCCATAGACTGGAGATGATATTTACTTATTAAAATCCCACCAAAAGTGTATATCATATACCTATATATCAATACACAGATACAGTTACCAATTAGTACAGCCATTGTAGGTATGTACAAGCTAGATTGTGACATTAAAATATTAATCACTTTACACGATTATAAGAAAATAAAAAATAAAAAGAGACTGTAGAAATTACTTCTATACATTAATTTAATAAAAAAATTATGAGTCGTTAAAAATATCAATGTTGCTAGAGCGTAAACATTAAGTTTATTAAATATTGCACATTCGTACAAATGGTTTATTGAGACCAAGATTGTTTTTTACAAAAGGCCTGTGAAAGTTTTTATTGATCACTTTGCGTGGAATTTTGTTGGAGACAGATTATCAAATGTTATGTTAATTTTTATTATTGTATTAAGGGTGACAAACTAGCACACAGTTCACCTGATGGCAAGTGATTCCTGCGTCCTGTAACATCCACATTGATCCTCGATAAGGGATCATAATGCAGCTGCGTCACACCTTACAGAAAGGAGTACAAAGGGCGGACTTAATGCTTTAAGGCATTCTATACCAATCAACCTGTAGCGTGGGGAGAAAATGTGCTATGAGTCATACATTGTAAAAAAAAGGAAAAAAAACCTATACTAAACCTAATCTAATCACCATCACTTATCACAAGGGTCTGCAACTATTCTTAACTCGCAAAACGAAACAGCAGCTTTATGTTATATTATATTTAGAGTGAGCATGGAACTTCCCCTGTCGAGCCAATCCATACTGTAGCTATAATAAAACTACAGCGTAGCTCTATCATTGTTAAAATATATG
Source organism: Teinopalpus imperialis (assembly GCA_029286865.1). Taxonomy (NCBI): domain Eukaryota; kingdom Metazoa; phylum Arthropoda; class Insecta; order Lepidoptera; family Papilionidae; genus Teinopalpus; species Teinopalpus imperialis. The sequence continues at coordinate 5,924,847 of JAGSMU010000036.1, read as the reverse complement.
TACAATGTCCAGTTGGTTTTATTATTCATTTCAACAATCTCATAAATTGATTCATTGGACGATCTAAGCACCTGAATATTTCCCTATTCTACTGCTTGCCCGCGTTTAGAAAAAGAGTCAAGGTTTAAGACAATAGTTAGTAGAATCACGTAATGCATTTTATTTTATCATGCGAGTCAGGTTAAAGGCTGTTTTAACAAAAAACATACGCAACAATTTGTGCACTCTCAAATGATACAACTGTTTCGATTTTATAATGATACAATGAAATTGTCGTTATAAACCCACAATCGAAAGGTCACGCATTTTTGTTACAACAATTTTTACACTGTTTCAATCGTTTATTTTTTCAATTTGTCTAATTAAATTCTAAATAATTTGTGACGGTTTTAATTCACAATCTTCAGTTCATCACCTTACAGTTTATGAACTAAAATACAACCTAATTTAAATAGATACCGTACTTACAATAAAATTACTTTTATTAGGCAATATATATCTTGAAATAGTTTACTTTAATACTAATTTATGTGAAATAACTGGCTGAATCGTATATGTATCGTAATCGTATAAAAAAAGCAATTATTAAATAGGACATCAACGCGCAATCTAAAGTGCGTTATATAAAGTTGTTTCAAATGAAAGGGAGCAGGAGTGAGGGCGCGCGTTTGTTCCATACAGCTTTTATATATAAGAAGCGTGCCATTTCGCAATCATTCCAAGTTGGAATCTCGTCGCGGTCCTATCGGGGAGCACGCGATTGCATCCAATTCGCGCGTAAAGTGACAGATCTTATAGAATAGCGCAGTTTTATTTTTATTATATTTAAATAAATTTACGCATTCAATATGGCTGTTACAAGTGCAAGAAGCATTGTGAATTTGAAGGAGAAGGGCCACTTCGAACACGACAATGCCAGGATTGATAAATATACGGTAAATATTTATTATTTGAAGTTCATTAGGAACGATTATTTTTGAATAATTAACTTATATTAATGTAGCATTTTACATATAACATTTATTATATTTCAATGTCAATATAAAAGTCTCGTGAGTTTTCTTGTAACTATATATTATCGACACATCAACAAATTGTTTTCCTAAATTGTGGACGTATACACGTGAAACAAATAAGTATCAATAAACTATACGACACCATTAAAACAAACTATGAATGAACTGAAATTTTAACAACACATTTATCTTATTAATATTTTTTTAATTGCCACACATAAATTAGAATTAAAATTAACAAAATGAGGTAATAGACGACATGAAGGTATAAATTATTAACAATAACTAGTTTTTTTTTTGAGTAATATTCTTAAGTAATAATATATAATAAGTAATATATTACTCTAATATTAGTATATAAACTGTGCTCCAATTTCATAACAATTTAGGATTCAAGAATCCTATATAATAAATCCTTTATAATCCCAATAAAATAATCGTCTACCTACGAGATTTATCTCGTCGAGCAGGAAGGTATTATACAATTATGTAAATGACTACATGTCACTCCGTGAATACTAAATAATTAAGGAAAAAAAAAAATAGAAGCATACTATTTTTTTTTATTCTGAAATACTTTAATACATTGAACCTTACGCGTCACTGAGATTTTTTTTTACAAATACACTATGCGAGTATGTACACAAACAGTGATATAAAAAAAATATTTCAAAGAGTTGAATCATATACGCGGTGGAGTTGCCTGGTGGATTACGATCCATTACTATTTTCACCGCTAGGGCCAGTACCCAGCTGTAATACCCGTATAATCTTTTAATTTACTTATATAAAAAATGTACTAGTTAGTACTAACGAATGCGTAGCTTAAAGATAATTTCTGAATTCCAACCCCAATTGAATTAATTTTTGTTCATTATTGATTATTATTTAGATACATTTAATTGTATTGAGTATTGTTTATAGTTTGTTCATTCTTATTTCTTATTCTTTTTACTTTGCCGGCCTACTTGATTGTATCGTTTATATTCATAACAAAAATGAAAAGGTAAACAAACACGAGGTTATGTAACGGCGAATGTGCAGTTTTTCGTCATCTGAATTATATTGGTCTGATTTTTTTTTGTCTCTAAACTTGTTGGACGAAGTATTTGAAATACTAAACTAAAGGACATGTATGCACTATATCCTATGCACCTTATTTATTATAGTGCGAAATAATACCGCTTTGTAGCCATAAACGTAGTATTAAATTATATTATTAATACTTAAATTTAGTGAAATACGCATGACGCGTTAAGAGCTAAAAGGGACACGATGTTTTTACTGGACTCTTAATATAAAGCAATCACCAAGCATTTGTATTAATTTTTTTTAGAATTTGCAAATTCTCGCATAATATAAATGAGCGTTATTTAGACATAAACGACGGCTGTATGTTGAAAATATTTTACTATTTTTTTATTTCCATTCCCACATCTATTTGATAGTACCATATTATTCAGAGCGGCTTCCCAGTTGAGGGCCTGGGTTCGAACCTCAGACGACACATTTGTTCGACCAAGAACGCCATAATTATATTCAAGTCAAGGAAACAAAAGAATCTTAAAATTAATCTAATTATGTTATTAATGCAAAAACCACTTTTACGTTCAAATTTAAATACGAATTTGTACTCGCATTTCATAATCACCAGTCTATTTTTGGAACTTACTTGTTTTTTTTCATCTGGTTTATTTATAGGTACACAATGAAACCTGTTCTGTGTCTTTTATGTCATTTATGCAGATTATCAACAGCATAGGATCTATCAACGTCACAATTTGTGAAAACATAGAAGTCCTCCCCTTCCCTAGTTCGATATAACACTAAAATTTTGAAATATTCATATTCCCTTCATATAGAATATTATATAACGACATAGTTACTTTTAAATAAAAAAAGCAACTGATCGAGCCGAGGTTCTGCCCGCACTGGCACCCTCGACTCCTGTTCCTTTCGTTCCCTTCCTTTCCTTCACACACACAAAGTTCCTTTCGCGCACAGGGTAACGGTCCAAGCCGAGGCTCCCTCTCGGGAACCCTTGTGCTGGTTGCCCATTAATTAAGGTCTCAAAGGTAACCGTGTCTATCAGCTATAAAAGTAGTGTACTATAAATAGGCTTTTGTTGATTGCGTTCAAAGACTTCTTAAGATTCTTTTGTTTCCTTGACTTGAATATGTTCTTGATCGAACAAATGTTGCCCTCGGCTGAGGTTCGAACCCAAAACCCCAACTGGGAAGCCACTCTGAATAATATGGTACTATCAAATATATGTGGGAATGGAAATAAAAAAATTGTAAAATATTCATTGTAGGACTGACAAACACAGTTAACTTGATGATAAGAAATTCCTGCTACACAAGACAAACATTTATCCTTGACATAGATGAGATCGATCATAATGTAGATTCGGTCCTTGACAACTGTAAACAAATGCCTGAGTATCACACACGGATTGCGATCAGAATTAATTATAAAGAGCAACATCGTCCAGTTAATACCGCAACTTATTACACATCGCAAATAGTCTTGGTCGTAAAGTGGTTTAATTTTATCACGTAAAATTAATTGCTTAATCTATTCGATGAGTGAGCTTAGCATGTAGTTATATCGAATGGTGCGGAATTTGAACCTAAGTCATTTACGCGACGAGTACCTTGTATCTTCGTATTTTATATTATGCACTTACATGAAGTTGCTTTAAAGCGGAATATAACTTTTTTATGTCATATAATATTTTTAGAAGCGATAGTTTCCTGATTTGTCGGCTTATAAAGTTTCTTTGTATTATTTTTGTCTTATGTAATTATGAATGATTTTGTTATTATTATTATTTCTAATTTATTGTTAAAAATTATATGTTTGTAATGGATCTATGTAACCTAAATCAAATAAATAAAAATAAAAAAATATAATTATATAAAACAAAAAGAAAGATAAATAGGGATAGTTAATTAAGATACAAACCACCAGTCTAAAATATCATGAACCTTGAATTTGAAGTCAATAATCTTAGAATTGCCTCTCTTAGTTCGTGTTTAAATAGTATCAACGTTGGTAGTAGTTTAAATTTAAAACAGTATCGATATAGACGACCGGGTAACCCCACGATTAGAAAACTGGGCTCCAGAGTGACGAGTTCTGAGTTAAAATTGTATGATCATGTTTTAACTATTGACGTGTTTTTGAAGGTCAAGAGATGAATAAATATCATAGTAATCACGAGGACTACGCCGTCACAGAATACCTGACGAAATAGCGGTATAACACTGTTGTATTTTGTGTAGTAAGGCCTAGGATCCGGAGACAGGGTTCGAGACAATTCATTTCAATTTTCAACGGTGACAACATATGTATCACTTATCGTCAGGTGAACTATGTGCTCGTATGTCAACCCCAGTTTAAAAAAAAAATTTGCCTTGGAAAAATAATCTGATTCCCTTTACTTACTTTAATAGTATGCATTGAAATAGTAACCAGTACATTAGACTTTTTATTTCATTACATTGAGAGTAACAAATGAGTATACAGTCATAATGGAGATGTGTTGTCACCCTTGAGGACTGATATTGAATATCCTGGTCTCTGCACTAACTAGATGAAACACAGCAGCGTTGTACTGCTGTTTCAAGCTGGAATTCTGTGGAGACATGGTACGTCCTCGGTCGAGCTGACCCATTAATTCTGCAGTTAGTAATAAATTGCAGCGTAGCTCCACCACTGTTAAGTTTTTATTTTATTACATCGATTGATTTGTTTTATTTCTTACCAGTTTCAGTATTGAAAGTCAAACCAAAGTACTAGTCGATCACGGTGATATCTTTTTGATTTGATAATCCAATGACATGAACATATCACTATCACAGTTCCGTTAGCATTCGCGCGTGATCTGTTTCTCTAGTCCGATGTCTCGCATATGATAGTATCGTAGCAATATTCAGAAATTTTATCCGGAGGGTAGATCATTACATACAGAGCGTAGCAAAAAGTTGTATATATATTTTAGTAACAATTTAAATCTTCTTCAATGATAACGTACTATTCGTTTTTCCAATTCAATTGACTATTTATAGTTGTTTTGCTGTTTGAAACGCTTATTGCCTTCATTAAATACTGAAAATAATAACTTTGTTTCTTAATTAAATGTTAATGATATTCATTGCCGATTTCGACCGGATTGACGTCATCAATTACCAGGGTATCACATTTCATTCAATGAATTTGCTATATTTTTATTATATATTTTATATTACGGATTATTTAATTCGATTTTTTTTATTAACAAATATAGTTCATATGGAAATAATAAAAAACTTAATAATAGTCTTATAAAATAAATAAATAAAAACTTTATTCATCATATCACACGTAAATAACGTAATAACACGTAAAAAAATAATAATGACAAAGCTTTCTTCGGGTCGGTCATAACTGATTTATAAATTTTAGTGTGAACTGGAAGCTAAAGTAAGACAGCCCTGTATTTCAAGAATAAGTTACTTAAGTACATTAAATTATCTGTTATTTAAAATAAACATATCAGGAACGACTAAAATAAATAATATGAATAGACAAAAATAAGCAATTTGAACAAAATGTTAATTGTGAAAAAAATGCTGCTTTTCATATCCCACCTTGATCGATGCTTATTAGGTCATAGGTCCATTTGTCCTATAACGAGAGAGTGTCACAGCCAATTAGCAGTAACTAGTTTATTTTTAAGTTTGAAATAAGAAACTGCACGTAAAGATTTTACGACGTAACAAACGAGAATCAAACACAGGTTTTTCGCGTACTATGAAATTTTATGTGTGCGAATACTGACCTATCTAAATATCTAATTATATCTAAATTTCGGTCAATAAGGTCAATTACCTTCACAAGGAATCTTCGCAATTAACACCACAATACCTTGAAGATGGTACAATATGCAGAAACAGAAATTGAATTCGATCATAATGGAATTTTTAAAATTTTTAAATACGCATTGGATTGCTTAATAAAGTAGATTAAAAACATTTTCTTGGCACCATATATCATAGAAAATACCTTTATAGTATCAAATTTCTGTACCCTTTGTCTATAAAATCAGAAGATTTCTTGATAGGTATGCTATGTTAGCATCACGCCTCGGTAATAAACTAGCTACAAAACGTGTAGCGGCTTTGCTTAACCTTTTAGACTTTGGTCTTATATAATTATCTATCAATGTAATCTTAATTATTTTAGCCAGAGGAATCATTTGCCATGGGTGAACTATGTATTCAACTGATTCGAAACTGAAAACAATCTGATTCAAATAGATTTGTATTGGTATAAATGTCTATTTAGAAACATTATATGCTATTAAAATTTAACTGTACAACTGTTATTGGTTACTAATTAAGGGTTTCGGTCCTAGACTAAATATCAAATTATATATAATAATACCTTGATAAATCTTAATATTGACATCATTATGCCCATATAGATCCAATTTACGCAGATTTTACAGTCGCTTATAATTTTTTTATAATATTAAGAATAACAATTGATCACACAGTTTACCAGTGGTTAGTGATAACTAACATGGAACTCCTCGTCACCTGTTATTGAAGTACGGACTCACCGCTCGTAACAACAGCATGTATAGGTAATTATTGACTATTGAAACTTCATCAGAACTGGCTACTGAGGCTTTTTTTTTAACTTATTAAGCTATGCTATTAGCTTATGGCTATGCATTGGCTATAACTAAATATTTTTAGGTTTAAGTTATAAAAATAGGCTTTAGCTTTCTTATTGAGTAAAAACTATATATCTCAGCACTCGGAGGTGACATATGTAAATCTTGAATCTGTTTTTGCGAACGGTTATAGGTGATTACGAGCTGGGTAAACTGTGTGCTAAATTATCACCCTTCATTTAAAATATACCGTACTGAATGCATTCTATATGTTACCAGTGAGGTAAACAAATTAATCATTGTTATTTTATCAATGAGATATCCATCGACCTAATCAAAAGGCGATTGTCTCAACTATGTCTACTTCCACATGGTGACCTCGGTGTAGGCAATCGTGTTCGTGACTACACAGACAAATCCGCGTCTCATATCTAGATAAATATAAGTAAGGAACATGCCATTTGAAGAATTCTCGAGACTGAAATCATTAGAACAGCGGAAATAAAACAAATAGTTGTTAAATTTATTATTACTATAATAATCGGAGTAGCGAGGGGGAAGCTTTAGATATTATGACCCCACCCTATATCAAGCCCAGAAAAAAGAGTTTCCACCAAATATTTTACATTACCTTTTATTAATTTTCGAGATTAATTATAATATATAATTGTGGAAAATTAAAATTTCAAACCATTATTTTCTGCAAACCCATTACAAAATTGTGACTTAAAAAGAAAATAAGATAATACACGCTCAATCAACTATCAACAGCTTCACGTTGATATTATGTGTTTTTGTATATGATATTAGAGATGGCAAACGCGTACGTGATACCTGTATCCCTTGATACCAACATTCATCTTCGATAAGGAATCATGATGTCGATTTCGACCACGGCGATATCTTCTTCACCAGTTCAAATTGACTGCGTTGCATATATAACAGATCCGTAAGCATTTACATAAACGCATAGGTACTCACTCGTCGTCGTCTACGACAATAAAATCAAAGGAAGGATTAGATGTAATGTCGAGGACATTGTGATTGCAAAAGTGCTTCTACCCCAATAGGTCAGCAATTCGTGCCCCAGTTTTAATTACTATTTCAGGTTGTCATTGCAAAATTGATTCTACCCCAGTAGGAATGACCTATTCGTGCCCCAGTTGTTATAACTACAGCGTAATTCTCCCAACACACCACGTACTAATCATTAGTCCTTTAACGGACGTGGGTTCCTTAACGACTACGGCCCTCAGACTAAGATAAAAAAGATTAAAAAAATATATAAATAAGACATAATTAAATACAATATAAGTCTAACAATGTATCGTTAAAACAATGCAACGAATTTCTTGAAGTGAACTACAACATACAAAATGACTACGCACCAGAACAATGCCGCGCTTGTATCGTGTAGATATTACCGGCTTCTATTCACCAGTCACGGCCGACCGACGTGTTAATTGCAATTATTAAGCTATGAAATAATAATAATGAAATAGCACAGTTACTAATCTGTTACGTGTGAGAATCTACTAGTAGACTAAACGGTCACTAAAGTACAACTTAATAAACGGGTCTATTTATTTTGGTTCCTGCAACAATTGTATTATTTTATTTTATTTTATTCTGATTTGTTATTTTTTCCAGGAACGGCTAACGTACAATATCATACAGCCAGTTCACTACAAAAATCATATTAAAGCAAATATTTTAAAGGGAATTATTTAAAAAACAATATCCTTTTTTATCTTTTTACGCTTCCTTTTCTTTAATAAATGTTGCAAATTTTCATGTTTTAGTTGCAGTGTTTTGGTACCATTACTTTATATTCACTACTCACATTCATTAAGCAAATTTTAATAAATTTAAATAAAAAACATTTTTTCCCCTTAAATAAAGTTTACAAGGGCGAACTTAATGCCCAGTTTCATTCTGTGCTAGTTTCCTGGGTGAGGGTGAGAACAGGCTTAAAAACCAAAAGTTATTTATCTGTGAAAACATATATATATATATATATATATATATATATATATATATATATATATATACAAATACAATGGAAAATATTATATGTCAGATGTTATTTGCCTTCAAACAATGTTGTCATAGAACAGTTTTAAAAGAAAGTTTCCTTGTGCATTCTGAGCATTCTATGATTCATTGATTTAATATTATAAAACGACTCGCCGCAATATTCAAAATAAATGATGACTGGTTAATGATATTGTATATATTTTAATTAATTATCATAAGATACCAAATATTTTGAAAGAAAACAAAACTTAAACTAAGTGACGACAAAAAATTAAGTTTTCATAGGTGTCTCTTGTTAAGGCCCGTTTATATCCTGGTTTAGGTATACCATTGTTGTAAGATGTAGAGGAACCGGAAACGGTGGTTTAGAGCAGGACAAGTGCGTTAGTTTCCGCATACTTAACACACGGCCACTGATTCATACTTTTTAAAATCCATATCATGTAAATTACGTCTACATGACGGTAGTAAAAACACTGTTTTACTTAAGTATTTTTATATTTTTTATTTTATCCTGGTCCTGTAATTTATTTTAGTTTATATATTTATATAATTTATTTTATTTATAGTATTTCTAGTTAATTATAGAATAATAACATTTCATAATATGCCATAATTGAACGATTAAACATAAATATTTGGAAAATGCTGTCATTGATGTGGTAAAAAGAATTATTAAATTTATTATTACATGAATCCACTGGTGGACATAATCTGAGCCATGCGCTACAAATGGGACACTGTAACGTAACATAATTCTTACCACTTGTATCCATCAAATTTCATCAAATCTGTGAATTTCAAGAAATAAGCCCTACAATAATGTAATTACACAAAATAAAAACGCATACTGCCGCGATAACACTCAAAAGTTATAAAAAATATTTTAAACACAATAAAAACAACCTAAAAATGAGAAAACTAAGGAATCTTTTAATAGTACTTCACTTCTCAGTACTTATTAATAATAACCTCACCTTCTCATAATACATACAGATACAACCAGAAATGCCTGATTATTTCAATTAACTAACAATAGCAACTACAAAATAATAGTGCTAACTGAAACCTACCGTTTCCTCAGTTAAAAAAACTAACAGCGCCTTTTGGTCCAGTGATTATACCCCGATGACGTCGACAGCGAACCTTGTCAGCATTCAATATCAAGGTCTAAAGTTCGATGATCGCCTTTCACTACATTTAAGGTTCAACTATCTAACAAATGTAGCGATTTTTGTACATACAATCAAGTAAATTATTCTTAGCAGATATATAAACGTTAACACGCAATTAATATTAATTTCCAATAGCTACGATTAAAATTAAAAAAATATGTCAAAGTCATTTTAAATCCTGTTGCTTCACTTTTTAAAGATCCATGTAGATCCAATTTGGATGTTTATATTGGTATTGCCATTTCCTGTTCTTAATAATAGCCACAGATACGGCTAATAAAATACATTAATTTGTCAAAACAATTTATATTTAGTTTTTATGATACATATTTAGAGGAATCAGTTATAATTTCTCTTTTTTTAAAGAATATTAGCAATACTGTTAACATGACTAATATTCCGGTTAACCACTCCAACTAAGCTGTATACGCTTGTGCTAGGAGATAGTCTAGTGGTGGATTCGAATCTACGACCTTAAGTTTCGCATATCGTACCTTAAACCATTAGACTATTGACTCTTCAAATTTTATGTTACGCGAGCGATCCACGTTGAGCTTTATCCCGCACAGTACCAATGAAATTGTTCAGTACAATTTTCAGGATTGATTTCCTTCACCACCGTGCAAGGTATCTTGGCGATGAATGAAAAAATCATGATGTTCTATAATGTTAAGAAATAATAAAAAAGAACATTTCCAATTTCCATTGCTTCAATACCCTCCGTATTGGGGAGGTTTTGTCTCCAGTGGGATCTGTATATGTTATATGTACATACACATAACAACAAAACACTATCTTCCTGTGTATTTTGTATGCTTCTATAATATATATACGATATATTACGATAGAAATATACAGTAAGAAATTATATAATTCTTTGGCAACGTTAAAATAAATTAAATACGTTTAAGCCAGTTTTACTTTGGTATAGAAAGCACTCTCATGAAAATCAACTTAAAAAATTGCCATTTTAGCCCGTGTTCCATAGACAATCGGAGAATAATCATTGAGAGGTCTTACTCAATAATTCTACTTATTTGAAGGTCTACTATAAATGTTACAATTAACATATGTATACACGGTTACATAAAAAGTAAAACAAAAACTTGTCTCCATAACAAGCTAAAGAGTACGCTAATTTACTTGAATGATTTCAAGGAAACAAAATAACGGGTTAATGTTACGGAAAAAGGTCATAGCATATTGGATGAAGGTAATTACGACGTGAGTAACGAGGGAATTAAAAAAAATGCCGAAATAAAATTAGCATTTTGGCATCGCTTTGCGTTATAGAAAAACTCGTTTAAATTCCAAAAATAAAACCCCGTTACTAAAAATAGAACCAAGCTACATGTAAATATTTACCCTGGCCTTTAGCAATCTTATATTATCAAATATTGCTGGCTTGCATGTTATACACATGTACACAGAGGGTATGAATGCCGCATAGCAATTGTTTTATTTAAGAGTATAAATATAATTATAAACAAAAAAAAAATATATAAAGTATGTACATATAATATACATTGCATAATTTTACTCTCAATTTCTAGTACAACAGGCCGAATTCGTAAGACTTCGTCTTTCTGGGCTACTGCGTCGTGGGCGCGGGGTATGATACTAATTTATGCGAGTAATATGATTTTCGAGAAATTAACAAAGTCAATTATAACCCAGTTCTAAATCTCTTAAAAAGTAGGTCCAATAACTTTAAACGTCATCCTTGATTTATTTATATTTGACATACGTAAATAATTTCATAGTAATTAGACAATTTATGCGAGTAATATGATTTTCGAGAAATTAACAAAGTCAATTATAACCCAGTTCTAAATGTCATAAAAAGTAATCCTATAACTTTTAACGTTATCTTTGGTTTATTTATATATATAACATATGTATAAATTTCATAGACATTAGACAATTAATACGTATACACAATAACGTCAATGCTTCAACTTATATACTATATATATATATATATATTCAGTGTCATTATTTTTTACATTAATATAAACAAATGTTTGATTTACATATTTATTTTTCACACTTAGTGTACGAACTCAAAAACTATTAAAATGTCTTTTAGAATGAATGTAAGATGTAGTCAAGGCATCGCAATTATGTGAAAAAAAATCGCAAATACATTACTAATAAAGATAGTTTCATTGAGAACTATCCTCAAGTTTTACAAAAAAAATATAATGATTCCTTACAGTAAAATAGATAACATATAAATAACCTTTACGAGGAAAACAAAAACAACCAAATTAAATACATGATTATCATAAAAACTTTTTATGCGGTAGAGTGAAACTGTAAATTTAGTATTAAAGAATAAATATGTTAGTTACATAAAAGAACTACTGTTAATCAAAATATGTGTGTGTTTCGAATGATTAATTGGAAGACAACAAAAACCAGCAATAACTGGTAACGAGATATTTCACTTCGTCCTTACGGTACAAATGCCTTATGGTTCCTCATCAAGGATTAATATGGATATCAGATAAATCAGTCGATCAGGTGATCTGTGAGATATTTTACACGTATCAACGTTTCACTTCTAAAAGAGAACATTTACCCATAATTGAGATGGATCATCATTGAAACCTTAGCATCTTTTACATAAACCTAAAGAATCATTAAACGAAGTAACTGTATGAAGCGTATAAAATAACACAGCAATATTTTGTCATAATGATACTGCATTATTTACACTGTGCACCTTGCATATGCATTTACGACTAGTCTAATTCGTTCATGATATTTACACTTTATCGCTTCCTAGACACTCAAACTCTTATCGATTATTTATTGCCGTAAAAACTTTTATATTGTATTATAAAGAGATGTTAATAGGGTCGCTACGGCTTTCTCGAACACACCCAGATCCAAAAAGGACACCGTTTAAAATGTTGTAATGAAATTTAAATATTTTTACATTTGTTAACATAGCTTCTTGCTCATGATTTCGTGCTCGATCTCCTGTGCCGGAATCAATGAATTTTTATTACAATTTTAAGTGCAATACTGCATTACTACATGTTTGGTGGTGAAGGAAAACATCGTAAAGAAACCTGGAGGTCTAAGAAATACATAAAAAAGAAGGATGTAGGCTATTACATTTTTTATAACAATGCAACAATTAAAATTTAATATAATTAAAATATAATAAACAAGTAAATACTTAAATCCGCACTTTAAATTGCAATTAACCATTTCATTTACCGGCACCGGTGATCGAATTTTGTAATCATAAGCATAAATTTAGTAATATAAAGCATGACATGACGTGGTAGAGCTCGCCTCCTAGCTAGCAGTGAGATATATATATATATAATAAAACAATCTACTTGTATTAGATTAATATATTTTCCTTCACATAAGAAAGAAAAATACAGAAGCGAGAAGCTTTGGAAGTTTACCGAACTTGGAACGGAGTTCTTTTAGGCGAAATATTTGATTTAACATAAGGCTCATATTTTAAGTTCCTTATCTGGACCCTCTTAACGTACGCAATATTGATATCAAGAGAATTTTCATGTTTTATTCCAGCAAGAAAATATGGATAGTATTTGTAGCACTTGTAAGTTAATTAAAAAATACATCTCATAAGACCTAGTGAAAAGCTAAAGCAATCAACTTGTATTAGATTAATTTAATATATTTGTACCGTATATTTCCTTTACACACTGTGCGGGGAAGGGTTGTAAGAAAATCTTTATCATTTATCTTTTGCAATTTACTAAAAACATTACAAATCATTTGAAATTTATTTACTTTATTATATTTATTATTTTTTGCATTAGCTACAGAAAATGAGGCAAAAAATTGGGACTTAATTCTAACAAGCATAACATTAGGCATTATGAGAGTTGAAGTTCATATGATTTGCATTGAACCTCCTCAATCCATTCCATGTAAAACCATAATCTTTTTTATCTTATGATTAATGTAACAATTTTTATTTAAACGAATTACGTCATGAGAAAAGCATGTTATTGATTGCCGCTAAATGGTTTTGATGACCTGTTTGTGTACACCCATGCACTAGGCCCTTGTGATAGTCTCTAACCTTTTAACCCTAACCCTACTCCCGGGAGAAGGTCTTTAGCACACAAACGTAGAGTGTATCGTGTGACATTAATACTTTATCTCCACTTTGCTGGCATCATTGCCTCGATGCTCGTTACATTCATAAAACATATACATCCGTAATAAGATTGGCCAATTTGTTATCCTAAAACGTACTGCAATTATCTCGCAGAATACATAAGAAAACCTTCAAACTTTAATGTATTATGATTTTTAGTGAAATGTTAATGTTAGATTTGGGCATTTTTTATCATGAATTTAATAAATATCTATTTCTTGGCATGAGAGGGTCTCCAAAAGATACCCATTAACGGGATCGCCTACAGAACGCACCGCTCCCTCGTTTCGTGTTGTCGTCCTCCCCGAGTTCACATTCCTGGACGATCAGAGCCCCAACCCTGATCACCCGTGAACTTGAAATCATTTACTTGCTTTATAAGACAGACAGGATACCTTAGCCCTATTCCATAAGCCTGGGACTAAAGGGCTGTTTTACATACCTACTGTACTTTGAATTCGTGTATTAAGAAAATGTATGTTCTTTTATTTTAAAAGATTTACTAATAAATTTTCTTTTCTTCCCACGCGTGATGAAAACAATAATGTGTTATTTTTATTGTAAATTTTATTCTATATTTAACGTATATAATTCAAAATGCTAAATCCGGTACTTGTATATAAAAACTCCACTTAAGTGAACCCAAATCTTATTGGATCACTTAATCACAAAACAACATACTCTTATCATAATATGTCTTACTCTACTAAATTAATTTTTCATTTGGAGATCTGCCAGGATAGTAATGCTAATATTTATGCCGGCAAGGCTTCATGTGATCCACTTTCTTACATCAACCTTTGTTCGTCTTAAAATAGATAGCAGTTAATAACTCATCGACGACAGAATGCATTGTAAACATTTTATAAAACACAATAACGTTATAACTACTGGTAACGTGTTCGATAGTACGCCACACAGTCTTCGAGTCCTTGCATTAATAATTAAGACATTTTAAACTAGTAGTTCGTTGGCGGACTTCTAATTCCGATGGAAGCAGAAATATTTAAATGATTAAATGCTTTTTGGTTATAAATATCTATCAAAGACTAGAAAATCTATTATATTTAATAAATTCCTTATTGTGCAGCAATATAAAAATATAATTAAAGTTAGTACTAACTTTTAAAGTGATATTTTACATAGATGTGTAGTGTTACTTAAGAATGCAGTTTTGCTTATAAATATCTGATTCAACGGGGGAGAGAATTCTTTTTCCGTATTCTTATGTAGTGTAATGAACATGTAAAAATACGGCACAATAATAATTCGAAGCTTACGAGCGTTAGTAAAGAAAATAGGTTAATAGAACAGCAGAACTGTTATCTGGCATTTATACCAAATGTTTTCTTTATTTACTTCCTTTTCAATATAATATAAAGAGCAGATAAGAGAATTATAACATAACACTATTTTTAGTTCATCAACACTATACATATATATATGTATATGTGTATATATATATATATATATATATATATATAACTATATATTTGTAAATAAGGATAATTTATTATTTCGACTTATTTTATAGATGTTATATCAAATAGGGAAAAGCGGAAACATTCGGTTAAAGACCAACACCTACAACTATAGTTACGTTATCGCGATCTACATTAGATTAAGATCAAACAAATCGTTTACTTTTAATTATTCACGTTAAACAGAGATACATTTGCATATCTGAACACATTTGTAGTTAATATACCTATAGACACACGATTCCGATAAGATCCCAATATAACTGACATACGACATCGAACCTGTTTATCTTCTGTCCAATAAACGACTTAATAACAGGACATTATTCATTCATCAACTTTGAATCCAAAACATTATATAATAACTGTTCAATTACCATGACGTATGATCACTATGAACATAAACACAAATGTGTAACTCGGCGACCGTGCGGCGTAGAAGTAAGACTATCTGGTTGCAGCATTGAAGGTCCTAGGTTCGATTACTACCTGAGGAATAAAAATTATGCATCATAAATTGGTGTCTTTCAGGTCTTGGTGTGTTGTGTGTATGTCCCGTGTCACTACATCTGATACAATTTGTGGTTTTATTTCACGTGCATTACATTGGAGTAGCGAACGGAAGGAACATTGACATATCTATCGTCCAAAATATTACACTCATCATCTCGATGATTGAAATCTACGCTTTACACGAAATTTTCTATCATACGCAACTATTCTGCGGAATTAGCTATCGCCAGCAGCATTTCTGAATTGATGTGACTTAGAGACCTTCAAAAACCTTGGTAAAGACTGGTAGCGCACCTTCGTTTCCTTTGAGGTTGCGGATGTTCAGCTGTGGTGGTGATCACATACCATCAGCTGGGCTGCTTGCTGGTTTACAGCTTATTGTATAAATCATCCTTCATATGTCATACTCACGAGTACATCATAACTTTTAGGTATTAATTTTCAGAACCAGAATAATATAACGAAACAAAACTATGGCATCGTTTCCGAAAAACTCTTTCTATGGAAGTTGATATCCCTACATATTAAATAGTTTGCTATTTCATACTTTACCTTATACTTTCGCCTGACGTACAACACCTCATTAATGTGAACAAAGTTATATAAAATATTTAACTATATAGTACATACGAGAACATTCAGAAATGCTTGACATTTCAGAGTAAATCTTGTTAACTTCAACTTAAACACGCGGCAGTCTTTTTTATATTTTAATTTGCAGGTTTAAGTATTTTCCACTTCTGTAAATTGCTAGAAATAACTTGAGAACTTAATGTACTATACATATTTGAACAGAAGCAGTGGTAGGCAGTGACAAAGCTTTATTAAATTCGCACATAGGGTCAAAGTAATTGCACTCTTTGACGGAATAGCGTCTAAAATTGAATAGATCGAACTCTTATCTATAAGCATGTACAAAAACATAATACAACTTAATAAATATAATTTTAAAAAGGTATAAATGAAAGTTTTTATTAAGTAAATATTAGAACAACTAGATAAAAACAATTCCATTACAATATATTTTAATATTGCTGAGGCATCATAGTGCGTGACGCGATTACAATATTTAAAAGCCATTTGTATTGAACAGACTGATTTTAATCCCGGAATCCTTTATCCGACATTATTCTCGCTAACGATCTAGGATATCCTTAAATTTGAATTTCAACGAGTCTATAAATTATTATATATAATTAATTCCAAACTAGTACTAATAACGTCGAAAGAACTTAAACAATAATAGATAAGAATTATGCAAAAAATATATATTTAAATTACAACAACCCTATTTAAAATAGCAACATCACAAGTTTGTATTACACAAAAACAAAATATGAGAAAATATACATAAGGCAATAAAAGTGAGAAAGATTTTAGGCACGAATTTCCACCAGTGAATGAAAAAATCAAAGAGCATTTTATTAAATTCAATCGTTGTAATATCTAATTTTGTTTACACTGTATATACAGTTGGTAGATATCAATAAAACCCTATTAAGTAGTAATGACCGTAAATTCATGTTAATCTTTTTCTTTTTATTTTGTGGTCGACATTATTTCGTAACGTGTGCGAGCTATTTGTGCCAAATTTAAAACAATAAGTATTAAAGTGATAAGGTAGTATTTCTAAAGCATTCAATTGGGAGAATATATTAGCACAAAATTGTTTCACATTTGTAAAATAAGACAATGTTTTTCTTAAAAAAGATAAAAAAAGAAATATGTAAAATAATTATCATTCATATTAGTAATTTCCGCGTGTATGACTTTTTAAATGTAGGGTTTTACTCTCGAGAACATTTGTTATAAAAATCATTTACAATATTACTTTAAATGTATTATATATGTATATATACCTTTAACTAGTTATACAAATATTTCAGGCGCTATCCACCAGTTATTATCTTGACACATCTCATATAGCTCAATAAAAATTTGCAAGTGATAGAGTCCCAATGCAGATGGTTTCTAAATAAGAACGCAGCGTTAAGTTTTCATATGGTGAGTGTACGAGTAGTAAATCAGAAAATCAACTATAGGCATTCCTTCTGTCCTCTGGGCTGTGAGGGCATTTGCATCTTGAATCCTTATTGTGAAAAGGGTTAAGTGTAGATGGGTTGCAATTATTACTTATCATCAGATGAAATGTATACTTGTTTGTCACCTAAGTTTCATATAAAAGTGATTAGTTTAAAGACCTTAAATTCAACTTAAGTTTTGTTTAGAATTTTTTAACATAGCATTTGACCGCAGCTTGTCATTGTTTTTTTATTACATTGAGAGTTACAATCGAGCATACGGTTCACCTGATGTTAAATTATTCCTGCATTCCTTCATCCATTCAGCGTTAAATGACAGCTTTTCCACGCTTCTATGTTTCGTAACAGTTTAAAGTTAATATTCTGAAATTGCTTGTTCGCCACCGAATATAAATCTAGGTGTCATAGAAATTGAGGACCTATCATCAGGTATTTCATTCAAATTCTATTAAAACAATCTAAAATACTTTTCAGACTTTTGTCCCGTTAACGTTTGTTCTTGAACGTTTGTCTTTATTAATTACTTTATCATAATTAAAAGTAAAATGTAATTAAGACCCTCGAATTTTAATTGGTGGCATTGTAAAGACGAAGGTGAAATGTATATAGCATGAGCATAAAACATGAAACATTATTTATTTGTATTAATAGATGAATTATTAGTTATGAATTAAAGGAATATCGGAAAACTCTACTCCAAGAAGCTGTAAATGTTTAACTAGATAAAGACGACAATAGTTCAAATTCGGATTTAAATTTTTTGACTTTAAGTTCTGTATATCGTACGCTAAACTATTTCACATTCACAACTAAACAAACCACGCTATTAGCGTTTAAATTGTTGTGATGACAGTTTAAATACCAAATTCAAAGCACCCGGTTAACGAATGATATTGTCTTGTTTAAGTTTTAGGGATCAATATTTGCATGGTTAGAATTGCGTACCATACGTTGTAGGAGCAGGAAACCGATACACGTATGTACTTGTATATCACTACAAGATATGAAATAATATTGTTTAATACTGCATAATATACATAATGTACAAGTATCTAACAGTGGTAGAGCTACACTGCAGCTTGGTTCTAGCTGCAGAATGAATGGGTCAGCTCGACCGGGGTAGGACCACGCCCTCACAGAATACCAGCGTAAAATAGCAGCATAATGCTGCTGTGTTTATTCTGGTGAGTGTAGGGATCCGGAGACCTTTATTACTGGTGACGAGGCATTCCATCTCAGTCCTCAAGGGTGATAACCCATCTGCTTTATGATTCCTTGTCAAGGATGAATGTAGACGTCATGGGCCGCAGGAATCACTTACCATCAGGTGAACTGTGTGCTCGTTAATTACTCTGAATGTAATAAAAACAATAAAACGCTACAGACTATTTAGTTTAGCTCTATAGTGTCGGACGCCGTAAGTCGATGTGACCAAACAGGCGGACTACAAAGATCCATCTATCGTACGATTCCCACATAAAGGCATCTATGACAATTATATTATATTACTGAAAAGCATCACCACTCTGCTATCTTTGTTTGCTTACATTTAAATAAAATATATAAATACTTATTTAAGTTATAGATTTATACCGATATGACCTAGCTGTAGCATAAATGGATGAGCACGACCGAGGCTGAAATACCTATGTATCTGGAATAGCAACTTAACATAGTATGGCTACTGTGTTTCGTGTGACGAAGCTTTGAATTTTAGTAGTCTGGGACAACATCGCATCTGTTTAAATCATAAATGTGGATAAATTAAGTCATAAGCTACAGGAATTAATTGCCATCAGGTGAACTGTGGCAATTATAAAACTTATAAATATTAAACGGAAATGAATCTCAAGACCTGCGACTAAACCAGATTGTGACACGGATGTCAACTTTTCCTTCCTATTCGTGATTAGACCGTTACTAACTAAAATATTATTATATCAAGCAAAAATATATATATAATAATAGGAAGTCGTGTCTGTTATAACATTGTGTAGCTATGACAGTATCAATTATGATTAAACAAAATGACCCTTTTAGCTGGTGACGAGGCATACCATCTCATCCTCAGGAGTGAACGCACCCTTATTGTGATCACTTATCGGGAATGAATGTGTCATGGCTTCTAAGAATCACGTACCATCAGGTGAACTGGGTGCTTGTTTATTAACCTAAATATAATTTTAAAAAAAGTATTATCGATAGAGTAGGTACAAACAAATGAACAAACAACTATAAAATATATCAAAATACAAGTATAACACCGACCCTAATGACAGGTGTATACAATGTCCGTGATTACAAATTTACCATAATTTCAAAATAACGGGTAACCGTAAAATTACCGGTAAATTGTAGAATTTTAGCAAGACGACAAAGAAAACGAAGACTTAGGTACAAAAAGATAACAAATTGCTTATTGTTACGGCCTTAACTTTCTCGAAATAATAGAATCTTTAATAGAAGTGTAAATTTACTTTTACTAAACTAATACAACTCGTCATTAATGTCTACACCACTATTGCCACTATACAGCTGATGAAATCGCAGTCAAGACACTAGACAATTTATAATAAACAAATATTTATTCCTTATAAGCAAAAGAAGCTACTGTAAAAACTAAAGCCATTGACATACACGCAGAAAAGGATATTATTAGATTAATGTGTCCGACTCCTTATACAGCTAGGAATAGGATACGTAGTAGGGCTTTTATTCAAGGCAACAAAACCGGACACGAATGCAAAATGAACTATGAAAAGGCCTACTCGCTGGAATAGCCCGAGGCTGTTACTGAGACATTGTATTGTAGACATATAAATATTCATGCACACTTTACTTTAACGCGTGAAAATTGCATTATGTTGATAACAATACATTATGGTTAATAGTTGTTAAGGAACTATTAACCAGATAAGTTTTGTTTTTTTTTCACTCACCATACTTAATGTGATAAAAATGTAAACAGATACAATGTCTCTCCGCAAGGCTAGTGGGTCAAGCCGATCAGAACAAAATCGATGCGAGACACTTGTTGGAATCAATCAAATGGAAGGAGCAAGGACTGAAATGCCCCGACCTAGAGATGAACAGTATTCCGTGTATGATCGAACTTGCACCTTATAAAGTTACTATTATGGGCCCCAAAAAAATTAGGGCCCAATGGCATAATTTTACAAAAGCCTAGAAGGTAGGGAGGAAAGAAAGCTTTTTACCAAACACAAGTACCACCACACCCTTGGTCTCGACTGGATCCAAATAATAAGACTAGAAGATCACAAGACATTTATAACAGCGGTGATAGCCTAGTTGATAGAACTTAACGTGGATTCCTATGGCTTGTACCAATTAATAGACGTTTATTTTTCTGGTCTCTACATGCAAAAATAAACATAATTAATGTTACCGATGATTACCTACATAGAATACCTCAACGTTTTAAGCCAGTGCGTACTGGCATTGTAGTGACGAAAAACATCACAGACAAAATCGACTCGAATAACTGGGTTCTTCCCTCTTTGCGGTTTAAGTGGGGTAAATCCTTCAGGTAGATATTATGAGGAGTATGATAGATGGTTTCTACGTGATAAAGTATAAGTAAACATACTCCAAAGAATGAGATTGCAAAAACCTATGACAACTCAAAGTTCCGGAGCGCCAAAACAGTGCGATTATATTGCACTAGAAGAACATTGAGCCAGTATATGATTTTATGGTAAGCCGATAGAAGCAGGTATTACAAGTCCGGAGTTCTGGCAATATATAGTGAAAGTTAATATCTATCAGATGGAAAGATGGAATAAGAAAACGATACCAGTATCGAATCGCATCATAATATTATTGGCGCGCAGCTCTAGTATCTATTTATATACCTAATACAATGTTTTGTCTTCTGTCATTAAAATCTGGTATATTAAGATAAATACGACACCGCATATAATAGTTAATGTTTCCGTAATAAAATATAGTAAAAAAAAATGTTACCCTATCCGAGAATTAATTATTATAAGTTAAACAAAGCAGAATTTACCCTTACCTATTCTGGTAGAATATAAATCCAATTAATGTTGTAGTTATTCGTTTCAACATTTAAAATAAAATGCTGGAAATATAAAAAAAAAACTAACTCGTACATTGTTCATTTATAGTCTTTTCGAGCATAAAAAATGATCACGGAAGTACTTTAATCTGTCCTGTCACATGATAAAAATCATTTTAACATTTTTTTAAATTCATATTCAGGAATTTGTTTCTTTGCTTAAGTTACTTAGCCAAATACTTAATTGTACTTAATAAGCGAATGAGTTATGAATTAAGTCTTGGAAATTATCTATACACAACATTTTTACTTCCCCAATTTTATAAAAATGTAAACGTAAAATTTTGGAACAAAAACTATACTATATATATATATATATATATATATATATCTATATATATATATATATATATATATATATATATAGTATAGTTTTGTTCCAAAATATATATATATATACTATATATATATATATATATATAATAATATACATTAATTTACATATATAATAAAAAACAACTGAATTAAAAATAATTATTAATAAGCCAATTACACATTAACGACAACATATCCGGTTAATTAAATTTACAATGATAATATTTACGTTTTATAACTGTATTTGTTAAACGTAAATATCTCCTTATTGTAGCAAATTATTCATTGTCTACAAATCGTTGCAGTGTTTTTAGTTATATTTGTAATCTTACAACCACCATTTTTATGAATTCTTATTTGTAAATAATTTACCGCTATTCCAAAAATCAGTAAAGTTGCTCTGTATTTGTTATTTAATATAATGCGTGGAAGGAATTGCATCTAATATAGTTTCGTCTTTAATTAAGTTTACCTACAATAATTTACGTCACCCATCCCCGAGTCAAAATGACGATGATATACAATGACGTCATACTAATAATTTAACTGTCTTGTAATTGTCTTCAGTTTGTATCGAGTTACATTATGACTCTACTGCGCTCTATATCCAGTTTGAATCATCGTGTGACACCATCCAATATGAAAACATACTCTATCCAATTGAGTAGGTTTAGTAAGCTCATAACTATATACTGAAAATAAGTCTACAAAGACCTTCACAATGATTAGGATAGATTAAACCTCATATGTTATCTTCGGCTGGATATTTTTATTTTGGTATAATCACGGCGCAGTTATAAATTAGCTGTAATACGAAAAATATTGCCTTGCTTTATTTAAGGCATACTGTCAGTGGGTCAGGTACACGCAAAGGACTTTCAATGCCAATATAACAATGCCTTCAGGGTGGTAGTGGGGCATCCGCGGTTCTGGTATGTTTGCTCGGTATATTACTGATGGTTTTAACACTATTATACGCAAAAAAGTAGCATCCCTAATGCACAGAATTCGCAGATTATATCGTACAAACCCGTTTACATCACTGGGTGCAAACACATATATGTATATGTCCCAAACGTTAATGCCGCAAGATGGTGTAAATAGTAATTTATTATTTTAATGTAGTTTATTATATTGAATAATGTTATTTATTGTTAAAGGTGTTATGAAAGTAATGCATTAAATAACTAACACTAATCTTTAAGTTAACATTTATTCTTGTACTTGTCTATGGATTATGGTCCGAAATAAAGACTTATTATTATTATTATTATAGGGATAGGATCAGGCTTTCCAGAATACCAGCATTATAGTTAACAGTTGTATAGCGCTACTGTGCTTCGTCTGCTAAAAGAAAGAATGAAAAACTTTACGGAGTCGCTTTATCGTATTCTTCAGACGTATATAACTTGATGATGATTCCTTATCGACGGTGGATAACCACATTCATCCTCAGCCATGGGCAATAACTTACCATCAGTTGAACGAAGGACTCGTACCCCCTCTAATATCATAAAAAACATGGGTAGAAACACGAGTATATACTTTTATTTTTTATATATCATAAACTATACAAAACCTATATAAACTCTTTATTAATTTGGTACAGTTATGAAACTTTGGTGCATTACTTATTTCTTTTATAAAATCACGCTCTCAAATTTTTTGATGTTTCTTTCGTATAAACAAAATAAGTGCCGGTGCTTACTCACTTACCATAACATTTCGCAGTTAGTTTCAACAGTGTGAATAATTATTTTATATTAATATTCTCGTTTGTCGGCATCAGTATGAAAAAAACTCAAGGGTGACAACTGATAATTCATCTTTACATTCTATATGGATCTACATATGTAGGTGTTCTGGGTCATATTTATCACATGCTACCAAGTGCAGTGTGCCCTTGTTGGTCACCAAAATAATTCTGTTATAGTACTTAAAACATATGCATATAACTGTCACATACTAACGGAAATTTTGTTAGATTTATTACACGGTAATCATTTCAAATACAAAAAAAGTATATTTATAATTCGCAGGACAAAGTCGATATTAAGTATCGAAGAGTTATTGACCAGGAACACAAAGCATAAATAATATTTTATATAATTATTTATATTCTGCATTATTATGATTTCCTAGTGCTGTTACGATCACTTATCTAATGAAACAACTCAATCGAGTCAATTGCTTTTACTCCTAGTTTCAATGACATTTTTATATCTTACAAGTAAAAACAGAATACTCTAATAATAAGAATGTATTCTCGATATAGTAAATTCAATCACAGTTATTGATTATTTCTAAACGTCTCAGTTAATACTTACTTTAATACTCAAACACGATAGATATAAATACGATAGATTTTTTTAAGAAAATTTATTTATTTTATTTTTTATGAGATACATAGAAATGGCTTATAAATTACAACATCGTATTTAAGAAAATCTTTATCAATTTCATATTCATAAAATTTTTGTAATAATTGATGACACAACTAACTTTTCGAGAATCTACTTCTTTAATCAAAAGGTCAAAACAAATGCAGAAAGATGACTCTTCTATATCAGACATATTTAAGGTATAACTAAAATAATAAAATGGTGAAGATATTGGTTTTAATAATGACAACATTTTTGAAAATGATGTATTGCTCTCAGTTGGCGGACAAGCTTCCGGCCAAGCTTTCGGAGCTTGAGATACAGCCGCGGGCAATGGCAAAGCCTGCCTACACGCTCTGCAGACTCAGCCCGGACGATAAGGACGCAGTCATCGACTTCCTCAGAAGGTAAGAGTATCTTTGACAACTTCCAGTAAATTAAAATTTCACTAAAGCGCATACTTTTATCAATGAATATGCACGAAATTATATAACAGCTTAAGTTCAAATATAATATAAAAAAGTGGTGGCAGGAGTATTTACTGTGACACTAATAATTTAAACGATAATATACCTTGTAGTTTTGTGATGTGCAAACGACATCCAACCTAATGTTGGTAAAGTAATATCATTCACTATACACACAGTACAAAAGATAAAACAAAACAAGATAAGAAAAATATGTATAATTGCGCAGCATATTATAACAATTAAAATCTCTACCAGTAGGCCTAGTGTAGGACATAACATCGAAAACAAGGAACATAGTGTATTCACAAAAAATACAAAGACTAATAATAAATAGCTATCAAATATTCTTTAACTATTCTTTAGATAAGGAATATTCGATCTAGAAATAATCAGTGAATAATATATCAGAAATCAACTATCCCACGGTCTTAATAGAACCAAAATTGGAACTAAAGCGATGATAGCTAAAATTAGATTAATAGAACCGCTGCAGGTTTCTACTGATAGCAGTCTTGTTTGGCCGGCGAAAGATTAAGCTCTCACAGATTACTAGCGTGGAAAAGCTGCTGTTTTTCATCAGGTGGGTGTAGGGACCCGGAGATCCAATTACGGGTAAGAAGACATTCCATCATGTCTTCAGGGGTGATGCATGTCAATCTATATCTATATCTATCTCTAAAATTTTGTTATAAAAAGCCTTAGTCAACTTCCATAGAAAAATATATGCTTTGAGCTTTGAAAGTTAAATTTAATTTAAATCCGTGCTTTATGCATGCATATAATGTTATGCAAAAGCGATATGAGTCTATGTGTATGTCATATAGTCATATAGTTGCAACCATTTGAAATATATTTCACGTGTGAAAATAATTTAAAATATTTTATGCATCTGTAAATTTCAAATCTCTTTAGGCTTCTAAAAATATTTCATATGTTATATTAATAAAATACTTGACAAAACACAAAAAACGAGGTTTTTAATCAACAAATTCTATCCTTCAGCGAGGCTGATTGACGTTTGCTGAGAATGAACGTCACCGTAGTTTTATTTCTACGTTAAATTGATTGGAAACGAATGTAAAACGGATGCTGTTTTTTGTACCGATCGTTTTAATTTCAAAATATCTCATTTTAGTAAAACAGTTTGTCATTGTTGATGACATTTATTTACTTCAAGAACTATAACTTACTAAGGAATTACCTTTTTTTCGCTAATTAAAACTGTACAACAGTTAACTTCTAAGCATTATTAGCCCGTGTCTTCTCATCAACTAAATATGGGCGTGAAAGTTGTATTGTATGACTATTAAATTACTCATATTAACTGTAAAATGTTATCGACAAGTAAACTTATAAGATCGAGGAGAGAAGAGTATATTTATTGGTTGCTTACTAAGTCGTCTTTTACGTATAATACGTATATCATAAACTTCGATTCCTTTACTGACTTTATATAGAAATAAATCAGGGGCATCTATCACATTCGATATTTCTAGTTTACACCAATTTAACAGGGCAGAATTATTCTACAAAAATATTTTAAAGAAAATCTATGCCTATCCGTTACGTTTCTTTATTTGATATTATATATTCAATTGATATTTATAACAGATTCTTCTTCCGAGACGAGCCAATGAATCAAACGATAAATCTTTTGGAGACGGCAGAGTCAAGATGTATGGAGCTGGAGGACTACGCGGCAAGCACCTTGCATGATGGGGTATCCGTGGCAGCTGTTGATGACAACGGTGATTTTGTGGGCGTCGTCATAAACGGGATCGTTAGGAGAGAGGTAAAGAAATTAAAAGTCAGCTAATATGTCTTTAGATTAATATTATTAGTAGAAGTCTAATAGAATTTTCATTCGATTCCACGAAATTATACTTTTGGTTGTAGGAAAAGATGTAATACAATCTCTAAAAAGCGTAATAATCTCGAAAATAAGCGTCAATCTCCTTTCTTATAGTATGGAAACTAATCATTAATCAATTAACATTAGAGCAAAAAGACTGCAAAGTAATCAATCCGTCCGTTAAAGTGAATAGTGAATACAGGCTCAAAGTGTGCCTTTGAAAGACAAGGCCTGATAGTACCTACTTCCTCTCTCTATGAATACCATGACAGCTATATTGACTATTGGCTGAAACGACGCTGCAGTTATAAATTGGCTGTAGCATGATTTAATGGGCTCGACCTGAGAAAAGACAGGTTCCCTCCACTCATTATTTATGGTGGTACAGCTACCACCATAAATAATAACGTATTACGCGTAGAATACAGCGAGAAAGGCGCAATCAAAGAATATTTATGTAAAGTTGCATCTTAGCTTATGCTAACTTCGCTGTGCTTTTTATGGTTCACCATATATTCTCATACTCACCATACTCATACTGGTAATAAAGCTGTAGGATCACGTCGGTCACAACTCATCTTTGTATACGTTTACTACGCTTATGTTCAACAAAAATCTTTGTAGTAATATTTACTAAAAGTAAATCAACAGATTCATGTGATATTCAAAGTATATAACTCCCTCAGAAACATAAGTAAATGTTATATTATATCCATTTAACTTGGCTTATTCGTTTAATTCGCCTTCTTGAATCATAGGGCTAATTGCGTATTCCGATCCGGCCACGTGCAGTGGCGACATTATGAAAGGAATACCTACCATGAAATTGAATGAACACGTGCTGGTCTCCGCTACTGAATGTATGGACACGTTCGTAATACGAAGTGCTAATGTGTAAATACATTGTTGATCCTTTCCAGGCACGTACGTTTCATCAAAGATTTATATATTCATGAAACAATATATATATATATATATATATATATATATATATATATATATATATATATATATATTTATATATATATATATATATATTATATTAATACTAATTTGTAATATAAGTACTGTACGGTTCAAATGATGGCTAATAATCGAACGTTGATTTAAATTTAAGGTTTGCAAGAAAATGCTTATTGTTCTGCCAGATAGAGATCGTGCATCTAGACCCATCTTGTATTTACATAGCTTCTAAAGTATTTAAATCCATTTTTTTATTTACTCCTTAACACCTTATATATATATATATGTAGCCTAGTAGTATAAATATATATGTAGCCCTAAAAAATAATGTCTGGGGAAATTATTATTAAAATATCCTCCAGAAAAATCTTCATACGATATATTCTGGTTAATAAGACAGAGACCTCAATAAGTTGAGAAGATCAGCTGGAACTATGTAGGTATTTTCATTTGATCATCATCTCAATCTCGGCCCCTATTTAATATTCTGAACTGAATATAAGGGAGGCACGAGTTATTATGAATCATAATCTAAACGATCTGCATGCTCCATCCGCAAGTTTGTACAGGTTATCGCTCCATGTTATGGATTGTAGTCTTACGCTGCATATTGGAATGGGATTAACACTCAGAAACCCTGCCCTGAATCCGATGAAGCTGGAAGAGCCGCATATGCTAACAGCATTGACATCAACAGAATCTAGATAGGTTTCTGAGTATCTGAGTCAGTATTTCAATCGTATATTGTTACGGACGCGCAACGTCAAATATTGTCGCACCATGAAAACAGTAAGGACGATATGTTGATGTCCATATATGCGATACAATCGCTCCAAGCATGCATAGAGAGATAATTTATAACGCAAACTTCCGCGCAGGTGTCATTCGAAAAACTTATTACTGAATTCAGTAATACGTTTATCGACTTTGAAATAAAAGACATTAAATCAATCGGTATTATAGAACCGTATCAATGAAATGAACCATTAATAAAAAGGATTTTATTAATTAACTTTTCACTGAACGCACACTACTTTGTAAGTTAATTTGCTTTTGGAGGTCAGTTTAAATAAAAATGTAAATTTTATAACAAGCAAGGATTTAATGACTCCAATTTATTATATGAACAACATTTTCGACAACTTTCGACTATTCTCAGAAATTTCATTTTCAAATATTTACTTCCAAATTGGGGGATGGATGACAGAAAACCGATAACAGGTTGCCTAGCAACGAGCAGAATCCTCGAGGAGATTTGTTCTCTGTTTGCGAGATCTTGTTGTTGAAATCTTTCGCAAATTGAATTTCCCTTCAATGTTACTTTCAATGACAACTTGTTTTTATAACTTTGACGTAAAATGAATTAGAAAGCTTATTAACGCCTTTTAAGAAATATATATGTTTATCTATATGTATATATACTGTAAATATTATTGAATTGATTGGTCAAAAAATTATATTATTTATTGATAAGAATTTCCTAAATATCAATTAAAAAGAAATCGTGAACCTTTAACGTACTCATATCGTAAAATTTTAGAGATCAAAATACTTATCTGCTAATTTGTTGGATGGTGTGGGTTCCATTCTAAGACAAAGCCAATATTTGTATAACCCAAATTGCATTCGAATCAGAAACCTACTTGGTTTGCGAGTGGCAGATGTCACTGACATTTTATTCTAATCTTTTATCGATCTTTTCAAATATAAGGCGCTATTTAACAGTTGTAGAGCTACACTGCTGTTTATTTCTGAATGGGTCAGCTCGACTGAGAC
Organism: Teinopalpus imperialis; assembly: GCA_029286865.1. Taxonomy (NCBI): domain Eukaryota; kingdom Metazoa; phylum Arthropoda; class Insecta; order Lepidoptera; family Papilionidae; genus Teinopalpus; species Teinopalpus imperialis. The sequence goes on along the minus strand of JAGSMU010000036.1, from coordinate 5,894,906 downwards.
AGGACCACGTCTTCACAGAATACCAGTATGAAATAACAGCATAATACTACTGTGTTTCGTCTGGTGAGTGTAAGGATCCCAAAACCTTTGTTACTGGTGACAAGGCATTCCATCACAGTCCTCAACGGTGACTACGCATTTCCATTATGATTCCTTGTCAAGGATGAATGTAAATTTCATGGGCACCAGGAATCACTTGCCATCAGGTGAACTGTGTGCTCGTTTGTTACTCTGAATGTAATAACAAAAATAAATCTTAGAGAAGGACACGTCAAGAAGACACTACACAGACATACTTATGTACAGACACTATACATCCTGGTGGTTTAAGTAGACAAGGAAGACATCGTTATCATCGTCTTGGTCTATGTGTACCTAATATAAAAGAATTAGTGATGCGAAACACCTAATATTATATATTAGTAGTAATAACTGTATCTTACTAATTAGGACATACCTTTAAGTGAAACTAACGCTCCATGCTTCAGCAAACTTATCGCTTCGTCGGTTCTCGTGTGATAAACCTTGCGTATAAAAATGTTTACAGTAAAATACACACACAAACTTAAAAACATAAATGACAATCGCGTGGTTTATACATCAAACTACATGACTGCTATGTCCCGAATCCATAGTTCGATTCCCAGCTGTGGAACAATATTTATGCATCAAAATTTTCTTCTTGTTTCTGTATTTTTTTGAATCACTGACACTGTATATTATCTATACATATATAATTACTTGTCCTAACTGACTGACTGATTCATCAACGCAGAGCCTAAACTGCTAGGACTGAAAACTTGAAATGTTTGGCAGTTGATGCCTTTTATGTTGTAAGAATCCACTAAGGGAGGATTTTTGAAAATTTCCCCTAAGGGGTTAAAATAGAGTATGACAAGATGTATGGACGTCCGTCATTTCAAAGTATGAAACTCAAAATTTCATATACCTGTTTCTATTTAGAACTATTTTTTTTCGGGCTGTTGGCCGCTGTTAGCCCGAGGGCTTTTACAGTTTCACCGGGTTGAGAGGTGACCGAGTGCTTATGGCACTCAGTCGAGACCTCTATATATGGGTAACAAGCCTCGACTTGGACCGACACCCTGTTTCGCGAGAGCGTCTGACACGAGGGTGCCCGAAAGGGCCAAACCTCGGTTCGGTCAGTTGCTTCTGACAGAGGATTATCTAAATTAATATCGCTATTATTATTAAATTTTTCGCCTATAAGGGTGAACTTGGGGTTGTAAGTTTATGTGGGAAGTTCGTCACTTTTGAAGAAAGAAGCATGAAATTCATTAAGAAAGCTTCTTATATAAAGTTTAGGCAAAATGTTATGAATACGTTTACATCTAAGATCGATAGGTGGCGTTGTGCACTGTTTCTAAATCACACTATGGTTTCATTGCATGGCTTTTAGCTTTATTTTACTTCAAACTACGAACCGATTTTAATATTTGCGAAGATGTGGTCAACAGCTAATTACTTAATATTCGTAGATAAAAAATAAACGGAAACAAAAACAGTTTCTAATATTTCCATTGTTTTCACAGGAAGTCGACTACACCGACAAATCAGAAGAATGTCCCCATCCAAAGTTCAAGCGTATTTTGAAACTACTGGGGCACCTGGATCGCGAGGCTCGAATCTGGGACAAGTTGCCGAAGGAGTGCCACACTGTCATGGAAGTTCGTATAGCGTCCACGCACTCCGGTTGGCGGGGACGTGGGCTGATGAAGGTCCTTTGCGAGGAGTCCGAGTGAGTATTGATTTATTTATTCTAATAATAATTTATACTCACAATGAAAATTGAAAAAATAATACAAAACTATATACTACTGAGCGTAGGTATCTTCTGAAAAGAGAATTGGTTTTGAATGGCTATCTTCCGTCGTAGAGGCCAATGCCCAGCAGTGGAGTAACAATATGTGGTATAGTCGTTAAAGTACCAAAATGCTGGTCGCGCTTAGGTTAGACACAAAAAGTTAGTTTTAGGGTCTGGTCAGCCACGATGCCATCTTAACCTTCGCACCTACATATTCTCCATCGTTCCATGTCCAGTTTATAGCTACAATACAGATGTACCACGACTCTGTATCCACGGCTACACCGAACATCTTTACACGGCCATGTGATATATATATATATATATATATATATATATATAACAATAAAAGTAACAAAGGAGCACACAGTTCACCTGATGGCAACTGATTCCTGAGGCCCATGACGTCTACATTCATCCTTGACAAGGAATCATAATGCAGATGCGTTGTTACCCTTGAGGTCTGAGATGGAATGCCTCGTCACAAGTAATAAAGATTTCCGGATCCCTACACTCACAGCACCCAGCTACATAAGCATTATGCTGCTATTTAAACTGGTATTATGTGAGGGCGGGGTCCTACCCCGGTCGAGCTGACCTATTTATTCTGCAGCTAGAAACACACTGCAATGTTGCTCTACCACTGTTATATAATAGTAACAAACCAGGTTACCTAGATGTATTGATATGGATAAGATTTACCTAGTGGTAAGTAATTAATGCTACGGCCCTACTCGACAGACAGGAAAGATGGAGATGCATTGTCATAATACTCCAGTACTTTTAACAGTTCCTTGTTGGCACGTAGAAATATACCAAACAATAAAATACTAATCATGTCACTTAAGGAATGTAAATTATTCAAATACTGTATATAATGTACTACGTACTATATTTAATATATAATTATCACGATATCACCTTGACATTATTAATTTATGCTGTTGTATTAACACTTTTATGGTCGACAATTGTTCGCTACACATTACTTCAATGATATTGTCTTTAAGTTATAATTGACTCTTGTACCTAGTATTTAACTTTATAGGTTATGTCTTGTTGCTAGCGAATTAATTCTAATATAAATAATGCTCTGTTAATTGTTTTATTGAGATTAATTCAATTCTTCACGCTTCGATCCGCTTGTTATGTTCAGGAATTTATTTTTCTGTTCCGCGTTAGGGTGTTGTTGCATTAAACCGATGATTGGTTGTGTTGTGCCTACATTTTACGAACAATCGTTTACTTCCGCATTGTTAATTTAAAATATACAGCTTTTATTAACTTTTATATATGCATGGACTGTATATACCATATCTTATTTAATTTCTTCCTAGATTAATTTAAACTCTTTTCTAGTTATAGGTTTTGGTTATTCATTAGAATTATGACCTAAGCGTAGTTAGTAGTGACGGAAACTATTAAGCGATAGGTTTAAGATCTAATTATTCGATTTATACCTAATCAAAAATCTTTACTTTAAATATTACCTAAGATTGAAATTAAAATTACATAAAAATCAATAATCTATACACTTGCGATTGTTGGTTTGCATCAGTATAATATGTAGTTATACTATTTATTTTGTTAATTCGTTCCATGAAGTTGGTATAAGTAACTTGTTTGTTGATTAAACTAAATCCCTTCTCAAATGCTTTTATTGCAATAAGTTTTCCTTTTCTTTTACTATTTTTTTTGTTTCTGTATTCGTCACATGGATACCCAGCATCAACAATAGTGGTCAACATCAGGAGATAAATGCTACCCCAATAAATAGGCACAATTATTTATTTCATCTCTTCATATCTTTGAAAGACCGCCTATACGATAAGATTAGACTGTTTACTCACAAAACACGCTTAAAATAGCAGCAAGGGTTATCCTTATCATTTGTGATGAGGAACTCCACCGTTGACCTCAGGGTTGACAGAACATCTTCATTATGATTTCTTATCCGGAAAAATTTGGGTGTCATGGGTCGCAGGAATCACTTAAGGTGAACTGTGTGCTCATTTCACCCTCAATACATAAAAAAGATGTCAAGCTTAAAACTGACATTATTTAATTTAGTAGAATATCAAACTTACCATATAAATACTTCAAATTACAAAAGTTCAATCATCTCGGCCATCATCAAAAGGTAATGCATTAAAACTTGACTTATATCACCTTGAAGGAAATTGAATATACGCTAACACCACTCGCAAAATTATATCAATATGCACATTGACTCAAGACTGTGTCAAATCAATTATACAAATTGTTACATTTAACGTCTGGGTGAATTATATTTCTTCTTCTAGTGTTTTGCCCACTTTAAAAGCTAGACGAGTGGTTAAAATATATACCAACATACGTTTTTTTTTATTTTATTACGAATAATTATTACTAATATGAATAAAGTTTTATTTTATGAACAAGATAGATACTAGAATAAAACTAATATCGAATCCATGTACTATTTAACATGTACAACAATATTTTTAAAAAAACAACGGTAAGGTAAGGTACGGATATCATAATGTATAATATATATATATATATATATATATATATATATATATATATATACGATTATATGACAATATACTTCAATGACTACAAACACTAATAGTAAATACTAATCAGATCAAATGAAGCTTTATATCAAGTAGGTTTATACAAAACTAACTTTAACTTTTGAATCGTCTAGATAGCTAATAGAACCAACGTCTACCAACATATACCAGTACGAAGATCAAAAAACATAGGAATAACAATAATTACACGTTGATCCTTAATCGACGATGAATGAGGGTGTAGTGGGATACAGAAATCACTGATCGTCGGGTTAACTATGTGCTCGTTCGTCACCCTAAATATAGGAATAACAATAATTACACGTTGATCCTGATCGACGATGAATGAGGGTGTAGGATACAGAAATCACTGATCGTCGGGTTAACTATGTGCTCGTTCGTCACCCTAAATATAGAATAACAATAATAATTACACGTTGATCCTTGATTGACGATAATTGAGGGTGTAGTGGGATACAGAAATCACTGATCGTCGGGTTAACTATGTGCTCGTTCGTCACCCTAAATATAGGAGTAACAATAATTACACGTTGATCCTTGATTGACGATGAATGAGGGTGTAGTGGATACAGAAATCACTGATCGTCGGGTTAACTATGTGCTCGTTCGTCACCCTAAATATAGGAGTAACAATAATTACACGTTGATCCTGATCGACGATGAATGAGGGTGTAGTGGGATACAGAAATCACTGATCATCGGGTTAACTATGCTCGTTCGTCACCCTAAATATAGGAATAACAATAATTACACGTTGATGCTTGATCGACGATGAATGAGGGTGTAGTGGGATACAGAAATCACTGGATCGTCGGGTTAACTATGTGCCTGTTCGTCACCCCAAATATAGGAATAACAATAATTACATCGTTGATCCTTGATCGACGATGAATGAGGGTGTAGGATACAGAAATCACTGATCGTCGGGTTAACTATGTGCCTGTTCGTCACCCTAAATATAGGAATAACAATAATTACACGTTGATCCTGATCGACGATGAATGAGGGTGTAGTGGGATACGAAATCACTGATCGTCAGGTTAACTATGTGCTCGTTCGTCACCTAAATATAGAATAACAATAATTACACGTTGATCCTTGATCGACGATGAATGAGGGTGTAGGATACAGAAATCACTGATCGTCGGGTTAACTATGTGCCTGTTCGTCACCCTAAATATAGGAATAACAATAATTACATCGCTGATCCTTGATCGACGATGAATGAGGGTGTAGTGGATACAGAAATCACTGATCGTCGGGTTAATCCATGTGCTCGTTCGTCACCCTAAATATAGGAATAACAATAATTACACGTTGATCCTGATCGACGATGAATGAGGGTGTAGGATACAGAAATCACTGATCATCGGGTTAACTATGTGCCTGTTCGTCACCCTAAATATAGGAATAATAATAATTACACGTTGATGCTTGATCGACGATGAATGAGTGTAGTGGGATACAGAAATCACTGATCGTCGGGTTAACTATGTGCTCGTTCGTCACCCTAAATATAGGAATAACAATAATTACATCGTTGATCCTTGATCGACGATGAATGAGGGTGTAGGATACAGAAATCAATTGATCGTCGGGTTAATCCATGTGCTCGTTCGTCACCCTAAATATAGGAGTAACAATAATTACACGTTGATCCTTGATTGACGATGAATGAGGGTGTAGTGGGATACAGAAATCACTGATCGTCGGGTTAACTATGTGCTCGTTCGTCAAATTCTAAATATAGGAATAACAATAAAAACACGTTGATCCTTGATCGACGATGAATGAGGGTGTAGTGGGATACAGAAATCACTGATCGTCGGGTTAACTATGTGCTCGTTCGTCACCCTAAATATAGGAATAACAATAATTACACGTTGATCCTTGATCGACGATGAATGAGGGTGTAGTGGGATACAGAAATCACTGATCGTCGGGTTAACTATGTGCTCGTTCGTCACCCTAAATATAGGAATAACAATAATTACACGTTGATCCTTGATCGACGATGAATGAGGGTGTAGTGGGATACAGAAATCACTGATCGTCGGGTTAACTATGTGCTCGTTCGTCACCCTAAATATCACTAAAAAAATAAAAGGCACAAAATCTTGATAAGCTTGTGGATCTGGCGAATAAAAATATATATATTAATATGGCAACAAACAAACGCACAGTCCACTTGATGTTTAGTTACTCCTCGACCGATTCATAGTCTATAAAGAATCATAATGTCGACGCGATATAAGATAAAAGATGCTCTGTCACCAACGATAAGGTTTCATTCACTCACCAGATGAAATAGTATTGGCAAGATACTAATTTCGCTTGTACCCTGCGTAATGGTGGCCCTGTCCCCATCCCAACGCGATAGTCTCAGATTAATGCTATTCTCAGTATATTTTTTTTAATAAGTCCTAGTGCGCAGTCGATATCGTATCATAATAATATAAATATCGTAGTAGTCGTAATCGATTAGAAGGACATAACGTTCGGACACCAGTGAAACCTTTCAATTGACACCACACTCGCTACCTTTGTTTAATTTATATAATTATATGTCGTCATATTTTGTGGGTGCAATATCGGATTTTGATTCATGACGTCATAAAGCATGTAATGTGGAACTTAAAAACGTAAGCGAAGTGAACGAATTTGTCTTAATCATGATAAGTAATATTTTAAGAGTTATAAGATAAGGGAGACAACATAATTTGTGCCTGAAAACTTAATGAATAGATAAGACGTTGAGTTATATTTATTCAGCCAATAACAAGTTACCGTGTTGGTACGAATGGACATGGATTGTTGTTATATTTAAAAAAAATATTAATAATTTGTTTATTATTCACTCCAACTTAAAAGCTACTGCGGTAAAATTTCGCTAATCATACTTTAAAGTATTAAACTGTAAAACAAAACAACCTATATGTTGTGTATGCAGATAAGTCAGCACATAGCAATCATAAAAAAGCTATTAATTTCATTATAGCATATCGTTAAATTAAATTTGATTGACTGGTTGATGTCTTACTGATTAATATCAACCACGGTGACATCTTCAGTTTGTGACCAGTTGAACCAGTAGAACAGTAATGAAGATTAGCACAAATACAGAGGCACTCACTCTACGTCTCCTGCCTTAGACCATTGATCGAATGAAGGTTCGAATACACGGTGACATACTCGCACACATAATACATCCAGCCCCGAAAATCAAGAATTTTCACAGCACAAATATTGTTCCCCAGTCTCAGGAATCGATCCCTGGACCTACGCCGCAGTGGTGAGGCATTCTGACTCCACTTATAATAGTGTTAAGACTGCGAAAAAGTTGCCATGTGTATAAAATTTTAATTATGAAGACGCCGCAATCAATCACCAGTAAATTAGAAATCTAGCATATTTATCTATCTACTATAACCGTCAAACGGCTAACCACAAACGGAATCGGTAAAGTTGGGTGTCAGGTTAAGTTGCCTTTGAAACGTAGCAAACTAATCATGATATTTATGTTTGTTTTATTATCTTTTTAAATTCCTTTTTTTTAAGTTACGCATAAAGGCGGAAGGCATGAAAATTTCAGGGTGACGTTAGCCGTTAAACAAAATTATGTTTTATTTTTAATTTGTCATTTCTCTTATGCTTGCTAAGCTTCTCACCTTGAAAAATTAATATAAATTAAAATAAAATATTCATACAAGTACATACTCACTCACCACACGACAACGTACTATCTTTGACAGAGGCAGAACCACGCTGCAGCCTATTTCTAGCGACAGCATGAATGGTCGGCACGAGTGGGGAAGAACCACATGCTCACTGATTACCAGTGTAAAATAACATAATAAGCCCACTGTGTTTCCACTGGTGAGTGTAGGGATTTGGAGATCCCCATAATTGGTTATGAGGCATTCGATATCAGTCCTCGTGTGTGACGATGCATCTGCATTATGATTCCTTATCGAGAATGTATGTGTGTACTTTTGTCGTTCTTATTACAATAAAAAAAACAATGCAATCGCCACGGTTTTTAATATGGGGTATATCGAACAAATTCTACACTCGTAAGATGTTTTTTACAAAGGCGAAAAAAAAATAAAACAAAATATAAACCTATTCAGACTTGTTGGCCTTCAACTCTCACTATCGACCAGGAAGTAATGCTAACTCTCCGACCGTTACAGGCTTCAATTATCAAAAGTTCCCTGATAGATAAGTTAAATTATATTCGCAATTTAAACCATCGCGAAGGCACACTTTTTTATAGATAGGTTCACTTGTTTTGATGATGAGGTCACGCATTGAAAAGCTGTCTGCAAAGAACATTGCTAGCGTGGATAATTGTTTTATTTTGATTTTTTTTTTTGCACAGCGCTGTGTAAACAATACACCTCGAGGATATCTTGTACAAGTGATACAATCATTTTTATACATTTTACAAATTTATTTATCAATTTGTTATAACATCAAACACGAACACTTATTCACTGGTATTTTTTTTATTTGTTTTCTTATAAAGTATGAGTAAAGCTATTATAACATTACTAATATACCGGTTAACCACTCCAACTAAGCTGAAAATGCTTGTGCTAGGACTCTTCCTTAATAATTAAGGACCCACATCAATCGGGGATGAAAACCAATGCGTCTCTTTACCATTTTTACGTACAATAATTATATATACAATTATAAACTAGAAATCAATTGCCTAATGCTTTGACTACGCTGTGCGATACGATGTTGTAGGTTCGAATCCACCATTAGACTATTGTCGTAAACCACTTTTAAACCACCTGCCACTTACTGAAGCACTTACAAAAGTCCCAACAATCCACCTGTAAATAAAAGGCGTAAATAATTACAAACAATAATAACAAACTGTTTAAAATATCGGTACTCGGCGTTATAAAATATTATATAATATTATTTAATCTTGAAAATGTTTATATGAAAATAATGCACCTTACAAATACATAATCAATAATAATCACATCCATTCACCATAAATAACAGATGCTATCAACAAATTTTACATTACAAACGTTATATAGTTATAGTTTTAATAAACAAACGCCATTCAATAATCTCCATACAATTGGCACGTATGACTTCTTGAGCATCTCATGACAGGATAATATGATCTTAATGCGCTTTATACGATTGTGGTGTCGGATATACGGAGGACATGAGACTACGTAATTGCGATGTTTTTGTGTGTGACGCGACTAATTTGTCAAACAGTTCATTCTCTCCTTGTCACATCATTTATCTAGTGTTATTAAGGGCAATGAACAGATGTGAGTTGCATTAAAATTAATACAACTTTTAAGATTGTACAGAACGTATATCAACCCGGTGAAACTGTAAAAGCCCTGGCCTGCCTGGCTAACAGCGGCTCTCAGCGCAAAAAAAAAAATACACATGTATTATATTTTTTAATACTAACTTTTACCAACGCCTTCACTTCTAAACGAGTACCTCTTGTGGCAATGTATTGCAACGACTGAACATGATTTGTTTCAACATATCTTATTTTTAAGATGAGACCTAACTTGGAAACATGGAAAATTGTATTTTTATTTTATTAAATATTAGCATAATAACTGCTATTGGCATTACAAATATTCTTGTTAACCACTTCCTGTTCCTTCCTGAAAAAAATTTAATTAAATTTTCACCAAAAACAATTAACGCATATTTTATGAAAAACATTATACATTCAAGTAGGTTAAGACCTACACCAATTAAGAGTGTCTTATCGAAGCAAAATTAAATTACTGTCCTTATAATGCCAACCTTGGTAAAACTGTTTAATTACATTTATTATGTATAATTATTATAATACGTCTTCGTCTATCGTCTCGATATATTCTTACTGAGTTTAAATAGTCACTCATACACGGAGTTTAGGTGATTGTGACAACATTATTAACTACTTTATTAACTTTTATTAGAACATGCTACGCGTAAAAATACTCACATGGAAGACATATTAATGCAGAGACAAAGGGTATTTATATTATAGAAGGATGAGCGTAGACTATATATTAACGCTACACACTTCATAATTAAAACATGTACACAGAGACGGTAAATATTACGCCAATTCATATTCTAAGGATTAAGATAAAATGCCTGGTAATCAGTAAAAAGGTCTCGAGTGTCTTTCGCTTACCAGACGAAACACGACTACACTAACCCTCTATTTTACATTTTTAGTGAAAACTAGATCCTTCCCTTGCATTTACCATATAAAGAGAATCCAAAATCCGATTATCGCAGACTGTATAACCTCTGCTGCTAGTCTATTGAAGTTTGTAATTGAAAATTTTATATTATATAAATCTTTCAGACGGATTGCTAGTGAGGTGAACGCAGGCGCTATGCGTATGGACACAACTTCGTTTTTCTCAGCGGGCGTTGCAGAACGACTCAGCTACAGGCAAGTGGTCCATATTAATTTATTGTATTTATACTTTATTTACACAATTAAAACAAACATTGTATAAAAAGGGAAACGTAGTAACAAAAGCCATCCTGTATAAAAGAAGGCATTTCTTTGGGTTCAGAAGAGAATATATCACGGGTGCAAGAAATTACACTTCTTTTTATGCCATACAGTCGAATATTAAAACCTCATTCAATACCACCACTTGCGGAATATATATATATAATAATAAGTATAAATATTTTTTTTATATAATTATATTTATAATTAGTAATATAAAAATTTATAATATCAATATTGTAATATTTTTATCTACAACAAATCCTATAAAGTGAAAACAAGTTTATAAGTATTTGAATTGATTACTTATAAACTTTCAAAAAACATTTGATATGGTTATCATATCGTTATAAGACTGTCTTTGTGCATTAAATGACTGTTTGATTCTCTGAGCTTTATTAAATGACAGCGCGGCCATTTTGTTCAGAATTAATTAAAAAAACCAAGGAGCATTATTTTCACAACAAAAAATGTTGGTTTTCGGGTCTGGATTTGTCGTTTAAATGTTCCCTTTATACTGAATACGAGCAACAAGTGAATATCTCCTGTTACAATACTTAATGTGTGGAATTGTTTCTTGTCAAAATAAGGACGAGGTAAAACGTATACGATCGATAACGATGTGGCATTTTATCTTATAAATCACAAAGAGGTGTTCATAAATAAAATAAAGAAATTGTAAAATAAAATAAAAAAAATTAAATAAAAAAAAGAAAGAAAAATAGAATATTCTCCTTGCATTCTCTTCATCATCATCATCTTCTTTGGCAGCTTCCTCATTACATTGTTAAGCTTAAGAAAATTATTTATTTAAGCCTCCTCTATTTCTCACCATAAATTTTCTCGTAGATCCGTCTTAACCACCCTTATAAACTTGGCCGACAGTTATCAGCTATTTTGATTCCCCTGAATTCGGCATAGTAAATTATTAATATTTAAACAATTGTACATTAATAATTTATTATGTAATAATTTATTTGTTATATACAGGAGAGTTTACGGCATCTTCTATGAGGAGATTCCATACGCACCACACCCACCCGCACCTCATCTGGAAGCCAGAGTTTACATCAAAGAGCTATAAACAAAGTAAGTAACTTGAGCGACTTGTTACGTACAGAGTCTTTCTTTGAGATGATCCGTACACATACTAATACCAATCCCACCAATGATTGTAGTTCTCGAAGCAGGTCATGTGTGAACTTGTAGGTATTGCATAAAGTAAATTAACAGTCTATAAATTATATATAATTCCCAATTCTGGATAAAGACCTCTCTAGAAAGGGTGTTAGAGCATAACCCGTCTCCACTGCGGATTGGCGGAGTAAACCCATCGCCCTATGATTTTTTTTCTGAAAGAAGTAAAAGAATGAATAAATGAAAAGAAGATATAATTTTTTATAAACGTTTCCTCGCGGTGTATATCTTCCCCGACGAGCACGTGTTAAATAAGCATTTGAAACTGCAAAAATTTCATTGATGTTATTGGTAATTGAACTCGAATCGCTCGCGTACACATGTCTACGAAATATTTTTTCACACTTCGCAAATTTTCTCATCATCAAAAATTATCTAACTAAAATGTTTTTTATTCCAGAATCACCATCATCGGCGGGTTACCAATAGAATTAAGGCATTTAATTGCGTATAACTTTATGAAGCACTTGAATATCTAAAGAGCAGAAAATGTACTCGATAGATTTAAGATTGTGTTACTCCAGTTACCTTATGATAAATATATGTACTTCTAAGTGCTTAGTGCTAAGTGCACACTATATGTATTACTCCTTTGTTTTATTATTTGGCTTATTATAAAGAAATATACAATTACATATTGTGTAAGTGTAAGAAAAATATTACATCCAGATCCAGTAATCTTTTAAACTTTAAATGTTTTAAAATCAATAATTAATTGATGATTTTAAAACATATAATCACTTTACTATGAATAGGATAATGAATTTTTCATTCAGCAAAAGATTAATATTATAAATTAATTTCATTCATTTTTATTTAATATCCACAAAGTTTAGAGCACAAACTAAGTATATTATATATTTGTTATATTTATAATTAGTCTTTGTTAGCACTTTGATGCCTGCGTAATTTTCTTAAATATTTTTTTTATAACGTAAGCCCAACAAAGTGTTTATTTATAGACTGATAAATATGTACCAAATTTGTGAAAATATCTATCTCTGTCACGTTTGTACCTAAAATATAACATTGGAACTTTATATTAGGATTAACATTACGAGAAATTAGCGCCTTGTAAAAGAAAATAGCAATTTGTAAGTAAAAAAAATATTTGTCTAAGACATATTGAAGGGCTTTAAATTTCATTGTTTTCGATGTTGATTTTTTAACGCAGTTCCTTTAGAAAATATATTCATTCAATGTGTTATGTTTATATTATAATAATAAAATAAAAAAGATTCAGAATTATAAAATTGTCGTAGCTTCTTTTGGATGGATCGTCATCAATGTAAAGCTTAGTCAATTTCCTTGTGATCTTATTTATTATATTTGAATGTTTAGATAAATGAATATCAATAAAGAAATATAAAATCAACGATTTTTTTATTCACCATCTATTGACCAATAACCATTATTATTAACTATACCTTATCTTTGTAATATTTTCCTAGGCGTGTCTTAATAAAAATAAATCATCATTATCTCTGATTAAATCATTTAACCGTAGTTATTAATTAATGATGTACCTGTAATAAATTCTGAGTGATCACATCGCTATACTTATTGTGTAACCGTATTTGGAATCACCAATACACGATCGTCAAATATAAATAAACGAGACATCACTACACCAGTAGTGCAAATTATTTAAGGGTAAGACAATTTAATATCTGTAAAGCGACATTTTAATAAATATGTTTCTATTAGTATCTTTCAAAAAATTACATACTATCATAATCTTGACATATACATATATAGTATTTTTAATCATGTATCTTATAGCTAAGTAATCAGCGTATCTGATTTCCAAAACTTAAGGCAGTATATGCCACTTAAGAATATCATATGACGTCATTTACATGAGTAGTATATACCTACATGATTCCAGTAAAACATTTTTCTTTTTTTTTCATTTTTTGTTAATGAAATAATTTTCTTGTCTGAGGAAAAAATTAGGTCACGACTTATCCCACATTGTACATGGATTATTTGTACCATCTATCTGCCTTTCAAAAAAATGTGTAAAAAAAGTTAAAAAGATAAACTGGTATAACGAATACAAATAAATAATATTGCCGGCGTACGTGTTCAATGAATAATAAAAACGTTATAATTATATGAGACTATATGTTCTACGTTTCATTGTTTATTTGTTATGCAAATCTGTAAATGTTAAGAAATATCTGTCTAGAGCACTGACGTCGATTGTTTTATATCAGTAGGAGTTTGACAATGAAAAATAAAAAATAAAGACCTGTCCTTGCGCATTCTCTACGGAGAAATACCTGTAGCAAAATCGAATACAAAAGACCACCACCTTTCGAGAGTAAACAGATTTACATACTTTTAGCAAGATTCAGTAAAATGAAATAGCAATAGGCTGGCAATAGCAATAGCTCGTAGAGCAGACGCTAGATGTAGAGCGATGGGTCTACCAGACAGAGCAACGACCTACGAAAGACTTGGAAGTGTGAACGTACGAAAGAGGATTGATACCATTACTCCATACTGGAAAAAAAGACGCTAGATTTTAATGTTTCTAAATTGAACACAATCAAAAATAACCTATAAAGGTTGTACTAAAATGTCAACAGCTAACAACTGAATTGTTGCCATAGGTACATTCAGAACAGCCCTTTAGTCCCGGCCTTATAGAATAGGGGTAAGATACGCCCTGTCTGTCGTGCAAGGCGACTAAAAGGGGACTTCAGGGGTGCGGGCGATCAGGTTGGGGGCTCTAGCCATCCGGGTAAGCGAAGCCAGGGAGAACGGCAACTCGAAGTGGTCTCGAGTTGCCGAACTCCCCTGGACCATGCTTAGACACTGTGCAGAGGGGCACCGGTGCGTTCCTTAGGAGATCTCGGAGCCCCTTCCATTGTATTGAAAATGATCACCGGGGGGGTTTTAGTGGAAAGGAATACCACATAACCCCCAGGTAGCAGGGTTCGAATCTAATGGGTAAATCTGATCTAAATGGCATATAATGGGTAAATCTTCCAAAAATTCACCCATTATATGCCTTACATTGGTCTAATTACATATACTTGTCATGATAGAATACAAGAAAGGCGACAATGAGTGTATGGCTAATGTTTTCTCTAATACTTGCCACAGCGTTATAGTATAGTTAGTATAGTTTTAACAGTGCAGAGCCACATTGAAGCTTGTTTATAGCTACAGCTTGAATAGGTCAGCTCGGCCGCACTTACTAGTACTTACTAGGCCATCACAGACTGCCAGTATGAAATATCAGCATAACACTGCTGTGTTTCGTATAGATAGCGGAGAGAATCGGAGACCCGATTATAACTGATGAGGCATTCAATCTAAGTCCTCAAGGGTCACGTGTTATATCATTAGCAACGGTCATCACTTAACATCGAGATGAGAAAAAAAAGTATATCCACCATAACTCATAACAGGAGGACTTCACTAGTGTGTAACTTATAAACATGATTTTATCTTACCGGTTATGTTTTCCGGTTATACCACATATGGAGGAAAAATTGTAGTAGCTCGTCACCTTAATACGTTAGGTACTTATTTTTATCTTTATACAGTTATAATATAAATACGCGCCTCACGGACCGGTCGCTTACAACGTACAACTTGCACCGGCCGAAATTATACAAAACATTCTTATCTCCTATACCGGACTGTTGTCTCATATAACACTGTGATAATCTTACACATAATTGAGATAAAACTGTTGGACGAATTAACTTGTAAGCAGGTAAGTTTGTGTGCGTGTGTTATTTTAATTATTGTATTTTGTGCGACTAACATTATCGACGGAACGTGTGTTTGTCATCGAAATTATTTGATGATTCAAAACATAATAACGTTTTAAAGGTCTATAGAAGAATGATAACTTAATAATAAAAACTCGTACACGTCCAGTTAATGTCCCGCATGCGTTAAGGTATTTTTATTTTAATTATTTCCGATTACTATCTTATTTTGAGTATGTTCTTATTCAATTGAATAGAATTCATTCGTAGTTGTATAAATGAATAATGTTTCCTATATGCGTGTTAAAAATAAAAACCACTCGTGTTGAATGGTTTTGTTTTTCGATGTGTATTGTAAATAATATCAGATTTTTATAATTTTTTTTTAGTTTAAAAATATAATTATTCGAAAAAAATATATGTATATAAAGAACATATGACAGTGATAGAGTTACCCACAGTTAGTTTGTAGCAATAACCCGGTATATTCATGATATGCTTATGAATACCAGGATAAAATAACACCTCATTGCTGCTGTGTTTCGCCTGATCAGTGTAGGGATCCGGAGTACTACTAAAAACGAGGCATTCTATCCTCAGATTCGATATGGAATAAAGAACGCGCCTACGTCTGCGTCTGCATTATGATTCCTTATCAAAGATGAATGTAGATTACAAGAATCAATATATATATATAAACATATATATAATTTTTTTTATCTTTTTCAGGATTTTTACGTTCAAAAGATGTCGGAGTTACAAGGATTTACTGTAGCGCTCATACAAAAGGAAGATTATGACGAGGTTATGAAACTACTTAGGAGGTGAATATGTTTAGAACGAACTTCTTGTCTTCTACCGAAATAGCATACGAAGGCCTCTAAATGAGCCTCCATACTACATTTATAGAATAGAGACGTGATTTACATTATTTATATTAACGCCTGACATAAGTATTTACATTTAACTTCTATGTAATTTCCTGTAGGACGTTGTACTAACGATCTTATAATCTATTTATATATGATATAAATTAAATTAAATTAATTCTAATGTTTCCGTTTTTCGCAATCAGCAATACGGTACTGAAAATTACTAGTTGAAAAGCGGACTGACTTGAAATGAAACTTCTTGTAGTGCGATTTGCTTAAAAATTCATGATGATCGAATTTGAGGGCAATGTTTCCATATAACGCTTAAAAATGAAACGTTTCTAACGTAATCGATACTATTGATAAATCTATATTATTTCAAGTCTTTTTTTTATGACATTGAGAGTAACAAACGAGCACACAGTTAACCTGATGGTAAGTGATTCCTGCGGCCAATGAAATGTACATTCATGCTGACCAGGAATCATAATGCAGATGCGTTGTCACCCTTGAGGACTGAGATGGAATGCCTCGTCACCAATAATAAAGCTCTCCGGATCCCGACACTCACCAGACAAAACACAGCAGCATTATGCTGCCATTTTACGCTGGTATTCTGCGAGGGGATGGTCCTACCCCGTTCGGGATGACCCATTCATTATAGATAGAGACACACTTCAGTGTAGGTCTACCACTGTTACATCTTTACCAATATACTACCAACTTTACACAATCAGTACAAGCGATATTAATGATAATATCGATACGTGAACTGATTCCGTCACCTATCGATAACATCACTAAAATTGTAACTTATATAAGTTCATCGTGTAATGTGAGTAGTATACCTAGTCTGTAAGTATACTCATTTTTAAGTATACCTTACGCGACATAAAATATGCGAGAACTTATTTGTAACGTCATTGAGCCTTGTGGTATTGATGGCATAGCCATAAATAATTGTCTCTAACATGAGTGTATGAAGACATCAATGAAAACCCCCATTGAAATAAACCCAGTTATCAAGTTTACCATAAGATGACGGTGAACCGGATTTTCACTTCATCAGGAATTGACAGTTAATTAATACAACAAATTGAGGATATAAAAGAGTTTATAAAATATATTCATACATTATAGGGATATCATTACATCGTTCTCAAATGACAAATGTAACGTTATATTACAATAAAACTATATGTTTCTTTTAAATACACATGTAGTCAAGGTTCCAATAACTGGGTTATTTTTAGCGGAACGCGGATTAAGTGAGGTTCTCAGAACAGTTGTTTTCGAATCTAATTCGTCAGCCGACCGTGATTATTTAGACAAAAAGTAACTAGTATTGTAACTAACTCCTACCGGTTAAAATAATCATTATAACTGTATTGTTTACGAAACGTCAAGATACGAGTCTTTGACTGATTTCTTCCCATTTAAATTATATTTCACCCAGTTTGATATAAACTATACTAACAGTAACTTTATAAAACCCATAACATAATTAATAGAATGCTCTTTAATTGTGTTTTCATTATTTTCAATACAACTAATAACTTAAATACTGATATTCTACCTACCATGATATTCATAAGCCGAGAATTTTATGCGTGGATTCAATTTATATGGTTTATGTTTGAATCCAATGTATTGGTTATGTGTCAATCCAAATATATGCAAACTTTTCCTTCTCTTTAAGGATAAATCTTTTGTACTATACGTCTTCTTGTAATAATAACCTAACATTTGTTATCTCACAGGTAAAACCTTATGATTTTATTTTCTCCATCTATCAGAAATAGAAATAAACATCTCAAATAACTCAGATCTAAATATGCCAAACAGTGACGTCATAGTAGAGACCGTCGATTACACTGGGTACGTTTCCTACCCTCAGGTTTAGTGTCTAGTATGAGCATTGCCTATACTTTACATAAAAGCTCTGCATATTACGCAATTTTTTTTTGTATGTAACTTTCTGTAGCAACATTGTGATAATAGATTTTTTTGTTCTTATATAATTTATGTAGTTAAAGCATTACTCTAATTGATTTCCAATTGCCGATATTGTGTCTTTGATCACGGGTATTAAATCTAACTTATATTCTATTAAATACATTTATTATATTTTTTCCTTTTCTCTCCTTCTCTTCCCAACTTTTTCCTTTATCTTCACTATACAAGACTGGATATGTTACACCTGTTTATGTGTAATATTATATATTATTTAATTGCTTTTCATTTAACACAATGTAATAAACTCGGACGGATTTCTGAATGCACGGATAATTTAGGAAACTGTCTATGCAATGCCGCCACAATAATAAGTGTGAAGGAAGGAAGTATACAAGTGTTAATTTATCTTAAAACAAACCGTTAAGTACAATTATCATCCAAATGCCTTATATTTACAGGACTTTCTTCGTTGATGAACCGTTGAACCGAACTCTCGGCGTCTGCAAATCGGAATCGGAATCGTGTCCCGAATTGGAGGAGTTCTGTTCGTCTTCCCTAGACGAAGGAATCTCTTTAAAGGCTGTGGACAACAAGGGCACAATAGTTGGAGTGCTGATAAATGAAATGTGCCCAATTACAGAGGTAAAGTATTAGTTATCATTACCATAGATTATCCCATGATCATTAACCGTGATTGCTCAATGACAGGAAACCATGTGTATCGCATGTAGTTAGAAAAAGACTCCCTGTACTCAATTAATTTAATTTCAATTCCAAAGTAGAAGAACATTAAAGGAACACAAACCTGCGCACAATATACCAGATAGTAAATATAGACGACAGCTCTTAAATATCTAGATTTATCCTCAACAAAGATTCAAGATTTGTTTTTACAACGAACAATCAATCAGTTCATCTGATTAGTGATAATTGAGGTCCATGACATCTACCTCCATTCTCATTAACCCCCGTCACCCCTGAGGACTGAAAATGGAACGGAATGGAATGAAATACCTCGTTGGTCTATAATTAACCCCGTGTACTCGGAACGATTTTTAATATGGGCTACCAACAACTAGCAGACTAATTAAAAAAAGCTACTCTAGTACAATTGTACACGACACCACGAAAACCTTCATAGAAGCTTGAAAATGTTTTATTCAAAAATCTGAGCAGCGAAAGCTGTTATAAAAAAAAGTGTGAACTTTTTAAATTACTTTTATATAATGAAACACACACAACTTTAAATGTCAACAATATCGTCTCAGCGGCAACGGCGTTATGTAATTAAGCGGACACACCTGGTCGTGCCGATCCATTCATGTTACAGCTGCTGCCTTCGAAAGGTAGTGTCCGAAAGGTTATTAGTAGACGTTATTAATATGAAATATGTCTGTTTAAAACAATGATAATAATTTAACACTTGTGTTAAGTCTAGAATGCCTCGATGATATCTTTCTGAATTCTCCCCACAATATTATATCGTTCCTCCAGTTTTTGTGGATTAACGATACTAAATAAACGATATTTAAGGATATAGTATTGCTGCCTGGACTGAGAGGAAACGGTTAAAAGCGTATTATTGCATGCATGTATATTTATCGAGCGTATATTCAGGAGCCTTCTTCTTTTGGTTGAAGACTGCTTTAGAATCGGTCCTGAAAAATTTCATTACGTTCGATTGAGAAGTTAATTGATCTCTCGAACACACACATTGAACTGAAAATATTAATTGAATAAAAACTTTATTTTAACTGTTTATATATTAGTGCGTTGTATTAACTAAAGTCCTCTTTTCGTTTTATTAAAACCATTATATTTATTTATTTATTATATACAATAATGAGTATATTTTTCCAGGATATTGGCGTTGCTTTAGCGAAAAAGGCAGAAGCAAGTAACGACCCTAAATTCAAAAAGATACTACACATTCTTGCGCTACGAGAAACAGGTGCTCGATTATGGGAGAAGTTCCCTGGTGAGGATAAACTGGTTGAAGTTAAAGTAGCCGCTACAGACCCAAAGTGGAGAAACAGAGGTATCTTAAACACTTTGGCGAAGGAGACTGAGTGAGTTATGTCATAGTCTAAGCTCTTTGATACCAACAGAAATACTAACATACTTATCACGCCGCAACAAAAAACACAAAGCTGTCACAGAACAAATACGGATAACACTGGTGACTATTTTAGGTTTGCAATAACAATAACGAACGGAAATATCCTTACTTCAACTGTCAGCGTCAAAGTCTAACCCTATACCTAATTCTCCTACAAAACTCAGAGATAGTATTTATCTCAGAGACATTTATAAGATGATAAACACAGAACCTTTTTGGAATTCTGTCATAAGCCTGTGCCGGATTTAGTTGTATC
The DNA here is from genome assembly GCA_029286865.1 of Teinopalpus imperialis. Classification (NCBI taxonomy): domain Eukaryota; kingdom Metazoa; phylum Arthropoda; class Insecta; order Lepidoptera; family Papilionidae; genus Teinopalpus; species Teinopalpus imperialis. The sequence continues at coordinate 5,873,857 of JAGSMU010000036.1, read as the reverse complement.
CCGAGGTACCAGAATTTGAGTATACGCTACGCAAAGCTATAATGCGGTTGACAGTAAGTGCTACATGAGCGCGTCTTGAACATTCTGCCTGTCAGAAATATTTCAGTTTCAACTACACTTGGTAGATAGATAGAATTCAAAAGTCTATGACATAAATTTATTATACCAATACCCAGCTAACAGTTACTGGCTACCAGCTATCCAGTCTTCGGCTTATATTTATAATGAGTATTACAAACACAGGCATGTATATATATATATATATATAACCATAATAGAATTTTTCACCATTTAAACTCTATAAACAAATACTTCGTTAAAATGCTTAACACGTTTACTTCATTATTACACTGACAGTGATTGACGTGTGTAACAAAACGTCAAATAGTCGAAATGTGGACCGTATCCACGTAAAAATAACTTATAATACGTTTACATAAAAATAAATCTAATGCTGCCATGACAAATCAATAACATGCCTTTGAAGCCATGATTTAGATACACAAAAGATTACAAAATTTAACTCGTATGTACATAATTCTCCTTGGGTTTAATGACAATCATGTGTTTTTTTTCTCTAATTATGGCAACTATCATTTTAATAATTCTGCCAGTGTTAGGTCAGATAGAGTTAATATTAATAAATAATTTAATACATGTGCAGTTAAATTAATCATGTTTAAATGACATTTGACATCTTGAAAACCATGTCATGAATGTTGTATGTATGTATTAATCTTCTCATCTCAAGATAAATTCCTTCCCATCCGTCATTGGTTTTATGTGGCCGGTTGATTGCCTCAATTTTCTGATCTAATATTCTTCTATGCTTAAGGATACATCAGCTAGTGCACGTTTAAATTTACCTAGTCTTACCAAAATGTTAAAAAACAAGTCTGATAAATCAGTTTGACAGACGAAACGTGGTCTTTCGTAAGTCCCACTGGGCTATTGTTTGGTCGGTTTGGTTATTGTACTTCGCTGCTCCGTCGCGAGTTTTGGTTACAATTTCTATCCGAGGAACAATATTTGTGTATCATAAACTGATCTTCAAATCTGGGCGTATTATGTCCCATATCCTTCACTAGTGTGAACCTTCTTTACTTGCTAATTGCAGAAGCATCACATCAAACTATAGAAGGAAACGAGTGAGTTCCTCTATGTTTGTGATCTGATCTCTATCTCTATGATCAAATGATTTCAAATTATTAATATTACGACACCAACAAGGCGGGACCCCGTTATTAATGATTTAAACAAAAAGATATTCTTTCTTACATTGAGTGGCGTTGTTACTTACTGATGCGTCTAGTAATTACGAATGAAATTATAAAATCGTTAGTTAATGATAATAAAACATTTTTCCTTATTTCAGAAACTTATTAAAGCAACGAGGTGTCAGAATCATGCGACTTGATTCGTCTAGTGCCTACTCCGCCAAGGCCGCTGAGAGGCTCGGTTTCACCTGCTTTTACAAAGTGCCCTACACAGAGATACAGTTAAACGGTGAGCCTCTCGTAGTGCCGGAGCCTCCACACATATATGATCGTGTATTTGTGAAGAAATTATTTGTGTAGATGTTATATATATTAAATGTGAAATTCTGTAAGTTTTTTAAGTTAATTTATATCAATATATTAACTTAAACATAATATATAAAATTTTTACTGTATTGAATTTTTAAATTGAATTGTTAACTTTTTTTTATATTAAGAAAATTAATACGTATTATAATAATCATATAAAATATATTATATAATAATTTTATCTGGAGAGGAACAGCCTAATTACAGTACATACACATAAAACACTTTTACTTCTCCTCGTCGACAACTCGTTTTAATTAAACCACGTAAAAATTAAAATTATAATTGGTAAAGTCTTAAGTGCTCTTATCCATGTTCGAATTACGGTTGTTCTTCGTGTATATTTCGTCTAGTATGTGTAAAGAACCGGAAACAAAAAAAATGGTAAAGAAGCATTCCATCCCAATCCGGGTTAAAGACAAATTTGTAATTTGAACTTGAACCTTTGTTGAGAATAGATGTAGGGTGTCCATAGTAACTTACTATTAGGTGAAGTATTTGCTCATTTCATTGGTAACGTAAAAAGTATAAAACTTAAAATTAGTAAGGTATAATAAATGTATTGCGAATGGAAACCCTATACGACTACATGCTATATGTCGGCCTATGATATACTATATGGATCGATACATAAATTATTATTATTCAGTATATGGGGAGACGACCTGTGTTAGTTCATTGGTGTTCAAATTTCTGTCATAGATTTATAAAAACTTGTGTGAATGTATACCTTAGAATTTTTACACTGAGATTATATCAGTCTCTCTCTCTCACACACACACACACACGCACGCACACACACAAACATGCAAGCACATACACCACAACAATTGTACACTAACAAGTGTTTAACCGCTATTTATATTTATATTATTATTTTTTTACTATTAACAACTGGGAGGGATACCCAGTGACTTGAAAATAGATTCTTAGTCTAGCTTGAGCATATTTTTTTTTGTAATAAGCCTAATTTGTAAACTTGATGTGGTGAGAAAATAAATTACATACCAAAAAATTATTATTTTTATTATTATTCAAATACATCAGAATATAAACATTCAAACTCACTGTACTGCCATTTTTTTTCTCAACATTGTTTCGTAATTTATACACTACGCCAAATAGGCAGACATTACTTACGAAGTGGTTTGCGATACGTTCATTGTTTGCCAAAGGACATTATATGCTTGTATATTTATATATGTTGATAATAATTCTATATTGTCTATTGTTTTCATTCATAATACATGTGCAATATGTATGCTGTTGGTGTATTTTCAAATAAACAACTTCATGATGCATATGACTCACTCGTAACAAGCGTTACTTAACCGCAATAAAGATGATTTCCTCCTGGTCGATTTCGATCGTATTTATATCTTTTGGGATCGTAGGATATATTATAATACCGTTAGCATTCCCGTAAATACGGAATACGCATCGTCTTTCGTACCTTCCTTAGTATAATATAGTAATACGCATCGTCTTTCGTACCTTCCTTAGTATAATATAGTAATACGCATCGTCTTTCGTACCTTCCTTAGTATAACATAATGCGTATGCAGTAAAATCGAGACGATCCAAATGCAAATCGATATTCTATTCTGACGTACAATCAATAACGAGATTCCAATTTCCAATACTGAATAACACACCTTTTTAAAATCCAGAAAAAGCTGTCACTACACGTCCACTCTACCTCTTTTATTTATTTAATATTGTGAAAAAATTGTCAGAAAAAAATAATATATGTAATTATTATACAACACTATAAAAGAAAAACTTGTAAAATAATATATCAGAATTTATTTCACTTCAAAGTAATAACTTATATTATTAAATTATGACAAAACATTTTGATTTCTGATTTAAAAACATCAATTATCAAAGTTCAATTTTCAATATAAATAAGAGGTAATTTTTTTCACAACTTCAGCGTATGTACTGTCGTTACAATTGAGAGGGCAAGACTCGCATTCTTTACCATCTTCTTTTAAATGCTTACAGCGACTGCAACTTTTCAGTAATTTCCTGAGAATGAAAAATATTATACACTTTATGTCCCACTTAAATAATGTCAGCGACTTCGTTCGTGACGATATCATTTTAGTGGTAAAAGTATCATGTTCGGAATTTAATCGGCTGATGTTATCTAGACCGAATCAAGAATAAGAATGATCATGATAATAATAACGGGTTAATCCCAAACAGCCTCTCAAATCATCTGAGACTGTTGGGACGGGGAAATGCTGAAGACGGTGCTCCTCGATACCGCCTATATCATCCAAAGGTTTTCTCTCTATAATCCCCAGCCGTCTGGCTAAGTAAAACTCCAATAAAATATTAAATGTTTAATTTACCTGTTTAATCATCTAATAGAACATTGATTGACAAACAATATACTTTAAAAAAGTAAAGAAATATTAATAGTCTATGCCAAAAAAGGCTATAGTTAGCTTAACTGATTTTTCATCAAAAAATCCTCCTTTACATTTTATGACTTTTTTCACAAGTCTCGGCTAAGGGCCATCAATTTGTTAATGGTGTCTTGTGATATATTGTTTCAAATTTCACATAAAGCATTCCACATTTCTTCTCGCGAGGATGAGCCACGACTACGGACGTTCCTATCAAGCTCTTCCCACAAAAGTTCAATGGGATTGAGATCCGGTCTCAGAGGAGGCCAAACCATGTTTTTTAACACCCCTTGTGCCTCTTTCTCTTCTAAATATCCTCTACATAATATTGAGCTATGCTTTGGATGCATTATCTTGTTGGAAAATGAATCCATTTCCAATTTATTCAAATCGTAACCCGGAAGAAATGGCATTTTGTTCTAAAATGTTTTTGTAAAACCTTCCTTTTTCAAAATTCCTTCAATTTTAATAATATCCTGGCGATTTGATCTTCACCTTTCCTTGGCTAGAGAAGCAACCCCAGACCATAATTGAGCCACCACCATGCTTGATTGTTGGAACTACACAATCTGACATCATCTTTTCCTGAGCACAGCGTCGAACGTAAATTCTACGTTTTGAACCGAATAGTTCAAACTTTATGATCTTCTTCAGTCCAATCTTGATGGGCAAGAGCCCACTGCAACCGTTTTTTCTTGTTTGCAACCTTAGCAGAGATTTTCAAACTCGGTTTTGTTTACTTCAACGCGAATTTGTAGTGCTGTTAAGCTTGCTGAAAACAACAATGAGATTATCTTCACTAGACGTGGTAGCTCTCGGCCTTCCCGAGCTTGGACGATCTTGAAAACTGCCTGTCTCCCTGTATCGAGTTATTGTGCCATGAACACGATATCTTCGATAACTTCAGTTGTGAAGCAAACTAACGTTCGGATTTGCCTTCATTATGTAAAACAACGATGGCAGAACGCACTTCACTGCTAATTTCTCGAGCTTTTTCCATTTTATGACGTCTTCACTGTAGAAACCACAAGTTTAGATTAATTGAGATTGTTTGTGAACAAACCTAAGTAAACTCGGGTATTATAAATCAGAAACACTTCTTTTCAGGAGCTAAATAATCCTAATTATTGACCAATACTTAACAAAAGCAAAGTAATTAGTAATGAGGACACTAAAAAAATATTATTACGACTCTACCACCTGGCTCTAGCGGAGCGTTTGTCGGCGTTTGAAAACAATAGAAGTTTATTGTCGAATAACTTGAAAGTAAACAAAAGAATGACTTCTTTAAATATTCAATACTAACAATAGAATATGCAGATGTGCATTTCTTTTATTTATCCTATGGGATTTTATTACAATTGATGGTTAATTATGTTATTTATGTGCGGTCTTAAACTTTTGGCCGGCATAAATACTATTACATAATAACTTTTCTTTTTTTCAACTTTTTAATTATTTAGAATTTGGAACACGTATATTATTTTAAAAACTTCTTTCAATTTTCCGCCGTTTCACATATTTTTTCGTGTTCATTGTCAAATTACAATATGAAATGGGGTGTTAAAGAAAATAGGATTGCAGTGATCGCCTTGCACAAAGTGGGTATGGAGTCGTCGGTCATATTCCAGACACTTAAAAATCTTGGTATCAGCCGTATGTTCGTACATTACACTATCAACAGATACAACAATACTTCCTCTGTCGAAGACCAGAAAAGATCGGGGCGGCGGCGTGCTGTTAGAACTATAAAGGCTGTTAATGCCATAAAAAACAAAAACCCCATAAGGAAGCAAAGAATCTTATCGCGAGAAATGAAGATTCCCGCTACGACTCTGTCGCGTATTATAAAACAAGACCTGAAGCTCGATATACAGGACATGCCTTAAATCAATCTTTACAATTAAAAAGAGTGGATCGATCAAAACGCCTTCCGTCGCGATACGCAGATGAAAGGCACAGAAATATCCTCTTTACCGATGAAAAACTTTTCACGATTGAAGAACACTACAATAAGCAAAATGATAGTGTCCGCTCACAGTTCTACAGATGCTCTAGTGGTCGGAAAGGTACAACGAGGTCATCATCCTGCGTCAGTGATGGTTTGGTGGGGCGTGTCTTATCAAAGAGTCACAAAACTACATTTTTGTGAAAAAGGAGTGAAAACTTCAGCCAAAGTGTATCAAGATACAGTCTGTGCTGATCATGTTGTGAAACCTCTCAGCAATACACTTTTTTAAAATATACCGTGGACTTTCCAGCAGGACTGCACCTGGTCACAAGGCACGAACTACCTAAGCCTGGAACCAACGTTCCGGACTTTATAAGAGCTGAAGACTGGCCCTAATCTAGCCCAGACCTCAACCCTTTAGTCTACAAATTATGGTCAGTTTTAGAGAACATGGCGCGCTCTAAACGACACAGCGACATTGAGTCTCTTAAAAAATCTTTGGAGCAAGCAGTGGCGAAATTTCCCTTGGAAACTGCGCGTAAATCCATAGATTCGTGGCCAAACAGATTAAAGCCAAAGGGGCCACCTATCGAATAGAATATTTTATCTTTTGATGAGACTAATTAATATGTAGATAAAATTTTTAATAATATTACATTACTTCATTAAACAAAATGCATCTTCATTTGTAACAGAACTTATGGCCGGACCAGGTATATATATATGTAGTATATATAAATATATATATAAAATTTATTTTATTGACTAATAAATTAAATATGACACCAACAACACAACAGTTTTCTTTTTAATAATACCCAAAATTACATTAACTATCGTAAAGCCTTTTCCGCATTTAGACACACTTGCAATCCACTATAGGTGCGAAGATGGCCCGCCGACTTCTCCAGCCAGTTCCGCTGCTGCCAGGAGCGCAAGCCCCTGTGATATTTTCAAGCTTCACTGAAGTGACCTATTCGAGTCGAGGATTGCTGCCTTTTCAGCAGCTGACAGTAATATATTATGGTATAAACGAGCAGGATCTTATTGTCAAATTAATAGGAAAGGTTACGAGAACGATTTTGTTTTTTCAAAAGAAAGCAAAACTACGATTTATTAATAAAATATTTTATTAAAACATTAAAATCTTCATGTTTCAATTATAAATTTAATATTTTACAAGAAATAATTACCGAGGTAGAAAACTACAATAACAAAATATCAACAGTTTGTTCTTTTCATTTACAAATTACCTCTAATATTTACAACGACTACTTTGATTTACAGATCACCCCATGTAGACACCGCTTTTTAACGTATTTGAAAAAAGATGAAAAAAGACCATAGAGTTTTGACGTCTTTTCTTCTCAGTGGTATTAATTTTCGACAGGGTGGAAAAGTTAGTAAAGCCTTGAATCAGGTCTATATTGAATAAATAATGTTGAACTTATATTTATAGAAATTATATATTTATGGACGGACATCAAGAAAGGTCTAAGCCAGTTAGATATAAACAAGAATTTTAGCTAATTTAGATTTGGATAGCTGGAGGCAGTAGAAATGAGTATCTTCGATCGGGGAAGAGCACCACACCATCACAGAATACCAATATGTAAACCATGGTTATCATGCAAACGCATGTGCATCTTGAATGTTTGTTGAAAATGGATGTAGGTGTTTATGGGACTTATTCATTGGTTACTACTCACAATGTGAGTTAGATTGTCACCCTTAGTTTCTTAAAAAATGATACTATACAGGTCACTACTAATAATCAGACCACAATGCCATTAGGTGGTATAAAAATATCATTACTAGAGACACTTGTCAATATAGGATGCAGATAGATTACCTAATTCGTTAAGCAACCAAGACCAACTGGCATTAATGTGTTCAATACACCAACTTACACCAATGCAAATATATTAATGTATGTTGGTGTATGACATTTACATAATGAGGTATCATAAAGCATACTCATAGTTTAGGATTACTGTTTAACAATATATATATTTTTAATTATTGTATTGAGGAGAAATTTTGTATTTAATGGATACTATCAGGCGGTACTGCCTGATAGGAAAACCCTGTCATGCATGGGTTTACCCATATCCATCATCTATAAAGAATCGTAATGCAGATGCATTGTCAACCTTAAGGACTAAGATGGATTTTTTTTTTCTTTTTTTTCGATTAATGAGTAATGCTGTTGGCCTTGCGGCCTCTACAGCTTCGCCGGTTTAGACTCGCGAGCAGAGGGCCCGCGAGTAGGGAGTGTAGTGGTGCTGCTAGCACGGTATCGGCCGGCTGCACTCCGCTACACTTACCCCTGAGGACGAAGAACGTCAACGCCGACAGGGGGGGGGGCTATTATGATCCGAGGGCCCCTCTTAAGGAGGTGCGAGACCTCGGGTCGGATCATTTTCGGAAAGGGGAACTAAGATGGAGTGGCTCGTCAAAATTAATAAAGGTAACGCTGCCAGCAACAAACACAATTATGCTGTTATTTTACGCTGGTGGTGTGTGAGCATGCATTGTGTCTCCGATTTATTCTCACTCACCAGATGAAAGTTGGTATTCTGAAAAAGTTTGGTGGAGCCTATTTGTGCTACAGCAAGTTAGTAGCTAAAAATAATAACATAAATTTCCCTTGTGTGCAGTATCTAGCAAGTGATCTGTAGGTCAGCTTCATTCGAATCTACTCTATATTTGCGCTACGTAGAAATATAAATGATCACTTTTTATCATTCGCTAACGCCTGTCCTAAGGACGCCGTCGCAACTGTCGGATTGGCAGCCGTTACAATTTTCTCTAGCATCATTCTTGTTTGTGCCTGAAAGTAATATAGTACTAATTATTCGTCTAGAAACCGATTGATTCTAGAGAGCCTGCTGGGTAATGAGTTTTTTTTTATATATATAGAATAAGTGGCTAACGATCAAGCAGCCCACATGGCGGTAAGTGAACGTAGGCATCACCAGAGGAATTGCAAATGCATTGCCGGCCAATCATTTACCGCCATTATTTATTTTATAGTTTACGTTATATGCATTTTAATGTATTATTTACGCAAACTAGTTATAAGTTAAATATAAAAAGTTAATTTAAATTTTATCATAACTAAAAAATATTTCCTTCTCATATGTTGCCAGATTATTCATATATTTAAAATACCACCAATCATTGAGTTACTAAGTAAATAATACATTAATGTATTATTTACTTAGTAACATATGGAGTAAACTATAAAATAAATAAGCTCTATACTTGTTTATTCCACCTAGAAGGTAGGTAATGGTATAATATCGCATCCAGGATCCACCGTTATTGATTAACTGTACCAAATACAAAACATAAAAAATAAAATAACCTCATTGGTCTTCCCATGAGCTGATGCACGCGATTTGTCCAGCTCGCCAGCTAGCATCATCGACCGTTCCCGTATTTGTTGACGGTGCGACAGATAGGAATTTCTGGAAGGAAACATTTAAATATTTTATAATGGAAAAAAATACATTCAGATTTAGAGTAACCATCCAAAATGCTTTTTATCAATTTTGGCGTAAAATTCCTGTAACTACAGGTTAGGGAAAATACCAGCACTTTTTAGATGAAGAGAATAGAGATGACGATGAATAAGTACACATTTCAGACTCCAGCATAAAGACCTACATCCATCTTCACCCCCTGAGGACTGAGATGGTATGCTTCATAATCAGAAGCTGGGTCAATACCATACACTCACAATACAACACATTATTACAATATTCCTGATATTATGCTACTATTTCTCCCTACTCCATGGGTGACGGTAATCACTTTTCAGCTGCATGCTCATTTGACACTTATTTTTTTTTTATATATTAAAAAAAAGTAGTTCCACCATTGTTACTTGATATATTTTCCTATCCTCATTATGGTTGGCAGTCTTGTTGAATTTTCCATAACGTAAGAGTTGAAAACTCATACTTGTATGAGTACTATACGAAAACTGATAATGACATGTGAGTCAAAACCATATTTTAGTGTTATCCTAGGAGCTAACTTAACTTAACTTGTATAAATAGGTAGAATTTAACGTTGGTGCGAATGTATTTAAAGAAATACATTGAAATTTAATATTTAACATATACATTAAGAACCAATGTTGGGAATAATATTTGGGACTATTCAAGTTTTATCAATTAATTTATTAATCTCAACAATCATAGACTTATGATTCACATCATTTCTTATTTATTTCTACACACTGTGTTGCTAAAATTTAATGGTGTCGTCAAAATTTGATATTGTTATCATTTGTGATTATTAGCCAAAAGATAAAAAATGATTATTTTACAGTTCAAAGTAAGTATTTTATAATTATATTATAGCATGAGATGGTATTTAAATAATGGCATGTTCCTAGTGGTTTAATGTATTTACATACTCATTTTATTTGCTTATTGAATGAAGTGAGTTCCCAAATGCATTTTTTTTGTGTTATATTTAGCTAATATCAGAGTTATGACTTTGTGACGTTTCCTCACTTTGGAAGAAGTAGAAAAGTATGGTTGAAAAAAATATGACATCAATTGTGAGGTTTCTGGAGCACACAGAAGATCATAAATTATAGTTCGATAACTTCTTTTCAAGTATACATTTTTTGATACCAATTTTGGCTCATATTAAAGTGCGTGCCACAGGAATGGCTAGAGCTAACATCCGAAATAAATGTCCTCTAAAAGGCAACGAACTTATGAAAAACGAAAATTGAGGAACATTTTATAAGGAAAATGAAATATTAGATAATTTGGAAGGACAACTGTGTAAAAATTTTTACCAATCATCATACGGTTCATACATTGGCTACTTTTAAAGGTATAATAAGGCTGAAAGAAAACATGTGACGCCCAACAGCCCTCTCATTGCGCATATAACAAATAACAATAACAGAGGGGGGAGTGGACAAATTAGAATGGCATGTCAACAAATATAATGAAAAAATAATAGGCTAAAAACGGTACTATGAACTATTGATGTTCTTGTACAATATGTCTCATGACAGAATTCTTTACTGGGATTTTAAAAGTGAAGCTAAAAATCTTGAAGCTTATCATTGGTTATATCCAATAACCAAAATTACTAGGTAGAGCATCACACACCCCAGAAGATTCGCAAACCAGGTGTGTTGTATGTAAAAAAAAAAAAGCTAGAAAGCAGTGTGACCGTGTTGCCAGTGGGCCATGCATGTGAATTGTTTTATTAAATATCATAACTGAAATGTAACATAAACATAGTCAAATGATGTAGCTTTATACCTTGCAAGTTCTCATTTGAAAACAATTCATTTTTTGTGCTTATTGCATATTTTACAAAAAAATATATTAATAAGAGAAGAAAAGTTAGTACTTAATTGGTTAAATAACAGAATGTTCTAAATTCAACAATTATAAGTATCAACTCATCAAATCATAATTTGAAATTACAAACCTTATTACTATAATCTGTAAAATCACTCCAATGAAAGCGATACCAAAGCATAGTATGATGATTGCAGTGTTGGGTAATTTTTTAACTCCTTTGACTCCGTAATATGCATTTTTATTGGGGCCAGATGCTTTGGTTTCTTGATAGAAGCCATAATATTCTGGATTGTTACGTAAACTGAAACAGATTAATACAGAGGCATCATAATGAGAATATATGTATCCATATATAATTAAAACGTGAATAATCTACCATCAATAATTATGAAGCAGAGTTAGAAGATTGGTTGAGGGCACCTTTGATTCCATCCAATCCTTTGGTGGTGGTGCAGCTAAGTTAAGAGTTTTATGTATTTAAGGATCTGGTGAGCAATATGTTGCAACTCCTACAGCAACAAATTCAAAGTTGTACTAACACTATAGATGATATGGATATGTAGCAGCAGCAAAACATCTTGCTGTTCAATGGTATCTCTCAGGGTAGTAGTGTTGACATAGAAGCTGAAATCCTGAACTTTATTAATAAAAAATTCGGACTTTCACATGTAAACAGCAAATCCTTCATCACATGGGCCCTCAGGGTGACGATCATGTTCGAGCGGTTCTTGTCCACTTCCATGATTATGACGCAAACTCTAAGGTATGGAAATCTGAGTCTAAATTGAAAGGTACTTCTTTCACGGTATCAAAATTCCTTACAAAAGCGCGTCTGGGTGTTCATAAGAAAGCCCGCAGACAATTCGGCATGAAGGACGTATGGACTCTTGATGGTAATATATACGTAAAGCTTCCAGACAATAGTCGCGCAAAGATTGCCACGGAAGAGGAATTTGACGGTCTTGCCATAAAGTGGGTTTCGGATCCTTCACCTTTGGTTGAATCACTTGCCAAAGACGATGATAACAGGAATACCAAAAACGTTTTGCCATCGCAGCTGAGTTCTGCTATAACCAGTCGCCAAGAGGTGATTGAGCCTCATCAAAGAGTCGCAGGATTGCTAGGTGGCAACGCTAAGAGACCTCGGCAACATTTCACAAATAAATGAGGAATGTAGCATAACTTCATGGTTAAGTTTCATCTAAATTGATTACTTCTTTCTTAAAACATAATTTAGCTTTATTTTCAATTTTTAACTTTCACTTTAATATAATCAAGGTAATTGTAGGTAACCATAAAATAATACAATATTTTAACTTGAGTAACTTTTGTTACGTTTATCTTGTAGTTTGATAATGTCATTTTATTATAATGCGATGCGTTCGGAATGTATACAGTGTATGGTTGTATAATTACGTTCCAAAGATTTAACTTTATTTCAAAATTCATTCAAATTAAGACTTGGGAATTGGTCAATTTGATGTCGTATTTTATAATATTGTTTATATTTATCATTGTCTGTCGCTCAATGTTTTCCGTTTTACTTTTTTTTTTCTTTTGTATCTTTGGCGCTTTTATTTGTAAACGGTCAACTGATGGGATGGGGTAAGTATAAATTAATTATTCATTAGTAATAGTGTATTTATATATAGTATTATTTGTTTTAGATTTATTTAGTTTTATATTTAATATATTAAATATTGTTTCATGTTTATTTGTTACGTCAGATGATGAATTATATTATTCGGCTCAATTTATTTATTTACTTTATTAGGAAACTTCACAGCATACAAGAAACATTAAACATAAATACAATTAACAAGGATATTTAGCCATCAAAGAAGTTACAACTATATACATTTTTTTTAAATGTATGTGCAACAGGAGTAACATACATTTTAATCTGTAGTGTAGTGTGTGGGAGTGTGTGTATGTGCGTGCGTGTGTGCGTATGCATGTCTGTGTTTTAGCGCATGTATCTTATTAAGGCGAATTCAGGAGTGCTACAGAAACATTGTTTAGAAACTGATTTCGTTTAAGATGGAATATGTCAATTTTTCCAAACATATCATTATAGATTTGCATACACCTATATAAGACTGAGCTCTGGGCATATTTCGTTTTTGTAAGAGGGACATAAAATAAATTTGTACTTCGTAGGCGGCGTGTTGGGATACGAAGACGCAATTTTTTAATCTAGGTAGGACAGTCTACGTGGCCATTTAATACATTATATAATAACCGCATATCGGAAATAATTCGTCTATTAGATAAAGACAGAAGTTAATATTCCGTTAGCGAGATATTATAATCACGCGTGGATTTTTTGGTAAAATGATTTTGATTAGAAATTTTACTTGGACGTTTTCAATGTTACGAGTGTGGGTAATGTAGGATGGGGACCAAAAGGGTGAAGCGTACTCAAGTGTACTTCGGACATAAGCGAAATATAGAGGTAGTAGGGGACTTGAACTCCGGAATACTTTTGAAAGTCTCTTGATAAAACCAAGCATTCTAAGAGCCTTATGACAGATGTAATTGTAGTGTTCTGAAAATATTACGAGACACTATCCCTTACTTTCATAACACGACTTACTACACAGTTATTTAATATGTACTTATATTGCAATAGATGTACTTGACGACTGAATGTAATTATTTGACATTGTTAAAGAGCAGGGGACCTAATAAAGAGCCTTGAGAAACCCCCGATTGAATTGAAGCTTTGTCCGAACAGTAACCACCGATTTTGACCCACTGTGACCTATTTCTTAAGTAAGAGTTAAGCCATCTCAGCAAATCTCCATGTATCCCTAAATTTTCTATCTTTGAAACTAGTAAGCTGTGATCAATTCTGTCGAAACATTTGGAAAAATCTGTATATACCACATCTATTTGAACGCGAGTATCCATTTTGCGGGAAATGAAATGAAGGAGAAGGGAGATGAAGAGTCAGACACTTCGTTTGGCTCATGTAACAATACACCGATACTTCGTGAACAGCTAAACCGCATTTTTTTTCCTTTCAACAAATCATTTAATGTGTGTCATATTAATGCTCAGAGCATTCCGAGCCATTTCTCTGACTTTCGACTCGAAGATGCTTTTTCAGGTGACACTCCATGCAGTATTAATATCTGAAAGTGTGCTTGAGCCTGCTATCTCATCCTGCTTATACCCTTTGCCTGATTTTGTCCTTATTCGTAATAATCAGACTAAAAAGGTGGTGGTGGGGTTGCCTTATATCTTCGCTCAAATATCCCATATAAAATTGTGTTAGCTTCTCTTTCCCCCTATTCTGCGTCTCGCGAAATCTTGTTCATTGAAATTGACATCAATAGAATTGGGGTGATTTTAGGAGTTGTGAATTGTCCTCCAGCTGTGGACCATTTCTCCGCTTTTGAGACTGCCCTTGATACGATCGGATCTGGGTACGGACTTGGACCAAAAAACTAACGGAGGTAGCGCTTGTTGACTTTTCAAACGCTTTTAACATATCACAATATCCTTCTATCTCTCCTTTCTTGTCTAAAGTTCTCAACCACTGCCTTGGAATGGTGTTCATCCTATCTTCGCGATCGCCAGCAGTTAGTTCGTTTGGGATCACAGGATTCTAATTAACTCTGGTGTACCGCAAGGCGGAATTTTTTCTCCTCTTTTGTTTTCATTATTTATAAATTGTATCACTTCCGTTTAAAATTGCTTGTATCAATTGTATGCTGATGATCTACAGCTTAATGTGCATGTGTATCTAAAGTCAACAATCTTAATTACAGCATTGAAATATTGAATACTAACCTGGTAGCTTTTAGAGATTGGTCATATAGACATGGGGTTGCGGTTAATCCAGGGAATGCAAAGTCATAGTGGTCGGAAGTCCCAGGATGCTTGCTAATGTTGACTATGGAAGCCTCCCTCTCGTTTATTTATTCCCGGATATATTCGGAATATTGATTCCCTTTAGTAATTCTGTAGTCAACCTTGGTTTGCATATGAACCATAAAATGACTTGGGAACTACAGCTTTCTAAGATTAGCCGTAAAGTGATAGCCACCTTGCATTCTCTTTATCGTCTTAAAAATTTATTACCCTTCAAAACCAAGCTTATGCTCATTTACTCCCTTATTCTTCCAGTTATCGATTATTGTGTCATGTGCTACCCAGATCTATTGCAAAATTTTCTTAATAAATTGGCCTTTTCAATAATTCCTTAAGATTTATTTTCAACTTACGTAAGTATCATCACATTTCCTTCTATCGTTCACAACTCAAGTGGCACTCTATTCGACATAAGCGTAGCTCTAGAATTCTGCTTGTTCTCTATTCTACATTACATGATTCAAATTATCCATCTTATCTTAAAGATGACTTCTGATTTCTACATTCCTCTCTTGACTGTGTACCTCGATCACTAAATAGAATGAGAATTAGTGTTCCAATGGGTTCTTTCGTTATTCTTTCATAGTACAAGCCATACTCCTTTGGAACACCCTTCCGGATGATGTCAAGAATGCACCCAAGGTAGTTTCTTTTACATCCCTTCTTCAATATAATTATTTGAAGGCATATAATATCTGATATATTTTCTCTTGGTTTTTGTGTATTTATGTATATATTTTGTACATTTATGTGTGTATATATATATATATAAAATGGTAATACAGTATGTTGAAACAATTTCTTATTGCCAGGACCAATAGTCAATGTAGATGCAGGTGTCTATGCAGGAATCACTTACCATCAAATGAATAGTGTATATCAAATAAGAATATTCCAGATAAATATTTGCTCAAAATAAAATCAGTAACATTATTATTAATTACTTAAGCATATATAATCCCTTACTTGTAAGGTACATGGGGCCTATAGGTATAGCCATTATTTATGTCTACTTCAATGATACTGTCATATTGAGCTCTGCTGCCTGGTTTGCTGAGTACATGATATGCTTCTTGGATTTGCACGAACTGATCTTGGGCTTTAACATTTTTATTCTTATCTGGATGGTACTGAAAAAAGAAAATACAGGTTATATTAAGGGATTAAGAATCATTAACCATCCTTATTTTATTCCATTATATCGAATATTATTGAATGATTTTATTGAAATCATCTAAGCAAGCTTCAGGTTGTATAACCTGAACTTAGAAGGTGGCTAACCTGGCTCATAAGGTGTGAACAGTTTCTTCTATTTTTAAATACAGTATTACTTATGCAATAGATGGGACCAAAGTTTAGATTTACAAGACAAATTTGCTTATATTTAGGAATAACTTTGCATATAACACATACAAATTATGTTTAATTGGCACCAGGGCTTTTAGGCTAAAACTTAGATGAAAAATTAAGAAAATATTTTAGAAGAAAATGCATTATAGAATTTTAAACAATACAACAAATTTTAATATTGTGTATAGCTACAACATAAACTTTTTTCAATCAAACTGAGACTTTCTGTCATGATTTCAACAGATTTGTCAATATTTTATCATAAATGATTGGGTGCATCGAGCAGTTCATGTACATATTAATGTAGAAAATCCTAACATTATTTTTTTTTTTTATTACATTGCGATTTACAAAGAAGCACACAGTTTACCTAGTGTTAAGTGATTCCTGCAGCCCATAACATCTACACACATCCTTAACAAGGTATCATATGCAGATGCATTGTCACCCTTGAGGACTGAGATGGAATGCCTCATAACCAGTAATAAAAAAAGTGTAGCGGTCGCCCAAGCTTAAGGATTTGACTTACAAATCATAAATTGGTCAAATTCACGGATCAAAGTTAACAATCAAAAATATGACAACTAAATGGGCAATCAGTAATCAATAATCAAAATAAAAATTTCTGTATTAAATAAACTTATTTAACAGTAACATGTAATTATACGTAAGTAACACATAATTTTATGAGCTTCTTTAAATAAGCACAATATTTTTATAAAACTACGTACAAATATGCGAATTCAATTAATAAAATAACGTTAATAATAAGACAAAAAACGCATACGCACCTGTTTGCTCAGCTTAATGTAGGCATCTTTAATATCTTTATCAGTACAATTCTTACGTAAATTAAGAACATCATAATGAGATTTTTTTGCGAAACTGAAAAATAAAAACAATAATAATACAAGATTATATGCGGGGATAAAAAAAACTGTCGCAACAGATACCTATAGAGTCGAGTACATCTAGATATTAATTTAAAATCAGGGTATCGTTTAAAAAAAAACATAACGATTTAACACTAAAAGGTCCTAAAATTCTTGTTACAAAGTAAATCATATTATTTGGCAATTTCCATTTTCATTGCCATGCCAAATGTCAAATCATTATGTCAAAGTCATTTAAAATTGTACGTGTCATAATATGTGTACAGTGCATAAAAGTCATACATACTACATACAGCAGAAAGGTGGCTTTATGTCCGCAATAAAGCAAATTTAACTAAATGAAATAATAATCACGCTCGCTATCCCTACATAAATGGACAACCTTCCAAAATAATTATCTTAAATATAGTGACTGAGACGTCGAGACAAAACATGAATAATCATGAAATGTAACGTCATAAACTACATAAACTGTATTTGAGTAATATTTTAGTTTACCGATAAATTTTCAGTTTAATTCCTATAATTCCTACTCCCTACCTACCTAAACGAATGTTATATATTTTTGTACACTGTCTATATTATTTGTGTGAATTTTATCAATATTTACACAACGCTTGCATGAGGCCTAAACGTCTCGACATATATCCGAAATTATATTTTAATTACCTATATTACTATAATTTTGGCTTAAATTGTAAAATTAAACAAATCTCTCCTGAAGTCCAAAATTGAATAATACTTTGTTAAAATTACCAATGATAACGATAAGAAAGGTTTAATTCTTTTTAAATTGTGTTTAGGTACTTTAAACTATTACTTTTTTTTCGTTTTTTGTATTTGTTTGCCAAGTAACATGAACTGACATTCAAATTTCTGTCGGATAATATTATACAGCATAGGAATCTTATTAGAATGAGACACGGTACTCTAATTAGATTTTTTAAATGGTTTTAGGCTGATGAACGAGCGATGTTCACCAGATGTTAAAAGATGACTGCTACCCTTAAACACTTAAATCTATCATTACCAAAGATTCAAGATACACGTGCGTTGTCACATCAGGAGGTCCTGTAATTGAATCCCGGATGTGCTGCCATTTCACGCAGGTACTCCATGAATGTAAGGTCCTTCCGTGGAAAAATATTCAAGGAGGATTTACGGTACAATCAATGAAAAACCAATATAATATATCTAGTGGATTTATTGAAAGGCTGTTTATAGCATAAACAGAAAATATAAGGCATAAATAAAAATAAATATAGCGAATTAAATTAATGCAGGATCTTATGATTTATAAAAAAATTCGACGAATCAACAATATTATTTTCCCTCGAATATGATAAAGTCATGAGATGTCCTATTTCAGATTATTTCAATGTATTTTTATTTATTTTTTTATAAGTAATCATTTATAACAATGGCAAATAGTATTGAAGTGAAATGAATTGAAAGCGAAAAATGTAAATATGAAATATATTTGGTAATATTTTTCACAACGGAAATAATAAAATGTAAATGACGCTTTATAGATATTAAAAATATAATACAATTTATATTTATTATACGTGTAAGCCTATGTATATGCTATGTATATATTATAAATAATTCAGTAGTTAGCGGCTTTTTCTCCTAACATTTATCGCTTGCATTTATTATCCTACTAACTTTTATAACAACACTTAAATGGAAATGTTTGAACAAATTATAATCTAAATAGTACACAAGTCATAAGCTAATATCGTTTAAGTCGTCTAATTAAATGCGAAGTCTGCAATTTGTGTTTAGCTGAACCTGAGTAATACTGTCGACTGTTTATACTCTGCAGTCTGCACATGATACCGGCGCGCGACGATTCATAACACAAGTGACGACTGGCAACTAGCGACACAGTTGGCACAGCAAAGCGCAGTGTTCGCGCGGCAAGCGGCGCGGGTGGTTATACGGTCATGCGAGAATCGGCTGGTAGGATGGCCGAACTCGAGTTCGAGGCGCCGCTCGCCCAAATCGAAGATGCTGATGATTGTATAACATCCGTGGACTATCCACAGAAAACTATTAACGGCAATGACATACATCTGAACAACATCAATAATCTGAAAAGTGAAATGATTAAAATGAAAACCGACTCCAATAAAATAAACGACAACGATGAATCAAGACTGGTGAAGTGCAAACAGGATAATATGCAGAACGTCGAAGGGGATAATTTCACGGAGACATTCTCCGGTTCGCTTGAAGATCTGGTGAATACCTTTGACGAGAAAATTACTAAATGCTTTGGGAATTATGAGGAGAGTGTTGAAAAATTTGCACCGGTCCAAGTGCGCTCCCAGGAAGAGATAATGAACGAGTGCCAGTGAGTATTAATTAAGACGTTAATTATTAGCTTCGTAATTAGGGCATAAAAACCAATACATGTACATAAATTGCTATATAACATATTTGTGCATGTGAACCTGATGATAAATAATATATATTGTCTTAAGTTTTATCGTTCATTCTTTGAGAAAAAACGTATTATTTATAGTATAAACAAAAAAGGCGGACTTTGCGCATGGCGTTGGTAGTCTCGGGATCGATAGTTGAGGTGAGGGTGTTAGGGGTGCGTTCTAGAGGGTGGCCGCTATGACGCATCGCATCCCCGCCCCTGTCTTTTGTTTCCAACCTAAACTTTATGGACACATCAAGCAATTTGGATTATACATATAACACATGATCTATATTATTGAATTTGATTAATTACTCCGGCAATTGTAGGTAATGCTCCAACAATTACCTACTCCATTATGGTTCATTTGTGCTTTACAAAAGTTTTTTTCAGTTTGCTCAGCAGACACAATCTTGATCTCAATTTCTCACAGTTAAATCTTATTCAATTCTAATATAACATATGAATAGAAACGAAGTAAATTTCTCCATTGTACTAATGTAGCGAGATGGGAAAGGTTCCTATTGCATTTTCAATTTTTGTAACCCCATGGGAGAGTCTATTCATTATAGCGTTACTCGTTTCATTTAAAAATACGTTCACACAAGAGTTATAAATAAAATCTCGTAAATGTTTTGTATTATTCGATGAAAATAATTTTAAATCAAACAACACAATTGAAGAAGGCCATAAGGTATTCAATATTTCAAACAAAAATCTTTTTTATACATAATATTTAAGGGTAATAAGTGTTATGTATATATCATATATCGAATTAATCTGCGAAAATGTTTCCTATTCCACCTGAATGAGACATCACGAATCTCGGTATTTCCATTGATCATTTACATCAGCTTGTTCCAAGGCTTCTTCCAACGTTTATTATATTGATTTAACCGATCGTTTTGTAAACACAACTTCGCCCATCACGCGTCAAACAGATCTTTTGGAAGCGTTCCAGGTGACCCAAATCTCGGGAAATTGAGAAAAACCAATGAAATTTTACAATTTGCGAATAACGTGTTATACGCACAAACCGATGCGATGGTGGGATGAGATTCTGCACTTGACGCGTCTGTGTTAAAGATAAACTTGATTCGTATTTAAAATAGTTATTGACAATATTAAAAATATTAAGATGCATACATTAAAATGTATAGAACAAAATATATGTAAAGGTATAGGAAAGAGAAAGAAAGCTCTGATTAATCAACATGGATTGTCGATTTGTATTTTCATTTTTTTTTCTAACAAACATGTTTTTTCTTATAATCTTATCCTGAAGACACAAATTCATAACATTGTAGATACAGTGCTATGAAAATCCTCCGAATGTTTCTTATCTTAATCAAGTCTAAAACTTATATGCCACGATCGAAAGAAGATGGGCGTAATGTTATAATCAGAATATCCAGATTCGAAATCAGTCTTTAGTTTTTGTCTATGATATAAGTAAAGACAAACGAACTTATAATCGTAAAGCTGATGCGGTGCCACCCCTAAGAGCTAAGATATAATGATTTTTTTTATTACATTGACAGTTATAAACGAGCACCCAGCTCACCTGATGATAAGTGATTCCTGCGGTCCATGCCATCTATATACAAGCTATCATAATGCAGATGCGTTGTCACCAGTAATAAAGGTCTCCGGATCCCTACACTCACCAGACGAAACACTGCAACATTATGCTGCTAAAATAGCAACGCTGGTAATCTGTGAGGGCGAGGTCCTACCGCGATCGTGCTGACCCATTCATTCTGCCGCTAGAAACAAACTGTAGAGTGGCTCTACCACAGTCGCACGTAATAGTCTACGGTTTCTTTCTTTCATCAGACGAAACGCAGTAGCGCCAAACTATCACTAATTAATACGTAATTTGGAAAGCGCTGTCCTACGTACCCGGTGTAGTAACCCTTTACCTGCTACAGACGCTTTAGAATTCTAATGTAAATAAATTAAATTATAAACATCTTATCACATACGCCTTGCATCGGGTTAACGAAAAGACGAGTTAGTCTTCTTATCTTTATGCGCAAATACTAATGGCTCGCATTTCAACAGTGTACAAACATTTCACTAAGAATATTTTGATGTTTTTGTAAAATATATATGTAAGTGAAAACAAAGGTAGTTAAATGAAAATTAAAATGTTATTAAAGTTCAAATTGCCCTCCCTGATGTTAAATACAAACACTACCACCAAAGCTAGTCGTCGATCGAAGTAAGCACAAAGTTCATGTCTATATCGGCCACTGCTTTAATTAGGGATGCTTTGATAGATTCTCCAATTGTTGCCAAATTTTGTAATTTACGGGTTTAAGTTCGGGCTGGAGGATTTCTTTAGATAAGTTTGCTAACCGAAAAAACCGTTAAAGAGCTGATGCTGAATCTTGGTGTTGGTTTTGGTACATTGTTAAAGAAAGAGATTCCTTGACGATATTTTGCAAACTCAAAGGGCAATGTCGACGCTTCTTGTACTCTTGTATGTTGTAACTTTCTTCAACTTTAAAAATTGTATTATTTATAGGGTATGCTGGTTTGAATGGCATACATCGATAATATAGACACATTGCAGGGTTGTTTATTGCAGTGTGATCAGATTATGAGGATGGGTGGAATTAAATACTGGATCCGCGGATATTGCGCTAAATTGATATATTTGAAACTTAATTGCTTGTTTACACAAATGAATTTATACATACAAACAATAACATGGGTGATAGTTATATTTATTATAACAAGCAATTACATTATAATCATCCGGATTATCGCACAATTCCAAATTCTAAAGAGGAAGAGGGAGACGTATAAACTTCGACATTTTAAAAGTGAACAATTTTAAGAATGTCAGATATTTTAATTATGAATATTGCCTCGTTCATTGCCATTAAATTACTACAATAAGGTGAATAAAACCAAATTACAATATATAATAATACATTTTATCCCGCAACCTTTTCTAGTTGGAGAGGCGCCACAATAAAAAAAAACAAAAACACTTATTTTGACATAATATAACGAACTGTGTAGTTTGAATTTAGAACTGAACACATATTTTCATCGTATAGTCGCGAACGTGAATTCTGAATACCCTTTAGATGAACAGTCCAGCCATGCAAAGGATTTATTTTTGTAATGCACCTGTCAGTTGGACGACAGGTGCTTGTAAAGATTTCGCCGTGATTCCAATTCGCAGGAAGCAAGTTCGCAGATGTTTCGACCACCTTGCCTTGCGAATTAAACCCACCAGAATATTGGGTATCCAACATATGGCGTCCCTGATAAAATATGGGTTCAATTGACCCTAAACGTGTAAGTTTACGTTATTGATTTTTGGGAAAAAAGGGACAATAACGTCGGAAATTGAGAATCCCGCATAATTATTTATATTTATACATATATATTTATATATGGTGTTATTGGTTCCGCTAGCTTTTTCCTCCACTTCTTAATTTTCTAAATAACTGGATATAACTGCTTATGTTAAAGGTGAAAAAGAATTACACCCTTCAACTAATAGTATATATGTATGTATATAGAAATACATAGTAACTACTAGTACTAGTTACATAGAAATCCCCGAAAGGGGCTAAGATCAAACGGATGTTTTGATTTGTTTGATGATTGAGTTCTATTGAACTCTAATCCTCTATTTCGCGTTAGGCAAGCCTACTTTAGTTAACTACTTTCAAAAAAGAATTACAAACAAGAAAAATGCATAAAGGTAAACTTATTTTATTTGGAAAATAAGCAGAGTACATTTTGAAATGAAACAAAAGAAAAAAATACATCTTAATGAATATATTCGTCCGATGGATTACAGAAAGAGACAATTGTGGACAGCAATAAATATAAAGCGTGGATTAGATCACCCTACTATAAAGAGGGTTAACCTATAATATCTATTTCTAGTAGAGGGGTTGATTACATAACTAGATTCGCCACGAATGGATGTATTATGCTTGCATAGAACAGGATAGGGACGGATGGCTTTCCAAGGAGTAGACCTTCGTCGAGCAAAGGAAGAAAAACAGAATGAAGATGATCTTCATATCTTTTTATCGCACAGAAAAGACGTTGTTCTCAACAGCATAATTATGAAAAACTAAACAAGTGTAAAAACTACGGGCACATAATTAAGAGTTGTTAAAAAGAAAAAGCCAACCAATTCGTACGTACCGGAACGTGACTCGCTTGTTACAATAATTTTAAAACTTGGAAAATTTTCTCTTGCCGCGTTGAAACGCTAATACTAAATTACGCGATAAGTGGGAACAAAATCGACGGGAGACATGTTTGATATGCGCGATGTTGCTTTGTTTGGTGCGTCGCACACGACTCACGTCCGCCTGATGCAAGCCGTGTATGAATAATGAATGAGTATGAGCTTCGCTTATTACTTTTGCGGAAACTTTTAAGTGATAGAACTATGCTGCAGCTATTATCTAGAATGCAGCACGAATGGGTTGTGTGAGAAAATCAGCATGAAACAGGAACATAACGCTGCTCTGTGGAAAGTCTGGGAGGATACTGGCGAGGCGTTCCATCTCAGTCCTCAAGGGTGCGTTCTTGAATTTTTGTTGGGGATGTAAGTATTTATGGGCGGGGGCGATCGATCACTTAATCAGGCGAAATGAGGACATGTACGTTGGATAAGAAATAACTAATTTTTTTTAATTACCTTTTTACCTTTGAGGACTGAGGTGGAATGCCTAGTTACCAGAAAGGTCTCCGGATCCCTACACTCAGCAGACGAAAAACAGCAGCATTATGCTGCTATTTTACGCTGGCATTCTGTGGCGGCGTGGTCCTACCCTGGTCGAGCTGACCCATTCATTTTGCAGCTAGAAACAAACTACAATGTAGCTCTACCATTGTTGAAATATCATATAATATCACATAATTATACAGAAAAGAGAAAATTAATTAGTTCATTTATTTCATCTTCAGCATTTAAGAGAGGAAGCGGAGATGAGTTCTTATAAAAACATATTATAAATACTTCATTCATTATACATACTTCAGAAAGTACTCATTACAATTAGTTACATTAGAAATATAAATTATATTAATTATAATGGTATTTAAGTGTTCAGGAACCGAAAATGTAACCAATTATAAACTAAACAAAATTTGTAAGGAATCAAATATCAAAATACAGTAGGAGCCAGTCACTTTAAAATTTAATATTCAAAATTTAGGTATGCGCTTTGAAACAATTTATAGCTTTGAGGTAAAAATCTCACTTTTCCTACATTTAACAACAGATTTTCTATGTTGAATGCATGTACACATAAATAAAATTACACATAGTTATATAAATGCAAACATATTGTAATATATGTATGAACATTACTTATTACACATTCAACAAAAAAAAACAAAATACTTCACTCAGTTTCTGTTCAATTAGTCACTATTTGTGTTCCATGTAGGCAGTATCATGTTTAAATATTTTCAGAATTACAAATAACATTGGTCAAGGTATTTTAGGTTATCTTTTCATTTAAGTAGAAATACATTCAACTAGCGCAATCATGTGCACATTAATTATAGTGCACATACAAAAACAACACACCCAGACACTAAGAGCAACAATTTGTGCCCACAAATATTGTCCCTTCACTAAGGAATCAAACCCAGGATCCGCGACACACTGCAGTTTGTTTCTAGGTGCTGTAAGAATGGGTCACCTCGACCGGGGTAGGACCACGCCCCCACAGAATATCCAAATAAATTGCAGCATAATGTGCAGCAGTGCAGTCCTCAAGGGTGACAACGCATCTGCATTATGATTCCTTGTCAAGGATGAATGTAGATGTCATGGGCCGGAGGAGTCACTTACCATCAGGTGAACTGTAGGTGCTCGTTTGTTATAAAATAAAAAATAAAAAAAAATATGCACCTTCCTCCGATTTTATTTGCATATGTATTACACCGGAATAGGTAAGGGAAAGACGAGCGAGTGCCTCATGAGCCCAAATGCTTACGCATGCACTATAAGATATACTGTGCAGTTGATGCCAATATAGATGCAATAACTAGAAGATATCGCCAGGGTCGAAATCGACCAGAAGGACTTAATCCGTCAGAAGTAACTCACGGAGACGAGATACGGCCCTGTCGCGCACCCTCTAGTCTGTTGCTTTCGCGCCCAGGGTAACGGTCCAAGCCGAGGCTCCCATTATGGAACGCTTGTGTTGGTTACCCTGAGTTCCCTAAGCGCTCGGCCACCCTTCAACCCGGTGAAGCTGTCGTACTAACAGTGGCCATCAGCTATAAAAAAAAAAATAAGTCTGAAGTTCATCAAGTATTTTCATCTATATTAAATTACATAACATTAATTCAAACAAAGCTATTTTGCAATGCCTGCAACTATGCCTATTACAATAATCGTCGATTACTAAACTATATATATAATAAATTGGAAACTTCTACGTAATAACCTGTGACCTTGTGTTTATCGGCGTATTTGCGTGTAACAAAACTAATTTCATAACCACAAAGTCGTAACGCAAGAATACAAAACGGCATACCGTCTCAGTTTCCGAACAAAATTATACTTAACCGATATGAGATCGCGTGTTTGAATCAATCAAGGAACCGCTTAATTGGTATGGCCTCCCTAAATAGACAACTTTCTAATACATCCCATATCACATGCAATATAGCTAAAAGTGAAAAGCGTAACGAAAAAGTTTAGCATTGTAATATTTGTTTTTTTTTTATTAAATTCTGAGTAACAAACGAGCGCACAGTTCACCTGATGGCAAGTGATACTTGCGGCCCATGACATCTGAATTCATCCTTGACAAGGAATCATAATGCCACCCTTGCGTTGTCACCCTTGAGGACTGAGATAGAATGCAATCCATTAATTCTGCAGCTAGAAACAAATTGCAGCGTAGTTTGTTTCTAGCTACTGTTTGTTTGTATTACAAGTATTACAATACTACTTTGTTTTTTTTATACAATTAGGGGACCACAAATGAGAAGATGACGTTGGAAAATTGTGTATATAAAAACTATAATATGATTAGGACGGCGTGAGCGAGAAAGAACTATGTTTACACTATTGTGAGCAAAGGAGTCCGGTGATCCAATTATTGATGTCCTTAGGAATGACGTCTCATAAGAATAGATGTGATGATTTCTTTCTGGTCGATTCCGACCACGGTGATAGCTTCTGATGACATTAACTGCGCAGGATTTATGTTGCGCAGGTGTAAACACAGACGCACTTACTCGTCGACCGCTTCCCTAGTCCGATGTAAGGCACGATAAGATCAGAGAAAAGCTCAAATGTGTCAAGAACACGGGACTTCCATATTGTTATCGTAACACAAATATTGTTCTTTCTTCAGCTGAGGAATCGAACCCAAAACCCGCACGAGCCAAGTACTCTAATATCTACAGCACGCGGTAATAATGAATGTACGAAATGAAACTTAATAACTGGGGGTAAGGTATTCCATTCCTCAAGGCAATCCATTTTCATACCTTATCGAAGAAAAATGTAAATATCTCTGGATCAGCAGGGATGATAAGTGATCAGATGAACTGGAATTTGTAAGTTGTATTATTGAAATTAAACATAGGAATGACTGAAATAACAGTAGTAAAGGAATTAATATTGCCTGTGGCGAAGTTTCAGTGACAGACAAATTACTATGCAATAAATATCCATCTCAGATATGAGACTATATTTGAGATGGATATTTATTGCATAGCTAAGTATGACGTATATTGTCAGAGACCTGAACACATTTTGTACGCTGCGCCTTCTAGAAGTTTGACTGAATGATAGTGTTATTATTTTTTTTCCTATTCTGACAAGTGGTAAAGCTACACTGCAGTTTGTTTCTAGCTACAGAATAAATGATTCAGCTCGTCCGCGGTAGGACCCCGCTCTTACAGAATACAAGTGTAAAATAACAGATCAATGCTGCTGTGTAGTGTGTGCGCGTCTGGTTAGTGTAGGGGATCCGGAGACCTTTATTACAGGAGACGAGGCATTCCATCTCGGTCCTCAAAGGTGACCAAGCATCTGAATTATCACTTACCATCAGGGGAACTGTGTGCCCGTTTGATACTCTCAAAAATGAAAAGGTCAAACTTATCGTACATCGGATGAGAGACGGCGAAAATACAGTGTTTTATGTTATTGTGACAGTGAACTAATTTTGAATGCTTCATTATTTCAGTAAATGATTTATCTTCGAAACATCGTACAAAAAGCGTTAGAACGCTAGTATATTTTTAAGGAAGTGCTCCTCCTACCTTAATTGATCATCCATACCGCAGTCAGCTTTCAGCTGTAGCGAGATTTAATCATAAAGCTATTTTTTTTGAAGTAATAATAAATATACACTAAGTATATAATATAGGACTTTTATAGTGTATCCGATTACTGAAAGTAATAAAGAAAAACACAAGTTTTATTTGTAGCCGTAACCCCATATACAAAACAATATTGTCATAAGAGTATTTTGTACATAAATACATTATTGGTTTGCTACAGACAGCTTTCAGCTGTAGCGAGCTTTAATCAAAAAGCTAAATAAAAAAAAATCCTAAATAATATTGAATACACGCTCGGACTTTTAATTGTGTATCCAATTATTTAAAGAAATATTGAAAAACATTTTTTACTTATAGCCACACCTCCATATAAATAGCAATATTATCATAAGAGTATTTTGTTTGCAGCAACAAAAGGCCTCACCTTTATGCGACGTCAGCCATAGCGCTGTAATCTGCCGGAACCCTTATCAAACTCAACATACTCGTAACCTTAACATGCGCATGCGCATATATTCTGCTCAGCTAAACAGCTTTTAGTAAATTCGAGAAAATTGGTCGAAGATCAGTCAGTACATAACAGAAGTCATTAAAGGCCGTAACTATAAAACACACATAATACAATTATAAGATTAAAACAGTTAAAAATTACATCTTAATTTGAATGTACAAATTGGCGCCGTTAATTAATCCACTTCAGCGAAGATTTTTAATCACTCTGTTCTAAAAGCTATCTAGCGGTATGTAGTATCTAAATTATCTTAGGGAAATCAAGACATATTGTCTCTATATTCACGATAGTTTGATTTATTTATTTACTTTTAAAGAAATAAATCATAGGTATGATTTAATAAAAAGATTCTTTATTTTATAAGTTTGTCGTATAAAACCGCGTTTATATAAGTTCAAGAAAATTATAAATTATACATACAAACCTTAAATAATACATTCATTCTTGTTTATTTATTAGTGGAAACGTGAACAAAATCTATCTAAGCTTATCGTGTATAGAGGAAAAAATACGTAGTATTTCATATTTTTCTTAAGCTTAAAAATGTTCGTTATTAAATTTTCTTGCATTTCAGGAACAAAGTAAAATCATCGAATCACCACACATTGGATAATAAATAGGTCACAGTATAGTTAACATAACAGCAATGCATAATGTAGTTAAACATGCACCAGTTATCAGTGTCGCACTTTGCAAGTTTATCAGCTGTTTCCCTACGGAAGTCTGGCCTAGATGTCGCTTTGCGACGAATTAGCGTGCCCTATTGTCTGCTTGTCGCCAGCAATTTCCATACGCGGACATTTACTATGGAAATAGCGTAATTTTTTCTTTACTTGGTTTTAGTGATGTAACATAGAATTGCTTCATTTGAATTTTATTGACGTAACTATCGATAAATAGAGATTACACATAGGTCCTCATATTCAATTCTATTATGAGATCCTGCTGAATTTAAATATTAATATTGAGAGAATGTTAAAAGTTATAAATAAATCATAGAACAATAGATAAATAAAATTTTAAATTCTTTTGCATTTTCCTTACTTCAAGAATAACCAATGTCTCCTTTTAATAAAGGAAATAAATAATTAAACAACTTAAATATGATACATCAAACTATTTAATATAGCAATAATTTTTTGACCTTAACAATCGGGTATACGGGGTTCTCAAACACATCATCGACACACCCACTCATGCGGGTTTGGGGCAAATGACCTGCGAATCGCGATTCGTACGATAGAAATACCTGTCTGTTAACTTCACTGCAACTTGTTGACCGTAAGATATGATGTATGACTAGCATCGTCAAAAGAGGATTAATAGATCGATTGTTGATTTTGTGTAGGACTCCTGAAGACCTGGCTTGACATTTTGTTGCAACATAGATATGCAATTATTGCTAAGAATGCACTTAAATTTATTGTTTAGGGTCACCACGAAAAAGAAGAAATAGGCTGATACTACTAACCTTTTGATAGAATAGGCGCTCATTCGTGATACAAAATAAATTTAAAACATTAATTTAGAAGCTCTATCTCTGTATTTAAAATAGGTCATTACTTGACATAACTAGCACGTCAAAGAATCTTTTTAAATCCTTAATTCTTGTTCCAAAAGTAGATCACGCTTTTTTGGTCCCACGCCAACTGTGTAAGGGGATGCAAGGCTGATATATATCGCTTCGCTTTGTTTTTATTTCATTTAAATAAGGTTACAAAACCAACGTCACGTCATGTCATTAGCTTTTTACAATTTAAACTTAATTCATTTTCTGTCGAGTCAAGTTATTATTAACTATAAAAAAGACTATTTGAATTGAAGTCGCTTTTAGACTCATTCACAAAAAGTCATTAACAAAGTCTTTAAGTGACAAGGCATGATCCATCAATCAAATAAATAACAAAAGTGGTTAATACTAAAAACTTACCAGTCTAGAAACACTCGCTGGTGTATGATGAAAGACAAATGATGCTGTGCTAGTTACAGCGTCTGTTGTAACTAGAAACGTGTTTATATTATATAATGAAGAAGTAACGACCGCAAGACTCAGCAATCGACTTACTTGCGACTCGTATTCTTAGTTGGAAGTCCAATCAAAGACAACATTAAAAAAATAAGGCAGCAATTTAGTTCCATTCTAGGGCATAGGCCTCTACAGAGAGGAATTGTATTATAATCAATAGTAGTAAAATAATTGAGAGTATCCTATCTGATTATAGTACGGATTGGCGAACAAATATGTTTCAGATTTCAGCTTAGTAGAGAATGCCTTTGGCATTAAGTCCGCGCTTTGTGAACCTTTAACTTTGTCAAGGTTAATGCAATAAAAAGTAAATAAATAAATAAATTTTCTGATGATATTTTCCTACACCGCCAAGAACATATGTGCTGATTATATACTGACTTACTGCCATTGTTCAACAAAACAAGCTTATTGGTTTTGAATCTAATGCGACTGTGGGAGGTGATATCATTTGCAATGTATCAAGACCACCTATCGCGTTATCATTTATCAGATACGAGGAGATGCTAATGAATGTCTATATATTTGCTTAAATATTTACGACACATGTATATACCGACACAAAAACACTCATTCAATCAACGAAAGAGTCAGCAAGTCAATTTGCTTATTGAATGCTCCATTTGCTTAATCAATCGTTGTCTGTACGGTCGTGATTTTATATGATGTTTTTAAATTGTTAAGTCTCGAAGAAGGTTATTTTAGCCCACAAACAACATACAAATCTGTTATGGAGAAACTGTTTCAGATAAAAGAATTTTTGTGGATATACTTTTGAGATTAATGTTGATAAAGTATGTAGTGACAGCCTACATATATTAAAGGTTCTGCTGCCATTTTGTAACTCCACTGCGCATAGGCAGTTCAAATGTCTTGAAATACTGTTTAAATCTCTAAGGCAAGTCAGTTTGCTTACGATTGTTTTCTTAACATTTTCACACACCAGGGATTGGACTCGGTTTGCTCGTGTAGCGTGAAGTAAAAAGCGAGTGATTAGAGGCACTAAGCTGTCATTCATATCAAGCTATATGTATATATATTGAAGAAATTTTTCCTTACTTTTTTGTTTAAAGAAGCTTTTGTAGCAGCTTGTAAACTGATAGCGTAGTTTCACCCTTAAGCCTACAAGATTTAGATGGGGTGCATTTGAAGAAGGAATTTCATTTTTCGGAGGGCACGTTAAGCCGTCCTAAGTGATTTCTTATAATAGCGGTTGTTATAACAAATCTTCGGATGATTTTAATTTAAATTATGATAACATGACTGGTTACTTGCGGCTTGATAAGAAGGAGAAAATGGGGCTAAATGACTGCGGAATACTTTAATATTATATATATATACATATATATATATATATATATATATATATATATATATAGTTAAACGTATTCTCATATTATTTTTATAACAAAATGTTTTTTTGCTTTGATTTTAGAGTACCATATGCGATCAGTACGCTAAGGAGATCTAAATATTTATTCATGTTAATGTCGATCTCGATTCTAGATGGAATTGATGTATACGAATAACAAATTAGTATTGACGTCAATGGACCTTGATCGTCTTGTGTGCATACATCACACGGTGTCGGTTAAGCAATAATAGCTGTTTTAGATATTGATCTTATTTTGTTGTAGGAATCAATTCATCACCTCTCACAGCATCCCTTTTGTTATTATATTCATGTATGTATAGTTTATGTTTTAAAAGCATTGTTAAGTTTATACAATATTTTCTAACAGAAAAATATATTTAAAAAGTAGTTCGAACCCTAAGTATTAATTAAAGTTACGTACACTCTAAATATAGTTTCGATTGTATTTGAAAGTATTCTAATGAACGCTGGGTAAACATAATTATATAAACATATTCTCAATGGCTGTAGAGAGCCGGAGCTTTGTCACATCCTATAAATTAAAATTTAACTAATTCCAACCCAACAACGCTATCTTCGATGTTCGAATTTTGTTGTTTATTGCTTTTAAGACCCTTAATGTAATTACGATAAATGTTGATATCATGAGTGGGCGAATGACTTATTATTGTGAGTATCCAAACGATTATATGGATGAGTGCATTCTGTAATGAGATGTACCAACGGCATGACTTTCGACATTCCACTAAGGTCAATAAATGACCTTTATTTCTCTTGATGTTTAAAACGATCTGACAAATCAGTGGAAGTAACCTTAATATGGTATTATTATTAAATGGAATCTTATATAATGCATGTTAACCAGGGCACTAGGGTATAACATCTGCATATCGCTACTGTTGTTAACTTGGTTAAGAGAAGTTGGAACATCCATAACTGGCAAAGAATAACTCCTTTTTAATCCGTAGGGATAAATTTGTATTCTTAAGCCTTCCTTGAAGATGGACACCGGTGTCTACGTGGTTGGTCTGAATATTTGATTCAGGTGAACTTCCAGAAACAAAATACTAAATTACTCGCTATATCTTCATTAATATCTTATAATAACTTTTCTTTACTACTTAACTTTAACATTCGGATCTATTTTACTAGATTCGTTGACATCGTTACGATGCAAATCATCCCATTTATATAAAAAAAATACAGACAGGAACCAATTACACGGTTGATCACAACGGATGCAATGACCAAAGCTGCGATTAATGACGTGATATGTGATCGAAAAGTCAATTTGCTACATTAATTCAAATTCGAATCTCAGTATAAACAAAGCAAGTTTGTTTGTATTAAGATTAAAAGTAGCTGGTTAAAACATTTATTTTGTTGTATATTGTGTGATTATATCCTTATCTATAACAATTCTTACAAATCTTTTTTTATTTTTCTCCTTTTAAAGGAATACTATGACAATTCTTCAAACTTTTTTTTATATACTGTGTAAACTCTTTATAACGTTATTCTTTTTAACGATAAACTCTCTATAACGTAGGAAAGAGCACAATTTGGTTGGTTTACTTGCAACTTATATATATATATATATATATATATATATCTTCACTCCATATAACGGTAACTCTCCATGTAACGATAAAAATGCTCGATCCCTTGAGTTTCGTTATAAACAGTTAAGACTGTATATATTTTTTTTAAGGAATACGTGGCGAACGATCAAGCAGCCCACCCAAATCCTATTCTATTCTATCGATATCTATTGTATAGGTGAAGATGATTGAGGGATAAATTCATGTCTTACACTACATTACTAAACTATTTTCATGAATTACTGTTGACATTGTACGATAATTGGTGATGAATAACGTATTGTTACTTTTTAAAAAATGATAGAAGTTACTAATTTACATTACTTATATTCGAAATGTCGTTAAAACTCCTAATATTCCTGTTCACCATTGCAGTTTCAATCTTCTCCAGCGTCCACGCATTCTGAAGTGGTGGTACAGGTAGTTAATAATAATAGTGATATTAATTAAGATAATCCTCTGTCAGAAGCAACTGACCGAGCCGAGGTTCGGCCCTCTCGGGCACCCTCGAGTCAGACGCTCTCGCGAAACAGGGTGACGGTCCAAGCCGAGGCTCCCTCTCGGGAGCCCTTGCGCTGGTTACCCATATATAGAGGTCTCGACTGAGAGCCATAAGCGCTCGGTCACTTCTCAACCGGTGAAACTGTAAAAGCCCTGGGGCGAACAGCGGCCATCAGCCCGAAAAAAAAAAAATTGCAGTTTCCATTATGCAAGTAATAATTATTCTTATGATTGGAGAAGGTTTAATGATCGAACATACGAAGTTAAGTTTCACAGACTGTACACCTAAAACATTAGGTTATTGACGTTTAATTAATTTTATGTCAATTAAATTAATTTTATGTCAATTAAATTAATTTTATGTCAATTAAATTAATTTTATGTCAATTAAATTAATTGTATGTCAATTAAATTAATAATATTTCATTGTGCTCATTTATTCGTTTATTTAGTGTGATTGATGACATTGATATCAATCAATGAACTAGTAGGTAAGTAGGCATTTCTTTAGAGGTCGAATTATTTAAAGACGCTACACGGAGTGATTCAGGTCGTAGGTCATATGCAGTCTTACTATGCTAAATGGAACGAGGCTGTTTCAAGATTTACATAATGTCTTGGTAACTATTTTAATGGTGGCTTAAAATTATTATTTTATGAACACAGAATTAGTTCATTGGTCACCTGACTGTGATTCCTGATTGAGGACCCCATATATCTTCAATAAGGAGTTAGCACGCACAATCATTGTCATCCTTGAAGTCGTAATTGCCTTTCTGTTTTCTTACTGCAATAGAACCGCATGGCAGACTATGCTCTAAAATTTGGAGTCGAGTGTGTGTCCTGTGTCCTGTAGTGAAATTTATATATCAAGCAGCTTTTTTTTTCGAGTAAATACACACTTTTTGTAAAGTATAATAGTATAGTGCTATTTTAAGCAGATATTCTAATAAAAGCGTGGGTTAATTTTTCTGACGGAGTATGACGTATGCGATGACGATTTTTTTATGACTCTACATGAAAAACTTTTTTTATGAGCTATGCCCACCGTTGTTGTACCTACTGCTCCAAACTGTCACCTCAAAATATGTTAACCATGACAGATCGGATCATTATATAAAAAAATATATAAGCTGTCGGCGATCTTATATAAACTTTAATTGTATGACAACATTAATAAATGCTCAATTACATAACTAATATCTAATATTTACGAAGCATAAGTAAACTTACTAGATAAGAATGTAGATATTCAAAATAACCCCGAAATCATGTTGAAAAAATAATTTCGGCTATCCAATATGAAAACACATACATACGTGTACCCAATATGAAATTAAAGTACGTGAGAGATAATTACTAAAAAGAGTGTTAAAAAAATGCCATGTATGTAGTATTAAATAACATGCGGGACGACTTTTGTTAAAAGAGAATGAACTATCCATAATGTGTACCTAAACAATTTTTTATTTATTGCTAACTACCCACAGCCTCTATCTTAAGCTACTGGTACCATATACGAAAACCTAATGTGGGTAGTGACATATTAAACATATGTACATCCAACATAACGTTTGACTTACTTCATATGACATCATACTCGTAAAACTACTCCCTACTGTATCGAATGGTGACCAATGCAATTTTGCAAAGAGACTAAAAAGGACCACTCGAAATAAACACAGCTTTTAAGTAAATACATGTTTAATTTTCTATAATTAAAATCTCAGATACTTTTTGTAATAACCCATGTTTCCTTCCCTCTTATTGATAAGCAACATAATATTGACTCTGTAAAAGGGATAACTATTTATAAACCAATTAAATTAATATTCTTATACTATTATATGCTATAGTTGTACAATAACACAATAACAATGAACTTTTTAATATATTTATCACATCGACCAGAGCCCGCATGACGCATCTTCGCCATGTGTAGCAGTTTCCTCGAATTCGCCAACGCGACGATCCAAACACTAGCACAGATTGTCTTTCATGCTTATCTTATATTAAATATATATTATTATATATAGAGGTGTCGCCATGATGAAAATATTCTTCATCATAAGTCAGCGTTGTTGTTGGAGATAGAGGCCTCTGCGAAAATGCGCCATTTTGTCTGACTTTCGGTTTCAAACATCAAGCATATATATACTTGTATGCGTTAAAACGCAACATGTATTTAAATGTTGACAACTAAAGTTGTCTAGGCGTTTTAACTGTCATTGTTTTTCTACGTCATTACTAAATTTTGAACAAGGCATCAGGTAGTCGTACTTCTTTGTTTGAAACGAAGTTGTTGTCGGCTACAGGCACATATAAATTTGTTCTTAAAATCTCGTGGTTATAGCTTTGTAATGTTTTGAAAGCTTTAGTAATTGGAAGCCACCAATTTCAAGGAAGAATACCTCTCTCATACCTGTGAGATCGTCTTTCTACCAGGAGATATTATGTATGTAAATATTTGCACAAATACAAGGCACTCGTCTACCTAGCCTTACCTAATTCGATTTAACTTAACGCCAATGTCGTCGATAGAACAGAGTATGTATGTACATTAATTTTATTTCTCACTGTTCCT
Source organism: Teinopalpus imperialis (assembly GCA_029286865.1). Lineage (NCBI taxonomy): Eukaryota > Metazoa > Arthropoda > Insecta > Lepidoptera > Papilionidae > Teinopalpus > Teinopalpus imperialis. Next base: position 5,837,103 of record JAGSMU010000036.1, on the reverse strand, counting down.
GGTTTAAGTTAGTTAGATTGGGTAAAACACCACGTCTACCTATTAACTGCTACGTAGGAAAATATATATTAAATTTAGACGAACCTAAAAAATGAACTAACAATAAAAAGATTTTTATCGTTAGTTCAGCGCTAAGGAATTTTGCATAGATTGCATTAGTAAGCAATTCTAAGCAAATAATGTAAAAAATCTTAGCAGCATACGAACGTAAGATTTATTAAAATTAATATTGTGTTGTGTTGTAAATGAGGTGTAATTTAAAATCACACAAATTTTATTACAAACATTAAATTTTATCGTTAATGCGACCTTATACTTAAATACATTTTTCTTTATGAATATAGATTCACCTATGCCGAGACAAAACAAAAATTTGTTTTAACATGATGAGGCCATTTGTTGGTTAAACAATTATATGTTGACTGTAAACAATCGAGAAAGATGACAATAGATAATTCAGCTTTGTTCGCTCCTAATAGAATAGTTCTAAGGCCTATTGTTCCATGCATGCGTTTCTAACACATATGACATGAAAGGGAATAAGCAAATGGTGTATCATCGATCACAAGTTTAAGCCTTTTTTCGTCAGCGCGTAAATAAATGACTTCAGGACACGTCTCTACGTAATAGGAGGTATTATATATATTGAGATCGGGAAAAACCCTTGCCACATAAACAAAAATAAGAGCAACAATGCATATAATTGTGTTGAAATTGAGGAGATTAAAGCATCACAATTACTAGTAATAAAGTATTCTAACTATAATCTCAGTAATAGAATCTGCTTCGTGATTCCTCATCGACAGACGACATAGGTGTGCATGGATCGCAATGGCCGCTTACAATCAGGTGAACTTTGCTTTTACTAGTCTCACCTCTAGAAACTACTCAGCGAGCATCCCGCTCGCGAGTCTAATTAGATAAAGCTGTAAAGGTCTCTGGACCAACAGCAATACTCACACACTGAAAAGAAACCTCTAGAACATGAATCTCGAACACCCAGCTCAAGCAAGAGACGCCTGATCACCTACGTGCATGTTAAGTAATAAAATAACGATGGTATTTTTCTGCCCTTGACCAAATATTGGAGCTTGTTACTGCATACCTTATTCTTGTGCCCTTTATGTAAATATCACACGCATGCCCTTCAACATATTACATAAACCTTTTTTAACTTGTATTAATATTGAAATTGTGTATTTTGTTTATTATTAAAATCTTATTGTATTTTAATGTAGCAAATAGAAATGGTTTTATTTAGAAGTATATGTATAATATATTGTGATTAGAATTAAGAAATTTTTGTAAAGCTTAAGATTTTTTATCAATAAAGAAATAAAGAACCACGTCCCTGACCCAAAAACATGTTACGTGGGAATGAGAGGCATAACGCCAAAACAAAACGAGGCATTTTACCTTAGTCCCCACGGTTGATCTGCACATAATTCCTTATCGAAGATGAATGTGGGTATCGTGATCAACAGGTATCGCATAGTATCAGATGAACTGTATAATATCATTAAAAAGAACAAAGTTTATCTAGATTATCTTTGGTATTTCTTTTGAAATTGCTCCCACCTTCGTGAATATAGCTTTCCTAATAATGTGATCATCATCTTTACGACTCCGAAAATAAATGATGATTTTTTTTACTTTTCTAATAAAAAAAAATTGAAAAGAAGAAAAATATAATTATTAAAATATGCTTCTCACCTTAAGCACAATGATACAATTGAAGCATCAAGCATAGTTGTAAGCCAGTGTTAACTGCATTAAACACTGCTGGTGCTAGAAACTCTGACCTTCCAACAATTTAAAATAGATTATACTGTCCGTGTGTTCTCGTTTGTGTCTCCTTAGGTGAGCTGACTGTGTATAACAATATATAATATGACATGAATGACAACATACCATAATTAAGCTTAAATCCAAACAAATAAATTATTATTAAAAATAAATTTGTACATATAATAATTATTTTTATTTATTTATTTACTCTTTATTGCATTAACCTTAACAGAATTCAAAGTTCACAAAGGGTGGACTTAATGCCAAAGGCATTCTCTACCAGTCAACCCATGGTGTGGTGAGATATTTGTAGCAATAAACTAATTAATAAAAGAAGAAAAACGTACTAAAAATAACTAATAAAAGCAAATAATAATACATACACATATATATACAATTATATATATACAAATATATATATACAAATATATATAAACAAATATATATATCCATACACATACATACACACATACATATTATTATCACACTTATATATTCTTGTAAAGAATTTCACCGATCTACATGTCTTGTGCATTTTGGGCTAATAATTATTCAAGAGTAAATATGTGTAATAATTATATTCACTAGTATTTATTTTCTCGTATAAAACGGTAGTAGTCTAGGTGTCTTTTTTTTCTCTTGAGTTATAGAGAGATATACTCCAAAATCCGCCGTAGAGACTTCTCTCGATGGTCTCCGCCTTAGACCAGAAAAGGCATATACAATGCAATATACATTTATATATCATATGGGATATATCTTCAAATATTTTAATTTACAACACTTTTTATTGTATCATGTAGAAGTGAAAAACGAGAACACAACACTCCTGAAGACTGCAATATCCACATCCATACAAAGATTAGGTAGAGACTCTCTCTCGGAAACCCTTGTGCTGGTTACGGCCCGTAAATAAAGGTCTAGGCAAAGTGCCCTAAGCGCTCAGCCAACCTGTCAACCCAGTGATGGTGTAAAAGCCGTAGGCCTTACAGTGGCCAGTAGCCATAAAAAAAAACCACTTCGCTACCTGTAATAAGACTACGATAAGTATAATAAGATACGAAATACAGCAGCGCTGTGTTTCTTTTGCCCTGGTTTTTTGCTAAGGACATATGATAAGTTTTATTGTTGCTAGAAGCGGCAACGTGGCCCTACAACAATATAGAAATACTATATGAAGGTGTCCATTGCTGTGATAAATTGCTTACGCGTAGAAGTCGTTTTGAATTCACTGTTCATAAGAGATTCCATTGCACGTTATCCACATCAATTAGTCATGGCGGCATAGTCTCAATATAAAAAGTGCTTTAATTAGTCCAGGAAACGAAGTGTGTAATTTGCAATGATAATGAACCGGCTCTTATTGTCGGACGGTAGCGTTTCGCTAAAAGCTTCTTGGACACGTTAAATAATAATTGTTTCATGGTACATTATATATTATTATTTTTGGTTAGGTCAACTATTATGATTTGATGTTTGCTTTCTAAAGTTTTCTTACTTTTAATTTTTTTCTATTTAATTTTGCTTAAAGAGAAAATGACAGTGTAGCAAAGAAATAGCTATACTGAAAATTTTAAATTGAAACCTACATGGACAAGTTATTGCGATGTGTGATGACGGTGTAGCTTTTTTTTTAATGTAGAACACAACTTAACATGACGGCTTGAGGTCAGGAAAAGGATGTCATTTTACTAAAACTAGTTATTGTGCCTAGCAAAAAGACAAGAGAAAATATTTTTAATTTTTTTTACATGGAATATGTGAAAAAGTGGAGTAAAAATTGGTCCAATCTTTCTTATTGTTTTTTCGATGTATCAATTGAAAAATTTCACCGAAATATTGAGACACTATAAAGTTTGACTTAAAATAACATTACATTTTAATTTTATGCCACTGGATGCAATCCCTGGTGAGATATGTGACTGTAAAGTTCTCAGAACTTCATTAATATTTCATTAGCATAATAAAGAAAAAGCGGTAATATTTCTTCCTGTAAGCGGGTAGTTAAACAAAAGAAATCCTATTTACTTTAGCGGAAATTGTCGATGAAGAAAAAATAAGTCACCACCCTAATTCTAAAACTGGTATAGTAATATTCAATTTCACACAACGTCACAATATGATTGATGGCCAACTTGATTGAAACCATACCTCGTGCCTTGTTTTTGCGCAACATAAGACATACAACTTCTCAGAGCTTCATCAACCTTTATGCCATATCATTAAAGCGTTTGTAAAACAAGAAAAGGCATGAGTTGTAAAAATATTTCTGTTGATGTATAAATAAAAATAAGAAAAACGATTTCGATTGCCTTTCTTCGTCAGTTTAGTCCACTGATGAGCGAAGAACTAAAACAAAACGCCCGAAATAAGCGTTTTGTTAGTTCTTTGACATCAAGATTTGGTCATCACAAGTCTGGGCATAGGTGAACCCAGTATTCTCGGGCTGATTTAGCTGTCCATCAAAGCGATTCTGTTCGATGTACATGCGTAAGATTTCTCCTGTTAGATTCTGTTGATGTTGATGCTGTTAGCATATGCGTCTCTTATAGCTTCATCGGACACAGGGCTCACGGAACTGAGGGGTCCGTGAGCTGGTGGCTGTTTCTCCATTGTCGTTTCTTTAACTTTATTGCAGACACCACGCTCCAAATCTACGTCGGCATCACGACAGCATTATCGTCGTATCTCTTATTCAAGAGCTTCTTATTCTGTTCGCGAGTCGATTCCACTGAAGCTGTAAAGGCGATTAGGAACCACAGCAATATATCTAAAAGAAAAAAAAGCTTGTCTGTGATTTTTTCGTAGTATAACAAAAGAGAATTTGTTATGGCTATTTTTTCAATGACACAGGTTACTCCAGCCTTCCCAATATTGTTTATAAATATGGCCCCGGTTGCAGGTTTATTTATGTGGTGTTCACGTCATTGCCTGGGATTGTTCGAATGACTCCACGTAGTATGACTAAAACTGGATCGTGTAATTAAATGAGTAATCATTCTGAAGAATTCGCGCTTCAGAATGGAAGTAGGTAATTTAGATTTAACGTATTGTATTCCTAAAATTACTTTAATATAGATCTTTAATTTTTTCAGATCGTATAGGACAAGGCTTATAAGAAAGTAAATAGTAAACGAAGTGTTTTGCATTTGGATTTAATATATTATTCAGTTTCATATTTGTCAGTCTCCTGGCTTTGCTAATACAATGCTTGGTACTTGGAGTATCAGCGTAAAGTAGCACTATTGTTTTTCTTGAAGTTCTTTACTCTGTGATCCTCCAACTGAAGTTATTCCACCTTGGTCATTATATGTATACATAATCGATCATCATACCTTTGATCGAAGTATTCTACGAGGATTTTGGATCTGATCACTAATTAGTTGAGCTGTTCTCCTTTGTAATCCTATTTGCAAAAAAGCGACAGTACGTTATCTGCTGCATTGTGGGTCCTGGGTTCGATTTTCAGCCGTCAAACAATATTTGTGTATTATTATATAACAGTAATTGGTCTGGATATCTCGTATGTATGACCTGAGTCTTAAATACTGTATCTGAATCTTTCTCTGATCTTATCGCACATGCATTAAATTGGACGACGGGAAGAGGACAAATAATTTACCTGTGTTTGCACAAATATTAACGGCACTATAAGTTATCTTGGGCAGTTGATATGAACTTGTATTAACCAGAAGATATCGGCGAATACAACCAAGAAGACATTAACTATCATGATTCCTAAAAATATCTTCAAAGTATCACTTGTTTGTTTTTAAGTAGTTAAGTAGGAATATACTCGAATCAAAGGACTTTTTACAATTATACCTTGGACTCCCAACATAACCTTGTGGCGACAGCCACTTTCAAGGACGCTGTCTATTCATTTGTGACTTCAAAAGGGCCTATTGACGCCCCCTCTTTCTACGCATGCGTCAAAGACAAAAAACATAATGCCTTGAAGACATGATTTATAGGCAACGGTATCTGGCCTCCACTCGCTTACTTTGATTTGGAACGCATTTTGCTTTGTGTCGCGACTTTCCTGGCTGTTCATCCTACTAGCTTAAGGGCGATCATGCGTTATAAGCTGTCTCTTTCACTCCAACGACCTTAGTAACATCTCTACAGCTCTTACGCCTTTGGAAGCTTAAATTGACTCTCAGACAGAAGCAACGTCGCGTCGTTTCTTTCGCACGTATGAAAGGGCGCTTGCAACTAAGCGTAAAACGGTTTCTCAAAAGATGTTCTCAAGTGTACACATTTATGCATATGTCCCGTGAACTCAAGTTGACTTGTCGACGGACTATAAGCAGATTTGCTAAACTTATCCTCACTGAAATAGCTTGGAATTTCCTTCACGGTGTTGATTAATGCCAATATTACGTTGAGAGAATCATAATTTCAATTAATATTTGATTTTGCATATTCTTGACTTCATTACGAAACTCGAACGGAATAGATTATTTTTTATTCGATATAGATATAACAACATCCTAGAAACAACCAACATTACATGGATAGGAACATGTATAGGTATTGAGAAAAAGTAAAGAAATTAAGATAATTTTATAATTAATTTATATATTTGCAATATTGTAACGATTATATTATTGGTTTAACAATTTTAATAAGAATAAATCTCCTATAAAAAATATTCTAATAGAGGTAGAACCATGAATGGGTCGGCTCGACCGGGAAGGACTGCGTCCGTAATTCAGCCATCCATGTGTTATCACCCTTGAGAACTGAGATAGTAGAATATAAATTAAAACTTATATGATATATATATTGTCTTCATTACTTCACTGTTGTGCAGAGGCTTCTCCCACAGCGGCTACGAACCATGCTGGAAGTTGATGGATGCGCCCAATTGCATTCATCGCCTTCTCGCAATCGAAATTTGTATTTATTTACAATAGAACTTAATCATTTTTTCTCTCAATATTTTATCCAAAGAACTTTCTGCCAAACCGCCGACGAAAACATATGACATAAATAATAATAACGAACCAAGAACTCGATCTCGTTTCACCTTAAAGCTTTGTCTTCAGAGCAAGCCAAAGAAAGCCACGGCGCATTGGGTCGGACTGGATCGGTAATCGCCGACCGGTTTGACCGCCGCGAATCCTGCCTCTAATACTGTTTGCTTATTGCGAGATGTACCCACATAAATATATAACACAGTAAAGGAAAATTTTACTTTCGATTAAAGTATCTCAGATATAACTAAAGACTAGTTTTCACCTGTAATTACTTATAAAAAAACATACTCTATAATGCAGCACGCGTATTGCTAAATAATAGAGTATATTTTTTTAATATACCCAAAGAAATATCTAAGTTTTAGTCGGTGCTTCGATAACCGCATCAAATAAGTCCCAACTTGACGTATAAACTCCATAAGCAATAAACAAAACTAAAAACCGTTTATTTTTGTTCGACGATAATGAAATAGTCGATTACAAATAATAAAATGTAAAAACTCGTTACTAAATAGACTCCACGTAAACGTAACAGCTAAGATTTTATTTGAAAGAGTATTATTTACAGACGTATTAAGAAGAAAGGATAGTTAATAGGATAATGCCGACTCTCTTTCTTAGAACTCTTCTTTGTTCTTTTTTTTATTATTTATTATAATGAGAGTAACAAACGTGCACACAGTTCAACTGATGGTAAGTGATTCCTGCGACACACGATATCTACATTCATTCTTGACTAGGAATCATAATGCAGATACTTTGTAACCCTTGAGGAATGAGATGGAATACCTCGTCACCAGTAATAAAGGTCTCTGGACACTCAACAGACGAAGCACGGCAGCATTATGCTGCTATTTCACGCTGGTATTCTGTGAGGGTGTGGTCCTACCCCGATGGAGCTGACCCATTCATTCTGCAGCTAGAAACTGTAGCTCTTCCAGTATAAAACGATAGTGGGATTTAAAGATACTTTTATTATAGAGCTATATCGGTAGATTCGTCTTCTAGAAAGATGATTAATTAAAAATTCCTGGTACCCAAATAAGAGATTATAAAAATCAATATGTCGGGTAATGCGAAAGAAGGAAATGTCAAAATATTATAATTATTAAATACGAATTACGTAATAAAGATCTTGTTACGCCAGGTCGTATTTATGCAAGTTTCAGCGATAAGCTCGTGTTACAATATTTATTTGTATAACACAAATACACGTGTAGGGCGTTTGTTTAAAAAAAAAGCTCCGATGCGAACGGCACAATGTTTACGCAGACATCTTGAAAGTAACGTTCCACTTCCCACAATTACATTTGCAACACACACGCAGAAACAGTAATACAAATGGCAATAAAATGTAAACACGTAATTTGCTTTTTACATGCTGCTAGACTTAAAAATACAACAAGTCATTGTGGAACAGCTATTTAGATGTTCGAAGAATAATACATAAATCTAAATTCAGTCAGTCTACGTCTTTAGGGTGTGAGCTGGTGTATTTAATATTTAATTAATTAATAATTCGTCAACAACAATAACATTTAATAAAACACGCAATACAATAATAATTATATCAATCGGCAAGGACGAGCATAGATGCCAACACTTTTTTGTATTGGTCCAGAGACCTTTACAGCTTTATCCAATTAGACTCGCGAGCGGGAGGCCCGCTGAGTAGGGAGACAACGACGATGCTGCGAAACTGGCGCGGAGACTGCTGCTGCACCACCGCTGCACTCCGACAACAACAATTCACGTATATTTTTAAAAGCACATAATTGGTAAAATCAAGTGTTTAGTTTTTGAAAGGAGTGGTAGATCAGTGTCCAAGCCCTCGCTTTTAAGTTACGGTACGCGAGCAAACCGAGTTCGAATCTCGGTGCCGACACAAGTTGAAATTGTGTTAATTGCAATTGGCAGATTTGCGATTTGTTCCGTGGCAAAGGAAAACATGGGGAGAAAACCTGCATGATTAAGAAATAAAGTAAAAAAATATATTTCGAAGACATGCGAAGTCAATCCGTAGTGGAGCCGCGTGGTGTGGGAACTGGAGGTGGTTTATGGTTATATGCTGTGGGATTAATATGTATAAGCTGATATTTTACTCATTTTTAAGTATTTTGTTTTATTTAGACTTTAATTTCGTAATTCCTTATTTGTGTCTTCGTATCTGCAATGGCTTGCATATCACATACGTAAGTGAAGTCAACAAAGTGCCCGCGTATGTCGTCATACGTCATATGCAAACCACATAGGCGTTGTAACCACTTATAACAACTCCTTTCCTCTTTCTTCCAACGAACTAATGAGATATTTTCTGTATCGATCCTATCAAGACAGAGATGCTTACTTCGATACGTTGACGGTTACAACCTTTTGCGCAATGAAGCCATTGAAGTGCATTCTAGAATTTTATAACGCGTTATGAATCATGTGGAAACACAGAATCATGTTTTAGTAAACAATAAAGAACAATAAAATTTTCTCGTCTTGACGTTTGTAAAAGAGGTATTAAATACGCAAATCTGAAATGAAATTAATGTAAAAATATCATCACTATAATTTTAGTAGCCAAAAGTGCCACATCTTTCTTCATTCTAAGGAAAGGATAAATTCTTTATCATTTAAGATAAAGACATGAATGTGTCAATAACCGGGTATGTTGGTGACTTTATTATCTGAAGAAAATTAAATGAAGTGAAATGACCACTTACAATTTTTTTATTTTAATTCCAAACGCATGATGTGTACTTTTAGTCTCTTAAACATCCGATCCCTTCCCTATCTTATCTACTGGTAGATAGTCGATATACGGCGTTGAAAGCGAGAAAATAAATCAAATGTTTGTTTACTTTTATATTACCATCACGTATGGATTTGAAATCAAATTATTGTTTAGTTGGATTTCAGAATTACGTGATAATATGTAGAAACGCTTCTAAATCTTTACGCTTGCTAAATCCTACAAACGAAAGAAATAGTCTACTTATATATTTCGACGCAAAGCCACTCAGATATAGATTTTAGTTATATAATAATAATAGCTTTTTCATTATAAAGTATACATTGTTTATTACATTAATATCAAAATAGTGAAATATTATAATTACCGTAAACGGTTTTTAAAGTAACAAACTATTTGTTACCATTTACTTTATTATTTATTTTTAAAAGTAATTTTAGTTATTGTTATGATGAATCTAAATTATTATTATGATTAATGGAGGCTAAACTTTTTGTTTATATTGTTTAATCGAATCAATTTTGGTATAGATTTGTAATTATTGGTATGCAAAGCAAACGTTTAGTTTGGTGTTTAACTACCATTAAAGTCTAAAACATTTTAAAATAAGAATTTCACATTAATTAAGAATTTATAAATCATAAGAATATACGATAAGAAATAGAATATTCACAAGTCTTTTCACATGAGAGTTATGATGACTCAAATTGTTTAGATTGATTTTAAAAGTACCTCCGCCATTTTGAATATGGAAGATGTTGCATGCGGAGTGCTCGGGTTGGCGTTAGTTTTGGAGCAGGCGCGCTGAAAGGACTAAGACAGGAGCCCTGTAAGTGCTAGACTATTACCATTTTTATTGTAATTCCTTGAGTTAATAATTGAGTGCAAATAGATCTTTCGTGTGATTTTTGTTTTGCGCGATGAGCGAGTTAAGTAATGAAAACGGTTTCGTTAGCCATCCTGATGTCACAGGTTTCAAAAAAATTTGATAATTTTAAATTTGATTCTTGTCCTCAATAATCTATTACTTAATTATTGTTAAAAAACTGAAGGGATTGTAATGATAAAATAAGGAGAATCAGGGAAGGTTATCATGATAATCTCCTCTTGATTGATTACGCTGGGAGCCATATATTCTGGTCATCAACGAATAACATAAATTGCAGTTTGTATTTTAGTAATGTAACCATTCGTACACAGAGGCACTCGTACGTCAACATCTTCGTTTATCCGATGTAATAAGATAGTAAGAAAGTACAAATGTATGTACACTGTCAGAGACATGGGACATGTGTACTACACACCACACAACGCAACCATACTTGAAAAGAAAATTTAACCTTGGCTGGGAATTAAAATAACTGCCCGCAACGAGGAACTTGTAACACTAAGCCATGTGAATACATAAATAAATGTTAAACTAAAGAAAATAATGTGCCTAATAAATCTATGAACAAATCCGTACGGTGTCACATAAATTTCAGCTATATACCGCAGTGCGGTATAACATTACAGCTTTCTCGTTAGCGTGCTCAAATAAATCTGTATGGACAATTTGATGAGCTTGTCAACGTGATTACTTTAGTAAACATCAACGGAGAAAGTCAGCGAACTGACAGATTGAAAAGTCGAATCGTTAGTGTCGTATGAATGACCAGTAATAACAAGACTGGGCTAACAAAAACTAACATATTTCTTATAATAAACATAATAATTACATAACAATTAGAACGAAACAAGAAATGTATTGTCTTAAAATATATAATTATTCTAGTCTTCTTTTTGTTTCTTTACCGTCTGACAAAAGTGAAGTGACCTAAGAAAATCTTTTGTTTCGAAGACTTATCGAATTAGGTCGCATGTGGAACGCTAGCTTTCTTTTGTCAAGAGTGTGCTTTTTTGAATAAGATAGTTGTAGAATAAATATAATTTTAATCGCAATAATAATGTAACTATATTGCATTACCATTGTTAAAAATATATCTTGGAAAGATATTGTATGTAATATTATATTACATGTAATTTTATACGACAAGTTAATTTTTGTGGTGAAAACAGTAAATAAAGAGGTAATATTCAATATATGCGAGTATTTTTCGCAAAAACATGGAACGTGCTGAAAGCAATGAACCTGTTATGCCCAAATAATGTCAATAAATGGCCGATTGCATGTTTAACTTGGGGTTTCCTGTGCTAGCTCATGCAACGTATATATATTTATATATATATATATTTATATATGATCTTATATACTTATTTACTTTTGTATATAAATATATAAATTGTTATTTTATTTTTATTTTATAATAGTATTAAACCATTATTAGTTTTTTTTTTACCACAATTTTTATCTATGCTATTGTTTGACAGACATAATTCCTCCGTCCTTTTTGTAAGGAGTGGACGATAAAGTTAAAATAAATAAATGTGTTAATAAATTTATAGATCCTTGAAATTAAGTCATCAATTTAATGCCCATTGTTTGTGAATCTTAATGGGCTATTTATTTTTAATGATTAGCAGCTTAACGTTTTTAGTTGGAAACTTCATAAATAAAATTCGTACACTTTTTTGCAATTAGCAATTAAACTAGTACTAATATCTAAAATTCCCATGCACTACAATAGGAATTACGAACAATCAGACAAAATTGGGCAGGTTTTTTTTGAGGCCTTTCCGGTTTTCAGGTACCGTCATTTTGTTAGTGGCGCATTGTTTATATACGTATGTTTTTTTGACGACGTTTTCCCACTGATAATGAATAAGCATTCTTGGGCATCGACCCCGTATCACCTTCGAGATAAATAGTAATATTTCTTGTTTAATACCTTCGTTTCTAGAACACGATAACAATATCTCGTTTAAGACCAACCGACGGCCGCGTGGCGTTGAGATTATGGCATCCTGGCTGCTGCGTTGCGGGTCCTGCGTCTATTTCCAGCCGAGGAATCTGTGTATGACTGACTGAATTGTTGGTTTTCAGGTCTGTCTATTCTACTATGATATATGTAACACATTCAAAAATTTTACAAAATATATACTTCCGTAAAAAGTAAATTAATATATAGTAGACTATAATACACATAAATCCCACTTCTGGGCATTGGATTCATCTCTAAAGAGGTTGTTTGAGCATAGTCCACGACGCGGCTCTGCTGATAGACTGGCAGACTTCACATTTTTTTTATTACTTTCTTAGACATTCGGGTTTCCTTACGATGTTTTCCTTCAACGCCGAGCACGCGATAAATCAGCTCTTAGAAATATAATTGTTATTAATAATTTCATTGATGCCGGCACCGGGGATCGAACTCGGTTTGCTCGCGTACCGTGAATTAAAAGCGACCGCTTAGCCAGAGTTATCACGACGGCCATGTAACCGTAATTGAATATAACATTTTACATGTCTTCACAGTTCATAATCTTTATTTGAAGGTATAGGAGTTGTATAAAGATGTTTTACAATAAGTATTTTTATCAGTGGTAGAGCTACACTGCAATTTGTTTCTAGTTGCAGAATGAATCAGTCGACTCGTTCGGGGTAGGACCACACCCTCACAGAATACTACCGTAGCACAGAAACATAATGTTGCTGTGTTTCGTCTGGTGAGTGTAGGAATACGGAGACCTTTATAACTGGAGACGAGGCATTCCATCTCAGTCCTCAAGGGTGACAACGCATCTGCATTATGATTCCTTGTCAAGGACGGATGTAGATGCCATGGGCCGCAGGAATCACTTGCCATCAGGTAAACTGTGTTGGTTGTTTGTCTCAATGTTATAAAAAAAAAGTATCCAGCCAATTCTACTGTAATAGTGTGGAAACATACCTCTAAGACAGATTGACAGGTATTATATTTTTTTCAAAATATTATAAAAACATTAAAACATGATGTGTGGTCTCTTGCGTTCGTAACGATACATCGTTTTTAACCGTTATGATATTAAATTGAACAGCGATTGCTCTCCGATTGCTTCATGCGTGAGATAAATTCATTTAATAAAGCGCTACACTGAGCAATGCTATGGCGATATCTTTTTGATCGATAATTGATTTCCCGCGGTGCGAAGTGAAATGTTTTAATCCTATCAATACATGGACACAATCGCGTCTTACACCTTTCTCTTTTTTATATTCATTTATTTATTTAATTCTAGAGGATTTAGTCAATGAATGAATAACTCATTAGTATCCTTACAATATAAAATCACCAACGTAACAGTCCCGCCTTAGCAATGTAATATAAAATTTAACTAACTTACTTCATCCGACTTGAAATTGCGTACACCAACTTCATGTGAATTAATATCAATATGTATTTTTCGGCCTCGTTTCGTGCGATACATTACACCATGGTATACGTCTTCAATTTTGTCGCATACTGTACCATTTACAGATAATACTTTGCTCATCAAATATGCAAAACTGTTAATACTTTATATGAATACAACGAAGCCAAAAGGTCAGGGTTACATCTGCTCTGCTCGTATCGTATCTATCAAATACCTTTCTACTGAATACACGCACTGTCGTAAAAGTAGATTGAAATTTGCCAAAAAAAAAAAAAACAAGATCCATTTCAAATGTATCTGGTTTTCACGTCGATGTGTATTTGTATGCGTATAAGGTGATTCTATCTTCAAAACGATTCTTAGGGTTAGCTTACGATTTAATCCACCAAAAACAATAACTTTTATTTAAATTGAAATTTTAATTAAACTTCACATTTCCAAAAGATTATATGTCGGGTTAAGTTACGGATCAATATATGCTGTATATATACGAGACTATTCGTATATAGATACTAGCAAAATTAATAACAAGACAAATTCAAGTAAGGAATGTCTGTACAATTCGATTTAAGAGAGCGAGAAACAAATTTTTTAAAACCCTTAAGCGGACAGTTTTGTATCATTAAAAAATAACAGCAGTACATAAATAAACGTAACGGTTAAATGGAGCGTATTACGCATAAGCATTGATATTTTATTCTTCATTTTTTTTACACACTCAGAATACTTTTATTCTATATATTATATATTTTAAAACGAACACATTTTCTTTCCACGTATGATTTTTTAATTTTGTAATAAGTGTTCCATTCCATTGCACTGGATTCTTCCGTTATTCTTTCATAGTACAGGCCATACTCCTTTGGAACGCCCTTCCGGATGATGTCAAGTATGCACCCAGTAAAGTTCCTTTTAAATCTCATCTTCGATAACATTATTTGAAGACAAATAACATCTGATATATATATTTCCTCTTGGTATAAATATATATATATATATATATATATATATATATATATATATATATAGTTATCTATGTATTATTCTTTAAATTTATTACGTATTATATTGATATGTATCTATGTATAATTTGATATTTTATCTGATTACCCTTTTTTTGTATGCCTACCAACATATTCTCTTGAACTCCCAGGGTTGACTGGCAGAGAATGCCACTGGGCATTAAGTCCGCTCTTGCAAACCTGTATAGGGAACATAAAGAATAAATAAATATACCTTTTATCTAGTACAGACCCGGATGTCTCAACATACTTAAGGAATAAACATAGATCTTAGTTCAGATATTTTTATATTTTTTTTTGTTTTGATTGTTTATGTAAAAGGTGTGAAATAAATTATTATAAATATTATTATCTCATCCTATCTTAATTACCGTAAAACCTATACCACCCGATTGCCATGAAGCACGATTCTGAGGCACCTTTATGCATCAACTTCCTTTACTGGTCGAATGAGCATACAGTCACTCAGCGTGGCAACAATCGGTATTTCTCTTCGTGACATGGACATCCGCAGTAGAACGAAGGTGACCGACACACAAGTACCTCAAAAGATCAGTAAACAGTTTGTTTTAACGTAACATTTTATATATTGATCTAAATAATTCATTAGCAATTTGTTTCAATATCAAATATATATTACAATTGAATATGTATGCTTAGTGTTCGGGTTCTTTTTTGTTAATATCATGGTAAAATTATATAGTGGTAGAGCTACGCTGCAGAATGAATGGGTCAGCTCCACCGAGATAGGACCCATGCCCTCACAGAATACCAGCGTGAAATAGCAGCGTATTGCTGTTGAGTTTCGTCTGGTGAGTGTAGGGATCTGGAGAACTTTATAACTGGTGACGAGGCGTTCCATCTCAGTCCTCAAGAGTGAAAACGCATCTGCGTTATGATTCCTTGTCAAGGATGAATGTAGATGTCATGGGTCGCAGGAATCACTTACCATCAGAGCGAGAATACAGGGTGTATGTTCGTTTGTTACTCTCAATGTAATAATAATAATTTAAAAAAATCGTATCCGAGCTAACTATTCGACGACAATATTTCTGGATAAAATCTTGCCTAGTTTTCATTATTACTACGATTTGGATCCCCCAAATCATAGCCAGACAAAACAGTAATTAATAGTGCAAATACTTATTTATATAACACATATTTTCATACAATAATTTATACCTAATCAAAATAAACTTAAAAAAAAGAAAAGGTTTGAAAGGGTTTCATTATTTTATTAAAAATATTCCTTAATTCATAATGACATTGTATATGTTAAGTACGACATTCTCGGAAGGTAAACGTCTTAAGGAAACTAGCATGTCAATGAAAATTAATAAAAAAAATATTCATTTTCTGAAACATGCAAGTGTTGTAAATATTTCAGTGACCTGAGAAAGCATACCAATCCGTATTACACTTGCGTGATAAACTACGTTTCAAAAGTCTCTCTACAGAGGAGACCCAGGCCAAGTAGGATTTATATAGCTTGTTACTTATATTTTTTAAGTATACCCATAACGAAAGACCTAGATACATTCGTTATGACAGATAAAACGGCGTCGTAGTTCCGACCTACATTACTATTGCCTTAATGAGGTCAACACTGACTAGGGTTTGACCTTCGGTTTAAGAGAGACACTTTGTTTCAACATATAACAGAAATGTGGTTTATATTATTTTTATTTATGACATGTGCCTCCTGCAGGGCCTGTCTAGTATAATAATTTATTTATTTATTAAGGCCAAGTCATAGACTTGCGTTGTGTGTTTTTTTATTACATCGAGAGCAACAACGGACGAAACACAGCAGCATTATGCTGCTGTGTTTCGTCCTTGTTCATCTCAGTCTTGTCTTGTCCCCATCTTGTCCCTTGTCCAGTATGAATGTAGATGTCATCTCAATGTGATAAATATATATATATATATATATATATATATATATATATATATATATATATATACATATATTTAATGTAGCCATCATTTAGCTAGTAACTGGCTGCATCCCCATAGTACAGTAGCGAAAACGGCACAACACTCAAGTGTTTCATATAGAGTGTGTAAGGATGCGGTGATCCAATTATATATAACGTAAAATCTTTTTCTTGAGGAAGGATGTCATGGATCAGTTATCACTTCCGTTCATGTGCTTAATGCTGATACTAAAACAATATGTCCCTGCATTTACAAATTTGCAGTGAAGATGAGAGTTCGTTATGAGCCTAATTCAAATTCATTAATATTGTCAATACAAACATGACAGCAAGAACATCGTCACGACTTAATTACAATATGTGTGGTTTGTTTGCATCCTTTATTAGACACGCAACTGATGTACTTGCGCATACTATTTGGAATATAGAAGACTAATTAAATATTATTATTGCCGCCGTGAGGAAACATGCAAGTTTAAAATATATAAACAAGATGCCCCATATAAACTTAACGGGAATATCAGGGTCACCTACTAGACAAAAACAAATTTTTTTAGTTAAAGTGGCACCATTTTTCATGATATTGAGATTTTTCGTTTCCTATGAAAATATCAAGAATAAAATAATCAGTTTTACAACTTTCTGAAATGTTTATTCAACCGGTAATTCTTTTATGCAATATTCAGTACATTCATTTTTAACGCCGTAGGCAAAACTTCTATATGAATTATTTTAAAAAGAAATTTTTTTGCCATGCTCAAGTTTTTCCAACGAAATTGGTCGAAATGGTATTTGAATATGATAGAACAATTATTCGAGAGTATGCAAAGAAATAATAACAAAATTATCTGCCTATTATATATAACAAAACAGGTCGACGGGGTAGTATATTTAGAAAACAAAAATCTAGAAATCACGAAAATGCTGACACTTATTCCTCGTACCTTCCCCCTTAACTTTGTCGTGCTACTTACGGCATACATTGTATAAAAATATTATCTAGAGAACGACAGCTCGTCTACTCGCAGATAGTCTTTATTGACTAACGTACATCCAATCGTAGGTAACACCAGATACACACCCGTGTTGTAGGTTATCATCGCCCCCAGCTTCCGACAACAGGTGACGACCGTCGAGGCTAGGTCTGGCTAACCTCGGATGGTTAATAGATACCACCATCGATTCTCCACTCTGGAGTGTTCTCGGATAGATAATCGTTCCGTTGGCGAAGACAGTTACGCAGACAGGACGCACTCGGATAGCGAGCATATTATAGTAAGGAAGAAACTCAAATTCTTGGCTCCCGAATCTCGGATCGACAAGACCAGAATATGAGTTTCTTGCTGAATCAGTTTCTTAATCCGATGAAGCTAAGCTGCATTGGCTAACAGAATTAACATCAACAGTAATCAGATCTAACATATATAAAAAACTTGAAATCATAGGTAACGAAACGGGCATAAGGCATTACATCTCAGGTCTCGGAGATGACAACGAATGTTTTTTTTTGTATGAATATTGCTGTAGGCCCAGAGACCTCTACAACTTTATATGATTACACACGCGAGCGGGAGGCCCGCTGAGTAGGGAGACAACGAAACGAATGTCCATTTCACCAATTTTTGATCCTCCATCAAATGTTCACTAACCATTAGATGTACTAACTATATACTAGTTTGTTGGCTTTTCATATAAATAAACGGACAACCTTATATCCTTGAATGACCTTAAAGTAAAGTAACAACTTGTAAATGTATAAATCCCTCTTCTGGACTGGTGATCGGTGGACGCGTCTCTCCACTGTGGATTTTTTTTTTAATTATTATATTGAAAGTAACAAATGAGCATGCAGTTCACAAAATGGTAAGTGATTCCTGCCGACCCATGGCATCTACATTCATCCTTGCCAAGGAGTCATAATGAAGATGCGTTGTCACCCTAGAAGATTGTGATGGAACCAGTAATAAAGGTCTCCGGATCCCTACACTCACCAGACGGAACACAGAAGCGTTATTCTGCTATTTTACCCTGGTATTCTATGACGGCGTAGTTCTTTCCCGGTTGAGTAAACCCATTCATTCTGCCGCTAGAAACAAACTGTAGCGTAACTGTACCACTGGTTGATTGGCTACCACGGCTACATGGCCTTAAGGAACGTAAAAATGTGGAAATAAATTTATAAGAAATTAAAACACAAAGTGAAGAAAAAAAAGTTAAGGAATTCTTTTTTTATTCTTTACTTTATGAGGTCGAATGTATTTCATTTCTTTGAGCATCCGTAGAACTAGAATGATTGATTGCAATTATTGAAGTAAAAACATTGGTCGTGACTGTCCAGATTTCGTCATATCCATATCATGTCATACATATGAGATATCACAGAAACGGTAAATATTGTGCGCGTAATTTGCAATTTTGTAAAAACAAAAAAAATTGCTAATACTGCAACATAGTATCATATATCTCATAGGGATTCAGAAATATATAATTGTTCCCTTACAAAAATCATATTTCAATGATTATCTCTCGGTAAAATCCATAAATTATTACAGTTTAGCATTAATCGAATCCTCTGTAAGTAATAAAGGTAATAGAACCAAAATTACTTAACATCGGTCTAACCATTTTACGTAATCGGGGTTTTCGTTGAAACGTTTTATTTTTATTTTAACGTAATTACAACAAGTTATAATGTAGCTTCGGTTACCCACAAACGTCTGTTCGAAACCTTTGAATCTGTTTAAGTAATAAAGTTTACAATGACTTATGTCTGTTTAAGGTGCAATAAGTGTTGTTTGAGTATGTGTAATATATATATAAATATGTGTAGTGTGTTGCTTAATGTGGACAAACATGGTAGGCGGGCGTAGATCGGTTGATGGTCGGCATGGGCGCGCCAAAGGCCGTATGTTAATGGTTACTTGTCTCGTTTAAGTTGACAAGAGGCTCTATAATTATAAATTACTTTTACTTTCGTTGATCTGTTTATAACGAATATATGACAGAGACTTTCTCAATATATTTACGATCTGCATATAAACGCTTTCTAATGGCGCCTTTTCATAACTTATTTCCAAAAGGGTTTTATATCTGATATATTGGAGGCAGATTATCTTCACGTAGTGGATGAAAAGTCTGTTCTTTAAAATATCTTGATTACATAATATATTTGTTTGTCTTCTCGTAGATTGCTTATATTTTTAAAGTAACTATAAGGTCGCGAGGCCAACAGGTTACTACGCATTTAAAATATATTTGCTTTACATAAGAAGTATTTGCTTATTCTATCATGGCATTTGATATCGCGTACTCGTCGATATTAATATTTGCGTACAATTAGCTAGTTTTTTAAGTGGCGGCTAGTTGTACACAAATCACAAGTATCTCTAACGAATTATTAGTTAAAAGCTTTTATTGTAAATTTGAAGAATCAAAGTATTCTTGACGGAGTTGTAAGTAAATGGCTGTTGCAACTATTGTAACTATATAACTATACATAAAACTATATATAAAAGCTGTTGTAACTTTTTTAAAAGTATGTTAATTGTGAACCGTCTTCTAAGCACAAGCATTAAGCTTAATTGGAATTTGTCAGTAATTTAAATAGCATTACTAAAATTTATTTTAAAAAAAGAATAAAGAAAATGAAACGTATAAATCTTAAGTTTTGACAGGAAAAAAAAAATATTACCGACTTGTGCCATTACTTCATAAATGTAAAGAAAATTAATAAAAACTTTAAAATATAACATATTCGTGTTAACATCATTCGAATGCATTCCACACCACACGGTACACTTACTTTGATATTTATGACGTAATTTAAACGTTTCGATTTCTCCCGCTTTATCCAATCAAATAGTTTCTATAGGCGAGAACTTTCGTAAAAAAGTTATAGTTAAAATAAACCAAAGGAATTTGAAGTCATTAATCAAACGAATAGCGCCTATTCTAGCGCCGAATTACTACTTCCTATCTATAAATTAATATTACATAAACAAAACCAAAATGATGGATATATGTTCCCTAAGAACATTTCCGTGCCTTATTTTTGTACGTACAGTATTTTTAAATAACATTCTATAACGCTTTTTTCCTTTCGCCAATTTGCGTTCAGGATTTTCGCGAATTTTTTTAGTTTAGATTTACATTTATTGTATTCAAATTAGTTTTAAGACTTATATCTGTAAAATAGTAAAAAAACGAACTACTTCATTGTTATTTATTAAAACTTAAACGTTATTTAAAATCATTAATTAACATAATAGAAGGTAAATAATAGTTTTAATATCAAAAACATGGCCATTAATTTCTTATGATAAAAATCTCACCTCACCTCACTCACACTTACCCATGTCCGTATGTTGTGTCCTTTTTTCTTTTTTTTTTAATAAGGAAGTAGGCAATAAGGTTGGTCCGCCTACCTGACGTTCGGCCCCATAGAGCCACGCACCTGCTTTCCACAAAAAATATACACAAACACTGGTCTATTTCGAGGACCACTACACTGACTACGAGCCAATGAACCGTAAATTATTACACTAACGTCACGTTAAATCTTTAGAGAAATCGTTGCGCGAGCGCCATTAAAAATAATATAATAAATAGATTTCATATTGTGTTATTGAAAACGCACGCGATCTATTTTTATGTAAAAATATGATAAATATTTTAGCGATTATGGTATTAATAGAAATATTCAAGTAAAGTAAATGTATTTTTGTTGTCCTATTATTACTTATAATTTTACTTGAATTAATTTTAACTAAATTTTGCCATGAAGATTGAACCAGATAAACTTGTCAATTCGTCAATAGCAACGACCCGTTGAAGTTAAGCTCGAGTTTGCCTAACCCGTTATCAATTACTTGCCTTCAATGATTACGATACGACATTAATATTTACCATGCCTCTAGCCAACGCGTTTCGTAATTATTTAAAGTTGTCATATTCAAGAGTTGAACTGCAAATATAAATAAAACGTCCTATTGACATATTTCATTAATTATTTGATCGATTAGAATTAAATGTCGAAAACCAAAACCAAAAACAGTAATTTGCATATTGTACCAATTCCAATCAGTATAGAGAAACATGGCATTAATAACGCTTGAGGTGATTGACTGTTTAGCACCTTGAGTTGAAAAAAATATGAAGATACTTAAATATGGGACTTTAATTTTGATAAATATGAACGCTTAGACTTCGCTTATCGTCGTCTAGTGGACTTACAACTTACAGAATATTGTATAATTAAGAATAAGAATCATAAGAGTTTATAACACAGAATTAAATAACAGACCTTAAATCCACGGCCGCTTTACCAGGATTTGTTTTCGCAATGCCATTATGGTCATCACTTTAATTTAAATTTTTTATTCAACTAATTATCATTATGTAATAGAAATTGTTGATAATTGCCAACCATCATTACAGACTAATTTGTTTGCGTATATTATAAAAAAAGCATATATTTAATTCGATGCCCCATTCATATTTATATAGGTTAGTGACATCGGCTGCGTAAAACAAAAAAAAAACCGCTTAGTCGTATGCGGGACTGATATAAAATTCTAAATTTGATGCTCTCCCGCCTCTTACGTTTAATGGGACGTCATTATGTCGTCATATTGCGACGAAGTATAGTTGGGGTACGAAAATCTTCGTCAGTTTTCAAATTCATTCCTTTATCAAGTCATAGACTCTTAGTACCTATTGATATTAAATCACCAAGCAGACACCTACATATAAAATTATACTTGCTTGGTATGATAACAAGGGTCAATTTAGTATACACCTATGATCTATAATCTAGTGTCACATCAACATTATACCTTTTTAATTGCAGTGTTCTGTTTCGTTTGAATTGAATATTGGCGTGGTTGATAATTGCCGTAATGCAAGCAAAAGTCGACTTTAAGTTGACGAACCTTTTTTTTTACCCCGACTGTACATATCATTCAAAACTTAATTTAAGTATTTTTTTTCATAGTTTTATAAGAAAATATCAGTATTGGCAGATTGCGATAACATATCCAATACGTGTTTAATTATCATATTTCCTTTTCTGAACCAAAGAGGCAAGATTGGTAATTGTAGTGTAGCGTAGCACGGCCCCCTCGCTTGATAGACGGACAATGTATGCAAGTTTTTTTTCTATTTGTCTGCAGGTGATCGTGCTAATCTGTGGTGGCACATGTTCAATAGTGGACTGAATACGAACTGTATTTGTGATGATGATCGGGTGAAAGAGATAGAAAAACAGTGCCGCCTTCTCTCCAAGCATACTTATGATATTCTTTTACGATGCAAGTGTTGGCTGGTTATTATCATAAAATAAATAGACGAATAAAGTCTATGTGAACATTCGTCGGCACAGATTGTTCAAGATAATCCTAATTATTCATAACTTCAATTAATCAGTGGCCTTATCTGAGTGATGCTTCTTGCTAATGCTGGTGGAACGTAGTATATAAAGTTATTTGTATATGTATATTTTATTCGACATATAAAAGAGAAAGGGTATCAATAATAATAATATATATATATCTCAATCGATCCTATAAGTGCGTTCTTGTCGAAGTTAAAGAACGTAGAACAGTAATTCCTGTCTCTCATGACCGTTACACGCAGCAATGCGCTCGGTTGAAGAAAATGAGTTCAAAGCACGTTATTGGCATTATGTATGGCAACTATAAAGCATTCTTATCTCATTGCGATTGGAGATAAATGGACAATGTTCATTTTAGCTTACTTTTTAATCTTTAATAAGCGATCGATGCGGGCGTTACCTTATTTTTTTCTATAATAACATCTCAACCTTACATCAGGTATTGGGCGAAGTATTCCATAGTATAATATTTAATTTTATATAATTTTAAACGAAATTTCTGGAACATATTTCCATCGCATAAAAAACACTAATATTTCTAAAATGAAAAACTTCTAAATTTCGTAGTATCGCCTCTTTGATACACTGTAACAGACAAAATATTATTAAGAAAAACATCGCTTTATGTGTAGGGGTAGGGTATAAATATAATGCTGTAATCTATATTTCTTTGCGGGGTACGCATAGAATCAATGTTTATAAAATCCTTCGCTGTATTTCAAGATGATCAAGATGGATCAGCTCGACTGTGAAAGGAACAAGCCAATCAGAAAGAATTTACTGTGGAGATACGCCCAATGACACTCCACTGAGCACAATAATCGGTTCCTCTAATCCAGCTACTGCCTAGAAGATCTGAAGATCTCGGCACGATAGTGTTAATCCTGTGCAGTTGTCAATCGCTAATAATCAGATAATATTGGGCTTGAAATCAACCAGCAGGATGTTTAATTAGAGTTTTTTTATCCGATTTTTAAATTGTTACGATGCTAAACATAACATGGACTGTGAGATCTTATTATAGACACCGAGTCCCGTAGAAAATCATGTCAATAGTAACAAAGTTATGAAGAAGAAAACTATATTTGTTTGTAAAGACATGCGAGACAGCCGATGCCTCAGTTGGGCCTATATAACAAAACGTCGAATCGTTGCTTCTTTTCATAGGATACCTTAAAGTCTAGCTTTAAGGTATCCTATGAAAAGAAGCGACTATACAGACTCTTATTAACTTAATTAGTTTTCCAAATGGGGCCCAAGGAATAGCAGCATAACACTGCTGTGTTTCGACTGGTGAGTGTAGGGATATGGAGACCCTTATGACGGTGACTGGTGACGACGCATCTGGATTTTGATTCCATATCGAGGATTAATGTGGATATCGTAGACCGTAGGAATAAGTTACCATCAGGTGAACTGAATTGTATTTGTAACGAAATATTTATTATCTATTGAAAATATATTAATATATACACCAAAAAGATAAAAACCAAGCCTATATCATAACCAGCATAAGAAGGTTAAAGTGCAAGGGTATTAGAGTCCCCTGTTCACCTTGTGTCTATAAACAGATTGTAGAGATACAATTTATACGAGTCTATGGTCGGGGTTATTAGGGTAAACGGGTTATTGTGGTGGGGAACTCCGCCACTGGATCAATAACGCGTCCAAGGCAAGCATCGACGCGTGAAGCGTGTACAGCAATAAAGGCGAGTAACGCAAACTTTCTAGAGGTCTCTTTTTAAAGTAGCTTAATCAAAATATCACACCATCGCCAACTTCTCCGGACCTCGTTAGGTGATTGCTGAATAAAGGATCCATCACTGTTAACGAATCGATCCGAAAAAATAGAAAAGAAAAGCACAAAAGGTAAAGTCCTAATGAAGTGACGGAAAGTTAAGCTAAACTACTTTTTATATATTCTAATTATTTATTTTTATTATATTTCTATTACTTTGTATACATAAAACTTTAATTAAATAAAGGTACCGCATTATAAACATTTCAAAATTAGTTGATTACAAAACTATCAAATATGATGAAAGTCCAGTAAAAGAATGGTTTATAGTCGTAATGAAGCTATAATCATGCATTAGGCTGACTCATTGTAAAACTATGGATAATATGCCATAACTTTTTATGATACTAAGCGTGTCAAACGAGTTGACAGTTCAATTGATGGTTAGTGCCGACTACTGCGACGCAAAAATACCTGCTTTTTTTTACGGATGTTTGATGCTGTTAGCCCGAAGGCTTTCACAACCACCAACACATACCACAAGCCGAGGCTCCTTCTCAGGAACCCTTGTGCTGGTTACCCATTAATAAAGTTCTCGGCTGAGTCCCCTTAGCGTTCGGGCACCCTTCAACCTCGTGAAGCTCGAGAAGCCCTTGAGCTAACAGTGGCCATCAGCCATAAAAAAAAAAACCGTATGTAAAGATGACCGAGCGCTTATGGTACTCAGCGGAGACCTTTTTTATTGAATAACTAGCACAAGGGTTCCCGGGAGGGAGCCTCGGCTTAGACCGACCCGGAGCGCGTAACTAAGGTAATTCGAGGGTGCCCCCCTTTATTACCTTAATTTTAACCCCCCAGGCTTGAGATGGAATAACACAGTACTAGTAACTGGGTCTCTGGTTCCTTACACTCATCATACGAAACACAACAGCGTTATGCTGTTATTACACGTTGATATTCTGTGTAGGGCGTGGCACTACCCCGGTAAAAGTCTAGTTACTCATGGGATATTCCCAATAACTATTGATTTCTTGCAGACCTAATACGTTTACCTTAACTGAGGTAATTACCCTCATTTAGCTGCGTTAGCATTGCTCACGAGTAATTGTAAACACAGTGGAGTGGTGAAAGAAATCGTATTTACAGAACATCAGTGTAAAATAGGAACTTAGTTTAGAGAAAATATTCGGAAGCCTTATGATTGTTTATTAGGCTGTCTAATTTTGTCCAATTCATTCCGGATCGAGTGTTAGGAGACAACACAGGTAACGGGGCATTCGATGTCGATCTTTGTTCGATGTAGATGTCATGGAACGTACTTATTTCCCCCCACCTTAGCGTAATGGTTTAGGGTGCGGCCTGCAAAACTTAAGGTCCCACATTCGACAGTTGTCGTGAACCATCTTCTAGCACAAGCATTTTCAATTTAGTTGGAGTGGTTAACAGCATTGCTAATATTTAAAAAAACTGTACACTAATATTATAAAAAAAGTGTGACATGCAATGCAATCGGAGGATGATTTGACTTTAGCTTCAGAGACACGGCACACATCATACAGATACAGAAACAAACATATTGTGTAGCTCAAAATAATATTTCTCACCTGGGAATCGATCCCAGAAATCGTGACTCGGAAGCCAATTGCTCTAAATAAACATTACGACACACGGTCGTCAAAATAAGAGTAGCAGGTCATATTTTTAAATAAATAGGCAATATTTTATACAGCAATAGTTTATGTTAATTTAGCAAATACATTATTTACATGCATAGTTATTATAGCTTGAGCTGAAATATATATATATATATATATCTTATCAATGATTCTTTTAGGCCAATTATTATTTTTAGTCGCAATAACAACTTATCTCTTTAGGTCACCTGAAACATTGCGATCGGTCGGAGATAAACTCTTGGAATCAATTCTCATTAATTAATAAAACGAATAAACAGTTTCCCTCTGATGGATTTGATTAAACTCACTACTGTAAAAATAAATACGATAAAAATAAAATAAATGATTAAAAAAGAGTCAGGAATTATTATCAAAATATTCTGATATCTAATAACTATGGTATTATTATGTGAATTTACAACTGACATTAAAATATTCCACAATGAACAGGTCACGACACAATTCCAAATGTCTTTATCTACACCACGCTAATGTCAAAAGTAGACCTTTCTTCTGTATAAGCCTTACAATGGATACAATACGGTCATTGTCAGTTTGAAAAGTAGGCAAACTAGAATTAGGTACCGTCGTAAGAAAGTTGAGTAAAGTGAGAGAATTTATGGTTGGTTGAATATTTATTTCATAAATTTTATTATCGATAGACACGTAATTACGTTTAAAGTAAGATATCTTTTAGACGGTGACGAAACTTGATATAAAAAGTATAATAACGCTTTTCCTGGACCAAACTACGTCAAAATAGCGTATCGTAGCGTAAATCAAATGAAATGTACAAAAATATTATTGTGTTTAATACTATATAACTCAAAAATAAATGTTTCTTTTAAGTTATATCCTAACGTTCTAATTTTGTGGTAGACCTACGGGGGAACTAGAATGGAAGATCTTACAGAATAGCAACATAGCGAGTGATGTGCTAAGAAGTAAACAGAAACGGGGCAAAATAACTAGTGGTTATGAGATATCGCATTTGTCCTTCGGGGATAACAACATCCGTGGATTCGTAGACGGATGCAGTCGTCTATGGGCTGCACTTGACACAGACTCCACAGACCAGTAATGACAGAATTTAATATTAGAATTAATCTATTTGCACAATATGAGTAAACAGGATGGTATATATAACAATTGTACAATGAATAAGTCACGCTAACTTATAACTTAAATTTATATATTACATTTATGTATTATATATAAATAGAAATTAAAACTTAACGTGAATATTCAAAATCAAAATTATAAAAGAAATGGCAGTAAAATGAATATCAAACACAAATTAAAATGAATGTTTAATTTTATATAATATATATCAAACATATCGGGTTTGAATAAATAAAATCGTTGATTGAGTAGAATGCCTTATATTTTAATCACCTTGTTAATATGTTTACAAATCTCTTCTGACATTGTGACATGCTATCAACATGTGAAGTATATATTTATATATAAATACACATGTTTTTATATATATATAGCATAAATAAAAACATGTGTATTTCTACATAACACTAGAACGTCCTTTGGCAACGGTACAAATCATTTGAGAATTCATTGGTAACCTATGACCCTGTTCCAGATAATAAAAGCAAACAGTGAACTTAACCTTCTTTCTTATCTGACGGTGGACGGCAAACAAATCCCACGCACATTGTCTTGTAGTTGCAATCAGTTAAAAGTCTTTTATTTTTTATGATTTTTGGGATGGCAACACACAGTTAATCTGATAGTAAACGATTCTTGCCTCTACATATATCCTGTATAAGAAGTCATAACAGTCTGTGTTGAGATTTTTTTCATTGTCATCCCTAATTGAACTGTCTCGGCGCTAGTAATAAGGTATCTGATTTATTTTTATCACCAGACGAAATGCAGTAAAGTACTATATTATGTTTTGTTTCGTGAATCGCTACGATTGGAATTATAGTTTTTTTGTTCGAAATACATGTGGGGAGTAATAGCAGTATATAGTAAACTAGCATACATATATATATATATATATATATATATATATATATTTAGCTATGTATAAGGAATATGGTTAACTAAATAATTAAAATACATTCTTTTATTCTTTAAACTTAAATAGATTTGTAATTATATTTTATCCAAAATTAATGTCAAAGTGGAAAGTATAGAAGTAGACTACAACGAAAAAACTTTTATGTGGCTAACAATTTAAATCGATAACATTTATATTTCAGATCAAATCATAGAAATCTTGTATATTTTCAATGTTTCGTTTCTTCCAAAAGATATATTACACTCGTAAAAGCTCTGCTCGTACATCAGTTTTCTCAAAGCTTTGTTTTAAA
Organism: Teinopalpus imperialis; assembly: GCA_029286865.1. Taxonomy (NCBI): domain Eukaryota; kingdom Metazoa; phylum Arthropoda; class Insecta; order Lepidoptera; family Papilionidae; genus Teinopalpus; species Teinopalpus imperialis. Next base: position 5,808,203 of record JAGSMU010000036.1, on the reverse strand, counting down.
AATAATGCTATACTGTTTTCATTGTAGTTGCGTTAACGCAACTTGAAAGCTTTTGCTGTTGAAAGAGAGATAACAAAGAGGCACCATAAAATACGTGCCTTTGACTTATGTCTAACTTAATAAATAATGGATGAATGGCCATTTTACGCTGGCCCCTTCGACCTTTACGGTCAGGTAAGGAATGCCGCGTCCGAAATCCAGTCTTGTGCCGTATTCTTAGAACTGAGAGATCAAGTTTCAACTCCTCTGGGACTGGATTTATAACAGAAGCTTTTTTAACACAACCTGTTAGTTTTTAATTTACTCGATTTTTGTTATGTGACACATTTGTGGGGACCGATTAAATAATATTTGAATTAATAGTTTTAATTTTATACTACGCAATGCTTATTTATTAGAATGTTTTTTTTTTATTGATATTCTTCCTTACATGGTAAATCCTGTGTGTGAAACTTGCTCATAAAGGACAACATACTGTCAAGTGAGCAAGATATATTATAGTGCCGTTTCCTCATCCCGTTCCCTAGTCCGATGTAACCCAATGTGTAATAAGATGGGAGGAGGGTATAAATGCAGTGTCAGCAACACGGCGATTACATAAAACACACATTACAGAACCAAAAAAAAATGTTTGTCGCCTGAAAATTGCATCCAGGATCCAGCTCTTGGCACTGTAACCACTCTGCGATTGGAGCGTATCTGTAATTAAAATTTTCGGTAAACGAATTTCAACACAATCTTTTCTTTTCTTCAATTCTGATACGATTCCTTTTCATTTGTGGGTTTAAAAGAAAAGTAAATATCTAAGTAATCCGATCAACAAAAATATTCTTAATATAATAAATCAGAAATGTTTGTATAGTTTAAAAAAAAATCATGTTATCTGATTATTCCAAGTTGTTACTTAGACCCAAAAGATGGTTATATATATATATATATATATATATATATATATATATATATATATATATATATATATATATATATATATATATAACATAAGTGTTTCTTTATACTTAGATACTTATTTACTGCGTACGTAATATTCCGCTTGGCTTTCGAATCTATTCACGTTTTTATTTAATTTTTTTAAAAATACATGCGTTTACAATTAAAATTAGTGTCTGTATTTCTATATATATAAATATTGAAACACGTCTAGATTTAGACTTGATAAAGTCAAATTTACATGCCTTTAATTATTATAAATCAAAAATGTTTTTGACTAGAGTATGTCCACTTTTTGTTTTCCACACACGCATTCCTTGGCTATTATTTGAATGTGCCTGGGCCATACGAAACTCGTTTTTCGTTTCTCCTGGTTGTAAAACGTAAACAGAAGAGGTACGTGTTACGTAGAAGAAAGTTTGTTATTAATTAAGTTTTTCATATAGAAACTTTTTCATTATAATACTAGACTAACAATTAATTTTACTAAACCTAATTTCCAAACCAAATTGAATCCATTAGAGTATTTTAGCCCCTATATCTTTTAACATCGTCTGACTCAGATCCAATAGAATATTATAGTTCTTAATGACGACTGAGTGGTGTAGTTGTTATAGTACCAGGCTGCTGCGTCGCGTGTTTCTGGTTAAGATTCCCAGCCGAGGAACCAATATTCATACATCAGTAATTGTTGATTTTCGGGTTTGGGTGTACCTGATACTGCATATAAACCCTCCTTCCGACCGTATCCCATTACATCGGAATAGGGAAGGGGGACGTGTAAGCATTTGTGTTTGCCCAAATATCTACGGCATTATAAATATATTCTGCGCAGTTGGATGTCATCTGGCAACAATCAGAAGATAACGTCGTGGCTTAAATCGACCAGATATCATCAACATAGTTTTATAAATGTAACCACTATGGCATGCGGTTCTTATTTATTTTATCAATATAATAAACAAGTTTTATACTACAAATACTTTTATTATATTTCATTCAATTAACCTTCGGCTTCTTTTAAACGCGTCATTAGCTCTTTTTTCAATTTTTTTTATTACAGCTTAATAAAATATCACTGAAATGTCTATGCTTCTTTCCTCTCTAAGATGAATATATGTTAGATATATAGAATAGACGAATATATAGAGATGTGGTAGCCACATAACCAATAATATCGCAAAAATATTTTCGTAACTTACTAACAAGTGGACATAATCATGATTAATATTAAACTTTGATAAAATTTTCTATTTACTACACTATCATTTATCACCCATAGTTTCATATAAAAATTACAGAGATGAGAAATATTTTCTTCATACCTTAGCAAGTATAAGACAAAGTGATAGAATTTTCCATCTCTTTCTACACTTTACTTTACGTATTGGGTAATGGATGTTTATTGTGTTGGTAATAAATCGTGCATAATTACATTTGCTATGCATTACCATAAAAAAAATGAAACTCCATTATGATAGATTTATTAATAGTTAATGTAAATAATGATAACGGACCAATACCATTTAGGATTGCGCAGTGAAACTTCGTGTATGGGGACAGTAGAACGATATCCATTTACGTCGCCACTACCACGCGTTTTCCGTTCCTCCAAACAGTAAACCGTTGCGATGTAACCAGAGACAATTTCTCTAAACAAGAAAAACAAAATAACAAAACTTATACTGGAAAGAACAACCATGAAAACAACAGAATTTTCTGTTGTCTTTTTTACAGTTTCAAAGAGCCGTACTGCGCAAAAAAGTAATATTATCTTTTAGTTTCGTAGAATTTATAATATTACGCCTATATTTCTGTATTTTCTTTATCTTAAAATGACATTTGTCAGATTACATATCAAATCTAAGTAACTTAAAATAATTATTTGTTGTTATTAATAATATGTTTCATTTTAGCTTATGAGTTAAAATTTATAAATTTATATATAGTAAAAGATCCCATTGTTGGTTCAAAGGCCACATGTCTAAAGACGGTGAGATCATACGAAAATTCGATGTGTTCGTGACTTCATAGTCGAAAATGTCAACGTATTTTGAAGTATTTTGCATAAAAAATGAAAGTTGACAGCGCCATATGAGTAAATTGAAATTATAAAGAATCATTTTTTTGGCAAAAAAAAGAATCCATTAACGTATTAAATATATAGATCTGAAAAAGTTATAATGAAGGTGAACGAAATGCTAAAAGCAAAAGAGAGATAACAGTTTTTGCTTCTGCATGCGATATATTATAATACTTTATTTCAGACATATCTATGGCAACAATCGCGAAATATTCGCTGATGTTCATTAATTTCACAGTTAACCTCACTTAGTATGTAAAGGGCCAAGCACATGCAAATTTTTGATTACGTGATTCAAGCCCGTTTTGCAGCTTTCTTCCACGGCCATCTCATAAAGTATAAAAAATATGTGCGTGGTGCGTGTATATAAAATATTTTTATTAAAGTAGTCGCGCAATTGAATTAAAGACTTTTTACAGAACACCGCAAAGCAAATGAATAGAATGACATAAAACGATTACTGGTCAAAAACGTTTTCATCGTACGAATTTTATATTAAATATATATATGAAACATTAATTAAATATTTATTATTTTCTATCTGTTCACCTGTTCTAGACGAATTTATAAAACAAATGTCTATTCGACGTCCTGTAATATAATTTTCTGAAAAATTAACGTTAATATCGTTAATATCAGCGTTAATATCGGTTGTTTCACAATGGCTTATTATTTTGACAGTGGTAGAGCTACATTCATTTTGTTTCTAGCTGCAGAATGAATGGGTCAGCTCGACCGGGGTAGGACCAAGCCTTCACAGAATATCAGCGTAAAATAGCATCATAATGTTGCTGGGTTTCGTGTGGGTGAGTGCAGGCATCCAGAGACCTTTATTACTCAATTATCTGAGTCCTCAAGGTTGACAACGCATCTGCATTATGACTCCTTGTCAAGGACGAATGTAGATGTCATGGGCCGTAAGAATCACTTACCATCAGGTGAACTTTATGCTCGTTTGTTTGTTATAATAAGAAATAAAATCCATAAGTCTAACTTAAGAGTTGTGGATAAATCATATGTAAGTCATATTAATATAATTTTCAGAAAATGTGTAATTAATAAGACATGAGATACTAGATGGGAAATGAACTGGGAATGACTTTATAGAGTATAAATAACAATAAAAAAAACAACCTCAGCCCATCCTGCGTCGTTTAATCTACCATATGGCAATCCGTGACGCAAGTAATGACCCTGCCAGGCCGAACGTTGTTGAAATTAGTCGTGTCCTTTTGTTCGTATAGTATTTATTACACACCAATAAATGCTATATTTTTTTATTGCATGGAGAATGAAAAATTAGCACACAGTTCACCTGATGGCAAGTGATCTCTGCGGCCCACGACACCGCCAATGATAATCAATACGTCAAATCAAATCAATTCCAAAGAAGCTTTATTCAAGTATGTTTATACAAAACACTTTTGAATCGTCAAGATAGTTAATAGGACCAGTAGCTGCTAGCGACAAGAAATGGCAAAAAACTGGATTAGTTGTTGTTTTTTTTTAATAAAAAGTAAATAAGCTGTAAAATGTCCATGAGTTGACCAGTATTGAACTCAAACCTCAATTATTAAATCTAAGCATATTTGACAGACAAATATTCTGAAAAACGTAGTAAGATTCTTAGATTAATTGGTGATGGATTGAGAAATAATAATGAAGATGGCTGAGATGGAATGCCTCGTTACCAGCGATAAGGATCTCCGTATCCCTACACTCGCCAGTCGAAACATGCGTTGTTTTACGCTGGTTAACTGTGGGGGCGTGGTCTATCCCTGATCAGAGACGACCAATTCATGGTGTAGTTAGCGATAAACTGCAGCGTGACTCTAGCATGGTAAAAAATTAGGTTTACCTTTATTGTAAAAGGAAATAACTTGGACTTTATTCTACTTATTTATTTTTTCTATTATTACATTAACTGAATATGAAATTGAAATGCATAAAAAATATAAATTCTACAAAGTTTAGAAGTCGTATTTATCCAGTCGTGTAAATATTACATAACCTATATAAAAAAATGATACGCCACATAAAATTTGCTGTAAATAAGTCCGTCATATAATTTCATCAATTCAACCTTAGGAGGACTGTTAAATTCAGAACGTCGAAAAAATAATGTAATTCCTCCCCACGGTCATAAACAAAGTAATAAATATAGATCTGACAGGGTTATAATGTAAATACTAAGAGTGACCGAAGTGCATAACATGCTAAAAGTAAAAGAGACAGAACGATGTTCTGTCCCTCTCTCTCTCAGACGAATAGGCGCCTTTTCGCCCTGTTTTGGTGAAGCAATAACTAACCGATTACAGAATTTGCTTATAGCAAATTATGTCACTTACAGCGTTAAGAGACATTATATCCGATCATATAATATGTCAGATCTATGTAATACGTTATTTAAGCACGCGATACAGTATGGGCAACAACACACCTAATATGAAGTGACACATTCCTCAATTGAGCTGTGACGCGGCGATCTCAAATTGACGCCAATTTGTGTCTCCGGCTGACTCACGAACTCACGATCGGGCGCTTGGTTTCAATCACACGAAGTACGGAGCGTCATGTATGTAGTATGTATTCCGTACAAGAACCTATGTTATATTATTTAACATTTTTAACTTTGAAAATATGGTTGAAGGCTGAAATTAATTATATATATGCTAATTTTTGTTAGGGATTAAACAATAGTATCAAATTTGTGCACATTTTTATGTGTATATATATATATTTATGTGTATATATATTCATTTCTCAGAAACTTCAAATCTGATTGCACCAGTATTTTTTTAAGTAATGCCATTTTAAATAAAATCAGTAGCAATATGAAATATGTCTGTCAACTGTACAGTGTCAAAATAAAAAAAATATTTATTGCTTACAGAGACCGGAATTAAGTTACTCCTTTCTGCGACTGAAACTACGCGTTAATAACAAACAATCATAAATAGAATTATTACAAATAAAAACAGGATTCTGGTAGTGGATTAACATTTCTAACTTTCCTGTTAACATGTACATTTAGAAAACTGTAGGCTTTCTCGTCTTCATATTGGTTATGAATATCGTGTCCTTCATACTCGATTGATATGTTCTCCCATAGCCATAGGCACTGTAATATATTCGACGCAGTTGATGTCATCTGGCAGCAACCAGAACATATCGTGGGTATAGGTGGACATATTTTTTAGTTTACCACACAGTTTACCTAGTGTTAAGTTGTTTTTGTGGCCAAAGACACCCCACATTCATCCTTTTTAGCGTCGATACCGATGTAGATATGCTCTACTATACTTGATGAGTATAGTAGAGCATATCTTGTATATGAGTGAGACGAAAGCACAGCTGTGTTATGCCGCTATTTTACGCTGGTATTGTTAGTCTTTATTGTAAAGTATATTGCTGACATTTCTTTAAACGAAATCTTAACAACGGAATCTATATATTTTTATCGCCTAGTATACCCCGCGGCGGGCGGCGCCTTGACCAACCGTGGCGAGTCGATGGTTGTCAAATTTAGATTTTTTGCTAGTAATTTTATATTTTAAATATCTATTACAACAGATATGTGTTTTAGATATGAATAGTCATCTAGTATTGATGTTTTGCCTATTAAAGTTATTGTTATAAGAGTACATTTTTTACAAATGAGTTTTTTAAAAAGCTACTGTAATATAATGTGAAAAATGTCGTGGATATTTGAAAATCTTTTAATTAAATCTATGCTCTTGCTGTTTCTAATATATAATTATATATAATAGAAATATCAAGATCACAATATATTATATAAAGTTACCAACATAATAATTATGGAATAAAATTGGAATAAATTTTGTTATTGAAATGTTTTTTTTTATATGGCTGATGGCTATGTTAGCCCGACGGCTTTTACAGCTTTACCGGGTCGCCGAGCGCTTAGGGCTGAGACGAGACCTTTATCTATGGCAACCAGCACAAGGGTTCCCGAGAGGGAGCCTCGGCTTGGACCGTTACCCTGCGCGTGAAAGCAACTGACTCTAGTGCACCCGAGATGGCCGAACCTGCTCGATCAGTTGCTTCTAACTTATTGAATTGTGAGTGAGAAACGAACGCACGGAGTTTGCCTGATAGAAGTGAATAGTAGTTACTACGGCCTATGACACATTTATATATACACATATGTAATCATAATGCAGATGCGTGGTCACCCTCGAGGACCAATATAGAACACCTCGTCACCAGCAATACTCTCTTCTACCACTATCAGAATTAAAATTAAAGCTTATGAAGTCTATTTAATTTAGTAGGAGCCCTCGTTGGACGATATGAACGAGTCGTCCTTGCGTCGCGGATAATTGGAAGACCTGACGCAATTTAGCTCTTCCCAGCAGTTAACTAGCGGGAAGAGAGGAAATGTGGAATTACACTTTATGCAAGTTCATGGCGGCGTGCTGAAGATCTGTCTGTAACTCGTCTAATTCCCACGATAGTTACAGACATCTAAAGAATGACTTTCGCCTTCTTTCGATTAGAAGGCCGGCAACGCTTCTGCGTCTCCTCTGGTGTTGCGGATGTCCATGGCTTGCTCGTTTGCCACCTATTCTATATATAAAAAATATATTAAGTCTCAGTTCTCAAGGATGATTCAACGCATATGTTTCTTGAATCTCCATTGAGGACGGATTTAGTTGTCATGGAGCGCAGTCATTTCGTGTTCTAGGCCGCTTCTAAATATCGACCTGTCCTCCCTTTAGATAGCGATCCGAGTCGAGGCTTCATACCTCCTTATGAGGGGTCCTCGGATAGTATTATTGCCCCCCTCTGTTGTCGTCGACGTTCTTCGTCCACAGAGGTCGGAGTGCAGCGGTGGTGCAGCAGCAGTCTCCGCGCCAGCTTCGCAGCATCGTCATTGTCCCCCTACCCAGCGGGGCTCCCGCTCGCGAGTCTAATTAGATAAAGCTGTGAAGGTCTCTGGACCAACAGCAATACCCACACACAAAAAAATAAAAAAAGAGCGCAGTCATCTGCTTAACTTATCAGGTGAATTGTGCTTGTTTGACACCCCTATATATATTTTTAAAAAATCCCCCCTATATTTTTTAAAAAATCTCCTTCCTTCTTTCAAGTTCTTTCTGTATTGATATATCGTTATAAATTAATTTAATTTGAATGATTGTGTAAAACGAACGTAAATTTTTTCAAGCATTTTTATCGATTATAGTTGAACGCCTGTCAGATGATCAAAATATATTCCGTTTCTATGGTTACCGCCAACCACAAAACAATCAATACAACATAAATTGGCCTCACTGATGTCGGAACGTTTATTACCACATTATTCCTACACGCGTTTGTTGCGTGGGGGATTATATTTCTAGTGTGGTAAGATAATATCGACGACACAAAAATCATTTTAAATTCGTCACGCTTTTCTCTGAGTGTAACTCTATTTCAGTTTTATGAGACTGACTGTTCTGTGTTTTATGAGATACCCGGCAAAGATGAATAGACGAGAGATGGATTAATACGCTTTTTTTCTTTAAGATATTCATTTTGATACTGAATTGAAAATTTATATTTTAATCCAGACTTGTGAGGTATGTTATATGTTTATATATATATATATATATATATATATATATATATATATATATCGTTAGTAGTTGGGCAACGTGGTGTAACAGTAGAGTACCTGGCTACTGCGACGGCTGTCCTGGGTTTGTCTGCCCACCGAGGTACAATATTTGTGTATCATTAATTATTAGTTTTCGGGTCTGGGAATGTTGTATGTATATCCCGAGTCCCTAACACTGCATTCTAACCTTCCTCCGCTCTATATATATTTATATATATTGTCCATGCTAATACATCAGAATGGCGAAGGGTACGACGGGGAACTGCTTGTTTGCGCAAATTACAGTGTTATAAAATGTTCTGCGCAATTGATGTCATCTGGGAATATCATCATATGCATAAAGGCGGGTAATTGTGATAAACTCGTATATATGTATGTATTATATAAGTTTGATGTTCTCACGGCTACCTTATATAAATATGCTTTTTTAAAGTTTTTCTTTTATTCTATTAATAGGTATGCTTTATATAAGTCCGTACGTGCGATGACAGATTAAACGAGCGCCATCTATTGTCATGTTGCAGTATTAAAACAAACTAAGTCCAAAAATGTTAACCAAGGCGAAAGTGAATTCCCTTTGCCTCGTCTCGCGGCTTTACAGGTGGTTAATAGATTATTTCTCATAATATTTAATTGGTTGTTCGATGAATGGATTAAAATTGTACTTTTTATAAAATTATGTGATTAAATGAAATTATGAAAATTCTTGAATTGATGTTTATTTCATTTGATCGTGACGATAATTCGACAGAATTAAAAGTTTAAGTGAAACAAAAAATTGACACACATTTTTAATGAAAATCTTTTTTTGTCATTTTGTATATGCACAGTTAGTTTGGGAACTGTTAGAGAGGTGTTAACTTTTTTATGGCCATTTGCTGCTTTTAAAAAATACTCGAAACAATAGAAAGTAACAATACGGCTGTCAAATTTATAACATTAATTATTTTTGTAAGATAGTTTATAAGGACATTGTGGATAAAAATAAAATTCATTTATTATATTTTATGTTTTTCTTTTATAAAATAAAACGTTTAGTGTTGCAGTATTCATCTTTAAAAATATGGAATATAACGTCACACACTAAATTTAATTTTAAACAAAATCTCTCTCTCCTGATTAAACTATCAAAATTAAGAAGTTTTAAAAAAAGGACCGTTCCCTTTTCTATTGTTTTCCGGTTCCCTACATTCACCATACGAAATACAGCAAACATAACATCTATTGTTATGCTGCTTGTTGGTCCTTCCTCAGTCAAGCCGACCCATTAATGCTTTAGATATAAAATAGAAAAATAGACTACCACTGTAGAAAATGAACTACGTAACGCATATTATCTATCTAGCTTCATATTTTCAATACCTTGGCTCTAACCTTGATAAAAACCTTCACCCGATCAACAACCTTCTACTTCTGTGTCCTTCTCATAACTCCAACTTTACCCATTCCTCCTTCGTTGTTCAATCTGTTCTTCTCTGGAATACTCTCGCTCCTGAAGTCAGGGCGGCTAAAAATCGTTACGCGTTTAAGGTAAAGGTTCGGGAGCAATTTCTCAACAGATTGGTAGAATCATCTCAATATTCAATGATTATGTATTTATAATATATATATATATATATATATATATATATATCATATATATGTATGTATATCATATATATGATAAATATGTCTAGTTATATATGTATAATTACGCATATATTGTTTGTTTATATAATATAATAGTATTTTACGACAAGTTCTTTAAGCATACACCTACCTCATTTCATCTCTGCATTATCCTAAGGTTGACTGGTAGAGAATGTCTAAGGCATTAAGTCCGCCTTTATACATAATGTATATGAAGCTTAAATAAATAAATAAAATTTATGACCCTTTTCATGTTTTATAACCGTTTGAAGCGGACGTTTCAATGTTTGCAAGATTGTCATTAGAGACAAACTGTATAAGTTCTGCCTGTCACCATCTTTCTTGACTATTCAGAATTCTTGTTGATAATCATAATAATAATAATCTTTATTAGTAACATGACATTGGTATAAGTTTGTAGTAACTTGTATTTGATTTACAATTACAATTACAACCATTTACTTTTTCCGTTTAGCAGCCGTGCTAGGTCCTAGACCTGTGTTACAGCTGCTAAGCCCCTCCTCCGGTTGAAGTAAAATTTATAATAAACTTAGTTAATAAAAAAAGGAGAATATCCCAAACTTGATCTTGACAGTGTTAGTCTATGCGGCTCTTACAGCTTTATTGGACGCGGCCCTCGCGGATCTAGAATCCGCAAGCTATCTTCTAGAATATTCTGCAGTCTATGGGTTTTGTGCTAAGTTTTCGCGACGTGGAGCACTGTCGTAATTATAATTATTATTTATTTAATTTGGGTCATCTACGGCGCATACATTAAAACAATTATAATCCATAAATATATAAAACAAATCTGATGCATGCACCAATTAAAGAAAGAACACATCAATTGTTATAATTAACTTTTATCGTGTTACATAAAAAAATAATGGAGAAAACTAAACAATTACTGAATCAAAATAAAATAAATTAATTAAAAAAAAAATCTACTCCCTAAATCTAGGTATATATAGTTTTAGTTATATCAATAACAGCGATTTTAATATATATCTTATCTTTTAGATTTTAATATATATATCTATCTTTTTCAGGATGTGGTGGACGATCACTGGCAACTTTGGTAACATCCTTCCGATCGATTGGACTAAGTCCTTCTCGAGGAAAATGCACATTCCCACCTTAAACCTCACTGACATGAAGGTGAGTAATAATATTATTAAGGTTTCGTACCTCATAATGGAAAAGAACAGAACCCTAATTGATATAACTTTATTGTCCGTCTGTATGTGTATCAAGGCCCTTTTTCTCAGAAGTATCAAGTTGAAATAAATATCGAATACTTTAGTATATATTAAAAAAATCAAGTATCTCGTTAAACGGAATATATAAATAAATATAATAGTACATTGCATATTATATGTATACAAAAAGTACAAACACGTATTGATTGTTCATCAAAACATAATCTAGGTTACTTTCCGGTATAAACCATTTTTCAGCCCAGGCCCCATAGAGCTCCATCGCATATTTCCGACCCCATTAGGTACGCCTTCGGGTTTCTCCATGAATCATAAAGTCCAATAACCCTTACTGCAAACATTTATATAAAATAAAGTATTAAAGACATAATAAATGTACGGAACCCTTTACGGACGCGAGTTCTAGACGCATCTGACCGTTTTTCTTTTAATGATTTAGATATAATTCTAATCATGGTTGGATCGATTGGGAAAGGACGAGACTCTCGGTAAAGTGCAAACGTATTAATTTCCCGAATAAGTCAATCCTGTCTAGCCTATATATGCCTATATAGCCAGTTTTTAACTTGATGGTGTCTCTATCACGTATACCATACCCATACTATTTGGTATGGATATAAATGCGTTCCACCCGCAATAATTACATATCATCAGATTGAAATATGTTCGCTACACAAACTTTAAAAACATGTTTTCGATATAATAAATATTTCTAAGACAGGAAGTCTGCTATCTATCATTAGAATCGCTCTTTGTATTAGAACCCCTTAAGAGAGACCGAGCCTAACAGTGGGCAACGTTTAGGTGTTACTATTTTAGCTTTCGTGTAATTATGATTCATAATTGCTGTTCCATTTTGCTTAACAGATTAAATATTCATGCACTATTCATGCGCGTGTGAGGTCACAACGTTATTTTACCATCTGTCGTCTTATCTGTTATACATATTTGATTATTCGCTGCGACTAAAACATTCATGCTGGGTCTCTTAATGGGGTAGGCAATGTCATAGAATTAAATAAATTTTGATTAATTAATTTTTTTCTCTAAAATATAACATCACATTTGTTTTTTATTATTTCAATTCCTAAACAATTTCATAACGAGTAAATAGAAAAAAATATATATAAACCGTTTGTAATATATATATTGTAATAAAATAAACTAAGAAATAATAGTGTTTATACCACAATATAAAATTTATTGTTTTTAATACACCAATATAGGCAACAAACATAAAAGCTTAAGTATGATGTTATATTTTCTTTAAATTAATATAGTTATTATTATATTATATAACTAGTTAGTTATATTAAATTAGTTACATATGGTAGAATGGTAAAAAAAGAAATACAAAGTTAAAATTCCAAAAATTATGAAACTATGTGTTGGTTTAGAGGAGATATTCTTAAATGTTGCAATGCCCTTACGGAGTTCATGCCAAGGATGTATTATATATTTAAGACCAATTGCATGCGTGCTATAATTGGGTATTTGTCAAACATACTGTAACCCGAAATATCGCGCGAAGATGCACTGATATGTCTTTCTTAAAAGATGCTGAGTTAACATTTGTTTTGGTCTCTAAAGCGATGGGTGATCTTTAGCATTTAGAACTAAGCTCTTCTGTGTTTTGGAGGCGCTTAGTTCCAAATGCTCTAATCTCTCTAATCTGGATAACAATCATGTGACCATATCTGACCTTTAACTAAAAAAATATTTTCATGATTGCCGGGGTTACAAACGTGCATACTGTTAACCTTAAGTAATAACCGGTAAGTGATTACTCCGGCCCATTATACCCACCTTCACCGTCAATAAGGAATCATAATGCAGATACGTTGTGACGCTTGAAGACTAAGAAAAACACTTCGTCACCAGTAACAACATACTACATCTTATTTGTGCTGAATTATTTAACGTAACCGTACCTCAGTCGAGCTGATCTATTTTATTAATAAAAAATGTCTTTATATACGACCAAGAAAAATAACATTTAGAACGTAATCAAATGTTCTAGGTGTTTCCGTTAAAGGTGTTACAATTGTGTAAGCTATATAAATATTTTAATTTTGTATAATTTAAATATGTTCGTTGATTTAATCTTCTGATTATACAAACCAATATATTAATAACACAAAATTACAAGAAGTTATAAATATAAATAAATTTACTCAATCTTTATATCAATTCCGCTTACAAATGCGCAGCGTCGATTTTATGTTGCAACAAATTCTCCATAGAAAATCTTACTAGAGCGATTGCCAAAATGTAAAAAAAAAAAATTGTTACTTAAAGCGAAAAAAATAATTATTTTAAATATCGACATAATTTATAAAAGCAATATTAAAGAATTGGCTGTACGGCTTCATACCTTAACTGAAAGGATAAACTCAACAAAAAAAAATATCGGTTGTCACTTTTGAAGAGCATGATGAAATGAGAAAGATAGTTTAAATTAAATATTAAAAAAAATTGTAACCAACAAACGTTGGTGTATGTTAGTTGCTCTAGAGATGAGTTCCGTCACGCTCCCAATGTGACTTTAAACACTTGACACCAAATTAATGTGAATAAGCGTTTAATTCATCGCGGCCGCTTCACAGAATAACACCGTGTGTTATGTACTCGTTTTGGTTTTGTTTTACGTAACACAATACAACGTTAATACAAAAATGGCGCTTGGAAGGTGTCAACTGTGGGAAAATGTTTTATTATTGAAAGATCATATATCGTCTATAAAGCTTGGCTAAAAAGGAGCTAATATAACTGGCAGTATTGTAATTATTTTCGCTCATTTACAATAACTGTAAATTACGCTCTTTTGAAAGTTAGAACGACATGCGCGCAGTTCTCTTCTCATGGTATATGATTGGTGCAGTGTTTTATTTATGTCCTACATAATCTACGAGAGTTTAAGTCACGCAGCAAATAAAAACTAGCTATACCTCGAATAGGTCCACTCGACTTGGTTAGGGCCACTCTTTACGTAATGCCAGTGTAAGATAGTAGTTTTGGCGCTATAACGTTTCCTCTGATCCAAAAAGAGTACGAACAGTGATGAGACATACCATCGGAATCCTCAAGAATAACAATGCATTCGTATATTCAATGAGCTGCAGAATAATCACTTACCATCAATTAAACTGCGTGCTGATATTGATGTAAATTTTTAAATGTAAATGAAACTTAGAATTATGATTTTCGATTGAATCAGAACGCAATGACACCGGACGATGAGATTCACAGCTCGGAGGACGAGGCCGTGGCCTCGGACCTGGACATGCACGCGCTCATCCTGGGCGGCTTGCACCAGGATCACGAATGTCCAGTGAAGACCGCTGACGAGGTAATAAGATCTTATAACAGTGTAACCCATCAACTTCTAATAACGTTGATGATTGGAAATTTAGTACATCGCTTTCATTTGATATGATATAAATGGTTTAAGCAGATTGTTTTAAGGCGATTGTAAAATTGGCCACAAAGTCACAAGACTTCATAAGATTCTTCTCTACCAATATGAAATAACAGCTACACGGATGGGTCATACTATTCTCAAATCTGAATACAAATCGTTTTTGATCAAATGTTGGCTACAGTAGGAGATCGAATCATTGTCCCTCGATATTCAGATACCCTAATCAACTAGGGAACTATGTGGTAGGGTATATTTAAACTAACGCATTCTGAGTTTAGGTTAGGCAAAACAAAATTATTGATCAATAGCTGTGCAGGCAATTTGGCGAAAAATTCAAATTCACAATAATGTCATTTGTTTGATATTTTTTTTAACTTGATAGGGCTCTACCGTTAATCATATTAGTACCGTGTAAAGCAAAGCGATCATTTCAATTAGTGATAAAATATTTAGTATTACCAGATTGTATAATAGTTTAATATATGGCGAAACACTTTCAGGTCATACAGGAGATAGACGATATGATGCAAGAGACGCCATCATCTGACGGCGACATTCTCGAGTACAACGAAGCTCTAGAGAAGGGCAAAGAAGTTCTCAACTCTCCACTTTACGAAGACAGTAAGTATATATATATATATATTACTTTTAGAATGCTAGGAGACAAGTGATTCCTGTGGCCCACGACATCTACATTCATCCTCGACAAGGAATCATAATGCCATAAATAAGATGGTTTGTCACCCTTTACGACTAAGATGGAATATCTCGTCACCAGTAATAAAGATCTCCGGATCCGTACACGCACCAGACGAAATACAGAATATACGAATATTCTTTGAGGGCGTGGTCTTACCTCGGTCGAATTGACCCATTCATACTGCTGCTAGAAACAAACTGCACTGTAGCTCTACCACTGTTAAAATATGCATATACATAATTCTTATACACTTTATCAGAAGTCGACTAGGTAACGACGTGTCCGTGTTCCAAATATTACAACAATTATAAGCAAAAAAGCGTCTACTAGATGTCTTGTATTCCTGCTCTACCGATAGATAAAATAAAGCTTAACCACTGCAAACTTATTACACAGCTCCATTTAAAATTATACTATTAAATGAAACTATTAGGTTTAAGTATACTTTTGAATACACTCTATATAATATGAGACATTAATTACATATAAACAAATTCCATTTCTAGCGTTATTGCTTCATATGTAAATGGAAAAACCTCCGCCGCAAACATGAACAAAAACGTTGTATCCCGATTGCTCTTAGCGTGTCATGCAATGCATTACGCTCACGTCTATATTCGATACTATGTTTATGTTGCTGTTTTATTTTTATTTACAAAATGAACACAAAGCGCGAGTGAAGCGTTTTTGTTGGTATGTTTGTCATTTCTTTTATTAAAAAAAAAACTATGTGAATACCGCCAATTGGCAGTGGGGCCGCGTGATTGATTATGGTCCAGTAATCTCTCGAGATAGAACGCCTCTGTAGTATATCCAGAGTAAGAGATATTCTACTAATGGTACTATGCTATATCGATACATATATATATATATATATATATATATATATATATATACATACACATACACATATTTCAAGCAATGATGTTAAGTTTCCGTGATTAAGATTACTTAATTGTCATAAAAAAGTTTAATCCATTGAAATATCCGTATATTCCTAAGAGTGAAATTGTGATAATTATAAAATATACGCAACAAACTTTTGCGAACCAATATTGAATATTTCAAGCCCTAAACCGAAGCATAAATCTCACTTGATGGTAATTGATCTCTTCGTGCACAAACATTCATGCTGGATAAGGAATCATAATGCCATAAATAAGATGGTTTGTCACCCTTCACGACTAAGATGGAATATCTCGTCACCAGTAATAAAGATCTCCGGATCCGTACACGCACCAGACGAAATACAGAATATACGAATATTCTATGAGGTCGTGGTCTTACCTCGGTCGAATTGACCCATTCATACTGCAGCTAGACACAAACTGCACTGTAGCTCTACCACTGTTAAAATATGCATATACATAATTCTTATACACTTTATCAGAAGTCGACTAGGTAACGACGTGTCCGTGTTCCAAATATTACAACAATTAAAAGCAGAAAAGCGTCTACTAGATGTCTTGTATTCCTGCTCTACCGATAGATAAAATAAAGCTTAACCACTGCAAACTTATTACACAGCTCCATTTAAAATTATACTATTAAATGAAACTATTAGGTTTAAGTATACTTTTGAATACACTCTATATAATATGAGACATTAATTACATATAAACAAATTACATTTCTTGGGTTATTGCTTCATATGTACATGGAAAAACCTCCGCCGCAAACATGAACAAAAACGTTGTATCCCAATTGCTCTTAGCGTGTCATGCAATGCATTACGCTCACGTCTATATTCGATACTATGTTTATGTTGCTGTTTTCATTTTATTTACAAAATGAACACAAAGCGCGAGTGAAGCGTTTTTGTTGGTATGTTTGTCATTTCTTTTATTAAAAAAAAAACTATGTGAATACCGCCAATTGGCAGTGGGGCCGCGTGATTGATTATGGTCCAGTAATCTCTCGAGATAGAACGCCTCTGTAGTATATCCAGAGTAAGAGATATTCTACTAATGGTACTATGCTATATCGATACATATATATATATATATATATATATATATATATATATACATACACATACACATATTTCAAGCAATGATGTTAAGTTTCCGTGATTAAGATTACTTAATTGTCATAAAAAAGTTTAATCCATTGAAATATCCGTATATTCCTAAGAGTGAAATTGTGATAATTATAAAATATACGCAACAAACTTTTGCGAACCAATATTGAATATTTCAAGCCCTAAACCGAAGCATAAATCTCACTTGATGGTAATTGATCTCTTCGTGCACAAACATTCATGCTGGATAAGGAATCATAATTCCTTAAATTTATATGTAAAATCTATAGACTACAGATTCGTAACCGCTAGTTTTAGAGTCTTAGGTTTTATCGATTATTAGTTAATTAGATTTAGAATTATTACAGCAATAATTTAAATCTTATCAACTAATAATAATTTAGAATTTTTACAGCATACTTTAACACCTATTAAAAAACTAGACCAAGGTAATAATAAAAAAAAACTAGAATAAGCTAAAACAGTAATTGCATACCCTAATCTGTGTTTAGCCTTTTTAGACTAGCATTACCTACTACAAATTCTTTAAACTTGAACATAAATAGTTTTACAGTTAAAACGCTATAATTAGTGCATGCCGTATAAGCATTGTAATAGGACAACCGCAAAATTAGGTATAGCAAAAACAGTGTCCGAGTAAATCGTGTGAGAACGGATCCAGCCTTTTATGGTATCGACCGACAAACGAGAATATGACTAGTTTTAAGTTCAACAGTAAATCAGTGGTTTTCTCTAGAAGTTATATAATTCACGGCCGTTGGATGTAGTGGTTTTCTCTAGAATTTATATAATTCACGGCCGTTGGATGTAGTGGTTTTCTCTAGGAGTTATATAATTCACGGCCGTTGGATGTAGTGGTTTTCTCTAGAAGTTATATAATTCACGGCCGTTGGATGTAGTGGTTTTCTCTAGAAGTAATATAATTCACGGCCGTTGGATGTAGTGGTTTTCTCTAGAAGTTATATAATTCACGGCCGTTGGATGTAGTGGTTTTTCTTTTTATTTATTATGGCTGATGGCCACTGTTAGTTATTCCGAGAGCTTTTACAGCTTCACCGGGTTGAAAGGTGGCCGAGCGCTTAGGGCACTCAGCATTAATAAAGTTTCTTATTAATGGGTAACCAGCATAAAGACTCCCGGATGTCTCGGCTTGGCCCGTCACCTTATTTCGCGAGAGCGTCTAACTCGAAGGTGCCCGAGAGGGCTGAACCTCGGCTCGGTCAGTTGCTTCTGACAGAGGATTCTTTACATTCGCTATTATTATTAGCTATCTGTACCAGTTTCGTCTCTCCGTCTCCTTTCGTGTCCGTGGGTATTTTAGCCATTGCTACACACTACCCTACACTTTTTTTTCAAATCAATGTCGCAGTGACGTTTTTTTTAATTCGTTAACGAGGGTTTTTTCCTCATGGATAACACCACCCGCATACACTTTTTTTTTTTTTGGGGTGAAGACCGCTATTAGCCCGAGGGCTTTTAAAGTTTTCCCGGGGTGAGAGGTGACCCATCACTTACGGCGCTCAGTTGAGACCTCCATTAGTGGGTAACCAGCACAGAGGCTCTCGAGAGGGACCCTCGTCTTGGACCGTGTTTCGCGAGATCATCTTATTCGAAGGTGTACGAGAGGGCCGAAACGCGACTCGTTCAGTCGTTCAGTGAGGTATTATTCTTAACTACGTCGGCTAGATCAAGCTTCGCCAGTTACACTACGCAGGGCCGGGTTGAGTATGCTCGAGTAAGAAAGAATGACTAAAATAATAACTGAATCCACTATTTGTCGTATGATAGTTACCTTTATTGTTTGTTTACACTTATTCATTTAAATAACAGTTATAAATAAATAAAACTCTAGGGTCGTTTTAGCGTGGTATTTAAGTGTCGTTAATAATAATGATGTTTAGTTAATTCGTTAGAAGCAAGTGATCGACCCGACTCGACTCGAACGACTGACTCGAGGTGCGGCCCTCACGTTCGAGTCAGTCGCTGTCGCGCCCAGGGTAACGGTCCAAGCCGAGGCTCCCTTTCGGGAGCCCTTGTGCTGTTTACCCACTAATAATGGTCTCGGCTGAGTGCCGTAAACACTCGGACACCTTTCAGCTCGATGAAGCTGTAAAAGCCCTCTGCTTATCTGTAGCCATCAGCCATAAAAACAAAAAAATGGCGTTTTAGTACTAAAAGTAAAATTTAGATCTGGATATTATGATATAAATCAAACGGACACTGATATTTTTAATGATGGAACTGGCGGCTGGTTACTTTTGTTTTTGAGTGTTCACAGCCTGTTTGGTTGTAAGAGACCAGGGTGGTCCCAATCTTTGATCTTCGACAGAAGATTTATGGATAGTTCGATATACAATAAGTGATATCTAGATTTTGAAGCGTATTAAAATTAACTGACGGTTCCGTACCCAATTTATACAAATCAAATTCCATATATATAAAACCGTCTATTCCATAATGAAATCACGAAGCCAAGTCGATCGAGTTTTTCATAATAACAGCATTTTAAATTTGAATTCAGATAAAGAAATAAAATAGGTTAGTATCTATATAATAGTATGTATATAATCTGTCACATCAATATTGAATATTATATATTTTTTATGTAATTTTCTTAACATTAAAAAAAATATTTACCGCAATACTTTTTTTGTAGAAAGAATTGCTGGCTGACAATTACGTACAAATGTCTTATAGCGAGATGTTTTTACTGCACCGATTTCTTAGAATATCTCGGCCTTAATATTTCCATTCTTGTTTACATTTTTTATTTAGAGCATGTTCACCGCTATTGCAGATTTGCAAGAGAGTGTCTATTGTAAACAAATGGAGAAATTAATCGATATCGATACTGGGGTTTGGCATATTTATACATTAATATAAACATTTTATTTTATTGCTGAATTAATCTTTGTTACAACCTCATGAATAATAATTTATGTCGTTATTACAAAATTTTTGAACTTGATTCAGTTTGCACATAATTCGCTTAAAAGTTATCTTTCTAAGGTATTTTAATACAAATTAAAATGTCTACCTTATTTATTGATTGTTATTTTCCAGAACTGCGCCAACTATCTCTTGCCCAGCTTAACGAGATCTTCATGGAATTGGAGGTGCTAATCCGTGAGTTCTCGGAGACCCTGATAGCGGAGTTGGCACTTCGTGATGAGCTCGAGTATGAGAAGGAGCTAAAGAACACATTCATATCACTGCTCCTGGCCGTGCAGAACAAGCGCCGGCAGTATCATATAGAGAAAAAGAAGAGAGGACCGCCTAGGTCGCCTAATCTAAACGCTAATCATACTGAGTTTAAGGTTTGTATGAACTATTGCTAATTATTTTATAGTTAAGTGAGATATTGAATTATTACCTGCTATGAGGAAGGATTATGTACATCGCTCGTATTTTTGTCTCCTCTACGTGGTATTCTTTATTTCCCCAATGCCGGCCATCAAAAACTTATACAAATAATAATATAAAAACATTATCCTTACAGTATTTGACGACGGTGATCCCATACGGCGGACCACCCGACAACCAGTCTTTGCAAGTTCTCATCAAAAGTAAGTAAGCCCCAAAGCCAAACAAACATCCAAGATAATTAATTCACTGTGTAATGTAACGAGGTTCGGCCCTTTCGGGCACCCTCGAAACAGACGCTCTGGCGTAACAGGGTGACGGTCTAAGCCGAGCCTCCCTATTGGGAGCCCTTGTGCTGGTTACCCACTAATACGAAACTGTAAAAGCCCTCGGGCTAACAGCGCCAATCAGCCCGATAAAAAAAGTCTAGTTTAAGAGGCAAAACAGTGTTCGTATTTCGTTCACACTTTTTATGAGTTAATTTACGGGTACATCACATCACCCATATCGATTTTGACACTGGTGATATTTCTGAATACCAACTACCGAGGACATATTATAATGATTTAAGCATTAACGAAGAGTGACATTTACGTATCGCGTGCGGTGTACTTAGTACGTGTACGTGGTACGTATCGACTAGTTCATGTAATGCATATGCAATAAGGTCGGATGAAGTACCAGAGGCAGTGCAAGCGACAATATATCGAGAAATATTGAGAATTGACAGTGGTAGAGCTACACTGCAGTTTGTTTCTAGCTGCAGAATTAACGGGTCGACCGTGGTAGGACCACGCCCTCAAACAATACCAGCGTAAAATAGCAACTGGTAACGAGGCATTCCACCAGAGACCTCAAGGGTGCCAACGCACTATGATTCCTTGTCAAGGATGAATGTAGATGTCATGGGCCGCAGTGACCACTTGCCATTGAGGGGAACTGTGTGAAAAAATATATACACAACACACCTAGACTTAAAAACACCAAAATTGTGTTAATTTATTTGAAACTAAGGGTGACAAACGAGCACACAGTTAACCTGATGGTAAGTGATGACCGCAGCCCATAAATACCGCATCCGCTCGCCAATTTTTTTTTTTTAGGATGGATTTAGTCGTGGAACAGTAAGCTTTCACTCAAAGATCTTAGTCCAATGTAATAAATTACTTCGTCAATACTCTTCAGTTTTTTTTAATTTATTAGTATTATTATTGTTACAGTACTAAAAGCAATAAACGAAGACAGCCCCACAGTGCCGACGCTTTTAACGGACTACATCCTGAAGGTCCTTTGTCCGACATAAACTGTCAAACATCTAGCCAATCCAGTCACATCATCGATATGTTCACATCTCGACCTTAGCACGTTTTAACTATACATTCACAAACTCTCGTTACAAATATAACATAACTGCACGTATCGCGAACATAAGTGCGACACTATTTGTTTATGGAAATCAAACGTCTATGAATTATTCGAAATTATTTCTATAAAAAATAAAAAAAAAATATTTAAAATTATAATATTGGCGTAACTAACTCAATAAAGAAAACAACAAATTATAAAAATATTGATCTAACGAATAATTTTCACCATAAGTATTTAGTTTATTTTGTCATGTGTTAGTTTAGGAAAATCGACAAAGCAAAAATTGTGGTAATCATCGCATTTCATAAACAAATACTATGCATTTATATTCACGGTACCGTTGTATGAAATATACCCGTTGCTATATTCAAAATATATGTTGTCATTTCCGCACTGTACTTTAATATTTAATCGTTAATGTCGATATTGCCATAACTGCTGTTATTTTTGTAATTGAATCAGTTTTTTAACATTTTAAGTGAAATGAAATCTTTAATTACTTTTTTGCATAAATGAACTGTGATATCGTATTATGGTAGTTTGTTAATTAATGCTTCTTTTTAGGTTATTATGTCATGTTTTCGTTGATAAACAGTTGTATAATATTTATTTATTAAGAAAACGAACTATATATTTTACCCTTATTATTGTCTGTGTAAGTTTGGCATTGTAATATGTAAATAATAATTTTAAAAATTAAACCGGAATTGTCACTTCAGGGTTCAATTTTAGTGAAGTTTCATTATTATAGGGTAACACTGAAGGGAGGCTTGTAAATAGTTTTAATGTCAGCTTCATAGTTGTAGATAATTGTTTTTAACCTGTTTTATTTAAATATAACCTTGTTGTATTTCTGTATCTTAGAGGCATACGGGAATATGTAAATCATAATTTTGTGCTAATAATTTTGTATGGAATATAAACCTAGTTCAGGTGTTGACATTATTTATTGAACTATAAATATTGCTAACATGTGAATAAACGGCACCCCAAAAAACACTTCATTCAGCACAAAATCGATTTTTAAAAATAATACTTGGATCCTTCTTACCTACAAATAATACATTCAGACACCAAGGATTCAGAAATATAACAAGGCATTATGAAATCTTGTCATTTTATTTTTTATGGGAACATCGAACGAAGTTAAACTTATATTAGTATTGCCGCAATTAAATGTTTAATGAATCTACTTTTATAATTTTAATCATATTGTAGCATTTCACTTATCGTGGGCACCATAAACTAGATTTAGGAAAAAAAATATTTGTCTCTAGTCGTATTATTTCGTAGTCATAAATTTGTTGCAACTTTAAAAAAAGGCAGCAAATTTTATGGATAAGAAATAAGATAAAAAAAAATTGCATGATACTATATTATATTAAAGTTGCTGTTGTGATTTTTGAAATTCAAATCGTATATTTAAATACGATTTACAAAAAAAAATATATTATACATACATGTGAAAGCTTATGTCGCACATTTTAAATTTTTTGTGTAGTAAAACACCTATTTGTTGTAACTAATACTCAGAGAAATCATGTCTAGGTACTTTAAAGAAAAAATATCAAGTTTGTAAAAGTTTAATAATAAGTAATGGATATTTATAAATAGTAGACTCTGTGGGAAAGCGACTTTGCACACTGAGGTTGCTTTAGCGTAATAGTGGTTTGACAAGCTTTTATGTGGACATCAGACTCAAAGGTTTAATCACGGAATTGGTACCTGGTCAAAATAAAAGAGCTTGAATTCAAAATATTATGTTTTCTTCTTACTAATCCAAAACCTCTCAAAAATTTACTGAAATATATCCAAATATTAAACAC
Source organism: Teinopalpus imperialis (assembly GCA_029286865.1). NCBI lineage: Eukaryota > Metazoa > Arthropoda > Insecta > Lepidoptera > Papilionidae > Teinopalpus > Teinopalpus imperialis. The sequence continues at coordinate 5,783,984 of JAGSMU010000036.1, read as the reverse complement.
CTTAAAGAAATTTTTGAAACATAAAAAATATGCAGCGATTCGGAAAACATCTTAGACAATTAGAATATTATTTCGATTGCAAAACTCAATAATCGGTTTAAATATGACAAAAATAATGGACTGTCAAACTCCAGTTAGCTCGCAATGGAAATTCATTTGATGATATCGAAAATCAAGTCGTGTTTTCATAAATATGTCACTCCAATATACCAAAATAGTTTGATGTACAGATAGTATGGTAAAAAGTTATTGTATCTATATTTATTGAGGTAATCGTATTAAAATTCTTATCGGTTATCAAATTTTTTCGAACATGGTTTTCCAAATTTCTTATATTTTATATCTCATTCCTATATATTTGTAATAATATATTTATAATAAATAAGGAAATAAAAATCCGATGGCATACCAAAGTGTTTCTGATAAAAAATAGACAAATCGAACAAATTATAATTGAAACAAATAAATGAATTATAATCGAACATATTGTTATAGTATAATAGAATATACCTAGTCGGGTCATACGTTCTACCAGATCCTTACTTACTGGCTAGAAATGTTCAGACTGAATTAAAATACGGAACTTTCGTGATATCTTAATATATATATATTTTTTTCATTAAAAAGAAATAATTATTGCGCTTCACCGCAGCGGATTACGCGCCAACTTACAATATGGCAACATATTATGAACTGCGTTAAACCGCACTATAATTTGGAGTTTATCAAAACATCCCCTTTCGAGTCAGACGCTCTCGCGAAACAGGGTAACGGTCCAAGCCGAGGCTCCCTCTCGGGAGCCCTTGCGCTGGTTACCCATATATAGAGGTCTCGACTGAGAGCCATAAGCGCTCGGTCACCTCTCAACCCGGTGAAACTGTAAAAGCCCTGGGGCTAACAGCGGCCATCAGCCCGAAAAAAAAAAAAAAAGAAAAAAAAAAAAATCAAAACATCCCCGATTAAAGCAGCGACTGAAATTGACATAAATGTTGGGTGTGCTATGATTGGCGTGTAGGTTAAGGGCCCAAATTCAAAATCAGGAGAGAGGAGATTCTCTTCCCTCCTCTATATACAATTTTACATACGTAGTTTCTATTACCTTTATCAACTAGATGGTTACCCTAGATTACAGGGAATTTTTAGTTTGCACATGTGTGATAGAGACAAAATGCTTACAAGTAAGTCTCGCTTGGTTAATGTGAAAACAATCACGCAGTGTATAACATAAGATTAAACTTTTCACTTACGTATTTAGTTAGAGGAAATAATTTATTTATAAAAACAACTTTTTAAGACCTTATTGTTTAATTTAAACAATAATTTGCTCTAAATATATTTTTTATACAAAATTTCTTCATTGAAATTGAATTGTCAAAAATATAAACAGGTACATTCATGGTAAAAGGGTATGGAATTACTATTTGTATATTTAAAAAAATAGATCTATTTTATTTAATTAGGAATACAAAGGAGGTAGCCATTCTCCTCGTGTGATTACTGCAGCCCATCACACACGTTTTTCCTCGATAAAGAATAATAATGGAGATATATCGTCCCCTAAAGACCAAATGAATACCTCGGAACCAGTAATTAATTAAATTATGTATCCTCTAAGCTACTATTTTACCCTAGAATTTTTGAAGTTTGACGTTGTATGGAGGTTTTTTTTCAGTTTGTTGCATGAAACATTAAAATATTTAACTCTAAACTATAATTAAAAAAGTATGGAAAATAAATATATATTGCGTCTTAAATATAATTCAGTATTTACATTAAGGTGAGGCTATATAATAATTTCTCTTTCATATTTTCTTGGCGCAGGATTTCATAAATATTGTCTGATGAAATTGTCGAAGCTGGTAACCCTAGCAAAGGCTGAAGGGAAACCAAGTTGACAGCCAGCAGCTGCTACGAAAGAACTGATACCCACCTAAATAAAAAAATACTAAGTTAATAGTCAATAATATTAATTAATCAAAATTAATTACAGTAAGCCATCTTCTAGAACATGCATTATAAGATAATTATATATAACAAATCTTGCGACTGGTTAACGACTTAGTCTAGCAAGGCAATATTATTCGTTTAAAGATAACATTAAACGCCTGTGTTGTGCCTTACGTACTAGTCGGCATTATGTACTAGTTCCTTTTATACGTCTTGTGCTAAAGATTTTAATCAAGTAACTTTCCCCTACAATGGAGCTTGCATTTGAATAACGCAGAAATTTCATAGATACAGGTGCTTCGTGACGAACTGTACCGAATTAATGATGGACCGAGATGATGATTTAGATCAGAGGTTTCCAGACTTTTTTCTCATAGACCACTTTCAAAATTTAGCTGGTTCCGGTGGACCCCTGAAGCCACATTTCTACCATATTCCCAAAACTCGACGTAAATGCATGTTGTTACAAGTAACAGTCGCTGAGCTTTTTAATGATAGGTGAAGTTAAGCCAACAATTTAATTCTTCACTATCTACTACTACTAGCAAATAAATTTTCGTGGACCCCCGCTTCCGCATTGGGAACCCCAATTTTTTTGTCACGCCAACGTAGACCCCCGTCGAGTCTCCTGTGGACCCCTGGGGGTCCACCTGGACCACTTAGGTAACTAAGGAAAAATTAAAAAATTAAAATGAAGTTTACCAAAATATTTTGTCCGTTCCGATTGATGACGAGTGGTCCACCCGAGTCTCCACCGCAGATGCCAACACCACCAAAACCGTTGGTGCAGATGTTGCTCGGCGTCACCCAGAAGCCGAACACAGCCTGGCACTGCGCCACCGTGATCACTTGCAGGTTCACTTGGCTCACCACCGAATTCACCGACACGCCGGCTTGCGCTGGAAGAAATTTACTTTTTAATTTTACAAAGATCGCCTTTCACAATATGTTTTTTGTTCGTAAAGTTCGGCCGATAATGGTATTATATGATATGACAATGATAAGGAATGATATTAAATTATGTAATTAATTTACAGAGAAATTAATCAATGCTTGGCTACATTATCAGCGTGCGCTGAAAAATTTTTGGTTACGTGAGAATAATGTATTACAAAAATGTTTTTCTTTTTGCGTTGAGAGTAACAAACGAGCATACAGTTCACCTGATGGTATCATCCTTGAAGACTGTGATGGAATACCTCGTCACCAGTAATAAAGGTATCCGGATCCCTTCACTCACCAGACGAAACACAGCAGCATTATGCTATTTTACCCTGAATTCAGCATAATATTTAACATTACATACTCATCAGAAGATCTAGAAAAGTCATATTGTATTCGTAACAATGGAACTTAAAATTATCTTACTAAGAATTTTCAAATAATGAAAACAGTAAAATTAATAAGTGAAAATAAAGTTTAAAACAGGTAATTTAAAGGTAAGTGAAAATAATAATATAATTAACAAATCTATATAGGTTTGTAGAGTACTATGCGTTTCGATTCACCGACTCAAAATTTTACCGTCCACTCTGTTCGCTGAATGATTTAATACTATACCTAGTTTTATATCGTTTTTATACGTTGTTATTATCGTTTAATTTAAAACGTTTTTTATGATATATACATTATCATGGATATTCCAGGCATGCGGACGTGGCGATATGCTTGGTTGTTTTTAATGCAAACAAGGAAGGATTAGAATGATTTGTGTACCGCGCATACAGATCTGACGTTATCGCAGTACGAGTATAACGTGAGTACAAGAGAAGTGTGAACGTGAGTGAGAATGGGAATTCACTAGTGCGTCCTACCAATAACGTCTACATCACCACTGAACACCAGGCGAGATTGTACACAGGCACTGGTTTGTATTAAACAGTAGTTTTACAGCGATAACAAACATATAGATAGATTATTTAACGTTTCTTCGGTTTACGAGTTCACATGAACACTACAGCAATTATTAATGCACCAACGTTAGCGATAGAATAAAAAATATTAAAAGTATTTATTCCACATGGATATACAATACTATTGGTAAGGCGTAGCCTAATGGACCATACCCTAAACGCTCTACTAAATTTAGGGTCGTAGGTTTGAATTTGCCATTCGTCTATTGCCGTGAACCATCTCCAAAGAATGTTGGTTATTGTAACACTTCTACACTGTAACAATTAAAACTAAAACTACGCAGCTAGTTGTTCATATTTTTGTGTATGAAAACGGTTGTTGGGAATGAGTTTATATTGTATTACATTGAATTAAAAAATATTTTTATTTTAATATATATTCTTAGATATGAGAATAATAAATAACTTACCGTCATTGGTTTTACCATAGCCTGCAGCGACTGCCCACTGGCCGTTAAATGACTCCCATAACTCGTTCCCACTTGGAAGTCTGATAGGCTGAATGGCAACTGTGTTAAACAAAATGTTTTGTATTATTATTTATAAATACAGACAAAAAGACAAAACTGGTTCTAATTATAGCTCCGGTTCGATCGGTTGTTCATAGTCTAGTTAAGATTTTTCACTGTTTCTTGAGAACGCCATCGCATTATTTAGCGATTGCGGCTAGGCCGAAGTTTTCTTTTAAGCTCGTCCCATTAATTTTTATTTTTTTAAACTTTTGCATGAAGCTTGAGTCGATTGTTTTGCTCATGAGTGTGTTTTTACAGTGGTAGAGCTATACTGGAGTTTGTTTCTATCTGCTGAATTAATATGCTTGACCGGGGCAGGATCACGCCCTCATAGAATACCAGCGTAAAATAGCAGCTTTACGCTGCTGTATTTCGTCTGGTGAGTGTAGGGATCCGGAGACCTTTATTACTGGTGACCAGACATTCCATCTCAGTCCTCAATGGTGACTATTCTACTATCAGGTGAAGTGTGTTAATCTCAATGTGATAATAAAAAAAAACCTGCTATAACGGATGCATGGTATATTCGGTACAGTATTTGAATGCGTCGCGGGCCCCTGGTTCGATTCCAAGTCTCGGCATAATATACGTGCATTACAAATTCTTGTTTTATTTGAGTAGCACGTATATCCCGTGTCACTTACACTACATACGAACCTTCCACTTTCCTTACATCAGAATAGGGAAGCTGAAATGAATCTCTGTTTGGAAAAATGCTTCCGGCTTTAGAATATCATCTGGTATAACCAAAAGATGTCATCGAATTTAAAATCGGGCGAGAGAACATAGGATCGGATTATTCGCATCTTGATATGACATTATTTGATTAATCTAATGAGTCATGAAATCTAATCACATAGGTCCTAAGCATGTCACAGATTATAATTTGCTTAAATAATAATAGATGTAACTTACCAGACAACCCAACGCTGTATGGGAGAATAATTACAGCAACGTCATTCAGCAACAAGCTAGGGTTGTACTGCGGATGCATGATGACGTTTGAGGTGGCAACCCTAGTGCCGCCTTGGAAGAGGAATTGAGAACCTAGGACAACGACAAACTGGTTGGCTTGCAGCGAATGAAACCAGCAGTGGGCAGCGGTCACCATCCTGCTACTGGAGAGGAGTGACGAGCCACAAGCTGAAACTCCCGCGTGGTTCACGAAGGTGATTAATAATCCTCCCTAAAAGCATTTTTATATATATATATAAAGCTAATGTATATGTATGTTTGATTTATATGACTGTGTATCTACGTGGTGTAGTGGTAGTACCAGGCTACTACGTCGCGGGTTCTAGGTTCGATTCGCAGCCGAGAAACAATATTTGTGTATCACAAATTGTTGATTTTAGTTTTATGGTTCATGTCTGGATTTGTTGTATGTTTGTCCTGCTTTCCTAAGAGTGCATCTGAACCTTCCTCCGATCTTATTGCATAAATGCATTTTATCCGAATAGGGATGGGGACGACGAGGGAGTGCCTACGTATTTGCGGATATGTTTACGGCACTATAAGATATTCTGAGCAGTTGATATCATCAGGCAATAACCAGAAAGATAACGCCGTGGTCGAACTCGAGCAGGGGGCCACAATTACGTTTGATTTATAATATCTTTAATAATAATATATTTTAATTTTCATCTTCACAAAATAAAGTTAAGTAAACAATGGTATTTATTAATTTAGAGCAGAGGCTCCCAGCCTTTTTTTCTCATAAACCCCTTTCAAATTTATCTGGTTCCGGTGGGACCCACTGCAGCTGCATTTCTACCATATTCCCAAAACTTGACAAAAACGTTGTACACGTTGTAGTTAACATGGAATATGCAAGTTTTTACAAGTAACAGTCGCTGAGCTTCTTAAAATATCATCTGCCTACATTGATAGGTAAAGTAAAGCCAACATTTTAGTTCTTCACTATCGAACGCAAATAAATTTTCGTGGACCCCCGCTTACGGATTGTGAAACCCATTCTTTTGTCACGCCAGCGTAGACCCCCATCGAGTCTCCCGTGGACCCATGGAGGTCCTCTTTAGGAACTAAGGATCTAGAGCCTAAACTAAGCTACTTTGCCGAAAATACATACATATATTGTGGACATAATTGAAGAATTTTTAAATAAACTAATCTACGCTTTTACCCATCGAAATACTATTGTATTACGTTATGCTGCTAATTCAAAGTGGTATTCAATTTGGTGTTAATCTTATATAGGATGTCCCAGAACTCAACGTCAAGCCAACGGGGTGACAGGATTGATCGTAACCATTATGAGAAAAATCAGAAAAAATATCTATCCCATGCATTATGCAGCATTTTAGATTTTTAAACCTAGAAATTTGATCAAACTGTACACATTTTTCGGTTATTGTGGTTAATTTTTATTATTTTTGTTCATTTAAACTTTGGAACCATAACCTTAAATAACATATCTGAATGACAGTCAAAAAAATAATGACACAATTGCCCCAAGTTTCCTAGAATTAAGACTATTTTGTTAAACTACGAATTTAAAATTTTAGATATTTGTCGACTTTGAAAGGCCCTCCTTTAAAAAAAATATACTAGAGCGCCTTGGCAAGTGGCATTAAAAATTTAATCAGGAATCTAAAATGTTTAAAGTTTTAAAGTTTCGTACTAAACAACAAAACGAGAAAAAAATAAAAACTTCAAGTTACCCGATTTTTGCAAACCCATTTTACTCAATTAAAATGTTTTTGTTTCACACCAGTTCTTAGTTGGTTCTTAATTTTACGGCAAAATTTGAAGGCAAATAACATTTGATATATTAGGTCCTTACATATGAAATTAGCGTATTAAATGGAAAAAGTAAAAAACTTTTTTTATGAAATTATATATTTAATCAATCGAAGTATGTACCATTATTATCTATGTACTTTTGCCAGTTTATAGGTAGTTGTTTGATCCCATTGCTAAAAATATTTTGGGAGCTAATCAATAAAATATTTGAAAACGATTTGGTTTGCCTCATCGGATTTTTTTTCCTTGTCCAAGGTCCGGGGAATATGGTGGGTGTCGGCGACATTCCAATCGCAGCTCCTCTAATTAAGCAACCGTCTGTCATGAAGTATGAGGTCTAGCGTTGTTATGAAGCAGCAGTGGGCTAGAGCAATTGACCAGTCTCGATTCTTTAACGGTTAGCTTTTCCATCATAGTTTGCAATTGTTGACAGTACAGATCTGCCGTAATTGTCTGGCCAGATCGTAGGAAGCTGTCATACACTATGACACCAGGACTGGTCCACCAAACACTCACCAGTACCTTTTTCTGAGTCAACTTTTGTTTGGGACGGTAACGATACGATTCAAAATTTCCTCGTTAGTATGACGGTTTAGTAATATAATACAGCACTCAATGCGTGCCTGTTGGTGTGTTTTACTCAATTCACCCATTTCTCAAGCTGTTTCACTTTTCCAATTTGTTTCAAGTGAATTAAAATTGTTTTGTCACTCATACCGAGTCTGCCGCTAACCCTGTTGTGGTTTGTGATGGATCCGCTTCCACGATCACTTTTAATTATTCATTGTCAATTTAGGTCTCCGGCCGTTCGCGGGGTTTGTTTTGGAGGTTAAAATCTCCAGAACGAAAATATTGGAACCAAAAATGTACCGTGCTTTTTACAGTAGCTTCCTCATACACATCGTTAATCCTTCGAGCTGTTAATACGCCGTAAATAACGCGGCATTTCAAGTTTTCCATATTGTTAACGGAAGGATGTCGAAGAAAAAACAAGGCACAAAAACAATTGAGCCACTGAATTTGAACACATATACACAAGCCTAAATTTGGAATTCCTAACCAAACGCCAGATTATTTAACATCAAAGTGGCCAGTTAGACAAAACACCGATTTCATATGTAAGGACCTAATAAATAGTTTCTCATGGTATTTGTGTATATGTATATATATATATATATATAATTTTGTTTTGTATGTATTTATGTATATTTGTAAACATTTTTATCTAAATAACTTTTTTATTTTATGCCTACCGTCATTCTCTCATTCTTCCAGGCTTGATCCTATTTGAGGGACAAAAATAATAAATTGTGTTGTCGTGACGAATTCACGTGTTGTATTATAACAATAATCAGTTCCGTCATCGCGATAAAACCTGATCTGTATATAATCGCACGTATGCTGCCAAGTCTAATGCGAAATTATTAAATGATAAACTTTTTTAATGAACTACGTCAATTTAAAAATTCGAACAATTCTAAAATTCGTCATACACAGTTTCTCGACTAGCAATCAAACGTAAGAACTCCAATAACTGATCCACGCGATCGTCACCTATATACATATGTATATATATATATATATATATATATACATATATATTATAGATGAGGACATGATTTATAATGCCAGAGTGGTACGAATTATGAAAAAACTAATCGAACCATATAAATAATAAATATTTAACGTAATATATTTAAGTTTATTTAGTGACGTTGCCTTATGAACAATGCATGAGGTTTTATGGTATTATAATTGGGTCCTTATATTTGATATGGAATAAGTCTAATTATTAAAACTAATATTAGTTCATTTTAGTTATATTTAACTATATTTCAATACATTGCATGATTATCATGATTATCATACGTATTATTTACGTGATACCTATAATATTTCTTTTGTGTTTTGCGAACTATCACCTGTGATAATTTTCGAGACTGAGTATCAAACGCATGCATCACTCTCTACCCGAAAGATTAAAAAATATATACGTATGGGTTGTTTGTTGCTCTTTCAGAAAAAGAATTTTCACGTATTAAATTTCAATATGTTTTGGGAACTACAGACGAGCTATTCGATAGCCGTAAAAGATCCCTCCGACCCATGTGTTACATAACTCTGCAAAAGGAAACACTGTTACATTAGCAGTTATTAAGAGTTTAATCCTTCTATTCTTACAATAATTTGTACTTCACAATACAATACTAAAATATAGTTCTGATTTAGTCCTGCTACTTTGCCGTCACTCGTCTGCCCAGCACCAAGGTCTAAGTCAACCGCACGAGGCGTCCGGATAAGCCAACGAAAAGAACCGAACAGTTTCATTCCATATGGTACAAATTTATCGTTTCACAACTTTTAACAAAATTTAAATATATGATAAACTAGCTGTGCCCGCGACTTCGTTCGCTTAGACTACAGGATACTTGGTTTGTCACATGTAAAACAACGCTATTTTAGAATTTTTAAAAGGGAACAATTCCGTGATGCATGATTTTTGCGTAACTTTAACCGTTTACGCAGCACACACAACGGAAGCTGTCAATATATAAATGTCCCCCGAGTAATTCTCCCCGTTTTTACAACATTTTTCATCTATTCTCCGCACCTATTGGTCGCATTGTGATGTTACATAGCCTATAGCTTTCCAAGATAAATGGACTATCCATCACAAAAAGAATTTTGTCAATTCAAACCAGTTGTTCCTGAGATTAGCGCGTTCAAACAAATAAACTCTTCAGTTTTATAATATTAGTATAGATAATAATCATTCATTACATTAACCTATTTCTTTTAGAAATAAATTAATACATTTAAAAATTATTGTTGATGATTTATACAAATTATATTCGACAAGCGAACACATATGTACATGCATATCTGGGACAAAATATGTTTGACCCCTTATTACCCCCTATTATCACCCCTGAGAGCTAAGGTGGGCTTTCTCATTGCCTGTTACAACGTATTGGGGTATTCCTAGAACTGTTAATACAATGACTTGTTATAGTAGGTTTCTTTTGACATACCAGATAAGGGTGTGCGTTGGCTGGAGACATTATCCCACCGACAATTCTGTCGTCCTTGTCGCCCGAACCCGCCATGATTGCGTCCTCGGTCTCCTTAATCCTCGACGCAAGAGGAATTCCAACCGCCTCATGGTAGTTCAACAAGGGTTCCGCCTGAAGTGTGGGCACCCTAGCAGCGCCAAGCGCTATTAAACAGGACGCAATCAATAGTAAACACTGCATGTTTATTGGGTTTTCTCGTGATCGGCGTACACCCGAGGCTTATATACATTTTTTTATCTGTAATTTCTTGAACACTATGTATCTATAGATATAAAACCACTGATTAAATACTTGATTATTACATTTTTAATCTTATTAATTATAAATTTGTGTGATTTCAATTTATAACTTCATGGTATTTTTATATCAACTATATATAAATTTATTTTTTAATTTATCAACGTTTTTTTATAGAATACGTGTTCCGAAATATCGCTGGCGACAGCTGATTCCACAGAATAGTTGTGCGTGGAAGGAAATTTCACGTAAAGCGAACAGTGGTAGATTGCCAACCATCGAGATGATGAGGATGAAATTTTGAATTCTGTTGTGATGTACGATGTGTTTATTTTAAATTATAAATTAAAGGAATTAATCCGAACAACTCCTCGGAACACTACACATGGTAAATTCGATAACGTTGTGCATGCTCTAAAATATAAATTTTTAGCACATATTTCTTTAAAATCTAGAAGATTATTAGTTACGACGACAGTAAATGAAAATCATTTTGATTTAAACATGTAGTTGAGATAGATAGTACAGGTAATCTAACAATTTATCTACAACATTATCTAATTTTCTAAATAAATTAATTTTTGACTAAAAAATTATCTAAATACTAGCGTATAATTTTTTATGAAATTCAGTGGACAAATGTGAACACAGATCACCAGATGTTAAGTGATCACCTACGAGTTTCCATCCCTGAGGACTGAGATGGAATGTTTCGCTACCAATAAGTCTTTGAATCTATACGATACGGAACCCTCACCATACGAAACACTGCAGCAATGAAGTAAGAATCCAACAATCAATCTCAACTTTGTCCGTTGTAAGAGGACTTCAAGAAGTGCTACAGTATTTCATGTCGACCCACTGTATGCAACTTTACAAAGCGCTGTATTATGATTAACCACCACGTGGTGTAGTGGTTAGTTAACTGCGCGTCGCGGGACCTAGATTCAATTACAAGCCAAGGAACAATATATGTGCATCTTAATTTAGACCACACGCATTACATCGGAATAGAGAAGGCGGCGACGTACAACATACTCGTATATCCCACGCTGTTGAGGTCCAGATGGTCCAGAAACATGGTGCTATTTCACGTTGGTATTCATTTAGGCCTTACCAGGACACGCCCACCCATTCGCGCGCTGTTACAAGTAATAAAACATTAGCATTCGTTCACTTCAACGCGAGAAATTAGATAAAAAACAAAAAAACAATCAAGTATAACCTCTTTAATAGCTCAATTATATCATAGAAAAGTAAATATTACAAAAAAATTATATCTCAACAATTAATACCTATTAAATAACCTAAAGCAAAGAATAAAGAATCTCGACTTTTCATTAAAAGGCCCATGCACTAAATAAACTTAATGGATAAATGGAAATTTTAATAAATTTAATGGACTCATATATCTCTAGTCCAGAGCAATGCCGGTAACCTCACTGATCCAGGGCAAGTACCGCTGTACCCTGATGAACACGGAGGGGAGATCTTCATTGCATCCGCCTGCACCCACGAATGACGTCACGCCGATCTGTTGGTGTTGATTACTACTATTAATTATTTAATTAACAGATGACGAAATAGATGTTATAATCTGATTTATAAAACAGATTGGGAAAAATAAAATAAAGATATAATAATAATTTATAATTAATATCGATCTATATGTATGGCGGCCGGATGGCCAGATTTAACGCCGGTATTCTGTGAGGGCGTGGTCTTACCCCGGTCGAGCGGGCACATATATTCTGAAGCTAGAAAACTGCAACGTAACTCTACAACTGTAGGCTTCGAATCCCTCTTGCTAATATGATATAACGCTAAGCAGATATCTCTGCTTAAAAAATCATCATCATTATCTTATGTCCATCATTAATCCAACGCTGAACATAAGTGCTGTTCCCGAAGACTTCATTTGATCAATTGACTTCCTGCAAACTTGTATATCGCCCCGTCGTTCTACAGAGCGATTGCTAATACTTGGTTGCCACTCGAAAACTGTCCTTCCCCTATTATGGGTTCTACGAGCTTTGTGGTCGACCGACCCATTTCCACCTCAGCTCACTGACCCTTTTAGATATGTTGATCACCTCTGTACTGGGGATATCAACGTTGTGAATTATATGAAACAAACACCAAACATATTCTATTCTATAACTCGCTGTGTCAATCTGAGCTTCCCAAAACAGCCGGCAGAAATGGACGACATCTTATGTCCGAAGTCCTCACTGGTAAAATGCCGTTCTCTGTCTTTACGCATTGAGTAGTATTGGACGACATTTTTTTTAAAGGCTACCCTAACGATTTGGATTCGTTGTTCGAAGCAGTTTGTTTGCAGTTGTTGCAGGTTGTTACCTAAGCACTTACAGACTAGATTTTTGATCTTCCCATAAAAATAAATCACATGTTAATATATTTTTTTTAAAAGAATATTAGCAAAGCTATCCACATTACTAATATTCCGGTTAACCACTCGAACTAAGCTGAAAATGCTCGTGCTAGGAGATGGTTCCCGACAATAGTTTAATGGTGGATTCTAATTAACGTTTAACCTACGACGTTTGCAGATACGATCTAAACCATTAGGCTAATGACATTTCAAAAAAATTGTGATACAAGAGAACTAATTATACTTATATAATATTTTATTCTTTTTACAAATACCCATTTGGTATGTACTTGTTTACTTACCAAAATAACTTCTTCGGTGGCGTTGTAGAAAATTGTCAACGGCCCTCCGTTATCGCCCTGAAATTACCAAAATTATATTAAAAATACATATGTGATTATTTGTGACTAATTACCGCTAATGACAGCCTTTTCAGGTTTAAAGGACCAAGACACATCTGTCGTCCTCCTTTAAGCAAAACAGGTGAATACAGCCAGTTCAACTAGTGTATGAAGAGTATTAAGTTTATTTATTACGTTTGCAAGTTAGCTGTGGTAGCTGGGCATTCCAGTGTTCGACTTTGATATCACAGCAAATCGATCCACAAATCCGCGCAAATAAAATAGGTTTTTTTATACATATAATACAATGTTAAATGATAAAAATAAAAATGTTAAAAATCATGACGGAATTTGTATCTTTAACAAATAATAAGAAAATCGAATACATGTGAAATCCTCCAATCGGCGGAGAAGTCAGATGGCGGACTATGCTCCAATACCATAAGGTAAAGAGGTCTGTGCCAAGAATCTTTGTATATATGATTACATTAGAAAGAAAAAAATGTTTATTCGTAAGAAAACATTATTGAAATTGTATAATTTGATGATTAATAGAAAAATAAATGTATAAAATATTAAATGATGAATCGGTCCCAACTCAGCATATGCTATGAACAACCAGCGCTGGTCTTCCGTTGGGGCCGTTTGGTGACGTCACGATACAACTTTAACACTAAATTGAACATATACTATATTTCTATCTCTCGCTCACGCTAATTAATTATATACATTAAATTTATACTAAGGGGAAAAATATAAATGATAACATAAAATTACCATTACCTTGCAAGTGCCTGCTGATATACTGAAGCCGCAAACGGTGTTGTCTGGCAGCTGGCTGAAGTACGAAGTATTGCAGAGGGATCCGTCATGACGGTCATCAACTTCTCGCGAAGCGTTGGTGACACGAATGTTACACCTGACGTATCATATATATATTCACGAACAAATGAAAACAAAAAAATAACTAAAAATAATTGGTAGCAGTAAAAACAAAACATTTATGTCGTAAGTGAAACAGAGAATCGTAACCCAATTAAAGGGACATTTTGTTTCCAGCTTGCAACGGAATTTATTTTAAATTATTTATTTGTTATTAACTTGAGAAATCCCGTGTAAAGAAAAATTGGCTGACCATGAAATTCAAAATCTATATACCTCGTAGCAGAGAAATATCTATAGTGTATTTCGCTGCTACGAGGTCATCGAACAATAACAAATAGTGATATTGTATACCGATAGATCATATAGTAGTCATCAGTATAGTATCATCAAATAGATTTACCATCCGCTGCAATCCCCCATCCAGATGCGACGGCACCCATGCCGGCGAAATTAAACGAGGATATGCTGAGATATGGAAGACGTACTGTATTTACCGTGTCTGGAATTATCAATAATGTATTTTTGAGTGCAATTTCTATATGGCGATATCTTCTACATTATTTTTATTACATTGAGATTAACAAATGAGCACAGTTCACCTGCTGGCAAGTGACTCCTGCGGCCCATGACACCTACACTCATCCTTGACAAGGAATCATAATGCAGATGCCTTATCACCCTTTAGGACTGAAATGGAATGCCTCGTCACCAGTAATAAAGGTCTCCGGATCCCTGCACTCACCAGACGAAACAATAATTAAAGCATTATGCTTCTGTTTCCCGCTGGTATTCTGTGAGGTCGTGGTCATACCCCGATCGAGCTGACCCATTCATTATGCACCTAGAAACAAACTGCAGTGTAGCTCTACCACAGGAACTCACCACCAGACGACATTAACTCTCCGGAATACAATTATTATAGTAATAAATGTGCATAAAGTAATTTAAAGTCAAGAACTGAAACAACACACTCAACTCCGAAACGAAACATCAATCATGTGATACGCAAATATTGATTGTTTGACTATTATTGACTAATATGTATTAGCTTCCTACACACATGCAGAAGTCATCGCTCCATCTAGCGGTATTGCGTGTATTAGCCGCCACTCAAGACTTTTTTTTCTTAAAAATGATTTGTCCTACTAGGTGCTACCTAATTGCATTGCAACACTCATTCATCATAATCTTTAATTGGATGAATATAACATGTACAAAGGTGTTCTAAATTAACTTATATATAAGCAACAGTGTCAACAATACTAACAGTAGTAAATATTGTCATTCTCTCGCCATGTTCTTTTTCAATATCTTTGAATATTGACAAAATTGTCAATATTCAAAGATTCGACTTTTATTTTTATTTATAATAGGTGGTAAACGAGCAAACAGCTGATGGTAAGTGATTACCATCATACAACACCAGAGAAGTCGCAAATGCCGGCCTTTAAGAAAGGTGTAGGCTCTTTTCTTGATGGTCTCTAAGTCGTACCGGTTCAGAAACACCGCTTGCGACAGCCGATTCCAAAGAGTAGATGTGCTTTGCAGAAAATTTCACCTAAAGCGTACAGTGGTGGTTTGCCAACCATCCAGATGATGAGGATGAAATGTTGAACTCTTACGTGATGTACGATGTTTAAATTCAGCGGCTGGAATTGATCCGAACAACTCCTCGGTATATGGGGTAGTGTATGTACAATTAATGCAATACCTTGTACTATTTTGGCATTTGATCTTTGGTAAATGACGCGGTCCGATTGATGATTAAATTTGAAAAAGTAGCACGAACCCCGAATGCGTTGATTTCCTATCTATCCAAGTTTTTGAGAAGTGTATCGATACAGATGACAGGTCGAATCATGCTTAGTGGCAGTGGAGGAAATGAGCTTGATGAAAGTAGAAGCGGTGGCATATTATATTGGCATATTATGGGAATATTCAACGCCTGGGCTGTTTACAAGCACGGCATTCAACAATCCCTTTATACAATGAAGAGTGATAATTTTTTTATTTTTGTCAATACAGTTTAGGAGAATTAAAATATTCATAATTATTTTTACTTGTTAGGTATTATAACGCATCCTAAAATCAATCTATGTTTACTTTTTTATCAGCAGATAAATTTAATTGATTGAAAAGGCTGTTAATACCTATTGCTGTACAAAATAATCTCAAGTTCTTAATAATAAACTTGAAGATAAAATTCTTTTTATTGTTATAACTTTCGGTGCGATACACTGAATTATAACAATAAAATAAAGATTTTTATTTTTTATAAAAGAACTAAAATTAACCTTGACTTATCGGTGCGCAAAGATTAGCACCCAAAGCCTTTTGTAATGTTCTGATTTTAAGATATTTTATTGCAGTCCAAACAGTGTTATCTAATCAAATATTAACAGATCAAATAAATTGCGGATTCTGGGTTCAGCTATAACAGCTGGTATATATGGTAGGATCACCTATCCGACATATGCCTCATTTCTAGAGAGAATTTTTGCAGCATGAATGAGTCGGCTTCACCGGGGAAAGACCGAGTTCACAGCTAACACTGCTGTCAACTCGATTTGCTGTGTGTGTTCGTTGAGTGCAGTGTTCTGAGACCTCTGTTACTGATGACGAGGCATGCGATCTCAGTCATCAGAGGTGACAACGCATCTGCATTAATTCATTTATTTATACTTTTATGTTCCATAAATAACAAGTTAACAAGGGCGGACTTAGTGCCCAGTGGCATTCTCTACCAGTCAACCCTGGGCGTTCTCAAGAGTATGTTGGTAGGCATAAAAATTAAAAAAGGTTATTTAGATAAAAATATCAAAATTATACACGTATCTAACATACATAACAATATAAATATATATATATATATATATATATATATATATATATATATATATATATATATATATATATATACAAATGAAAATACATTTTTTTTAAATAAAGTAATGTAATATTATTAAAATTTATATCTACATATTTATATTTATTAGTCAGTCAGCAAATAAAAAATATTCTATTCGAAATAGCCACCTTTGGATTTTATTGGAAATTTCGCCACTGCTTGCTCCAAAGATTTTTTAAGAAACTTAATGTCGCCGTGTTGAGCTATTTTCATACTTGTTCACGGTCTACTGATGTACCTGTATTCTTATTACCTACACTCTCCTAATGTATTAGTGGGCGTTGTTTCGTTTATATGGCTTCAGTCAACAATAATAGATTCCACACTTGATAACTTGTCAAAAGTATGTAAAAGTCCCTTCTTATCGTGCGAGATATATCGAAGGTAATACGGATAGAGTTAATATTAACGTTTATATATTTTACAGCATCTGTGCATTTATATTATTAGCAATATTTATAAGAGTTAGGGTTTATTCAGCAATTAATAATAGTAAAACATCACATCTAGTTATAGAAAATTTCTGTGAGATAGGTATTCAAATACTTTACACTTGTCTCTTATTTTCAAAGGCAGATCCAATATAGTATATTTAACCTTATCAAGATGAGGTTCAATTTCAGTGCACATAGTAAGATACAATAGTTTTAACTATCAGTGACAAGTGGCAACACTTTATCTACCTATTTAGGGTCGCATATTATGATTCACTTATTTGTTTTATCATATATTATTTAAATGTTAAATAATATAGCATGTTCTCTTCAGCTAGTAAACTATTATACCTAGTCCGGCCATAAGTTCTGTTATTAAAATTTATACCTACATATTTATTAGTCTCAGCAAAAAGTAAAAAAATATTCTATTCGAAAGCCGGCCCGTTTTGGCTTTTATACAGGCCTTTAATCTGTTTGGCCACGAATCTATCGATTTACGCACTGTTTCCAAGGGGAAATTTCGTCACTGCTTGCTCCAAAGATTTTTTAAGAGACTCAATGTCACCGTATCGTTTAGAGCAGGTCATGTCCTCTAAAACTGATCATAATTTGAAGTCTAAAGTGTTGACGTCTGGACTAGATGAGGGCCAGTCTTCAGCTCTTATAAAATCCGGAACGTTGGTTTCAAGTCAGGCTTGGGTAGTTCGTGCATTGTGACCAGGTGCAGAGTCCTGCTGGAAAGTCCAGGGTATATTTTAAAAAAGTGTATTGCTGAGAGGTTGAACAACATAATCCAAGACTGTATCTTTATACACTTGGCTGAAGTTTTCACAAATTCCTAGCGGGAATCTAAATTTCTCGAGATAAGATTATTTGCTTCCTAATGGGGTTTCGACGAATTCTGGCTTTAACAGCATTAATAGCCTTTCTAGTTCTAACAGCACGCCGCCACCCCGATCTTTTCTGGTCTTCAACAGAGGAAGTGTTGTTGTATCTGTTGATAGTACGATATACGAACATACGGCTGATACCAAGCTTTTGAAGTGTCTGGAATATGGCTCCATACTCACTTTGTCCAAGGCGATGACTGCAATCCTATTTTCTTTAACACCCCATTCCATATTTTAACTTGATAATGAACACGAAAAAATATGTGAAATGGCGCAAAATCGAAAAAAAGTGTTCCAAATTCAAAATAATTAAAAAGTTGAAAAAAAGAAAAGTTTTTATGTAACAGTATTTATGGCCAGACTGTTCAAACTATATATTCAAGCGAATTATGTGAGAAGTCTCCTTCGCGGTATAATAAGGTATCAGATTAGAGCTGGTGTTTTTCATCTGGTGCAAGGAAGGGACCAGAGACTTTATTACTGGTGACGGGGCATTTCATATGATTCCTTGTGAAGGAACAATGTAATATATGAACTGCAATAAGCACTTCAAGTGACCTCTGTGCTCGTTTTCAACACTCAGTTCCGGTACAGTGGCAGAGTTAAACTGCAGTATGTTTCTATTAGCAGAATGAATGCGTCAGCTCGACCGAGGTAAGACCACGCCCTCACACAATACCAGCTGATGTCATGGGCCGCAGGAGTCTCTTGCCATCAGGTGAACTGTGTGTGTCTCGTTTGTTACTCTAGAAGTAATAAAAAAAAGTGGATAGCTTATTACCAGTGAGCTGCATAACGTTCGCGAGCCTAAGGAGCGCAAGGTCGTTGTCGAAGGTGTCCGGGTCCCAGTCTGGATGCACCAGCACCTCGTCGACGTTCACGATGCGGCGGCCGTTTTCGTACCTGTCGTACAGTGAGTGTGCGCCGAGGATTGCCTGAGTTGGTAACATTCATAGTTCATGATCATGAAAAAAATAAAATAAAAAATAATTAACAAATATTGCACCATTTTAAATTCCTGATTAAATGCGCCAACTTTTAATGCCACTTGACAAGGCACTCTAGTTTACTTTTTTAAAGGAGGGCCTTTCGAGTCGACAAATATAAATTCATAGTTTAACAAATTAGTGTTAATTCTAGCTTGAGGGCTTCTAAACTTGGGGCAATTGTGTCATTATTTATGACTGTCATTCAGATTTATTTAGGGTTATGGCTCCAAAGTTTATTTGAACAAAATAATAATTTAATTAAATTCTTAAAATGCCCATAATTTTCAAACTACATGGGATAGATTTTTTCTTATTTTTATATATATATCAGAAGATCGCAGGTCGTAATAAAGCGTGTCCGAAACAATGTAAATATAAAATTACCTGTACGTGATCAACCTGTTGATCCTCGTGGAAGCAGCAGTGCGCAGCCGTCAGCACCCATTCCCTGTCCACGAGGGAGCCACCGCAGAAGCCCAGCTGGCCTACAGTGCCAACACGCAGGTAAAGAGCTACCTGTTTGTCGGTCAAAACGAACTAGATAATCAATATTCAAGACGTGGGAATTAATTACAAACCTCTCGCATAAATTTAATTATAGGTATACTAAACTGATTCTTCGACTCCGCCGTCACACACCCAAACTAACTGATTGTAAGTGCCATCACTTCACAATCCCATCACGAATCACAACATCACCGCCAGAGACCGAGCCGTGCCCTCGACGACCCTACATCCAGGGCCCAAGCCCTCCATAAAACACTACACACATACATTGTACCTTCATACCGCCCCCACCGACGGCGACGGCGTCGCAAAGTTATTCGCAATACCGCCATGTCACAGGCGGTTTTAAGTGTCAGTCAACACTGATAGAAGCGTCGCTGAAGTATCTGTACCACCACTTCTCCAACGCCTACGCATTCCGAAGTGGTGGTAGAGATAATAATAATAATATTAATTTAGATTAGCCGTAGTCAGAAACAACTGACCGAGAGGTTCGGCTCTCTCGGGCACCCTCCAGTCAGTCGCTGTCGCGTAACAGGGTAACGTCCAAGCCGAGGTTCCCTCTCGAGAGTCCTTGTGCTGTTTACCCACTATAAAGGTCTCGGATGAGCACCAGAAGCGCATACTTTTTAAAAATGTTAGTACTTAACGTTGTACTAACAGTCGTATTTGTATTTCTGTAGTAAAACTATATTTTAGACGATAATTTTTTACGTAACATTTAAATACAAACCATTTTGATAAGGTTCACAAATATAAAATTGTATTCATACTCTTAAGATAAGTACGATAATTATAATAAATTAATTTATCATTAATCGCTCGATGATTTTGATATATTTTTAGCCAATCGAAGTCACCCCAAAAAACTGCAAGGACACGCTGTCACTGAACTTATTAATATAAAATCAAATCACCTCATCTCCCGAGCCTCGAGGAAAGCCAAGGAGTAGAATATAGGATGAACAATTGAATTCATGGTTGGTTGAGCCGTCGTACATATAGCTCAGGGTTTCAAGGGATTTTCATATTTTATTTTGTTTTTTTTTAATTACTTGAAGAGTAACAAACGAACACACAGTTCACCTGATAGTAAGTGATTCCTGCGGCCCATGATCTACATTCATCCTTGACAAGGAATCATAATGCAGATGCTTTGTCACCCTTGAGGCCTGAGATGGAATGCTTCGTTACCAGTAATAAAGGTCTCCGGATCCCTGCACTCACCAGACGAAACACAGCAGCGTTATGCTGTTATTTTACGCTGGTCGTGGTCCTACCCCGGTCGAGCTGACCCATTCATTCTGCAGCTAGAAATAAACTGGTTTGTAGCTCTACCACTGTTAAAATCTACTCGTAGAGCAAAGGTAATTTCTAGAAACATCCAATTAACCATCTCAAAAGTTATTCATTATCAAATTTATTTATCTTGTGCGTATTACGACGAATCTAATAGACAAATAATTAGATAAGATTAACTTATTTTTCCCTACTGCTTTTTTATAATGAAACCAACGGTATAAAGGAGCACACAATTAACCTGATGCTAAGTGGGGACCAAAGCACCTATATTCTTCCTCATCAAAGATTCAAAATTGCCACTCCTGCCACTACTAAAATTGAACACCACGATAGCTATAATTTAGTCTCCGGTTACCCTACCCTACCATACGAAACACAGCAGGGTTATGCTGCTATTTTATAAGGGAGTGGTCGACTCTCCCGGGGTCTACTACTAAATATCTATGTATTGATGTCCATCCATCCATCCTATGTATTTATATCTATCAATTAAATAATTCTAATCTATCTCTACTTCCAACTCACCTGAAGCGGCCCAGAATTAGGTGTAGTTATATCTATGTATTAATGTCCACCCATTCATCCTATGTATTTAGATCTATCAATTAAATAATTCTAATCTATCTCTACCTGAAACTGCCTAGAATTAGGTGTAGTTACATCTATGTATTAATGTCCATCCATCCATCCTAGGTATTTATATCTATCAATTAAATAATTCTAATGTATCTCTACTTCCAACTCACCTGAAACTGCCTAGAATTAGGTGTAGTTATATCTATGTATTAATGTCCACCCATTCATCCTATGTATTTAGATCTATCAATTAAATAATTCTACTCTATATCTACCTGAAACTGCCTAGAATTAGGTGTAGTTACATCTATGTATTAATGTCCATCCATTCATCCTATGTATTTATATCTATCAATTAAATAATTCTAATCTATCTCTACTTCCAACTCACCTGAAACGGCCTAGAATTAGGTGTAGTTATATCGCCGCCCACTATTCTCCCCTTCCGACTTAGTATTTCCCCTCCGACACAGTCACCATTAGAACAGTTGTCTAATGCGCTTGAAGCAATTAATATCGAGAAAAACACAATTTTTTCAAACATCTTTATGAAAACCTACTAAGGTAATAAGTTCTAAACGAAATGACAGATGTAATGTTAAGATTACATCGGACTGTGAGAAGTTTTTTTTTATTATCTTGATTTGTGACGATGTTATCGAATATCAATAAAGGGAAATAGTACTCACACTTCTTTTGCCGTTGCGATAGAGTGAATTTATCTGGCTTTGATAAATAGATCTACGTATTTTTGTGATAAAATTGGGGTCACAAATGCACACTACACACACATAATTATGAAGTAAGCGTATCATATGGCCCAAGACCACATATCTTTGATAAGGAAACATAATGCAGATGTGTTTTCAACCTTGACGACTAAGATGGAATGCCACATCGCTAACAGTAAAGATTCTTTCACTCAACAGATGAAACATGACAACGATACACCACGACTAACCGGTGAAGCGTATCTCTCTTAACCAGGCGACTTATTCGTGCTAACGCCAATTTATAACTGCAGCATACTTCTACCACGTAAAACTAAACAGTGTCTGTTAAGTAATGGAAAACTATCTAGCTAAACTTAGGTGTTTTAAATACGATAAATTAAGTTTTTAATCGGTATTAAAAGATAAATGGTTTCTACAGAGATGTTCTCGTTACTAAAAATATGTTTCTCTTCAAAACTAATCTTATGCCGGTATACTCCCTGAATCTACCCATTATACGTTATGGTGACATGTTGCATCGCATTTTTAATTATTGCTTAAGATTACGACCACATTTCCTTCTGTCGTTCACAATTTAAATGGTTCTCTATTCGATAATGGCGTTGTTCTAAAAATTTTACTTGTTACTAAATATTAAATGCACCAAATTATCCAATTTCACTTGCAATTTCTTCATTCCACTCTTAATCGACGATCTTTAAATAAGATTAGATTTAGTTACCCATACTATTGCACTGCGTTTTTCTTTCACAGTTTAGGGTTCAGATTAACTTCTTTCTCTACAGGAACGCCTTTCGGCATGTTGTCAAATGTATTCAAACTTTCTTTTAAAGTTCTCCTTCGATAACATTATTAGGAGGCAGGGAATATCTGATATATATTTTCCCTTTGTATGTGAAGCAACTGCCTATATATAAATTCCACTGCTGGGCAGTGTACTTCTCTCTGCAGAGGGTATTACAGCATAGTCCACCGCGCTGCTCCACTGCGGATTTGCGGACTTCATTCCTCACGATATTTTTTTGGCTCAAGGGTACCCGGTCGGGTACTAGGTCTAAGTACTTATATGGGACATTTCGTGGTTATCCTTAGGTGCGAAAATAAACTTAACTTTTACTAGAAGAACGCAGAGTAACATTAAGATGTTACGCAACTGTGTTGTCATTTCGCCTTTTCTTCGGGATACACGATTGTTTCTTTATATACCGGCAGCGCAACTGTGATTCCTCTGGTGTTGCGGATATCCATCGGTAATCACTTACCATCTGGTGAACTGCTTGCTCGTTTACAACCTATTCTATATAAAAAAAACAAAACTTTCGGCCAAGTATTGTATTAAAAC
Source organism: Teinopalpus imperialis (assembly GCA_029286865.1). Classification (NCBI taxonomy): domain Eukaryota; kingdom Metazoa; phylum Arthropoda; class Insecta; order Lepidoptera; family Papilionidae; genus Teinopalpus; species Teinopalpus imperialis. The sequence goes on along the minus strand of JAGSMU010000036.1, from coordinate 5,760,235 downwards.
ATTACCGTAACATAAATGTTGATACTTAGCTTTATTCACCACAACTTATTTTAAATGAATACATAAAACTTATTTACGTTTTTATTGTTAAATAAAAAATATCTATCTACTATCAATATAATAATAATAATAAACATCTATTTCAAGTATCATAAGACTCATATATTGTTAGTAATCACACTCTTAATATCTAGGGTTAGTAATTATTTTAGTAATTATAATGTTAGTAATTATAATGGGTATCATATGAAATAAAAATACGTAAATATTTGAAAACATTATTTATTATATTTTCCTCAAAAAAAGTAAAATTTTAAAATAAAATATTTAAACATAGGCATATACGCGATGTATAAAGCAATGCGGTGGGATACATCTCTGTCAAGTTGACTCGACGGTGTTAATAGTTTCCAGGCACTAGACCAAAGCACCAGGTACTAGAATCTAGGCCACACACATTTCCACACCGCACGCGAACAACGCTGGCTATACAATAATAATACGTTAACGGAACTAAAAATGTGTGATCGTTAAATCTAAAAAAAGATTGAAGTGAAATTTTAGTTAAGAATGTACGTAATACTTAGAAAAAAAAAACATTCTGCGAAAAGGTTGGCAGTAAAATTAACGTTAAACGATGCCGTATAAAGATGAGTTCACTTTGTAGAAGCGCAGACAAGGCGATTAAGCGTTACTTACAACTCGAATTATTTTAAATGTACACAGGGCCGTCGCCGCTCGCTGTAGCTAACATCTAGTAACTATGTGATAATGAAGAATCTAAAGGGAAATTTTTCTGATAAAAATTTATTTAAATGCGACATTCAGGCGATGGGCGACGTCCGAGTGCCGAAGGAAACACATCATAATGGAAATTAACACTAATACGGTTACGTGGGTGAAGTTGCATTCTTCAGGTTTATTTTCCTATCGCTCCGAGTAGATCCGTCCAAAAAGGATAATCACTGGGCTCTATTTATCGTAAATGCGTTTACAATCTTCCTAGATAAAACTTCTTGAATGATCACAAATTCCGTCGCAATAATATCTTGGTCAATTGTTCGTCTAATAAAAACATCTAGTAATCTGTTAATCATTGTATAATAGAACGTCATACATTTCTAGTTCAAATGAATTTACATTTTAACTATGTCAATTACATATATAAATGTATATATATATATTTATCAATAATTATACATACATAATATCAATCTGAAATTTAAACACTAAATGTCGTTTAATCATAAATAGCATCGCATTTAAAATTTTAAAATATGTATATTATAATTTTCTTTTAAATTTTATTCAATAATGAAAAACAATCGTTTTCATGTCACAACAATTACACATAAGGGGGAGTGGGGAGGATGGGGGGGTGCGTGCGACCACGCGTGCGCACGCACCGTACACAATAAATACGGGGGGCGACTCAGACACACGAACGTGGAACAGTCTTAATCAAACAACATTACATTTGTACGCAACAAAAAAAGAATAAAATAGTATAACAATATGTTTTAGTGAAGGCGGCCGCTGAGGGGGGGTGGGGGGGAGGAGACACAATTTCGTCATTAGCAAAGCTTACTGCGGCAAGCGTCGTGAGAAATGCGCGCCGTCCGTCCTCGGACGACGCCTAATGCGAAACGTGGGCGGCGCCTGCTCAGCTGCACACACACAAACGGACAAATCAAATGAGTAAAAACGGTAAACAAAATGTACATTTTATGTAAGTATTAATATCAACATTATTAATATCAAAATATTTATTTATTTATATAAGCTTCATATACACTATGTATAAAGGCGGACATAACGCCTTAGGCATTTTCTACCGGTCAACCTTAGTGTATATGAGGTAGGTTGTATGCTTCAAATTCATAAATACTATTATATTAATTATATTATATAAATGAACTATATACGTAAATATAAAAGACATATAACTAGAGATATATAACAAATACATACATACATACTGGGTATTAGGAGACCGCTTCCTTCCTAACGACACCTTTGATTGACACGGATCATTTCAGTGTCAGCGCCGCGCCCGGGCGTTCATTGATCCGAGCATTAGCTGTTTTTGATTTTGTGTTTCATTGCTGGCTTTTTTAGTAAAGTAATGTATCTTATATGAAACTATGGTTTCATTTAGCTGTACTAACACGATGGAGCGTAAATAATGCTAATAAAACGTTTTAAAAGTATGATTTCTTTTAATCAGGGTCGATTTTTTTCCTACCCATCATCAAAGGTGTCATTAGTTAGTACTAATGGGACCGCTTCGGAAAACGTTTTCGGAAGCGGTCTCCTAATACCCTTTAAATAATATATACATATATATATTAATATTCGTGGTAAACAATCGCTAGTAGTAGTACAATGACGATGAATGCATCCTCCTGATCGATTTCGACTACGGTGATATCAGTCTAGTCATTACGATGATATCAACAGTGCAGAATATATTATTGCGGCGTAAGGATTAGCGTAAACATATGGAAAAAAATGTATAATCGGATAGATAATACGATTCGTTGCACACATACGAGATAAAAATAGCAATGAATTGAATTTACTTGCATAGTTTCTTTTATAATATCTAAAGAAAATTGAGCAGAACTCATTCGTTATGCTCTCTAGAATCAAAACTAAAACTAAGAATAGGAAGGTAAAGTAACATTTCACGAACTTTTAAAAAAAAACCATTTTAAGATCCATCCGTGATATTCGAATTGAGAATTAAAGAAAAAAAATTAAATTGCACTTATACTTTATAAGTGCAATTTTTTTTTTTTAAATAAAATTATTTTAAATAAAGAAAACCCACAAAAGAAACAAATAAACACACAAGACTTAAACACAGAAAAATACACAAGACACCATATTAAATAAACACCTTAGTTATGAACCCATATAGTATATGAAATATATATGTATATGATATATAAAGTTCATTAATTAATTTAGATGCAATTAAAACAATAAAAGGATAATAGACAAACTTAATATCTCTTGGACAGTTTGTTTGTAAAATATCAAAAACGCACCTCAATATATTTAGTTCATATTGGAATCTCTTAATATATAGTTATATTCAATATAAATCCATTGTTAGTATATAAAAATAAAATGTTATTCTAAAAGTATAAAAATAATTTGTTTTAATTTTTATTAATAATGTTTTTTTTTATAAATTATCGATGATCATGCGGCATGCTGGAAATGGTTTCGGATTAATTGGTTTAAAAATTAGGCATGAAAAGCAGAGACTTACTGATTATCGTAATGTATTTATATCTGGTTGCCTTATGATAAAAATATTTAATGTTATAAATAATAAAGAATAATGTGGTTGTATTATTAAAATCAGACGTTAGAATTTAGCAGAACAGGTGTTAAAAGAATGAACTCGTAACGAATTTGGCTGCAATGAAGGAGATCGGAATCTCGCATTGACTCGCTTCTATAAGATCGGATATAGAAGTAGAATGCAGTGCTGGGGGGGAGGGGCGAGGGGAGAAATTACTTCTTCTCGAATATCTAATCCCTTTGAAATAGATTCAAAGAAAAGAGAAGCCAGTAGCAGAAAGTAAGTGGTGGTTGAATGATGGTATGCCTAAAAGCATAAAATATCGCATTTTCAGTTATATACAATCTGCGGAATTTTTGGGCATTCATTGCGCGTTATTGACGAAAACTAAAATAGGAGAAATATAATTTCAAAAGGATTTCTGTGTTGAAGGTTATTTGAATAACAAATTATAAGCACATATGGATAAGGGATGTTACGGGAATAGTTTTAAATATAAATGTGGAAGGTTGACAAGGCAAAAAGTATAACTGAAGTAAAAATGAATAATTGTCTAAAGCCTTAGTTCCCAACTGGTCCAGACCCCCAGGGGTCCACGGGAGACTCGACGGGGGTCTACGTTGGCGGGAAAAAAATAGGGGTTCACAATTCGTAAGCGGTGGTCCACGACAATTTATTTGCTTCCGATAGTGAAAAACTAAAATGTTAGCTTGACTTCACCTGTCAATGTAGGCAGATAATATTTTAACAAGCTCAGCGACTATTACATCTGAAAACTTGTATATTCAGCACAACGTGTACAATATTTCTGTTGAGATCTGGGAATATGGTAGAAATGTAGCTGCAGGGGGTCCACCGGAACCAGCAGAATTTTGAAAGAGGTCTATGAGAAAAAAAAGTCAGGGAACCTCTTTTACTTAAATAATAATATGATATGAAAATATAAGGATAATAGGAAAAAAGAGAAAAAAATAGACGACCCCTAATTAAAAGAAGATGTGTGTAAACCTAAGTTTGTAAGAGAGAGAGAGGAAGGCGGAGATGGGTGGTTATGAACTAACTTGCGCATGCACGGGTGTATGCGGGCATCTAGACTAGGGTGAGTAGAGAAAGGTGAGCGTATGCACTGACTTCTTCTTGAGCGTGAAGAAGGAGCGGCGCTTGGGCTCCTGGCTGGGCGCGGGCAGTGTGTGCGAGCGGGGCGCGGGCGCGGCCAGGCGCGCGGCCAGCGCCGTCAGCCAAGCCGACATCTCGGTCTCGTCGTGCGCCTGCAGCAGGAACTCCGCGCCGCTGCCCAATCTGCACGCAATCATCATATTAACTACTAGTTTCTAATGTTTGACATAATAATAATGAAAAATAACCATCGACCGTTTTGTTGTCGTGACATTCTCGTCTGGTTGGTCTTTATATGTGTATTATATATACAGTGTAAACTCTTTATAACGATATACTCTCTATAACGTAGAAAAGAGCACAATTTGTTTGGTTTACCTTAATATATATATATATATATATATATATATACATATATATATGTAAATACACATATACAGATATATATGTGTGTATATCTTCACTCCATATAACGGTAACCTCTATAACGATAAGAAATGCTCGATCCCTTGAGTTTCGGTATAAAGGGTTTAGACTGTATTTGTTGGATTATTTTTTTAAAATTACATTGAGAGTCACACAATTCACCTGACTGGTGAGTGATTCCTGCGGCCCATGACGTCTACATTCATCCTTGACAAAGAAACTTAAGGGCCGAGATGCAATGTCTAATCACCGAATCCCTGCACTGACCAGACGAAACACAGTAGCATTATACTACTAATTCAAGCTGGTATTCAGTGAGCGCGTGGTCCTATCCCGCTCTAAATATATAATATTAAGTTTTAAGATATATTTTTACTCTTAATTACAATGTAGGCACTACACCTACCACAATATCTCTTCACGCCACGGGTTGAATTACGGCATAAAGTCCGCCCTTTGTATCCCTTTTTGTAAGGTGTGACCAATAACGTTTATTTATTCATTTATTAATTTAATTTGGAGACAAACAGAAACAAAAGATAAAATAAAAATGCACCATATATAGAATATAAAACAATTTACAATTATTCCCTTTAAAATGCCTCACTGCAAACATATTTGGTATCTTATAATCTTTCGCATGTTTTTATTTGACATGTAAAATAATTGCAGCGGCCTATTGAGTTCTTTAAAATATTGATAACAACAGAAGTAGTAAAAACACAAAGCAATCATGGGTATTTGAGTTTACAGAAGGCAATAAAAGTGTGTTCAAAAAAAGAAAAACAAAATTGGACAAAAATTAAAAGATACAAATTTAAAAATTACAAATTTAAATGAAAGACTATATATAGTGGAGCAACATTTTGACACGGGATTCATAACTGGTTTAAATAAATAAATAGATAAATAATTGAAAATTCTAATCGTGTGTAGAGATATCGACAAAATGTGCTTAAATTAATAAGATATAGTATGAGGGTGTACCTAAGTCGGAAGACGTGCTTCTTCTTAGTATAGTTGGCGGCCACCTCGACGACGGCGCCGTTGAGGTCAAGCGGCGGCTCGCCGCGCCACAGCTGCTCGGGTGCAGACTTGAACGTCTTCTGATCCTTGTAGAAGCTCATGCGTCCATCCTTGGCTACCGCGTAAACCTTGTCCCATGACCTGAGGAATGCATATTTTGTAATAATAATATCAGAAATGAATTTACTTATTGGTAACGGAGACCCAATCACCGGTAAAGAGTGTCCCATTTCGATCTTCAGTCGTGGCAATATCCATCCTCCATCCATCCATCTAGACTCGTGAGAAACTTTCGCATCAAGAAACAAGTATAATCGGTCGTACTTCCATATAAAATACTATTATAGTTATATCAATGGACAAACTCAACAATATCTCGTGCTGTATCTTTGACAGAAACAATAACAATGTTTCATTATTCTAATGAATTTGAATGTGTTTTGAATGTTTGTGTTTTTTTGCGTTATATTTGTAACAGTTACATTTATACACATGGTGTTGAAGAATAAAAAATGTTCCAAAAAATAATAACTTGATAAATTGCGTTACATACTTTTATAAAATTCAATGTTCCTCTGACCTGCGTAACTTTGTGAGACATAAAAAAAACACGATTTACGTCAACGAGTCAAAAATTTCTTTAAAATCAATCATAGCACAGAGCTCAATGAACACTAGAATCATTGATGAGTTTTATGAAAGAAAAAAAAATTCGGACCTGTTAGAAGCGCGCTTGGTACCAGACTCCCACTCATGTTTTCGCATCAGGGTGCCCTCGAATCCCTCATCTTCGCCGGCGGGGCTAGCACCTTCTGTACAACAGCCTCGCATTGTAGATACTCAAACATCAACAAGAGATATAGCCAATAACAGTTATAAAAGTTAAAGCTACATATCGACTAGAATAAGTTGAAATCATCACGGAAATCAAAGCCAAATAACGTTTCATAAATATAATGTACGACAAATTTTGATCCCCGTCATGACTGTGTACTACAAATTAAAGTATAATATAAAAATATATCGTAACGAACGCTTTTAATATCACAGATGGTAGGTTTGATACGTTTTTAAAGATCCTGTACGGCTATTGAATTCTCCGTAAGGTATCGTCGAGACCATATTGTACGCAATATTGGGATACTCTTATAGTCATGCGCAAACAACACAATAGCACACTGAAAGCAACTGGAAATAATCATTCGCAATTTATAGTAGACCGTTGTGGATGGTAATTAGCTTCGTTTAGTTTTTTGTCGGAACTAGGACATGATAGTGCGTTTGGATCTCTTTACATAACAATTTCAATGTTCTATGATATCGTAGATAAAGAGTTTTCTATGTGCGTATATAGAAAATTATTATTTGTTATACTGCTTGGTTATGGTCAATAAAAGATGTATAAAATATAGTGTTTAATTAAGTAAGATATAGTATTAAAATATTTCAATGAATCTATCTCAAAAACAATAACTAATTAAAATAATTAAAATATTTAAATAATTAAATAATGTATGTTTTTATTAAGGAGAACATGTTTCTATTATGTAAAATTTTTCTATGTATTTTAGTTGTGGTGAAAATAAATAAATAAATAAATAAATAAATAAATAAATAACTAATTAAAGTGACAAAATTAAGATCACTTTTTTAACATTACTAAAATTATAACAATAATATACTCTCTGTCGTAAAATCTTCGGGGAAGGATATTTTCTATTGTGGCACATACCTGACATTGTTTGACCACCATTAATATATGTTTTTCTGTACAATGTTTGGTTACGAGTACTCTGAACTTAAGTCCTTGAAGCCACACATTTAATTTACGTAAGAGAGTTTTAAAGAAAACTCTTTCTTGATAAAAATTACGTTGATAGAAGGGTGATATGTATTTTTAACAACAAACAATTAAACGCCAAACCCATGTCTAGTTCTGTCCAATGCCTGTACCTAACAATTCCATCCTCAACAATCTGTTCAGGGTACCTTCGTCGTCGCTGTGATGCGATCCGGCGAGAAGTTTCTTGGCGGTGCGCCATCTGAAGCTGCGGAAGGGCGACTTGCTTCGCGACCGCGACTTCGTTTTACCCGACGTAGACGGCGTCGCAGGCGTCGAGCTCGACCCGCCCGCTGCGTGTGCGTTATCGCGTTGGGGATTGTAGGGGTGGTGGGGGGGGCAACGAGGACCGAGGTATGGAAGAATGAAGACGATGTTTTCCGAAGTTATGGGGGAATGGAATTGTTTTGGTAATGGCGGTCCAAGGTAAAAGAAGTTTGTTGTGAAATTGGGAAATTGTGTTGTGGTTTATTTAAATTTAATAATGAGAATATTACATATGTAACGTTAAATTGAAATTAGATTATCGGCAATGGGGAAAATAGGGCGTCAAATAACACATTTGATCGTGAGAAACGCATATTTGCAAATGGTTATGTAAATACGAGGAGGCGGCAATCATTTGTGATTTAACACGTAAATTCATAGAAAAAAAAGTTCAAGGGTTGATACGGTAAGGAAATTAGCGGTAACAGGGTAAGGGGAGGAATAAAAAAAAAAAAACTTCAAAGCAACATAAAAACAAACTGCGGCGCAGCAAAAACATAAGCATTAACATGCCATTTTTTATCACTACATCAATTGTAAAACAATAACAGAAATTGGTAAATAAAACACACAGATTAAAAATAATTAACATGCAACGTGTACATTTTCAATTATTAAATAATTAACACAACCAATTAGTAGTTACGGTTAAAACGTTGTTAAGTCGAAAGATGACTCAAATTGTTTTTTTTTTAATTTAAAAAATATCTGTATTCTGCTCAACTTCGAATTATATTTTATTAAACTTAAGAATTGTACAAACAAAATATATATAATAATATATATATTTTGATTAAACTTTTTAACAATGAAAATGTACCACATAATTTAAATGCAACTAAACAAGTTTTCATATAATGTCAAAAAAAAATACGAAGAAAAGAAGAGTTAAAGCAAATTACTTTATTTTTAAATTTAAGAATTCAAAAATAACATTCTTTTTATTATTTCCTCAAATTTCCAACATTAATCTTGGGCTAAACTTTTTTCTAATTCTAACAAATCCCACAAGTATATAAAGCTAGATCCTTGTCGAGTGTACGCTACTCCTAAACAGTAAGAACAATTTCTATTGATTCTTCAATATTTATGAAAGTTACCATAGAAACAAACAATTTGAATCACTTATCAACCAAACACCATATTAAGGGGCAACATTGCTACTTGTACGTATACTTACTGGAGAGACGTGCAGGTTTCGCGGGCGTCTGTTTCGACGTGGAGGGGCGGGGAGGGTCCAGAACGGGCGAGGGCGAAGGCGTGGACGTAGGCGTGGGCAGGACCTCGGGGGCGGGTGCGGGGCTACCGGTTTCTGCATGCGTACATCTACGTGCTAGGTTACGTCTAAACACTACGTGCATACATGCTACGTTACTTGCTACATACATGCTAGTCGCCATTTATGCGTAATTTCATTGAAACAAAAATATTAATTATATTTTAAAACGTTCTTAGAAATATTTTTGTTAGATAAGAAAAAGGCTTACGCATACACGGTTTTAATAATTAAAACAACAAAATAAGTCAAAATTAATAAGTAATATAGTGAATTGTTACACTACAAAGTCAGTAAGTACATTAAAGCTTTCTCCTAAATATTTCTATCTTTTACGATAACCTCTAAGTTGAATTAATTCATGATTTTACATACAATGCCGTTGCTATTGTAATTTATTTTTTAAATATATTATTAAATGAATGGAATCCAGTATATTTTTGGAGGCTAGTCCCTTTTATTAACGAACAAAAATAAACAATATTAACCCATCATTGTTATGTCATGTTTATGATTCTTAGCCGTTTTAGATACGTTATTACAAATGGTATAAGCAAAATGAATAAAAAGTTGAACGTGTGAACACATATACATACAAAATAGCTATATTGCAATCCAAATATATATATATATTTTAGCTACAGACAAAGCACTGGAATATTATGAAAAGATACCTACCTTTTTTGGAGACGGCATCATTGGAAAAAGAAGATCGGAAGCCAGACTCACGATTTAGAGTTATTGAGCTTCGAATACAGCTTGTATGATCCAGAAGTAAGAGCCTGGGATTGACTATTATTTTTTCTAATAATCGATGTGTATATTTTAATTATAGTCAAGCCCAGGCACAGGAAACGTATAGCATGGACTATAGTAAAGTATCCCAAAGACAGAGACAGTGTAGACAGATGTGGACATATCAAACCTTCACCGTGATTAGCTTTATATAATTTTATAAGAAAGTATATATAAATAATAGTTACGTAGGTGATTTAGCCAGACTATTTAGCGTGACTGTGAGTGTAAATTTGAAATTTGAGCGTAAAGTATATAAAATTTTAAAAAAATTAAAAAAAAAACTATTTTCTATATGGCAGGCATTAAAAATTATTTTAATGTATTTTATATTTTAAACTCAAATTAATGAAAACAAAAAAAAATACGAAGAAACCGTTGAAATAGGATCAACGGACACCTTCACCCGACCGAAATAAATAAAAACAGTGAATTGTATATAATACTGAAATCGTGCAACAGTACATAAAAAAAAACTGTACCAAACATCCCCGACTACGTAGGAGTAACCTACAAAAATAAAACACCTACTCGGCTTTCATGTGAAGCTTAAGGGTATATGTAAATAAACACAAATCTACCCCGTGTACAGTAGCGGCGGTTACGTTTTAGAGCGCGGTGTAACCAGTCAAAATTAAAAATAAAACAAAAAATTAAAAATAATTTAAAAAAAACACCTATTCGCGTTCATATGAAGCTTAAGGGTAAGTAAATAAACACAAATCTACCCCGTGTATAGTAGCGGCGGTTACGTTTTAGAGCGCGGTGTGACCAGTCAAAATTAAATTGACACCCTCAAGTCTCATTAACTACAGAAATAAGCTCATGCGTACGTACAGCCTGGTATCATTTTACATCGGTAAAGTTTAATAATAAGCGCTCTCGTTACCTGGCTGGGAATGCGGTCGCTCTTGGGCCTTTTCAGCCGCTTTAGTGGACGTTCTCCTTACGACTACGCGTGTGGCATGTGTGGACAACACATCGGTAAGTAACGTCCCCTTACATTTCATACGCGACACTCGCCCGTCAAACGAATTACAACGATATCCCGTATATTGATAATCTAATTTACATTTTGAAAAGTTACGTCACATATTATATGACACAGGTAACAATTTTTTTATGGCAAATTGTGTTTCATAATAATAAAAAAAAATAATTTAGCAGTTTTTTTTTTGTATGAACGCTGCCATGTATTAGTATTTCGTTACACTAGTATTTCGTTTGTCGGCTGAGTAAGCAAAAATATAGATCTTGATTATACCTATTACACGTAAAGCGGCAAGCGACGCCGTAAGACTTTGGGGCTCTATCACAGTGCGTAAAGGTGCTAAGTCTTTTTTTTTAAACTGTCATAAATTATCTCACAGTTCTTATATTACGTTAAATATATCAGATACTGCAGTCCACAGGCAACAAGTTATTCGACGTAAAATTCGAATTATTGTTTAAAATAACATATTACTTAGTATCTGCCAGAATTTTTTTTTGATACAGTGCTGGAAGAGTTAAATATATAACACATGCTTGTGCTAACTGTTGCAATCTGTGAGTTATATGTGAAGTTAATTATTAAAAAAAATTAGTGGTTCGGACGATTTCGATCAATACAATGTTAAAATTAAAACTACTCTACATCTCTTTCAAATTGGGGGAAGAGTTGTAAATATTAAATAAAATCAACAATCGAATCTGAATAAAAGGTGACATATAAACTTAAATATAATAAACGAGACGCCAGACAAGTTTTTAAGTTAAACTGTTAAGAAGTTTATTAGCCAGATCAATATTAATTTGATTATTTTCATTCGGATTGTGTCGCGGCCTGTAATATGTTGACATATTTTAACTTATGTATAATGTAAGGAACATTATTTGACTTCTTTAATTTTATATTTATACCATAATATATACAGCCCATGTCAAGTTCTTGAAATTTTAAAACGGCAGAAGTAAGTAAGAATAGCTTTATTTTACTAAGATACTTGTTGGAGAAACTAGGTTAAGTAATCAATAAGTTTCCGGCAAAATGAATTCATCTTGTGCTCATATCCATACATAACCGAAACATATTTTTAGGTAGCCATTATTTTATACAAATATATTAATATACAAAAAAAATGTTGCTTCTTCCAAATCAAATGTACGTACGTAAATTTTGAAACTCAAAAAAAATCAATAACTAATAAGTAAGCGTTATGCCGAATGGTAAAATAATCAATCCAAGTTTAAATAGAAACAAATTCTAACATTCATTTCGTTACATCTACGAGTACTCCTACTACAGCCTATAGATTCATATGGATCAATTTTCGATGTAAGACTAGATTTGACTAAAATCAAATAAGACTAGAAATTATGAGGTATTTTAAATCTCAATAAACATATTGGCCACAACTCGAATGAAAAAAAATATACACAGGCCGCTTCCATTAAAAAGAAAAAAACTTGTCGAGCCGTCCACACAACGCGGTCAGGTGTCATGGCAGCCGTGCACTCACCGTGCGGCTGCGGTGCGTCCACGGTCTCCGCGGCGCGCTCCAGCGCCTCCTGCGCGGCGCGCGCCGCTTCCTCTGCCTCGGCCGCTTCGCGCTCCAGCCGCTCGCGCTCCGCCGCCTCAGCCGCCTCTTGCCGCCTCTTCATCTCCTTCACTTCGAACTGGAATACGCACCCAGCATATCAATACATCGTGTATAACAACTATGTAGTCCAAATGGTGCCAAGTATTACGGTTCAATAATACGTATAGTCGGGGTAAGAAAACCTTCGTCAAATTTTCAAATTCATTCTTTTATCGAAACTATAGCCCTAGTCAGACAACTGCATTTAAAATTATACTTACTCTATATGTTAACAAGGTTCAATATAGTTAGTACGTCTTCACCCAGTGAGCCTATATTTCAGCTCACACAATAATCCATAAACATCAACAAACAACTGCAAAAGCGCTGACAAATCACAGGATACACGGAACACCAAATGCCGCAAATATTTAGGACCACCAACAAATACCATTGTCATCAATTTGGTACCTTACATTTTAATCTAGATGAAATCTTAAATCACCTAAATGTTACTGATGTCTATACACGTATATCCTCTGCCTACCAGTAACCAGGCCACCGGTTCCCTACATCCCCCATACGAAATCTAATCATGCTAGAAACCAGCTAGAAGCTAGCTAGAGCGTGGCTCTATTATCTAACATCGACTGAACAGCATAACAATAGTGTCCGTCTACAAATAATTAAAACGCCGAGATACGTACAAAATGGATGCAGTATCCGTGATAAGATAAGGTACAATCTAAAAATACGCTCAAACCCAAAGCTTAATAACTTGTATTTTTATACTTGAAAAACCAGTAATAGTGAAGCTTTATCATTAGGTTATTACGTGATTACATAAAAATGCCTTAATTAGTTGTATTTTATGATTGTTTTACTAGTACAAATTGGTAAGACAATTTAGTCACATAATATATAAAAGACCTAAATGTTAGTTAATATATCTGAAATTAAAAGTTTATCATAATATTTATATATATATATATATATCCGCTATATGTTAACATAATAAAATGATAAAATATTACGTAGTAACATTTCTATATTTGTAAAACGTAGTTCTTTTCGCAATAAACTGTAAAATTTACATGTTGCAATTGCAAAATGTACTAAAATAACTACGATGTTATTTTCAGATTTTCTTATTATTTATTACTTCAACAAGTTAGAGTAAACCGTAGGGTATCCTTTAGCAATTATTATAGGGTTTACAAAACATTCATCATGACATCAAAATAAATAAATAAACATAAATTATTCGTGGTGACAGTAAAAACAAAATACTTTTGCACAGAAAATAAAGATTACATTCATAATAGCGTTATTAATGTAAAAGGGGTGCGCTATTTAAAAGCTTTTCATGCATAGCACATGCAATATACCAACAACCAGACTTACACAATCCAAGTAGTTAAAGTACCATGCACCATCCGGGAACAGGAGTTTCCGAGTTTGGGATAGGAGCAGAAGGGAAGATGATAAGGGAATATTCTTAACCTCCTTCTTTGACAAGTCACTAACTGTCTTACTATGAGTGCTAAGGCCTGGCAGAGAGAGCACGGCAATCTCGCCTTTGCTATCGTCATCTGAAAGTCTCTTTTTCTTTAACTTTTGAATTATTCGCTTAATGCTACCGGTTTTGGATGAGCTGGTACTATTGTGTGTACATAAAGAAATGTTTGGATATACGAATTGATACGACAATCTCTCCCAGAGTATAAAGTCTATAGATACTAATCGGTCGTCCGGTTTTTCATTATAAGGAGTGTATTCAAAGAAAACTGAACTGTATATTTCTGGAGATAAAGGCGATTTTAGCGGTGTCATTGGTGGGCTACTTGATTCTGATATTGTTGATAGACTGTTATTTGTAAGAACTGACCATAGGAATGAGTCGTTCTTGGGTAGCTCCTTTTGACAGTTGACTTGCAATTTGAGCTTCAGTTTTTCGGGAATTTGATACTTCTCAATGTTCCTTAATATTCCTTCGACTACCTCACCTACAGGTGGTAATTCAGGTCCTACAGTAGTTGTTAGCTGGAGGGGAGTTGTCTTGTGGGTTGAGGGTGGATGTTCATAGAGGAAGGTAGATTCGTCACATTTATCCCAAGTTTGTGCACTAGACCATAGTGTCGCCTCTTTGAGTTCAAGCTAGTGTTGAATTAGAAAAACAAATTAGATGAGAAATAAGATTTAGTAAAGAAAAACACCAAGCTATAAGTGCATTATTTCTATCATATATATCTAGATAAGTGTGCTATGTCACCAAGCAAACTGTGCCAATGAATGCAGTAAAATTATATGAATAAAATTGCTAATATTAAACAAAATTTAATCATATTAATGAAATGTAAATATTCCTAATTAATAAAACCATTTTTATTAACATCAATTCATTAAAAATCTTTCAATGTAAATTAAGATTTTGTTGAATGAGAAAAAAATGAAATGGTTTACCCAACCACAGTAGTAATATGAAATTCTATTACCGGTAATTTTGTTTCCGGTTCTCATTATATTTATTAGACATGATGGCGAAAAAACAGGTTAACCACTCCAACTAAGCTTAGAATGCTTGTGCTAGGAGATGATTCACGAAAATATTCGAATGGCTGATTCGAACCTACTACCTTAAGTTTCGCAGACCGTACCCTAAACCATTAGACTATTGACGCTGCAACATACATACTTAAGTATTTACAGGTATATGCACAATAAGAAATCTAATATAGAAAATAAATAAGATTCGAAACGCACACAAAATAAAGTAAAAAAAAAATGGAATTGATTAGTGCCTTAAAAAAAAACTGTCACACAAAACTACGTGTTCACAACGATATCCAACACTGCGTGCCAAGCAATATGTATTGTTTGCAATTCTTACGGTGGTTAGCCTTTGGAGCGCCGAGAAGCGGTCCTCCTGTGCGGCGGCGGACTTCTCGAAGGCCTCGTGCTTTTTGATAAGGCTCTCCACCTCGTCAATGGTGTGCCCGAGCTCCTGCGACATGAGGTACGGCTCCTGCGCTATCAGCCACGCCTCAGCCACAGCGGCGTCGCGCGCGAACTGGTACACCTCAAGGACTAAAGGGAATCGTTATTATATTTATTCATAATGAATAGTAATATGAAACGCAACTCTAATAAACGGAACTCTTATAACGCATTTTCATATTACGCGATTTCAAGTAAGTTAGATAAGTTTTGTCAGTACTTTAAAATGACTTGATTGTTGGATTAAAAGTACTAAGCGTAATAGAGCAAGAATGATTCGAAATATATTTAACGAATTAATAATGTTCTAATTAAAATATATTATTAATTTTTTTAATTAAATTAAATTCAATATTACATTTATTAGTGTGCAACACTTAAAGAAAAATTAAAAAATCACATAATATTCGTAAATATGAATTCTTTGGTCACTACAATCAATGCAAAGTAATAAGGATTGAAAATGATCTTACTGAGCTGCAAGTTCTCCCAGCGCTCCTCCCACCGTCTCAGGAGGGCGTTACGCTGATTGGTCAGCTGCAGCAGCTTCTCCTTGATGTCAGAGGAGGCATAGTGTTGCCGTGCCAAGAGCTCCCTCCCCAACGAAATGCACGCCGTGAAGTTGTCCTCGCGGGTATCGATCTCGGCCTTTAGCGATTGATGGTTGTTCATTAGTAGTTCTACGCCGCTGACATCTCTGTAAAAAATAAAAAAAACATACGATATTTTTTATTTGTCTTATTGCTTGCTCATATAATTATAGAACTATTCGATTGTATTTTTCTACTATTACATATTATCATTACTATGTGTATAATATTAGAATATATCTTCGGATGTAAAGAATATAAGAAATGTTATTAACGCTACGTTAACACGGTTTAAGATGCAAATGCTTGTCCGAATGACGGATACGAACCTACGACCATAAGTTTCGCTTGCATTAGGCTATTAAAAATATGTATGTGGGTATTAAGTTACGTATTGTGTTCAAAATAACTGCATTAAGAAATGGTAGTATGTAGTTATGTTTTACGATATAAGAGGTGACATTTCACCTGAAAGTGCTTCCCGCGGCCTATTCATCCTTGATAAGGAATCATAATGCATATGTATTACGAGGACTATATGGTGTAATTTTGCTGGTAGTCATTTATCTGGTTTCTTTCGTTAGGTGGACAAAGTGGCATTATAAAACTATTATATAACGGGAAAGCATCTTTTTTTTATTACATCGAGAGTACCAACCGAGCACGCAGTTCACCTGATTGGTCAGTGATACCTGCGGCCCATGACATCTACATTCATCCTTGACAAGGAATCATAATGCAGATGCGCTGTCACTCTTGAGGACTGAGACGGAATGCCAAGTCACCAGTAATACAGGTCTCCGGATCCCTACACTCACCATACGAAAGCTCAGCTATTTTAAGCTGGTATTCTGTGAGGGCGTGGTCGTACCCCGGTCGAGCTGAGCCATTTATTCTGCAGCTAGAAACAAATTGCAGTGTAGCTTTACCACTGTTAAAACTATATATATCTCAGTCGAGCCGACTTATTCTAGTTATCTGGGGCGTGGCTCTACCACTGTTAAAACTATCTATATCTCAGTTGTGCAGACTTATTCTAGTTAATTGCGGCGTGGCTCTACCACGGTAAACAAGCTAACGTTCGACAATTTCTTAAGAAACAGACATTACCTGAAGTTATGTTGAAGTTAATTTTTAGTTATCTCTATTTTATGTGTGGTGTGGATAAAAGTATAGATCAGCGAAGTGGAAATATATGGTGACATTATTGCACATGTACAGAATCAGGAAAAATACACACGGCACTATAATATATCCCAAATAGATTGTCTAGAAGTTAAAATCAGATATCCCTGTGATCGAAAAATATTAAGCCATTAGATGCTATATGTAATATGATTGGCACTCGCCTGGGCTTCTCGCCGGTGTTCATCTGTCGCACGACGTCGTCCATCCAGAGCGCGAGCGTGCGCACCTGGCTGAGGAAGCGGTACAGGTCGTCCGCGTCCTCCAGCTTGGCGCGGCGCGCGGAGCAGTCGGCCTGCAGCGCGCCCCACGCCTCGCGCACCTCCGCCTCGCGCCGCGTGATCTCGAGCGCTTTGTCACCCGCGTACGACGCACCCAGCCGTGCGCACTCGGAACTAATCGCCTCCACCTAAACAATAATACAGCATATTGTAAACCACGACTATAATCTTATACGATCTAGGCAGGAAAGGAAGAGGTCAATAAATTATTATTTATAAAGCGATTGCCTGTACATGTCCAACCACCGCAGGCCTCTGAACAGTCTAGTAGACACTGGGTCCACTGGGATTGTGGCAGGCTTCACATGTTTAAGAAATATTGTTTTATATATCACTTGATCATTCTTGTTTACTCATCATGTATTCCTTCTCCACCAAATACTGTAATTAAAGATGTCATTGGTTCTTCTATATACCTATCATAAGCAAAATATTGTCAATACTTTGTACTTTTTGATAGTTGTTATATACAACAAGGTGTTGCCATATACTAGTATAATTATATTATTAAAAATTTACAGCTAAAGAATAAGGAAGCATGTATTAGCCAGGCGATTTAATTTATCTATATATACCCACTTCAAAATTAATAAATAAGTTCCAACATGCCATACTCAAGATATATAATTGAATATTTTTAAATTACCCTTAGTAGAATATTAAATACAGGCTTTAAAATGTGGTATATGTGTCTCTGAAAATTTAAAAGCAAGTAACAAAAGGAGAAAATGTGCTTCTCTTTCTATGAAATTTTAAGCAAGCGCCGTTAAAATCGTAGCATCTTCATCATCGTTTAATTGTATTTTTATATTTCCTCATCTCTAAGTACAGTATGTCTGAATGTTAGGTTTGATCTTTGATTTTAGTTTAATGAATCAACATACAAGTTATTTATAAGCAAAATATGCATCTCGCACCTGTTGCTGGAGAGTACTTAGGTCCTGCATGAAGTTATGGTGCTTGCGTTGCAACGCGCCCACACTGATGGCGTCTCTACCCAACTCGTCGCTTACGCCACGCGCTTTCTCGCTCACACGTTGCAGAGTGTCCTTGCAGTCGTGGAAGTACTTGTGCAGTTCACGGGACGCAGCCAACATCTGAAGATAAAAATAAAAGAGTGAAGGGGCTTTCTCTTTGCAATTCGCCGCAGCGTTATAAAATTCAATATGTGACGGCGACAAAAATAACGAAATCCATAAAATAGATTTTTTTATTTGTTTAAATACTAATTAAAACCAATATATCTATTGACTGGCCTGAAATCATGTTTGATTCTCAGCATCTAAGAAAAACCAAATAAAGTAGTGAACTAAAAACAACCACAAGAACGAGGATTACATATTTAAAAAAAAACAGTCAAATAGAAAACCTTGTTATTGAAGTAGGTTAAAAATAGATTTTCTTTTTTTAGGTAGTTTTTTTTTATTACATTGAGAGTTGCAAACGAGCACACAGTTCACCTAATGGTTATTCCTGCGGCCCAAGACATATACATTCATCCTTGAGAAGAAATCATAATGAAGATGCATTGTCACCCTTGAGGGCTGAAATAGAAAGCCTCGTCACCAGTAACAAAGGTCTCCAGATCCCTACACTCACCATACGAAACACAGCAGCATTATGCTGCTATTTAACACTGTTATTCTGTGAGGGCCTGGTCCTACTCCGGCCGAGCTGACCCATTGATTATCTTTACACATTACCAGCTTCACATTAATCATTCTTTAGTATGGTTGGCAACTTCTACATTATACTTTACAAATTATTTAAATACATACTTGCGTCCGAGTCTCGATGAGCTCGAGCAGATCCTGCCAGGTTTCCTTAAGACCTTCCTTCCACTGCGCGATGGTAGCATTATCGGAATGACCCATGGCGATCATCTGGTCGGCGATGCGTTCTGCCGTGGCAACACGTTCTGATCCCACGGCCTGAGTTTCTCGGGCGAATTCCTTGAACCGCTCCCAGAGCAACTGAGGAATATATGAAGTTTACATTAGATTATAATTAAAATTTGGTTTTTTAACAACTATAAAAGTATCCTTAAAATTGATTGTCAAATTATGTTTTTATATATATCTATATATATATATATATATAAATATATATATATAAAATACATACACTAGTTAAATAAGAATAAATTTTATAACATTTTAGAATCATCAATGTCAAATGAATATAAATAAAATATGGCCGATGACTGGTTAAAGCGACTTAGTTACGAGGCGATTGACATTGTGAAAGCTGGTTCGGTTATGGAAAATTCTTCAAAATTAGAAGGCTGGCGTGTGGAAATGTATACCATTTTACACATATCAATCTTCATTACCTTAAAAACTTTGCGGAGTAAACTCTCTCAACTTTGATGAAAGATAATAAACGTCAACCCGGTGAAGCTGTAAAAGCCCTAGGGCTAAGTGGCCATCAGCTATAAAAAAATAGAATAGACTGGAGAAGAAGATAAATTTTATGTGACCGTTTAACTGTATTCCGCTAATTAATTTAATAAAATAATTGATATACAGCAATGCTTACAGTGACATGATCGTAGTCCTGTCCAAGCTCCTGCGAGCTGGCGACCATTTCACGCTCGGTGATCCATTGCTCCAGGTCGTCGACCTCGCGAGACAGTTGGAACAATCGCAAAGCCTCGTCCAACTTGGCGCGCCTCTCACCAGCTAGATCCTTGAGACCGGCGTACAGTTTGTCCACTTGTGATTGTTTCACCGAGATCTGCTCACTAGAAACAATAAGTTAATCTATCAACAATTTGAAAAGACCATTAACACTATATTATCTTTATACTATATTTAATATTTATTCTTTATTAACAAATGTTGTAACATGTAACAAAATGAATCAAATGTTTTGATACATTCTATACAGTAAGGTAATAAAGATAAGAAATCATAAAAATATTTAATTTATTTTACAAATAATAAGTTTATGATCATTGTGTAACTTTTAACGTATTGTATGTAAAAAGTATCTTTTTTTTTATAATAAACAAGCAAGTGCCTCTATATAATAAAATGTCTGTAGATTTGTCTATGGATTGTGTAAGTGGTAGAGCAAATTATGCCTCTCTGCAAATGCCTATTCACTGTTCTCTTGAAAATCACATTATACTCATACGGAAAGACAAATTATTCCAATCCTAAACATTAAACAGGATGAAGCGTACCGCTTCATTGCAATGGGAGGAATATCCCAGAGGAAAGGAGCCAATCAATCTTTAAAACATCATTGATTATGTGATAATTATGTTTAGATCGACTATTTTTTAAAGTAAAAGTTTATTACCTCGGTACGGTCACTCTAACTTACCTGAGTGGGTGTTCCTCGCTAGTCAACTGGCGGACAGTCTCACCAAGCTGTCTGATTGTCTGTGCATAGTCATCTACAGCCTGCTCCAGTATTTCGTGTTTCTTCATAAGGTTCTGTGCAGAGATCTCATCCTTGCCCCGATCCTCCACCATCATGTAGAGCTCTTGCTCGCTCATCCATGCCTCGGCCTCGTTAGCGTCAAACAAGTATTGTTGAGCCTTCTCCCATTGTGATAAGTTGTTTTTACGGTTTTCGATGGCATCTACAAAAAAAATTCATTAGTTAATATTAAAATAAAAAAATACCCCCTCATCTGCTGTCTTCAGTTATACAATAATTTAAATATCATGCTCAAATTAGATTGTTCAATTGATCTAAGTTTTCCTCACTGACCTTTAAGTTCTCGCCACCTCGCAGTTAATTCATCAATAAGCTTCTTAAACTCAGATGCATCTTCATGCTCTTCATCAATCAGCTTCTGTCCATTGGAGATGACAGTTAAGATCCTAGGCTCATGGTTGTCAGTTTCTGTCTTAAGGGATTGGTTCTTCTTTTGCAGCATTTGAACATTGAATAAAGAATTGCCATAATCTGTGTTGGTAGCTAGAGGCATCTTCTCATGGATCCATAACTTCTCATCCTCGACGTCGCGACGGAATTGAAAAGCTTCCTTCTTCTTGGCCAAATGGCGTTGACGCTCCAGCAAAGGAGCTTTCAGTTGTTCAAATCTATGTTCCACTATCTTCTTCTTCTCTTTGATTTCTTCCATTTTGTCTGGAACTGTCTTTTGTAGGTACTCGGCTTGTGTTTCCAACTCGGTGACCTGCTTCGCTTTAACGGCCATCTGAGTCTCTATCATCTGTTGCTTCTGCATGAGAATGTTGACAGATGCCAGATCAGTGCCAGTGTCAGTGTTCTCGATTTGTTTCTCAAGCTCATTCATCCATGAGTCTATATCGTCGCAGGTCTGGTGGAGGAGGACTTCGCGATTAGCATCGAATAGACGCTCTCCCTTCTCCTTGGTTGTAGTTTGGAGGTTTTCGAAGTGATCTTGCAGTTCGTGCATCTTCGGGGAAATTACTTCTACGAATTCCGGTTTCTGTTTCATTAGTTCTTCAGCCGCGTTCTGAACTGCGAATAGCCGTTCTTTGTTGGCCGCGATTTCCGCCTCAAAGGCTTGATGGCGCGTCCATTTGGAATGAATAGTCTTGGCTGAACGGTACGTGTCATCTTGGGCTGTAACATTCTTTTCTTGGACCCATTCACCGAGTTCGTCACAGTCTTGCAGGAATTGATGTAATTGCAATTGATCCTGCAATTTCTCCATCTGTTGCAGAGCCTTTTCTCTGTTGGCGTTGCGTCTTGCCTCAATGTTCTCAGCCTTGCGTTGGATTTTGTCAGCGTCGAAGTGTCTCTCCTCGACCAAGCGGTTGGCAAACTGCACTACGGAATTAATCTTATCGTCGTTAGCTTCCATTGTTGTAAGGAATGCCTCGTGTTCTTTAATCGTGTTCTCCGCCTGCTCTAAGTTAGTCGGTGGCTCAGTCTTGGCTAGCCTGCAATTAGAAAAGTCTCGCTTTAAATTCTTAATTAAATTTTTAAGTACCAAGCCAACAAAACAATGCAAGATAATAGTAATAATAATAAATTCTTGTGTGCATACATTGTTGACATGTGAGCATTGTGGCAACTTCAGCAAATGGATCTGTCCATACAAGAATGATCAACACAGATCATACAGACAAATTGTATGGGCCATTACACTAGATATGTATGATCTCACTCTCAAGAGCTTATGACATTTGCATTCTATATAAATATAGATTTTTTTTCATTATTCATACTTCTACACTTATAACAGTGGGTAGTGTGACGGTAACCAATCACATTAAATGACATATATTAAGAAATTTAAACTATATGGTATATCTAATAGACTAAACTAAACTTCAACAATTTGCTTTGTACCTGTGCTCCTGGTGCGCGAGCAGTACCTCCGCCTGGCGCGCGTCACGCTGCAGCAGCTGCAGCTCGAGGCTCTGCGTGAGCAGTTGCTGGCGGTTCTCCCACATCTGTTGCAGTTCGGCCCATCCCTCGCGCAGTGCCTTCAAACGCTCGCGCAGGAACATATATTGCGGGTCGTCTTGTGTCGATGGCTCCTGTAAATACAAATATTTATATAAATAATAAATATGATAACTTGTACTTAGTTATACATCCTGGACCACTCAATAATTCATTATCTTCCACGCTGGCAAATCACTGGAATACATACCACCAACAAATACCATTGTCATCAATATTGTACCTTACATTTTAATCTCGATAAAGTGACAGTCTGTCATCAGCCACGATACTAAATTGTATCCTCTCGTGTATAATTAAATAGTTTTTAATTTAATTATTTTTTAAAAAGCTCCTCACACATCATCGAAATTTGACTAGTTACTGTGACCGTATATATACTCTACATACGTACCGTATTATGTATTTAGATGTTTTACCGCGGTAGTGAAGATTTAAAAATATATGAAAGCGTGTAATTAAAAAAAATCGATTATTACTTACAGCAGTAATTTTCTCTCCGTACTCCATCATCTTAGCATATTCATCCTTGTAATTATCAATTTCTTCCTTGATGGTCTGGTGCTGAGAAAGCAGTTTCTCTGCCTCCGCCAGCGACGATGGTATATCTAAAAAAGGATACCCATAGAACATCATTAGCCCGAAAGCAAAGCTAAATCTTTTGCTTTTTAGAGATATCAGAATCTATTTTCCATAGTCTTTTCCTATTTTATTTGAGATATATGTGACCATAAAATTTCAAACAGCTAAGATTATAATTTTTATAAAATATTTAATATTTTTTAAATATAGCTATATTATAAACTAATAAACTCACCTTCTGATGCAACATCAGTCTGTGTCTTAGTAAGCCATGCCTGGAAGTGATCCACGGAGCGCAGGAAGCGGTGTAGGTCACCGGCTTCTTCCAGTTTCGAATCGCGTTCTTTTAACTGCAATAAATAATCATAACATTAATTATATGTACATAATAATGGCTCGAAATATTATATATATATATATATATATATATATATATATTAGATTTATACATAAATATAGCTCCTAGTTAAAAAAATTGTTTTTGTTTATGGTTAGAGATTCCTTTAGGTATCCCTGGTGATTTAGGTATTCCATAAGTGATGAATACGATGCGTCGTCACTCATAGGAATCAAGATAGATTAGCCTTATTACCAGTATTTAGTTCATTCAATACCGATAAACTGAGATATTACGCAAATACTCTGTTCGAGAATTCTTCGCGTCGCCACATTAATGCTACTACCATTTACATATTCAATCTTTGTTTTTGGCAATTATTCATGTTTAATTAATAAATAAAAGATATCACACCATGTGTGTGAGCTGTTCCCAGTTGTCGTTGATGAGTGCGATGCGGTCGCGTATGAGCTGCGCCTCCTCGGGGTGCGAATGCTCGATAGCGCTCGCCTCGCCCTCCAGAGAGGCGATACGCGCTTGTATCGCGGCTAAATCGCGCTCCATTCCCGATAGACGACGCTGTAGTGTCATGACACCTAGACACAAAAGTAATCAATTTTATAATAGTTTTCAATAATATTAAAAGCAAACTGGTATGTCTGTTTTTTAGATTATTTGGTATAATTTGTTCCAAATAAGCTGACACATAGACCAGCCAGATTATAACCAATCATTGATCAATTGACATAAAAATCTATATATTTTTTGTTTGACTTAAACATGCATTTCTATTTCAACATTCACAAGACATACACGAACACACACATGTACATATGAACACATTCGTAGGATAAATAACACACATAACTTTTTCTTTTTTTTCTTTCTTAATATTTTATAATTTTTTACTTTGATTTATGGTTAATAAATGTAACCAAAATGTAACATGGATACAATTATAGAAAGAGCGGGATTTTCTGGCACAAGTGGTAAAAAAAAGCGTTCCTGTGACCCCGCCATACACGACGCTGGAGGAACACCATGGGTTTTAGTTGTTAATTGGGTCTACGGAAGCTTGAATATTAAATAATATAAACATTATTACAAAAATGTGTTACCATTGAGATCCATTTCCAGGTTGTCCGTCTGCTGCAAGATACGTTTCTTGTCTTCGATCCAAGACACAGTTTCGCGGCACTCAATATGGAATGTCTGTACGCCTTGTGCCGCCTTCAGCTCGTCCTTCTTGGCTTCCGCCTTAATTAAAACACAAAATATCGACACATTATAATAGGAATTAATTGTCTTTTATAACCACTTTGAAGAAAATCTATTAGACAGCTTAACCCAAGCGGTCTACTTTGCTTGCTTACAAATATATCATAAGATGTCGCGATTAAACATCGTTGAAATTATTAATTAAATATAATAATAATAATAAAATGACATTTTAATTCCTAACGGTTACCTTATCGCGCAGCGTGCTCCAGGCGTGGTTGAGACTGGTCTGGCGCTCCTGTATGCGCGGCGCCTGCGGGTGCTCCACGTGGATGAGCTGCCGCGCCAACTGGTTCACTACGGCCACGCGGGAAGCGTTGGCGTTCATCTCCTTGTCGAAACCGTCGTATCTGAGTTTAAGTTCAGTTATAAGATGATATATTAATATAAAAATTATAGTTAACTTTTTTAATTTCGTTATAAGTAGACGTTTTTTGTATAGATTTTAAACATAACATTAATTAGTACTGTCTACTAATAAAAAAAATATTATACTATTAGAAAGATAGTAGTAACAACTGGTTTATCGTTCGAGGAAAAAAAAAGAAAAATAGATACTAATGGCGCTTATGACAACTTAAAGAGCTATTAGCTGTGCGGTGCTTCTCCGTAAGTAGCCATTTGTTCAAGTCTAATGTAGACATAGCTGTACCTGTGCTTCATAATCTCCACGTCATCGATGTCGGCGGGAGGCAGCATGGTGTCGAGCATGCGATGCTTCTCTGCTATCCATTGGTCCGCGGCGTCGGCCTCGGCGAGCAGCTTGAACAGCGACAGTGCGTCGAGCAGGCGCTGCTTGCGCAGGCGCGCGAGGGCCGCCAGCTCACTGTGACGTGCGTCGATGGCGGCCAGACGTGACGTTACTTCCGCGCTGCTCGCGTCCTCCGGGCTGAGTTCGCTCGCCTTGCATTAATTTTTATTACATTAGATATAGCTTTTAGTATATAATAGAAAGTATATATTATTTTTTAATTAATAAAATATTTTATATAGAAAGAAAAATGTAAAAAAAAAATATATATTTTAATTTGAAAGTTTGTAACAATACGCGTCAGTAATATTTCTACAAATTCTAAACTTGATAGCTGTACATCGTAACTGAAATCGGCCAAGAGATTTATAATTACCGCATGTTTAAATTCGATAAAATTTTATATTTTATTATTATTTTTCTAATATCTAATAAATATCACAAAAATCTATAGGTACCTGTTGCTTGAGCTGTTGTATGACATTGGCGTAGTTCTTCAGTTCGTCAGTGACATCCTTGTGTTTCTTCAACAGGCTCTGCACTTGAGCTTCGTCCACACCGGTGTCTTCAGACGATACCAGCCTTAAAAGTGTTCATTCTTATTAGTTTTATTTTTTTAAACATCACTTTTACGTAATCACATTCCTGATTTAAAACAAGATTAGTAATTATTTATTATGGTTATTTTTTTTTTTTTCATGTGTTGAATATTTAATTACTGTATCTGCAAGAAACATGTATACAATATTTCTTGACGTGTACAGTAGCAAGGTACGAAATTTAAATTTTAATTAATTCTTTTATTATTATTAGGTTTTATTGGCGACTATGCCCAGGTTAATAACTCTAGGTTAATAATAAGTAATAAAATATATTTATTATTAAATATATTTTATTTTGTATATTTTATTTTCAGCACTTCTTCGTCATAGCGCATTAAGATAATATTCAGTTGAAACTAATGCCACCTGCTGCTGAAAGACCTTTCAGTAGTTTTCCAGTTGACCAACAAATAGATTTCTAAAAACCGGGGATTGACGTCAATTGATAAAGTTCAAAAGTTAATAATTATTAAATTATATAATTATTGGTTATCCAAAATTTTCAACAAGTTTCGTTAGACTGATTCCATAACTTTTTTGGTACAAATAACTCACCTGAGTGTGTCCAGCATCCAGTTGTCAATGTCGTCAGCATCGGCGAACAGTTGGTGGTATCTGACTGCAGCGTCCAGACGGTTCTTCCTCAGCGACACCACATCCAGTAGGTGATTCCATTGCGATAGAATATCGCGCAGACGATCCTGAATGGTCACAATGAAATACCATTACAACCTTCGTTCAAAGTTTTAACACTACTGTGTTAAAGTATGAAAAACAATAAATTAAATGCATATAAATTATTAGCAATGTCGTGAATAATAATAATAATATTAATTTAGTTAATCCATCAGAACCAACTGACCAAGCCCGAGGTTCGGCCCTATCGTGAACGCTTGTGCTGGTTACCCATTAATAAAGGTCTCGGTTGAGTGCCCTCAGCGCTTGGTCACCTTTCAACCCGGTGAAGCTGTAAAAGCCCTCGGGGTAACGGCCACTGTCAGCATTACAAAAAAACCGGACATAATTTTGATAGTTTTAGACAACATGGAGGCAAGTATATACAAGCACATCATGATACTCTAAGGACCAGAATTTATCATGATACAGGACAGGACGATAATCTTCGGACGGTCGAAACAATTGCTTCTTGCTATTGCTACATTGCCACTGCAATGTGACTTTACCACGTATGAATCTAAACAGCCGCCGTACATTAATACTTAATGATTCCTTTTACACAAACAATTTTTTTTTAAATTTTAATAATACATCACCTGTATCCTGTCAGCGCCGAAGTGTCCCTGCGAGATGAGCTCGTCGCCCACAGCCGCGACGCCCATGAGCTGCGGCTCGTGCGCCGCCACGTCGGCCCCGAGCGCCTTGTGTTTCGATATCAACAGATACACTACAGGATAAAAAGATAATTTCATAAGCAAAAAAACGTGAACAATACAGAAAGTTATATATAAAGATGTCCTAAAGCCGAATCCTACATATCTGTAGTTTTATTTCATATATTTCTACTAAAATTGTAATTTTAAATCCCACAAGTTATTTTCAGTTCACTATTACTACTAGAGCGCGTATACGGCCCGCTTAACGAAAACATATTGCACAGTCATTAAATTGTACCAACTATTTAATGATAGCATTTTAAAAATCATAAAGTATTACCGGTAGTGAGATCGTGACCGATGTCATCAACGGATACAATCTGCTCCTTCTCCTTGATCCAGTTCTCCTCGTCGGCCATGTCCCAATAGAACTGCCACAGTTTGCGGCTGTCTTCAAGACGCTTTCTATACACCAACAAATACACTTTTAATAATAGGCTATAACACGGTAACACACACTTTAAATTAGGCGGCGTAAGTTAAATTTTAACGCGAATATATATATAAGAATTAAATTAGAAAAGCAAATATAAAAATGTAAATATTTGTAGAAAATGTCTATGAAATAATGTAATTTACAAAAAATCCTAGTTTCTTTTTATAGGTTCACAAAAACCTAATTAATACAAAAATATATTAAACATTAGAAACTGGTACACTTTATCGGTATCCATTCGTAGACATTGTAATTGTAACACATTATCCTTAATTTATTTGTGTATACCATGCTATCATCACATACTTGTAATGTTAAATGCTGTTCTGCACCCTGCTTATTGATAATTTAAATAAATTAATATATAACACTAAGTCATTTTGTACCTGCGCTCAACGGCAAGGTGGACAAGTTCTGCATATGCGTTTTCCAGTTGCTGAATTCGCTCTACCGTAATGGCGGGATCGCAAGGACGGTAGCCGCCTTCCTCTTGCTCCAGGAATCGTTGCGATTGGCCGACCACCACCTAATGAGCGGGAAATCAATTATGAAATATAGTTTAATTAATAAACAAAATTTTAACGAATTATAACTAGTAGAACCGAACGACGATATCCCTTTAGATAGCGATCCGAGTCGAGGTTTCGTACCACCTTATCAGGGGCCCTCGGACCGTATTCGCCCACAGGGGTCGGAGTGCAGAGGTGGTGCAGCATCAGTCTCCGCGCCAGCTTCGCAGCATCGTCTTTGTCCCCCTACTTAGCGGGCCTCCCGCTGGCGAGTCTAATTAGATAAAGCTGTAGAGGTCTCTGGACCAACAGCAATACACACAAAAAGAAAGAGACGCACTCGGACTGCAAGTTTGCTGGATGTCGATGGATGCTCAGGTCAAGCGAAAGCCGTTCCACACTTGTAAGAAAATAATTATTTTTATTACCTTTAATTTAAATTATTAAATTTTTAGTATAAAATAAACCGAATGGTTCAACGTTAATGAACTTGCCTTAACACGTTCGCCCAGCACATTAATATCAGCCTCCACTAGAGCGTGTTTTTGTAGTAAATCTTCCACGCCCATCAGATGTTTGCCGTAGTCGTCCGTTAGTAGACGCAACTTGATCTCTTCCATGGAATCCAAGATGTAGAGCATTTCCTGCAAATATTAAAATCAATCACGTTTTTAGGTAATGCTTATCATTGCATAGCCCTTATATTAATGTAAAAATAATATCTAATTTTCATTAAAAAAAGCGAGACTTGGGATGTGAGTATATAACATACCACAATCGGGTGTATGTTAGTGGGCTTTGGTATTAGCAGTTCTCAAATTGTAACACATACATAAATATATATTATAGTTATTGAGTTTATCAGATGTGATGTTTTAGACCAACACTAGAATTACATGTTTAATAAACAGTTTGCTCAAACTCTACCACATCCATGTTTCGATTGATAATAAATATTATCTTGTTGTTAATTTATATATCTAACTGTTTATTAACACCCGATGGCAGGTGATCTCCAAGGATCCTATGACATCCACATTCACACCATTGAACAGTAAGATGTGATGCCTTGTTATTTACATCAAAAGGGCAGCAATGGGGTTGCATGTGCATTGCCAACCTCCAAGAAGGAAGTAGGCTCTTGGTACTGTTTCAACTAGTTCTTAAATGTTAAAGGTATTCCCTTTAACATTTTCGATACTATGACATAAATTTATCACTATAAATTCTTAAAAAAAAAGTGATTCAATAGACAAATAAATTACTTTATTATGTCGAGTAATATTTTAACAGAAAGTTTCATTATAAAACCTGTCACGTTAAGTTTGAAGGTAAAACAATTGCAGCGGGCAGGCCTCGTTAGGCGTTAAGTGACGAGTGTAATAAGATAAAGTAACCCCCCCCCCGGCCAGACGGAAGAAAGCTCTGTCGGACTCAGTCGCACCCCGTCGCCTCCTGGCAAACCAATCACAAAACCAGCTCGGCACACAATGCCTTAGCTCAACAGCAGAATACATGTTAAGATAGTTAAAAGAAACCAGCTATTGCTTTACGGAAATCCATACCATATTATTTTTGTATAAATCTAATTATGTTCCTTGAGTTGGGAAATGCTTTACCTGGAAGTTCTGTTGGAGTTGCAATGAGAGTTCGAGGCGAGCTCGTCTCGCTCGCAGCAACTCCAGTAGGTACGCCCACAACCGCAACACATTGTCTCTGCGTGCGCACACACGCTCCATGTCATGGTACCTGTAGAACACAAATTTATATAAATAATCTCTGGAAATTTGCAAAATACATACTGTCTCCAATTAACGCAGTTGTCAATAATAATAGAGATATTCATTTAGATAATCCATAGTCAGAAGCAACTGATCGAGCAGAGGTTCGGCCCTCTCGGGCACCCTCGAGTAAGTCGCTCACGCGCAAGGGTAACGATCCAAGCCGAGGCTCCCTCTCGGGAGCCTGTGTGCTGGTGTTACTCACTAATAGAGGTCTGGACTGAGCGCCATAAGCGCTCGGTCACCTCTCAACCCGGTGCAAAAAAGGTGCGGCTAAAAGCACAATAACAATTGTTAAAAAGTATTTATTTTTATTTAGTAAACAGTAACTATGAATTAACCATAGTTTAAATTTTGTGTTAAAAATATATGTATAACGTATCAAAAAAAAGTATAATGTATAAAATTTATATATAACGATTTTTTGAACAATAATATGACACAAATTAAATATTAAAAAAATCTTATCACCTCTCAGCTTGGAGCTCTGAGCAAACAGCCACAACAGCCTGTACTCGTTCCTCGTATGCGAAGATGTCTGTTTCGATGGCCTCGTGCTTTTTGGCCGCCGCCTCGACGGCCGCCAGGTCGAAGCCAAAGTTGTCTTGGCTCACCAAACGCTGGTTCTCTGACAGCCATGTCTCGCGCATTTGTGCTTTGCGGTTGAATCTGTATCAGAAAAGGAAAAGTAAATAATATAGCACTAACGTTCCTCGCAATTTACATAGACAATGTAGACTGATATATCAAAAACTATCCACATTTCACCTGGAGTTTATTAAAGCCAGCCTACTGCTTTAAACAATGGTGAATGTCATATTTGACATTTTTTCCTTTTACATAAAACCGTTGAAACACTTGTGACACCAGTAATAAACTGGTGACAAGGCATTTCCATCTCAGTCCACGCTTCAGGACAACGTATCTGCATTATGATTCCGTGGCAAGGATGAGCGTAGATATCACGGGCCGCAGGAATCATTTACCATCAGGTGAACTGTGTGCTCGTTTGTTACTCTCAATAAATAAATAAAAAAAGTTTGTTGCATAGTAAGGATTCAAAGCCATTGGCGAAGTAGGAATTAACTTTTTTTTGCAATATGATGTCTTGTCCTTTACGCAGCAACAGAAATATGAATCTCGAGATGAATCTTTGAAGAATACGGCGTTATACACATGCCATCCAAGGAATAGTATTAGTGTTTACAACACGGTATCCACCCCCTATTTAAATCGCTTCATAGCAAGTAACTAGATGTGTGTTTTTATGTCGGCGTTGAGGCGATAATGGCTAAGTTTTGTTTGTGTAAGTATATGCCGACCTGGCAGCGAGCTGCTCGAGTTTCTCCTGGCGGATGAGCTCCTCGCGCAGGGCAAGCTCGCGCTCGTGTTCCGCCTTCTCCAGGCGCTCCCAGGCGCGGTTGATGTCGTGAATCATGCGTCCTTCACGCGGCGTGTACGGCTTCTGGTTGGCCGCGCGCATACGTGACTGGAGAGTAAATAGTAGCACCTCCAGGTTGCCTTTCTCTACAAACCTGCGGGAGGAATGGGAATTAGATATTAATTAAATAATTCTCAATTTGTGTCCTAATATTTTCATGGTAGAAATATAAAATAGTAATAGTTGACGTGTTTAGTAATTAGTTAAGTTTAATAGAAGAATACGCAGTACAATACCCTTTGACACTATACTGAATCATAATGTACACAATTAACCAACAAACCACAATTAGCCAACGCACAGACTGGACGGCCTAACGATGACCGACCACTCCCTTTTTTTTGTTTGTGTGAGTTATGCTGTTGGTCCAGAGACAGCTGTACAGCTTTATCTAATTAGACTCGCGAGCGGAAGGCCCGCTGTGTAGGGACGACAACGACGATGCCGGCACGAAGACTGCCGATGCATCACCCGCTTGCTCTCCAACCCCTGTGGACGAAGAACGTCAACGACGACGTAGAGGAACGTCGACGACAACAGAGGGGGGTGATAAAACGATCCGAGGGCCCCTCATAAGGTGGTACGCAGCCTCGACTCGGATCGCTATCTAAAGGGAGGGGGCCCCACTCAACTAAGAGATGTACTATGTTTCATTGTTTGAAAATAAAAGTACAATAAAAATGCGTATATGAGAGTTTTTAAAAATATTTTTTATATGTATCTTCCTTTTATTAGCATTTTATACTAGCTGTAGATTTTTTTTAGGAAATTAAGCATATCAATCACTGTTCACCGATTTTTTTTTATATAGAATAGGTGGCAAATAATAAATGATACGAGAGCGTTAGGCTGCTGCTTAACACTTTCATTCCGTGAGGGCGTATTTATTACCCACAGTTAATAACGTACCCACCGTTACAACGACATAATGTTCATTCGCTTACTTGGGCGGTTTCTCGACGGTACGGTAATTAGCGAACTGTATGAGCTGCTGTCGCACTCCCTCCAGTGAGTTGGCAAACGTTCTGTCACCGAGAGCTTCGATGGTCCTTTCAATCCATTGTAGGAGATCACTGGAATGCAAAAAGAAAGATTATTTCAATTTAATAAATACTTTTTATATAATATTAGAGATGAGATTTGAGCGGACAGTTTCCAAGTCCAATGTCAAATTATTCTGTTGAACCAAAAAAAAACTTCTTGTTAAACTTACTAAATCCTCAATATCAAGATATTGGTCTCACTCAGGATCATTTGAGCACCAACGGATTAGATCAAAATCGTCCTTTAGTACCTGTTTTAGTTTTAAGAATATCGAGTTCCTATCTTAAGAATCCTACTAATGAATTGTATCCAATGGGCCACTCTCCATACATTGCACGGTCCACTATTCGAAGTTCAAGGACAGTAATGAAATTAAGTTTAAATAACAGACTATATATCCCTTTTATTATAAACAAATTAAAATCAATATTGTTCATGGGGATACAGATATATTTAAAAAATAAGATAAGAATTTAAGGTTATGATTCATTCATGTAATGATTTATTCTACGGATTTAAAAGTACAAAATTAATTTTTGTTTAGATATAATATTTTATATTAATTTTAAAATCCCTTAATTAAATATGTTAATATATTTTGCTAGTTTTTTGCAATATAATGTTTTTTTAAAAAAAGATTTAATGTGAATTGTTTAAAATGTAAATATATTTTACCTATGGCAATTCCTTCAATATTATCAATGTAGCTTAGTCATGCTAATTTCTTTTTATTTACGATTTTAATTATCCCACCATTAAAATACCCTTAAATTTATAATAAGTATGTAAAAATGAAATGTTTTTTTCTATAGATATTTCATTAATGACCTTGAGAGCACGAGTAGGTGGGCCGAAAATGGCCCATGTCCTTTGACATATGGTAAATCAGTATTTTAAGAAAAATGGTTATAATTTTGTTCATCACATAATGGCTTATCAGAGTCCTCAGCTTTCATTTTCTGCTATCACATGTACAGTGTCATCATCCTATAGTTGTGAGCCACAACAATATTCAAACCCTCACGTCCACCCATCATATACTCAATCTGAGATGATGGTATGTGATGAATGCTACCATTGATATTTACATTCATCCTGTTAAAAGATTTAAGATGCCCATACATTATTACATGATAATGTATGGGCATCTTAAATCTAAATATTTACTGAGGACTGAGATGGAATACCTCATCTTTGATTGGGCCTTCGGCTCCCCTCTGTCATCATACGAAACACAACAACGTTACGTTGGTATTTAACGCTGTTATTCTGTGAGTATTATCATATACTTGGCACGAATACATTATTACTATATAACATATCTTGCGCAGTTGGTAATCATCGAAAGATATTGCTGTTGTTGGACCAGGAGGACATATGTAGGTATTTATGTAGTTTATTAAAAAAAAAGAAGCTCAAGGTCACCTTGTGAGTGTTTCATACTCCATCATCATCTTGTCATTGTCCATGGCGATGCCGACCACCTTGCCGATACGCTTGCCTTGCACCGTCTCCTGCTTCAGCTTGCTGAAGTAATGGTAGTAGGTCACCACGTATGTGATGATGGACTTCTCGTCCGGGTGCTCGACAGCGATATCTAAACACAAAAATTTAATTATTTCTTCTATATGTATATATATATCGCGTCGGTTACATCGATGCTGAGGGTCGTGACCATCTCGTGAGAACAGTCTGTCGTTGGTGATCCGTCGCCACTTTCCCCTATCTGCCGCCGTGTTCAAAGCATTACTAACCGATGTACCGAGAGTGGTGCGGATCTGGTCAGACCAACGTGTTGGACTTCGACCACTAAGTCTTGTCCCGTCGATTATTCCTATAACAACCAGCTTTTTAAGTTGTCACTGTTTTTTCTGGCAATGTGACCGAAATATTCCAGGTTCCTACGTAAGCATATGGTGGACAGCCTAGCCTTGATTTTAAGATTAAATATATATATATATATGTAAACTTAAAATCAAGTGTATGTATGTATATGTCGGTCACTCCAATAGGGACGCAGTCCCTTCATATATATATATATATATATATATATATATATATATATATATACATTTTATTTATACCCATTTTTTTATGATTACTAGTTTTATGGTTCATATAACATATGGTTCATATGAGTGTCCATTCAGGCCCTTGTATATTAGAATATATGAGGTACTGCTTTTTTATGAAACTGAGACGGTGTACTTAATGGTAAGGACCAACATCGACAAAAGATTGGATGCACATGCAGTATCACTCCTGAGCATTGATATGTAATGTTAGCAGTTATTGTTTACCACCCTCCCACCCATTACATTCATCCTAGGAGTTCTACAGCACCGTGGTAGAGATACAATACATCTTTTTTCTCTAGCTGCAGAATAAATGGGTCAGCTCGACCGGGGTGGGACCAAACGCCCTCACATAATACAAGCGTAAAATATGTTTGGATCCGGAGACCTTTATTACTGGTGACGAGGCGTTCCATCTGTCCTCAAGGATGACAAAGCATCTGCATTATGATTCCTTGTCATCAGGTGAACTGTGTTCTCGTTTGTTACTTTCAATGTCTATTACATTATGCTGAAGACGTCGTTTTCCCCAGTCGAACTACAACGAAGCTTGCACGGGGACTGCTACTTCCGGGCCGATACTAATTGAGTTGACATCTACTAAATGTCATGAGATAGGAAATATTAGATATAAAACGATTGCGTAAACACAGTAGCTGTGACGCATTCTTGCCTCTTCATATAATAATATTTCATTTACGGTTTATGTATGTATATCATCATAAATTTATGCATATAACTCTATAGCAAATACACCAAATCGTAAGGTGGCGTGACACTAATAACACCGACGTCTAGTGTAACCACACGACGTCGGTGTTATTAGTGTGGACTTAGTTAATTAAGGGAAAACCAGGAATGTAAATATATATTGCAGACTGATCTCGAATATCCGAAGCTCAACATACAAATTTATAAAAACCGGAATGTGGGTACTGAACGACTAAACTGGCATAGACAACCTGTCTTAGTTTTCAAGGATGAAATCTAATCTGCCATTGATATGAATTACAAGCGTTAACAACCTAATATAATTAAAAGTAGGGTCTGCGATGCTCATGATCGCGAGTTCGAATCCACAATTCCACTATTGTCCTGAACCGTCTCTTGGCACGGGCAGTATCAGCTTAGTTGGTTTGGTTAACAGGAATGGTTGTATTTCAGCAATGCAATACCACTGCGATGATTCAAGTATACACTTGTTTGTTGTCCATTCCATAAAAAATATTTTTTTGCCCCACATCCCCCCCATCCCCATTATGATATAACATAACACTTTTATTAATCTTTCGATATTTACACGTTATACATCAAGAAATAATGTGCCAATATTTTAAAGACAAAATTAAAATGTTATACAGGTTATCCTTCATCAATCAAAAAATGCAATATAACAAGCTATACCTTCAGCGTCCAACAATTTGGTCAGTCCGAGTTTCTCCTCGGCCACATTGAAGGCATTGTTCAGGTTATGTATGGGATTGCTCCTATGCAGCTTCTCAAACTGTATGAGATCTGGTCGGTGCTTGTGTATGATGGCGTTGAACGCGAGACCGTCGCGCCACGAGGTGGTGAAGTTCCTCACGTTCACATTGTTATAGCCGGCAGTTTTCATCTGGCACCACAGCAGTAGGGCGTCCTTCGCTGATTTCGTTTCTTTGTTGTCCGTCTCTTCGATTGTTATGTCTTGAATCTGTTTATAACATTTAACTATTTGTGAGTGTGGTCGCGGTGAAGAAATACAATCTGAGAGTTGACTAATAACTTGATAAATTATTTATTTATTATATTGAATATCGACCTGAAATATAATGCGTATTGCATGCATAAATACACTTTGTAACATTTAAAATTCAATTATAATTAATTAACCAAACACATCGAATGTTTACACATCGAATAACTCTTGCCTTCAAGAGAAGAGTTAAAAAATATAAAGATAAAATCCGTACGTTTAGAATGAACATACCTGGAAGCGCAGAATGATGGTCCAGATAAGACCAAGGTTGAGACGTGGGTTGCCATCGACTATATCGTGGGAACCCATATTCTCTAGATGCACGCGCTGCTCGCGTAAGAATTGCAGCGCCTTGTCAACATTCTCCAGGCAATGGATTCGCATTTTGCCCTTGGTTGGTCGCGGCTGTAATTAAATTTAGATATATATTACTACAATCATTCACTACTATTTTTTTAACCTTAATAAAAAAAGGGACTACCTTTACATTAAGATTTTCTGGTTTGTTATATCAAGATGGTACTGGAGACCAAGATATACGGGATACGATTTTATTTTTGCCTTTTATAGGGACTAACAATTATTTTTACCGTATTTACCAAGGGGATGTGTACCAAGGAGTTCGGATCAATTCCAACCTGAGTTTAAACATCGTACATCACGACAGAATACAAAATTACATCCTCATCATCTCGATGGTTGACAATCCACCACTGTGCGCTTTAAGCGAATTTTCCTGTCGCGCACAACTACTCTGTGGAATCAGCTGTCCCCAGCAGTGTTTCCGAAATACACGATACGACTTAGAGATCTTCAAGAAAAGAAGAGTTAATCCAAAACCACTTTACCAAGGGTCATCATTGTTACTTTATAAATAGTAAAACAAAATATACGTTTATAGATAACAAAATATTATTAATTTATTTACTTTGATCATTATATTGAAAAAAACGCACATGAATTATTCATGAAAATCTTCAAAGTCAGTATTTGTGCAAAGGAATTAAATGACAGTCGTGAGTAGGAATTAATGATTAAAACTCGACCGTCTCTGCCGTGTATGGAAAGTCGATGTCAATATCAAGGATGTGTTTTGGGCACAATGCGGGTCTAGTTTTTATCTCCCTCTCCTGTCCCTTTCTTACGTGTACTTGTACAACTATGGTTACTTCTTTAAAAACATGGTAAACGGGGAAATTTCCAGTCTTAAATAATATATATATATATATATATATATATATATATATATATATATATATATATATATATATTTTTTTAAAAGATTACTAGAGTTGCTAGAAACATTTGTAACATTCCGTTCCAACCACTCCAACTAAGCTTAAATGCTTGTGGTAGGAAATGGTTTACGACAACAGTCGTATGGCGGATCCGAACAGACGACATTAATTTTCGCAGACCGTACCCTCAACCATTAGGCTATAGACGCATCAATCGTTCTTCAAATTGTTATGCACGCTACAGTTTGATAACAGCTTGTGCACGGGTCCGCTCGTCCGTGGAAGGACAGAACAGTTTCTCGCTTGCATATTAATAATTGAAATAAATTATATGACTATGTCATACTTTCCGTCATATCTTAATAAAAAAAATCTTGTTATAATTTTACTAGTGCGTAATTAGTTTTACAATATGAAAATATTTTTAAATAAACACTGTAAACTTGTAAATTCTCTGCACCGTTTAGGACTTTCCAACTTCGCTTGAACAACATAAAGTTTAACTCACCAGCCTCTCCCCGGAGAGGACCTCCAGCAGCCTGATAAGCATCTTGCCATCGCGCATGTCGACGTATAGATCGCCGATGCGGAACCCCACGCGAACCAGGTGCGAGTTCACCCATTTCTGGAAAGTTTTCTTTTGCACGTTCTCTCGTTCGTCTGGTAAGTAAATAAATCAAATTAAATTCCTTATACGAGCAAATTTATTTCTACCGAAAATATAATAAGATTTTAATTATAATTAAATAATTCCAAATTTATATATACGAGATATGATCTCTAATAATAATTTTGTATTCAATGTGTTTTCTTTCAAACAGTTAACTAAACAGAGAGATAAAACTGTAGAAGATTCAATTTAAACAGTAATAAATTGAATTTATTACTGTTATTACCTTTATGATTCGCATTAGTAGTAAAAAGGAAAAACAAGGGCAAAATGGAAATCGTATGCAAAACATGCGGTTTTTTCTGCATAAAGCACACCGTTACTAAAATTTTATTTTGACACATACTGACAGAGACGGACAGACAAAAACTAAAATATATGTTTTTTAAACAAGGACTGGTTCAAAATTAATATAGAGATTGTTAGTCGTCGCTTACGAACAAAAAAAAACGATATTTCATTGCACATATTACAGAATATTTAATTCTTAGTAATAAAACACAGAATTGACTCGGATTCTTAGGTCAAAACATCTATATCTCCCCACGGCAATAGACCCGAAAGTGTATAGAAGAAAAGAATGATAACACAATAACCGCCAGTGGGGCCGCCCTCGCAACGGCGACCAGATCGGTGCTTTGGTCCAGAGCCGCGCAGGTTCCCCACCGTCCTGTCTCGCCCGCTTCATTGTCACGACTCCGCCAGCTAGATACTGCTAAGAGTGTTGGATTCGTAAAACGATACGAGTAATTCGAGAAGCATATCGAATGTCTGAATGCCGCCATGCGGAAAGTGTTGTGCAGAAGTCTAGCCAAGACTTTGGAGCCCTTCACTTTGAAGCTCCACGATTAAAAATCCTAATATCTATGGTGCGTAACCCTTATACCACAAATAACAAATATAAAGGCAGTACTCTCGAAATGTAACCATATAATTTGTTCCTCCAAGCAGATATAAGGAAACCACGTAACCACTGTCAACAAACGACAACTTTTTCCTCACCGGTACATATTTACACAACTCACAAACACTTTCCAACATATGTATACTATGCACAAACCTCTCAACTCGGACACCACTTTATCATAGTAGACTTCCAGGCCCGGCACTTCGATATCAACACCCCTCTTTATAAGGTCGTAACACTCCGTCGATGTCATATCACCAACACTGTGAGACTGACGCTCGGCTATGAGACGAAAGAACGGGAAGAATTAGAGCGACTAAATTCAGTTGCTCGCTGGACAAGGATATTCGATACGTTCCAGATGTCAACAACTTTAGGACCGGTTCGATCGAAACCGTAATCCTATTGAGAAATCAATACTAATTATTATAATTATAAAACATGAAGTAAATTCGTAAAACGTCAAAATATATGTCAAAATAATTCACGAACATAACGGCTAAAGTTGACAGAGAGATGTGTAACTACAGGTAACACGAGAGAACGTACTACTATCTGATAAGTGGTTCACAGATAAAAAAAATAGCGTCCGATAAATAGATAAACGGTCAGAAGTAAGTCCGGTGTAATGAAATAAATTGTTTGGCACCACTGTCTTTTGATGGGAAAACGGAAATTATGGTTGCAAATACAGATAAGACCCGAGACTCGTTATAGAAATATATGTCGTAGTTATATATATGTCATTTATTAATTATACAGCTATAGGAATATAATATTTTACTGAAGAAAAACAAAGTCATATTGTACAAATTGTGTTTAGACAAATTATTTTGTAGATAAATATATATTTTGTTCATAATCGTGATGTAACGTAACGCTAATTAGTAAACAGAATAATAATGAATAACACGAAATTAAATATTAATAGAGCACTCATATGTACATATCAAGTTCTTACAGTGATACAATTTGGATAACATAATTACTGCCCACTGATTGGGTATAGCGATTCAATTTTTTTTATGAGACTAAGGGTGAAAACTTGGCACACATATCTCCCTATGGTAATGAATGATTCAAATGAAATCAAAAAAAAAGAGGTAGACTTACTTGTAATTGTGCAGGGTCATTAAAAAACGTCCAAACGATACGACGTCCATTTGTCGATATATAAATATTTTAACCGGTTTGATTTTTATTGTAAATGCTTATTGACTTCGCATTTGGGTCAGAGTTAAGCAATTTTAATTTTAAACTGGGTTACATAAGTTTCATAATAAAATCATATTATTTTGTATTTAAAAAATTTGTTCTTTATTTATATTCACCAAGTGTTACAAATATTTAGCCTTATTTGATTTGTTTTGATTTATTATATATTTAATTTATTAATAAAATAATATTTTTAATATATATATAAATAAATAAAATATATTAAAAAAGTTTTCACACTTTAAGTTGAGCGCCGCTGAAAACAAGAAATGTGTTTTCATCCGGATTGGAAGAACTGTATTTCTCTGGTTCAATCGAATCTAATCGCGATACCTAACGCGGTGGGTTCACGGTCGATCACGTCCAAAAAAAAGTAACATTCGAATAATAACTAATCTGACCATCGCCTGCATTGAGAAACTATACTATAATACGTTTACTATGACCTTGTCATTACTTAGCAATTGATCTAGCGATGCTGCTATGATGTAACGATTGTTTAATTTAATTGTTTATTTAATTTATAAATATTGAATTAATAAATACTTTGGTACAACAAAAATACATAAGTTACAGGTATACACAACTATAATTAAATATATTACACACAGATACATACAGATCTCGATTGAGTAATCATTCGATTTAAAGCAGTAGTACTTAGCTTTATTAAAATTGTTTTATAATTCAGTTGATGAAACATTCCGTTTTTCAATTATAAAGGAAAGTATAATAAAAAATTGCCTATATATATAATTCACTACTGGGCAAAGAGGCTTCCTCTCTAAAAAACTTTACGTTACTGGACCATCGCGCACCACTCGGCATCAGTTCCGATTTTTTTTATATATTTTCTATAGAAAAGCAGGTTTCCTCGAGACGTTTTTCTGAGCACGTGGTTTTTAAAAGTATTTAAAATTTCAATTAATAATTTTAATGATACCGGCACCGGTGACCGGGATCGTCTGCTCGCGTGCTCAATGTTATAAATAAAAACACGATTTTGTTTTTCCGGCTGATGGCCGCTGTTAGCACGAGAGCTTTTACAGTTTCGCCGGATTGAGAGATGACAATAATAAATAATAACAAATAATAATAATTTGTACTACAAGAGCTTAAAAGTTGATTTATTAAGCACAAATTTAAATCTATTTTAGGTAAATTTAAATCTAAATAAAAAACAGCGAAGGGATAGTTCTTAAATCACTAAAAAAGATCTAACATAGATAAAATGGATTCGTGAAATTTGACTATGAGAAAATAAGTATTAAATATGTGAAAAACAAAGACATGTATTAGTAAACAGTGGTAGAGCTACGCAGCAGTTTGTTTCTTGTTGCAGTTTGAATGGGTCGGCTCGATCGGGGCTGGAACAAGCCCTAACAGCCAGCCAATACCAAAAACAATACCAGCGTAAAATAGCAGAATAATACTGCTGTGTTTCATCCATTGAGTGAGGGGATCCGGAGACCTTTAGTAACTGGTGACGAGGCATTCCATCTCAGTCCTCAAGGGTGACAACCGGGCATTATGATTCCTTGTCAAGATGTGATGGGCCGCGGGAATCACTTGCCATCAGATGAACTTGTATGTTACTCTCAATGTAATAATAATAAAAGTAAAGTTATTAAATCAAGCGAAAGGTATTCGCGCATCTTTAATAAGATACCCACGTCTGTATCAGGTACTGGTAATTACTAAAAAGAAAACTATTCTGTACAGGACTATATGCATAACACAAATGTTTGGAATAAGAACAAATCGATCCTCATGAACGTTACTACACCTAGAGCCTAACCTAAACTGTGTACATATGTAAAAAAAACTTGTTTAAAGCAACTACTAGCCTTTTCGCCCGCTCCTCACCAAATACCAGCATTCTGAACTGTGCCAAACGTACTTTTAAAAAGTTAAATCGATATATATGATTTTTAGTTTAAGATGGAGTTGTCATTTTTACACAAAGACTGTACATTTTTCCCTACGCAACCGCAAGCGTACGCGAAACAGCGAACAATGTTGTGAAATCAGATGCAAGTTATTACTTATATAAATAAGCGGCAACCCATCTAAACATGATCGAACATTGCTTCACTACAGATCGTCAGAGTCACTCGCTGAGCTGTGGAGAGCTATAATCGGTGTCTCTTTTACAAATTACGTAACAAGGACATCCGTAGTAGGATAAGAATGTCCGACATAGCTCAAGGATCAGCAAGCTTGAGTTATAATGCGCTGGTCGCATAGCTCGTAGAATCGATACCCGGCAGATTTTAAGGTGGCAACCTCGGATTGACAGTAGTAGGAAGACCTCATACTATATGGATGGAGGCATGACAAACAAACACACAAACTTCACCTGATAGGAAATAAGTAATTGCCGCCAATAAACACCAACATCCATTTTCAACGAGTATTCAAAATGTAAATTCCTTGTCTCGCCCCAAGTTCGTGGATGGAATTCGTTCAAGTAAATGTAGCTCCGGTTCGCTACACTCGTGTATATTCTGCAAGTACGTGGTTTTTCTCCAGTGGCAGCATCCATAGAGAAGTATGTTTTCCCTACTAACCACACATCTTTCCAATTACAATGGAAGTTGTAACTAAGAAGATTGTTAATAACTATTGATTGAGGTAGCAATAAACGCTATGTTTAGACACTGTCGTTTGTGGTCACATATCCGTTAGTAAAAAGCACGGTGCACTGAATGCTGACTAGACATGACCTAAAAACAGTAACACTTAAGTCCCTCTACAACCCGGAAGACTATCATCAGCACCGACAATTGCCAAATTCGGGTGTTAGTAACATTTGAAAATAAAATTCTTCACAATCGCCTCGAATTTAGCTAAAAGTTGGAATTAAATTAATCTAAAATTAATTAATCTGACAGGTAGATTACGAGCACATTCGATCAACACAGGCTAAACGTTGGACAATTCGACGAAGTTATTTTATGCATGGGATATTTTAGCAGGTCACATGTTCATATGATACGATGGGTAGCAAAGACAATAGTTAAATGATTAACCTGCAAGCGCCTTAATGCGCGATCGTTCGTAGAGCCTCGATGAGGAATTGCCGCCATCGTACTCGAACTCGTCGATGATCTCCTGGCCGTGGCCGATGGACGGGTCCCAGCGGGACACGGAGATGTCGG
Organism: Teinopalpus imperialis; assembly: GCA_029286865.1. Lineage (NCBI taxonomy): Eukaryota > Metazoa > Arthropoda > Insecta > Lepidoptera > Papilionidae > Teinopalpus > Teinopalpus imperialis. The sequence goes on along the minus strand of JAGSMU010000036.1, from coordinate 5,715,985 downwards.
TCGTCATCGCGACCTACTGCCACCTCACCGCGCCACGCTCAACGCTCTGAGAACAAACAAACAATAACATTATTTACTATTTATGTATGCCCTGAATCTCATGGTACGCGATAATTCCCGGGTACCGGCAGTGTTAAAGTCTAAATACCCGAGGGAGCATGTCTACGAAATAAACACCTAATAAATAAATAAACATTTTAAGAGCATCCATACACAATCCAGCATGAAGCAGCATGACGGACTATGCTCAAATTTCCTCTATCTATATGTTAATATAAATATATATAAAGTTAAATTATATATATATATATATACATACTTTCCAGTTTTTATGTTCATGCGTCAACATCAAAAAAACTGACTTCTTTGAAGTATAAATATTTATTTTATCTCCAAATCCTGCCTGGTAGAGATTCCTTATACATAAGATTGTTCTACCTCCTTCATTAAGTTACTTCTTTTTCACAGTGTACAATAAAGAGTCTCTTTCTCAATTCCTATATGATTTTGTATAATTACATCATCATAAGCTAGGAAAAGTTCTTTATATATATTTTTAGATGATTTTTAACTTATATCCTACACAAGAAAACTTTAAGTTAATAACTGTTGTACAATGCGAAGTGTACCGAAAAGTACATCTATGTAGATACATTTTTCCGACTTTTGAAATTTGTATGATAATAACGTTCTTTGTGTAATAATAAAGGATACTTAATATATAAAGCAAAAATGTTCTCGAGACTGGGTAACAATAAAACAAATCACGAGGTTCTACCCTCTGGACTTGCATGGAATGCCCCTCACCAATCCAAACAGCATCATCATGCTCCTATTTACCGATAAGTATGAGAGAGGGCGTGTGTGAGCAAATTTCCAAATTTAGCACAATTCACTACTTTGTGGAGACTAAAACTTGGCATATTTAGTTCATGTATTATAATTGGTCCAAGGCATCCCAGCGGTGAGGTTCTCCTTTGGATTCTTCAACAAGTAGAAGGCGTACAACAAGTACCGTCCGCTGACACCCCAGGAGTTCTACAACAAGCACGTCCGTCCCCTATTCAATGTAGACGATAAGGTAAGAAGGAGAGAGAAGGAAGAGAACACACTATGTTAAACAGTAATTTCTATATCGCAATATTACACAACGATAATACTTCTTTATCTTATTTTTCTTAAATCTACGAATGTAATCATTTTTCTAAAAGTAAATTTTATATATTTGGAACAGATATAATTTACGCCATTGGCCAGTATCAAATTAAAATATTTGTGTAGATAACAGCATTTTGAAACATTAAACTGACGTAAGAGACGCACTCTCAATTTGTCGTAAGTGTAGGTCTATATACACACATGCATCTTTTTGACTCTGACATTGGCGGATTTGACACAACGATAGTTGGATGTAAGTTAAAAAAAAAGAAGTAGGATGCACTATGAAGGTCCAGTAAAGTGGTAGTGAATTGGCGTGGCTATAGGCCGCTAACAAGGTGCCGCTTGCTTTGAAAATATATGCACACACCATACATACATTTATGCACACACCCCACCACACATTTGCATTGGGTCGAGCAGGGGAGTCTTTGATTTGTAGGAGCAACAGGAGCACCGGGTAAGGTTGGAATGTTTCTATTTGTATCGAACTTTCTAGTCTTTGTCTTGTGTCTACGCTTATTGGCAGTAATTTTGCTGGCCTCTAAGAGGTCGATAGTCCGGGGCCCATTTTACATCGGCCCGGCTCCGGTGTTTCCGGACCACGCATTATCCGACAACATAGGTATATATATGACGAATATATTAAATTTTGATTAAAAATAGACTGTCACGGCTTGGTTACTCCTATTCAGCCGCGGTGTTTTAATAGAGATTACGAGATGAAAAATATTTTTTTACTTACAAACACAAACATACCACCATAATATCATAACGTTTCCTTCTTAGTCATAGGGGTGACGAGGGCATGTGAATCTTTAATCCTTGTTGAGGATAGATGTACGTATTTATGAGCCACAATTTCCACTTACCTTCAAATAAACTGTTTGCTCGTTTTCAACCCTTAGAAATTAATTAAAAATACATGCATTGATCAATATCCTTCACAAACCGAAAACTCAAACACATGGAAATTTACCCAAAATAACTCATTCACCTTGAATTCAGCCGCGATGAATAGTAAGCAATTGAACCGGTTAACAATATTACGCAAACGGCTCGTTGAACACAACACACTGCATACGAGACCTCACAGAACACAATAATGCACTTTATGTCCACATACTTTCGTTAATACACATGACGTCATTTACGATAAGATTAGATAGGTTCGTACAAGTTAAATATCACTCGTACTTATACCGATTTTTTTTTCCTACAATACATCGAAGCCACGTACAACACGTTTTTGTTACGGGCATGAAACAATTGATTACCTTTGCCTTCTAAGAATAAAAAATCAATAACGTAAGAGACAAGCTAGAAAACTCACACAACTAACTAATTACAGTCATAAGGATGTGCTTCAATTTTATCTTGTACGTCTTCTTATCAGTATGGCTAAATTACTCGCCACACCTATTGGAAGTAAAGTATAATACTTGAATTGATGTTTCTAGACAAGAGAATTATAAGTATCGCCTGTGGTCTACATTCAACCAATTATAAATGTTAAGTAACGGAAAGATGTATTTCACATAGTTACTTATCTATTTGTATGCAAATTCGTATTTATCTTTAACGTTATGAAGAAAAAAGTTCGCACGAAGAACAAACTAATGAAATGAAATGGAAAATTAATGACATACATTTAGTACAATAGAATCCTTAAGATTAATATATAAGTTAACAGACAATTTCGTTTGCAAGACATCGAAACAACGCTATTTATATGTTTGCGTAACTTATTTTGTAATATTCTTTAGTGCAGGTAAGGCAAAGAGAACTGAGGTCATACTACCATGGTTGCGATAAAAATGCTTTCATATAATTTGTTAAAGCGTTTTGTATGGGGAAATCGTGTGTAATTGTTCACTTTATTTCACTTGCTTTAACATACACACATTTTTACGTTAAAATTATGTGTATAGGTATGCTATATGGGACTTACTAGGACTTTTTACGAAACATCCTTTTATATAAAAATCCCAAAAACAAGTACGATAATTTTCAATGTTTATTTATTTATTTATACATTATTGCCTTACCTTTAACATAAAAAAGGTAAAACAAAAGGCGGACTTAATGCCTATTGGCATTCTATACCAGGCACGTGGACATACATAAATTCTGATTCATTCGTAGGGATTTACAATAAAAAAGAATTTATATCATAGGTTAATGATACAACATGTGATAAGTGTAGTGTAGTGGTTAGAGCACCAGGCTGCTGAATCTCAGGTCCTAAGTTCCATTCACAGACGACTGATCGCTAACACCGAACTTTCCGTTTAAGACCGCGTCAACGACCGGTGGCTGACAATGTAAAATTAAACTGAAAAGAATACATTCTCTTGAGTAGTAATTCAAAACTGATACGACTTAGAGACCTTAAAGAAAAGAACCTACATCTTAAAGGCCGGCAACGCAGTTGCGATTCCTCTAGTGTTGCGGATATTGCGGCGGTGATCACTTACCATCGGGTGGGCTGTATGGTCGCTTGCCACCTATTCTATAAAAAAAGAAAATCGAAATATCAAGTATCCTTAACTGCGTTAAAGTAAAATAACTCTATTATAATTACATCTTGGTATAGAATTAATACCCATAATTCCCATTCCTATACCGCGACACAAAGCAAAGCAGCGCGCGTTGCCTCACTCACGGGGATTCCCGTAAAATTCGCGCTCGACGTGTTAATGTACGTCTCGTGTGTTTGCAACATGCATTACATCGGACTAGGAATGGGAACTACGAGGGAGTGACTATGCTTCAGCAATATGATTATATTATAGTTATGGCACTATAATATAATCTGTGCAGTTGCTGCCATTTGGTAATGACTAGTATATATTATAGTAATCTGGTATTTGTTGCACTAACCTGACTAGGTTAGTGCTACAAATAAAAAAGTAAAAAGACATACTTAATCTATTTAATTTATAATTTCCATCTCTCCAACGTTAAGACAAACTCAAAAAACAAGCAAATCCACATAAAGCTTTTGTGTACCATACTGTTTCTTTTATTATAATCTGCATTGTACACGGGAAAATCAACAGGTTCAACAGAGTAAGAAATAATTGAATCTGCTTCTTGGTCGTGGAGGATTTGGTGAAGTCACTCTGCAGCCATGCATTAGTTACCGCCACGAACAGGACGCTCTCCCTGGGACTACGTTTTCCAGAATACCAGCGTTAAATACTATGTTTTTTCTGGTGAAAGAAAAAACCGAAGTCTTTATTACTGCTGATAAGGCATTCCATCTCAGTGATGATATTGCAACTGAATTACGATTTCGTATCGACACTACTGTGACTACCTAGCCATATTGAATGTTATATACTTTTGGTCGAATGTAACGGTGATAGAGCCACGCAGTTATTAATTTTTAGTTAGGTTTGTAATGATTTGTATTAACTCACACATTCAAAATTATCGGAAAGTGCTTTTCCACCTGTAACACGCACTCGCAAATTAAGAACTGCAGTGAAACCAATTAGAGTAGATGCAATAATTATGACAGAGGCCTCTTAAGCAACTCGTACGTAGTCCTTAAACGTATTAACACCGTTACGTACGAATACAAAATCTGGTTCGAATCATAATGCGACGCATGTAACTACATGAGTCACTTCGATGATAGCTTGCTACAGAAAAATAAACAAAACGTGCCAGACCCTTCTTCTACTCTGTCTTCTCACCGAAGGAATTTAAAGCGAAGGTATATCTGAACGCTTATCGGATTATAGCAATCCACTATTGGTCCTCCTTAGGCCTCTACAAATAAATTACCGTTTATGATACATCTACTAATTGAAAATATTATTAGTTTAATTTATAAAAAGAGTCACGAGTAAATCATAAAAAAATAGAATCGCTTAATAAAACTATAAAGTATTTCCTATTTTCGAACTAAAGATCGCACCGGAATATTATTTATTGTTATTCCTTAGTCGCGATTCAAGTTAAGTGTGTAAATGGAAAGAGAAGAACGGCACCAATCAGGAAAATCAATCTGTTGATGAAACGCCATAATGTCATAGGTAAATAGATATAAATAGAAATAGCTGTTTATTGTCGCCGGACGGCAACGAGGAGACCTTGCCTACGATGGTTATTACACTGGAAGGTCGGCGACGCGACTGATCATTGAATATAAATCTAAACTATAATGCACGCTTCATAGAGGCTACGCTTTATTCGCACAAAACGAAAAGTACGTGGCATTCGTTACCGATTTCTAAGAGCGTAGTATAAATACTACAATTTAAGGATAATAAAAGTACAAAAATATCGAGAATACGCGTACATAAACAGATCTAATGTTATTGGAAAACATTTATGTTGTATTTATAAAAAAAAATTACAAACGAAATACAGACTTAAAACACGTCATGTTAGTCTGTATGTCGCTTGTATGTATGTTGATCAAGATATCGCCAGAAATACTTAACTAATCATATCGACCCCATTTTTTTTATTAAATTCATATCCATGCAGAATGGAAGACTATTGGATCACATCACAAGGATTACGCTAGTGATTAGAGTAATGCTTGTGATTTATTATTATTTTAAACTTGCGGTTTTACATTTGGTTGACTAAATAACAAAAATATTTTTTATATCGTAATTATGATGGCACTTGAGGGATACATTTATAAAAAAAGATTTTATTAAACTCTCTGTGAATCTCAAAAAACTGTTAACTGGTATTTTATCAATGTAGTCCCATTAACAAGTACTTAAACTTGGGGCGTAATTTTTTTTGTATTGTGTATATAGCGAGTCTACAATGAAGCTGCTTTTAAGTGATCACTTACGTAAGCGTTGAAGGTTATATAAATCTAAGACTAATAAACGAACACACAGTTCACTTGGTGGTAAATGGTGGCCCTAAAACATACTACATATATCCTGTACATAAAATAGAGATGCACATACAATATTATCTTGCTATCTCACTCTTTTATTCCGTGTAAGTGTGATCCTTTCCCTACCCCTTCTTGCTACAGCTAAAAGCATGTACTGCGTGACGTTACCACTAGTAAAAGATAGAGTAAGCTAACATAGTTTTAGAAAAAAGCCTACACCTTAAAGACCGGCAGGGCATCTGCGATTCCTTTGGAGTTGTGAATGTTCATGGGCGACGATGATCATCTACCATAACTTGCTCGCTGGCCACCTATTCTAAAATAAAAGTACATTGCATCGCAACTTCTCTTCAAGACACATGTTATCTGTTTGTGAAGGTTCTCAAACAAAAGGTTTTTTTTTCTTACCATATTTCTATGGAACATGCCTCTATTTTGTGTATATTTGTACATAGTCACGCTGTGACTAAACTCTCTATTAAAAAAAAAGAGAAAAAGGCACAAGTTTTGTACCTAATTATATACAGCTATCTCAAGTATATTATACATACTTGATTAATTTAATATTCATAATACTAATTTGTTGAATAATCCCGTTATCTATTGATACGAGAAGTACTGTACGAATTTTTAAAAATCGTATAACTACAGTTACGTAGTCTATATATAAAAGAGACTCCTACAGTTACAGCTTGACTGTAGCACGGATAGGCCGAGTCGATCGGGGAAGGGCCACGCTTTCAAAGTAAACCAATGTGAAATATAACCTAGCGCTATTTTGTTTCATGTGATAAAAGAACTTTATTATTGGTGATGGGATATTTTAGAATGGATGACAACGGTATTGACATTACGATTCGTTATAGAGGTTAAATATGAGTGACAGGGGCGCTGGAATCACGATAGTTTGCGTGGTGTGCTCGTTCATACCTAATATATATATATAAGAAAATCTCTTTAATAATAAATTAAAACATTGAGTAGTAACCTATAAATCAATGCCCGCGTCGATAGTTCGGCGGCGTAACCAATAAGACACGACGCATGCGTACAGGCGCGACCTACATACGCTATCAAACGTTAACGCACGACACGTAGCTATGCTACGGGCAATGTCCACTCGAGACACGTTACTCGGGCTTAGATCGTAGATTAAATACAAATATTGTCGATGTCCTCCCGATCGATTTCTACCAAATTATATCTGTGTTATATATTTATTATATTACCGTGAACGTTCACACAAACAGACAGCACTCAACCGTCGTTCTCTGATCCTGTACCGTTGTAATGCATGTGAAATAAGAACGGAGGAAGATCCAGATAAAGTAACAAATAAGGAGGACGTATATACAACATAAAAAATAGTTAATGTAACCAAAAATTATACGACCATTAACTTGCGGCAATTCAACCCTGGTAATAAGCATCTCTTAAAAAAAATGTACTACATTGAGAATAACAAACGAGCACACAATTCACCTGATGGTAAGTGACTCCTGACATGACATCTACATTCATCCTTGACAAGGAATATTATGATTCCTTGTCTGCAGATGCGTTGTCTGTCACCCTTGAGGACTTAGATAGAATGCCTCGTCAACGGTAATAAAGGTCTCCGGATATCTGCTCTCATCGGACGAAACGCGGCAGCATAATTCCGCTATTCTACGCTGGTATTGTGTGGTCGTGGTCCTACCCCGGTCTAGCTGACCCATTCATTCTGCAGCTAGAAACACACATCAGTGTAGCTGTACCACTGTAAAAGTTAAATACACTTTGTAGACCTGTGTTCGCCGTTCAGTATAGTTTTTTTTATAGAAATATGGGATTATAAACGAGCACATTGTCACATGAACGAGAGGTATAACTGCTATATAAGTGTAAGATACTAAGAAGATAGAAAGAAGAATACTGCTTCGATAAGTGTAAGAAATGCAAAGTAATAATGTGGAAATATGTGTATTTACCAACCTAAGTTACTGTTTAATAGAGTTATTAAAATAAAAAAAAACATGGAATCAATACCATTTAAGATCTCAACACGAAGGAATAACGTGAAATCGATCTCGTATAAAGTGTCAAATACAAAAAGCTACAGCCAAAATATCATCATCAGCCTGTAGCAAGTCATCGTGGAGCGTCTGCTGTCAAGGCATCCTTTTCCTTCGGTTCTGCTAACTGGTACGTCAACTTCAACAACAAAAATAAAAAAATATATGATGTCTCAGAGAATACGAATTTGAAATAACAGCATAACGTTATCGTGTTTCGTAACGGTGTGCGCACATGGAAAATCGATGTCATACATACTGGTGATGATACCGTCTCAGTCCTCAATGGTGACAATGCATGTGTCTTGAATCGTTGTTGAGGATGCGTTTAGGTAATTATAGGCCAGCCATCGATTATCACAAGGTGAATTGTGTTCCAGCTTTTCATCCGTAATTTCATAAAAAAAAAATATTAAGTCATTACATGTCAAACTACCGGGCAAAAGTATTTGCGATAGGGTGTGCATTCGAGCAAAGAACTTCACGGTGCAAGCATCCACTTTGGGGGACTTCGATAATTACAATACTCAATACACAAACTGTTAAGCGAAACGGGGTTCACAAAAAGTGAACGGAATTATAACTGAGCTACCACGATATAATTATAATGTTTTGTGTCCAAATATAAAACATTCGATTTAGGAAAACATTTTTAATTCAAAAAGAAAAACAAACAGTAATATGGCATAACACAATAAAATTCTCGTGTGACTTCAAACAATAGATTCGCACGCATTAAAGAAATAAACACAATGAACAGTTATCGCGTGTGAAATCAGTCGATAATGAAACGCCTTAACTGGAATAAAATTTAATAAATTAGATTTATATAAAATAAATAATTTGAGAATTATAAGGTAAAAGCCAGCCTTAATCGCTCCCCTCGGAGCTCGAAGCTCCTCAAGGTGGCTCAGTGAGCAAACGCTTCGACAAGGCTGGAAACAACAAGAGTACACTTACTATAACGAAAAGGGAAAAACAAAAGGCTAAAATTCAAACAATTTAATATTGCATGCTGAACTAGTTTATCGTCAGTTAAACACCAAGTGAGATTGTGCCCAATAACTGGACTGACTGGCTTTTGGATACTAAAAAATCACTAAAGTTTGGTGCTAGTACCGTATTTATAGTCTTTCACTATTTTTCTATTTTGGAGTGGGAAAAATAAGATGACATAAAATACATATGTCGCTGCTTCTCTTTCCGAGAACACAGTATAGGTCGTTATTATGGTTTTACGAAACAATCCCATTTTATCTATTTCTTTTCATATATAATTGTAATTAATACACTACATATATTTCATTAAGATAACGTAACTTATATACACAAATTAAGTCACCTAAAGATAACACAATATGACACAAATGTTATATAATCTCATTGGCGTGTTACATAATGTGTCACATCTAATGTACTGGGCAGACAGTTTTCATCATGACTTTGTTTAAATTAACGCTAGGTTTTCTATTTACAATACTTATAATCCCGTTAACCACTTCAACTCGATGGTTCGCTACAATAGTGGAATGGTGGATTCCAATCTACGATATCAAGTTTCACAGTCCGTTGCCTAAACTATTAGGCTATTAGCACTTTTTACCTTACATAACAAGAGACGAGGTATGTTACATCTTAATCCTTAGGGTCTACCTTATCCAAGTTCTTATCCTGAAACGTATCGGGATTCTTAATTTTTATCGAGGATGAATGGGTTGTATTTCGACTTACCATCAGGCGAACTGTCTGTTCATTTGTCCTACAATGAATATATTTTTTAAAAGCTTAAACTCGATAGTACTATATTAAGTAGACGCTGTAAAAGGCCAACTTCGAGCTCAGTATTTCAAATAGCTTTATAAAGTTAAAAGTTCTATTACAGCTGATCTTTAAGTATCGTATGGATGAGTATGACAAAAGGGTATACAGTTAAAGGGATAATAATTTAATTCTTCCGTGATCCTCAATCCGACATCGAAATCTAAACAGCATTCAGTTTTGCTATGAGGACTGAAATGCCTCGTTACCAGTGGGCAGGATACCCATTTTATTACCACATTTAATAGCACGCGTGGTGCGACCTATTAACAATAGGGGGGCTCCCAACACCCGTCATATGAAACACAGTTAACACAACTGTACTGGTGCTGTTTTCCACTAGTAACTGGACTTCTCTACCACGTATTATTTTTATATATACGTTCTTTTTAACAGCTTAAACTTGGTCTATAACAAGATGAGTTATATATCTTAAACTTGAACTGAAATAATCATAGAATCTGGTTTACTCCCACTAGGTTCGATTCGCAGTTATTGAATGATATTAAATGTATATAAAATTGATGAATTTCGGGTGTAGGTGTATTGTATGTATTTTCTCCGACATTTCTGCGTCTACACTTATAACCACGAGCGAGAGCCCGTGCTTGTGCAAATATTAACAGCACTATATCCTGCGTGTTAACATTTGGTAATATCTACGCAATGATAATATCGTCGTGGTCGAAATCGACCAGGAGGACATGGTCAACAAAGTAGCCCTATTATAGTACACGTTTATTTTATAAAAACGAAAGATTTATGCGTAATTTGACCACTTAACTTGTACAAATTTACGAGACCGTAGGCCTCTGAACAAACCGTGGGTAGTGAAACACCTTTGATACGAAATACAGGATCAAAGTGACGTGGGCAGCTTGCATCGAAGAGAAATAAAACGAGGACTTATCAAGTACACGGGCACGATGACGCGGGGTCGACGACCTGTGGCGGCCAGACATGGCGTCGTCGCTGCCATGGGCCGCCATTAAACCATCACGTCCGAGCACCACGCATATGCGAAGCATCGTTAAGAACTGGTAATAAAAATAGGTCGTCTATTTGTTTGAGTGTGAGAATTAAAAACATTTGTTCTATTTAAAATTGTAAAGAAAGACCCTTAACAATCCTTTTACACAACTGTCGAAATAATTTCTTTTGAAAAACAATTCTTTTTTTAAATATTGTGGGTGACGAACGAGCACACAGTTCACCTGACGATAAGTGATCGCCACCACCAGAGGAGTCGCAGATGCGCTGCCGGCCTTTAAACTGACTAACATCTAAATCCATTCTCAAAAAAATATTCTCTATGCACATTCGTTGGAATACTAGGTATTACCTGTGATTGGGTACCCGGATCCCAACACTATACGAAAACTAGCAACGTTATGTTGCCTATCACGCTCGCATTTTGTGAGAGTGAGGTCCATCCCCAGCCGTGCTGGTTCATACGATCTGTTGCAAAACAAACACTGCGTAGATCTACTATATACTTAGAAGAATTATATAATGTATTTAACCCTAAAACTACCACGATTGGTACAACTTTAACAGATCAAGGTGTGTGAACCGCATAGTCTAACAGCACTAAGATAAACAGAATCCAGATTGGTCAAATAATTATTCTCAACGTGAATGATGATAATAAGTATTTAATAATGAAAAAATATAGTTAGGACATTAAAGTAATAATTGTATTTATATTTTAAGAAAAGTTAAGCTGTTTAATGGCGATTAATTTAGATTTTAATTAACAAAACATAAAAAACGGTAATTTATACTATATTACGTATTATATTTATACGCATAAATTACCGTTTTTTATGTTGTATATATATATATATATATACATTTCATGTGAACTATTAATACGTACGTACTAAATATTTGAAACGAACGATTACAAAATTATGAGCGGTTAATAATTTCAATCGTTAGTAGCTCGCTAAATAACACAATAGAAATCTTCAAACTTATATTATTATTTCCAAGCGCCAACAATAATGGAACTTTACTTTTGGGTAAAAAGAGGGTTACAAAAAATACAGCAACGGTTAACTTTCTTATGCCGCTCGCAACACAAAAGTAACACTTACAAATAATATATCTACTCAGATAAAATTAACTAGGGAGACAATATGGCTATAAGTCAGTGTAGCTGAAATCTGTATTTAGCACAAATATTTTTGAAGCTATCTATGTATAACAAAGAAGTGAAACATCAACATACGTATATTGATGCATGTATAACATGGAATCAAGGGAACCAGAGACTGTACTGAGTACTAACAAAGAAGCAATCCAAATTAGTTTTCGGAAAAGATAATGCAAGTTCATATTTATTCCGCGGCAATGATGATTAAAATTTCTTTCTTCTTCATTGGACTGCATTTCACTTACAGTAACTGCGATCCTAACTTCCAGAATTTGATCATTAAGTCAATTTAAAAAGTTAAGTTCAAAAAAACGTACACACATACATACATATATATTGACATACATACATACATGTATATATGTTGAATGCTCAAATGCTCGAATGCCTGGTGAAATCTTACGCAAGCTAGTATCTGTAGGGGCGAGATTATATATATATATTTATAAATATATATATATATATATATATATATATATAAATATATATATATATATATATATATATATATATATATATATGTATGTGTGTACGTGTGTGTTTATACACAAGTTGTAGAGCCTTGCTGTGGCATGAATCTCTACCGGCAACGTATCACGCCCTTACAAGAATAAAGCTTACTATACTATACTAGATTTCGCCTTCTTTCGACCCGTGACCGGGCATTCGAGCATTCTCAGGGGTAAGAACGCATCTTAGCTTTGATTTCACAACGATGAATGCGCATAAATCACTTACCATCAGGTGAACTTTATGTTCGATTCACACTATAGGGGGATCACTACCAATGCAATAAAAAATAACGTCACTTTAAATGGCTCCTATGAGCGGAGACCTTGTTCACGCCATCCGTATTAGGAGGACCGCGGAGTAGCCTGTAGCCAGCGCATAGCACGCAAGGCGGTTGTGCCGGTTTGGAGCCGGATATCCTGCCACCGGTGCCAATGGAACCTACGTCCACTTTGTCCACTGGCGAGACGAAAAAGTCAACACTGCGACACTGTCTAGCAAGAAGGTTAGAAAATAATCAGTCCGTGCTATTTTTAATTATATGCTACAATAGTTCTTGGAGAAAAATATTATAAGGTTTAACGTATTTGGATTCATTTTATTGCCAGCTAATTCGATTAAGGGTTGGGTACTAAATTATTAGGAATACATCTTTATTATTTCAGGGTTCAATAAAAACTTTTTGTAGAAAATAATAAAGAATATTGATTTTCTAATTTAACACTAATTAACAATAAACATTTAAAAACAAATACAAGTAACTTCAATCACATGTAGATGGCGTTATTCTACAATTTTATATACAACATTCATGGTTACTGGTGTTTGTTCAATGTTGCCCTAACGTATTTATATACTTCTAAAATGAGTTAGGTACCCTCATCACATTATATTCAATCTTATAGAAATATTTGCCTTGAATTTCGGCAAGACTGAACGAGGCATAAAAGATTAAAGACAATATAAAGGATCAAATTAGGAATAAATTATATTAGACCTTTTTTTCCATAGCTGTTTTCTATGTAGCTGTAGAAAGTGATCTTGCTTCAGTTGACTTGGATTAATTAATAGATTTCAGAAATTTTAGCCTTATTGAACATACTTACATACGAAATTTCCGTACATATTAAATACGATTCGTCCGACGTAAGGGATGTGTTTCCATACCCTTGCCCCTAACCTATATGGATAAATAATATTATAATAAATGACACAGGGGAGGTTAGAATGCTAGAAATGTGTATATCGAGCATTTCAATAGTAGAATTGATGATGATTATTGAGGAAATAGGTTAGTAATAATATAACTATATGAAATTTTAATTTTACACTTTTAACTGTAAAGATCAAATTATCCCGTTATTTTGGAAATTTTATACATGCGATGACGTAATTTTAAGCTATTGCCTATTTGTATTAAACAATTTAAAGTGTTAACTTGTACTTGAACATGTTTTTGAATATGTTTCCCTTCATTATGCATAAAGTTCTCGTTTTGATAGTTTCAAGATTTCAACACGTGTTAGTGACAATTTGGTAAAAATTTTGGAATTATTGATTTGGTGAAGCCGTCTCTGCTCATGTTATGGACCTTATCTGCGAAGGCCTAAATCAGAGAAATTCGACTATAAGAATAAACATGATTTGAATACGGAGAGTTTATAAACGAAATTTAGAGACAGAGGAGTGTCGCCAAAGACCTGGATTGAGAAGAGAAATATCACAAATTCACCGGACGATCATTTTATAGTCTTGATTGTCATTTTTGCCAAATAGACATCTTTCTGCAGTTTGACCTCAGGAAAGACTCAAAGAAGGGCTATCTTCTTAGAAGGCGTCCCAGAGCAATTCTTGAACTCAAATTTTATATTTTTAGATAAATTCCTTTGCTCTATTAATTTTTATGATGAATACCCATCGTGTTTTACACTGTATTTACAAATCCCAAATTTCATTCCAGTAATTGCGTTGGTTATTATATGACAAAATTAGAATTATAATATGTTTTTTTTTATAGTTTTTGATTATGTATTATTTTTTGGAAGTGCCCATTTGTCACCCAATGAACACTCAGTTCACCTGATGGTTAGCGATGGATAACTGGAGCCCGTAAACAACTACATTAATTCTCAACAAAGATTCCAGATCCTAACTGGATCTTCGAATCCCTGCGAATGATTCTATTTCACGCTGATGTGTGTCACGCTGTGTTCTAATTAAATATCGTTACATTAGTAAATCTGCCAAAATCTGTCATCACCAGAAATAGTTACTAAAAATGTGCACTGGTTGAGAGAGAGAGACCGTTTAAAAATCCCCACTTAGCACGATAAAATAATTCTAACTTCGAACAGTTACGTGTTTACATAAGTTGCCAAAGGGGCGGGACTGCCTCCAAGTAGGCGCTGGTCGGTTCCAAGAGGTTGGTAGCGGCATGAAGGTATGATTTTTTTATAATATTGTGGATGACAAACGAACAAACAGGCGAACTAATTAATAATGAGTGCGGCTCATGTCATCTACATCAATCCTCTATTCATTCAAGATGAACATGCAATGCCACCCGTGCGGACTGAGATGCAATGTCTAGGTTACCTGTAATTTGATCCCCGAATTCCTATACTCATCATACGAAACACAGCATTGTTATGCTGCTATTTCACGCTGACATTCCGCAGAGGACGTGTTCCTCCCTCGATCGAGGCGCCTCATGCCTCTACGACGTACTACGTAGTAAATGATACGTCAAAGTATAATAAAAAATCATTTTCGATTTAACACAACCGATATCGTTACATACGAGTCCGCGATGTTATTACGCACAGTTACATATATAAACATGTGTATGTTATGTAAAATGTAGGAACACCGTTATGTTCCTTTGCCCGGACCTAACGCAGCGTGACTTGCCACGGGGCATGTCCATATTACTCGAAACCATAATCCGTTAGTTAACTTTCACTTTATAAATGAGTTTTATTGCTTTTGTAGCAAAGAGGTTAAGCATGGTGTGTAGCGGTTGTGTTATTATTAACGTTAGAATATTTATTGAGATTACATCGTATGTATAACATATGAGGAATTGCTTGTATTTCTCGTGTCTGCTAAATTGGTTATATACATAATTTTACTTTTCTATATACAAAATGCATGCGTGATATATAAAACAAGTAATTCCCCATAGGATTACAATTTTTGGGGCATCCAGATGCTTTAGTAGTAAAGTGTTTTAATTAAAAATTAATACAATTCGTAATTAATTAGTTTTATTTGAACTAGTCGTGAGATGATTTATGAACATAACTACGTATGACGCGATAAAGTCACGCCGCAAATGATAAAGATAGACATGAATTTTCCATTGTCGAGAACCATCTCGTAGCACAAGCATTTAAGCTTAGTTGGAGTGGTTAACAAGTGAATTATATGTATTATGAAGTGAATTATGAATTATATATATTATATGTTAGTAAATATAGCATCTCCTAGTAGATTTTAGAGACAGTTTTAAAAGTTTAGTTCGTGATCACTTACTTAAGTTATCTGAAGTCAGTTAAATTTATCATCCACTTATGAAATTTATTGGTAGCTACCGCTGTTGTATTGTATACTATTGTGTATGTATATATATATGTATAATTTATATTTATATGTTGATAATATACATATTGTGTATTTATACATGTATTATGTATTTAATATCTATATGTGTATGTATTATTATTTGCTTGTATTAGTTATTTTTTGTATTATTTTTTCTTCTTTTATTAATTAGCTTATTGCTACACCTATCTCACCACACCTCGGGTTTACTGGCAGAGAATGCCTTTGGCATTAAATCCGCCCTTTGTGAACTTTGAACTTTGTTAAGGTTAATGCTATAAAGAAATAAATTTTCGGAAATACGGAAAAGAAAAATACATACACAAACAATAGCGTTGCCCCAAATGCCTGTAGAAAGTGTACCAATACGGTGTAAGTTACAACCCACTGCGGAGCATTAATAGCTCATAACTACGAGGCACTCACAATGCGCATGGTACCGTCCTCATTGAGAACGACAGGAAACAATGGGATTTTAATCACTGGTACCCTACGGCTCAGGTGTTCGCCTTATTGTGTTGTGGATAGGGTCTATTTTGGTGCGGGACCGAATAACCGTTGTGCGGATGTAGTTATTCACGGTACGTTGAAGTTAGGGTTGCCAATTTTATTTTATTTTTTTAGGACATTGTTATAAAAAACGTAGGGATAGAATTATATATAATAAATTTTGTTAGATGAAAAACTAAAAAGGGAACATTTATTGATATACTTGAATTAAGTTATATATATGTAACAGTTGACGGTCGCGACCTCATTACTTAAGTCACGAGTATTAGGTCAGCGAGGAGCAGGTCTAGAGTTCGATTTCCAGCTGGGTTCTTCTTAACATGCTTCTTAACTTCATATAACGGAAAAAATTAAAATTCGGGTTCATGTGTGCTTGTAGATTGTCTCCTGTCGCTAACATATTCTAATCTTTCACAATCGGGGGTCCTCACAGACGGGTGAGTGTCGCCGTGTCTAGGCAAATATTAACTTTAATCACATATGGATGTGTCATCTGGTTATTTCCAGTCCCCTTGTTAGAAATCAACGAGAGCATCGTATAAAAGAAGCCGGTGTACTTATGTAAGAGTATAAGAATTATATATAAAAATATTCTTCGTGCAAATAATGTACGTTTACTCAGACAAAACGATAATTTATGTGAAAAGATATTAAACTAACAAAGGTACACGATTAAATTGAATTATATTTGTTATACAGTTAAAAATATTGTATATTATGAACTGTTTTATGGTATGAGGGTTTCATTAACTGTGCATCTGAAACTTCCGTTTTCTTCTAACGTTACGCGCCAAAATAAGTACGACTATAATAAAATATATGTCTTATACTTTACTCATATTAACTTGCTTGAATTACTATGTTTTTTTTAAACGACAAATATGTAAGTAACTATGTGGAACTCGTGTATATTAATGTTCGCCTTAAGTCTATGCGTATAACGTGACAGCTGGCAACCCTAGTCACGGTACGCTGGTCGCCAGCGAACGGCGCGGCGTCTACCGCTGCACTTTTAACCGAGAAGCGGGGACCTCTTGTTTGTTTTTGTAATCAGACGGTTACTTACCTATCGTTGTTCTACTACATAATAGTATCGTAGAAATAAATTACTAAACCTGTGCCGAGTGCTAATAATAATAGCGATATTAATTAAGATAATCAAGAGTCAGACGCTCTCGCGAAACAGGGTACCGGTCCACGCCGAGGCTCTTGGGAGCCCTTGTGCTGGTTAACCACTGATAGAGGTCTCGACTGAGCGCCATAAGCGCTCGGTCACCTCTCAACCCGGCGAAACTGTAAAAGCTCTCGAGCTAACAGCGGCTGTCAGTCCGAAAAAGAAATTGTTCCTTTCGTGTCTGTTCCGCCGTTCCAATATTTCAGGGATTTGAGAAATGTTTCATTCGGCGGTGTGACGTGCGCTGTGGGAATAAACATAGCGACGATGTAAACATGTTTCAAATAGTTCGTCGTGTTGTGTATAGAGACGGTATCGAACTGTGAAAGCGATGTTGCTATATACAAAGCACTACCGTACATGTACAGTGAGTATTCTTTACAAACCTAACTTAGTAATTCAGAAAGTGGTAGTGCTGACACTTTCAGAAAGTGGTAGTGCTGACACTTTCCGAAAGTGGTAGAGCTGACACTTTCAGAAAGTGGTAGAGCTGACACTGCCCTACTTTTATCCAAACCATACATAAAATAGAGATAACTAAAACTTAACTTTAACATAACTTCAGGTAATGATTGTTTCTTAAAAATCGTCGAACGTTAGCTTGTTTACCGTGGTAGAGCCACGCCGCAGTTAACTAGAACAAGTCGGCTCGAATGAGATATAGATAGTTTTAACAGTGGTAGAGCCACGCCGCAGTTAACTAGAATAACTCGGCTCGACTGAGATATAGATAGTTTTAACAGTGGTAGAGCTACACTGCAATTTGTTTCTAGCTGCAGAATGAATGGGTCAGCTCGACCGGGGTAGGACTACGCCCTCACAGAATACCAGCGTAAAATACAAGCATAATGTTGCTGTTCCGTCTGGTGAGTGCATTTCATCTCAGTCCTCAAGGGTAACAATGCATTTGCATTTGTAGATGTCATAAGGCGCAGGAATCAATTGCCATCAGGTGAGCGAGCTGTGTTCTCGTTTGTTACTCTCAATGTAACAACAAAAAAAAGAATAAAAATACAGTTTTCATTAGACACGTGTACAACTATAACAATAATATTATGAGTAGTCGTATTGACGCAATAAACTTTATATCTAGTCGCCTATATCACTAAATATCAGATTTATTTTACAAATAGCGAGTGCGTTTCCTTGGTTGAGGAATATATTGGTCCGTCGTGACCCGTGACAGTCCCGGTGACAGGTATACAGTATAGATGACGTCTTAAATAATTAACAAATAAATTAAACATATTCAAGTTGAAAAAAAAATTACGCTTTTTAAGAAATCGGAGCTTTTTTTATTTTAGAGCGCAAAATATTTATGATTTATTCTAGTGGAGACTTAATCAGTCTCTAGTTACAATCGTATTGTAGACATCTAACATTCGCACAAATAAAAAAAGGCTTCAGTGCACTCAGCCTCAAGACTACCCACACATGTTAAACATTAACACACACACAGAAACCGTGAGCTTGAAACCAAGCAACGCTTATTCGCTTGGTCACATTCGTCTCGCGATGATTATGAACGCAAATTATTTCCTCACGAACGCTTCAGACGCGTGAAGTGAATCAATATTATAAATAACGCTATTCTTACTCAATTTACAATATTCTCTAAGCTCTCAGCAATTTTGTACATTTACGAGGTTAAAAAAGGTATACGAAAATATTAAATTTTCAATAATTATATAAAAGTCTACAATAGAGATCAATAATAGAATGTTATATGCTGCCGCATGAAAGCTTTTCATAATATCACCGTAAAATAGTTGCTTAGAGGACCTGTAATTCATATGGTGACTAAATGAAACAGGCGATGGAATAATTGGTAAAGACGCTTCATCAGGGACAACGTAACTACCATAATTATTGATTTCTTGTCGAGGATGTGAAGGCAATCTCCATAGCGATTTAAAACTTACCAAACTTTTATCTAAAGATCAACACAAATTTGTAGTATATAGATACGCCATATAGAATTTGGTGTACATTTATTACCGTAATTTAAAAATAACACTACCAATCCACCGTACAATCCAAACTATCGAAACAAATTGGTTGAGTGTATATTGTAAATATAACGGTTGATAATGAACATAACATTAAAATACAGATGAGATGAGCACGAAAACTTGCCCTCTTGCAAACACGCGCTTCAAACTTTTTCAAAGATATTATATTAACTTTTCCGTCGTGTGATACTGTTCTTGGTTCCGAGATCGCGAATAATTGAATTAAGTTGATACAACAACATGATTTCCAACTTCCGAGTGTTGACATCAGCCGCAGTCTATATTTAGCGACGTTAGCTCAGCAAAAGTGGACGCTAGAACTCGAGTTTTCGCTGATACGACGAAATCACTCACGCCGTTTGACGAAGCATCTCTGAAGAAAGTGCTTTAAATTTTCCGTGGTCTGAGTGATCTTATAAATAGGATTTATTTTAGTAATATATAATTTAACATTATCCTCCACGTGTCCTTAAAAATATGTTGGAATTCCTATCTATATTGTAAATATTTTGAAACATATTTAAATACTTATCTCTCCTCAAAACTATTGAGTGTAAGCGTAATCTTTCACTGACCATTCAATATCCATGCAAAATTCAATACCTATATTTATCTAATCAGCGTGTCGTTTAGCGGCCAGAGTGCCAGTCAAAACTGACCGGTGGGCGTGTATTACGTGTACAATTACGCACATGAATATCACACGCATAGAAAAATCAGTTTCAGTTCAACAATTCATCAGATGATGATCAAACAAAATACTTTCATCATCATTTCAGTGCAACACTAGTTTAATGCTGGACATAGATGTCTCCCACGACTGCCTCGGGGTGCACAGTATACACCAATTCCTGGATCCATCGAGAATTACTTTACTTTGATTAAATTTACGTAGAACCCTGCTAGACTAATGATTTCGAAATTTCCTGAATTTAATTAAAAGAACGGTAAATCAGCAAATAGTAAAATTATGTGCCCTATCTACTACGCCATTCCACAGTTATGTACAAAAGCTTTTAAACTTTGTATTTTCAAAAAAAAACACAACAGTAATAGTTCATTTGTTGCTCTTTATTGTGAAATAAAGAAATTAGACGGACCAAGCTAGGGACGAGACGAGAAAATACATTTAAGACTTCAGGGGTGCCAACGCATCAGTGTAAGGATACATTATCAATAATAAAATAAATTATTCGTAAGAATTTATTTTTGTAATTTATACACGTATTACATTTGTTTCCTTTGCTTAGATGTAAGTTAATTAGTTTTAAATTCAGAGCCTGAGTGTATCGCTGTTCTCTGTTATGTATTAATAAAGTCGACAATTAGCATTAATTAATGCGGGTGTCAAGTGACAAGTGCTACAGAAACCATTTACCATCGTTTGTCACCGCCTAGATATATAAAATCATGTAATGTTGCAGAGAAATATGGTACAGTGAAGCGGACGAACTAACAGGTACTTCCCATGCCGGTGCGCGGACGAATCCATTAACCCAAATTTAGAACCACGCCCGTACCACAACACGTGCGAGCTAGACAGACGCCTATAAACCATTTCCCGTCTCACTCAGTCATCAGGTCATTACCTAATGTGTTTTCGGGGCGGGGGTAACAGATTTGTTGGTTTCATGTAACGATGTTAAATTGTAGTTAATAATTTTAAACCAAAAAATCTTTACCAATTTCCTTTCGTGTTATATGAACACCGTTTAAAGAATCGTCGGTGCGAGGTCCACCTATAATACTTTTCATATATTCAATTAAACTGCGTGGACTACGGAATTGAAGCATCAATGGTTTGGGTACGGTCTGAGAAACTTAAGGTAGAGGTTCGAATCCATCATTGGACTATTATCCTGAACCATCTCCTCGCACAAGCATTTTCAGCTTAATTGGAGTGGTTTATCGGAAGATTGGTACAATGATAATATGGTAATATTCTTTAAAATCTGTAGCAGATATTTTAGTTTTTTTATTTTATTTTTATTTTATTATTATTAGTATTTTTAGTTTATTTTATTTCAGGCTGTTTCTAAACTGCTGGATGATATGTAAGGATACTCACTAGAGAAGTGACAATGCATGTGTACTTTGTATCTTTGTTGCGGATATAATCACTTATCACAAGGTGTGTTCATATATACGTAAGAGTTTTTATCAGAACATGCTGCTTCAATATTTATGAAATAAAATAATTCAGTCTCCATCGTCATTTTCTTACTGCGAATACACATGACTATCATGCAGATTTTATCTCACCTGGGAATCGATCTCATGAGCCGTGACGCAGCAGCGGTTGTGCTCATATCACAACGCCACGTGGCCGCCAATTTAATTATAACATATATACCATAACAACTGTCACCGCAACAAAACCGATTCTCGGTAAAATGTAAATGGAACGGTGTTGTTTACCGAAAAGCCCCCTTTGAACTTCGCTGCGTTGAC
Source organism: Teinopalpus imperialis (assembly GCA_029286865.1). Taxonomy (NCBI): domain Eukaryota; kingdom Metazoa; phylum Arthropoda; class Insecta; order Lepidoptera; family Papilionidae; genus Teinopalpus; species Teinopalpus imperialis. The sequence continues at coordinate 5,693,661 of JAGSMU010000036.1, read as the reverse complement.
CGGACACGTATTTCTGTATAGTCATGTTACTTGTTTATATATTTTATATTATTTATAACACTTGTCCCTTCGTACGGACGAAGGGACAAGTGTTATAGTATAGTAGGCAAGGGGGAAAGAGAAAGTCTGTTTTTTATTCGTCTGGATCGTGATTAGGGTGGACAGGCGAACGATATTCGATTTCGGTTGCGTTCCTTATAATGAAACCGTAGAAATTTCTTACCATCTACTTACAAAGGTCTGACGTGAAAATTGAGATGGTCGTATTTTTTTTCTTTTCGTTATTACAAACGTTCATATAGTAAGTGATTACTGCGGCGCATGATATTTACATTCATCCTTGACAAGGAATCATAATGTAGATGCGTTGTCACCCTTGAGGACTGAGATGGAATGCCTCGTCACCAGTAATAAAGGTCTCCGGATCCCTAGTCACTAGGCGTAATGCATTAAGCCGCTATTTTACGCTGGTATTCTGTCTGGGCGTGGTCCTACGCCGGTCGAGATGATCCTTCATTCTGCAGCTAGAAACAAACTGCAGTATGTAGCTCTATCACAATCGTGCTCGTTCGTAAGTTCACATAAAAATATAAGTAAGACTTATTCGCAAGAAAAGTTTTAAAACAATCGGGTGAAGCAACAAAAATGATGTCATCTCAATGAACGTGTCCATTAAACTTGGACCTCGGTGGATACCAGCCTTGTTACGTTGGTAAACAGATTAGCTTGTGCTCTTGCTATCCGTTCCCGTATTAACAGGATTTCCACCCACACACGAGGCCGTCAGGGTTGCTTTGTGCCCTCGTTTCTCAACTCCATTGACGTTCTTTGAAGATAAAAATATAAGATAAAACGGTTCAAGGTTACAGGAAGATATTCGGACCTATCTTTTATCCATTTCAGGATCATGCATTAAAGCCATCCCTGCCATCCATGTCGAGCAATGCAATAATGCTAGAATGATAATGGGGATCTGAATCTAAATGTACACAACTTCATATTGAGTAGTTTACCGTGACAACAAAACAATAGATAGCGATCCGAGTCGAGGTTTCGTACCTCCTTATGAGGGGCCCTCGGATCGTATTATCGCCCCTCCTCTGTTGTCGTCGACGTTCTCCGTCCACAGGGGTCGGAGTGCAGCGGTGGTGCAGCAGCAGTCTCCGCGCCAGCTTCGCAGCATCGTCCCTACTCAGCGGGCCACCCGCTTGCGAGTCTAATTAGATAAAACTATAAAGGTCTCTGGACCAACAGTGATACTCACACACACAAAAAAAAATCTACAAAAATTTCGTCAACCCTATTCCCATTCCATTTCCAACGACCGGACGGCGGTCGAACGCGTCTATAATTGCCAGGAAATTTATTTCGGTGGATGATTTTCACGAATGTATAAGCGATGTTATATTTAGAAGGCGGCGCGCTGGTACATTGTACTCGGCGCTGGGAACACACGAAACGAGGCCGTCGAATCCCCGTCAATGTTTATGTCGGCGCTAATGGTTCAAAGTGACGTCAAAGCCATTGTACTACTAGTTCCTTTTTTATTCAACATACATTATAAAGGAGTCGTTACGTACAATACGCCTGCAGTCCCATCATATCTTAATCTTAAATCATATCATCTAAGGTTGTACCATAAATCTAAATAAACTCATAATAAAACTCAAACTCAAAATAAAGGTCGTTAAACAAGTCAAAGCCTAATGTGGTTGAATCTAAACTTGGTTTAGATTCAACCACATTAAGTTTATAAGAATTGTCTCAGCCCATTAGTCCTCAATAATATCACACTCTTCACGGGATCGACTTTTCCTCATCATTAAGCTGATACTATTTTTACTGTGAAGTTCGATAGACTAAAAGCGACAAAATTATCAAGGAAAGGAAGATCAAAATTATAATACCAGATGACGTCCTGAGCCAAATGCTCTTTCCTTAAAACTATCTAAGGAAAAATTCGCCGTACTATGTTGGTTTTGATAGAGCATTAATGTCAAGGCGCTTCGAATCTTTGAATAGATCATTATTGCGGGAAACTATTACAGAGGAGAATTACATTACTTGTACTATATTCAATAGTTCATAAGTTGAAGTATGAACCTACTTTGCATCTTTAACATCAGTGTACCCGTCCAAAAGTACCTGTGCGGGATGACGAATTAAAGCGCATAAGTAATAACTGCGCAGTGTATAAACTAACAAACTATGTGTGGTTTAAGAGTTTATAAATAATAGTTCAGTGTAAACCTAGTCGAGCACTATTGTTACGTGGAAATAAAAACAAAAGAGCCGAGCGGCTCTCTCTACGGTAACGTTCCGTCGTAGCTTGGTATTAGGCTAATGATTCGAAATTGTAAGGCCTGTGATAGGTCACCAATCACAAGGCTTGAACTATCTTGCAATTTTTGTATAAATTACGCGCCATTTTGTAAACCGGGCACCTGCAGTCTGGTGCTCCTAGAAGAATAAACACAGTAAGAAAATAGAAGCAAAACGAAGTTTTTATTTCTCCAAACCACCCAGCGTTACAGCAAATGTACAGAAGCATAAAGGACCAATGTCTTCATAGATACTAGCTTAATATAGGGATTGCTTTTCGTTGTGTTGAGTGAAGGGAACCATCGATTCAATATTTACTAGTCTCGTTACTACTGAATCTCAGAAATGATTTTTTTAAAAGTTGTTAGCGTCAACTTTTAACACCATTCACTGGCGAAATGTGTGCTCGTTTCCAATTATGATTTCATAAAAATAAATAGATGAAAAGATGAAAAAAAAACATAGAATAATGAGCCTATTAAGTAGTCGATTGGTTTCATAACGTCCTCAAAAAAATCTTAGCCATTATAACAAATTAAAATAAGACAAAGGACATTAGTCTATATTAAGGGCACTTCCGTCCCTTTAACTAACGTGTCCAATTTTTCAATAAATGTCCGTCATACATACGAATAGATAGTGATTATTTCCCAACAGTGTCAACGTGGTATGAGACGAGTAGATGGGCGTGCGCGTGGGTATCGGCACTGAACTTTGTAGAGGATGCCGTTAATTTGGTGCCAACCTATGTATAAGTACATACTGGCGCCGAAAGAGTAAAGGTCATGCTGTTTACTAAGTATTGTATGATTGGAATTAAAGAAAATCGTCATAATGTTAAATATAAATTTTGTTCATCGTAAGCGGTAATCAAAACTTTATACTCGTAGATTTGACTCATCTTCGATACGGGATTATAATGCAGATGATCACCTCTTGTTAATAGTGATATGAGTCTCCTTGTATGAAATACAGCTGTGTTAAATATCAATTTTATTAATCAAGGAAAGTGCATGAGTTTACCGCAATCGTTATTATACAATTATATTTGAAAAATAGACAAAAATTGTAAAGAATTTCAACAAACAAATCTACTTTACAATACTTGCCGATGACAGATCCAGAAAAGACAGCAATTTTCATTAATATTTTTTTTGGAATTAGTTTTCTGCCAAGTAACGTTTAATTCTGTTACTTATCTTCAAAAATACATTCTTGTAATAATACATTAAGTAAAAAATGCAACCACGAAATTCATGTTAATATATACAGCCTATCAGATGCTTTTCTTTTTCGGCTGATGGCCGCTATTAGCCCAAGGGCTTTTATAGTTTCACCGGCTTGAGAGGTGACCGAGCCCTTATGGCACTCAATCGAGATCTCTATATATGGGCAAGGGCTCCCGAGAGGGAGCCTCGGCTTGGACCGTTACCCTGTTTTGCGAGAGCGTCTGACTCGAGGGTGCCCGAAAGGGCCGAACCTCGGCTCGGTCAGTTGCTTCTCACAGAGGATTATCTAAATTAATCGGTATTATTATTAACTACATGTACCACCACTTCGGAATGCGTGGGCGCTGAAGAATGCATCAGATGCTTAGTTTCATTTGGCTTTGCTTAAAACGCAGTGTCGCAGTCTAGAACATTCATACAGCAAAACCCAGTCCCGAAAACGAACAAGATTCCTCGGGAAGCCCTCTCGGGCACCCTCGAGTCAAGCCAAAGCTCCTTCTCGGGAGTCCTTGTGCTGGTTACCCACTAATAGAGGTCTCGAGTGAGCGGCATAAGCGCTCGGTCACCTCTCAACCCGGCGAAACTGTAAAGCCCTCGGGCTAACGGCGGCCATCAGCCCGAGAAAAAATCAAAAATCCCTCGGGAACCGAACGGAAAACCCGCGACGTAGTAGCCAGACGGTACGTAATTTGACTGCTAGGCCAATTCAATAAAACAATAGTGTACAAATACCGTAAACAATGCCATGAGCAATGACGCAAGAATACCGTTTAAGGCGACGGCGCAGCTCGTGCCGGTAGTTTAGTATTCCAAAGGTGCTGCCTATGCTACTTAGTGCTCAATTAATTATTGTTACAACGTGAATAATGACGCTCTTGAGCAATTTTTGTTAAAAAAAAAACGAGATGGGAAGTGTAAAGTGATGTGATAATGAGAGACAACATTGGCCGAACTACGCTGCGGTTTCATAATGGCAACGGCATGAATGGGTCGGCTCGAACGTGGAAGCCAAGCCCTCATATAATAACAGCGTAACGCTGCTGCGTGTGCTTTCTCCTGGTGTGCGTAGGGATCTGGAGACGAGAGGGACGTCTTCAGTAGAGACAATGAGTTTAAGTCATAATTTTTTATAAGTAAATTGATTAAAATTAGTCCAAGTTCTACGTTCAAAGTTTATTTAACATTAGTTTTTTAGATACGTTATTAGTCAGTTAAATAAATATAAATGTATATTGTTATTACCAAAAGTGGTAAAAATGATAATTAACTATTAAATATAATTAACTACGAAATGCCACCAAACCACATTACTATATACTGTATACATCTAATTAACCTAATTACAAACCAATCGAGCAATATGTTCGTGCTTATTACCGCTGCCTACAATAGCCGGAAGAAACCAGGTGTAAAATATCGAACAGTATAACATTAGATCTTTTAGTACTGCTGTTTTTTTTACATACAAAACTACATGTAGTCAAGGTCGACACGATAGAAGAATCGAAAAAGTCGAAGAATTGAACCGGATTGAAATAATTGCTGTGTTCGTCTGGTGTGGGATACCAAACTCGACAACTTACTACTGGTGACGGAGTAGTTGTTTTTAGTCTTCGTGGCTGTAAACACATATGGATTATGACTCTTGTCCAAGATAGATCCTCTTATCATGGGCCGTAGAAATCAAAAACCGTAAGATGAACCGTGACATCATTTGTCGCCCCCTATTATCATGAAAAAAATACATCTCTAATGACGTAATATATATATATATTGATTTGAGAGTAACAAACGAGCACTCAGTTCTCCTGATGGTAAGTGATTCCTGTGGCCCATGACATCTATATTCATCATTAACAAGGAATCATAATGCAGATGCGTCATCACCCTTGAGGACTGAGATGGAATGCCTCGTCTCACCAGTAATAAAGGTCTAACCAGACGAAACACGGCACCACTATGCTACTATTTCGAGCTGATATTCTTTGAGGGCGTGGTCCTACCGCGGTCGAGCTGACCCTTAAAACACAGCTTAAAATATATGTTTTAATAATATAATTTTCTTGCTTTTAAGTTCAGCTTCATTCTATGCCCTTAATTTAGAACTAAATTAGTGCTTTTATTAAGACAGTTAATTTTTCCAAGGTCACAATAGCATCGGTCTGAGTGCGAGCTGCGACTCCATTGGGCTTTGCGGCTAATAATCGTGTGATTATACTCTGTGGGGTATGACATCAACTGGTGACGTCACCGGGCGTCGGCTGCCGGCGAAGGCCAACGCTAGCCGACCAGTTTTCACATGCACCTCCTCACTACGAGAATGTTTGCGAATATACATCGGATCGAATAACATTGTATTAATTAACCAGAGTAATCATCAACAATAATAATAAAAAAAAAGTTATCGTAACATTTGTTTGTGAATATAAATTCAATCAATAAGTTTGCTATAGGAACAACATTCGTACCGATCTTGTATATATGCCAGTCATTGAAAAGCATAAAAAGTGAATATTTTTTTTTCTTTTAGTTCATTTTGGTAAATGGCGAGATTAATTGGAATAGTTCTATATATTGTTCATTTAAAAATATTTAAGTGTAGACAATAACTCTCGTGGATTTGTAGACATGAAAGAACACACCGTGAACCGGTTATGAGGATCCGTGGAAATTTGTCACGTGAACTAGTAACTCAAGAATATTACAGAATTCATCCCGCGGCAGAGGACTTTGTTATCTGTCTATGTTAGGATATATGTACGTATATTATTAGTGTATCAATAAAGTTATACATATTTAAGTATCTTATTAACTTAGTACTAATACAATAATTCACCACAAATTGACCTTTTATATAATAAAAATAATGTCAATCCATATAACAAATGTAGAAAGATAAAAATCATTACAAATAAAAGATGCGAAAACGATTTGTTGTAAATTATTAATCATTATCTCGTACATACATGTAACAGATATATATTATTTATGTGTTATGAAAAGCATACACAATTTGTAATAGGACATCGGATTTACCAATTTTAATTACCTCGTAACGATATCATAATATATATATATATGTCTGAGCCAGACTTTTAGAGATCCAGAGACCCAGCTCCTGGTAGCGCGGCATTGTGCATATTTATGTTCTAAGAATGCTTGTAGGTATTAATAGAACGTAGTCATTACTTATATTAGGTATATTATAGTATTAACAGTGTCGTCGTTTATCATCGTAAATTTTAAATTTCACAAAAAAACAGCGATCTGCTAATTATATGAAACGTTAGTATTTCGATGAGTATTGTACGTTTATTTCTTTAACATTAACAAAACGAAAAGTTCTTAAGTTCCAACGAAGATAAGAGTCAGCATTGCACCGTGGCACGGCCACGCCCGCTGCATTCTAATGACGTGATCCACTTATTTAGGTCAATATAACAGACGTCCATAAAAATTATAAAACTACTTCGAGACGGCGATTCGTATTGTTCTAACTAATGGATTTAACAAACAGACAAACACAAGAAATTTATGTTAATATAAAAATCCATTATATTAGATAAAACAGTAACGAAAAAACATTGGTGATTAGCAATAACAACATGTGTTTGGGTCGTATTCTTGGAAAATATAACATTTGTTTACATTATTTAGAAGCTTTAATAATTAAAAAAAAAACTTATTACTCAGGGTTGTTTTTTTTTATTTGACAGTCAACCAGAAAATCAAGACGCATGGGTCGATTTTATGGCTCACGAATGTAGTTGAGGTTGATATCATCCATAAAGCAAAATTCATGAATGCAAATTTAATAAACGCAAAAACAAACATTACGTAATGTAAAATATGAAATAGATTTCACACCGTTTACTTTTTTGTAATGGCTGAAGGGCACTTTTAGCCCGACGGCTTTTGCCGCTTCACCGGGTTTAAAAGTGGGGTACTCGGCCGAGACCTTTATTGGCACAGGGGTTCCGGAGAGTGAGCCTCGGCCTGGATCATTACCCCGCGCGTGATGCAACTGACACGAGGGTGCCCGATGGCTGAACCTCGGCTTCTAACGAATTATACGGGCGCACAGTTCACCGAATAATGGAATCTACGTTCATTCTCGTATACGGGATTATATCCAGATACGTTAGACAGAATTCCTCGTCACCAGTAATAAGTTCTCGGGTTTCTATAATTCGCCGACGAAACAAAAAATTATTCATCGTCGTCCATCGTTATCTTCATCTCACTACATCCGTACAGCAACAATAGTATCGTGATTAGACAGACATAAGATACGTTGTACAGCGGAATCTGTAACGTTAGAAATCATTCTCTCTTTATGTGGAACGAATCAATATTTATTAAGCAAGCGGATACTGCGCTCTAACGATTTACTATCGACCAACCAACTCTGACGAGACATACGAAATTATTATGAATAAAAGAAACAGCATGTATAAATAAATCATGCTGCCGAGGCATAGGCCTTCTCTCTAGCGCGTGTTGGAGCGTAGTCTGCGGATTGGCGGACTTAACATTTGTTCGTCATTTAGATTTTTTACACATCCCTTTCACACGCAGGTTTCCTAATAATATTTTTCTTCATCGTCGAGGAGGAAATGAGCTCTGAAAATTGCAATTAACCATTTCGTTCGTGCCGATAACGGGTATCGAATTCGGCTTGCTCCCGTACCGTTAATTAAAAGCAAGACACATTCAGCTACCACGGCTCTTTCTGAGCGCAGATTTCCTCACGAAGGCAAAGATTATTTACCATGTAAAATTAACTTATGACTATTTTAATACGCACAATATTTTACAACAAAATAATCCAATGTTTTTGTCTAATAGAGGAATATTATTTTTTATTGTATTGAGGTACACATTACGAGCATGTACACAGTTCACATCGACGCCCATGGACAACCACAACACCAGAGAAACTGCAGAGCGTTGCCGTACTTTAAGAAAAGGATAGGCTCCCTTCACGAAGGAACCTAAGTCGTACTTTGGAAAAACCGCCGAGGACAGACCGTTCCACAAGGCAATTGTGCGGGGCAGAAAATTCCGCGGGAAGCGCACAGTAGAACGCTAGCCATTCACGCGGTGAGGATGGAATCTGGTGGTCTGTCGTGTCGTCCGACGATGGAACTCGGCGGCATGAATCGTTCCAAACAGCTTAAGTAAGTAAGCTTTAGCAAGTGATTTCTTCGGCACTTAATTGCCACATTAATCCTCGATAATGAATCATAATACAAGTGCGTTACCTCTGTAGACTAAGATAGAATACATCGTCACGAGTAATCTGGGTACATTCACAAGACAAAACATAGCGGCGTCATGCTGTTATTTCACGCTGGTATTCGGTGAGGTGCTGCCACGGTCGAGCCGACACATTCGTGCTACAACTGGTAACAAACTGCAGCATAACTATACAGCTCAGGCTCTAAATATGTCTAATAAATAACAATATTAATAAAGGTTTATTGACTCCAAAAAAACAATATACATAAATACGTTAAAAAAAAGTTCTAATGTCTAACGCAAATATTAATCGCATAAGATGCAACAAATGTAGGTTACATTCTTATTATTATCTTTATCGATATATATATATTTATATATCTATAAGTAGTAAAAGTGACTAAGCGTCCTTCCCCAGTCGCACGTCACATCAAAAAAAGTGTGAAAATCAAATGTAAAATGGGGAAATTATACAAAAACAATTCGTGATTATAAAAGTAAATCTATGTATGTACTGGAACAACAATAAAAATGAAATTACGTTTTAGTGACCGGTATTTGAATTTTCATTTAAGAGATGTTATGGTAGTCATGTGTTTATTGATTTTGTTACAACCATAGAATGTTTCCGAAAGAACTTTTACAAACTTCAGATGATAAAAGTTTGCGCAAGGGTATTGGTAAGTCGTAAATACGATAACAAATAGATAAGTGTTGTGCCAAAGGGCAGAGGCGCCACATTGAATAATTCATAAGCCATATCTTGATGGCAAAACGCTACGGTAAACAGTCACAGCAGTTGGTTTACTTTCAATAATATCCATAACTCGAAGTCGGAGAAAGTCCCAGTCCGAATGCTTACTTCCTTATTATATTTACCGTGTAGCACGCCAATTCATTACAAAGTAAAAGTGAAGAAACATCCTAATATATATATATATATATATACCTGACATTGTAAATCAACCCTTTTCTATACATCCTCGATAAAAAAATCATAATGCAAATAAAAATAAAAAAAAAACCCCTGAGAACAAAGAACGCCTCGTCACCTAGATAATGCCGTTTATTTTGTCCAGACGAAACACCGTAGCAATAAACTGATATTACATGAATAAGTGGTCCATATCCGATCAAGCAAAGCTATCCATGCATGCTACAGTTAAGTTATACTCGTTTATCCATTACTTACGTTAAAACAGTTGAAAGCCGCAGTAAATAAAACTCGTAAAATAAACATCTCAGTAATATACCGTATACCCAAATCCCTGACCTCGTTGTCGCGAGACGAACAAATGACCCGGAGCGCTACGAGCTTGTTAAGCATAAAAGCTGACCAATGTAGCATTAAAGTTGAAGGCTGCCTGTCGAAGCCCTATATTTGAGAAATATACTATGTAAGAAAAATGATACGCGACGGCCGCGTGGCATAAATGGTAGAGAGTATCTAGTACATCTCAGATCTTGGGTTTGGTTCCCAGTTTTGATTATATTCGAATGTGTTTACGTTGCAAGTATGTCCCGTGTTCACGACATTGCATATGGACCTGGCTGCACAAGCATTACACTACTAAGGGCTGATGAGAGAGCTGATACATAAACATCAACAAAATATTATCTTTAAAACTCTCTAAAACTAAACGATTAGTGTTTTGTGCACAAAAAAGGCAAATTAAATTATGTCGAATAATTTACATATCAATATCTTGTTACTTTATTACCTAAGGTACGATTTCCAGTGGATTTCGACCACAGCGATATCTTCCAGTTCTAACCAGATGTTTATGTTTATTATGATATTATCCTGCCACGCACAACTACTCTGCGGCATCAGCTGTCGCCAGCGGTATTTCCGACCCGATACGACCTTAGGAACCTTCAACAAAAGAGCCTACACCTTCCTTAAAGGCCGGCAACGCATGGGCGGCGGTAATCACTTACTACCATCGGGTGAGCTGCTTGCTCGTTTGCCACCTATTGTATAAAAAAAACCGATGACATCAACTGCGCAGGTTATATTCTAGTGCTGTAAATATTTGCGCAAATACAGAGACCCGTCGTCCCATATATAATATGTGTGCAACATGATCGGAGAAATGTTGGGAAGCAGTCTTATTTTATTACATTTAAACTCAAAAACGAGTAATTTGTGATGCATCCATACCGTTCCTCGGCAGTGAATCGAAATCGAATACGTGTGACGCATCAATAAGGCGCTCTAAGCATGCGAGTGAACAGTTATTATACTTACAATATACTTCAACTACGTCACAATTCATTCATAAACGAACCTAGTAGTAATAGTGGAGGGCCCAGCGGATTCCGTTAGTTAAAGGCTGGCAAATTGGTGCCCAACCAGCGGGAAATTGCTCTCGTGATTGAACGCGCCGTTCTGCTGATTACATGCATCGAATGATACCACGCTTGAGCGAGACGGATATATATATATAAACCTCTATATCAATGTTCATTATAGTATCTTATTTGGATTAGAATTAATTCTAATTCGCTAATACTATAATATTTTAGCGTTAGCGTTTATGACAAAAGTTTTATCTATACACATAACTAATTGTTCCGACTGACTGACTGATTCTTTAACGCGAGGCCTAAGCCGCTAGGGCTACAAACTTGAAATTTTTGGCATTTGATACCTTTTATAGTTGTAATTTTTTCAAAATTTTACCTCTAATAGTTTGGGTTGACGGTTTTCGTCTCTTTTAAAGGAGGAAGCATGAAATTCAATATGAAAGCTTTTATAAAGTTTAGGACAATATATTATAAAATAAGTTTACATCCAAGCTAAATAGATGGAGTTGTGCAATGTTTATGAACTCTTTCACATGCAAACTTAAATCGTTATATTTTATTTCGGATAAATAGATCCTTATTACAAATCTAAATCGTTCTAGTTTTCACGGTGGGTAGTAACTAATTTTATCATGGATGAATCGGATAGAACGGGGAAGGACTACCGCCCTCAGCGGACTACTACGAAATATTGCATCATAGCGCTGCTGTGTTTCGTATGGTATTTCGAATGCCCTTTGCCAATGATACTGCACCCAAGCCGTCCCTCACCATACTCAAATAAAAAGGTAAGGCCAATATAGTTAAGCCAGTTTGTTTTTAATGGAATATATATTACAGAGCTATATTTTTAATAAAATTAAGGGGTTGGCAAACAAGCACAAATGGGAACTGCCCGTTTGGTTGATGTGAAGTGATTCTTGCCCATAACATATATATCAGCATACTATTTTTTTTTTACTTTTTTTACTGAACTATAAGAAACCACAAGGCATTGTCAACCCTGGGTACCAATATTTAATACTCTACAACATTTTCCAAATATTTCTTATTCGTACATCAGATAGCATAAACTACAGTTAAATTAAGTCCACTATCACACGTGCATGCGACATATGGACTACAGATTATAAGCTTTGCAATTTATGCACACCATATGTTACGTACGCCAGAGAAATTATATCAAAGTGTGTACGGTTTGTACTCAAACTTATCTGAACATTTTCAGCTCGATTTACGTCATGGCTGTTTATAAATAAACGCAATTATATTTTGTGGTTTTGATAACATTTGAATCGTAACCATCACAACGCTCGTAGTGCATTGGTTTTACCTGGCTGCTGCATCGAGGGTCGTCGGTTCGAATTCCAACCGAGTAACAATATTAGAGTATCACAAATTATTGTTATTCGGGTCTGGCTGATTTGGCATGTGATTTTCCGATCTCATTGCACACAAATAACATTGTACTATAGCGGTGTTTTTTAACCACTGTGCCGTGGCACATTTGTGTGCCGCCAAATTTTAGAAATGTTATACACAAGGTAAAGCTACACTGCAGTATGTTCCTAGCTACAGAATGAATGGAACAACTCGACCGCGGTAGAACCACGCCCTCACAGAATACCTGCGTAAAATAGCAGCATAACGCTGATTGTATTTCGTCTAATGAGTGCAGGGATCCGAAGACCTTTATTACTGGTGACGACGTATTCCATCTCAGTCCTCAAGGGTGACAACACCATCTTGAAATCAAAAATCCGTCTTTGTCAAGGATGAATGTAGATGTGATGGGCCGCAATCACACACCATCAGGTGAACTGTGTGTGAGTTTGTTACTCTCAATGCAAAAAATAAATCTGTACCGTCAAATTTAGAAATTGTTAAGTGTGCCGCAACAACAAAAAGATTGTGAATCATTGTACTAGGGAATGCTGATGGCACTATAACTTATACTGAACACTTGATGTCGTCTGGTAATATCCAGAAGTTATCGCCGTGGTCGAAATACCACATATTATCACCGTGGTCGAAATACCAGATATTATCACTACCTACGCAAACGCTAAGAATGTTGTACAACGGTAAAAATAGCCCTTATTTTAAATAGGGGAGACGAGGGAAATATTTGTAAACAACTATGATCTTAAATTAAAAAAAAAAAACTTCCAATATAAAACCTAGAATTTAATATTAAAGACCTATGTTCATCAAACTCATTTATTTCAATAGCATAGCCACGTTGCAGTTTGTCTCTAGCTGCACAACGAATGGGTCGGCTGGACCGGGGAATGACGACGCCCTCACAGAATAACAGTGTAAAATAGCAGCATAACACTCCTATGTTTCGTCTGATGAGTATATGTCTCATCACCAGTAATAAGGGATCCTTTATGGTGATGAGTGTATCCCATATACTGGTGATGAGACATTACAGCCTCGGGAGTTGTCACCTCTGAGTCTGTAATGTGTCATCACCATGTAATGCGGTGCCCCGCATCTGCATTACGATACTTTATCAGGAACTGGGTGATTTTGCATTTCACCATAATGAAATAAAAAAAACATTATACAGAATTAAGTTATCTTTTAAATTTAAGTGTAGACGGTGAGAACGTCATGTCAACTGGTAGACTATTGTAGAATGGACGGTAGAAATTAGAATTCATTAAATTTAACACAAAATCTACCACGACAGGTCAAAGGATCGTTTTTTAAATTTCGTTTAAAATTTACTAAATACAACGTTATTAATTATTATATCGATTTTCCTTAGTATATATGTATACAATGGTTTATTTAATATTCTAACTATATATTTCAATATTAAATAATCTTGAAATGTTATCATCATTCTATATATAATAAAAATATAATTAATTTGACCGTTCAAGGTCGAAATATTTATTTGACCGATCATGGTGGATTTAAGTGTTAAATAGAACAAATATAATCTGTAATTTAAGAGCGATAAATGAATCTTTTTCTTGGGTGAACATGAAAACTTTCAACCCTCTAGTATAAGATATATAAAAATACATAAATAGTTATTTATATATATATAACTCTGTTTTTATTCTGTATGTACATGAACAAATAAGATATAAATACGAAATAATTTAAAAAAAAATACATAGACTGATTTTTAAAATACACCCACAGTGTATTGTGAAGTCATACAACAAACCCACGCGATGCAAGGAACGAAGTAACTTTGCACCGACCACGGTTGAAACATGGAAACCGGTTCTCGGGTGTCTTTATTTGAGAAGAATAATAAAAGCAAGTGGAGGAACCAAACATTATAACCGTCTATACAAATGTTTAGCGTTTAATTAGTAACTATCAGTATTTGTTGAATGACAAATTGGTACTATCATGTACCTTAAGTGTTATAATTTAATTTCGCCGTTAGTAGGACGTGATCAGTCCTAACTTAGTTACTTTTTAAGTTATTTCTATAGACGAGAACATAGTACTCATAAGATATTGTCAGGGACATCAGTTATAAATTTGCTGTAGTAAGAATAAGTCAGTACAATTACGAAATGAGCGTGTTGAGAATACAGTCCTTAGTGACAAGAAGAAAACCTTTCTATACGATAATGATAAATAAATGAATGATAAATGAAGATAAGTTTCAATATAAAATATATATAGAATATAGATGCTAAGATTTTAACAGTAGTATACCCAAGCTGCGGCTAGAAACTAGCTGCAGCAGGTGGGCTCAACCGGGAAAGGACAAGGCACTCACGGAGTACCAGTTTGACATAGCAGCATAACGCTGCTGTTTCTTATGGATAGTGGAGGGATCCGAAAACCAAATCACAGGTAACTGCTTAGTTGCTTCCTTACAACAACTAATTTTTTTATTACATTAAGAATAACAAACGAGCAGTTCACGTAATGTTAAGCGATTCCTGCGGTCCATGACACCTACATACACCCTTGACTCATAATGCAGATGCATTGTCTCCCTTGAGGACTGCGATGTAATGTCTCGTCGACAGTAATAAAGGTCTCCGGATCCCTACTACGCTCACCATCGAAACAAAGCAGCATTTCTTTTTCGGGCTGATGGCCGCTGTTAGCCCGAGGGCTTCTATAGTTTCACCGGGTTTTCAACAGCATTATTATGCTATCTTGCGTTACTATTTCCCTACCCCGGTCAAGCTGACCCATTCATTGTGCAGCTGCAACAAACTGCAGCGTAGCTCTATCATTGTAACAATTACGTTATTAACATCCATACTGATCACTGGACACACTGCACGAATATAACGGTATAATAATACATTAAAATACGTATTGATTCCAACGAATAGAACGAAGTCAACACTGTACTCATACTTTCCCATTGCATAATAAAATGTTTGTACGTACATACTGTTACACAGTGAGACTGTTACGTGTGGCGGCGAGTGCAAGACATGAACTGGATTGGAGGGCAACGACCCCGATAGAGCAGGATTCAGGACATCACCGGCGGAATAATAATCGCAGCCTCCAACGGTTCATTGAAATTTACCCGAATTGTGACCATTAAATCAATATCACCCATATTAATACCAATGAAATTACAGATAAAAAAATGTAATACTAAAAACCGGCTTGACCTGCTTTTAAAGAGTTGGTTTACTTCAAAAAAAAATTAAAAACTCCATCACCAATATTCTGTTTTAAAAGGAACTTCGATTCCTTTCTTGAAATAATCACATTTTGTAAATATTTCAAATAACTGTTTTTTTTTTAATAACGAATACTAACAGTATACAAGTAACATTAAGTAAAACTACTAACATTCCCGTAAACCATTCAAACTAAACTAAATTGCTTGTGCTAGGATAAAGTTCCCTACAATAGTAGAATGGCGAATTCGATCCTACCGCCTTATTTTTCCCAGACAGTTACCCTAATCAATTATAGGTTATTGTCGTTGATTCATCTTAATTTATAAAAAAAAATCATAATCTCTAAACGGACAAACTAGCAACAAGAATACATTACACGTGATGCAATATTTGCACATAAAATGATCACAAGATCGCTACATACGTGTACATTACGAAATCAATGTTAAACAATTGTTTTTCTACAATCTTATATGAAAGTAAGGGTGACAATCGAGCACACAACTACAAACACCTATATCTATCCTCAATAAAGATTCAAGATGCATCGTCAGTCCAAAGATCCGGATCCCTCGCTCGTCATAACAAAACATCCTTGCTATTTCACGTTAGTATTCTATGAAGGCACGGTCCATTCCTCGAGTCGACCCCTTCATGCTGCAGTGTCACTTTAAAACACTGTTAAAATATTGAACATGACATGTCAAAATATATAAGTAGAACGACCAAGACGCCAGTGTCTCGAAAATGCAATAATAAAACAGAACAGGGCTCCATTACAATGAAGCCCTGTTGCTAGCGACTTTAGAAAGGCTGGCCGCGTACCGCAGGGCTCTATTGTTAGCCCAATTAACGTCTGCTCGACCGTGAAAGGGCTATAGACATTTCTACATTTACGGTCTTGAGTATACATCGAACTCTCTTAACCGAGATTTCTCTAGAAACTATTAAAACTTTTTTTAGGTATCAATGCATATAGTGTACATTTATTGATACACGATGAATCCAATAATTAGGTTCTTTATATGAAACTAAGGGTGACAAATGAGCACACACATCACCTTATATGTATGATGCATTTTCACCTGACAATTGATATTATATATTAAATAATAAAAGCAGAGCAATTTATTTTTGTGTATCTCATTTTTATGTAAGGTTTTGATTTATATATCTTGGGTTATTGGAAATCAATATGGATTATGATACGAAATTTTGTTACAAACTAAGATAACCTCTCTCTTTTACACAAACGTTGATTATTCAATAAACCTTGCACAGCGGTTGAAAATGTTAAAATTAGAGTTCAATTTTGCAAACTTTTTTTAATAACGAATACTAACAGTATACAAGTAACATTAAGTAAAACTACTAACATTCCCGTAAACCATTCAAACTAAACTAAATTGCTTGTGCTAGGATAAAGTTCCCTACAATAGTAGAATGGCGAATTCGATCCTACCGCCTTAATTTTCCCAGACAGTTACCCTAATCAATTATAGGTTATTGTCGTTGATTCATCTTAATTTATAAAAAAAAATCATAATCTCTAAACGAACAAACTAGCAACAAGAATACATTACACGTGATGCAATATTTGCACATAAAATGATCACAAGATCGCTACATACGTGTACATTACGAAATCCAATGTTAAACAATTGTTTTTCTACAATCTTATATGAAAGTAAGGGTGACAATCGAGCACACAACTACAAACACCTATATCTATCCTCAATAAAGATTCAAGATGCATCGTCAGTCCAAAGATCCGGATCCCTCGCTCGTCATAACAAAACACCCTTGCTATTTCACGTTAGTATTCTATGAAGGCACGGTCCATTCCTCGAGTCGACCCCTTCATGCTGCAGTGTCACTTTAAAACACTGTTAAAATATTGAACATGACATGTCAAAATATATAAGTGGAACGACCAAGACGCCAGTGGCTCGAAAATGCAATAATAAAACAGAACAGGGCTCCATTACAATGAAGCCCTGTTGCTAGCGACTTTAGAAAGGCTGGCCGCGTACCGCAGGGCTCTATTGTTAGCCCAATTAACGTCTGCTCGACCGTGAAAGGGCTATAGACATTTCTACATTTACGGTCTTGAGTATACATCGAACTCTCTTAACCGAGATTTCTAGAAACTATTAAAACTTTTTAGGTATCAATGCATATAGTGTACATTTATTGATACACGATGAATCCAATAATTAGGTTCTTTATATGAAACTAAGGGTGACAAATGAGCACACACATCACCTTATATGTATGATGCATTTTCACCTGACAATTGATATTATATATTAAATAATAAAAGCAGAGCAATTTATTTTTGTGTATCTCATTTTTATGTAAGGTTTTGATTTATATATCTTGGGTTATTGGAAATCAATATGGATTATGATACGAAATTTTGTTACAAACTAAGATAACCTCTCTCTTTTTACACAAACGTTGTTTATTCAATAAACCTTGCACAGCGGTTGAAAATGTTAAAATTAGAGTTCAATTTTGCAAACTTTTTTTTAATAGATTTATAATATTATATTTTATTGTTATATATTTTAATTGGTATATTCGCGGGGAGTAAAGATTAAAATAAACAATCCGTCATGGAGATACTGCAGCTTACGTGAGTGTTTTATTTTTAAATAAAAATCGGCATTTAATAACTTTTTTCATAAACGTTTATAATTATATCGACAAAATATATTTTTTATATATATACTTAATCCTTCGACATTTGTTTATTTATTGCGTTACGGCATCGGTGCGTTTGTTTTAGCACTTATCGTTCTGTCTAGTCAGGGGATATTTTGGTAATATTCCTGCTTTAACTAGAACAATATATGCCGTATACTTTAATAGGTTGTTATTATCTTTAGAAAAATAGGTCCAGAAAATTTTGCAGTAGAGTAAATTTAAATTATAATACTGATAAATTCTTAAGTATAACCAAACTGTACCTACAATGACTACTATTAAGAAACTACAACTATAATATATTCGTATATTCGTAACCTTTCCTTAATAGCAAATAGCTATGAAAAGGTTTCTTTTTTTAAATTATATTTAATTAGATAGATTCAGTTCCAGCTAAGACCGCGACCCGAAAACCAAGTTTGTGAATTCGTTACTGATGTACTTCAGACCAGGACGGTTCGGTTATTACTAATTAGTACAGGCAATAACTGAAACCACCTTGTCCAGTTTAGTGGTTTCGATTATTCTTCGAATGAAGCAAAGTTGTAGGTTTATTTTTTTATTTATTTTTATTACATTGTGAGTTACAAACGAGGGAACCGTGTGCTGATGGTAATGATTACTGCGGTCTATGATCTACATTCATCCCTGACAAGGTATCATAGTGCAGATGCGTTGTCACTCTTGAGGAGTGAGATGGAATGCCTTGTCACCAGTAATTAAGGTCTCTGGATCCCTACACTCACCAGATGAAATACAGGAGCATTCTACGCTGGTATTCTATGAGGGCGTCCTACCCCAGTCGAGCTGACCCACTCATTCCGCAGCTAGAAACAAACTGCAGCGTAACTCTACCACAATAAATTTGTATATTTTGTTATCGAGTACATAACATTTTAAACCTGGAACAAAATAAAATGTATTCCCTAGCATAAAAATTAATGACAGACCAAGAAAAACAGCATAAAAAGCACAATTACATACATTGATGGAGACCGATCACTGCGGCCAGATTTTAAAAGTGATGAACCCGTTTTTACACAAACACCCCATCTCACCACAATTCTCTACCTCTTTCATTTTATCAATTCGGCAAGCTTTATTGAAACACATTAGTTTGGTACCTTCGCTGTTGCCGATACTAGACCGATGATTCTATATTTAGATGACTATAAAAAGTGGTTTGGATTCCGAGGGAATGAGTAAGAAGGCGCACGGAAAGTGGGCAAATTGAATTACCACCATACGTATCCATCCGGCTTCCGATTGAATGTTTCACGATATATGTATGTACATATGTTTTTCTTCAAGGAGTTTTTTATGCTGATATCGTAGCGTACACATTACAGAATGCAACCCTCAAACAATTCATTTAATAGAAATTAACTTTAAAATTTAATATATTATAAACAGTATATATACATTATTATATGACAATATTATGTCATTATATAACTTCCTTACAATGTATTAAAGTAGATAGGAAACTCGCATGTAAATAATGACTCACATATAGCCGAGGCTCGAAGGCGTGGCTATTATATAAAGATGTTCCTGGTATAAATAACACTAATTAGTTCGTACCGTGCCATATCAAAACCGTGTTTTACGAGACTTTTTTTATTAATTTATTAAATTAATTAGTACATTATATAAATAAGGGCAATATGTAGTGTTGTATTAAAACCGTGTTATACGAAATTTTATTCCAATGAAACATACAAATGAAAAAGTAAGTTTAAAGTTAACTTACTTTTTCATTTTAAGTTATAATTAAAAAAAATAATTAAATACAAAAATGTGATTTATTGTATTTTTTTTATAATTATTATTATAAATAGAAATGTCTGATTAGGATCACAAAATTAATTTTCATCATCATTCTCTTGTATCCGTCTGTTACGATTTTGTATTCAGTTTCAGAATTTCTCTACAAGACGCTAAAGAACCTTTGCAATTCTCTTTTAAATTTTCCGCCTCGCACTACTGAAGAATCTTTTCCAAAAATTAGTTCAAATTTTTTAACTAAAGCAATTCTTGCAGATCATATAAATTTTTTAAAGCAAGGCATTTCCGCTTTTCATACATTCAAATTCCGATTTTTTCTAATAAACAAAGTCTTCTAGTGAAATAAATTTTCGTTTAAATTTTTGCTTATTGATCTTTTCACACATTATCTAAATTTAGGGTCCAAAATTAGGTTTTCTACAAAGGTTCCAATTTAATTTTCGACATGCCTCAAATTAAAATTATTATGCATTATTTAAAAAAACTTTCAAAAAAACGTGTGAAAGTAAATAATATCACAATATATTTTTTTTCACTTTTCACTATTTACTTTCCATAAAAAAAATCAAGAAAAACTTAATCAACTTCAATACAAAAGCTCAATACGCATACTGTCAAAAAGAAAATTAGAGATTTTCTGTAACAAAAAAATTGGGAACGCAATTGAAAAAAAATCCAGTTAAGAATTCCCCTTATTGTACGAAAATGATATTCAACTTTTTAAAAACGTTTAATATTAAATTCAAGTATTTTACAAGTACCGTGTTATACGAGGGACGCCTGCACTTTGTCAGGAGAATTGCTTACCTGAAATAGAAATAGAATCGTTATTAATATAGATTAAGATATATAATAATTCAAAAATATTTTAGACTGATTATAACTCGCATCCTCGATGGGAAGGATGCGGGGGCCTGCTCCAGTGCCGTCCTTGCGATAATCGCCAATAAATTTCATTGCGACCATATTTGATACTATTGTGAAAGACTATTGTTTCATTGGTTTCAGCAGCCTTATTTAATCCGAGGCCTTTAACGTTGAAATTAAATTAAACTTACTACTATTAAAATTATTTGTTTTATCAATAATGGCAAAGTCAAAAAAAATTATTTAACAAGGAAATGTTAAAAAAGGGGCGTAAAAAATATAATGTATTATATTTTCAGTACGCGCACAAAAAAAAACAAATAAAGGCTAATTAATAAACAAAATAACCTGAGAAATTGCCATCGATATTATTATGCCATCAGTGTTTCTAACGGAAAAATTGAAAAAAATATTCTACTGATTTTCTAATGATTCCTTAGAGACAGTCTAGGGAATCATTAGAAACATTAATTTCTTTTTTCTACGATTATTCTCTTTTGATCACGTAACTGTTATACAGTAGAGTTGCTACCTTATTATGAGTGATAAAAACACAACATTTATAACTAATTAATAATAATATTATTAAAACTATTCAAAATATACGCGGGCACAGTTGTTCACTATAAAATCAATTTATATGACAGCTGAGTCGATACTCATATAGGTATATAGATGCTGTATAATTTAAAATACCGTTAATAATAATAAATCTGTCATGAGTAACTTATTACTAAAATATTAAATAAGATGACGACATTAAATCATTTATATATAAATATTGAAATTTATGAGGTCATAAGTTTTAGTAACAAGTCCACCTAAAACGTATTTGCTTTCAATAGCCAAAAATAACTATTTTACATTCATATTTACATATATATATATATATGTATATATAGTTGAATGTAAATTTCCTCGTTCACATATTATATCTAAGACTATATAAATATAAATATCGAAATCAGTTCAGCTATACATATAATAGTTAGATTTTAGCTACGGCATGAATGGGTCGGCTCGACCGGGAATGGACAAAGCACGGCGCTTTCACAAAATACCAGCTTAAAATAGCAGCGTAGAACTGCTGTATTTTCTATAGTGAATGTAGCGCGAACTGGAAACCGGAGCGAAAACGTATGTGCATCTTGAATCTTTATTGAGGATGGATACAGATGCTTATAAACCGCAGTAATTACTTTCCATATCAGGTATACTGTGTGCTCGTTTGTCACACTTAATCACATATAAAACACAAGCCTTAACGCATAGTCAAATATTCCAAAATATGAATAGTACGAGATTATTAGGAGACGTGGAGATTACGTCACATGTGAAGAACGTCCGAAAGTCAATTGGTGGGTCAAATGAGCGGACAGATAACTACGACCGAAACAATTGACTCAGCAGATAAGACGACCGAAGTTTTCACGTCCACAACGCATTTAAAGGCAGTTTGTTTTTATTTACGAGTTTGCTTAGTTTCTTATAATACATTTCTTTTATGAAATGGAAAGATTCACGAAGATACAGTTCATCTATGGACCAAGATACATATTCCAAAATCGTCCTTTTTTAATGACATATGATCACACAGTTAATGAGATGATAAGTGATGATTCCAGACCATAAAAATCTACACCCATCTGCAAATAAAATTGAAGATGCATAAGCGTTGTCATTCCCGAGAACTGAGAATGGAATGCCTCTAGATCCAAATCCCTAAACTCGCCTAACGGAATAGCTCAACCTCACGATGCTATTTTAACGTTGGTATTTGATAGAATATTGTTCACTAGCTTATAATCGACTCCGCGACGCGTATACGTCATTTGTAACGTGTGAACTGAGCTACTCGGTTGAACTTAGGTTTCAAAAGGATGGATGAATTTTTATCATTGATCTAAGAGCATATATGCCAGTTTCAGCCCAAACTATAAAATCCCAATATCTATCTATTACGTCTTATGTTTAAAATCGACATTAAATTGTAAAAAGTCAACCCGACATAAATATTGAATATTTTCAAATAAACTTAAGCAATATTTATTAAAATGTTAATAATAGGCAACTTTTAAGGACCTAAGTTCTACAGATGGTTATTTAAAGCTAGGTTATATCTATTAATGCAGTATATTCAAGAAGATTGAAGTATGAGCTACTCTTGACGACAGATTGCGTTCCAACTACAATGATTATGCACTTGGTATCTGTTACAAGGACTCTGGTAACTATCATAGAACCGAAGATGTCTCGTCACTTTAGTTAATATCATTATTGCGTATACCTTTGCAACGATGCACTAGTGGTGCACTGTGTGTTGCAGGTTTAGGGTTCGATTTCCAGTTGAGGGCAGTATGTGTGCAAATTGTCGGATTTCGGGTATGAGTGTGATTCTGACCAGAAGACGTCAATATCTTCGTATATTAAAAAGAGGATTATTCATTTTGTTTTTATATAACATTGAGAGTAACAATCGAGCACACAGTTCACTTTCTGGTAATTGATTCCTGCGACTCTATGACATCTATATTCAGCCTTGACAAGGAATCATAATGCGGATGGGTTGTCACCCATTGAGGACTGACATGGAACGCGTCGTCACCAGTAATTAAGGCCACTGGATCCCTACACTCACCAGCACAGCAGCTTTATCCTGCTACTTACTGCTGGTATACTGTGAGGGCATGGTCCTACACCGCTCGAGCTGACACATTCAATTACAGAAAGCACAATAAACATAGATGAACAGCAGGAGATATTTTAACAGTGGGTGAGCCAAGTATGGCTAGTTTTTAGTTGCAACATGACAGGGTCGGTTCGACCGGGTAAGAATTAGGCCTTCACAAAATCTCAATGTCCGCAGTCATGACTTACCACAACTTGAACTGTATGCCCGTTTGCCCCAATCCTAATATAATAAAAAATATATCTATTGATGTATTAGATATGTTCACATTGTATCATTCTGTGTCTAGTATCATTGAAGCCAAAGCCAAAGCAAAACATTTCATAGTCGTCCAGGGAGAGTTCATTACTTAGGCATGCGTGAAATAAAAATCGAACCTAAACACAATATTACACATTTAAATATAATTCTCTTGATACAAACATGATCTTTATGTCTCATTACTGTGTATTTTTTTTATATTAGCAGGAGAATCAACGAGTACACAGTTCACCTGACGGTAAATGTATCGGCGGAATATGACAAGACACGCACATTCATCTTCGATAAATAATAACATAGATGTCTAACAGTGATAGAGCTATGATGCAGTTTGCTTTTAGCTGCAGAATGAATGGGTCAGTTCGACCGGGTCAGGACCACGCTCTCACAGAATAACAGCGAAAAATAGCAGATTAATGCGTCTGGTGAGGCATTTCATCTCAGTCCTCAAGGCAACGCATCTGCTTTATGATTCCTTGTCATGGATGAATGTAGATGTCATGGGCCGCAGGAGTCACTTTCCATCAGGTGAACTGTGTGCTCGTTTGTTACTCTCAAAATAATTATAAAAAATGTCACTTATACTAGATTACGATATACCACGGATTACTAAAATGGAATGCCTCGTTACCAGTACCAGTCTTCCGTTTCTTTTTTCCACAACACAAAACATGGTAGCGCCAAGTTACTATTTTAGGCAGGTATTCCTAAAAGCGTGATCTTGCCCTCAGTCTCGCCCTAGGGCGTAGCTCTACCACGAAAGATATAGTAGTAGTTTAAATCATGACAACAATTACTCTTATTGTTATGTAACGTTTTATGCATGCGGTAATATAATTATTATGTTCATTATTGCGATGTATTATGAGCACTGACAATTTGCGAGTGACAGTTCCCATGATGTAAAAATCTCCCCTCATCTCAAAAAGTGGGGAAGGAATGGGGCAGAAGTCCGTATAACCCAGACACATTAAGAAACGTCAGTCGGATATATGTATGTTTTAATCTTGGAAAAAAAACTACTGAACATAATTATTTCTAGTTTTCACCAACATATTGGGACTTTAAAAAATTTATCAAAATTCAAAGAAAGCATAAACGATATCAGTGCAGTACTTTGAGATAAGGAGACAGATAGCATATCCAATTCTTCGACATGATTACACAACGATATAAAAATACTTTCCCGTTAAATGTTATATAGCTTTACTTTCTCTTAACTAATTTCTGGCTAATTAAACCAAAACTAAAGATATAAATATTTCTAGTTTAAATAGGGTCTTATTAATTATTTCATACAATATGGCTAAAGTGAAATTACATAGACAACTGCGTGAGTAATTCTCTTGAAATTTCTATTGGGATTGAACGAAACAAAAAACGGTATTTGCTGGAAAGGAAGCATCTTATCTTAGACTTCATGGGTGACAAGGCGAGGATAGATCTAGTTGGCATAGATCGTTCACCTTACTTAAAAATGTTTAATAATTAGTATGTATAATATTCTGGTATCGAAACAACTACACTGCACTTTGTTTCTAGCTGCCGAATGCATGGCTCAGCTAGTCCGGGGGTAGGACCATGATGCCCTCACAGGATACGAGAGTAAAATATCAGCATAATGCTGCTATTTCATATGGTGAGTGTAGGGATCCGGAGACTTTTATTACTGGTTCCATCGCCATTACTGGTGACGAGGCATTCTATCATAACCATCAAGGGTAATAACTCTTCTGCATTATGATTCCTTGTCAAGGATGAATGTAGATGTCATGGGCCGCAAGAATCACTTGCCATCAGGTGAACTATATAAAAAATAAATAAGCCATGAGTTACTATAAATAGAAGAGGAAACCAGAAAGTCATTGGTCCGATATAACTTACATAAGATGATCCAACGTACTAAGGCCATATTACAAAATCGATTTACTTTTCATTACAACGCGTTATCAACTTAAATAAAATATTATACATATAATAGATCTGATATCTACGTATACCCGTAAGGTTCAGCAATAAGTCGATACGTAAAGTAGCCAAAGACTTATTACTCAGCCAAATTCAAAATGGCCGAATTACATTCATATAAAAGATATAATTTGACATGAACAAATTGTTTGGTTAATACCATGAAGTAGGACGAGATATCGTAATCAATAAAGGAGTCAAAATATATTATATGCATCTCTTTTTCCCTTATCCTGTCATGCGCACACGCATTTTCACTGTGGACATTATTATCACCTTAAATATTATTTAATATTCATCCCGACCGTGACCCTCGCTGTTTATACACTACAGCTCACACCTAAACTCATCGACACTACAAGCGACTACGATAGTACGGATGAGCGAATATCATGCACTAATATCGGGTTAACATGTCTTTAGACTGAACTTGAACTGTTCAAGTTTAAAACTTCCTACACTGAGTGGTTGTTTTTCTTTTGATACGATAATTTACTAAATAATTATCGTTATTACACAATCAATGTTAAATGAGATAATAACTCGTTGTAACATAATGGGTGTATAATGAATGTAATTAAAAATTATTAATTTATTTTTAAAATATTTAGCGATTTTTTTTGCCATTATGCTATTAACCTCGCTAACATCCGGAATATTATTATTACTAACCACTCCAACTAAGCTAATGCTTGCGGTAGGAGATGGTTCACGCCGAATGGTGGATACGTACCACCACGACTTTTACAGACCGCCCCCAAAACCATTAGGCTAGTGACGCTTCTAAAATCTTTATTAAAATTGTATTTGCAGTTTTTATTATTAGAAAATAGCGGAGTTATTTTTTAACATTTAAGAGGTGAGAAACGATCAGCTCACAGTTCATCTTGTAGATTAGTTGTTCTGAACAATTATTGGTAATTGGAAATGAAGCCAAGCCGAAGGTAACCGGGGACCGGATTACACGTAACGGCGTATTCCAGCTTTTAAGGGCATTTTCAATGACTGATTGGCGGTATTAATGCATCTTGAATGTTTGTTGAGGATGTTATGGGCCGCTGCATGCACTAATCTGAACTGTGTGGTGCTTTCTCATATCCCCTATATTAAAAACAAACTAATTTTCTGATACTAACAACTCGCTACTACTCCGTAAGAAGACATTCTGCACACAAATAAGTAAATGAGAAGTAAGACTACGCGATGCAGGCCATAGGGTTTTAAAATATTTTTAATGAGTAAGATTTTTAAACGCGTTATCAACTTAAATAAAATATTATACATATAATAGATCTGATATCTACGTATACCCGTAAGGTTCAGCAATAAGTCGATACGTAAAGTAGCCAAAGACTTATTACTCCAGCCAAATTCAAAATGGCCGAATTACATTCATATAAAAGATATAATTTGACATGACCAAATTGTTTGGTTAATACCATGAAGTAGGACGAGATATCGTAATCAATAAAGGAGTCAAAATATATTATATGCATCTCTTTTTCCTTTATCCTGTCATGCGCACACGCATTTTCACTGTGGACATTATTATCACCTTAAATATTATTTAATATTCATCCCGACCGTGACCCTCGCTGTTTATACACTACAGCTCACACCTAAACTCATCGACACTACAAGCGACTACGATAGTACGGATGAGCGAATATCATGCACTAATATCGGGTTAACATGTCTTTAGACTGAACTTGAACTGTTCAAGTTTAAAACTTCCTACACTGAGTGGTTGTTTTTCTTTGATATGATAATTTACTAAATAATTATCGTTATTACACAATCAATGTTAAATGAGATAATAACTCGTTGTAACATAATGGGTGTATAATGAATGTAATTAAAAATTATTAATTTATTTTTAAAATATTTAGCGATTTTTTTGCCATTATGCTATTAACCTCGCTAACATCCGAATATTATTATTACTAACCACTCCAACTAAGCTAATGCTTGCGGTAGGAGATGGTTCACGCCGAATGGTGGATACGTACCACCACGACTTTTACAGACCGCCCCCAAAACCATTAGGCTAGTGACGCTTCTAAAATCTTTATTAAAATTGTATTTGCAGTTTTTATTATTAGAAAATAGCGGAGTTATTTTTTAACATTTAAGAGGTGAGAAACGATCAGCTCACAGTTCATCTTGTAGATTAGTTGTTCTGAACAATTATTGGTAATTGGAAATGAAGCCAAGCCGAAGGTAACCGGGGACCGGATTACACGTAACGGCGTATTCCAGCTTTTAAGGGCATTTTCAATGACTGATTGGCGGTATTAATGCATCTTGAATGTTTGTTGAGGATGTTATGGGCCGCTGCATGCACTAATCTGAACTGTGTGGTGCTTTCTCATATCCCCTATATTAAAAACAAACTAATTTTCTGATACTAACAACTCGCTACTACTCCGTAAGAAGACATTCTGCACACAAATAAGTAAATGAGAAGTAAGACTACGCGATGCAGGCCATAGGGTTTTAAATATTTTTAATGAGTAAGATTTTTTAACTTGTTTTCTTAGGCATGAAAAATAATAGGAATTTAAAGACTTCATCCACAGCTACATTGTATAAAGATTTTTTTACATTAATATAAAATTGCCTAAATTGCCTTAATCTTTGAAAACCTAATTACCCAATCATAAATAATTTGAAATCGAGAACCATCTATTAAAATGCACTTATAGTTAACGACTTAACATTGTAAAATTCATTACGGATCAATTGATGACGTCACATTATAACAACAATCGTAAAAAGGCACTGTTGCATGACATCATGCCACGATGAGATAATCGACCTCCATGCTCGCTAAGGAGACTTGTGAATGCGCTGGTCAAAAATTTTAGTCCACATACTCCTAAATAGGATAAATCTTTTGTTCTTATCATGGACGATTTAACAGAACACTTCACACCAGTCCATGATTACTTCATATCTGTACCAAAGGCCCTCCCACATCTTGATACGAAGGACAACTCCAAACTTGTGTTGTGTGAGTTCATCAAGCCTCTTTCTGAACCATGAGAACTCCATGTAATAGGGGTCGTCCCCTCTACTGGGTTTATCCGGTACAAAGCATTTAACCATAATCAAACGTTTTACTTAAGTTATCTAAATAATACAAACAACTCTTCTCTTTAAATTCCATTTTAAAGGTTATTAAAGTACATTGACATATAATAACATATACAATGACAATTATTTAAACTCAATAAACTATATCATCAGTTCAGATTCAATTATATAATAACCAATAAATCAACACATCCATATCAATAAGGAAGAACTTATCCTACTAGTTATAAGAGAGTAGGAACATAAACCAACCTCTACCACTAAAACTTCTGGTGGTATCCAAAAAGTAAAAACGCTATAACAATTCTGTGTATAAGACAAGACATAATCCTGTGCCGAACGGTGCCGACAGATCTGATACGGCTGCGCAAGTGACCTCGATTTGAGGGAGGGAGAAGGAAGGGGGAAGCATAGCTTGTAGCAGCTGACTAACTCCAAGTGCGTTGCTAAGTATGACTATACACAAATAGGTGCCCAACTTTACTTAGCCTTCCTAGAAACTATAGTTATACAGAGTATGAACATAAACCAACCTCGTGGCCACTGGTATCCAAAACGCAAAACCGCGCTATAACAAATCGGTATATAAATCCAGACATAACCCTATGCCGAACGGTGCCGACAGATCTGATACGGCTGCGCAAGTGACCTCGATATAAGGCGTGGAAGGGTAAGGGGGAGGGGGAGCATAGCTTGTAGCAGCTGACTAACTCCAAGTAGGTTGCTAAGTAGACTACCCACAAATAGCTGGCCAATTTTACTTAGCCCTTCCTAGAAACTAAAGGTCAAGTAAATACCGCATAATAGAGCATCATGTTTGACTTCAGCAACTTGCTTATTAAAAATTAAAACAGTTTACAGAACAAATTAAATCATATTAATAAAACAAATTAATATTGTAATTAATGAGGTAAAGGGAAAACATTTACGTAAAAATCACAGACAATTTACGAAGATTATTGACCTTAATTAAATAGTTATATATTGATTAGAATTAGATATAAACAATTAAAACGAAACAGCACACCCATTGTGAGAGAATCTGTTGGTAATTCCTGGCTCTGGTATGAAGAATCAAAACGGAAATAAAACCGGTATTTAAATATTAATGCCATTATAGATGTGATCGAACTATATAGGTTATAATTTTATGACTGATAAAAACATCTATATCTCTATGATAGTGACGAATACGGATTTCAAAAAGTAAAGTACAAACTTTCCGGAACGCTAAACGTAACGAAAAATGTCATCTTTGTAGGTCACTTGAGGGCGTGGAAATAATAGTCACGCCGACACAGAATCCAATAAAAAGTAAAAGAATATTTTATCGTTTCAACTCTCGATTGATTACACGTCTCAAATAAAAATTAATATCTGCCGATGTCCCAGTCCAACGCTGGCCTTTCAAACTTGCTAATTGTCGCTGAACTTGTGACACGACTCTTTTTGATTCCATAGTGGTTAAAACCGACAAAAACTTGAAAAAAAAAACCTTTTAAACGACATACCAATGCGATGTGAGGATTATCTCATCTCCACGCATCCAATACACGGGTCACACAGAACAGTTTGGAATGAATTTGGTAAAGGCTGGGACACACTAGACTACTAACACGGAACGAGTTGTTGTACACGAGCGCGCCGCGACACTAGTTCCACAGAGTGAGCCTCGCTCGGCCGCAATATCGATCGCGTTCCTGGCGCCGACGAGCCGCATATCCCTAGTGCACGCACGCCCCTCCCACTTCGCCCACCCTAATGTAGGGTGTATTACGCTTTTGATTAAGGTGTGATAAAATACAAAACTTATTTCTTTCTAAAAATAAAACTCCTTGTCAAGGATGAATGTAGATGTCATGGGCCCCAGAAATCACTTAACATCAGGTGAACTGTGTTCTCGTTTGTAACTCTCAATGAAATAAAAAAATATATATGATAATTCTATTCTTACTATTCGTCTATCATCAACAGTAGCTAACACATATGTGAAATTACGTAATCTTCCGATCGATAAATTAAGATGGGTTCTTTAAAAATTTAGGCTTGGATTCCGACACCCGACATCCCCTTCCTCCAAATCCAGTCGACCTTGTCCTACGAATACACCTCCGACCCCTTACACGCCCTAGACGGCGCCCAAGAAATCTGTCTAATGTATTAAGATTTATCAGGATGGTGAAGGAAATCGGGTTTGTGGGGAACAATAAAATTATTACCTTGAATGAGTGTCATAGTCATGGGGTGAAAATAGTATTAACATAACTCATAAACATTATGAGTTAAAAAGTATTTACAAAATCTCTAAAAAATATATATTAATTAAAAGAAATGTAAAAAATACTCAGCTTACCCACTCCAATTGTTATTTTATGGAAGTGTTTAAGCTAAATAGATAAATGCAGCTAATTGTTTATAGCAATCTTATAAACAAAAGTGGGGAAGACATAAAAGAAAAGTAAATATAAATAAAATAAATCTTAATAAGTATATAGTAATCTAACAAATAATACAAAAACAAATAGAGGGGGAACATCAAATTTTGCAAACTGAGCTATATTAGACACTGTTTATATAGAGCATAATTACTACTTAAGCTCAAATCCCTGAAAAAGCTGCATCTTATTCTTATTGCAGACAAGTAGCAATGCATATATTTGAAGTTGGCCATGTGATATCATTTTTTAGAGTATTTTGTATTATTTTAAGATATAATATTTTTTTTTTATTACATTGAGAGTAACAAACAAGCACACAGTTCACCTGATGGCAAGTGATGCCTGTGGCCCATAACATCTACATTCATCCTTGACAAGAAATCATATTGCAGATGTGTTGTTAACCTCGAGGATGGAGATGGTATGCCTCGTTACCAGTAATAAAGGTTGTTCAACTCTAAAGATTATAACATATATAACAAATAATAACTGTCTATAATAACAGACATAATTCTTTCCAATAAGAAATCATTAAGACAAAGAATAGCTTAATCTTTATAAGCTAATACTAATAATAGTAGTTAGTCAGAAAATTCCAGATGACTAATAATATAATGATTATGATGACATAAATAACTAATCATACACAAGTTTAAGAGAATTTAAGTGATTATCAAAGTAAAAGTCTTTTTAAAAAATTATTGACTAAGAACCAATATGTAACCAAAAATGAAAATAAATTTAGAGTCTTCGAAATAAAATTCGAGGAAATTGTAGTCATGCTAACTTTTATTGCACTGACTGACTAAAATTCACCAAATTAAACGATGATGAAAACAAAATCACACATTTAATTTATACTTTTATTCCAAAAATCATTCCAGTGAGGACATTGAAAGTGCTGCAGAGCAGGAAATAAAATAGAGTATTCCCACCTGACAGCCAACCTTCAGTAATTGCAGGGACAAACAAAATATAAAAACCCCAAAGTCAGATAATGACTGTTTTATTCGCTAATTAGCCTCCCATTGTTCTGAGAGAGAGCCACTAACTGCTTCTAAACAAATTGGACTTGTATATTCTCATTGTTCCAAATCACAGTTAAGTTTCAGACAAAAGCACTCTGTTGTTAGGCAAACCCACATGGTTGCAGAAAGAGGACATGATCCCGGAAAAATGTAACTTGCTTTTCTAGAAGTGCAGCAGAGCAGACCTTTGATACAATCTGTATAGAAAAATCTTTGTCATAATTCTGAGAGGTTTTATTAATTAGATCAATTTTTTGCAATGGTGTTGTTACAAATGGATTGTGCTTGGTTCTCATTGAAACCTCTGTTAATGTGTGTCTTTACATTTTCACTATCATTTTTCTAGACTGGCAATGAATGGGTTAAAAGGCTTGAAGTAATGTAATAAGTAATAAAAAATGGAAGATCAGTCAATTTATTTTTAGTAAATTCTCAAATTGGTTTTAATGTTTCACATGACGGTAAGTGATCCCTGCAATCAATGACACATATATACTCAATATAATCAAGGAATCATAATTTTAAAGTGAGGAATTGCCATGTCAATAATCACCAAGACATTATTATAATACAGTAACAAGATTGCTGATAGTAAATTAAATGACTAAATTTCATAAACTTGTATTATTTATATGCGTTATATAAAAAGATCTTTTATTTTCAAATGTATTATCTGTGCTTTTATTTTATTCAGATAATTAAAAATACAGGGTATGAAAAATTTTGTAATAAAAAGTTAAATTTCTAGGTTATTTTGAAAATTTTTTGTTATTGTAGTTAAAAATTATGTTATATGTATAAATGTTCACGTACATCAATCTCTCTTATTTTTACTTAAATGCTGTTCATGTACATCAATAACTCTTATTTTTAATTTCAAAATCTGAATTTTATAGAATTCTTTAAAAATACCTATGGCATATTTAAAACCACAATACTCAAATATTTAAAATAATTCATGTATTGAGGTGAGTTTGCATGACAAACTAGTTGGTTGACATATCTTAAGCTCTCTTGCATAATATTTCATGGATATATGATTACTCTAAATCTGCATTTACATTTATTTATAGCACTTATAGTAGACGTAAATTTAATAAAATATCTATAGAAACATCATCATCTCACATGTCCAACACTGCTGACCATGTCTCTCCCTCACAAATTGCCACAGAGAATGAAGAACATTAATGTTTTACAGAAAATTTACATTTCGGAGAAAGTATATAGACGAGTTACATAATTTAATTTTACCATCCACTTTGGAATCATCAAAATGCAGAGGGGAGAGGATATTTTTTGCATTAACGCAAAGTTTTATACTTCTTTGTCTTAATGTGAATAGGTACGGATCGGAATATTTTGACTCCAACAGTCTATCAGTCCAAGCACACCGTGGGTGTGTTGAAGAAAATAATAAATAGGTATTTGATGAGCTAGTGAGCTACTACCATCAAAGTCTACATCACCAGTTAACTGGGCTAAAAGGTGGGATTGTTGACAAGAACTTACTTGGGTTTTTAAAAAAGATACAAAATTATGAACTAACAAATAATATTGTGAGACATAGTATAAAGACATATAGAGGTATATTACAGATGATTAATAAGTATTATATATATAAAAATCTTTGTTAATAATACAAATGATCAGTTAGAAATTTGAATTCAAACAGGTTTAATCACATGAAAAACATGTGTTGGGCACATTGCAAGATAAAAACTGTATATGGTAAGACCTAATAAATAAAGACCACCATGAGTGTGCCACATGCAATGTTATAGACATGTAAGTGGTTTGTAAATAAAAGAAGTCTTTATAAAGATTACTTTAAATTCAGTTTTACATAAGATGTAGTTAAATACTGATCTGGATTATAGATACAGCTAAAATAATCTATGATTATTTATAAAAAACCCATAATTGTAGAACAGTTTCTTACATCACATATTAAGAAAACTAGAAAAATAATGTAATAGTTGTGTGTTACTGGACTACAAAATATGCTTTTATTTTTATTTATTACACATGATACTTTAGTGTTACTTAAATCAACATCTTTATAAATACTGGAATCAAGGTCACTTACAAACTTAAATGTAATTTTAACATTGTCAAAATAGTCCACACGATATTTTCTAAAGAAAGGTCACATATCATGGCTAGTGAAATTCAACAGTATATGTATTTGAAAAATAAAACACAATCCAACCCATCAAATTTATAAAATAAAGTGTAATACTTTGCAAGTACTTATGACATCATATATAATTTTATCACTCCTCCACTTTATTAAAGGTAGTAGATAGGTAAGTATAAGATGAGTTATTCATCTATTTACTCATTCATACAATTATGTGAATATTGTGAAATAAATAAATAATGAATATTAGTACTGCAAAACTGATTGCTTTATGAGATACCAAATTACAACCACTCAATGCTTAGTAACATGGCTGTCACGCCCCATTTGCAGTATAACCACTTATCTGATAAATAGCATTTGATAGATAATTATCCACAATGCTAACTACTTGGATCATATTATTAAGATAAATTGTTTAAATGTGACTTATACATTGCTTTATTTTCTAGCACCTGCAATTGATTTTGTATATGATTTAGGCTTACCAATTAATAAAGCCTTAATGGCCTTTTTATATAGTTTGGTTATACTACCTTTAGTATATTTATAGTAAATACACATATTAGATTTTTATTTTTTGCTATATGTCCAAGTGAATTGTATATTATTAATAAGTAATATGAACTTGTCGTTTAATCAATGCACTACATAAAATTATTCGTACTTACAAATGAGCGGCAATCTTTGATGAAAAACTATGGTACAAGGCCATAAAGTCAAAAGATCTAAATCTACTTAGAACCAGTACAGACGAAATCAAAACTGAATCTAATTGGCATTATTTTGCTTACAATCTCATCTTTATGAAAAATTAAGGTCGATGCTTAACTAAATTTCACACAAAATAACACACCTTTTTTATAGATGGACAGTACCTACTTACCCAAAATTATATTCACTTACACAATCACACTAGAAATCAATTCCTTAACTGACTTGCAGTTTATTAACATAACACGCACACTTTCAAGTTAAGAGCTCAGAAATAATCACTATTCATATATAAAAAGCCAAATTATCATCCGTGACTACGAGTACGATCAGACGTCGAAGGCGAGGCTAAAGATCGCCGCGAAAGCATCACCTTACCACCCATGTCATAGACTAAATAATAAATACGAATATATTTTTATGTATTCTACCTACAAAATAAGTTAAATGCATTTTTTTGATAAATATCAAGTGAGGCAATAGTTATTAGAGTAACATCATCTTAACACCATAACGAATAAAATATACTTAATTTTTTTTTAAAAACTCATTTCTTAATTTACCACAGTTTCATACTTTACACATTGTTCATACAGAGAATAGCTGAAAGCAATAGTTTTTCAAAACATCCAAACCTTGGATATTCTTATTATTTAATTAAAATATATTTTATTAACAAAAAGTAGGCATATATTTTTAAGGGTATAATTACTAAAAATATGTTAAATTTCTCTTCATTATGTTGCTTTTAGCAATTATGAAAGAAAAGTTGTATCTTGAATCTTAGGATTTATTAACAATTATCATCTGTTGAATTATCAAGTTTAATCTTTGACAATAATGATGTCATACACCGGCATAGAGTGTTGTTTTAGTCTATGATTCATAATACTTTCGTAATTTGTCACCTATATTATTGAAATATAATTCATGATAATCCATATATCATTATAAATGTATTTTATAATATCTTTATAATTTTTATTTATCGAGAGTTGAGTCTTTCTATGTGCTAGATTTTTATCACTGCCATCTACCGTTCTTTAGCTTCACTCACAGCGCCAGTATGCAGCAGCGGAAAGATGTGCAATCTTTTATTCATTTGAAGTAAAGTGTAGAGCTCTTGTGTGGAGTGTCTTAAACAGAAAAAATTGCCACCAAAATGTGTGTAAGGGGACACAATAATTGACCAGAATGGCGCTAGTATAGCTAGAGACCTGCAACTTATGATTATCGACGAAGTGAAGTATGTTAGGAAAGAAATAGCAAAAAAAGTTTTTTTTTATGAATTGAGTAGTTATCGTAAATAAATTACCAATTTAAAACGTTGTAAACTACATTATTCAAGTAGTGGATATTTACAACAACTTTTAAATATAGATGAGCAAAAATTCAAGTATTAGCACTTTCCCCGATGTTTCGCCCTCGTAACTACAACAACAATTTTAGTAATTTTACTCTTATTAGCATAATACACATAAGATCCATCTCCTTACTAATTACCATTACACCAAGTCACTCAAAATATTATCATAATAAGTTATTTCGTAGTAAGGGTCATCCAATACATATATACTTATTCAAGCATGTCAGTCTAGGTCAAGATTTGGTAAAATGGTGACCATCTTATTCGTTTTTTGGAACGTCTGTATTCCACACTTAATGCTATTGTTTTAAAAAACTTTTAACTATGGTGTTTTTATATTCTTTATCATATTATATAAGTCCAGCTGAATAATACTTTTCTCTAAGATTCTGCATCTTATCGTTCAAGTACACAGATTCTGATACAACTAAAATACATGTATCTGCTGTGACTCCTTTTTGAACGATAAAAATTGCATTCCTCCGCTTTACAAGTGCGCCATTAGCTCTCGTGTACTAGCTCCATGGGTGCTCTAAGCAAGATTAGGACTAAAATCTAATCTTAGAACTAACCAGTAAGTCATAGTAAAACTTATAGATTTCCGCTGAAATTCATTACATGCCGAATCAATAGTAGACGTAGGTGTAGAATAAATAAATCCATAAATACGGTAATCGAAACTTAAACGCGATAAAATCCATAAACTTAATTTTAATAAATATCTTTTGGAGATCGCCACATACCAAAAAAGGTAATTAAATCACTATAGGACGAATAGCGTTGTCGACGTTCAAAAGTTTATGGTCCCCCTACTTCCCGAACTTCTTTCGGTCTAAATTCTTACCTTGTATATTACAAGGTAAGAATTTAGGCTTATAAAATAAGATGGGAAAAAGCGGTTGCATTATATTTCCTTTAATTTTTTTTCTATAATTTATATAAATCAATCATTATTAACAATTTTTGAAGAACTTAATCTCAAATATTGTAATTCCAATATTGAAGTTATATAGTTAGGTAGTTCGTTACGAAGTAAGTAGGATCGCGTTTGCGACGAAACTTATTATGTTCTAGTGTCAACTCGAACCATCGTCGAAAGCCAATTATTATGTTGGTGGCGCATTAGGAAAAAAATAAACCTACATTGTCCTTTAGTAGTAATTTCTTTTATTAGGAATTAAACAAAAAGAAAAAAAATCATTCTTATGCTTAATATTATCACAATATACGTAATTTCTAAACATTAACATACATTCCCATTTAATGTATAGACGATTAAGGAAATGTTTTTTATTATAACGTCACTAATTTCGAGGTAGCGCTAGTGATTTTGACAGAAATATTCAATTGAAGATACCTCGCACTGAAAAAAAAATACTACCTATATTTTTATTTTCTTAGTTGCATATGTTACGACAAATATTAATACGTTTATGTTTTCTGAATATCAAACTTTTTTTTAATACATTTGCTATCGCTGCTCTTTTTGCATCGTACGACGATTAAAGTTAAGAGGCCATACAATTGGTGTAGAAAAATCAAAAATACACAATTCCTAAATGTTTGATGTCATTAACTAATAACCAAACATAACCTCCAACTCAAACATTCCAAGTTAATAATATTGTTTTGTATATTATAATAAAACAAATTTAATTTATATTTATGGAACTTAACGTTAGTATACAGTAAAATACAAATTTAATTATGTAATGCAAAAAGTATATGTATAAATGTCCCCTTTACTTTTTATAGCTTTTTTATTTTACTTTATCCGCTCCGAATTTGTTTTTACTATATGAAAAAAATATATTATTTATAAGAACACAACCCACTAGCACACGGTTAAAAAGGGATGCGATAAATTAGTCATCTATTGCCGATTATTTTGTTAATCCCAGTTCACAACAAATTGGTGAACCGTAGTGCTAAAAATCTCAAAGTACATAAATGGAGTTAAGGCCATAAGAAAGAAGAAAAAAATAAGGGCAATGCGTTGTAATCCTCTCGTTTGTGAAGCAGCCATTCATTGATTAAAAACTATACCCTTTTTTACACCTAACTTAATAAAAATATTAGAATCGTAACATATACAATAGTAGGTACCAAATCTTTAATATTCTACGTAAACATAATCTTATGTTGAGCACTAACACATTTTAATATTTTTCAAAAGCACCACCTCAAATGACGAATATTTAAACTACGAAATAAATAAATCACAAACTAAATAATAGCTATATTCAATTTGACAGTCTTCTTGCAAAACATACTGAGTGATATTTCATAAGTCGTATCCTAATTATTTTAAAAAATGCAATTTTATAATATACACCTATGGAGTTTTAATAAAAATATTAAGAATGAAACATCTTCCGAAGTATATTTTGGAAGGAAACTGAAAGAAATAATTGTTAATAAAATGAATTCTAAAACGCGGCAAGGCGGCAACTAGTGTTGTCTCAACACTACCAATTACGATTAATTTATTATAAGTCGTTTCTGGATCGTAAGTATTTCGATAGTGATTCCTGATTATAAATATGAATAATTATATCTCTCCATAGGATTATATTATAAATTATTACCGCTACATTTATATATACACATAATTAGGATATTCATGATAACACCAATTTGTTGATGGCTATATTTTTGTTTTCTCGATTTTTATAATTGTACACGGCGTCAGAAGAGGTAATTATAATAATAATGTATTAAAAAATTATATTCATTACGTATTTCTTGTACGTGCATCGAATCTCAACAGAAAAATAAATATTGTGAAATTATATCTTAAAATAATTCTAATGTTTTTACTAATAGAGCACCTACACTTATGCACCTGGCCGAATGTAATTTATATCGATCTTCAGAGACTGATTATCACATCTAAATGGCATCTTTGAATTTATATAGTTTTATGAGCCGCAAAATCCACTGACAGATCGACAGTGATGACGATTTATAAAATCTAACATGGACTTTCTTTCAAGATCGATGTGAATTACATTTGGTCGGGTATTTTACATAGTAACAATTGTCTAGTCTCAATTATTCGTCTTCCTAAAAAACAAAGGAATATATTTTTTTTAAAATAAAGGTTGTTATTAAAATATTAGAGATAGTTTGTGTAAATTTCAAAATGTCTGCAATATAATTTGTCAAATTCAAAACGCCGTATTAAAACAAATCTAACAAGGTAATAATATGACCGAGTGTGTGAACTGCGAATTTGCTGAGAAAATAAAAAATAGATCAATTTATGATGCTTTTGCTTCATAAATGAGACACAATAACCAAACAAATCCTTATTTTTTAAAATAAAATTGTGCCATATAAATAAATATTTATGCTATAATTATTAATTTGACTGAATGATAAATCGATGGCAACCTTTGCGCAACTGTGTCGTAATAAATCTATAACGCGGATGGATGTTAAATCTATATTATACTTTAATTCAGGTTTCAAGGTAACATGATTTAAAATGCCCTAGCATATGGCCAGTTATTGCTAGACGACGAATGATGATCTAAATATGGGCTGTCAGTTAGCAGCAATTTGCTCCCACTCAATCCAGAACTGGAACTTTCGCTGGAAGAAAATAAGCTCTTACTACCAGTGTAAAACGAGAGGGACGTATGGAGCGGTTCGCGAATTATTCGCCGTCTGGCTCGCACCAATGAAGCAAACGCTACTGCTATAGCGCAGAGGAATATGAGCCCTAAAACACAAAAAGCAAGAGCCATTTTCCCTGGTGATAAACATATTGTTTTGTCTCCCGGAGAGAAGCCTCGAACGAATTCATCCTTTTCCCCTTCTATTCTTCTTGAACCTGCAAAAGCAAAATGGTTGTTTATCCCATCATTTTCTCATTATTAGACATGTTCCAAATGAGAAATTTAAAATGTTTAAATTTCATTAAAGTAAAGGGACCGAAAGTATTCACGAAAATGGTGCTTATTAAATAGTTTTTTTGAAAATTAATAATAAGATATTTTCACTATTAATTTCATGTTAATTTAACCTTAATATAACATTTTTCTTAATTTTACTTCGTTTTAGGCCATTATCGATATCCCTTATGTCAAATTCAAAATATTCTAATTGAGTTCTGTTAACTTTTACTATGCTCCTTTTGTTGTTGATTGTATATATTTTTTCTTATATTTATTCTATTAATTACATTTATTTAATTTTACGCTTTCCTTTCCTTCCCTGCTATTTCCCTTTTTCTTCTCTATACCAGATTGGATATGCTACACCTATTTAATTTGTATCCCTGTAGAGTTTAAAGATTAGGGTAACTAGGCAATACCCAGTAATGGGACAAATATATAGCATTACTTTTTTAGACGTATCTTTCGAATAAGCTATAGCCTGACTCACCTCTGATTGAAGCTTCATCTTCCAACTCAATATTCGGGGCCAACACTTCTATACTATTATACACCTCTAATCTATCGATGACCAATCCCCTAGCATCTTTGTCCAACCTCGCCTTTCTTAGTAACCCGTCCCTCGTCTGCTGCGGTCTTCGTAGTGCTTTACAATCAACTTTCGGGCAATTCCCTTTGCACAGTTCGACGCCACAAGTTAGATGAAGCTTCGCTCGGTCAGGGAATTTGAACGCAGCGAAAGTGACCACAGCGTGTTGGTAGGTCATGATGTTCTTGAACATATAGTCCGGATCGTTTTTTATCAGCTTCATGTTTGTGGTTTCGTCGATGTTCTGCTGAGGATCCACTGGTTTCAGTTCGGAGATGTCAACTTCTGGACCGCGGTGTTTGTGCTCGTGTATGGTAGGGCCGCTGAAGATTGATTCGTCAATGGGGCAGCCGGCCTCGTCTAGAAGCTTCTGCGACGCTTCGCCCAGGCCGTCGTGTGCGACGCAGTTTGTTACGCGGAGGCCAACGCCTACTGTAATTTAAAAAAAACGAAATAAATAAATTAACTGCCTAACTTCACCCTTTATCTTATTTTCGTTCTTAACTAATAACCGCTTATGACTACTTATTAGTCAATACAGATAGAAGCGTCCCTGGAGTTTCTTGCGCCACTTCTCCTCCAACGCCAGCGCATTCCGAACTGGTGATACAGATAGATACTTATAATAATTTAGATAATCCGTAGTCAGAAGCTACTGACCAAGCCGAGGTTCGACCCTCTCGGGCACCCTTGAGTCAGTCGCGCTCGCGCAACAAGGTTACATTAGTCCAAGCCGAGGCTCTTGTGCTGGTTACCCACTAATAAAGGTCTCAGCTAAGCGCCATAAGCGCTCGGTCACCTTTCAACCACGTGAAACTGTAAAAGTCCTTACCCCTCTTTCATTTTATTTTAATCTCTTGAGATCTGGGTTTAATCCTGAGTATAAGGCAAATTATATCATTTTATATATAAATTAATAGCTGAGCCTTTGCACTCGAATGTCGCCGCTCAGACGACATCATAAGGTAAGTAGCAGATAACCTTTCCGTTGTCGCCGCTAAGGCGACATAACAATCTCTTAACATTCAATTTTTTTTCCGTGTATTCCATTATTCAAAAGTAATTTCAAAAACTGTACACTTTTTTCAATAAAAGCACCATTTTCAAGCTTCTATGAAGGTCGCGTTCGTGTAAACTTCTTCTAGGTAGTGGTAGTGTTGTTTGTAAAAATTAGTCTGGAAGTTGTTAGCCCATATTAAAAATCGTTTCGAGTGAAAAATCAATACCAATTTGATATAGTATATATCCATTGCAAATATTTTTACATTAAAATCAATTTTAGAAAACAAGAAATAAAAGTTTTTGTTGTCCATGTGAAGTTGTACTCACCGGGCAACGTACACTGTATGAGCAGTCTGGTGGGCTGGCCCACTTCAACGGAAGCTGGCTCCGTAGCGGCTGCGGTGGGCGCCAGTTCCATCCAGGCTCGCGCTGACTGAAGCAGTAACTCCCTCTGCTCTAACTCCGCTGGGTTTACGAAGCCCTGGCGGTTGCGACCCGTTCTGTTTAAAAATACACGTTTCACAGTATACCGGCATGATATGATCTTAACACGGCACGAAGACACGTCACATATGCGCAAAGTGAGCTACATGCCTACAAGTGATCTCGTGTAGTAGATGTCTAGAAAGGCACTTCGTTTCGTAGAAGAACCCAAAGCATAGCATAGCTACTGAAGTAGATAAAAACCCATCCAAAAGAAACCCACATGGCCTCTTGAGAGGACCATGTAGGTTTTTTATAGATTCTATGATTTTTTTACCTTGTACCATAATGACACCATTTTTACAGTGGTAGAGGTACACTGCAGTTTGTTTCTAGGTGCAGAATGAATGGGATAGGCCGGCCGGGGTAGGACCACGCCCTCACAGAATACCATCGTAAAATAGCAGCATAATGCTACTGTGTCTCTTCTGGTGAGTGTAGGGATCCGGAGACCTTTATTACTGGTGACTAGGCATTCCATCTCAGTCCTGCGTCTTGCGAAGGGTGACAACGCATCTGGATTATGATTACTTGTCAAGGATGAATGTAGATGTCATGGGCCGCTGGAATCACTTACTGTATGCTAGTTTATTACTCCAAATGTAATGTAATAAAAAAAAAATTATAAAATAAAGTAAAAAATCGTTCACTACATTCTTGATAACGAAGGAAATACGAGTATGTAGGCTGATACGAGAATGAATGGCGTCCACGGATCTAGTGACCGTCATCATAAACACGGTGGACATTTAGAAAAAAGTCCTATCATTAAATAAAAATATGATAAAAACCAATGAACATAATTAAAAAAAACCTTGCGATCATATTTACCTAACTCTTTTAGCTTCTTGTCCAACCATTTCTCGTAATTTCGTCTTGATAACACCTTCGAGAGCCGAGCTGTGGATACTCACCGCGCGTGGTTGTAATTTACACCTGGAATCGTTGGACGATCCAATATAATCGAGTAATAATCGTTATAAATTTCACAAAATTATAGCCTGCTGTAATTGAACAATTTAATGAAAAAGAAAAAAGAGTGTAAAATGGAAAATATAACGATATAAAACGTTATAATTGTACATATGGGATAACATAACATTTTACTTATTAGTAAAAATCACAAGCAATAATTTAACGCAAAGGGGTTAATACGAAGAAGATTTAGTTCTAATCAACTAAGGACTCAACTAAACTAAATTTAATAGGTATGAGCGTGCAATAATTTTAGTTCATCTACTTTTATGATGGTAAATCATTACTTGACATATGGTTGGTAATACCCTATCGATCCTAATGTTTTTAGAAAAGCAAAATGGCATTATATTAAAGTGTCCGACGCCAGTTAGTAAGTATAAATTTAGCTTTACACACCTCACCATTAGTTCCTGGTCAGATGATTGCTGCAGTTGGCGATCCATTTGTATGACCAGCTCTACGGTATAGTACAGGTCTTCGTTGTCGTTGGGTTCCTCCACAGTCGAGTTTACAGTGGACGTACGAACACCGCAGGCGTTTGAAGGCAGATGCAGTGAAACCTCTTTTTGTGACTTTCCTAAAATATTCGTT
This sequence comes from Teinopalpus imperialis, assembly GCA_029286865.1. Classification (NCBI taxonomy): domain Eukaryota; kingdom Metazoa; phylum Arthropoda; class Insecta; order Lepidoptera; family Papilionidae; genus Teinopalpus; species Teinopalpus imperialis. Next base: position 5,649,313 of record JAGSMU010000036.1, on the reverse strand, counting down.
TGTAGTTTTGATTAATTATTATAATAAATTTGTACTTAGAATAACAACACAAATAACCTACTAAAACCATGAAAAACAGTTCTTACCATAAATAGAGCAACTACTGTACGATTTACGGCGTTAAAAGTGTTTTTAAAAGTTAAATCTGTTTGAACTAAATGAATTTAAAATAAGTTGTGCTGTATCTTACGTACATAAAACATAATATTATAATAACATATACATTGAACTTATCTATGAATAAAAATATTATATATTCTTTCCAAAGTAATTATAAATATTTAGGGTAGTATCCTTCTACTTATTACCGTAGTGAGACTAAAATCTTTAATACAAACTAAGATCTGCAGTCTAACTACATCTTAGACTGCAGATCTTAGCTCGGATCAACAACTTTACGTGTCCTTCAAAAGACTAGCTAACAGTTGTACATTCCACTAATAATAACTCAACCAAATAGACTGGAACAAACGTTGTTTAATCTAGCAGACGTGTGTGTGGTCAAACTCCCCGAAAGAATTAATTTGAATTTGAGAATAAAAACTACACTACACTACAGGTATCAAGATATCTCACCTTGCACACGGCATTCTCTAGAGAAGTCCTTGCTGAAGATCAGACCTTTGAAGGGTTGCTCCATGGTAATGTGCACAGCCACGGAGTTCTTATCGCATGTTGTCGATACGTCGATGACCCTATTGGGGCGACACTGCACTCGGACCGTAGCCAACAGGAATATTAAAGCAACACGCCACATGACGATGGAACCTGAAAAAAAAGGTCACATCGAATTTAATTATGATTTTATTTATTTCATCTACTTTTTTAAATACCATTGAACTAGTATTTTGTAAATACGTATTGGTGGTATTATATAGACATAAAAAATGTCTTTTTTGAATTATAAATATTTATTTAAAACTTCTGAGGTGGCAGAATTTAGAAATGTGTCATTGTTGAGGCAGCGTTATACTGGTACTGGTAGTATAGGGTACTTATTTTTTAACAGGAAGCGATAGTAACTAGATAAATAAAGAATAATTATATTAATAAAGTAAGGAAGCTAAGCGCTAAGGAGTATTACCAATCAAAAAAAAGTTCGTGATCCAATTTTACTGGCTTAGTACTAATACTAATAATACTAATACCTAGTAGTTATAGGATGGAATCACCTACTTCCTTTGGGGTAAATGAACTTGTAATTAAAACGTAGATGGGTGTTGCTATCCGTTTAAGAAAAAAAAACCTAAACACATTTTGTTTTATTTTTAATTTTAATTTCATATTCATTCAAAGCTCGGTTTTATAGAAATCATCAACCATTATCTAATTCCAATATATGCTGTTTCTAGTCTTAAAGATTCGAATATAATGAATGGATGAATCACAACAATATAAAACATTTTATTTGAATAGCAACAGAATGATTCGATACAGTCACTGCGGTCAACTTCGCGGTCAAAGAGACGGCAATAGAGGCAATTTAAACAATTTTGCCGCACATTCATCAAAGAGTATTGGTATCTAATGAATAGTATCGTTGAAGGACTAGGCTTCAAACAATTTTATCTAAGATGTTATAAAAACAACCTATCACAGTGTAGGACGTTTTTATATTAGATGAGCGTGTAAGAGCAGTTTGTTTCTAACTGCAGAATGAATGGGTCAGCTCGACCACGCCCTCACAGAATAGCAGCGTAAAATAGTAGCATAATGCTGCTGTGTTTCGTCTGGTGAGCGAAGGGATCCGCTACCTTTACTACTGGCGACGTGGCATTATATCTCAGTGCTAAAGGGTGACAATGCATTTGAATTATGTTTCCTTGTCAACATTATGATTCCTTGTCAAGGATGAATATAGATGTCATGGGCTGCAGGAATCACTTGCTATGTGAGGTGTGTGCTCGTTTGTTACTCTCAATGCAATAAAAGATTAGCAAGTTTGGAAGTTTGTAGAGAGTAAATGGATCGAGATAGCTAAGGATCGTGCTTCGTTGCAATCTTTATCTACATCTATTAATAGGTTGTGATGATGATGTCGATAATAATTTTTTTTAAGCCTTTTATGGTAATTAAAGAACTTGTATTGTATTTCCTTATTAAGTCTTTCCCAATATTGAGAAATCCGTTGCGATTAGATAGAATCATAAGACGATCTGAGTTTACCTACAAAATAGGCAAAATCCCAGTATCGAAAATGGTTTGTTAATGTATATAAACCTAAATCATAATAAAATGTATTAGAGTATATCTCAATAATCTTATCTATGACCATCAGGGTGACAAACGGTCTCAACAACACAACCACATTAATTTTGTTCAAGGAATCAAAACGCGTTGAGGCAAGACCATTAATACGAAAGTAACTTCCACTTTTGTTAAGCTACACTGCACTCCGATTTTATCTGCTGCATGAATGTATTCGTTCGATCCGGTAATGACCACCTCCTTATAGAATACCAGCATGAAATTTAATGGCAGAACGACGCTGCTGTGTTTCGTATGATGAGTGTGAGTAACCGAAAGCCTGATTACAGGAAACGAGGCATTCCATTAGTGTCTTCAGTGATGAATGTATGAATCGATAAAAGTGTCTTGAATCTTTGTCGACGACAGTTATGTTTATATACCGCATTCATAGCTTAATATCAGGATTAACATTAGTAGATCAGATTTAACAGTGGAAGAACTACGCTGTAGTTTGCTTCTAGCTGCAGAATGAATGGGTCAGCTCGACCGGGGAAGGACCACGCCCTCGGAGAATATTAACGTGTAATAGGAGCATAATGGTGCTGTGTTTCGTCTAGCGGGTGTAGGGAACCGGATACCTATATTACTGGTGACGAGGCGTTCAATCTCATTCCTCAAAGTTAATAAAAATAAAAAAAGTAATAATAATAAAAATACTGTTTGCTCGTTTGTCGTCCTTATTTACATAAAAATAACTCCATAAACTGAAGACGGGTGAGGGAACGAATTTGACAGTTATAATTATATATATGACATATCTAGTATCGCATAAATATTGTCTTTCGGCATAAAAAATATTCCACTCACCTAAATTATCTCAAAGTTATTATTTAACACTGGTATTCTGAATACTAATAAATTCTTATTACTTTTATAGTTAAAATATTGATGACAATTTAACCTTTACTTTTTACCGCAAAATCGTTCTTTGTCGGCGTATAATAAAACCGTTTTAGGGTCTTTTTAAACATTGCAAAATAATGGTGGTATGCGGATACCAAGGCCTCTTTATTTCTCATTTACCGTTATATTTTCGTTTCTCGTGAACAATCTCTGATATTCCACTTCGATTAGCGTCGTTTGTAAGACAATTAAACGTTTATCTTCCTCGCAAAACTTAAAATTTAGGCCTCCGTATCTATCTGGTAACTGATAAATCGTACTTTTCAGTTTAACCTTTTTAAATAATGCTATAAATGAATTAAGTTTACGATCTTGTTTCCAAATTGTTTCAATTATTTATGAACGTAATATTTATATTTTGTGTCTCTTACTTAAAATAAATTTAATTCTATATCTGTAATTATTTGTATTAAATTTCCTTAAATCGTATGACGACTGCTTACATAATGTTAATGTATGTATATATATATATATATATATATATATATATATATATATATATATATATATATTATATATATATATATATATATGTATATATATATATATGTATGGATATGTAACATCTCATTTACTTAATGTCATAGCAACTTTATTGTCTTAAAACTTATACATGTATTTGAATATTTTTAGTCATGAAAGTGATATACTTTATCCATATAGAAGTAATATATCATAAAGATGAAGTAATTTATCTTTATGATATATTACTTCATTTTTAAATAAAAAAAATCAAAATAAAAACATAACGTGCGAACAATTGCTATTTCATTTTATTAGGTGCTTCAGTGCTAACAATCATAGACATGATTTTTACACATTTCAAAAATTGAAAAAACATTTTAGGACCGTGGCATAATTTGTTAAACTGGGTATTGGTTGGGTTGATTGCACAGTAAAATGCGTACAATTTTGCAAATTAAATAGTAGTATATAAGTACTGTTTCCGCTTCTTAAGTCAGAGAAATTGGACACCTAATTATCCCAAACTATATTTTTTTATTTATATTTTTTTTAGTGAAGGAGATTATTCTGTATGGACATGCAATATTTTAGTTTACTCCATTTTAAAACCGACTAAACAAGCCGGGTTCAAAGGTTCGGGTATATATATACATATATACCCGAACCCGCAAGGCCTCAAAGTTAAAGAATTTGGCAGGGCGTGGCATCGATTAAATGAAATTAATACTCTTTTGTTTTTTTATTATTATTACAAATATACACTACTAGCCCACACACATTTTTATATATTAAAATAACATAAGGATTAAATCCGGATTGAGTGTGAGAAACATAATTTTTATGATACTTGTTTCTTCAGCCAAAAAACTATATAAAATATATTATATAGTTTTCTTAGTCACATTGTTTGGGTCGACCTGCTGCTGATTATACAAGTTGTTTTAGTTGTTTAGCTTTCTTACACATTACAATATTTACAAAACGGTGTAAATTATTTAACCATTATGTAATAGCAGTGTACAATTGTTTGTTTTTCTTGATAATAATAATAAAAAACGTTAACGCTAGATTTCCCGCATTACTCACAACGCTATAATTGAGATAAATTCTGACAGCGCACTCTTCAATCGCTTTATTAGCAAAAAACGATACTTTCTTTTAGTGTATATATGCTCTGTTTATATATATAGTTGCTTTAAAAGTAAAACTAAGAGGCTATTATTTTAATTATAAGATTGTTTACTGTTGATACTTGGAATGTTTAAAAAAATAACTCATATTTTTATGATACTACGGTTGATATTCATCCTAAATAAGTTTTAACCCTGAGGACTGAAATTGAATGACATACAGTTACACAGAGTTATGTTAGCTACACTATGGAGGCAAATATTTTTTTACCAGTTAGGAACTGGCCATTAATATATATATGGCAAATATATTGTTTCTTACTACATTTATATATATATATAAATGGCAATATATAGAAAGATATAGTATATAGACATAGTATATATATATATTCATTTGTTCTGCTTTGGTATATTTTTAATTAAATTAATAATTATATATAAATAATTATTTTTAATTTAATTTAATTAAATTTAATTAAGAGTGATGTACTATTTAATCTAACACGCGAGAGGTTTCAGGAAAATAATGAGCCATAACCTGCCTATTCCCGATGAAGGCTGTAAATTATTATAAATGAATTTTAAACTATTCTCTGTTTTATAGAAATGTGTTACTCGGTGTCATACAACGCATGCAGCATTTACTGATTACTCTCGCTTATTTATGTGTAAGGCAACATTCTTTAAAGTCCTTTCACACGCGCGACTGTGACTTGAGCGTTCATTTACAGTTTTAATTAACCGCAATTAGTAATTGCATAACGTCACTTAACTGTTTACGTTGTTAAATGATGCCGTTGATGGCACTGAGAATACAAGTAAACATTGTTTCTTACTAAGAAATGAGTTATTATCCAAAGTAACATAAGAAAAATAGGTTATACTTATTCTAACTTACGTAAATACATACTTTTCACCTGATGGTAAGTGATTCCTGCGTCCCATGGCATCTTCATTTATCCTTGACTAGGAATCATAATGCAGATGCGTTATCATACTTGAGGACTGAGATGGAATGCCTCGTCACTAGTAATAAGCGTCTCCGGATCGCTACACTCACCAGACGAACCACAGTAACATTATGCTGCTATTTTACGATGGTATTGTGTGAGGGCGTGCTCCTGCCCCGGTCGAGCCGACCCATTTACTCGGCAGTGTAGTTATACCATTTCCAAATGTCAATATGAAAGAAACATTTGAGTCTCAGTTGTCTTTAAAATCACTATATATAAATATATACATATGTCCGTTTCTATACAGTGGGGCAAAATGGACATAATGCCGAAAACCCAATTTAACTTAACCATCCATCGATTTCGACTGAAAGTAACTGCTGAAATACCTTACCACTGTTGTATTTCGTATAGTGATAGAAACCGGATATCATATTAATAACGGTAACGACGTAGTCCATATTGGTCGTTGCGGATGATAAGACGTATCTGCATCTTGGTTTTTAAGTGGGATGGTGTTATGCAAGTGTCATGGGCCGCAGGGATCGTTTTCAATCAGGTGAACTCTTGACTGTCACTCTAAGTTACGTAAAAGAAAATTCAACACAAGTAAGACTCTCAAATGTTTGTTTTAATATTGATATTTGAAAGTGGTAGAGCTACGCTGCAGTTTCTTTATAGCTGCAGAAAGAATGGGTCAGCTTGACCGGGGTGGGACAAAGCCCTCACAAAATACCTGTGTAAAATAGCTGCATAATGCTGCTGTGTTTCGTCTGGTGAGTGCAGGGATCCGGAGACCTTTATTACTGGTGACGACACATTCCAACTCAGTCCTCAAGAGTGACAACGCATCTGCATTATGATTCCTTGTCAAGGATAATTATAGATGTCCTGGGCCGCAGGAACCACTTGCCATCAGGTGAACTGTGTGCTCGTTTGTTACTCTCAATGTAATAAAAAAAACATTGAATTGATTACAACACTACTACTTCTATTTTGTTTTTTATGTAGGTTTAAGTGTTGTATTCATAAAAAAGTTATGAGTTATAACGACCGTTGAAACTATATAATATATACAGACAGAATATCACACTCTTGCTGTAGTAATATGTTGTCTTTTCGTTCCTGTACTCTTGAGAAAACATAGCGACCTTTGTTTTAGTTTTACTGTCTCTTGTACTATATATTGTATTATTATTGTTATTTTGTTGCTTAAATGTTCCTGTACGATTTTTTCTTCCGTCTTCTGTATTGCAGTAAGGATTAGATATAGAATATATGTATATATATTTGTTTATGCAATATCCAAATTTAACTTTATAAGGTATGGATCGCAAATATCTTAAACTAATTATGTTTAAAAACATTGACAACGCAACAAAAAACAACTTTACCTGCGGATTGTATGAAACGAAGAAAATCAATTAGTGAAAGTACGAGCGTTCGTGTTGCTTGTGCTTTGTTTTGTGCGACCGAAAAATTTATCTGTTTCGCCTTTTGGACACAGATAAGATTATAGTGATAGATACGTGATCCGGTAACCGAAATACCGATATACGACCAATTAAGATTTCATGGTCTCATTTGGATTTAGTGCTCCATCAATTTGAAACGTAAATTTAAAAATTGTTACTTAGTAATTAACATTTTTGTGTAAATACCTTAATAGTGGGACACAAATGCTCAAATTAGAATAATTTGATTGTAATAAGAACTTCTTATAAAAATAAAACCATTAAGCATTGAAAAGAGTAACCGCTGAAAATCAATCCCTTTCTATTCAGAAGATATCTGAAGATAGCTGGTCTGTATATTTGTTGTAATGATTTGACGTCAAAAGTGCGTTTATAAAGTCTATTTGAAATAAATGAATTAAATAATGATAATAAATGAACTGACTGTGAGAATTTTAAATTGATAAATGAACTGAGAGGGAATTAATACGGGAGTTGAAAGAAAGTTTTTTGAACGCTTTGCGCTCGCTTTTAAGTAGGTAAGTAGAGTGACGAAGATTATTTGAAATAAGATAACATGTCTTTGGCAGTTAATAAATGCACCGTGACTCTGTTTATTTTTAAATGTACATCCGTAATAAACTACGCAGCATATATGGGATGCGCTTTACTTAATCCGTCAATAGTAACTGACCTAGCCGAGGTTCGCCCCTTTCGGGCCTCGAGTCAGTTGCATTCGCGCCCAGGGTAACGGCCTAAGCCGAGGCTCCCTCTCGGGAACCCTTGTGCTAGTTACCGATAAATAAAGGTCTCTGAGTGCTGTCAGCGCTCGGCCACCTTTCAACCCGGTGAAGCTGTAAAAGCCCCCGGTCTAACAGTGGGTATCAGCCATAAAAAAAAATCGCACATTCCCTGGACGTCCTCTTCCGGAATCCGATCATCTGATGTAATATAAGTGCGATAAGATCGGGGGAGTTTTCAGAATATTCCAATACGAAATAAAAACAAAATAACTCAAAATCATGTATTTTAGATGGTCTTTTTTAAAAAATTAGTACAAAAAAGAGACCTTAAAGAACGTTCCCAACTGGGCACCGAAACTCATAATGTTCAATTTGCTCATTTTAATTATTGTTTTAGATGTTTTTTATCATCCCCCACGTGATATTTAACGTATTCCACTTCCTAGCATTCGTGTCATTTGTCAGCCTGGGAAAGAATGGTATTATTAACTAATTACAAATTTTAAAAGTTGATCTTTAAATTACTGAAGTGAAAAATCTAAAACAGACTGAAGGCACTGTGCCTTCGGTCACGGACACGTGCCAAGGACACGGTACATACATGCAAATTAAGTATTAAAGCATAGTTTAAAACGTAGTGCAATCAGTTACGTCTGTCGATCTGTCTGTGTGCGATAATTTCGAGAACAATGAAACCGACTTTATCTTGTTTGAACTGGCTTACGATTAGAATAATTAAAAGCTTATATGTATTTATTATTATTATTATTACAAGTATAAATTAATTACAACACATACTTAATTTTGTACACTAAGTAAACTAAAACATCACCACAATTCAGGGCGGAGATAAGTTTGGTTTATTATATTCGTAATGAGTCATACTAACAGCCTATTTATACAGATCCCACAGTTGGGCATAATTTAAAGGATGGCGGAACTGGGAATCGATTTAGTTTGCTTGCTTACTGATTATGAAAATTAAAAGTTATCTCGAGCTACCACGGCCCTTCTGAGCATCAATGCGGTATAGCTAGGACAATTACGTTACATAAGGTGGCAACGTAATTGTCTAAAATTATCCGTATTCATGTTTAATATTAATTTCTAACTACAGTGATTGTTGGCTAGCGGGATGCAATCGAGGGGATCAATGCGAGAGGTTTTAGTATTCAAAAATCTAGATTCACAAGTGGACCAACGGTGGAAACAATTATAAATATTAATTATATTGATCTAGTAATATTATATGGATATAATAGTACATTTTTAACAATGTTAGAGCGAAGCTGCCGTTTGTTTACTAGTTGCGATATGAATGGATCGCTTTGGGGAAGTACCAAACACTCTAAGAATATAATAGAAAAAAAGCAGCATAACACACGTGTTTCGTCTAGTGTGCGTTTGAAAGGGATCCGAAGCCCTTTATAACTGATGACGATTCTATCTTATTCCTCAGGGTGACAACGCATCTGCATTACGATTCCTTATTGAAGATGAATGTGGTTGCGTCACAGGAATCACTACCATCAGATTAAAGGTGTGCTCTTTTGTCACCATCAAAACAATAACAAAAAATATATGATTAAAAACATAACAGTTAGGTGACTTAGTTCTTTTTTTATCACTGAGTTTTTTATGAATCGGTTACAGTTAAATACTTTTGCACGCTAGCAAACAATCGTAAAATAATCATTAAACTATACAGCGAACGGCTTAAATCAACAACTATTGATGATTCAAATTGAATAGTAATCAATAATGAAAACGTTCCGAAAGCTCTGAACTCTATTCATTCTTTATACAGTTAAATTAATGCCCTCAAGGCTTCCGTTAATTAAATGGAATCTATATAAATTGGGTTTCAATTTTAATACTTTCTCCAACATCAACGTATCCGATCCGATAAAGAGATGCGACCAAATAAAACAGGATACGTTTAATGACTTTTGTTAAGTTAATTTTTTTTCATTAATAGTTTAGTAAAACATCGGTTATTATAAATAATTATATATTACGTAAGGATAAAAATATTTTGTGTAGTTGCTTAAATTTTTAATCGACTTTCAAAATAGAGAAGTTACCTAATACTATTATATATTTTGTATATGGTAACTTATATTTTTATGTATGATTATCTAGTAAAATTGTAAATTAGATTTATTTTAATTAACGGAAGTCGATGCAAGATAATTTATTATATATCTATGTCCGCGCATCGACTTTTAATTCGTCAGTTCTTTTATTGAACGTTTACGATGTATGTTTATATTGTCTGTATATGATCTTATATGATATCTATTAAAAACTAAAGATTTTTTTTTTGAATTCGAATTGACAGTGACATTTTTAATCTACAAGGGTCTTAAAAACTTTTTTTTATTATGAAAATAAGAACGAGAAATCGAAGAATTAACATGACCGTAATTTAGTCTCCGGTTGCCTACACTCATCATACATAACGCAGCGGTATTATGCCGCTATATTACGCTATTATTCTACGAGGGCGTGGTGCACAGCGATTGAGTCGATTCATTCACGCTGGAACTACAAATTAGCTGTGGTGCGACTCAACCATTGTGTAAAAGGTAAGCATGTTTTATTTTTACTATTTTGTTAATTTGTAAAAAAAATGCGGTGCTATAATTACTAACAGTCCAGTTAACCACTCGAACTAAACTTAAATGCTTGTGCTACGAGATGGTTCACTAAAATAGTCTTTGGCAGACCGTACCCTAAAACATTAGGATATTTTGTTATTTTGCTAATTTGTTAAACTTTGCAGTTTGCAGTTATAAATTTTAATTATTAGTTAGGTTTCGTTCTACTACCAAATTTTAATAAAGAAAATAATAGCAATGAATCAATTTGAATGTGTACCTACATATATACATATCGGTACTCATATCGGTTATCGTATCTATGATATCGGAACACGGTTTATATAAGCTGGGTATAAATGCAATCGTAATAGCGCGACGATGGGCAATTGTGACGTTTATAATTTTTAATTCGCTTCGTGGTATCGAGCTTTGTAGATGTATGGTATGAGATGTGAGTTTATTCTGTAACGATAGCTACAACCCTAGCGGCGAATGTTCCTAATTGAATGTTTTGCTTGATATTGTCTCTGGTTACGATCTAAAATTATGGGAATGCGTGAAGTTTGTAAGAAACTGGTTAAGTTGTGAAGTGTAAAACTTACGATAGGTTAATATAATGTAATTTTGTATATGTACGTTAAGTTAATTAAGCGCTTACCAATATAATTCAATCGCAACAACAACAGCAGCTGGTATTGTAGCCAGGAATCAACTAAAATGATCACTAGCCGTTTACAATGTAATGCATTTGCAATAAAATTAGAGCCAGGGTTGCCATGATGCCAGGGAAACAGAACACATATAAAACAGACCACAAAACTAGCAATCGTGTTGTATAAATATCGTTACTATGCTATGAAACGGCACATCTCTATTATCTTGGATTTTTAAAATATAGCTAAGGTACTGCCTGCCTGTTGTATAAGGCGACTACAAGGGGATTTCAGGTTCGCGTTGTATCAGGATGACGGCTCTGATCGACCAGAATAGCGAACTCAGAAAGGACGGGAACACGGAGCCTCTCCTAGCATCCTGCTACCTACCCTTCGTTTCAGTACATAGGGGCACCCGGTGCGTTCCGTAGGAGATCCCGGAGGCCCACCCAATGCACTGAGAGTGCCCACCGAAGTGGTTTTAATGGGTACATATCCCACATAAGCCAACTTTCCTCCAAGAGGCAGGGGGTCTTTTGAAGGTGTCCCCCCGACACAAACGATAAAGCTAGGAAACGGCGAACCTAGGACCCTCATCGAAACATACAGTTCTTCTAAGGAACTCATGAGCAGAGTGTGTGTCCGCCTTAACAGGAAAGGATTATACATATTTGAAAGAATACGTTCAAATACTCAGAATTTAAAGTTAAATTTAAAATTAACTTACTCCACAACATTTTCAAAGGCTAGGCCTAGGTAAGGCTAGGTCATCAGTAGAGTATAATTGAATGGTATACGCTAACAACCTTTTCTTGTAACTGCAAACAGTTTTTCCTAAAGTATTTTGTAATCATTTAATATATGTTATTTTATATAGATTTATGTACTGCATTATATCGAATCTATTCACAGTATACCAGTTCTCCATGCGTGTGTGCATTCTATTCTTAACTTATCTGTGTCGTCATGGAGGGAAACGTTAATTTTATATCATTAGAAACATAACAGTTAGGTGACTTAGTTCTTTTTTTATCACTGAGTTTTTTATGAATCGGTTACAGTTAAATTGCACGCTAGCAAACAATCGTAAAATAATCATTAAACTATACAGCGAACGGCTTAAATCAACAACTATTGATGATTCAAATTGAATAGTAATCAATAATGAAAACGTTCCGAAAGCTCTGAACTCTATTCATTCTTTATACAGTTAAATTAATGCCCTCAAGGCTTCCGTTAATTAAATGGAATCTATATAAATTGGGTTTCAATTTTAATACTTTCTCCAACATCAACGTATCCGATCCGATCAAGAGATGCGACCAAATAAAACAGGATACGTTTAATGACTTTTGTTAAGTTATTTTTTTTATTAATAGTTTAGTAAAACATCGGTTATTATAAATAATTATATATTACGTATGGATAACAATATGTTGTGTAGTTGCTTAAATTTTTAATCGACTTTCAAAACAGAGAAGTTACCTAATACTATTATATATTTTGTATATGGTACCTTATATTTTTATGTATGATTATATAGTAAAATTGTAAATTAGATTTATTTTAATTAACGGAAGTCGATGCAAGATAATTTATTATATATCTATGTCCGCGCATCGACTTTTAATTCGTCAGTTCTTTTATTGAACGTTTACGATGTATGTTTATTTTGTCTGTATATGATCTTATATGATATCTATTAAAAACTAAAGATTTTTTTTTTGAATTCAAATTGACAGTGACATTTATAATCTACAAGGGTCTTAAAAACTTTTTTTTATTATGAAAATTAGAACGAGAAATCGAAGAATTAACATGACCGTAATTGAGTCTCCGGTTGCCTACACTCATCATACATAACGCAGCGGTATTATGCCGCTATATTACGCTATTATTCTACGAGGGCGTGGTGCACAGCGATTGAGTCGATTCATTCACGCTGGAACTACAAATTAGCTGTGGTGCGACTCCACCATTGTGTAACACGTAAGCATGTTTTATTTTTACTATTTTGTTAATTTGTAAAAAAAATGCGGTGCTATAATTACTAACATTCCAGTTAACCACTCGAACTAAACTTAAATGCTTGTGCTACGAGATGGTTCACTAAAATAGTCTTTGGCAGACCGTACCCTAAAACATTAGGCTATTTTGTTATTTTGCTAATTTGTTAAACTTTGCAGTTTGCAGTTATAAATTTTAATTATTAGTTAGGTTTCGTTCTACTACCAAATTTTAATAAAGAAAATAATAGCAATGAATCAATTTGAATGTGTACCTACATATATACATATCGGTACTCATATCGGTTATCGTATCTATGATACCGGAACACGGTTTATATAAGCTGGGTATATATGCAATTGAAATAGCGCGACGATGGGCAATTGTGACGTTTATAATTTTTAATTCGCTTCGTGGTATCGAGCTTTGTAGATGTATGGTATGAGATGTGAGTTTATTCTGTAACGATAGCTACAACCCTAGCGGCGAATGTTCCTAATTAAATGTTTTGCTTGATATTGTCTCTCGTTACGATCTAAAATTATGGGAATGCGTGAAGTTTGTAAGAAACTGGTTAAGTTGTGAAGTGTAAAACTTACGATAAGTTAATATAATGCAATTTTGTATATGTACGTTAAGTTACTTAAGCGCTTACCAATATAATTCAATCGCAACAACAACAGCAGCTGGTATTGTAGCCAGGAATCAACTAAAATGATCACTAGCCGTTTACAATGTAATGCATTTGCAATAAAATTAGAGCCAGGGCTAGATGCCAGGGAAACAGAACACATATAAAACAGACCACAAAACTAGCAATCGTGTTGTATAAATATCGTTACTATGCTATGAAACCGCACATCTCTATTATCTTGGATTTTTATATATTTTTATATTATATACAGCTAAGGTACTGCCTGCCTGTTGTATAAGGCGACTACGAGGTTCGCGTTCTATCAGGATGACCGCTCTGATTGACCAGAATAGCGAACTCAGGAAGAACAGGAACACGGAGCGTCTCCTAGCATCCTGCTACCTATCCTACGTTTCAGTACATAGGGGCACCGGTGCGTTAGGTAGGAGATCCCGAAGCCCCACCCAATGCACTGAGAGTGCCCACCGAAGTGGTTTTAATGGGTACATATCCCACATAAGCCAACTTTCCTCCAAGAGGCAGGGGGTCTTTTGAAGGTGTCCCCCCGACACATAAGATAAAGCTAGGAAACGGCGAACCTAGGACCTGCATCGAAACATACAGTTCTTCTAAGGAACTCATGAGCAGAGAGTGTTTGACACAGTTTCCTTAACAGGAAAGGATTATACATATTTAAAGAATACGTTCAAATACTCAGAATTTAAAGTTAAAATTAACTTACTCCCCAACATTTTTAAAGGCTAGGCCTAGGTAAGGCTAGGTCATCAGTAGAGTATAATTGAATGGTATACGCTAACAACCTTTTCCTGTAACTGCAAACAGTTTTTCCTAAAGTCTTTTGTAATCATTTAATATATGTTATTTTATATAGATTTATGTACTGCATTATATCGAATCTATTCACGGTATACCAGTTCTTCTCCATGCGTGTGTGCATTCTATTCTTAACTTATCTGTGTCGTCATGGAGGGAAACGTTAATTTTATATCGTGAAACATTTTTAACACTAAACTGTTGTTGATTAAACACATAGAATCTTGTTAGCATACGAGTATCTCATCTTAACAATTTGCCTCATTAACATCATTCAACATTTGATAACCTTTGTAAGACGATAAAGATACGTGAACTACAATTTTTAAATATACTTTCACATCTTTATGTCTTCATCCGCATAATCAGAGATTGGTGGACATATATTTAAAAAAAAATATATTTTAATAATTCTTCTATTAACAACATACTAATAACATCATTCAAACTTGATAACCTTATGCTTATGTTCTTTAGGATATTTAGAGGTAGATTCACATTACACCTTAAACGTTATCGTGGATAACTTCTATCATGCTGTCGAGACTTCAGGTTCTTGAGGACTTCAGGAAGACCACGCACCAGCATTATGTTTCAATCAAATATGAATATGTGGCTCAAAAATGAATTAACATCAGGTCAACCGAGTATTGGTTTGGCACTCCTATATTGTAAAAAAATCGATTTCCGATAACGAAAGAGTAATTTATTAGATCAGAAAGAACGTAGGCGGTTTTTAGTACATAATTTTATAGCTAGCTTCCATATTTCAGCTACGTCAGCATAAATTTAAAATTTTATTTTATTCTTTTTATGCATTTCATATTATGTTTCAATTCGTTTTATTATTTATCGCGTTAATATTCAGATACGTTCTATTATGGGAATATCAAAAGCAACATTTTATTTTCTCTCATCATAGTGGAGGGAGAGAGAGGAGGGTGTTGGCCACACAGCTTCATTATAATTGATAATCGAAGTTAGATGAAGGTATCTAGGTCGTAGTGACCATTTACCAACAGGTGAATTGCGTGCTCATTCTTTTTAAATAAGATTTCTGATTAGATGACATTTGAACATTTCTTGACATAAATCGTAGTCTTTGCGCCAGATGGTCCTTGACATGGGTTGACATAGTTTGGACTCCTATCTTCCAAAATTTTTAAACTTATATAACTGGGGAAATAAAGTAAGAAAATAAAGTAATTATTAGATATGATATATAACAGAAACACCACATTGTAGCACCGTAAGCATTCGCGCAAACTCAAAGACACTAACTTATCTTCTTCTACCCTAGATCAATGTAAGGTAAATGCGTTAGAGTCAGTGGAAAGTTTGAAGGCAATGAAACCCACTTATACGCGGAAACCATAAAATTTCTCTATTAAAATATTGTCCTCATCCATGATTCAAACCTAGGAATCCTGATTTACTAGCCCAGTGAACACCCGATTTCGTGCATTGATACTATCTGTGACAATGTCCCTAATGATATTTTTAAAAGTACAAGAAAGTCGTACAAATTGTACGTCAGGGAAAGTTGGAAAGTGCCAAAGTTAAGCTTTGACGATTCATCATTTCACTTGATGCTATGGTTCTATCACAGAGTGGATTATAATGGAGGTAAACGATTACGGCCAGCGGCCATTTGTATGGCTATTCTATACGAATTTGTGTCACTTAACCTCTAAATTCCGACGGAAACTGTGCTGCAGTCATCAGTCTTATTCCCTACAATCTAAAGGAAATTATATTTTTTCTCGCGTACGGCGAAATTAAAATCGACATTGAGCTACCTCAGCTCTTAAAATCTAGTGATTCAATAATTATGTAATTGCTACGGAACGATATCATCGATTAGAAAACTATGCAAAAATATATTTTAATAAGGATAATAGATATTTATTAAAATAACTCCCGAGTTAATTTCTAAAAGTGCTTGATCATTCAACTTAAAGCAAAAGTAGTTTCGACATTGCTGGTATCAAATTAATAGTTGATATTAAATCGACGTGTTATAATACACTTGCCATGCAATTATAGGCCTTAATTATACCCTGAACTGGTAAGTCTATCATTGCTTAATTGCTCGTTGGCAGACGGGTATTAAGAGTACTTTAATTGCACCTGCTAACTTTAGGAGCTTTGTTGTAGAATATAAAAGCTTTAAACTCAGGTGACTGCACTCGAGAACAATTTTAATGTAGCCTGATAATTATATAGAATTGTTAAAAATACTAAATATGAATTACTAATCCATGACTACGACTAAAGGTGGGAAAATAATTTATTTAATATTTGTCTTTAGTTGAATTCTTTGACAGTGGTATAGTCAGGTAGCACGAATTGGGTCGGTTCCAGTCGGTGACCAGTGAAGGAACACGCCCTCACAGAATACCATCGTGAAATAGCAGCACAATGCTGCCATTTTCGATGATGAGGCTACTTATGTCAACCGAGGTGGCGAGTCATTACTGGCCTAAGGGGTGATATGCAACTTATTTTATTTATTATTATTATTATTGAGAGTAACAAACGAGCACACAGTTCACGTGATGGTAAGTGATTCCAGCGGCCCACGACATCCACATTCATCCCTGAAAAAGAATCATAATGCAGATGCGTTGTCACCCTTGAGCACTGAGATGGAATGCCTCGTCATCAGTAATAAAGGTCCCTACACTAACCAGAAGAAACGCAGCAGCATTATGATGCTATTTTACGCTGGCCCTACCCCAGTCGAGCCGACCCATTCATTCTGCAGCCAGAAACAAACTGCAGCGTAGCTCTACCACATCTTTGTTCATGATGGATGTTGGTGCTTATGCGCTACAGTCATTACTTACAATCACGTGAGCTGTATGCCGCTCTAATTTCATTAAAAAATTGTAGAAGTAGGAAATTTTCTTTCCCTTCATAAATTGCAAATGCTTAACCAATATAGAAGAAATATAAGAATCTGATCGGAATAGTAGTAGTTTAGTCCTATGTAATATATATGCACGGTAAGATCGAAGAATGGATAAGAAAAAGTGTGAAGGTCACACACATAACACACGCAGACACGAAATTGATTAGTGATACAGAATAAATATTATCTTTGGTCGGTATGAAAGACAGAATCCGCAGAAGCCAGTCAAATATCTGGTCACTAAGCGATTCGGTCTCGGTATTTGAACATCAAAATTTTCCAATTTTCTTGTTAGAATACACGAATCCGGAAAAATTGTATAATTAACCTCTTTTCTTAAATTAGGAGCCCGTCTCGTGACCATAAGACGAGAAGGAGATGAGTGAGGTACTTTCCGTCGTTAGATTTAAATTCATTAGTATTATTCTCTCTTAAAATCCAATTTTCTGAAGCTTGTTTTTAAATAACGTTTTAAGAAAAATATAATACGATTTAAGATTATGCATTATCTTGTACAGTGTGATTTAAGTATATTATTTATGTTACTAAGCAAAAAAAACTAACAGTGGAATTTATATAAGTATATATATTATTAATAGATGTGTATATAGTATGTGTATGCGTGTATAGTAAAAACATTTTTAATATGTATTTCGAAATAAAGTAATAAGAACAGTTCTACTTTTTTAATTAGAATCATAGATCTTATTTGCGTTTTTAAACTTCATACTTTATTTTAAGATATTTTATACTTTTTTTTTTAATATTTTGTACCATTAAATCAAGTTAGAAGTAAATATAAAAATACGAGTAATAATACGAGTATAGTATATTAATATCAAGCTGTTTTTGCGAGCTTTGTTTCTTCTAGTCTCACGTCTAGCGCTTTCAAATCTCACAGGCATTGTACAAAGTTTCATACATAGCCACATTTTATTGACGTTTCACCTTTTTGTTTTCAAGAAGAATTGAGATGATTTTCTGTAATGAAAATCAAGATCACAAGGAAAAGTAAACATGGATTCCGAAGACGCAAGGTAATTGTTATATCTATTGTGTTCCATTTTAACACTTCTCATGTTTATTTCTAGAAGTGATAATAAATATAGTCGAGCTGCATTAGAGACCTCTAGAGCATTAGAAAGATACAAATTCTTAATGGCTTTTAAAAATAAAAATATTTTTTAAAAGGAATTTGTGTAGAAATTTTTATAGCGCGATTCAGGTGTTGAGGTTGCTCATTATTTTGTGGAGGACAAAGTATAAAGTAACATCCATTTTAAATTTACAGAGGTGAAGAAATACTGTCAAACATAAGGTAAAACGTCCTCCCACTAGATGAATCCCTTATGCCATTTTTCCGGGAAGTCAATAGATGAAGGTGACTCAAAATTTATATCTGCTCATGAAACTACCGATGGGCAGTAATGTGGATGATATTTAGATTATTAAAATTCAAAGTTAAGTTTGTAGCTGTAATGTTAACGATCCTAGAAGTCATCGCTTCAAACATTAATAACTAGTTATCAGTTCGATACCATTTAAGCTCAGCTGCAACTTGTTTTTAATCATATCCGTAGCAGGATTACCCAGCCCCAGTAACCTCATATTTGGACAGTAAATCTGTAAACGATGGCGTGGAACTATTAACCGACGAAGTAGTACGCGACGCTCAGCGTCTAAAACAGTTACGTGGGTTCCGTTAGGAGTCGTAACGTATTACACGTCTTCATGTCACGAGAACCAGGAAATCGCGGAATAAGGCTTATTATAAAAATAAACATATATATTGACCTCTGTGCAGGTATCAAAGGGGTCTCGCTGAGTCAGAGTTCAAACGGTTCATTTAATAGTATCCCATTAGTATATGTTACCAGCTCGTTTATCAAATCGAATTATTACACATTTATTTCCCAAAAAAACTACAGTTTTATAAATCTTTTATTTCTTAATAAGTTAGAAGATTTTTAGTTATATTTGATATATTTTTACATTAGTAGAATAATCAAGAATCCGTAGAATGCGAAACAATATTTCCAGATTGTGCAGAACGTCCCTTACAAGGTATACAAAATAAACTGAATAAGTCCAACTCCAGCCTTACTGAAATTTTGTTTGTACGCATTTTGAATATATATTTTTCTTGTTTTATTTTCTATAGTTTACTATTAAAAAAATGTGTCAATCTATAATCAAAGCCAAATACTAATACAGATTCGAAATTATCGAACCAAAAGACCTGGAATTATCTTAACCAAGGCATTAAAGATTCATGGCATGAAGCCATTGTTTGTTTTAGTGGATCTTAAGAATTAGGAATACGAAATCTGTGTCTAAAAAGATATTTTTTACTGCACACTGAAACTTAAATTGTAACAATTTATTAATATGCATACAAAATATTTTAAACAAAACTTAGTAACATAAAAAGGGTTTAAACATGCTTTCATAGCAACAAAAATCTTTTCATCTTACAATGCACGTTATGTAAACTAACATAATGGCACTTTCAATGTCTTTGTCGGATTTGGTTAGACGTATGAGTTTCATTGAACGCGAGGTTCATTCATCAGCATCTGTTCACACGGGACCAATCTGAGTGCAGCGGTACTCTCTCATTACTCGTTTTGCGTGCAGTTTTGCATTTGTTAGGGTTGCTAGTAAATACTTATTTTTATATAAAAAAATAAATGATTTTCGTCGGTAAGCCATAGTGATCCACTTGAGAACGGCTGCACTGTTTAAATTATGGAAATTTGAACCGGACAACGTCTGTCGGGTCAGCTAGTTTTTAAACGAAGACAAATATTGCAACCGACTAAAACCTTAATTAACCGAAAAACTTATTGTATAGAAGATGGATTTCAACTGCATGTGGTACAATTTATTGTCTAAGGCTCTAAGGGTCAAAGCTTTAAGCTCATAACGGAAACAAAAAATCTAATTAATCTTTCGGAGAGCATAGCAAACCTGGAAAAGACACGGCCAGCCCGTCATGAAGTATTTATTTGTAACCTTTATTTCATTTTCCGTTTATCAAATCAAATAAAATAGTTTATTTGCAAGAATTTGGTACAAATGGTGTTACAATAGATCATTAAACGCACAAACACATTCTGCCACGTATAGTGTGCAATTAATATTTGTGTATTAATTAATTTAAATTTAAAACCAATTTAATATTGTATTAACATAATTATAGAATCACAATACTAGTCTTCAATTACATATATATTTATATTTATAATATCTGTTTTATTACAATCGATATTTATATATGTTTATTTATATCTATTGCATACTGGATTTGTCCGGATCTGAGTCACATATTTATAAGCTCTAAAATTATTTATTCACGTAACAGTATATAGATCTCTTCTCCTTGAAGCATACTTCGTTACGCTGCTCCGCTGCAAATTACTAGACTTCTAACGTCTTAGTTTTTTAGTAAATTATTAGTGGTTACAAACGAGTAATAAATTCACCACACAATTGATTAACGGGTGAACTGTATGGTGAATTTAATTACATTCAAAGTCCTTTAGGATGTTTTTCTTAGCACTTGATAAATCAGTGCTTAAACTGCCATCAACTATTATTTAGTTTTTGTCAGCAACGGAGATCAAACTACAGTTGGTCACGGACTGTGAAATTAAAAGAGTGCGTGGATTAGATAGGTCATTGCCCCCGAGCATATTCTCTGTTATTAATATGTTAATAGTTAAATCCCCTGTATTATATCTTCAATTATGTTTTATTATTATTATTAATAATGTTAGCATTGATAAACGGCCACATAGCTCACCTGATGGTGAAATGGATTGATGCTCGCAATATGTTTCTTCGATAAGCAATCATAATGAAGATGCACTCCAAGGTTTATTTCACTCAATAGACGAAACACAGGTAAAGGAAGCTGGTAATCCAGATTGGTATTCTGTTGAAAGACTGGTACTTTTTGGTCCAGTTATACTATACATGCCACAGTTAGTATACTGTAATACCAGCGATGTAAAAAAAGATCTACAAGTCCGGTAATTTTGCCATGTATACGAGTAACAGAAATATGTACCAATATTACAAAACCCAAGAGTTTGTTTCGTTGATCACGCTAATCTCAGGAACTAACAGGTTAAATGGTGTCGATGGTGGTGGAAAATTATTTTTGTGTTGGATAGTCCATTTATCGACAAAGGCTATATATATAACATCACGCTACGGTACAACAATTGGTGCGGAGCAATAATAAATTTTTTTGCAAAAACGTAATAAATTATTCCTTTTGAGAGTTGTGGTTAAAGCTACGCAAAAATCATGTAGGACGGAATTGTACCTTTTAAAAGTTCTAAAAAAAACTTCGCTTTACATACGACATACCAAGCATCCTGTAGTCTACGCGAAAGAAGTCGCGTATGTTTATAGAATGGTGCATTATATCAATTATTAGAAACAGTACATAATAGTTTGACATAGTGGCTAGGTATTATGGCTTACCGATAGTGTAGATTCCAAATTTTTGAGGTTTGAAATAAACTAGTGTATTCTTTTTTCAGGTTATTTGTATTTGTTATTGATGTATATGACGTGAGTTCTTAGGTTTACGCTCATGCCTACGTCGCTGTCCGTGTCCAGAATGAAAGCGCATGGTTATTTATTACAATGGTACACAGATACTTATAATTACTATATTTAATAATAAAAGACAAATATCTATGGTAGTATTTACGTTGCGAACTACATGTTATTGTCTTTCAGTCTCACACTGGTGGCTGCACAACTTTAGAAATACTTTGTCTGTTCAATACAATATCTGTCAGAGTGGCTGATTGTGTGTAATTAATCTTCATGATTCCCTTAAGCAGAAGGCAATGATAATCTTATATGACTTATTTCTCAATCTTTGTAGTTTTGAATACAAACTGCCGCATTTAACCTTGAGCCTATTTAATCCTAAATCATAAATAAATATCAGTAACGGATGTAAGCGGGTAAAATTAAAAAAAAAAGAACGCATAGACTGGAATAGACGGAGAGTCTATTCTATGACAAAAAAAGAAACTGATTACACAATTAAACCTGATTTATCTGATAAGCAAATAATAATGTTTATTTAAATTAAATCTATAATATCGCGTATCGTGAACGTAGGATGATAAGTGGGATGTATTAAATAGCAACAGTTTTCGTAGTACGTTACATAACTTTAATTTCAGAATATAATTAATAAAACGATGTAAAAGGAAAGTCTACGGATTAATGTTATTATCATAGTCTAGTTATAGTCCACTACTGAAGATGGGGCACAAGTAACCATCCTGGGATGTCTACACCCATCAACTCTACGCAAACTTTCATAGTTCGTGGCTGCAACGTGACCCCCTATATACACTTACACTGAGATTGCCATTTAAGAACCTTTCTTGCCCATCCCTTGTTAAATTTAGTTCTATTTATTTTTATTACAAGAGCAATCTTGTTGAATAATGTTATACTTACCATCAATTAGGTCAGAGTGCGAACAAGAAAGAAATCTTTTTATTTATTACATTGAGTTCAGGCAAGTTATTCCTGCAGCTCATGACATCTACATTCATCCTGGGCATGGAATCATAATGCAGATGCGTTGAGGACTTAGATGAAATACCTCATCACCTATAATATAAAAATCTTCGTTACAATATATTTTTATAATATTTACCGTAAGGAAAACGTGTAGAATGAAATAATATTGACCTGTGTTTCATTTGAATAGACAAATTCACTCTCACTAACAAAGATTTAACTGTCTATTCAACACATACATCAAATTCCCTTCTCCATGCAGACAGATCATGCAACCGTCGTGGTGTCAAGTTGCATCGTCTGCCAACTAGGGTTACCTAATTCTTGCAATATATAGAGTATATAAAGTATAAAGTATATAATATATAATTAAAATACAATATATAAAGTCTCAATGCTGTCGGACTATACGGAAAAATTTTCACCCTTTTCATACGTATATGTTCAACTCCGAATTTTGTCGAATAGCGATTCGCCTTTGACTTTTGATATCTGAATCACATTTTTAAATAATGCTACAGGTCATGAATGAGCTCAAACCTTACAGTTATCAACAGTTATTTCACCTGATGATAATTGATGACGTTTCCATACCTATATCTATCCGTAATAAAGATTCAAGATACACATGCGTTGTCAGGACTGTGGATTGAGATGGATTGCCTTGTTTTTACCCCCGGATCCCTACACATACCACATGTAACACATTACATACACGCTTATCATGCTGGTATAATGTGAATCCGAGTCGAGTCGATTTATTCATGATAGCCATACCGGTGTTTTAATTTTTATTTTATTTTTAATAAAATAAAATAAATAAAACACAGCCATTTTCCTAATGGAAAACTTACAGCTGTTACTTATAATAATACAAAATAATAATAAATTTAATATAGCAAATTAAAAGCTTCCACATTTAATTATGTAGAACACGTGACCAAGCAGTGCAAATGTTTACAAATATAAATAATATAATGTTTAGGCCATGTTATTAAATTATTTTTTGCTTGATATGTTTTTTCTGCATTTGGTAAGGGGCAAAAAGGATCTATATCCGTACCAAGCGAATTTCTATAATTGCCAGTCCTGAACATAAAATAGTTACTTCCATAGTTCGTACGAGTCGCAGGCACGAAAAGCAGTTTCCTTCTACGCATTTCGCGTTTAAAGTTACATTAGACAGTAATTCCGGAGAGTCTATTGAGCCGTTGCAAATTTTTAGATAAAAGCATACGTTGTTTTTGTCTCGTCGTACAGAAAGAGGCAGAAAATGATATGATAATGCGTTTGCATCTATCGTTTTAAATCTTTTGTTCTGAGATCTCTTATGCTATAATCAAGATAGGTTAAGATTTTTTTCTGGATATTTATTACATTTATCTTGCGTTAAAATTTATCAAGTTCTAGTACGCACTCATATTAAATGACAGATAGTATTAAAAATTATAATATCTTTTTACATTTCGTTGATTGTACAAAGAAAATATATTTTGTATATAGAAAAAATATAACGTTACTCGTATAAGCCTTATGATATTGTCTGAAGAATGCCACACATGTTATTAACATTGATAACAAGTCCCGTAACCGCCCCATATTAATCTAAAATACTTGCACAACAAGATTGGTTACGACACTAATCGATGCGAATTAGAACCTAAGCTCTTTAGTTTCACAAACTTATTAATACCATTGACGCAGAGTATTGACTAGTCAATTACAATTATTATTTTTTTATCCAATTAAACCTTGTAATTAAGTCAATGTCTAGTTAGAATAGTAATTTATGAATGTGGACCTCCCCACAGATTGCCATAGTGTATGGCAATGCTATTAATAATACTAATATTCCGGTTAACCACTTTAAGTTAAGCTAAAAATGCTTGTGCATTGGTGGATTACGACCTTAAGTCAAGCATAGTTCTAAGCCACATACTTCCCGCAAACTTTTAAAAGCCATTACTCCAAACAATAGAGTTGGTCATATACTAATGATAAAATCTAAATCTAATTTATATTTAATTTTACCACGTACTCGGTGGTGAAGGAAAACATTGTGAGGGTTGATCATGTCTGATAAATAAATAAAAAAAATAAAAAAATAAAATAAATCAATAAAATATATTGATGACACGTGAACTCCGATTCTTCGTGTCGCCAAAGGGCAGAATATGCTCCTATGCAACTTCAAAATAGTGAGGAGTCCTATGCCCAGCAAAATAATCGTCATATCAATATACGAAAGTTTACTTTTATTTAATCTATACCCGTATGTTTAACAGCAGATTGATCACTTATAATGAATTGATCTGCTTTTTCTCCTTCTTAATGAAAAGGTAATTCTTATATATAGATCTTTTAATCAATATCTAATTTCTACGAATGTTTTATTCATCATTTTCCACCCACATCCTCACAGAATACCGAAGTGAAATAACAGCATAATGCATCTATATTTCACAGGAGTCCAGTGATCCAATAATGAGTAAAGGCACATTCACATCTTGAATCTTTGTTGAGGTATTAGGGGCCGCTGTCATCACTTACTAGGTGAACTGTGTGTTTGTCTGTCTGTCAATGTTATGAAACAGACATACATTTAAAATCTTAAGTCAATGAATATACCAGATAAAATAAATCATGGTGTCCCTATTCGCTAGTCAATTCGCAGATCACATGTGAGTGGGGGCGGAACGCTTTCACTCTCGTCGCCTTTCATCTGATTATCTAACTGAGGTTTTGGATCCTCTTTGTATTTCAATTGCAGGACCACAATTTCACAATAGCACTAAATTAGACGAAGATGAGAGAGGCTGATTTAACTGTTCAGTAGTTTTTTTTTTAAAATTTTAGAGTTGATAAACAAGCATACAGATCTCGGAGGTATACCCTGCAGTATTTGACATCTACATGCAAACAAAATTTTTTAAAAAAGTATACTTACAATGCTGTTAATAATACTAATATTCCGGTTGACCACTTTAAGTTAAGCTGAAAATGCTTGTGCTGTGGTGGATTACGACCTTAAGTTTCGCCGCCCGTAGCCTAAACCATTACGTTATTGACACTTCTACAAATATAAGATTCTTTAAAGATTCAGGATGCATATGCCCTCAGAATTTATATGGAATGCCTCTTTACTTGTAATTGGGTCGAAACGACCCCATCTCTACCTCTCTAAGGATTATCCTTCCACACTCCATTCAACATTCCCCTTAAACACTCAATAAATTTAATTACATCTGTTATGTGATAGTACACCACGTTCGAATGGAAGATTCGAACTTACAACGTTAAGTTTTAGTAACTTTATGTAAGTGCACTGATTCACAAGTAGAATACCCTAAATATACCATGTAACTCAAGATACTATATAACTATAGATACCATCAAATAAAAAATTGGTCGCTATTTGATTCTCATTTGCAAAACTTTCTTTACCAAATCAAAACAGAATAAAATCTATTGTCACTACGCGATACGGTCCCGAGTCCCGTTACTCAGCATAATTATGTGACTTTATAGTCCTGTCACGTATCAAACAAGTCTAGAGTTAACTGCACAAACTGCGACTGCAACTTTATCACTACCGTCTAAGGTTCAAAATCTAAAAACAGAATTCGCAGGGTCTGGAATGTGGAGCAGGAGCAATTGGTACGATTTACGCGCGCCGACCCCTTGCGCCTGTGACCTATAGAACCATGGTTTTTGGTTTCGTGAAAGTCGGGTAAGTGATTAACCGGATCAAGTGTGAATTTGTTTAACTTCAAGTATAATATAAGTTCATGATTTTAAGTTTATTAAGTTAATTGCAAATGTAATTCCATGATTTTGCTTTGTAAAATTGATTGAAACTATTACACAGACCTAAATTAATTTAGACACGATTCGGTGTTGCCGAAGATGCAAGAGAGCTAGGTGCGAGGTCTCTTAACTATAAATGTGCAATGCTATAGTCAATAACATTTCCGTTAAATACTCCAACTAAACTTAAATACTTGCGATCGACAATAGGCGTATGGTGGATACGAGTCTGGCTTCATCAAAATTTCGTAGACCAGACCGGAAACGATTAGACAACTGAATTAAATCCTGAGACAAGGGTGGGCTCAGCGTATGCATGGATTTACCGCAATAAATCTATCACCATCTAGCCCACGCGACTTCTATTATAACTCACTATAACTATAAACGTGTTTACTAGTTAACTTAAACTTTAATTGATTCCGGATATATATTCAGCTTAATGATCACTATTTGTCACACGGCAGGTCTCCCTTGGTTTTTATTTATTTAAATATTATTTTTTTGTGTTTCTCATATTCGATACGTCTTTCACTTTTTCTTTGTTTGTTTGTTTTTTAATTGTTTTTTATTGCACCTGATATTTTAGTGTATTGTATTATTATTATTTAAAATAAATTATTATTAATATCAGCACGTGAAATATATCGCATTGCATTAGGTTAATACGTATCCCGTGTTACATGTGAAAAACTCCAACAGTTATTAAGACTATAGTATACACTGTCATGTCCATTTTACACCTACTGGTGATAATCTACAACGCGGCCATATCCAAAGGCACCTTCCCGAACACCTGGAAGGAAGCCGATGTCATAGGGATTCTCAAGCCCTCAAAACATCCAACCGATCCATCAGCCTATCGACCCATAAGCCTACTCAAAGTCTTGGGTAAGGTATATGAAAGGCTCATCCTCACCCGCCTCAAGGACTTCATGCTGTCCCGAGGGCTGCCAATCAATGAGCAGTTCGGGTTTCGCACCCAACACTCATGCACACATCAAGTGCACCGCATCACGGAGCACATCCTCAGTAAATTTCTTCAGGGCTACCAAACTGGGGCACTTTTTCTCGACGTGGCGAAAGCTTTCGACAAGGTCTGGCACAACGGGCTCATATACAAACTATATGAGCTCGGTGTGCCAGATCGACTCGTACTTATCATACGAGATTTTCTCCGAAATCGAACCTTTCGTTACCGCGTCGAGGGAACGCGCTCCGAGGTTCACCCCATTTGTGCCGGAGTACCACAAGGCTCTGTCCTAGGTCCTACTTTATACACACTCTACACCAACGACATACCGCGCACTCGCGGTGTAGAGCTAGCCCTTTCGCCGATGACACTGGTTCTACGCGTCTGGATTTAAACCAGACGCTATTTGTAAACGCCTCCAATCTGCAGCCAACACCTTAGGGAAATGGTTTCGAAATGGAGGATCGAGGTTAACCCCACCAAAAGTGCAGCCATTTACTTCTCTCGGCGCAACAAAACGCCGCATCTCCAACTATAGAGTTATTTGATCGTCCAATCCCCTGGGAAAGACAGTCAAATACTTAGGCGTCACATTAGATGAAAGACTCACCTTCGGTCCGCATGTCAACCGCGTACGGAATCGAGCAGCGTTCGTCCTAGGTCGTTTGCACCCGTTACTTAATAAAAATAGCAAAATGTCCCTGCGTAATAAAATTACACTTTACAAAGCGTGCATCCGACCCATAATGACATACGCAAGCCCCGTCTTTGCGCATGCCTCCCCGCGTCACATTCACCGACTTCAGGTAATACAAAATCGTTTCATGCGCAAGGCCACCGGTGCGCCGTGGTTCTTGCGTAACGAAAATCTACACATAGATCTTGAGCTGCCGACCATAGCTCAGTACCTGAAGCAGGCTTCTCGCCGATATTTCGACTCTGCCGTCACACACCGAAACCCTTTGATTGTAAGTGCCGCCACTTACAATCCCATCGCGAATCACAGATTTACCCGCGTCCGTAGGAGACCGAGGCACGCCCTCGACGACCCTGACGACGCAAACCACCAGGCCCAAGCCCTTCATAAAACACAACACACAAACATTGCACCCTCATATCGCTCCCGCCGACGGCGAGGGCGTCGCAAACAAAGTTATTCGCGATACCGCCATGTCACTGGCCGGTTCTTCCAGTCCATACAGATAGAAGCGTTGCTGGAGTTTCTTGCGCCACTTCTTCTCCAGCGTCCACGCATTCTGAAGTGGTGGTACAGGTAGTTAATAATAATAGTGATATTAATTAAGATAATCCTCTGTCAGAAGCAACTGACCGAGCCGAGGTTCGGCCCTCTTGGGCACCCTCGAGTCAGACGCTCGCGAAACAGGGTAACGGTCCGCCGAGGTTCTCCTCGGGAGCCCTTGCGCTGGTTACCCATATATAGAGGCCTCGACTGAGAGCCATAAGCGCTCGGTCACCTCTCAACCCGGTGAAACTGTAAAAGCCCTGGGGCTAAGAGCGGCCGTCAGCCCGAAAAAAAAAAAAAAAAGTATACACTGTATCACGCCTTAGTTGTGGCGTATTATAACAATGGTGTTTGCTTACTATTGACTGTCGCATGAATGGGTCTGCTCGACTGAGAAAGGGTCACACCTTTACAAAATATCAGCGTAAAATAGCAACATATCGCTACCGTGTTTCGCCTGGTCATCTCATCAGCAATCTTCACGGTAACAACGCATTTGTATTATGATTCCATGTCGAGGATGCTCGTGGATGTCATAAATCCTAAGAATCACTTACCCTACCATTACTTAAATTATCAGGTAATTCTGTTTTATTTAATTTAACACATACAAAAGTTACTAATACCTTGTTTCTAATAACCGTACTCAATGTACCACTACCTGATTTCATACATTGAATAATTGTTGCAATAACTGTTAACATTTCCTTTAAAACTTGAACCAAACAGGTATATTGCCTTAGTGCACGTTGCTGGCAACTATTTCCTGGATCGCCACGTTTTATGTACCGTTAAAATTGTGGGTTTTTATCATAATTATGGAAATGAGATGCTATTTACGGACTCATTCCCGCGCCTGTTAGGAAGTTTGTACTTAAATTGTAATGATTTATAAATGATCATAATCATAACAGTCTATAATTAATCCACTGCTATATATCCCTTGTCTATAGATAACCACAAAGCAAGTTTCCTGAGCCAACTATAACCATCGAACTTCCCCTAAGTTACATTGGTCGTCGCTCAATCTAGTCTACAGTGCAATTGTCTGTCCTAGGTTCTCACTCAAGAACCTACTAGCTGTATTACTAGTACATTCGCATTGATTTATATATACGAAATAAACTACTCAAAACAAAATAGGGCCCACCATGTTTTATAAATGAATTTTACAGATTCTTTTTCTTTTTTCACTTTTTATGATTAGGAATGAATAAATTAAGGTTTTTGAAAGTGTGTGAACATTAACAAGAGTTAGTTTTGCCAATTTTATGGAATTTAGTCAAAATTTACAGATTTTAGGAAAGTTTACAGAAATTATTGATTTAAGTAAAGTTTGATTTTGATTTTTATTATTGACTAAATCAATGAGTTTGATGATGCTTAATAACGAGTAGGTCCTCCTCTGGTCCGTATGCACTCTCTGAATCTATCTGGGACACTTTCAATCAAGTGGCTGATGTTTTCCTCGGGTATTCACTCCCAACACAATTTTAATGAGTTTATGAGCTCTTGTCGATTAGTCACATTACTGAAGTTCGATTTGAGGCTTCTTTTCAATTGGTCCCTTAAATGTTCAATAGGGTTAAGATCGAGACTCATGGCCGGCCACGGTAAAACCGTAATATTGGCTTCAGAGTGAGCTCTCTGGGTTGTTCGCGCTGTATGTGGGCGAGCATTGTCTTGCATAAAGACGAAGTTTTCACCCACTCTTTGTGGAAAATGGGATGACATGGGGCCGAATTATTCGATCGACATACCGGGAGGCAGTTATGGAGCCTTCTTCCAGAATTACCAGCTCAGTTATACCGAGCAAGCTTATTCCAGCCCACACCGTAACATTTGGACCTCCAAAACGATCCGTTTCATGTGTGCAAGGTTCTGAAAAACGTTCTCCTTCTCTTCTCCACACGCGCACTCGATGATCATCGCTGAAAAACTTCACTTTACTTTCGTCCGTAAAGAGTACATTTCTCTAGTTGTCCATTGTCCACTCCGCATGCTCGCGAGCAAACCTCAAACGTGCTGCATGATGCGCAGATGCGATGTGCAATGCACGATTTTGAATGGTTTGATCACTAATTCGTGTGCCAGTCGATTGCCGCAGTTCATTTTGTAAGACGCGGGTGGGAATCGTACGCTCTCGACGTGCAGTCAATCTCATATACCGGTCTTCCTGGACGGTTGTAGGTCGCGCTGTTCCTGATCCAGATCTCCTCGCGACACTACCTGTCTCTAGAAAGCGTTCCCACACGTTTCGAATAGCTCGTCGCGACACACCAAGACGTCTTGCCACTGATCTCTGAGATTCTTCCTCCTGAAGCATAAACACTGCTCTTGTTGTTGTTTCCATATCCATATGACGCCGAGAACCAGGCATAATTATCGCGACTAGCACCGAAATCAAGTAAAAATGAAAAAAGTAGACGTGCGACTGTAACATTCAGAATGTGACTGAGGGTACAAGTGACTGAGAGTTTGAGTAATAAACGTTTTTTGGAGTACTTCACTTTTTTTGTCACCACCATTGAATTCCTGACTTGAAACATTATAACGTTAGATAAACATGTCAACAATACTTCGAAATGTTTAACTTCACTATTTACTATTCGAGATTAACTTCGAGTGGGTTCTATTTTGTTTTGAGTAGTTTATAAATAAAACCACATAAACTCAAAATTAAATTAAATTTCATCCTTACTTTTATATCTACTGATTTAGTATCATTAAATCTGGAAAGATATGTGTGTGATAGGTGTAGCAATAAACTAATTAATAAAAGAAGAAACAAAAAAAAACTAATACTGCTTGTATAATAATAATAATAATACATACACACATAGATATTAAACACAAAATACATGTATAAATACACAATATGTATATAAACACAACATACTCATATACATATATATGTATATATCATACACATACATACACACATACATATATATACATACACAATAGTATACAATACAATAGCGGTAGCTACCAATAAATTTCATATGTGGACGATCCCGAACCAAACGATCACGATTCCTCTCTATGAAAGTTTAAATAAAGTTCAATCGAAAATATATAATGAAAACATTTAAAATTAATAACATAATCAGGAAATCCACACGATTTTCATTTGTTTGTTATTACATTGAGTGCGAAAAATAATAGTTTAATTTTTTCACTGTAAAATAATAACCACTGTCTTTAACTTATATCGAAAATGGCGTGCTTATAGCCTTTCCATGATGCTATTATGTCATCACTAAGTCTTGGTCATCTTGCCAATTGGGCAGAAATATATGAGACGGCAAACAAACACGGAGGAAATCGTTCTGTAAAGGTCTCTGGACCAACAGACCAACGTTGCTGTAAGTACTTCGGAGAAGAAAGAGTATATTAGAAGAATTCAGCGCGAAATAACAGCATAATGCTTCTATGTTTCGTAAGGTGAGTGCATAGATCCGAGACGGAATTACCGGTGAAGATATAATCCGTCTCCATTCTCGAGGTTGACGAATTGACGAAGCACAGGCATCGTCAATGTTTGTTGGTTACTATCAGCTTTCATCAGTTTGTCACATTCAAACTTGCCTTCTAATATAATAATCTTTTTTTATTATATTAAAGTATCCTTTAATATGTTAAACACATAATATCGAAGTAAAAGGTAATAAACAGTAAATAAAATGTCTTAAATGAAAACTAACAAACCATTATTATTTATGAAGATGATTAAATGCAAAGAAAAAGGAGGAAAAGTAATTATGCAATTTATAAAGTTTAACCTTTTTTTAAATTTTGCATAACAAACAATTGTACTAAAACTCAAACTTAAAAAAAATTGTACAATCAGTACCGCCGGATCATCTAATCGTGCTGGAACTAGTTTATAACTGTGGTGTGAGTCCAGCACATGGTAAAGATAGTACAAATATTATCCGTTACTCCGATTCTGGTATCAAATAACTGGCATAGAGAGTTAAAGTTAATTTACTTTAATTGCCAGTTTTTAATTTCCGATCGCTTAAAATCTTCGCGCCTTTGTCTTCATTTCAATTTACTTAATATCCGATCGCTTAAAAACGTCTTTGTCTTCGCTTCAATTTACTTCCTACTTACAACGACGAGCAAAAAGTGCATCAATTACAGAAAACACGAGTAAAGATCGACGGGCCCTTTTTCTAGGGCACTTCAAACCGTTAGGTGACCGTGACCGCTTCCAAGAGCGATGACTCGCTGTTACGGCCTTTTGTTGTTCGCCAACTTAAAATGCAGCTTAGTTTACTTAATATAATGCAAAATAGTCTTTCAATGCACGTAATAATGGTGATATTTATTATAATAGCAGTAATACTATGTGTATGCTATGACGTCTGTCACATCACTACGTAAGGAATGTGATGTAATAAGTCAAGACCCTGATTTAGGTCTCGCGTTCCGTTAGATAAGATATCGTCATGATGGAAGCGGAGCTGGTCCTTGGGGATTTACGATATTCACGAAATTGCTATCGGAATTGGAATGTTGTGTGGTTACAAGGTGAAGGGTAAAGTTAATATTTTATTGGATACTTGTTTAACACATTCGGTAATATGAGTCGAGAAACTTTAAATACATTTAAAGAGTGACGATTAATAAGTAAAACTTAAAAAAATTGCAATTTATAAAATAATATTTTTTGGAAAAGCAAACTAGTACACAATTCATCGTATATAAATGATTCCCGTTGGCAATGACAATTTTATCATAATCACATAAATCAAATCGCAGATACGATGTCTCACCTTTTGTTTTGTTGGTTTAAAGCCTCGTTTAAACATCTTTTGTTAAGTCCTTCCCTGGTCGAGGTGATAGCTTATATCTACAGTGTGGCTCTTCCACATAAAAATATAATAAATGGACATAACAAGAATTTTATTTGTAGCAATAAAGTAAAAAGCGCAAAGAGAGCAGTAAAAATGAAGAAAGAAGTTAAGGCGGTATACGAGTAACTATAAAAAAAATAAAAGTCATTGTCGCTAAGGAAGATTTTAGAAAGGTAAAAATATGGCGGAAAAACTACGCTTTTCTTCTGCAATTAACAGAAACATTGTTAATGTGTATTATATCTGGATATAAAACGATTGTCGGTGATCTTCTTTATTTATCCTTGTGCCGATTGAAACAAATGAACGTGGGTTTTGGGATGATGCTTCTTGCGCGCTCTTCTCAGCGAACTGGTGACTATCTTTTTAATTCCTTGTACAATTTTATTGAATAAAGTATTTTAGATTTTAAGTTTGATATTATAGTTGTATCGGATATCTCTTACGATGGGCAATAGGATCGTTCATATACAGTGCCAAGAACACGGGAAATATATACAACTCACCCAGGCCAGAGAGAGAGAACCATATGTGTATATCACAACATTTTGTGATATACACATATGGTTCTTCTTCTTGAAATGAAGAACTCGGAATCTGAAACGCAGAAGCCAAGTATTCTAAGATATGCGGCTGTCAGTATATAACAATTATATTTCATAATTTTCTAATGCCATGTTTCAATACAATAAATAGCCTACAGTTCACAAAATCTTCAAGTACTGTCCAACAACAATACCACTTTTTTCAATCACCTTATTTATTTATGTATTTATTCTCTATGTTCCTTAAATAAGGTTTGCAAGGGCGGACTTAGTGCCTAGTGGCATTCTCTACCAGTCAACCAAGGCATAAAAATAAAAAAGTTATTTAGATAAAAAATGTCTTATACATAGATACAAACATAACTCTATTTATATATACACACATAAATACACAAATACAAAGAGAAAATATATATATCAGATGTTCCTACAAAAAATGTTGTCGAAGAAGAGATTTAAAGGAAACTTTACTGGTTGCTTATCTATAAAGCTCAATATTTTCTGAACTCTCCGATAACGGGGTAATGCAATGCATTTTGCATTCTGACTGTTGTAAGCGATACCCCATCGCCTCGACGCGGCCAGCCTAGTATTAGCATAAACGCTTGTCCGCCTCTTGTTTGTAACTAGGAAATTATTTAACACTGGTACTAAGCCATTCGAGATGTTCTAGACCGACTAGCCAGAGCTGTCCGCCTGCATTCGTCCAAACATGGACGGACGTGTAAACGTTAGCCAGTGCCAGTTCAAGGATGTAGTTAATAGGTGATTGACATATATTCTTCGGACGTAACATTATTGTGATTCCTGAAACTTGTTTCTTTTTAGTAACACTTTGTTTTGTTACTAATTATTACAGCATTGCAAGCAATGACTAATCTATATCTAGTCTGGCCATAAATACTGTAACATAAAAACTTTTCTTTTTTTCAACTTTTTAATTATTTTGAATTTGGATTTCTTTCGATTTTGCGCCATTTCACATATTTTTTCGTGTTAATTATCAAATTACAATATGGAATGGGTGTTGAAGAAAATAGGATTGCTTTGATCGCCATGCACAAAGTGGGTATGGAGCCGTCGGTCATATTCCAGACACTTCAAAAGCTTGGTATCAGCCGTATGTCTGTTGAAGACCAGAAAAGATCGGGGCGGCCGCGTGCTGTTAGAGCTACAAAGGCTGTTATAGCCAGAATTCGGCGAAACCCTAAACGCCTTCTGTCGCGATACGCAGGTGAAAGGCACAGAAATATCCTCTTTACCGATGAAAAAATTTTAACGATTGAAGAACACTACAATAAGAAAAATTATAAAGTGTACGCTCACAATTCTAAAGAAGCTGCTCAAGTGGTCGGAAATATTCTTAATAATTTAATATAGTTTTCTATCTTAGCTAGAATTCTTTTAAAAAAAATGGTTTAATGATTTAGTAACACGGCTATGCGTTTCGCGAAAGTTAGTGGTTTAATTTAACTCAGTCGCAAATTATCATGAAGAGTCGTGTATCCATCGTATCGTTTATGAAACAAAGTCAGTATGAATCGATTAAACATTTATTATATAGAATATTTTAGAATTCATCTATTACAATTTTTAATTTTAACAGTTTTGGTATATCAATTTTTTGTGTATGCAATGTTCACGTCTAGAAAGTCTATGTGTTTTGGATATAACTTATGTCTATCGCCCTATTTAGTAAACTAATAAAAATCTACGTAAGTACAGCGCCATGCATATATGGTTTCTACGAAAACATCTTGATCTAAATCTGACTTTTATCTATAGTACTTAAACGACCCTAGAGTTGTCAAATCTAATTATAACTTAAGTATAATTTGTCTGAACAGACAGTGAAAGTTATGAATATAACGACAATCAATGAATCCAGCCATGGTGCAGTAGTTAGAGTACCTGGCCGCTGCGTTACGGTGCCGGCCCTAGGTTCGATTGCGAGCGAAGGAACTATATTTATATATCGCAAATTGTGTGTATAACCCGTGTAGCTGACATTACATCTGAAACTTCCTCCAATCTTATTGGACATGCATCACATCACGGAATAATCAAGGTTAAAATTCACGTTCTTCAAATATTTTTTAATATATTTTTTACCCTACCTGCCTAAATATTCAATTGGGATCGAACTCTGTTTGCTCGCGTACTGTGAAGTATAAAAGCAATGAGCCTCCTTATCCGAACCTTCTCAGACCCACCAGTATCTAGCCTAATAATTTTAAAACGTTGGATTATCTCTAACGTGGTCATTTACTCCCTGCAATAGCAGTACACCAGACACAAAAGGTGGCGAAAGATTTATTTTTTATTTATGTACACAAAGTATTTATACAGGAAACTAAGATAAGAAAAGTATGTACAAAGGCGCAGCTTATTTTTACAATTAAAATCTCTTCCAGCAAGTCTAGGTTTGGATATATTATATTATTTTTACTTAAGAATCCGACGACACAAGCCAGCTGTAAATCGAAACGTTCATATCAACCCAAAGTACAAAATTTTATAAATCACACAATTATATAAATACATAGTTAGAATACACCGTTTCTCATTTTATAACGTCCCCACAAGATTGAAAAAAAATATCGAGATGAACTATAAGTGCATCTTCACATCATTATCTCGGCTGTGGAAATGGTTTAACATCGCTATAAAGGTTACCTACAATTGTAACGGCACATTCTAGTAACTATCCCAGGTGAAGGGCAAACTGTTAGACCTAACTGTAGCACTGATAGGCACCGGCAACTACTGCCGGTACCCTAGGGCAGCACTGGGTCCCGTTAGCCCACAAAGATCATGGTCGACACTAATTTGATATCGGCAGGGTTGTGCACGTAAAGGCTCTAAAAGCCAAAGTTAAATTATTAAGGTGTGATAAATTTATTTTGATTTTCAATAAATAATCAAAATTAGTGCAATTTTAACTGTTCTTCTGACTACTTGAGAGAATTTTGACTAACTAAGGTTCTGAACACATCAAGTTCCGATTCTCTCTATTGGAAATATTCATGTTTGAGGAAGGTTTTTTACTACCTAATTTCTAAACGTTTTGTATATTACGTAGACTAAAAATTACAGACAGTTTTATTCGACCTCGTATATTAACATCACAATATAACATTTATCTAATTAATATGTATCCTTTGGAATTTCAAATATGATAATTATGTAACACATAATGGTGTATTGTTCACACACATTCACGATATGAAAGACTTTGGAAAGCCATGGGAAAATAGTATCAAACCATCCAGTCATAATATTTTTCGGTAGTATTTTATTACGATCTAAAACCACGGCCTGCTTTGAAGTGCAACTTATAGTTTACGTTTTATATTTTGTCCCTCCAGTAGCCGATCTATTTTATATTATCAACAAATATCATACTAATTCTATTTCATATTCATGTATTGTTTTAACGATACACATATATCGCCTGTTGGTAAGTGACGGATGCTGCCGAAAAAAGTCTAGACTCGTCTTCTAGAAAGATTCAAGATGTCTTTTCCTGATCAAGAAATGAATGTATGTCAGGGTGTTTCCGATCAGATATCCGGTTCCCTACATTCACCATATGAAAAACAACGGGCGTGGACTGAAGATAGAAAAAGCCACATTGTGCCCCCAGCTTCTGGGGTATATGATTCCGGCTCTATAATATTTACGAGAACCAATTTAATCATGAAAACCTAAATTATAGCGTACAAACGGACAGACGTTACTTTGTTTTATATATAATATAGTAATGATAGTAATCGAATTTACATAAATGGAAAAGTTAAAACTTAATGATACAAATCAGCAAAGAATCAGTCACTCCCGCAAGTCTGACTTTCTGTCCATTGGAATACCACTACCTCGTTTTTATATTATTGTTGATATAACATCAAAGATTGTATATGTTTTTATTCAAATTAAGGTTGTGTAAAAAACTTGTATGAAAAACATTTAAGGAATAATATTTTATAAAAGGTTCACGTGGCAACCCTAACGAACTTTAAGACTGCAATACCGGTCGTCCATATTGTACCGATGTATAAACAACATTGGTTTGCTTTAACCCATTTGTTTATTGTTCAATTTAAATAGGAATTTAAAGATATTTGTTTAAAGCACACCTTTCTTGTTGTTTACTACATGTAAGCAACGTTTAAAATTATTATTGATAAGAGAAAAATACTAATTGTTTTATAATCATGTTTTGTTGTATTATATAATTTTAATTATAACCGCAGTTAAAGAAAGTTCTAACAGAAGCTATTTGTGCAGATAACCAAATTTAGTATCTGCCATTTTTGAAATTTATTTAGAAATAATAACGCTAACTTGTGATGAAAGATTTGCATATACAAGATTGTACTCGAATTCTGGAAAAACAATATTCTACAAAAACAGACGACTTTCGACGACGCATGAGATGGATGCAAATTAATTGGTATAAACCTGTTGATCTCACACTACCAATAGATCTTGAGTATGATCTTCTAAGTTAGCCTTACAAGTTTTAGTTAAGAGTTAAAACTTACTAAAACCATATCAAAAATAGTTATATATGAAAATCAGATTAATATTGCCTCAGAAATATCCATAAATATCTACATTGGCTTGGTACATTTATATAGATGTCATCATGTTTCTACATGTATAATAACGTAACGTTCCATTCATAACGGCGAAGTTCAGAACTCCCTTTTTTAAATCGATTTAGAAAGATTTCCCCCACTCCATATTACCTGTTACCAATTGGTACAATCGATAATTACTAGAGAGTGTTTTCTCTAGTTAGTGACAATTCGAAGAAACATCTCATGGAAAGACGAAAACTTTTAAGAATAATAACAGTAACACCTCCATACTGGAACGTGATTTTCTTTTAATCGTTAGACAGGTTCATTGCTAAGGCTGTGTTAACCGAAAGTGTTAACTATGTAATTATACTTTATTATATTTTGACTTTATTATTCGCGCGGTTGAAGAATAAATTTTCATATTTACATGCAATAAGATAGATTGCTAACGACTACTGCACGTTTGCCTTTAAAAAACACTGACGCTGAGGTAATTCGATTTTAAAAAAGGAAGCCACCTTTAATTAACATGATTTTTTTTTTCAACACATCATAACAATCAGTTAGAAACATGTATCCTTAAAATTATTGCAAAATAACTTTCTAATGCATCATCGATACGTAATGTCCTATTATAGTATTTTTATTAAGAGAAGATTCTTAACGCACACTCCGAATGGAGACCTAACTCTAAAGTAGTAAAACAAAAAAAACAAAAAAAAGAAGAAATTGCAACGCGCACCCCATTGGCTAGGCAGCGCGTATTGTTGCAAATGTGTGTGAACGAGACGGGTGAAATTGTGGATACATTATAATAGTATTTGAAAATACGTTCAAAATTAGTATTATTAGTATTATTATTAGAAATTAAAATATTTTATTTTCAATAACTTACATGCTTTTATATATATATATATATATATAAATTGAATTTTAAATACAATATGTAAGAAACTACGCTTCTCTCGGGCATACCACAACAAAGTTCATGACAACAAAATTCAGGACATGGCACATCCGACAATCCTCTATAAAGAGGAGCCTAGCCGTCGGCTGCTAATACTATATTGAATTAATTATTTATTATAAATCTTTAAAGGTCTATAAATCGTATTAAGTAACTACTATTTTTTTATGATATATAAAATATCCAAAAGACGAGTCTCTTTAAGGTGTTCATGGACGTTTTCGCTTTAAACTCTTTAATCCAGGCCAATAAAATTATTTGTAATGTATTCTGCCTTTTTTTATTAAGCTTAAGTTGTTAATTCTATAACAACTTCCCCGTATCACTTTACTGTTGTAAAATGGTAATAGTGGCGCGGGAAAATCGTTTTTGTGTTTATGAATGGCTATATTTGCATCTACATAAAATAGTTAGTAAGCTTTATATTTGATCAAAAGTTCCACATTTATTTCTTACAATTTCACAAGACAAATATCAATAATATCTTAAAAAATATATATTTCTTTATTATAATTATCACGGTGATGATAATTAAAAAAAATATTTATTTTTCTACTTAGTTTCCTAAAAAGACAATGCATTTAGTCGATCTTTTGCCTAAACCGGGAATTCTCTTTATAAAAAAAAAACTTTGTCGTGAACCTCCAAAATAGCCATAATCTACTTCGCTATCATCTTCAAATTTCTTGCCTCAGATGTGTTCCTTGAATCAAGGTGAGAGATTGAGGTAGCTGGGAGATCTGGTGAATAGGGCGGGTGTTCGAGCAGCTAAAATAACACTTCTTGAATGGCAGCCATCATAACTGCGGCTTTATGAGTCTCGCAGTTTCTTAGTCTTTTTTCTTTGATGACTTTCCGCAATATTCTTATTTGGTCTGCGTAGTAAAAGCCCGAAATAGTGGCTGCCTATTCCAAATAATTCACCTTAATTATTCTTAAAGCGTCCTAATACTAAGTACTGTACGCTGAAAAAGTAATTATGGTGACCTTTCCCGCCGAATTTGACACTGAAAGCTCAAAGGCTCGTTTCGAAGTCATTGATTGTTGTTTGGTTTAGAGATCAAAATAGTGGATCAAGATCCAGTCCATGGTAACGAAATTGCCCTGGAAATTTCGATTCGTTTTTTTTTGTTCATCAGTTAATATTCTCGGTACCCAACGCGAGTCTTTTTTCAAATACAATTTACTCGCAAGGATTCTTTGCAACACTGCCGTATGAGACCCCTGTGACCTGAGTCTGGTGGTCACTCTTCGTTCTGCCAATACGACTTTTACGACTTTTTTCA
Organism: Teinopalpus imperialis; assembly: GCA_029286865.1. Taxonomy (NCBI): domain Eukaryota; kingdom Metazoa; phylum Arthropoda; class Insecta; order Lepidoptera; family Papilionidae; genus Teinopalpus; species Teinopalpus imperialis. Next base: position 5,607,933 of record JAGSMU010000036.1, on the reverse strand, counting down.
CGTTATCTTCAGTGTGGGATAAGGATGGCTGTCCATCGCGTTCTTCAATTTCGGTGGATGTTCTGACCAGCTTAAACTCTGGTCCCAGCATGCAACTGTGGAATATGGAGGAACACAGTCCACCTATGTTTCCACCAAGTCGCTCTGCTTAGGTAGATATTTTTTTCAAGCAGATCTACTTGCTAACGGCTCCAATTTATTTTTTCTCCATTTTCATGTTATCTCTTCGACGGTTCGTATTGTAATGAATTTACCTATCGGAAATCGTGGCCTATTTATATGATTTTTTATGCTAGTCTAGTAGGTAAGTGGGCAATCAAAAAAAAAATCGGATTTTTATGTGCAATAGAAATAACCGATTACTTCTTGTTCACGTCTCGCATATATATATACATACTTGTATGTGTGTGTCTCCAACGATCTATTATTAGTTTTTATCATATTACTAAACATAATATATAGATGGAGTCACAGCTGCTCTCTTTAATTCTTGAGCATGTGTTATATTAGTCATATAGTTTAACATTCATTTTAATCAGTCACAATATAGAATTTATTGAACGAAATATCTAAGGTAGATCAGGAAAATGCAGTAAATTCGCCTTTTATAATGACGCCAATGTTAAAAGTGTTGCGTGTTATATTTCTTCAAAGTTTATTTTAATCGGTTTCACAAAACGGTAAACGTTATAAGGTTAAAACAAAGAGATTACACGTGAGCACCTATTTCCATTGAGAGATTCAAATTATGTGTCTGTGTGTGCTTGTATTTCCATATATAATTTTCACACAGTCATTAAAGCGTAAAACTTATATGATATGCAAGAGGCCGTTCAACCTGCATCGCGTGATAAAGCTTGCGGAAATGCAAGGCCTGCAGCACTCGCAAACCTATTCACAGTCAAGTGCAATCAACCTGAACCCTCATTGTTCTTCTTGTGGTTATAGTGACCATGAATTCTTGATAATTCTGTACACTATAGTGCCTGGTATTTTCAGTAGACGATTGCATTTATCAGATAGTTTTAATAAACATTGGTAAAATCCTTTAAAAGTCACCAGTACATTTAAAGCAAAAACCACACGAGGAATTATTTTAACAATGGTAGAGGTACGTTGCAGTTTGTTTCTAACTGAAAAATGAATGGATCAGCTCGACCGGGGAAGGACCACACAGAATACTAGCTTACAATAAATATATTAATAGCAGCATAATGCTGCTGTGTTTCGTCTGGTGAGTGTATGGATCCGGAGACCTTTATTGCTGGTGACGAGGCGTTCCATCTCAGTCCTCAAGAATGACAACGCATCTGCATTATGATTGATAATGTAATAAAATAAAAAATAATCAATAAAAAGACTGAACTCTTATTCGAACCGTTGTTGAAAAATCTAGTAAAAACATATTGTACGTGTTTTATATATACGGTAGCGAAATATGCCCCAACTCACTTTACTGCAAGGAAGTCTATGATCAGCTAGACATACGAGCATATTTTTTATTTTGTTCAGATCTATACTTCCTCTATATTGTGACTAGTCGTAGTAGGCTTAAGTCAATCGAGCTTAGTCGATTTCAAGAATACCAGCTGCAAAAGCATAAAATTGTGCGTTTCGTGTTGTGAATTGATCGAACCGAAGACAAGTAGTTACTTTAGGATTGTTATTTTTTTAGCGAAAAGTCCGTTTAAAGTGAAGGTATACTAGACATATGGATCGTTATTTAATTATCGTCATTCAAACATCAAATTTTTTATAAAAATATGATGAGCAGACCTATAATTACTAACATTCCCGTTAACCACTCCAACTAAGCTTAAATTCTTGTGCTAGGAAATGGTTCACGACAATAGCTGAATGGTGGATTCGAACCTACGACCCTAAGTTTCGCAGACCGTACCCTAAGCCATTCAGCTATTGACGCTATGTTATTTCTTAATAAATGAGAGTTTCCAAAATATGTTCACAATCCTTTTTATTCACTAATAAAAACATTAAATACACAATACACAAATAATTCATATGACACTTGTATATCCACATGATAAGGACAAACCTGGTTACCCTAGTCAAGACGTAACGAACTTAGCATGCCACTCCTTGCCGCCCCTAATCTTTATAAAACGTTTGATAAAGGAGGGGGGAACGCATTCCACCGGGTCAGCTTACAGTTGATGGTGCAGGGATGCACGGGCACGATAGGAACAAATAAATCTTACAACATATACAACAGCACAATAATTATTATTCTAAAAAAAAATATTTTTTTTCCATCTCTGCCTGATTGGTCAATACAATAAATAAATAAAAAACTATAAACATATAAAGAAACAAAATGAAAATGCCCAACTTCACGCGGTAGTATCAAGAAATCTAGTTTCATTTCATAAGTTAGAGATACTACAAAATATGCTATAATTAGGTCTTATAAAGCTTGACATGCAGTGTCAAGCTTTATAAGACCAATATTTATTTATTTATTTCAGCTTTATATACCGTTATGTATAAAGGCGGACTTAATGCCTTAGGCATTCTCTACCAGTCAACCTTAGGGTAATGCAGAGATGATATGAGGTAGGTGTACGCTTAAAGAACTTGTTGTAAAATACTATTATATTATATAAAAAACAATATATGCGTAATTATAAAATACATATATAACAAGTACAAATACACATACTTATATATAGTACACATATAAAAACATCATCTCTTGAGAAATAGCTCCCGAATTTTCATATTAAATATTGTTAATATTGTCCCTTGACTGGGATCTAAACCATGACCTACAGATGCAACATGACCTGCGATGTAACATGAATTGCAGATATAGTTTCCGTAGCAAATTAATAGACCGATGTCTACGAAATGAGAATCCCTGCCACAAATATTTTATTAAAAGACTCCTGTATACGACAATTAGTTATTTTCTTTTGTTTCCATTAAAAGCAACGATGCCCCGCTGTTGATATTTCGATACTGGTGATATCTCCTGGTAACATCAACTACGAAATATTTATTACAATGCCCCCTAAGTAAGCCCCTTTTTTTTTTTTCGGACTGATGGCCGCTGTTAGCTCCAGAGCTTTTACAGTTTCGCCGGGTTGAGAGGTGACTGAGCGCTTATGGCGCTCAGTCGAGACCTCTATTAGTGGGTAACCAATGCCGTAAGCTTTTGCGCATACTTATATACACTTAATTGTCGATGTAATTCATGTGCAAGAAAATCAAGAAGGTTTAGATGGCCGGACATTGGAAATACTAGCAGCACAACCAAACCTGTAAACCAATGATAGGTGATATTTATATAAATATATATATATATATATATATATGAGTATATTATTTCTTTGATGTTGCCGTTTGAGAAACAAAATATGAAAAAATATATACTAATAGTAATATAAACATTAAATATATATAATAATAAAATATTAATATAAATACATAATTTAATAGTATTAACAATGCCAAAAACGTGACGAAAATCAGACCAAATTCCAACACATTAGAGAATTTCCCGCTCCAAGCCGAGCCCCGCTCTCGGGAGCCCTTGTGCTGGTTACCCACTAATAGAGGTCTCAACTGAGCGCCGTAAGCGCTCGGTCACCTCTCAACCCGGTGAAACTGTAAAAGCCCTCGTGCTTACAGCGGCAATCAATCCGAAAAAAATTAAAAAAAAAGAGAATTTCCTAAGCATTCCCTTCCTCAGTTCAAGTCAACGATGACGAGCATCAGTCATTCCCTCAATTAGATTCACATAGTTTGTGGCATTGCGACGTTTTTATGGTGTTACGTCTCCGCATACCATGCCGTACTGTGGGCGGCAAAGAGAGCACCGTTAGACAAGACGGGGCATCATTTTGCCTCTACTCGGAAATGTGCTCGCAATGTGTTCTTTTTGTTGCGAGTGTACGGGGAGATATGTTACGGTGAAGCGATGCGTGATTCCCTGGATACGATTGGAATTGTTGATTATTTGTAGGAAATACATTGTTTTTGATGCGTGATGTTTTTACCTGTGCTATGCTGTAAGAAATATGAAAAATTTTCTACTCTATACATTTCTATTCTTCATATGAAGAATATTATTTTATTATTTATTGATTATTCATTATTTGCGCAAGTAAAACAAAGAAAAGGTGGACTTAATGCTAAAAGGAATTCTCTATGAGTTTATCTTTGGGTTGAGCAAAGAATATATTGTGGATAAAAGATTATTAAACTTATAAAATCCGTGAGGAGGAAATCACATCTTGCTCCACTATCGGCTAGGCCGGGAAAGGACTACGCCCTCACATAATTCGACGACTTAAAATCTACATAACGATGCTGTGTATCGTAATCCCAAGATTGAGAACAAATACTATTTTTATAAATTAGACAATAATTATTTTAAACATCATGCAATATTTATGGGATATGTCTCTAGACTTCATTAAATAATAAAAAGATATACTAAGTTTACTGACACCTTTGTTCAGGAGCCGTACAAAATTATTCTCGTCATGCAATTCAAATTTGCATCAATTTAGGAGACACGAGACGTGCTTAGAAAGAATAAAGAATATTATTATGAGGTCAACATACATCGGTGTGTCTAGTGAGATTTCAATGGACATTATTAAAATAAAAGAAATAAAATTCAAATGAGATTGTCGTCCTCTTTTACGCCGACCTTGTATTAGAAATATAGTGAATCACGCGAAATTACCTTTCGCTTTGCTTATGCATTGCATACGAGTAGCTTAGGTATTTCAGTGGAATGAGAGGACTATGTAATTGCTACTTTCAATAGATTGTTCAATAAGTTGTATATACCATAAACATAGACACAGACTATCAGTGACATTTATATCTCTTAGACCACTGTTGGTCCGAGGGCTTTTACAGCTCGGGTGGAGCTGTAAAAGCAAAAAGGTTGAAAGGTAACCGAGTGCTCAGGGCGCTCAGTCGAGACTCTTAGAAACAATTCCTTTTTATACCTTTTTTGTGTAGTCTATTTTAAAACCTCGCAACTTAATTTATAAATAAGTTTGATCAAATTGATATAATATTACTAACTAAAGGTAATTTAGAAAACATGAAATTGAACAGTAAAGTAAAGTGTCGCATCAAATGGGTCGGCCCGACTGGGGACGGACGATGCCCTCACAGAATATCAGCTTGAAATATTACAATCCCTTTAACTCTTTTAAATTAACTGATTTTTTTAAAGCGAGTGTAGGGAATTCAACATTAAACGGGACATCCAATTGCTAGTAAGGAACGCGTGCTTACGAGCAATTGCATCTCCTATCCATCTTAGTCTTCAAGGATAGCAACGCAGGTGCATCTTCATCCTATATTATAAGGTGAAGTGTCTGCTCATTTAACTCTTCATTTCATCATATAAAAAACGTTTGACATTTATAATAACAGCTTAGGTTAGATCGAGTCGTTCTATTATATTGTGAAGGTAAAACCACATTTCAAACAGGCTTTTAAACTCTTCTTTAAAATATTATTTTGTAGGCCACCCTGTCTTCTCATAAGGTTTTTCTACAATCAAATACAAACCAAGTGACAAACCGGGAAATTGTACCGCCCGCAACCGCGAAACGAACTCACGGGAATGCATACAATAAACAAAAACAAAAAACAAAATAAAACGTATTTAACTGTATGATATATAAGAAGGAAAACGCAAGGGAATAAAATAAGACGCGATAAATTAAATTTAATAACGTGTTATAATAAGTAAATATCAAACAATAAATCTTGTTTCCGTAACAGTGCGAGGTGGATTCCAAGGCACGTTAGACAATGGGCGATTAAAGTGCGGTTCTCTCCACTGCGTTTTCTCTTCAACATCTTTAACAACAAAAAGTTTAAAATATTTATTATCACCCCTTCAGACGTTAAGTGTGTTTTAACTAATAAAAAGCAAGTACACCTGTAAGTATGGTAAGTGGACTGCCGACGTACCCCGCATATAATCTCGAGGAATGTGTGTCTGAGTGGTTTCTGTGCTCTAAGATAGAATATCATTTTATTTGACCATTGAATTTCCAATTATTCGAGCCTTCCTAGCGTATAATGTGATAATATGTCGTCATTCTTAGCTAGGTTGTTATACAAGGATTTAACTGCAACACGACTTTGCCATGATCACAGTTATTAAGATTTATTTTTATAACCCTATCACAAATACAAACACCCTCACAGGTAATGCATACTTTCGGTCTAATATATTCGATATGGTTTATATCTCCATCTGTTCAAAGCCACAAGGTATTCTGAAGTCTAAAAAAGGTCATACAACGAGAGGTAGATTAAATCGTATCATTTAATTTGTATTTAATTTTTCACCGTTAGTTTAAAATCATATAAGATAAAAATTAAGATAAATACATAAAAGAAAAGAGATAAACAAGATAAACACTATTCTGCTTCAATGACTGTTTCTTGCCACATATTTAGTATTAAACATATATATCTACATAAGATATATTATAGTGCCGTATGCATTTACAAAAACACGGAGGCACTCACTCGGCCTATTCTCTATTTTAATGTTATGCATATTGCACGAACCCACGTCAAATAGGAAATATGTATCTAGGAAGCAACGGCCGTTGAAACTGATTAATGTTTTTCTGATGATTACCGTCTGTTCGTTTATGTAGTACATCGTAATTATTATTATGGATTCGAGATCGGAATGAGTTCTTATATAATGTCAGAATTAAGGGACTTAATAATATAAAAATTAAAGAAATCAGCCTGATATTCAGAACACTCGGCCTCGCTTCTATCATTAATAAAGTGAACGTGACGTAATACATAGCAAATCGATAAAACCGATGGTATATAACTTAACCATGTTTGGAATTTTAATTAACATATTGATCCTTTACTAAACAACGCATTAAACAGCACCAAAAAAGTTATATAAATCCAATATCAATCCAAGTAATCTTTTGCAGAGACTAAATACTTTCCAAGGAAAAAAAAATCACGTAACACGAGATTTAAATTCAAGATGTAGAGTGGAAAGTAAGAGATTGGCTACGTTGCGGTAAAAGCGACACAAGGAATCGATGTTTGCGAATATAAATTTACCAAATGCGACGATCGTACTCGCAATGTAACTTGAATAATTAGGCACATTATGTAATGACCAAACCATAATATAACAACGACATATTGTAGTTGTAATTATTAATCATTATCTAACAACAGTTAAGCTAAGATCAAAGCTCGGTCGGAGCACGAGCTAATTGAATATGAACAGTGTTTATACATAGTTTATACAAGTTGATTTCCAGGATGTATTCATGTAGTTTATTCCTTCAAAGGGATGGTCTTTCTTTCTTTTCGACACTTTCTTTCGAAACACACAATACTAGTCCTTCATTCGCGTCGAACACCACGGTTTCTCCATGAGAATACATCATGGAATGTCCAAACTAATATAAAGTCTACTAGGTACAATTAAGTTAAGGTTGTACTTAACTTAATTGTATCTAGTTAAAAATATTAACCAAATACAAAAGTCTATCAGTAATTAAACAAATCCTCTCAAAACCGGCACAAAATATATTTACTTTCTAGATTACATGCTAGATTCATTGGATTTCCAAAACCAGAAGGAATTTTATTGTAGTAATCGCAATCGCGTTAGAGTTAATATTTTTCATATTATATATTTGATATTCTTGCAAAAAAACATAATTTGCTTTTCTCATATCCCTAACTTATCCCTATCCCTTTACGATTCCTCTCATCTCCTGTCATTATCCATGCTCCTCACAATTATAGGCTAGGTTGAGTTTGCCCATACAGAGTCAGCCGCGCTAAAATTTCGGTAACGAAGGTGATTGAACATCCGCTTTTGTGTAATCTCATTATTTATATCGTATAGTTTTATATCTTTCGCAGTTCCTTCCGTACTCGTCGTATTTTTAATTTTGATTCTCTTGCGGTTACACATTTTTTATAGAATTAATTTAAAAGTTACGAGGGCACCGTCGGAAAAAAGCGGAATAAAGCGGAAAAAATTAAAGGATAAAGATTGTCAACAAACTTACCGTCTCTGTCACAGGGTGAAATGGCACCCATACCCTTAGTAAGTTAAATTATTACTATTTCTTGAAAAAGGTCGAATTTAATTTCCTACTGTGTGGAATCAGCTGTCGCCAGCGGTGTTTTAGAAACGATACGACTTACGGAACTTCAAGAAAAGAGCCTACACAGGCCGGCAACGCTTTTGCGACTCCTCACAATTATAGGCTAGGTTGAGTTTCCCCATACAGAGTCAGCCGCGCTGAAATTTCGGTAACGAAGGTGATTGAACATCCGCTTTTGTGTAATCTCATTATTTATATCGTATAGTTTTATCTCGTTCGCAGTTCCTTCCGTACTCGTCGTATTTTTAATTTTGATTCTCTTGCGGTTCCACATTTTTTATAGAATTAATTTAAAAGTTACGAGGGCACCGTCGGAAAAAGTGGAATAAAGCGGAAAAAATTAAAAGTCCTATAGGCACGGTATGGCAGTGCTAAACAAAATTTATTACTAAACTTTTATTTTTAATTTTGATTCTCTTGCGGTTCCACATTTTTTATAGAATTAATTTAAAAGTTACGAGGGCACCGTCGGAAAAAAGTGGAATAAAGCGGAAAAAATTAAAGGATAAAGATTGTCAACAAACTTACAGTCTATATGTCTCTCTGTCACAGGGTGAAATGGCACCCATACCTTTAGTAAGTTAAATTATTACTATTTCTTGAAAAAGGTCGAATTTAATTTCCTACTGTGTGGAATCAGCTGTCGCCAGCGGTGTTTTAGAAACGATACGACTTACGGAACTTCAAGAAAAGAGCCTACACAGGCCGGCAACGCTTTTGCGACTCTTCTGGTGTTGTGGATGTTCATGTGCGGCGGTGATCACTTATCATCAGGTAGGCTGCATGCTCGTATGCCGTCTGTACTATAAAAAATAAGAATACCGTACCGATGAACTTCTTTAAAGATAGATAAACCGGAAATGCCATATAGGCAAGACCAGTTAGTAATAGGTCCAAATAAGGCGTATGATCATCATGCGTAGACCAATGCTTAAAGTAATCCGAATATCAGAGTAAAAGTAGCACAACGATAATGTTTCATATTTGGATTAACGACTGTCTGGTAGTTTTGTGGTCAAGTAGCAATAGCAAGTTCTGTCATCTGTTGGTCAGGTTTGACCAATAATGCATAAGAAAACTGTTATAAATAATGGTATTTGTAATAGAAATAGAGAAAAGAAAAATTAAAAGTCCTATAGGCACGGTATGGCAGTGCTAAACAAAATTTATTACTAAACTTTTATTTTTTAATTTTTATTATGTTAGGTGTTGACAAATGAAGACAGGTTACCTTATGATAAATACAGAATACGCCGTCACGTCTAAGGACTGTCGGGAAAGGACCAAAACCACTATGGAAAAACACCAACGTAAAGCTTGTGCTTTGCGAACCAATGACAACCGTCATTAATTCCTCATTGGAGTTAGATGTCTTTGGGCTCCAGGGTACAGATTTACTGCGTGTCGTTAATAATCTAATTTAAAAAAACAGGTAAATATCTATATTCTTTTTTATTAGTAGACTGTGATTTAATATGATATGACTCTTGAATTTTGTTTTAATTATTGTCACAATGAATGCGGAGACTGCTATAAAGCGACTTAATTATCTATAGTTATACGTGTGTCAGCCCGGTGGTCTTCGATTCCCACCCGAGGATTATCAGAGCATCTTAATTTGGTGGTTTATGTGTGGTATTTATGTCTCGTGTTTCTAACACTGCATCCAAACCATCCTCCGGTCATATTGCACATGCATTTCTTAGGATTAAGGAAGTGGACGTCGAGTGAGCTTCTCTGTATTTGCGCGCATAACACGCACTATAATATATTCTGTGCAGTTATTATCACCTGGTAATACTAGAAGACGTTGAAGTGATCGTTCGACCAGGAGGACAATTTCATTTGTTTGGAAACGCTGCAAAATGAGAACATAAGTTAGTTATGAATAATGCAACAGTTGAACGACCTCCAACTAATTGCGAAGATGTACGTAATGTGTGCTTAATTTGAAAATAAAAGAAACCATTGCGGTAAGAGGTGTTAAATATTTATAAGACGCCTGAATATTGCTGACGCGCGCTGCGTGTTAGTTATTTTACAAGGTATTCGAGAAAGCATAATGTACAAATCATTTTTATTATTTACTGTGACTTTATGCAATATAGCCTTTTTTTCAAGACAATTATATCTATGGTATTATAAAAAAATAAATAAGCGTTTTATCTACATTGCGAAGTCGGCTTGGAACGATTTTATTATTACATCGATGTTTTTTCGAATTTTTATGTGCTTGTTTTATCAATAGAATTACTGGACGATTTTTTTATGGTTTTCTAGCTTCAGTACGTAAAGTCTAGACTTAAAAATTTATATTTTATAAAAAGATATACATACATACTCATGGTCTTTGCCCAGGATTGGGATGGATATATATATATATATATATATATATATATATACTTTGACATAACATACTTTTACATAACATAGTAAATTTAAACTTATACATCTTCTACGAGTAAAATATCGAAAAAAATATTGCTACATTCGAATTGTATATTTATCTTAGATGTAGTATATTGTAATATTTATTAGTCATTATGTGACATAATGTATGTCTGTCATAGTTGCGATGTGGACACAAACATTTCTCCTCCTCCTCAGTCTCCTACAAACTTATTGCGCATGCAGTACAATGGTCTAGAAGAGTATATCATATAAACAGTGCTTTAGGTAGGTCCACTGATAACAATCGGAAGATGTCCCGGGAACCAACTAGGTGGACACCTTTTATTATTTAATTAAAAGTAGTTGTTCTTGAATGTGTCCGCAAAGATACCAACATTTATTAAATTATCAATTGTAGCCCTGCTGTTGAGCGTTCAGTAAAAAAACTATGATTATTTTTATATATATTAGGCGTCATCTATAGATTGACAAGAAACGCAAACCTTCCATAGTTCTTCTTATCCAAACTTCTTAAAAACAAGGTAATAATTTCACATAATCAATGTGATGTTATTCATTCACATCGTGTTGAATTATACCTGGAAACGATTTCGGTGGTAATATTCCAACATAACCGAAACATTTTGAAGTGTTGAATAACAAACGGAATTTAAGCAAGAGCTACTGAAACTAGTACAAAGCTTCGTTTTATGTGAAATTCGTCTCTCTTACAAGGAAAAACTCTCTTTGCGTCATTACACATAAATTACGGACCAATGGCATATGCATATTTAGATTTTACTACTTTGCCTTACTTTTCTACTCTTATATTTTTTCTACTTAAATAATTCCCCCATCCCCGTTCCACCATCAGACTTCACGACGCACTGCTGGATTTCATCCTTTTGTTGTGAACATCCCTCAAACCCGAAAGAAGCGCTTTGCTGCGTCTATCATTATGCGTACAGCAAAGGATTGGAATAGTTTGCCCGCGTCTGTCTTTCCGTCCGATTACAATGTGGGTGTTTTCAAGAGTAAAGTGAATAGGCATTTACTGAGCAAGTGCGCCTTACCATCCAGTACTGCATTTCCACTTAAAATCAGGTGGGATCATGGTCAAGCACTTGCTTAGAGAGTTTAAAAAAAAACAAAAAAAAAGATAAGTTTCTTATCTTAGATATATGATGTAAGGTATTTATATCATATCGATATGTAGGTAAAAGGACCTACAGCCGTCCTGTGTTTTCTGAGTTAAATCTGGCGACCCCACACGCTGTTCTACAATAGGCGGGGACGTCTGAATGGTACAATGGACGAAGCAGCGGAGCACATAGGCCGGATCTTTTGCAAGGCAGTATCGGTTCATACCAAGTCTGACCCGATTACTTCATAAATTAGCCTTAATTCGACGCTCGGTAATTTGATTACAGCAATTAACTTTCCGAAATTAAAAATATCCGAGCCTTTCATTTACTATATATATTACTTAAAAGAATTAAGATATTATACCTTAATAGAAAACTCTCTTACCTCTACTCTATTTGTATTATAGATTATAAAGTAGAAATATATAAAGATATTATATAAATTAATTTTAGGGTGCGATTGGCAAATTTAATATGTAAAACCAAAACCTTCCTTCAGTGTGCCTGGGAAGGGAAACCGCTGCATTTTTATGTTTTTCAATTTCTTTTACTATTAATAGGTATTTTTAAGAAATTAAAAAAATATATTAAACAAAATGAAAAACGAATGGTTTTGGCGAGTTATCTGTTCTCCGAGTCGTAAAGAGTGCCGTCTTAGAATTAAAAAATCAAATCTTATTAAAATGTACGCATCTTATTTGGGCGTACACTTTTCTAAATAAAAATAGAAATGTTTAAAATTGTTTTTAATTGTTAAACAATGGCAAGGATATAAATAAGATTAGACATGTTAAATACACGGTAGTATATAGTAATCTTTAAAAATTAAACTATTTCTTATAACGGAAAGAAGCATTTGTGTAACTTAAGTATCTTAACATGCATATCATTACAAGTAACGCTACTTAACGTTAATGCACTGACTGTACTTCGTCGGTCATTGGACTTAAATTACATAGAAAATTTGTATTTTACTATTCCCGTCACGGAGGGGACGTAAATATATCTCAAAACTTCCTTAAATTTAAATGGCTGCTTAGAAATGTTAAAAATTAACTATATTTCCTGTACCTGCATCTTGTCTCGTCTGAATAACAAACGATGAGCCATTACCCTCTCCATCGGAACGGAACGGGTAAAATTGGGCTTTCATTACGTGTACCAAAAATTTAAATCTCTATTGCCATGATAGAATAGATGACATTTGGTTGACACCACGGTAATATTCTGATTGTTACCGGATGACACAAACTATGCATATTATGTAATAGTTCGTCTTCAAAAAAATATAATGCATCCGCAATAACCTTAGGAAGGTTCGGATGCAGTGTTAAGAACTCGAGGCATTTCGTACATACAACACACCTAGACCCAAAATCTAACAATTTGTACAATATATTATAATTAGACAAAAAACCAATTTTATCCAAAAATCGTTTTAAAACCAATATCTACAACAATCCATATAAACATAACGTTTTTAAATTATCCCATAAATTTCATTGTTCATTTTGACTAATGTGCTTTATTAATTAAAATGTAATTGTTTACGTGTTTGTGTATATGTAATTTTTTAATTAAAAGAGAGTATTTTAAAATTGGAATATATTATGTATAAATACAAATTTAAAAACTCAGTAGAATGTAAGAATTAGAGATTATTAATATCAAAAGGTATTTAATCTCCACTGAGCTGGAAGTGGAAATATTGCTCACTAGATAACTATTATAATGGAAGACTATAATAAACAGATTGTAATAATGTTTTTATAGATACTAGTATAAAAATACGTAATAAAATTGTGTATCAAATAAGCGCGAGATTCAGTAGGCTTTATAGCAAAAAATAAATTTAAATCATACGGCCGTACCGCTCGGCTACCACTGTAATTGTTAGCTAGATTATTTTTATTTTTATCATCAAGTCCAAAGACAAGTGAAGAGCACGTTTTTCACATTTATCTTATGACCGAGTTTTTTTTTTAAATTTATTATAGCATGAGCTACAAGGCCTTCAGCCAAATGCTGGAAATAATAGAGTTGTAATTAGGAGGCAGTATTGATAGAATTTTTATATTGTTATAATGTTTATTTATTTAAAGTTTCAAAATAGACAGATAAAGAGTTTTTTGACGGGAACTGGATGGGTAATGTAGTGCTATTTTTAAGTAGTAAAGTAATTGCAACTTCCACGGGATAAAACTTAATGGAAGATTTGATAAATGCAAGGAATATTATTATTTTAAATATTGACATAATTTATGAAGAGAAATGATAATGAAAAATAATTATCTCTATGGCTTGGTACTGGTTGGCTTAGCCTTTGTTGAAAATGATAAATTCAACAAAAAGCAGACAACAATTTTATAAAAAGTATTAAACTATACATGAGCCTTCAAGTACATTTCAATTCCATTTATGTGAAATTAAGGTATAAATCCCAAGAAGAAAGACAAAGTAAAATTAAGTATTCTTAGATATAGTAAAAAAGTGGAGAGAGGACCTCCACTGTTTGTGAAGAACTAGCGTAGACAACTTTCAGGAATTTCATAGACGCAAATAATATTTCGACGTACATAGTATATCACCTTGACCATTGTAAGTACAGACATTCTATCTTTCTTTCCCTAAAAACTAATTAAGTTACAAGGGTAACCCGTACCATAAACCCGGAATCCTTAGATAGAAATTTGTAGGACTGTAACCTACGACTTCTAGGCTGTTAAATTCAATGCTAACTCTTTGACTATTTGGTTTGTTAGAAGTGTTTGAGCGGAAGATTTATCCGACTTCATTAAAAGTTTTGACTGTAATTCTATTTTATAGTAATTAATAAAAGTTTAAATAAAGCATAATACATATTTCATTCATAACATTACTTTGTACGTTGATATGCTAAAAGCGAGGAACTTTCTACAGATAACAAATCATAACTGTGGCTATTTCGTCGGTGATTTTCTTACATACGAATTTTCTTCTAATTAAATAATATTAATTTTAATTTTGTTATATATAGGTTTCATATTAACTTGTGGAATAACAATATATGCTTTATTGTTAACACCTTGTGAACGTTAAGTATTTGAGTTAAGTGTTATTTATAACTTTTGAGTTAAGATTTGATAAGTTATTGTCTATAAATACAATTTTGTTTTAATATTTTTTATATGTTTAAATACCTAGAAGGTACGTATATCTAAATTGATTCACTTAAAAAATAACATTGCCTTAAATATTATATTAAATAACTGTATTAATAAATCACAACGGTGAGAGTACGAAGTGAATGTTCTTCGAGAACTAACTACATTCAAAACAAACTAAAACGTTCACTTACCACTGCACCAGTTAAATAAGATGTCTCAAGTTAACACAACTTAACAAAACATCATTTTAAAGATTACGTAAACAACACTATTTATTAGAAAAAATAAGCAATCGCGCGTTATTTTGAACTTAGAACGCGGCAACGCGAGCCCGTGTATCGCGCCACGCTCTCGCCTATGAACTGAATGTTTTCGTTCAATTTAAACTTCAAAGCCCACCATCTCAGACACAAACGCTTCCGCCACCTGCTAGTGTTAACGGGATGCGTTTGCGCACACCCTGATACATTTATTTCAGTAAATTTAACATTTCCTATTGAAAAAAACTTTATAGTTTAATTACATATATGATACTACATTAAACTAGGTTCTATACGACAGTATAAGACTTGTAACTTAGTCGAAAAAACACTCAAAATTTTATTATTAGTAAATTTAAGCTAATCTTAGCATTTTTAATAAGGTTTTTATAGACGCATCCAAATCTTAGCGATAAAACCCAATCAGTTCCAAACTTCCACCTATACAAGGGTTCCGTAGAATACCATTTTTATTTTTTTATTTTAGAACGATCTTCAGCAAAGAGTGTTTTCCGCAGGCAAGGGGCATGTCCTGCAAGTTTCACTAATTCTCTGCATTAAAGTTATACACTGCAATAAAATGCCTGAGAATAAAATAGCCCGAAACAAAAAAACTATTGTAGATGTGTGTGTACGTCCATATGTAATACTATTTTTATGTTTGAATATAGGCAACTTTTCTTAGAAAAAAACTTTTTTCATAGAACATATAAAACAACTTAGAATGTACCGTTTACATTTTTATAACTTACTTGCAAAATTAGCCTCATGTAGGATACACTTCTTATCTCTGGCCCTGGCACCCCAGTACCCGTCCAGTCATTTGAACGCATTAAACACACAGCGGCTAGAGTCGTTGATGATCAGGTGTTTTCTGATCGGTTTGATATACTGGCTTTGCGAAGAGATATGCAATTTACCACGAGGAGTTTTCTGAGGAGTTAGTCGAATCTATTCCAGCCAGTGACCGTTGGCTATCGACTACTGTGCGCCTTACACGAAGATTACAGGGCACAGCAGAGAAAAACTACTGGGGGGGAATAAGCTGAAGATATTTCCGAACTGATACAACTTAAGGGCCTTCAAAAGAGTCTACACACATCTTAAGGGCATTTTGATGATGCATGGGCGGCCGAGATCATTTACCATCAGGTGAACTTCTTTGCCATCTACTCTATAAAAAGTACGTACATACGAAGACAAACGTAGCGCAGATATTGGAATTCACATATCATGCAGAAAAAAGTATGTTATAATTTCCATGCAATAAACAATATGACATGCAATATCATGTAGAGAACGGAGATTAGCTTTTATTAATCCAAGTTAGAATAGAAAAATATTTTAAATAATCGATGGTCACTTCCGGTACGTTACGGCAATACTTTACAGGTATTTATTTATTATTCTATTCCTTGCCATTTACAACAGAATTAGATGTGTTGTGTTGCATTAATCAAAATATAATAACCAGTCACAATTGGTTCATTTTGACAGATATAAGATTTTACATAGACAGGTATAAATGAAAGAAAAAATACTTTTAAATCATCTTACGAACACAGTATTTCTAAATTTAATAAACTTCAAGGAATTAAATAATAAACTTCGTCGAATTTAACGAAGCCGATTGTTGTTTTGTTTACTTATCATTTTTTAAGTATTAATATTTTCTAGGAAAGGTAAAAAAACTAATATATAAATAATAATAAATAGTCGACCGGGAAGTTTTTGAAAAATCTACGTACACATGTAAAAAAATAAGTGTCAAATATAGAACTAAAATATCAACGTGGATATGCTGCAGTGTTTCATAAGTTGAGAAAATAAACAAAAGGCCCAACTTTTTTTATAATATTAGGTCATAGGTTATGAAATTGGCGTTTTGTTGAAATATATATTAAATATAAAACCTTGATCTCAAATAATCTGGCGTTTGGTTAGGAATTCCAAATTCAAATGTTTTTCAAAATTAGGCTTGTGTATTTGTGTTCGAATTTAGTGATTTATTTGTTTTCGCGCCATTTCTTTTTTCTTTGACATCCTTATGTTAACACTTCTTATAACACTTAAAATATTACATTGTTTATGAATTTGAGGTGATTTGGTTCTAACCTTTTTGTTCTGGAGATTTTGACCTCCAAAACAAACCTCACGGAGACTTAAGTTCACAATTTAAAGGTGATTGTGCAATCCACGCAAATCATCCATCGCAAACCACGTCAGAGTTGGCTTCGATGTGTGACAAAACAATTTTAATTCACTTGGAACAAATTGGAAAAGTGAAAATCCCTGAGAAATGGGTACCGCATGAATAGAGTGAAGCACACCAACAAACGCGCTTTGAGTACTGCGTTACATTACTCAACCGTCAAAATAACGAGGGAATTTTTAATCGTATCGTTACTTGTAATGAAAGTATATTGTACGACAATCGGAAACGCTTATCATTATATATTATATATTGAATATGATAATGGTTGAACCCAGGAGAACCGACCAAACGAAAGTTGACTCAAAAAAAGGTATTGTTGAGTGAATTGTGGACCAGTGGTGGTGTGATATATTATAGTATCCTAAGATCTGGCCAGACGATTACGGCAAATCTGTATTGTCAACAATTGCTAATCATGATGGAAAAGCTAGCTGTAAATCAACCGACACCAGCCAATTGCTCTAGCCCACTGCTGCTTCATAACAATGCTAAACTTCACGACAGACGGTCACTAAATTGGAGAAGCTGCGATTACAATGTTTCCGACACCCACCATTTTCCGTATCTTGCTCCAACAGATTACGACTTTTTTCGGAATTTGGACAATCAGAAAAATCAATTCCGATGAGGCAGTCCAAATCACTTTCATAGATTATATTAATTCTCGCTACCAACATTTTTTCAGCAATGGAATCAATGCCCTATAAAATGACGAAAGAGCATAGATAATAATGGATACTTCTATTGATTAAATATATAATTTAATTAAAAAATCAAATCATACGTAACTCATTTCATATGTAAGGACCTAGATATTTGTCGTGATAAACGAGGACACACTTCACCTGATAAGTGTTGACTACGACCCATGACATCTTCAATCAACATCATGAGTTGCAGCACATACTTTGTCATCCTTGAAAACTGTGATGGAATTCCTCGTTACCTGTAAATGAGTCTCTAGAGATCCCTACATTCGCCAGACAAAACACTGCAGCATTATGTTGTTATTTTACACTGGTATTATGTGAGGGCGTGGTCCTACCTCGATCGAGCAGACCCATTCATTCTGTAGCTAGAAAAGCTGCAGCGTAGCTATACCACTAGGCAACAATACTCGCTGACTGATCCAATGGAGTGCGTTACATCTTCTTTTACCATTTTTACAACACATTTACCATCTCGCATTGGTATATTGTATAGGCGCTATCCATACCCGGTTGCGCCAACGCATTCGCGGAGCAAGAAACTATCTGCAGCGTGGCCTTACTACTGTTATATATAATCTCATTTACAGGCATTCGTTCATCCACGAAGATTACAACATCGAACTCTAATATGCTGTATTTATTTATATATATTACATATTGCTTATACTGTAGCTGGATTACTACCGTATCTTTATTTAAATAAAATTGTCTTTGCGTCATATTGGCTTAAGATAATAAATTGAAATCACGAGAATATTTTCACTCACCATTTGTAAAAATCAATTAGGTTATATATGAACTACGTTTTTTTTGGGCTGATGGCCGCTATAAGCCCGAGGGCTTTTACAGTTGAATAAGAACTACGAGCGATAAGATGAACTGCTACTCGTATAAATATATTTACAATATATTTTTCACGTACGTATGTAGTTATTGTAGTCCAACGGTTATGGAAAAAAAATTGCTTGTCAGTTAAATGATTCATATAAATGGATGAGGTACTTATTCTATCCAGTTCTAGTTATCTGCGATTCATTCATAACTCTGTAGATAATTATATATATTTCCACAACAAAATCACAGAAACTGTACAAGGTGATACATACCTCTTAACGTAAATGTAATAATATGATTAAACCAAAACATTAAATATTATTAATGCAATAAAGACCTAAAATGCCTAAAAACCATTCTGAATAACGTTTTATTATGTATACATAAGAGCGTCTAGTTGTTACTACACTATGGAGTTGTTTCTTCATATTTATTATACATATCGAACAGGCAGAATGTCGCAAATTTACATTTTCACGTTACTTAAGTCCATATCGAGTCATACGTTCCTTTGGATAACATACAGTTCGGCTCATTTGTAGTGTATTATTCATTAAGTGGCCTAATCCAAAAACAATAGTTTCAGAGATATTGACAGTCTTTGAAAAATTTTAAAAATCCCCGATTTCTGACTAAATTCTTTAAGATAATGAGAATTTATTGTTTTTATAATACTATGACGAAAGAAGGGAATTAAAAGTATAATTTTTTGTAATCGTGTAATGAATGACTAAATATACTACAAAATATCGTAATATATATCAAAATACGCGCATTACCAACAGCCTGGTATTCATAATGAGTGTTGTTTTATGCCGATCAGTAGTTTTGATCCTAACTTACCAATTATAAATAATTCAACTTAATACTTACTCCTTAGGGTTGACAACACTTCGGCATTATGATTCTTTATCAAGGATGAACATGGGTGTCATGTGCCGCAGTATAATTTTTCAGTGTATTGTGTGTTGAGGGCAACAAACGAGTTGTCACCCTGAATACAATAAAAAATACTTAGATACAATAATCATGTTTACAGAAACTTAAGCTATGGATAATCAGTGATTTACAAAAGCCCAACTTATTTGAAAACTTTTTTTCGCATCGAGTATGAATTAAAATATTACTGATTTATTAATTACTCTGATCATTAAGTCATGTAGTCGTTTAAAAATAAACAAATAATAATACATGCGACAGGGTTAACTAATTATTATTATTATTAAATTAATAGCTTCAGTAAACGCTATAAGCTTTTATAATTTAACTTTTCGCTGGCCCCTAGCAAGAATATCTGTCCGTCGAAATATTCGCTTTTTATAGGGCTGGTAGAAATGTAAAAAACATCGCCATTCTCTCGAAAGTATTAGAAATTTAACTTGTTATTGAATACGAATATCGAACTACCCGCAATAACTTTAACAAGAAACTAAATCAAATTATGACGTCATAATTGCTAGTGCTAGACAAACGCTGGTTGGATCATTGTCAAGGATAAATGTATATGTCATGGGCCGGAGGAATCAATAAGTGATTCGCCAGGTGAACTGTATGCTTGATTGTAACTCTTAATGCAATAAAAAAATCGCCCAATCAATTTTTCACTCTAATTCAGCATAATGTTTCAGCTTTTCGCCAATATATATTATAGTAATGAAATATATGTAAAATGTATATATTAGTTTAACAAGGATACCTGTTTCAACCACCATCACACTTAATATAATTAAAAAATATAAAAGTCAGTTTCTATTTTTACTTATAAAATAATGTTATATATATTCTATTATATAATATATTAATATATCTATGTACATTTTATTGACAATGAAAACCTATAAAGATAACAAAATAACGAAAACATTGTGTTTGTATATTTTAACGTAGTAAAAATATTAACATTAAGTGTCGAGTGACATTGTCCTAATAAAATTAGTTCTTGTCACATCATTGGCCAATCTAATAAAATATTGCTCAACTATACATTTTCACTATAAGCGTAAACAACTCTTAGCCGTAACAGGCTGGTGTGGACATTCACCTTAGTAAAGGAGTCAGTAATACCAAGTTTATTCATATTCTGATATTTATTCCAATTACGTCTATCTGTTATCGTCATCACCTTGCCAATATTTGATTACTCAAGCAGGTTCAATGATATTAAGACCCCACACCTAGTCTACCACATCTCAATCCAGGACATCGAAAATGAAAGTTATAAAAATGAAAAAAGTGTAAAATAACCTGGTACCCCAATTAAATATAAGGATGCATTTCATCTTAGACCACAGGGTACCAATATATTAGTTTCTTATCAATGTGTCATGGGCCATAAGAGTTATTTAGACACCATTAGGTGCCTAAATGACTCTTATGTGAGCTTTTTATCTTGATTTCATAATGTAGAGCCCTAAGTATCCTTATTTGATCCTCATAACCCCATAAGGGCCCTAGATTAAGCAGTCTCCGCAATTATGCCAGCAAAGTACAAACACAATGAAAACAATTACAGTCACAATACCCTTTAGGATATAATCCATAGGGCTCTGTAAATGTGTCAGAACTTTGTGGAATTTTAGAGATGATAGGAACCCGTTGTTATGATCTTGTCCCCTTGGAAGAGAGGCAATGCCAATGTGTTGGACTGTATCACATTGCGTCAGTGCTAGTGACAGTAGGGCTGGATTTTTTTTTTTCGGTCAGTACTTAATAGAATAATAATAATTAGTCATTAAATGCAGACAGCATTCTTGGTATTTATAAATAGATAATTTTAGTCATAAGGATATATAATAATAAAAACAAACCCTTTAAAAAACAATACTTATATTTTATTTTCATCTACGCAAAACACGATAGAGAATACATATATATTTTTTACTACACTAAATTTTATTCCTAACACACATTAACCATTAAATAGATTTTTTCTTAACCCTGAATAATAAAATCTTTTTTCAAATTGGAATACAGTATAAAAGAAAAATCATGACCTTGAATAATACTTTTGCACTAGAATTTTACTGAATTCTAAGTAAGAGGGAACTTACCCAATATGTAATAAAGCTGAGATTTAAGATATGCCATTTAACAAAAAAAATCCTTGTACCAACTAACACAAACAGCTTAAGCACTAGAAGTTGGACCATATCTCAAACATACAAAAAAATAATTTATTAAAATGTACAAATACTTTCAGAAAAAATCAGTCAAGTGTTCAATTTTGGTATCAATTCTTTTTAAATATTTTGCTTTTTTCTTAATAGTAGATAATTATAAAAACAATATAATACAATGCCAAGTTTATTTTTAAGAAACTATAATTATGATTATTCAAGCCTTTGTCTGCAACTTCATCCATTTAACATTTCCTGTATATATCTCAGACTCAGTTATATTTTTCAAAACAGAATTAAAAAAAAATCTGTAGAGGCTGTAGTAAGCAAGTAGAGTAAAAAAAAAGTTTCCACCAATCTTACAATTCTTTTACTATCTAGAAAAATATTTTAAAAATGGTAGATGCAGGTTCAGATTGTTTCCCTGTTGGTGTTTTCTTTCTCAAATACAATTATTTATATCATAGTATAGTAGAGACCATTCTATTTTGTGTATTAACTAGATCAGACAATGATTAAATAGTTTAATAACAAACCATCTTAATTAAACCATATGTGGCAGAGGAATGCATATGTACACACTCTGCCTCAGAATTAAACATAGAAATAATTTGCAAATGTGCTTATCAATAATTAAATATAGTGTTTAATAATTATTTAAAATTGATTGCAAACATACTATAATAAAGTATTAGTTAATTAATGCTTGATATTGAATGTATATTATACTTATATATGCATACAAATACACATTTTGCTATTAAAGTTAGTTGCTTCAGGAATTGGTGGTTGGTGGTTAAATTATTGTATTATTTTAATTATTGCTTTTATTAAAATATTGTTGAACTTAAAAAGTTACCTCATTATGGTTGTTTCATAATTTGATATAAGTTTTTCATATAATTATTTGTTAAATTTAATCCAACATATATTAAAACCTAAAAATGTCTCATTATACATATATATTGCTAGTATCTGTAAAGACAGTTAATATTAATATTAGTTTGCTAATGACTTCAATAGTATATAATAAAATATGTAAAAAAAAAGAATAATACATCATCACTGTGGATAACAATTAAGAGTTAAATATTTGTATGAAATAGTCATTCAATTTTATATAAACCATTTGTTTTAATATATTGCATAAATATCAATCATTGTGACTTCTTCAAAAAGGTCCATTTAATATTAAATTTAAAGAGAAGAGCTATCACTGACAAATACCTACTTATCTAATAAAATATATTCACATAAATCAACCATATCTTTTTAAACTTAATACATG
The DNA here is from genome assembly GCA_029286865.1 of Teinopalpus imperialis. Lineage (NCBI taxonomy): Eukaryota > Metazoa > Arthropoda > Insecta > Lepidoptera > Papilionidae > Teinopalpus > Teinopalpus imperialis. The sequence continues at coordinate 5,584,657 of JAGSMU010000036.1, read as the reverse complement.
TGGTTAAAAGTACAATCAGAAAGTAAACATTGACTAAGCATGCATATTTATGTCTCTTCAATATTAGGATTTTCTGAAAAAAGTTGATGGTCATTGTAGGTGCGTAAATACATTTTAGTAAATAAATAGAGAGCCAGACCCCACTTCAACATCATGAACGACCATATCAAACGTATAATAATGCTTGTCTGGATAGGAATTATATCTGAAATAAGAAAATTTTAAAATTTTTATTTACATATACAGTTTATGCCTTCTCTATTTAAAAAAGGTGCTTATGGGACAGGAAAGAAAATATATGAATATGTATACATGAAATCAATGGACGAGATTTCCCAGAGATAGTATGTTACAAAGAAATTCTAAAAAATCATTACAAATTCATGCTTATGGTATAAATAAAGATTTGTACATACCAGCTTTATAATAGGTTTCCAAAAAAATATAAAATAGTGTGAGGGCCAATCCTGATACAAAGCCAACAATTCCAAAGTCACCAATATATTGCAGAGCTTTCCTTGAGAAGTTGACATGCAAAGATTCTTTTAGGTAATGGCAGTGCAGAACTAGAGCTAGGCTGGCATGAATACCTGTAATCACGATAAATTAAAGCAATTTTCACTAAATTGCAAGGTATAAATATCCAGAAATAAAATGTAAATTATTATCGACAATGGTTATCTGAAGTTACAGAAAAAAGGTAAAATTAATTTAATTGACTGACCAGATAATAAAGCCCACATTCCAGCTTCAACGTTGGCATAAATTAGACAAAAACATATAAAAGACGACACGCCAAGAAATGCACCCAAAGCGCTTATCAATATGTAAATTTTTGTTCGTAACATATTGCAATTATATATAAATTAACTTCACATTAATCTAGAAATATAAATATTTATATTTCACAGCAAAATAAACAAACATTCAACCACACTAAACAGCAATCAGTTGAAACACAGATCGACAACTGCAATTACAGTTGGTTTGACAACCACGAAACTTAGGCCTCGCGACAGTTACAATTTGGCTTACAGCGCCAACGCATTCCAAAGTGGTACTACAGTTCGTTAACAATAATATTAATATTCATTTAGATAATCCGACAGAAGCAACTGATCGAGTCAAGGCCCCTTTCAGCATCCTCGAGTCTGTCGCTCTCGTGCATCAGGACGGTCCAAGCCCAGGCTCCCGGGAGCCCTTATATTGGTTACCCACTAACAAAGGTCTAGGCTGAGCGCCCTAAGCGCTCGGTCATCATTCAGCTCGATGAAGCTGTAAAAGCACTTGGACTATCAGTGACCATAAAAAAAGGAATTACCGAGATACACCACGGATCGGGAGGAAAACAATATAAAAATTGATAAGTAAAAAAGAAATAAAACTATACATACACTTACTCATTACAAATGTAAGCAGGTCCTCACAAGTTATTTAATGTCGTTGAAGTATAAGGATACTGAAACCTTATTAAAAATAAATAAGTAAATTTTACCCGGGATGTGAATGAAATGTTTTTACAAACAAACAAATATATATCTATATCTATCTTTATGTATATACCACAAACATATTTGAATTGTAAATTTAAGTTAAGCAAATATTATTGTAACATTTTTATAAATCGCCCTTAACCTTCTCTTGTACCACTCAATTATGATATAACAAGTATTGTTAATTCACTAGACTAGTTATACTTTGTGTGTACAATTTTAAACTAAGATAATTTAGTACTACCTCCCTTATTGGGATATTCTTTCTTTTTTCTTTAATTAATCTATAGTTTTAATGTAACAGTAATTCTAAGTTTTATTTAAATTAAACTTCATCCGGAGGGGCTTAGCAGCTGTAACACAGGTCTAAGACCTAGCACGGTTGCTAAAGAGAAGAAAATAAATGGTTGAAATTGTAATTGTAAATCAAATAAATCAAATAAAAATAAATTGTAGTTCTTACGGGGCGGAGTGGTAAAAAAAAATAAAATATATATTTTACGTATTATAATAATATTATTAATATTTTTAAGAATACTTCAGTTATTCATGAGGCATTCATTTCCTTGTTATATAAGTAGCCGGTAATTTCAATTATATTATAAATAAAATAAATTTAGAGGAAATAACATAAAAAAGTATTTTAGGCGTTTTATTGACATTTATGGGTATATATATAAGATCATAATTGAAAAAATGTTATAAAAATAAAAGATTCTTTCGGGTATTCAGATTTTAGTGACATTTGTTAATAGGGTCCGAAACTTCCGTTTGAGACGCTCGCAAAGCAAGAAGATCAACCGGAAGTTTCGGACGAAACGGAGCTTTCGAGAAGGAAATTGGGTTAATTAGTGAAATAGTCTGCTAGCATAATAGTGGGCAATAAATAAACGAAGTTGCTATATTTTTACTATTGTTTTCATTTATTTCTATTAGAACTTCTAACGTCAAAGAAAAAGTCAAATTATATATGAAATTATTGTAACAGAAAACTTCGGCAATGTGGCACAATGTTGGTGACTTCTGTTCTAAGTGACTACAAAAATAATCAATTAATTGACATTTGCAAAGATTGATGACGGGAAGAATTTCAGACCAACCATCATACGAACAAGACCTGGCTGTATGGACTAAAGTCCTTTGCCTTTCCCATTAGGGATAAATTAATATCATCATCACAGATGACGGCAAGCCAAATTTTTATTTTCTATTTCTTGTTTCTTTTATTCAAACTTCAAATTATATTATTTTTATTAAATGGGTTATCTTCATAAACTTTGTTATATTTATACATTTCAAGATGACCCGAGTTAGCCAGGAACAAATGAAGAAACTGTTAGATTTACTTAGTGAAGATGGTGTTATGATTGAGGGCAAAGTAATGTATACTGATACAAATAGGCAAAGTTTCTGGAAAAAAGTTGCTGTACAACTTAATTCAACTCAGGGAGGGGCATTTAAAAATGGCTATAAATGGTGCAAGGTTAAACTTTATTATTAAATAAACGCAATTAGTTTTATTCTTAAAACTATTTCGAATGTATCTTGTCGGTGATTTCGTATTATTCCAGACTTGGGCAGATTGGAAAAATAAAACTAAAAGGAAAGCAGACGTATTGTTAAAGAAAAAAACATATGAATTTATGCCACAACCTCTAGCATTAACAAATCTTGAAATAAGGCTACTCCGAATTATAAGTTACCCAATGGATGACCATTTGGGGTCACATTTTGAGATGGTATTATAAAAACTTTATGAATTTGACATCTACATTCATTTTTGACAAGAAATTAAAATGCAGATGCATTGTCACCCTTGAGGCAACATTTTTCCTTATTATCATAAACTGTAAATGGGTTCCCTACATTAACTATACCAAATTTAGCAATGTTATGCTGGTATTTCATCCTGGGAAATATATAATATAATTAATTATATATTTCCTAGTATAGGTGTATTTTTTATCAATCTCTGCCTGGTTGGTCAATACAATAAATAAATAAAATACTATAATTATTTTTATATAATTATTTTATTTGAATATACAGTAAATTATTATTCATTGTTTATGCAAATTTATGGGTTAACTTTTACAGATTTTTATTGGTTACATTTTAATTTCAGACACATAAGGTAGAAGTACCTAGCAATACAAATAATGATAGCCAAATAGAATATCTGGCAGAGGACTCTAATGAATCACAATTAAATAATGAGGATGTGGTTTCTGATGAAGAAGATAATAAAGCCCTGCGGTATTTCGCAAGAGACAAAAGAAAACATTTTGATAGTGAAGACATTGTTGGTTAGCAACTAATAAACTTCAAAAAATATTTGATGTTAAATATATTTATATATACTTATTTATTTTTATTCTTCCGCTTTATTGTTACTACATACACTTGATGGATTGGTTCCCAGGTATAGTAGTTGCTGATTAGATTCATAGGGTAACGATGTTCCTCGAATATGCCACAGGCCACAATTGTTAACAAGCGGTTTTTACAAATTCATATTCTCTAAAATTTCATCATTTTTCGGTATTTATATTTAATGTAAGGGAAAAACAGTAAAATTTATTAACAACACTTACACATAATTTTACTTAGTAAAAAATAATATATAATACTAGCCTTCAAATTTACTCAGGGTTACCCCTCCAATACCAACTTTATCTTGTTGGTTCTCTGATTAGAAGATCAGTGTGCATTAGAGCCAGCGGCTGCAGGCGTCGCCGTCGGCATATCGTCGTACAAATATCAGGATTGAGAACCTTCCTAATTAGTACCCTATAAAAGGAATAGGCTGGGTCCTCCCTCTGTTCTTACTAGGCTTTGATTTTAAAATGTTATTTAAATGTTGCCTTATTTTCAGATGACAAGTCCGAGATATTTGAGGATATATCTGACATTGGTAAAAGGATGAAGGTGGAAGGTATATATTTTAATCTATTTAAACTTACTCATTAGTAAGTTAAAAACAAATTGATATATAAAGGTATTATAAAATAATTAACATTTTGCAGAAAAAGGAATTGGAAAACAATTAGGTACTTTTGAAGAGTTTAGAATTAGAACTAATTTAGCATTAGAAAAAGAAAAATCTCAGCAGAAGAGTGAAGAGTTAAGACTACGAGCAATAGAGTTAAAACTTAAAGGAGAAGAGTTAAGATTGAAGGAAATTGAAATGAATAAAGTCAATTATCTAACAAATCTAGAGGAGGAAAAACTTAAGTGTTTTAGAGAGATATCATCATCTTTAAAAGAGTAAGTACATTTTATGTATATTTGTTTACTTGAGTTTTATGAAAGTAATTAAATAGGAAGATTATCTTTAAGAGATCTAATCTATATATTTCTGGAATATGTGTAAAATAGTAGCTAAGCACTATTGTTTTGTCTAGTGTAAGAAATGAGACAAGGCATTCAGACTTAGACCTGAGGACTAAATCTGAATTGGGTAATCTGTCGTTCTTTACCAAGGAGGAAGTTAGCATTCCATATGCCATAAAAATCTCACTCACGCATTTCTCACAGTGAATATCAAAAAATGTAGTACAGTATTGGTTCAGCCGAATTGGAAAATGTTTTATTAGATGTAGAAGAAAAGAGACAATTATAGGTTGTCAAAATATTTTAATAATGTAATTCATTATCATAATCCAAGCCCTGGTAACTATCATTAGTCCACTGTTGAACATAGGACTCTCCTGCAGACCTGCATCCATCCTCACAGACTTTATAATTCATTTACAAAAAAATTAATAATGAATCCCGATAGATATTTGTACATTGCTTCTTTATGAATAATGTGTTTTGCTTTCAGGTTATTAGACAAGAGTAGGAATGGAAACATGAGATTTAATAATGTGATTTAGATTCTATTATTAATTTAATTTTATTTAAATACTGTCCAATAGTTTGCGTATTTTCCGGATTTTATAAAACATATAGAAATAAATATAACATATTAGTTTTAAAAACTGGTATTTTATTATTTTGTCAATATAAACTTATTGCACTCTAGTTATTCACTTCTTAAACACAATTCTTGCATAAAACAGATATTAGTAACAAATAGCTTGTAACTTTTAACTCTTATTATAAACTTATTTATATATATATATTAATATTTTGTATAACATATTTTTTTTATCTTCTATATTTAACATATAACAAATTGGCTTTACCTGTTTGGACCTGTATGTTGTAGCACTGTATTCATAGATTGCGCCATAGCATTTCGTGAAATGGTGGCAGTTCATGATATGAGCAACTAGTCTGTCATATTGATTAATGTTCAGTGTTTGTCAATTTATCAGCCCACTTAATATTTGAATAAGAATATGGAGTAAACAAGAAACATTGTTTTTATTACAAAATATTAAAACACAACAAACTTATTGATATAATTGACAATAATAAATAAAGTACTATATTCTCAAAATGTTAAATTCTTTACTATAATATACATATTAAGATTTGAGAACCCAGGACTTGTGATGCAGCGGCCAGGGACTCTAATCACTGCTTAACTCAATCATGGCTATGTGAAATGGTGCATAATTACTTCTACAAAACTGATGATTATAAAGACGATGGGATTTCATTAAATGTTTCATTAAAGGCATTCAATCTTAAACCACAGTGATAGCACATGTGCATCTTTGTTGAGGATGTAGATGTCATGGACCACAGTTATCACCTATCATCAAGTTAACAAAAAAAGAAGGTTGTTCATTTGTCACCACTAACTTTATAAAACATACTTTAATTACAAGTTTTTGATATAATAAGCAATAATAAACATAACATTTAGAAAATAACAACCGATACCTTTTCTTCCTCTACTGTTTCTTTACCTATCATAATAACTTCGATTTTAACTTATGCTTTCAGCAATTTTAAATAGTTTGGTTTTAGTTTACTTAGCATAGCTGCATCTAACTCGGATACCCTGTGTATTCTTAGATGGCTCTTCATATTGCACCTTTGGGCATAGCCCCGACCACAGATTGGGCAATTGAATGGAGTTTCCCCAGTGTGGAGTCTCATGTGTTCTTTAAGATAATCTTCATGGAAGAAACGACTGCCACATACTGAGCATACTGCAGGTCGGTCACCTGAAATTCATTAAAAGAAAATTATGAGTGATTTATATTAATGAAATCTAGTGTGACAAACAAGCACATAGTTCATCTGATGGTGAGTGATGACTGCAGCCAATAAACCCTTACTAACATCTTTATTAAAAGTCGAGATGCATTACAGTAGACCAATACTGAGATGGAATACATTGCTACCAGTAACTGGAATACTGGACTACTCTGACCAAATGAAACACCTAGTGACATTATACTACTAATTTATGTGCATATTCAGTGAGGATGTATTCATTTCAAGGTCAAGGGGACCCATTTAAGTTATTAATAGCAAACTGCACCACTGCTTTCCTATAGTACAGGTTAGTAATATTGTTGTACCAGCTAAATTGTCCATAACTATTGATAGAGCAGGCAGATACAGATAAGCTATAATCTTTGTTTATAAATTAAGTTCTTTTAAGCATTTACATAAAGAATGAACATTCAATATTTTAATTTTGATGAATATAACAGAATTATAACGTCTGCTTATTTACAATTGACTTTTAGTGTAACATAATACACAAATGAATAATATGTTTCGCTATTGTATTACCTGTATGAACTGATCGCTCATGAACAACCACAGATTTAGGACATTTGTAGGTTTTGTTACAAATTTTACAGGCAAATACTTTCTTAGGTTTTAAATCCTTATTGTGAACATTTTTATAATGACTTGCTAATTCTCCTCTAAATGCAAAACCTCGATCACAAGTAGCACATACAAATTGTTTTTCACTGTCATGTTTTCTCTTTATGTGCCTTCTTAAATAATATTCAGAGACACAAAACCGTGGACATTTGGGACATTTAACAGGCTTCTTGAAATGAACATTTCTTTTGTGGATAGATAGCTTATCCTGGTCTTTGAACACTTCACCACATAGATCACACAACTTAGGAGGAGGTGGTTGCTTTAGTTTTGGTATTTGTACCTTTATTACTCTTGGCAATTGTTTCGGAGTCTGTTGGGTAGGAAGCACAGATTTGCTAGTTTTAAGACTGAAAGTTACACAGTAAATTGTTACTTCTAATTTTAAATTGATATAGCAATATAAAAACGGAAATGCGAATTATTATATTTTGTATACTTAAGTGTTTATAAAAAAAGACAGAAATTGCTTATAGTAATCTTAATCCATCATTGATTTTGACCAGAGATGTAGACTAGTTATTACCAGATGACATCAATTCATCACAATTAATTATTGTGCCAAAATTATTTGCACAAATAAAGAGACACTCACTCACTCATCCTATTCACAAGTCACTACATGTGCAATAAAATTGGACGAAGGACATGCATAGAACACATTCAAACCTGGAAACTAACTTATGCATCTCAAATAGCATTCATCAAATGGGAATAGCACTTAGCTAAACACTTATGTCTGTGAATAATCTGTCAGTAGTCCACTGCTAATTGCCTCACAGTTATTATAGTTACATATGGTACCAACCTGAGCAACCTTGATCTATTAACTGCCTGTAATCTGCTTTAAGTTGATACTCCATTTAACTAAGTAGGGTTGTCATGCATTGCATTAATCAGTATGAGGTTGCATTGAAAATTTTTCCCCCCATTAGTTACATGATAGGGTCAATTTAAGATAAATTTTTTAAACCTATAAATTTAAACATAAATAATATTACCACCATTTATTTCCAGTCCATGTAAATTCACCTTCTAATATAGAAGATGCTATTCTATTAGTTTGGTTTTTGAGAATTTTTCTTTTAGATGAGGTTTTACTTTTGACATGTTTTTTTTCTATTATTACATCTCTCTTAATATCAACTTTTGATATCTTTAATTGCTTTCTGCTATCAGCATTTAGATGTATATCAGGTTCAGTTTTAACATCAATTATTTTTAAATGATCATCTGTTTGGTCCAAATATTCATTGTATGTTTCAACTTCCTGTTTAAAATTAAGTAAGCCATCTTCCAAGACATTGCATGTTTCTTTATATTTATTGATAAAATTGCAAAAGACATCTAAAGTTTCGTTACAACTTTTGCATATTTGACGAGGATATCCTTCTACATCTTCAATCTGCGAATATAAAGTTCTTTTGGAAACAGGGCATTTTAATGAAAAAAGTAATAATAAAACAAATAACAGCTTACGGTGACATGTAAACATAATGAAATTTTTGAATGAATATTTTGTTTTAAATTTTCAACTTTTTCAAATATTGGATATGAGGCTTGGTCATGAAGACAAATTCTACATATTGTATTATTACAATTCATATTTACTTCATTACACATTTATTAGGTCATACAACTTGAAAATTATTTGAAAAATAAATAAAAAACGTATTCTATCATTTAGATAATTTACAAAAATGGACATTTGTGACAGTAACAAAAACAAACCTTTTCAAATTTTTTTCTTCCATATAGTCAAAGATACCAAGCTGTACAGCCAAAGTTTTGTGGTTTTTTTCATCTATTATGTCGATATTCAAAATAATTTATTTCCTATATTTTATTGAGTCTTATTTATTGGTTGATCTTTCTTAAAAAATATATATTTAAAATGATTGGATTGAAATGATAAATTTGAAACAGGATATAGTGTTAATACATAAATTCATGACACCTTAGAATTAATTAAAATATAAGGTGCGTTCTAAATTCATAGTAAGACAGGGACAAACAGACAACTAATGATTTTTCTTACATTCTTGGTTATTTTGCAAATTCAATATTTGGTAATTATAAATAAACTCAAACTCATTATAATTTGTAAAAAGGGCGAAAACTTTGTTCATATTAAAATATATGCTGTGTACTTCAATGTTTTCATGAGGGAGATCACAAGACTAAGCATAGACAATAGTTTTATCGACCATTCGTTTCTGTCATCAGGTGATAGGGATTGGGAGTAAATTCCTGAAAGAGGACTAACGTCAATATATTTCTAAATCAATATGTCTGGAAAAGAGAGATTAGCAATTTTCCCTTCCCGGGGGTAAATGTTTCTAATTCAGTTTCAATTTTGAGAAGAGATAATTATGGGTGAGTCAAATAAACGATGATTTTTTTGCTTTTAGTGCTCAGATGTTAATGAAGGCACGTTTAGCTGGAGCACAGAAAGGCCATGGTCTCCTGAAGAAGAAAGCTGATGCCTTACAAGTCAGGTTCCGTTTGATCTTGAGCAAAATTATTGAGGTAAGTTTTGGCTGAACTTCTACGACGTAACAGTAAATTTATTCGTAAAAAATAAATAAGTAAAATTACTCATAAAATAGCAAATATTTATAAAATATAAATATTATATTTTATAAAAATATATCGTTCTTGTTAGCGTCTATCGTGTTTGCTATTATTTTTAATTAAATGTCATTTTATCTTCTCAGACTAAAACCCTTATGGGGGAAGTCATGAAGGAAGCTGCATTCTCTCTTGCTGAAGCAAAGTTTACTACTGGAGATTTCAACCAGGTTGTACTTCAGAATGTCACTAAGGCCCAGATTAAAATTCGCTCAAAGAAGGACAATGTTGCAGGTATTATATTTATGATTTATTACTTGGCACTGGGCTTAGTTTAATCCACCAAGATTTTTCCATATTTTATTTTTAAAGGTAAAATAAGCCACACCCTATTGAACTAAATTGAGTAAAGTGTAGTTATGAAAGACAAAAGCTTTTAGAAAAATACTTTTCATTATTCAAAAATACTCAGAACAGATAAAAGCTTATAGTAAATCTAAAAATTACTAATTTTGTGTGTGCCTCAAAGTGTGTGTGTGACCACTAAATGAGCATTGAAAACTTTCTCTTTTCTTTTCACCTGATTTGATTGTTGAGTGCCCTTTTGTTTGCAAATAACTATAATATTGTAATATATCTTGTGAAGTTCATGTCACTTCTGATGATAAAAGGGCCATGTAGCATATTTGGATCAATGTACAAATTTATTTACATAATACTTTAGGTGTCACCCTCCCCATTTTTGAGTCCTATCAAGATGGCTCAGACACTTATGAACTGGCTGGTCTCGCCAGAGGTGGCCAACAACTATCCAAGCTGAAAAAGAACTTCCAGAGTGCTGTCAAGTTACTTGTTGAGCTAGCTTCATTGCAGACCTCCTTTGTTACTCTTGATGAGGTCATCAAGATTACCAACCGACGTGTTAATGCTATTGAGCATGGTAAGTTATTAGATCAATAAAAAGTATAAATATAATTATCTAATTTCCTGACTAAATATAAAAACAAAAATATATCAAATCATCATCATCTTGTTAGATGCTGTAAGCTCTGATATGTATAAAATAAAATGTAAACAATTAACTTATTATTTGACTTTGTATTTTTGCCAGATTTTATGTACTATCATTCATAGTAAAATACATAGAAAACAATTTAAATGATAATTAATTGATTGTAATTTAAAACAATCACGATAAAAAGGGAAAAAAAGATGAAAAAGCAATTGTACAGAATATATGTTGCCTAAATCATAAGATATATTGAAATTGTAGTTCATAATAAAATTGTAATTGTATTATTTCCTTTTATTGTGAATGTTTTAAATAAATTAAATTATTTATAAGTTATTCATTTAATATATATATATATATATATATATATATATATATATATATATATATATATATGTATCTATATATATATATATAATCATTCAAAAATTAACTTAGTGGATCTTTTGATCACCACAAATAAAATTTAAGATAAGAAATTCACATAATTGGATATAATATATAAAAATTATTCACTAAAAAAAGAATGTACAAGTCAATATGAAGACATCACAATAATAAAACACCTTAGGTGGAAATACACCATAACCAGCTTTTTGGAGAGTCTGAGCATCAAGGTCGTTATCGACGGTGCATGCTCTGACCAGAAACCAATTAATGCTGATGTCCCACAGGGCTCTGTTTCTTCTGCATATCAATGATATGCTGCAAATAAGTAACATTCATTGTTATGCAGACGATAACTGGTGATTCATTTTTTATCGTATATACCACGGAGAGTACTCCGAAGAGCTGTTTGGAACGATTCCTGCCGCCGAGTTCCGTCATCGGACGAAACGACAGACCACCAGATTCCATCCTCACCATGTGGATGGCTGGCATTCCTGTACTGTACGCTTCTCGCGGAATTTTCTGCCCCGCCTAGCTGCCATGTAGAACGGTCTGTCCTCGGCGGTTTTTCCAAATCAGTACGACTTAAGGTCGTTCAAGAAGCGAGCCTTTTCCTTTCTTATAGGCCGGCAACGCATCTGCAGTTCCTTTGGTGTTGCGTTTGTCCATGGGCGTCGATGAGAACCTCGGTGTTCCCGCCGCTAGTTTGCTCCCTTTACTCAATAAACAAAAAAAATACACAGGACATCCGAGGATGCCAACCATGGAGCAAAGTAGTTGCATAGTGTTTTTCTAGAGACAGGAAAAATATCAGGTAAAGGAATAGATATAAATAGTAGGTAGAGTAGGTAGATATATAGGTATAGATAAATTTGTTATATATGAGCTGTATGAGAAATTGCACATCCAGCAGAAGACAGTGTATATGACATATTTTGTAAAATGAAAATTATTTCTTTCCAATCAATAATTTCAGATTTACAGCCTACTTATTCGTTGTACTGACCCTTGTGTAGTTAGCAAAGAAATGTGTTACTTATTCTGAAAAACTGCTATTAAATAGCAATCCCACCAAAAAAAAATAGTTTTAGTTTCATCAGACTCCCAATTCAAAGACATTTTTAATTATTAAAATGAGTAGTTCACAAAGTTCAGTTAAGTTGGTCTTCTAGTTTGGTTCTAAATCCGTTTTACTTTTAAAATAGTTATCATCCCACGGTTGGAGCGTACACTTGCGTACATCATCTCGGAACTTGATGAATTGGAGCGTGAGGAGTTCTATCGATTGAAGAAGATTCAAGACAAGAAGAAGATTATCAAGGATAAAGCCGAAGCTGTAAGTAACCCCTTTTTTTTAATGTTATATAATATATGCACCTTAGGTCAGTATTGACTTTGTACAAGTCTAAAGATTTTAACAATGATTATGTTTTCTGACTGTTACAAGATGTCAACTGTACCAACGGTATTTCTGCTCTTTCGTACTAACGTGCCAAACTCAAAACTCATTTATTCCAAATGGATTATTTCTTGTAATAGGTGTAACTAGTGACCTCAAAGTTCATTTGATTTTAAGTGGTGACTTGACTCGTGATATCTATCTATTCATCCTCAACAGCTTGCACATGCTTTCTCACCCCCCGAGTACTGCAGTGGAATTCCTTGTCACCTGAGATTGGGTCTCATATACATTAAATATAAAGAATACAGCAGCATTTTATTGCTATTTCATGATGTAAACCTCTCGAAATTAGGTTGGCTAAAAGTCGCCATATATTTAAGAAAAAAAATCGTGAGCATTAGCCGGTTGATTTTCTTCATCAAATATTACTTTATGTATATATTTTTTTTATTTTTATAAGTATATATATTTGGATTTTTGTACTTATGTTCGCATGGTCTGTTAATTTTAACATTGAACTTATATGAAATCTTTCTGTGCACCTACCCAATGTTCTCTGTATCACCCAATGGTAGACTGGGAGATAATGCCTTTGACATTAAGTCTGCCAATGTACTAGTTTAGTGCATAAAGATTAAATAAATACATAAATATATATGTACATAAATATATATATTCTCTCCATTTTGAATATCAAAATGATATGACAGTCCCTAAAATAGCCCATGCTTTTGTCAGGTGTAGTGTCAGGAACTTAGCCAATTATTGAATATCCCATATGAAAAAAGAACTTCTTTAATACCTCATTATTATTAATACCTTAGTATTAAAGTACATAAATGATCACTATATTAACTTTATAATACATTAAAAAAAATCTTAATCTTTCAGGCGAAACAAGCTATGTTGGCAGCAGGAAAGGATGTAAGTGACTTCGTTAACTTGCTTGATGAGGGAGATGAAGATTTGCTCTTCTAAAACGTCCCCGGGCGAAAATAGAATGCTGTATGCCTAGCCTGTTATTAGTAGTTATGAAGTCAAGTGGATAACGCACAGTCAAAGTTGAAGCCAATGTTTGAACCAATTAAACCTCTAACTCGGGGCATTTGTAACCATCATTGCAAACATTTACCATCATATTTGAATCTTTGACTGAAGCGAATTTTATGATATTACAGTGTTCGGTTCTCTGTACATAATTGTTGACATTTATGAAAATAGTAATTCATCTTAACATGTATCTTATTACATAGCAGTTACGGTTCAAAATGTAGTAACCAGCAAATATCATTGGCTACTCTTTCATAGTTCTGCAAGCATTCCAACAAACCTTGTTAGCCTAAAGTTATTTATGTTTAGAAAACTGAGTGTTATTTGAATTATAAAATAATAACAATAATTATACTTCTTTTATAATTTTTACAAATACACAGTTGAACCTTGGTTTTTTTAAATACATAACCTCAGGGGTCTAATGACCTAAGCTTTCAATCATAAACTCCACATGGGGAATAAATCCAGTATAAGTACTCCTATATAGTATTTATGTTTTTGAATTGGTGTTTGATAATAGATCAGTATATTTAAGTAAGCATCATGTAAATACAAGTTTGTGAAACGAAATATATTATTATTATTGAATCATAGTTTATTATTTTCCCTTTTTTTATGGTAATAACATGTAAAATTCATTGGTTTAGTTATATATATAGATGGGCATTTTACAGTCCAGCCGTGCAACAGCCATTTACAGTCCAGCCATGCAACAGCCATTTACAGTCCAGCCGTGGAACAGGCATTTACAGTCCAGCCGTGCAACAGCCAATTACAGTCCAGCCGTGCAACAGCCATTTACAGTCCAGCCGTGCAACAGCCATTTACAGTCCAGCCGTAGAACAGCCATTTACAGTCCAGCCTTGCAACAGCCATTTACAGTCCAGCCTTGCAACAGCCATTTACAGTCCAGCCGTAGAACAGCCATTTACAGTCCAGCCTTGCAACAGCCATTTACAGTCCAGCCTTGCAACAGCCATTTACAGTCCAGCCGTGGAACAGGCATTTTACAGTCCAGCCGCAACAGCCATTTACAGTCCAGCCTTGCAACAGCCATTTACAGTCCAGCCGTGCAACAGCCATTTACAGTCCAGCCGTGGAACAGGCATTTACAGACCAGCCATGCAACAGCCATTTACAGTCCAGCCGTGCAACAGCCATTTACAGTCCAGCCGTGCAACAGCCATTTACAGTCCAGCCGTAGAATAGCCATTTACAGTCCAGCCGTGCAACAGCCATTTACAGTCCAGCCTTGCAAGAGCCGGGTTGCAGGAGACGGGTTTCGGGGCTGTCCCCTTTACCCGAGCATTCACTCAAGGGGGTAACGACCCCCTCGGTCCCTCTAAACTACAGAATACGATCATACCAGCGGTAATCACAAACAAAACAATTGTGTGAAAATAACCACAAAGAATAAAAACTTAACAAATATGACTTTATAACCAATGAATGAATGTAAAAAAAATTGGGTGATGAATAATGTGAATTCACGAATAGTGCTTTCGACTCGACCGAAGCTTTTAAGGCGCTAACACACATATCTGTATAACAAAACTCGTCATATAATTATATACTAAGCCGCGTAACGAATCAGCGCGATTCAGAAACTGCACAACACCATCTATCGAGGTTAGATGTAAACTTATAATATTTTTTCCTAAACTTAATATAGGAAGCTTTCATATGACAAGCTTCTTCCTTCAAAAGTGACGAATTGTCACGATGTTGGGATAACCCATCTCTAGCCAGACCGAGGCTTCTAGGGAGGTGAGGGTTGGCATTTCGACGGGCACACAGTGTAAGGACTTTTTATAGTAGATTACATTTTTAGAGATTTATGGACTATAGATATGTAGCGATGACTAGGGACGCCGCTAACGGCAGAAGTTCTATCTCCTATATCTATCATTCCTAACATTTTTATAATTCACAATGTTGGGATTGCGAGTGTGTGGTTTGGCAAATGTCTCTTGCACTAGGAGCAAGACTTGGTGTTCGCGAACGAAAATTCATCGCATTGAATATTTAAACCATTTGCGTTAAAAAAGTCGACAAGGAGTTAAGGGAACGCCGCTTTTTTTATCGGGCTGATGGCCGCTTTTAGCCCGAGGGCTTTTACAGTTTCGCCGGGTTGAGAGGTGACCGAACGCAACGGTGAACGAACATATTGGTTGTATACATGGCGGCAATCCTAACTTCAGGCTTGCCATTGGAATCCCTTAGGGCTTTCGCAAGGGCTGAGATGTCGGCGCCGTTGACGACGGCGGGCGTACGGGGCTAGCCATTTACTAGCTTAGTTAAACACCGCGAGGTATCCACTAGTGCAACCACCCAGGTGGCTTTTCAATAAGCTTTCTCGGAAACTAATTCCGATCACAAAACACTAGAAATAAAAATTACTCGGTGCATTGTTCTCGACAATAGGTGCGCAGGTGGTTCGCTCGGGCGGGTCGTGACGAACCGCCAGACGACCGTTCTCTGCGAGTGCTGAGCAACGAGTGAGTCAAATTTAATTTAATAAAAGTACCCTCAGCGGTTTAGGCTCTGCTTTGATGAATTAGTTAGTCAGTCAGGACAAGTAATTATACAAGTATAGATAAAAGAAAAATATAACCTATTTTCGTATTAAGTAAATCTGAATAATAATTAATATTTCGTTCAATAAGAAAAAAAATCTGCATAATATTGGAAGGAGAAAAAAATACTATACTAATCCAGAAACATAATTAGACAAACAGGAATAACGATATTTAAAAAAAAACCACGACGTTTATGCCCTCAGTATTTGCATGACGTTATAGTCTCAGTTGTTTAATTATGTTGGTGGAAGTTACTTACAGTTAATTTGGGCCAATATGACAACTTCCCCACTGAATCATTAAATAATTGCGCTAATCGGACCAGAAATTTAAATAAATAAAATCGTTGTGAGTACATACAATAAAAATACGTGTCATGTCGATAACCTGCTTGAAGTTGTTTAAAATCAATGTTTATTATTTTAATGAAGTGTGTTATTTCCATTTATAAATTGTAATGCACTGTTCGCAATGTAAGAATACGCTGTTGCTTCTCGGTGTTCGGTCTCTTACCTGCGCGGATTTACAGGCCAAATTTAGATCGCCGAAACGGATTCTGTTTCATTTGTATTGAGTTCGATGAATTAGAATCATTACAAGAAATGTGACAGTTAAAAATCTATGTGTATATCCATAACTTTTTTTTATTACCTTGAGGGTAATAAACAAGCACACTGTTCACATGATGGTATGTGATTCCTACGTCCCATGACATCTATATTCCTTATAATCTTGACAAGAAATCATAATGCAGATTCGTTGTCACCCTTGAGGACTGAGATGGGATGCCTCGTCATCAGTAACAAAGTTCTCCGGATCCCTACAATCACCAGACGAAACATGGCAGCATTATGCTGCTATTTCACCCTGGTATTCTGTGAGGGCCATGGTCCTATCCCGGTCGAGTTGACACATTCATTCTGCAGCTAGAAACAAACTGCAGCGTAGCTGTACCACTGTAAAAACTGCCGATTTATACACAGAAACATACGAGAATTTCCACGCTCTCGTATACACACAGATTTTTTAAAATTCTTATCTTAACAAAACTTGTTCCACGCATCATGCCAATAAAGGTAGCAACTGGACCTTGACCGTTTCTCGCTGTATAGTCGTATTATTAAGTTACTATATTTAATACGCACGGGAGATATACAGAACTGGTACTCTGTGAGGGCTTGGTCCTTCCCCCGTCGTGCCATCGAATTCAGGTTACAGTTAGAAGCAAGTTGCTTTGTGACTTTACCATTGACATTGGCTCCGTTGCGTTTCGTGTGGTAAATGGAAGAATATCGGCGACTTAATAACGATAATAATGAGGGCATATACAGATTTCATGTAAAAGATACAGGTAATGGTGTAGGGGTAGAGGTTTGCGGGGCGTTAGATCTTTGTTCGCTAAATTAATACAAAACAGTGCTTGTCTACAATCGCACTTGTTGTTAGGTGGTGATGTAGACATTGATTGTAGTTCAGCAAATGCCTATTTACTTTTCTGTTGGAGACATCCGCATTATATTATACTCAGACGGAAAGACTGCCGCAGGTAAATTCCATAGCTTTCGCTGTTCGCATTAAAAACGAATAACCTTATTGGTTCGAATGCGAGGAATATCCACAACGAAAGGATGGAAACCTGCAGTAGGTCTCGATGTCCGGTGGATGAAAAGGAGATGGGAGAATAAATTTATGTAATTCCCTTTTACATTTCAAAATGTATGCTGTAAACTGAGAGTTTCACCACGTTTTATACGTCACGTTTTATATATATATATATATACTATATATGTACTCTGAACTGTGTGGTTGTTTATCATTCACATTGCCTTAAAAGAAATCAGGATAACGCCACGGGTTCGTGTTAGTTAAGTTCATGGTTGCCATAGCTAATATTTAAGAGGCTTGTTTCGAAATACTTGAGAATAAGTATTTATTTATTTATTTGTTGTTACACATGCTAATAAAGTTAAAAGTAAAGTTAATACTTGGTGGGTAAAACGTAAACTGTTTTTTTTAGAAACTATATAGATGAGGTTCATTGATAGTCCTGTCAGTCTTCGTTTAGCTCTAAGTAATGTATATAATCAATATTTTAATAACAATTATATTTATAAACGATTATTTCTAGTTAATGTCCATAATAACAATATTGAAACCATTATGAATATAATTTCTGAGCAATATGTAGAGAAACTTTCATATATACATTGTATCATAGATAAGACAAACATTTTCGAAATTTGAAACTTTTGTTAAGGTGGCCAAATATACTAGCACAAATGAATAGTACGCGCTTCACGATATTATTTTTAAAGTGAAGTTTTATAGTGTAGTTATGGTAGTAGTTTATGGGTTCAGCAACCTCTAGGGAATCTAGTGCCAGACCAATCAGGGGTAAAAAAGATGGTACTCCTTCCTTTCTCAGTCAGCCATAATGTCCACTAACGACTAGGCAGTCAGATGAGATAGTTCCATATTACACCGAATATAAGACGCATATTTTATACATGTTTCTATGCGCCTGTATTTTTGATTCGTCTTATATTACATAGAGGGGGTCGACGACTTTACGGGGTTAGATGTAACAATTACGACGGGGTTAGATGTAACAATACGTAAACACCTGACGTACGTACACTTTCAATTACTGTGCGGTGACGGCCTAGACGTCCATATAATTTATTTAATTAAATTAGTATCTTAAAATCTAACTATCTTAACAACATTATATCCATTAAATTAATATTTTTTAATAAATATTGCAACAAACATTGCATCAAGTTATAAAAAGTGAATAATACAAACTTAAACGAGACATTACATAGTGCTATAATTTTTTCCTACTTACTCTCTGCGTCATTAAAAATATCAATATTGCTATTTTTGTTCAAATCATTATATGTACGCATACTGCGATTAAGTGGAGCATACTTTCCTACACTGGTCCTGCAACATGGAATAGAGTACGTATTACGAATAGGGTACCCGGGACGTTATACGTTTCCCCAAAGAGCTCATTTTGAAAACAGATAATCTAGTGTGATAATTAGCACGATATGGACAAACGCCAGTTGTATAAGCTAGAAAACGGGTAATTTTTTTGGGTAATCTTTTGTATATGGATGTTGTAAGTAGGATTCCACACTGCCGATGCGTATTCTAGATTGTTCCAAAGGAAGGAGTTGTACACCGTAACTAAGATTTTTACATTTATAAAGTCCTTATGCCCTTAACAAATCCAACTGCCTTCCAACTACGTTTTTCTATGCTATATAATGTCGTGTAAATTCAGTCTGTAAACCAAGAGAATGCCAAGATCGCGTACCGTATTGTTTTCCTTTAAGATATTATCTTTTATTTTATAATGAGATGGAATGATGTTTTTGTTTGTAATAAATTTAATATAGGTACATTTTTGAGAATTAAGGATCATCTTGTTTATTTTACACCAATCATAAATTACACTTATAACTTCTTGAAGCAATGAAATTTCCTCATTGCTTTTTATACATTTATATAATTTTAAGGTCATCAAAGATCAAATAATTACTATTTTTGATATGATAAGGAATATTATTTATAAAGGTTAGAAAAAGAATTGAAAAATTGAAAAGAAGGTTAGAAAGAAAATTTAATATAAGAGTATCATGATCCACTTTATCGAAAGCACTAGTGAAATCAGTATAAACAGAATCAACTTGAATTTTACTGTCTACTGACTTTGATATATCTGTTATATAATGAAAGGTTGCTGACTGTTGATTTATTCTTGCAAAAGCCATGTTGCCAGTGTGAAATAATATGTTTTATATGACTAGACAATATTGGACAAATTGCATTGGACACAGAACGATAATTTTTAATATTACATTAGTTACCTTTTTTAATTATACGAACGATATTCGCTCGATTCCATTCCGTTGGAAAGATGGAGACCAGAACGAAGAGAATTTTGAAATATTAACCTCATTGTTAAATACTTACAAGTCTTTTTAATAAATATAGGACCATCTGGACCAGCCCCTTTTCTTATATCAACTTTCTTGATAATTTTAAATATTTGATTTTTAGTTATAACTGGGGTATGATGTAACTCTTAGTATCCATCGATATGTAGCATAAAAGACTCGATGTCTGTCTGTATAATTGTGTTAATATCGATAACCATCCAACGGATTTAAGTGCAGTTTCACTGTTATGATCTTCATTTCTCGAGAGAGATTCTATGAGTCATTTATGAATTATTATCTATCAGTATTTGTGAATTAAGTCAAAATTAAATTCTGAATCCAGACCGGACCGATAGTCGTTAATATTACAAATATACTTTATTATCTAGTTATGCGCATGCAATGTAAATATTTAATTTATTAAATCAACTATACTGAACGTTTAAACTATTAGGACCATAGATACAATCAAAAATTTCTATTATGAATATTATAATTGTTAGACATACTGTTAAACGCATTAGGTTGAACGTAAGCTAGCCTAGAAACAACCTCACGGAACCCATAAATCCATCAACAGCCCAGTGTTTATTGCGAAATTATAGCTCGTGTAATCAACAGGTAATTATTTAATCGTGATTGATATATGTATTGATTGATATTAAGTGTAAACGAAATTAGTAATGGTTTAATTAAAATGTTAATCGTATCTAGAGCTATATTATTACCGTGATATTGTTTACAACTGTATCGTAAATACGTAAGTCTATGGTTGAGTATAAATCTTCTTTTAGAAAAGATTTTTTTATAGATAATAATTTTTTAATTTTATAATTTAATAATTACCAATATTCATTTCCGTGATATATTTTATGTTATTATTTTGGGGTTATTATTTTTTTTTTATTACTAACAAATATTTTTGAATAAAATACTAAGAATTATTAGGAACTAAAATAAAATGAAACGCGTTTTCTTTTATTATAATTTACGATACGCGAGCAATCCCAATGGAACCAATGAATCGTTTACAATTTTTTTAATTACAAATTTAAGTATCAACAACGTGGTTTTGAAGAAAAGCAATATAAGGAAGCTTGCATATCTAAGAAAGAAATCAAATTGGGTTCGGCATCGTCTAAATACCACATAGAAGAAAAGTGATGATACCTTTCTCTTTCCCGCATTCGGATATAATCGGAGAGACCTGCACGTTATTTGCTGCGGAATATTCCGATTTGCGTATGATGGTCTCCTTATTAATCGTTATTTATGTATGTTAATCATACCCACCCCTATGTTTATCACCTCGTCCTCTCCTTGGAATTTACACCACAGTTAATGTAACTTCGCGTTGGGCCATTCTCTGTATTCTTTTATTTCTTGAGGTCACTGGCGAGATCCTAAGATCAGTACTAAGTATAGCCGGAACTAATGTTTACTGTCCAAATAGATGAGATAGACTATCTATATCGCGGATTAGAGGATTCACGTCTTTGAAATAATTTCAATTCTTGGACAGAAGCTTTTCTTGACCTTCAAGGACGTGGTCATTTAGTATATAACATATTAATAATTTATATTGAGGTCAACCTTAGAATTTTTTAATGATATTAGAGGGTGACCACACGCTAAGCACACAGTGGACCAAACAGGCAGTAACTTCCGCGGCCCCTAAAAACCGCATCGAAAAATTGAAAGAGATGCTTAATTATAAATTGCTTGTAGCTTCAAAGCTACATGTGAAAATGTATCTACCATAGGGTCTTGGGTAAATAATGGGTACCTGAACTTTATATGGTTAAAGTAATGGGAAAATTGGGTTATTATAATGAATAAGAAATGAGTCTTGTCGGATGTCTTCCCGGAAGTATACTAGATGATTCCAATGAGCTACAATTTCATCTCATTCCTATCGTGCCATGACAATGTTACAAATTATGTGCGTGCAACGAAGAAATACTGGTGAGATTTAAGTTATCTGTTTTCTCTACCTTTACACGAATAATATGCACAATCGTAAAACAAGAAATATACTTAGTACTTCTGTAGTAAATTTTGGTTATTAAGTTAAGATCCACAAACAGGAAGGATACGGTGCGTGATGTGGGAGGCGGGAGTTTCATAAGGGAGGAGAATAATCAATACCCTTAGAGGTATAAACAGCTGGACATAAGCTTAAATGATTTATGGTACTATGTCTAGTATTTTACAGTAAATACTATGAAGGATTTATTGTAAATACTAGATATAATATTAAGGACTAGAATTAGAATTACTTTTAAGGACTACGGTTACCCCTAGGGTTATATGGCGTGACGACATATTCAAGTTTGCGGGAAGTCAACGAATGCGGGCTGAGGATCGTACTGTGGCAGTCAGTGGTCTGGTGGTAGGCTAAAATAATGATGTGGATGATGATCCCAATGAACCAGGTAGCAAGTACCATCTAAATGTTTCAGCAATTTTTGCCAATCGTGATGGTACCAAGCCTGCTGTCGGTGTACGGGTGCACAAGTTTTTAAAAGTAATTTTGTGCATAAGAACTTAAATAAGAGAATTCATTTAAAATCAAGCAACACATGGTTGCTAGTTTATGGGTGTGCTCGCGAATCTAAACAGACAAAACTGTAGAGGTCTCTGGACCAACAGCATTTCACGTACACATAAAAAGGGAGGCAGCATGGAATATCTCAGAACGATCCAAATATTACAGTTGAAAATAAAATATAATAAAAATTTGCATTGCATACCTAATTGTTTATGTTTTTGTAAATAAAACTAATATTCCTGTTTAATTCCTGTGATCATTTTATATATTGCTATAGCCATTCAGCTCAAAACAGTTCGCCCAACTTGCTTAAAATTAGTAACACCATCGGTTGGTTCTGAAAAATATCGTTATATGCAGGAGTGTTACCGGGCCTCGGCAGATGTTACAGGATGCAAAATCCATCATTTTTTAAAAAAAGTACAACTCTGCCTCCAGGTCCTATAAAAGACTTATTGCAGATGCAAAGTCGGTGCATATTGGCAAAGTTGGCGAGAGATTAATTCGCCTCCCTTTGGGAACCCATGCATTTTGGTCTATCGCCAAAGCTGTCCAAGGGAATTTCTGTCAGACATCTCTTCCATCTCTGCACAAAAAGGATGACACGCTCGCTCATCACTCAAAGGAGAAAGCCAATATTTTCTTTTGCATCCAACACGACTCTTGCCGACAGAAGGAAGTCACCGCCGACCTTCTCGTGGTATGAGAGCTCCATGCCAGATGTCCGATTTTTGCAGAAGTCGGTACGCAAAGCATTTCTCTCCTTGGACATCCACAAGTAGAGTGGGCCTGATGAAATCCCTCCAATTATGCTGAGGACGTATGTATAAGAGTTGGCACCAGTTCTAACGCGTCTTATTCGGTACTTCTACTCTTAAAGCGTCGCCGTGAACTGCTGAAAGACAGCTTTGGAAATATGATTAGCGGTAACAAGTGAGCGTACAGTTCATGATAAGTGATATCTGCGACCATGACCTGTATATACATCCTCAACGTTTCAAGATGCACAAGTCAATCAACCCTGATGAATAAGATGGAATTCCTCCTCGCTTATAACTAAGTCCCCGGATCCTAACACTCATTGGACGTAAGAGCATCGTCAACTGCTATTTCACGGTCGTATTCTGTGAGGGCATTCCCAGGCCGAGCCAAGCCATTCATATTGTGTCTAGAAGTTAGCTGCCACGTGGATCTATAGTTGTTGAATATCAGCGTGTAACAGCTATTCAATTTAGATTCTAGAAGCCTCGATATAAATTCAAATAAAATATAATTTACATATAAACTTGAATTCAACAATATAATCAGGGTGGAAAGAAACCGAAAATCCTAGTCGCTGCGTTTTAATTCGTTATAGTACATGGGCAGGTGTTATAAAGAAAAAACATATTTCATAGCTAGGCTAGATCAATTACGCGTATTTTAAACGGTGATTTTGAACCTACGACGAAATCGAATGCACTCTAATATATTCATTTTAAATATTTTTTTGAACAAAGCACGGACATCATTGAAACGAATCATTTATTTCCGAACCGATACGAGTTAGGGACCTTCAAGAAAAGAGCATACACCTTTCTTAAAAACCGGTAGCGCAATTCGACTCCTCTGGTGTTGCAGATGTCCATGGGTGGCGGTAATCACTTACCATCAGGTGAGTTGCTTGCTTCGATTCTATAAAAAAAAAACAACAAATAAACTCGAGTCTTTTTACCTCAATTTACCAGATTGTTGCCTATTCCACTGTGCGTATCCACTGAATCTGTTCGTGAACAAGTTCAGACATAAGTCGGTCTTCCAGTTTTATGTATTCGGGCGTGATGTGATCTAATTTGCAGACTACATCTTGTGATTATTATCAAGAGATGTAAACTGTGCTTGATAAATGAAAGTGCCACCAGTATTTTCGCTAACGTAAGGTTGGGTTTCTTGATGTCTTCTCATTTCGAAGTAATATTAAATTAATTTCGAAATAAAGGGCATTTCGTTAAATTCTGCTCTAAAATATAGATATACTAGGTTTGTAACACAACAAGCAATCTAAGTACTATCCAATCAAACCTATTTAGCTGTAAATGAATTCTCAGAACGTTGAGGGAGGCGTAGGGTGATTATTGGGAAAGGGGTGTGATGTAGGTTTGTATTTACATTATTAACATCAAAGGATACCAATTCTTAAACGTATAGACTTACGTTTCGAAATCGCGTATTCAGCTTCTATTAATTAGTGAACACAACGTAATATATTTTAACTATTACGGTTAGATTTGAACATTAGAAGAAGCGGTAATAGTGACTAGCGTTCATAATAATCAATCGCGTCACATATTCGTTCACCTGTCACGGAATATCTTTATTGGATTAAAAAGGTGACAGTTTTTAATTCGAACATCAATTGAAAACTTAATAAAATTTACTGATCTAAAGTTCTCTAATTTTCTAATAATGACAATTATCTAAAGAAATAAATATCTTTCGATCATTTTTATAATGATTCCAGCACTTATTTTTTTGTTTATTTATTGGATGTAAAAGACCGCAGAAAACTGACTGACAAAACGGCAAAATCCGACAAACCAACCAAACAAAGGGTTGGCCAAAGCCTAGCTAAAAAATCTAAGATTATGCTATTGCAAATTATGTCATTCGACACTCAGCAGTCGCCGAGAACGGTCGCCCGGCACCCCGCCGCGACCCTCACGAGCTACCTGCCCCCGAGCGAGCCACCTGCGCTGCGCACCCATTGTTCCGAGATCAATACACCGAGCAATTTTTATTGCGGGTGCTATTGTGATCGGAATTTAGTTTCCGAGAAACATTATCGTAAAGCCACCTGGGTGGTTACACTAGTGGATACCATGCGGTGTTAACTAAGCTAGTGTAGAGCCAGCCCTGTACGCCCGCGGTTCCCCTTCTGGGAAACGCGAAACCGGAAGGAGTCGACACAAAACTTGGCCCTAGCCAAGGTTGACCAACCCGCTGGACTTATAATAGTCCCACGCGTAGTTTTAGTTAGTTCTAAGCACGCACCCAAGTGCACAAATAAGACTGGCACTTGGACGCACTAGGGCCACACAACTAGGTACACATCCTCCCTGCCTATACCCGGCAGGGAGGGAAGTAGGCTAGTCATCCCGGCATCCCACGCCACACGCATGGCCACACTTCCCACAAATATAGTAGGAAAAAGTGAACAGAGTGCACAATGGAGGACTCTTCCACAGAGTCGTTGCTACACTTCATCAACATATTAAAAAATAAATACCCCGATGTATTCCAGGACATAATTAAAGAAACATCGCTCCCAGATAGACCCTCCTCAAGGGCCTCCTCTATATCCTGCACTTCATCCGCAGTCTCCGAAATGGAGCTGGATAACGCCGCGTCCCCTGAGGATCCCAAAGCCGAAGACGCAAGCGATTTCATGCTGGTTGCAAAAAAAAGAAAAAAGCGGGCTTCAACCGCCCCGACGCCGCCTCCTAAGGCGGAAAAACGGGAGATAATGGCCCCCTCTCCCCAGCCTTCCACGTTGACCCTGCTCCAGGGCCCCCTCACACTTGCACCACAGCAAGCCCCCGCCGCTCGATAGCGCGCCCTAGCTGGCTCAAAGCAACCTTCGGCTGTCTCACAGCCATCGAAACGCCCGCCGCCTTCTTCATTCAGGCACAAGACAAGTGGCTGATTGTCGCATCGGCCCTATCCAATCGCTACAAATATCAAGCGATCCCCACCGCTGTAGGTATTAAACTGCAGCTAGAAACCACGGACGACCATAGAGCGGTAACCCGCTTCTTGCAAGACAAAGGTGCTTTCTTTCATACCTACACCTTGGCGGAAGAGCGCCAACTCAGAGTAGTTATTAAAAACCTCCCGCGGGAAATCCCCGCTGATCTGATCAAAGAGGACCTTAAGGCCCAGAATCTCCCCGTCCTATCTGTGCATAGGATGTACAGTGACTATAATAAAAAGCCATTCAACATGGTAATTGTGGCCCTCGAAAGATCCGAGGCCGGGAAGCAGATATTTAACCTGAAAACCTGCTGCCACCTCTCTGGGCTCACTATAGAGCGCCCACATAAAAACGGCCCTCCAGGCCAGTGCCACAAATGCCAATTATATGGCTACTCAGCTTGCAATTGCTTCTGCAAACCCAGATGCGACAAGTGCCTGGGTGACCATGGCACCACCAACTGCCCGAGACTTAAGGACAAGGCCCTTCTGGCCAGTTTCGGGCCCCCCGCATGTGTCCTGTGCAACGCCTATCGGCGTGCAAGAGACATTCCTCAAACCGCACACTCGCAATCCAAACATTGCGAATTATAACATCATTAGGAATGATAGAACTTCTGCCGCTAATGGCGGAACTCTCATCTACAACAAAAAGTCTTTGCACTACGTGCCCGTTGACACGCCATCCCTCACTTTCCTAGAAGCCAGGCCACTCAACCACCACAATCACGTCCGTCTACCTACCTTGCAGACGTGACGCACAAGTATTACGAAGCGACTTCATGGCGCTCCTTTCCCTTGGAAACTCAGTCATTTTGGCAGGAGACTTCAATAGCAAGCACACTTGATGGAATGCAGCTAAAATCAACCCCCGGGGGTTGGCTTTAGACTCGCTAAGCGACGCACTCGCATTGACGTCGTAGCGACTACGCCTACCCATTTTCCATACATATTGGGTCACGCACCGTATGTGCTTGATATTGCCATATGTAAGAACATCAACCTCGCCTTCCAAGAGATAGAGGTAATCCACGACCTCGCTTCCGATCATCGCCCCGTTCTTCTTCGGTTAGGGCCCTCCGCCCCAACCTCACCTTCCACCAAAACCAAAACCATAGTAGACTGGCACCGACTCAGGAACGACTTGTGGGAAGCCACATCACCGCACCTAGATACTATTCCTAGGAACATATCTTTAGTCCACGACACGAACCTTGCAGTTCATGCCCTCACTAGGCACATCCAGACAGTCGTCGAGGATTGCTCGAGGCAGGTTCCCTCGGTGCAAGACCACCGATGGACCCTGCCAAGCGACATAAAGCACCTAATGAGGCGCAAGAATGCGACTCATGCCCGCGACTTATATCCCACTGAAAGCAACCGGCTGGTTCTACGTACCCTTCAGCGTGAAGTCCAATCACGCATAGCCCAGTACAGGAACGATCGGTAGGATAATCACCTCTCCAACATCGAATCTTCCCATCTCGCCTTCTGGAGACTTCCCAAATCCCTAAAAGGGGGCACCGCCCAAACAATGCCTCCCTTAGCGCGTCCCAATAAACCACCCGCCTTCTTAGACGAAGAGAAAGCTGAATGTCTGGCTGATAATCTCGAGCTTCAATACTCACCGAGCACTCTACCGATCGATGCCGCTCACCTTGAAATGGTTGACAGCGAGGTCAACCGGAGGAGTAAGGAACCACCTCACCATTCCGTTACTCACGTTACATGCACCGAAGTTGAGCACCATAATTAAAAACCAGCGACCACGCAAGGCTCCCGGCCCCGACGGCATCACCAACAAGGTGATGAAAATCCTACCCATGTCTATTTTACACCTACTGGTGATAATATACAACGCGGCCATATCCAAAGGCACCTATCCGAAAACTTGGAAGGAAGCCGACGTCATAGGGATTCTCAAGCCCTCAAAACATCCAACGGATCCATCAGCCTATCGACCCATAAGCTTACTCAAAGTCTTGGGAAAGGTATATGAAAGGCTCATCCTCGCCCGCCTCAAGGACTTCATGCTGTCCCAAGGGCTACCAATCAATGAGCAGTTCGGATTTCGCACCCAACACTCATGCTCACATCAAGTGCACCTTATCACGGAGCACATTCTCAGTAAATTACTACGTGTCTGGGTTCAAACCAGACGCTATTTGTAGACGCCTCCAATCTGCAGCCAACACCTTAGGGAAATGGTTTCGGAAATGGAGGATCGAGGTTAATCCTACCAAAAGTGCAGCCATGTACTTCTCTCGGCGTAACAAAACGCCGCATCTCCCAACTATAGAGTTATTTGATCGTCCAATCCCCTGGGAAAAGACAGTTAAATACTTAGGCGTCACATTAGATGAAAGACTCACCTTCGGTTCGCATATCAACCGAGTACGGAATCGAGCAGCGTTCGTCCTAGGTCGTTTGCACCCGTTACTCAATAAAAATAGCAAAATGTCCCTGCGTAATAAAATTACACTATACAAAGCGTGCATCCGTCCCATAATGACATACGCAAACCCCGTATTTGCGCATGCCTCCCCGCGTCACATTCACCGACTTCAGGTTATACAAAATTGTTTCATGCGCGAGGCCACCGGTGCACCGTGGTTCTTGCGTAATGAAAACCTACACATAGATCTTGAGCTGCCGACCATAGCTCAGTACCTGAAGCAGGCTTCCCGCCGATATTCACACTCAAACCCCTTGATTGTAAGTGCCGCCACTTAAAATCCCATCGCGAATCACAGATTCACCCGCGTCCGAAGGAGACCGAGGCACGCCCTTGACGATCCCGACGACGCGACTACCATGGCCTCAGCCCTTCATAAAACACAACTCACGTACATTGCACCCTCATATCGCCCCCGCCGACGGCGAGGGCGTCGCAAACAAGGTTATTCGCGATACCGCCATGTCACTGGCCGGTTCTCTCCAGTACATACAGATAGAAGCGTCGCTGGAGTTTTTTGCGCCACTTTTTCTCCAGCGCCCACGCATTGCGAAGTGGTGGTACAGATAGCTAATAATAATAGCGATATTAATTTAGATAATTCATTGTCCAGAAACAACTGACCGAGCCGAGGTTCGGCCCTCTCGGGCACCCTCGACTCAGACGCTCTCGCGAAACAGGGTGACGGTCCAAGCGAAGGCTCCCTCTCGGGAGCCCTTGTGCTCGTTACCCACTAATAGAGGTCTCGACTGAGCGCCATAAGCGCTCGGTCACCTCTCAACCCGGTGAAACTGTAAAAGCCCTCGGGTGAACAGCGGCCATCAGCCCGAAAAAAAAAACAAAAGCAAATTATGTTTAAAATTAATATTAAGTTACATAAATTTAATAGTACATAGTATATATATGTATATAACTTACTATTATATATGTATATATAATAGTAAGTTACATAAATTTAATTAGTGATTACAATTTAATTAGTAACAATTTATATTATATAATTAAAATAAAGTTATAGTAATTTAATGAAAATAATCTTTTTAGTATAGTAGTTAAGTTAATTAGTAATAGAATAATCGGTAAGAGTAAAAATTATGTTTATAAAAAAGGTCAATAATGATTTCAAATATTTTGGGTGCACTAGTGTGCCAACTTTTTTGACTTCTAAGTTTTCTATTGTTTCGCCAACTGCTATATATTACAATATCCTTTTTAATTATCCTAGTGTACACTTCGTCACAACGCTAAGCTCGACACTACGAAGGGGTTGGAAAATAATTTGAATGTTTTTTTTTGATTATGAAATATTTTTTTTATTTTAGTTTTTTTTTTTTTACGTGGTGGAGTCACGTCATTTCAGTATATTCGACTGCCATAGTTGTGAAGTAGTGAAAATAGTAGTTTAACGTTACTGTTTTTTGTCTGGCGAATGAAAGAAACCAAAGATTTGATAACTGGCGATGAGATATTGTAACTTAGTCTTCAGTAGATCTATATTTTGATCCATTTTTTTTAAATGGCGCTAGAATCGCTATTAACATTTCTAACATTCCGGTTAACCACTCCAAATAAGCTTAAATGTTAGTGCTAGGAGAACGGTGCTGGTTAACGACAATACTCGAATGGCGGATACGAACTGACGCGACGACCTTAAACTATTGACGCTTAAAAATCAATCGATTCTTTATCGAAGACATACACGTCTGAGTGTCACGGGCTACAGGAATCAGATGAATTTTGTCCTCGTTTGGAAAGAAATTTCTAATGTCGATTAGCCTTCATACAACCTGCACGTTTAGGAAATAAGGAAAAATGTTTTCGAGGACATGTAAAGTTCGCCAACCCGTAAAAGATTAGTATGGCCACGCCGTCCACCAGTTTTCCAACAAATCGTGCAGCCGATCGCAGCCCATCAACATCCGCCCGCGGGAATGAATTATTGCAACTTCATTTACTGCGACGCTCGTCGTATTTTGTGCCGTGAATGTGGGATAAACTTTGCCCTTGTTTTGATCTATACGTTAGTCATTTATCACTCTTAAATTTAGTGTCTGCATTTTTTTTGCCCGTATAAGAGGACAGTTGATAAATAATTTTATGGCTGATGGCGGGCTTTTACATCTTTACCGGGTTGAAAAGTAGCCGAGAGCTTCGGGCATTCAGTCGAAACCTTTATTTATACCCATACCAAGCACTCCAACCAGCACAAGGGGTACCGAGAGGTAGCTTTGACTTGGACCGGTACCCTGCGTGCGAAAGCAAATGACATGAGGGCGACCGAGAGGGCCGAACCTCAGCTCGGTCAGTTGCTTCTAACGGACTAAATATTGCAGGCGATAGATTAGAAATATTCGGCAATGATTTATGTGTGTTGGAAAGAGTATACGCCTTGAATATTAATGATATTATATATTGATTTTAATTCAAACCTAGACTATGTATACACACTATTATATATTCTATACCTAGATAGATATCGAATATATAATAATGTATATATTTCTAATCTATCGTTTGCAATATTTAATCCGTTAGAAGCAAATGACCAAGCCGAGGTACGGCCCTATCGGGCACCCTCGAGTCAGTTGTTTTCGCGCGCAGGGTAATGGTCCAAGACAAGGCTCCCTCTCGGTAACCCTTGTGCTGTAGTAGATCTACACACATACACAAGACTGACGGTCGCATGGTATGGTGATTAGATTTGACTGTAACAGTCGCATGTATTAAGCACCATAAGTAATCATAACTATTTTATTATCGTTTCATAACAATTTACTTTACTTGAATCGTCGACAAATAACCAAACATCGGTACTGTGACTGTCTGTGACTGTCTGCTGACCTTTAATTTTAGGCTAGAAATCAGGACGTTTGGCAGTAGTTGTTAAAAGTAAGTGGCGTTTTAGAGAATTTTTAGCTCTCAGTAGGCCTGACGACTGCTATATAAACTTAGCGCCGGGGCTGTCAGCTTAACGCGCCCTAACGACGGAAGTACTTACGTGTATATGCAAAATAATTATATATGTATTTATGGTCGCCCCAAGAGAACTGTTAAGAACGGAAGTATCGTATATAGTATAGGTGAGATGGATTCAGTAATCATTCCCGATTAAGAAACCCGAGGTTTAAGATGGAATACCCTGTTACCTGTAATTGGAATATTAGAAAAACAGCGACGTCATGCTGTTATCTCTTACATTTGCTATTTCTTACACTGGTATTCTCTAAAGCGAACGAACCTATCCATGTTGCGGCCAGGTATTAGCTGCAGCGGTGGGTCTACCATTGTAGATATTATATTTAATATAGTGAATTAATAAAGGAATTTAAGACATTAATATTTAATTAATAATTTAATTTATTTAAAACTTGTAGAAAACTACGAGCTACGAGTATATTAAACCTGCAATCTGGCCAATATCCAATCATTGACTTCATTTCTCCGTAAGGGAATTCATAGAACGCTGTAGGGTGGGCACCGAGGGGTGGGTTGTTAGGTCGTGGGAGGGTAGAGTGCGTTCCTCGTAAACGTTACGCTATCCCTATTTAAACAAAGCTTTATATTTACAAGGTTTTATATTTGGATTTCACCCAAATCGTTAACGGAATAAATGTTTTTTTGACTTTGCTAAGCTTCATATATAAATAGTTTTAGTAAATAATTTTCCGTTATTAGGCTTTGTTTGATTTCTTTTTATAGATGTTATGTTTATAAATTTTAAGTTAGTAATTTGTTTCTGAAATGATTAAATTATGTTTTTCTTTTGCATTATAGTGGCGGTGAGTTGCTTTTACATGGAAGACTTAGTTATTTTGTAGCTTCTCCTCCATTTTTACTTTTTATATATTATCATACACAGCTAAAAGGATAGGTATAGTGTATTCTTAAAATAAAGAATTGTTCCTACGGACGGATGTAGGACATACACTCAACGAGTAGCTTTTAATAGCTACTACACAGCTAGCTCTGACACAATGGTGAGTAATGCCGGAGGTTCAGTGTTCAATTCAATCGTTATGTCACTTTAATGCCTTTTCTTTCCTTCTTAACGCAATCCGTGGCAACGCATCTGCGACGCCTTTGGTGTTGCGGATATTTAGGGGCGGTGGTGATCCCTTACCATCAGAAAATCTCTCTTCGAAATCAATCTTGTAGAAGACTGATATCTTTAGGCAGGTAAAGTCAAAATTGCTGATAAACAGAGGGCTCCTCAAGCACCAAAGCTTCAAATCTGCCATGCTCCACTGTAGATTGACGGACTTTCGCAAAAGGAATTCGCAATAGTAAAACTGACAACAACTTAATTTTCATCGATAAACTTAATTTCAGCCTCACTGTCGTAAGTTATGTCTAAAATATGTATTATATTACAAATATATTGTATATGCGTAGTTGGTCTTATTATTAATATTTGTATATTTCTGTATAGATCTCTCGAATATTACATGGATATAGAGAGAGACGGGTGACTGATTAATAGTGTAGCACATCTAGATACACCATTAATGGGTCGGCTTTACCGGGGAAAGCCCGACACCCTTAAGTAATATCCGTGTATAATTTACTCAGCACGTGTAATGATTTTTACAGGTAACAAGGAGTTCCATATCATTTCTTAGGGGTTGACAATCCATAAACATCTTGAATATTTGTTGAATAGTTGTTTATGGTAGTGCTAAGTGCTCTTTTGTTAAACTTAAAAAAAACATTTTTACATCACTGTCATACGGATTTTATTTTACTTAAAATGATAAAGTTAATAAAAGTTTATAAATAAGACACGAAAGTGATGTAACCTCTTTAATATTAAACTAAGTCTGCTGTTATGTAAAAAGTTTTTGGTTCTAATCTCTTGGGTTCTGATTAAATATTAATCGGCCGAGATAGCGAGAGGCGGTCGTGCTTGACTTCGGCGTGTTTCGTGCGCGAATCTTAAAGAAGTTGTCTCTAATTTTTCGGGGTATATTTAAAACTTCGTCAGCTATGGTTTGTAAATTGCGCTAATTAAAAATGGTAATAATAGTTAATCTTACGACTGATCTGCCTTTTCTTTGAAGATGAGCATCGTAATGTCTTTTTTTTACTATAATTAATCATTTAATTGTATGTGTTAGTTTTATAACAAATAAACATATTCTTTCTTTCTATCTTTCTCAAAATTGCATGTCATATTTAAGAAAACTCGACTTACGAGTACTTAAGATAACATCATAGCACAGGTTCATATAATTGTAAGTATATAAACCTACGCTACTCCCTGTATTTTCAGTTTTTACGCTATTGACTCCCGAAAATAGGAATTAATAATAATAATTAAAATTAGATGTATTGGAGTAAGTTAAAGGAGATAAATCAATGATTTTGGATGAACGACCCGTTACTTCTTTATCGGTTACTTGTACCTTTAAATTATTTTAGCTATTGGTTAGGTTACATATTTCACAGTTTAATTTATCTTTGTATTTCAACTTAAATAGTTACTTGACAAATTTGCTGAGGGCAATAACCTTCATCTCATCTAATAAACTTTGAACGAAGTCGCTCGCCTAAGGAAAGCTCCTTAGGCAATTAGCTCCCTAGTCTTTTCGTTTTACATCAAATCAATGTGTATTGAGATTCGCGAAATCTTCTGTATAACAAAATATCAGTATGTTGGACTTCAATAATCAAGGTCCTTGGTTTTAATTAAAGAATTTTTATTTGCATACAGCATTGTTTTGTATGGTAGTTACTCATTACTTACATCTGGTGAACTGTAAGCTAGTTTGTCACCAGAAATTTCATGAAAAAGAAATAATTTCGTTGTATTCTGGCTACACCTCAGACGTTTTTTTTTATTTCATTGAGAGTAACAAACGAGCACACAGTTGACCTGATGGCAAGGGATTCCTGCGGCCCATGTGATCTACATTCATCCTTGACAAGAAATCATAATGCAGATACCAAGAAGTCTTCACCCTTGAGGACTGAGATGGAATGCCTCGTCATCAGTAATAAAGGTCTCCGGATCCCTACACTCATCAAACGATACACAGCAGCATAATGCTGCTATTTTACGCTGGTATTCTGTAAGGCCGTGGTTCTAACCCGGTCCAGCTGACGCATTAATTTTGCAGCTGGATACAAACTCAACAAATATAATGGGTAAAGCAAATTTAACACATTAAAATTGTATTAACAATATTATTATTCCATACCTTTGTATAGTCTCTTTCAGGTTTTCAATTTAACCGGTCGCCCTTCACAGTCTACCCCAATAAGATTAAAAGGAATAAAAGTAGTCAGAGCTTACAACTGTGCTACTCATAACTAATAACTAAAATATATCATTCAAATATATTTTACTAACAGTCCGTTTCAAAAATAAGTGTACGCTTTCAAAACGTTCCCTGTTGGCCCAGTCTAGCATTCAGTTAGGTTAGAGGACCGATTGCTAGACGAGTAGAGGGAGCAGTTGGTATAGGTATTGTGGAGTAGATTCGTTCAATGTGTCTTCTTGGGAACTTGATATATCACCGTCGGTGTGCAGGGATTATTTAATTAGTTGTTAACAATAGCAGCTTTTGAAATATAAGATTTACAACAATTTGTAATTTACACATATACTCCTATACTCAATTTTGAACAATACTAATTCGCCATCTTATCTTAAGAATTCTTTTCATCTTTATACTACTCATATCAGAGTACCTCATCCTGTTAATCGTCTCGTCAATCTTTCTTTAATTCGTATGACACATCACAACACTGGTTTCTTTAATTCTTCCTTTACTGTTCAGGCTATACAGCTCTGGAACGCCATGACTGATGTCATTAAACGAGCTCCTAATAAAAATTATTTTAAAAGACTGATTCGTAAGTATTACACAGGGAAATAATCTGTATTTGTTATTTTATTATTTATATCCATTTCTTATTTATATTATCTAATCTCATTCTTATATTTAAGGTCTATATCATATATTTCTGTATTTATTAGGTAATTTATGATGTTTATTGTTTAATGTATTTTATTTATTATTATGTATATTAAGTATGTTGTATATAAATGGTTAATATTTAGGTTCATTTTGTTATTGCCACCGACAGTCAATGATTCTCAATCTCAAGGGTTGACTGGCAGAGAATGCCAAAAGGCATTAAGTTCGCCCATTGTATCCTTTTTTTTTATAAAATAAGGTGTTTACACTTGTAGATTAAATAAATAAATAGATAAATAACCGAGTATAGTAGGTAATTATAATATATGGAAAATAAAGTCAGAGTAGATAGAAAGACAAATTTTATTTATAAATACTTTTATAAAACTATAACTGAAGTCATGTTTAAGTATAAGGGTTTTAGCATTATGCTTAAAAATGACTGAGCATTAGTGATACTTTAATTTAAAAAAATGTACAATCTATAATTTAGTTGACATTGAATCCAAATCTATTGTATTTTTTAAATTTTGAATGTTTCGTTGTTGTCTAGAGACTCGACAATGACTAAAAGATCTTGATAAAGTTTAAAAATTTAAATATGTTTTTTTCCCAATTTATATTACGTTTTTTTATTACAATGGGTGTAACAATCGAACACACAGTTCACCCGATGGTAAGTGATTCCGGCCCATGACATCTGAATTCATCTTCGACAAGGAATCACCATGCAGATGCGTTGTCACCATTGAGGCCTGAGATAGAATGCCTCGTCACAAGTAATAGAGGTCTCCGGATCCCTGCATTCACCAAACGAAACACAGCAATATTATACTGCCATTTTACGCTGGTAATCTGTGTTCCAATGATAAACTGATAAATGAACGTTGAGATTGATATCGACAAAAGACAAAGGTGTAGACTCTTTTCTTGAAGGAAACACCCTAGGCGATAGCTGATTCCACAGTGTAGTTCTGACTGGAAGGAAATTGTGTGAAGCGCACACTGTTTTTAACACGGTGTTTAAACTCAACGGTTGGAATTCATCCGAACAACTCCTCAGAACACACCCCATTGTAAATTCGGTTCAAATGCAAAGAGATGCAACATCTTTTCGTAACGCTAGTGAATCAAGCCGATTGGAAAGTACCTGGTCGTTGAATGCGGTCAAACGGAAGAAGTTGGTACTGGGGTGCCCTGGTCCAGGGATGAGAACAGTATTCCAAGTGAGGTGGAATTGCACTTTGTAAAGTTGCACACAGTGGGCCGACATAGAAATACTATCTCGCATGACATGACATAAAATAAGCACATCCAGTTTTTTAGAGGCCAATTTGGCTTTGCCCTCCAAGTGTCCGCAGAACTGGACGGCGTTCGATACGTCAACACTAAGGATTCCGATAATAGGAAGGGAAGTGTTTTCAAAATAAGGAGATGCCACAAAGGGATTCTTTTTAGTGGTAAACGCGAAAACTTGTGTCTTCGTTGGGTTAAATTGGTCTATCTAGCCAATGCTTCGCGTCAGCCTTGCAAGATATTAAGCAATGACGTGGCCGTAGGTAGACATGGCTTATGTGATGTCATGAAGGTCCTTATTTCATATGGTTCCGAAAAATCCAGAATCTAGTAGAGCCTAGCTAACATAGCTTTAGCTCTGTGCAATATAGATGAGGAAGCGAACCGTTTGGCACAATTGCGCGGAAGGTCGACCGCGTAAGGATGGAGTCACTGGGATCGTCTGATTGACCAGTGAAGTCGGGAAGGTAAGGTGAAATAGATCATGTAATTCAACATTCATAAAAAGCATCCTATATGACACATAATTGAAGGAACCTTTCCGTCACTTCGTAAGGCATTGCCTGGAAGATAGAATTCTTTAATTGGTTTTTGGATTCTTTAGTTGGTATTTGGCAGTGATTCTATTTTTATTATGACTCGTACTGCATGTTGTGAAACAATCTGAGTCTTATAAGATAGCTCTAGTTGATTATGGTATCGAGTAAGTCCCTTGCGATTGTGGAAATACATATTTATAAAAATTAATTTGTAATTAATCCGGTCAACCGAAATATTGTATAGTAAAACGTTTTTAGTGGTACATTAGATTTCGAATTAAAATAGATACAGGATAATATTAAGGCTTCTACCTATTTATTTAGGTAAATACTTGACCTTTTAGCTGTAGAAATGTTGAACATAATTGAGACAATTCTAA
The DNA here is from genome assembly GCA_029286865.1 of Teinopalpus imperialis. Classification (NCBI taxonomy): domain Eukaryota; kingdom Metazoa; phylum Arthropoda; class Insecta; order Lepidoptera; family Papilionidae; genus Teinopalpus; species Teinopalpus imperialis. The sequence continues at coordinate 5,546,538 of JAGSMU010000036.1, read as the reverse complement.
CATTTTAGAATTGAGAGTAACAATTTTTATTTTAATAAAAAATCAAATTCATATTTTTATTATTTATTTGTGTATATTTGTACCTGTTTGTACCTGTTTGTACCTATAGTGAATCGATTATCCGTCCCCGAATACCCCTTCTGTCGTGCTCAGCATACCCAATTACCTCCATTTACGAAGCTTAAAAAAATAACAACTTGGAATTTTAGATTTTCAGGTTATTAGTTTGTATTTGGGTCACTTTTAATTAAAATTAAAGTTTATAAGTAATGGTTTTAACAGTAGTAGCAGCTAGTAGTAGACCTGATGTATGAATGGGTCGACTCGACTAAGGAAGAACCACGGCCTCACAGAAAACTAGGGCGAAGTGGCAGCATCAAGCGGCTGTGCTGCTTTTGTATAATTAGAGTTCAGACCCCAAGGGCAAAATATTTAAATATTCAGTGACAGAGCTATGATTCAGTTTTTTTCTAGCTGCAGAATGAAAAGGCCAGCTCAACTGGGGAAGGACGACGCCCTCACAGAATACCGGCGTGAAGTATCAGCATAACTCTGCTGCGCTTCGTCTAGTGAGTGTAGGGAACCGGAGACCCTTATATTACTGGTGTCGATTTCATCAGTCCTCAAGGTAGACAACGCATCTGTATTATGTTTCCTTGTTATGGACGAATGTAAATGTCACTTACCATCAGGTGAACTGTATGCTCGTTTGTTACTCTGTGTAATAAAAAAAAAACAAATGGATCATACAAGATTGTGTATAAGGTATTGAGTACCTAGAAAGATTAACAAAAGGTAAGCTTTAGGATGGAAATAATATAAGTAAATGTTGTCTTACTTGTGTTGTTATTGACAAGGCGATTCAATTTACTTAGAAGTTCTTAAGGTGCGGTGTATCAGTATAACATACGTCTGCGTGATTCAGTAAAGGTAAAATCAACGTTTGGATAAGTGTTGTCTTTGTTTTTACACACAGAACATTCAAAGCCAATGTAACGTAGAGAATTGGTAACATGTTTGCTTAATTCTATAATATGGGTGCGCCAATTGGGAATGTTGTCAATTTATGAGATAAGATGCTTGGCCGAGGTTGACTATGTAATGATGATAGATGATATTTATGGCATTTATTTAAAGTCAAGTTATGTAACGAGTATCGACAAGTGTCGAAGGGTGTATGACATAAAAGGATTTATTGAAATACTAAATCAGTGATTAGTCGAAGGTGTTGTTAAGATAGCAATTGTATTGATTGACCATCGTAAGTTTGAGTTTTATTTTTCTGTGCTTAAATTTGCAAGATGATACGACCACCAAATTCGGGAAGTACTGGCTTATAAAATATTATAAAGAAATTAAAATAGGAGAGGGAAGAGGATTCCACCTTGGGAAACACCAGCATATAATAAGAAATGTACTAAACCGTTCGAGCTGCCTGCTTACACACGTATACGAAGATAAGACAAGTAATGGTCCTGCGCTTAAGATGAGAAGATAAAGCAAGAAGAATGTCATGATCGACAGCGTTAAATGAATTAGATAAATCTGTTAAAAGTCAAGATACCTGTAAATATCGAATAATTAATGGTGTGAGAAATCAAATCCTGCATTGGAAAAATAACTAAGTAACCAAAGTTTAGAGTAGAAGATGAGAGTGAAGATTAGAGTAGTTGCTGATGAATTCTGTTAACCATTATTTAAAGCTTTGGGAATTATGCCAGTATCGAGTCTCAACTTATAAGATGACAATATTTGTAAATCAATATCATAAATCTTTTTATGAATTACATATAGATATGATTTGATGTGAATTTTTATCCAAAACTTGTTTTACAACCTGTACTGCGAATGGCAATATATATACAAAATATATATAAAATATTTGTTATACAAAAATATTTGTTATTGGATGGGCATGCATGCAACTTACTTATCTTTACCGAACTAATTTTATTACTACATCTTTTTTATTCTATCAATGAATTCTCAATAATTAAATATTTGATTCATTATTAAAAAAAACAATACTGTATACTGTATAAATTATTATAAATATTATATATATTATGTATCTTTGAATGGCTGAACTTAAATAAGATAATTTCTGATAAGAAAAAATGGTTGTTAGGTTGATCGATCAAAATAGTCGTGGGAAAAATATCGGGGATGTATTAACTATCCCTAAAGACTAGGAATTTTGCGCTACATTGGTATCTTATTCTTATGGCTTTGAATTGATCCCAGTTAAGAACACTACGATTTCGTTTGAACGTACAAAATGCTTGAATTTCATGGATAAATATAAAATTGTAACATAAACTAACAACTAACTAAACATAAAATCTCAAACATAGGTCAATAAAAGCTAAAAGTTTAAATTTACTATAATATTTTACTTAGAGAACATTTTGATTTGTTTATATTTGTGTCACACACATATATCACACTATAAAGCGTCTATTAAAATAACAAAACAGATCTGTGTTCGATAACCAAGTGTTAGTGTTGTTGATTTTTATTAGGAGTGTCAAACGAGTACACAGTTCACCTAATAATTAGTGATTCCTGTATCGCGAGACATTCACCCTTGTTCAGGAATCATAATGCAAATCTGTTGTCACTCTAAAAGTCTAAGATAAAATATCCCGTCACAATTTATAAGGTATCCGGTTACTTTCTTTCACCAGAGGAAAGATAGTAGCATTAGTTTATAACCGCGACTTTATCACATAACACTTTTGTCAATGTCAAAACTAAAGATAACTGTTTTAGAATTTCTTGCAATAGATACATATATCATACTTTGTTTTCATTCTCTTTGAGACACGAAATATGAATCCCGCAGAGGCCATGTACATACCTACGCTATGTAGCGGCGCGTGACGGGAGTCGGTATAATCGATACTCCATAGAACTGTTAAGACGTGCTTCACAACGCTTTACGACTTTTTAATGGAAATTTAGATGAAGATCTTACATATTAACTAACAAGTACTATATAACTAACAAGATTAGACTATAATTATTAAATTTAATGTAGTGCTTTTTTATATATTTATAATTAGCTAATTCTAAAATGCTATGCTCGGTGATTCTCCGTGTTGTTTCGATTGGTGCTCGTGTCCTTCGATGTCTGGACTTTGCTTCGATGAACTGATTGCGTGCGAGCTTTTTAATTTGACTTTCGTCTAGTTGTTCATCGCGTCGCGGTCGAGCTTTGCGCAGAAGCCGGCGGCGATATTTCCGTGTTGCTAGTGTAACCACAACTCTGTGTACTAAAATCGAATATCCGCTCTCTCACCCTTCTTCCCAACCCGTGAATATGCCAACCATTACAATTTTTCTTCTTCGGGTTTCTTTTAGTTTACAAACATGGTTTATTATATTTTCTGTACAAAGACTTACTCTTACCCTTTAATTCTTTTCTTCCCAACCCATGAATATGCCAACCATTACAATTTTTCTTCTTCGGGTTTCTTTTAGTTTACAAACATGCTTAATTAAATTTTCTGTACAAAGACTTACTTGAAAGGGGAATGCTTACGGAGCTATAAAATAATTTGCATGGTCGATATTATTTGGTAGTACCCAGAAAATATCGCCGTGGTCGAAATCGGCCAGGGGTATATCATCATATCTTCAATAGAAGTACGAATGTGATTGTGTGAGTATAATATGGTTTCAATAAATCCATATTATATACACACACTCAATTTTCAAACTTTCGCATTAGTTAGTATGGTTATTATGAAAATTGATAAAAGTCGACCATATTCTTAATTTTTACTAATATTTGTCCTCAAAATGCATTCAATAAACCACGCTTCTTTTGGTCTTTTTTGTTAATTAAGATGATCTTCTTTCATCAGTAGTAAAGCTCTAACTTCATATAAATAATAAATATTCTGTTACAGACATTAATTTGGCTACAAAAGGTATAAATTGTCTATAATATTATATCTTAGGCAATTATAGGTTTTAGTAGGTATTTACAATTGAAATTTAAACTATACAAAATTAGGTATTTAAGAGAAAGGTCCATGTATCGACCACGCTTAGGATACAAATAGGGTCGTATTATATTCCTATTTAACTTTACGTAATGTTTTTCTACTATTTTAATATTTAAAAGGTTTCTTTCGTTTTATTAATATAAACTCCAATAAAATTCATTAAAAATTTACACACATTTAATATAAAATGAAGTAGACATTCAAAATGCTGGAGTGAATATTATAGGATTTTTTTTTCTTTTTTTCGGTATGATGGCCGCTTTTAGGCCGAGGGCTTATACAGTTTCACCGGGTTGAGCGGTGACCGAGCGCTTATGGCACTCATTCGAGACCTCTATTAGTGAGTTACCTTGCTTTTTTTTGGACCGTTACCCTGTTTCGCGAGAGCGCTGTGACTCGAGGGTGCCCGAGAGGGCCGAACCTTCGGCTCGGTAAGCTGCTTCTGCCCAAGAATTATCTCAATTAATATCGATATTATTATAAGCTATAAATTATAGACAATGCCAACAAAATGTACTTTTTTCGTACGGGATGGTATGCACACACACAGCACATCTATACCCATCCGCTAACAATGACTCAAGGTATGGTAATAGTTTATCTCGATGCTTGTAGATAATATTCGGATTATTTTATTATAAATGTAAAGATAGGTATGCGATATAAATATTTACAAATGAAATATGAACTCATTCTGTTGCTTATTTTAGCCCCACAATATTTTAACATGTGAAGAATGACACAAAATGTCTTTAAATGGGAAAGTATTTATTTCTTATGTATTTAGATATATATTCCATTACATTCAATTTGAATTGACTGTTTTCTTTTTTAATATTATTTATAATACTATATGTTCAATTTAATTTTTATGTTACATTGAGAGTAACAAACGACTCCTGCGGCCCATTACATTCATCCTTGGAATCATAATGCAGATGCGTTGTTACCCTTGAGGACTGAGATGGAACGTCTCGTCACAAAGGTCTCCGGATCTCTACGCTCACCAGACGAAATACAGCAGCATTATGCTGGTGTTGCGAGGACGTGGTCCTTACCCGGTAGAGCCGACTCATTAATTCTGTAGTTAGAAACAAACTGCAGCGTAACTCTTCCACTGTTTTTATCTTATTTGTTAGTCGCTAATAAGTTGAATCGTGACATTACCACATGAAGTTCCAATAGAAGACCAGCGCTGGTTGCGGTGCGGTCATGATAACTAGCATTTTATGTTATTTAACTTTTTTAATCATCTAATTTTTAGCAATAGTGTAAGTTTTGTTTCTTTATCTAAAATTGGCATTTGTCAAACAACATTACGGTAAGTAAACCCGGCAAAGAGACGCTGGAATCAAACCATACTATTTAAGAATTTTGGTTGCTTCTATTTTATGTGCACTGACTGTTTTTGTATCATTCCGTATGTATTTGATTTAGTGCAAGGATATACCGATGTTCTAAGGTACCCGTACGGATATCGTTAAAATTACTTCTAGACTTCTATACTTCTTCATAACTATTATTATCTATGCATTTTATGCATAGATAATAGTTGTGAACAGTTGTAATGTGAATAACGGAAATAGTTACTCGAACCATAATCAACTTTTGTCTGTGGTATTCGTTAACACACTACGCATTTTATATTGATAGTTTGTTCCTAAATACGTATTGTTTATTTTTTCAGATTATCATTTTACCGTAGTGTTTATTACATGTATAAAGAGACAAGCAGACATCAGGGGCGTGTCAACAGATTCATGACCCCAATTTGTGATGTCAAACCGTGCCGACGTGCTTGAGTGCTAAGATGAAATGTCTCAGCGACATTATTAATGATTTTCACCGTAATAATTCACTATCTCAATGAATATTACACGTACATATATGGAGTAAATAAATCTATTTGAATTGGATGTTTTTTTAAGAAATACCATATGACTGGAATGACAACTTCACCGTTCTTTTTTCTATGACTATTTTGACTATGGAGTTTGTAGTCTGGTGCGCAGGTATAATAATATAGTGCTTTAGGAACAATAATTCGTCGTTCGTCATACAAACATTTTTGAATTAAGTGAAGGGTTGGTTGTGGTGTACAGGACCCTGCTATATTGTAGCAATAGCCTTCTTTTTTATATGAATTTTGAAAAAAAATTTCGTTATATGAAGGACTTAATAGAATGCGAAGTCATTCTTCATTAAATAAAAGCTTTCTCGTCCGTACGCTAGAGTCATACCTTGGTGCTTGAAGTGCCGATAGTACAGCTGAGTTGAAGTGACGTCACCTTATTGCCAAAAATTACCACCACTCTACACGCTACGAGTGGTATACTCCCAGAGTAACGGTCCAAGCCGAGGCTCCATCTCGGGAGCCCTTGTGCTGATTACCTATTAATAAAGGTCTTGGCTGAATGTACTAAGCGCTCGGCACCTTTCAACCCGGTTAAGCTGTAAAAGTCCTCGGGGCTAACAGTAGCCACCAGACAAAAAAAAACCCACTGTATTGGCACTAGCTGGGAATAAAATTTAGGGTTGTGTATTACAAATATACATGGACTTTAGTCAATATGTTTATGTTATAGATACTTTGGCCTTTCACTAGAATATGCGATGTGATATTTTTAATTTAGTTACTTAAGAGTATTAGGGCTCATGTAACATTAATATATTTTTAACTGTAGAGGAACTAACGCAATAATCTAAATTACACCATCTATGTATGCATAATATATGCATATATTGTATGTCATATGATAAGTGAAGGCGTGGTATCTTTACACATTCATGCATAATGTAAAAACAGATCCAAAAATCACTTTATAATATATATTAGCTCAGTACTTCGGTGGAGAATGGCACCGTTATTGTGTTGAAGTAAATCTAATGTATTATCAACACCAGTGTAGTGCGACTTTAAGTATAATTAAGTGACAATGGTACAGTTCTACCACTGTCACTTAGCTAGTGTAGCTACACTGCAGTTTGTTTCTAGCTGCAGAATGATTGGGTCCGCTCGACCGAGGTAGGACCACACAGAATACAAGCGTAAAATAGCATCATAATACTGTGTTTCGTCTGGTGAGTGCAGGAATCCGGAGAACTTTTTTACTGGTGATGAGGCATTTCATCTCAGTCCTCAAGGGTGACGACGCATCTGCATTTAGATTCCTTGTCAAGGACGAGCGTAGATGTCATGGGCCGCAGGAATTACTTGCCATCAGGTGAACTGTGTGCTCGTTTGTTACACACAGTGCGATAAAAAAAAAGTTCGGTATAAAGTATTGGTCAACTTTGTTATTCGTAATTTTCATAAATTATGTTTTGTTGTGGACGTCAGTTATAATTATATTTTCTTACTTATATTATCTTATTACTTTCCCTAGTTTAAAATCACTTGCAATAAAATTGAAGGAAGATTCTGACGCACTATACGGGGACTTATTCGTATGTACAAAGAACAGACCTCGACCGGGAAATTAAGGCATTTATTGCGTGAAAACTATCCACTACGTCATTCAACCGTCAAGAAAGATATATAACGTAAGATGTACCTATATGCAATATGTTTCATGGAAACGTTAGAACTAGGTCCGTTGACACCAAGATACTTCCTCGACAAGGAATCAATCATTAGATCAGCAGACTAAGTAGCACTAGTATAGGATATCATATTATGGTAAGGTGATAAACGAGTATGCAGTTCACTTGATGATGAGTGATGATCAACAACTCATAGATAATAAAAAAAAAATACAAAAAAATACAAAATACAAAATAATCCTCAAAATACATCTGCTGTGGCGAACAAGTAGTTGTCAAGTCAAAAATTGTTACATGTTTTATATTATATACACATATATATATAAGAATCTGTTTGTATATATTTATATGAGTAGCATGTATGTCACGAGTAAATGCGTTTTATATATATATATATAGTATCTTATTTCTCTCTGGTTGATAAATTTCGTCCTCTATTTAAAACACGATTGATTAATAATAAATAAATTCAATAGATTTCTTTATTGCACTATATAAGGTGTTAGATATATTAAAAATGACAGTTTTATTAAAAAGGGATAGAACAATGTAGCCAGGGTATAAATCAGATTCCGCCTAAATGTCCGAGATTTTCAAGTCTTTGACCGCGGGCCTAACTGTATCTGATCTTTCAATAAATTCAATTCGACCATCTCAACGTCTGTGAATCCTTTAGCCCATCCCGAACAACATTCTGGAAATTCCTCTGCCGTGAATCTCCCCCAGTTATTGGATAGTTGCCAGCTAACGAGTTTAATTATCTCATAGTGTGTTTATACAAAGTTATATTTATTAGAATGCATTCGAATATGTTATTATAAAATATGTTCAGAACTTTAAAAACTAAAATGGTGATACGTGATCGGTCATTTTAATTTGATACTAATAAAAATACTAATCTACTAATATTATGCAACAACACTGGGAAAGTATCCTTTACGTTTACGGCCGCGTGGTGTGGTAGTTAGGTTGCTGAGTTGCGGATCCTCGGTTCGATTCCTAGAATATGTTATATAATTAATTTAGTTACTTTAACGTATTAGGGTTCATGTAACATTAAAATATTTTTAAGAGGAACTAACCGAATGATCTACATTATTCCACCTATGTATGCATAATATATGCACATATGTATGTCATAAGATGAGTAAAGCCTCTCAAGATCTCGCGTTTAAATCACGGCACGCGAATAAACCGAGTTATATCTCCGGTGCCGCCACCTCCACCAATTTATAATGCTGAGTTTTTCTTTATTATTGAATAGGTGGCGACACGAGAGTAGTCGCAGATGCGCTGCCTGCATATATATATATACAGGTATGCAATATGATGTATGAAAGTGATGAGAGCTAATCTGTAAAACATAGCCTACCTTCGGGTCTTCCGTTTCTACGTTCTCATGTTAAGGAGATACGAGTACGATTGAACATTCTAATATTTGAGATTTACAAGAAAGGGTTTTGTTCAGTTTTCACTTAAAAAGTCAACTGTTTCTCAAATAAATTTTCTTTGTATAAAAATAATTTAAATTTATAAGATACTACCATAAATAACGGAGAGCATGACGTCATCCATTTGAAGTTATAGTACTGAATGCATAAATCATTGTTTTTAAAATAAGCTAGCTAATGTAATGTTTCTTTACTATGTTCCGAAATTGTGTCAACAACAACTTTACAAATTTTCAACTCAATCAGATGACCGATGAGCGAACCCATAGAAGACTAATATACTGACATTATTTTAATACGAGATAATTAACCGTAGTGTGGATAAACGCAATCTGAATTCCATGTGCTTGTATAATTACATCGGTTAAATGATTAGTACAGAATTATAACAATTTTCATATGTCAGAAAATAAAATTAATTAATCCTTGGAGGGTAGAGATTTGCTATACAAATGATATAAAAATCAAAAGTGGAAAATATATATTTAAAACTAGTCCATTATTAAATGGTGGCCTAGAATTATTCAGTATGCTGATACAGCGGCTTAATATTTTATTTGGTCTGCGCTAACCCGGGTCTATTGCTCGGAGGAAATTTCCGACCGGTCGAGTGTTTCGTTGGATTTGTAGGTTAACTGCTTTATGGATAAGTTTATTAACAGATACTGATTTTTATGGTATATTTTGTATTTTGTGTTAGTACAGCTCTTACTATATTTAAGTATCATTAAGATAACAATTCTGGTGGTATTTCTTTTACAGAATGTCAACATTAATATCAGCGTTGTTAATACCAGATTGAGTGTTCCGTGAAGTGGTTCGAATTGATACCAGCCGCTAAGTACAAACTTCGTAGATGGCAAAAAAAAAAAAATTTCATACTCATCTTGATAATTACCAATCTACCATTGTGCGTTACATTACTACTAGGTGAAATCAGGCGTCTTTAGCGATACGGTAATGTGTTTAATGTATGTTGTTATTAAAATATATAATAGAGTTATTTCTTACATGTGTTTAAGACTCATTTTGATTTCGACCTCAAAGCAATTCGCAAAATTGAAACGTACAGAAACTTGTTTATATAAATATTGCACAAACCTAAGAAAATTAAATAGAGTACTTGCGTATTCGAATCTAAATCCTGCATTGGATTTCCACACGAGGTTAATGTTATTGCATTAAAAAAAAATCGCATCTGAAATAAAAACATCTTGCTTTAAAGTGTTTTTGTATCAGCGTCAATATTTATGTTATTAAATTGCCATTTACTCTCAAAGTCTAAAATAAATCAATGAATAGTAATTAAATAAGGGACCGCAAGGTCAGTAGAAATTGTATTAAGTTTTAAGCAAATTACTTATCTTTTAATTAAACAAATAAGGTGTCCGCTTTCAAGATTATTATTATCCAGATAACGCCTGTTCGGTCATCAATCATTTATTAAATCCAATATCTAACGGAAAATCACTTAATACTAATTGAAATATTCCTGCACGCGAGTCTTAATAAATCAAGTTCCCACGGACAACACATTATGGTAATAAGTTCCGCAATACAGGGTTCGGATTCGATACGTCCTTAGACTTGTCAATCGACTAATCAGCTATATTCGTCCAACTATTGTTCTAAGATACGTTAGACATTCTTTATCAAATTAAATATGGAAAACCATATATAGAATAGAATAGGTGGCAAACAAGTAAGTATCTCACCTGATGGTCAGTGATTACCGCCGCACATGGACATCCACAATACCAGATGGCAGGAGTCGCAGATGCACTTGATTCCACAGAGTAGGTGTGCGTAGCAGAAGATTTCGTGTAAAGCGCGCAGTGGAGAGAAGATTAGAGGGAAGAGAATTCCTTAGGTTGTAGAAGGTCCAAATTGCCCATTACTAAAGGATGTCAATTGACTAATGTCCAGGGTATCTCCTGGTGCAGTGGCTCGTATGACATAGCGTATATGGTAGCAATTGAAACATCAATATCAGTCAATTGTTTGACTTTCTTGACGAGTAGGCTAGCGATGGATCATTGTTAGTCGGGGTTTAAATCTGAAGTCCTAACAACAATGTTGGATTGAATATTATATTCAGAGAGTACTATTTGATATAAAATTGTATTATCGTTTTAAAATTTAATAGTTATAAGTTCTGTCATAAATATTTCATTAAATATACTGTACGACATTTGATATTTGTGTTAAATATATATTTTTTCATATATATAGTTAAATGTTAATTAAAATTGTATTAAAGTTATTCAAAATCTAATTAATAAATAATAATAATGTAATTAAGGTCGTGGGTCTGTAGTCAAAATCAGGCTCTGCCTGACTGATTTTGACTGCAGACCCACGACCTCCAACGCCAGTCGTCGATCGGGTCACGCACATTGTTCATGGATATATCAGTCAGTGCTTTAATCAGTTTAACAAACTCCAGATTCTGTAGAGGATTAGCGCACACTTTCTCTGATAAATGTTTCCATATTCTGTAATCCAACGGGGTTAGGTTGGTCCTCGACTTCATGAGGCACGATGTAGTCGATTCCATTGGCGTATCGAAACAGGCTGTTTTGCGAGCTTGCTGCTCGATGTTGAATTTTGATTAGTCAAAAATTATAATTATAGATAAATATTTAAGTCAATAGTTTTGTAGTGTCGGTTTTAGAACATTGTTTGAGATGAGTTCCACAACGTTCACATATTTGTGACAGAAAAAAAATCTCAGGTCAGAGTATGAGGCAAAAACCAACCCATGAATAAGGAAAATACCCACGCTGGATCCTCAGGATACGCCTGCTTCTTCGTTGTTGTGGGCATACAGTTTTTCATTTTGCTTGTTGTAATGTATTTCAACGGTAAAAATGTTTTCGTCTGAATAAATGATATTGCGATTTTTTCCCGCGTATTGTTCATACGCCTAACAAAGCCGGGGATCTCTGGAGCCTCTTTCAGACGTTCATTTATAATATGCCCTATCGTTTGTCCATAAATTCGGAGTCCAACGTCTTCGTTTCGCATTCGGGTTCCACACCGTGTTTCCGTCCTCTTAGAGTGTACTATTCTGGACGATAAGCCCCCACCCTAATCACCCCCGAACCCGTAATCCTATTTTAGTCAACTTATACGACAAGCAGGCATAATTACTACAAGCATAACATATTGGGATCCCGATCAACTTTTAATAAAGCAACTGTATCCAAAAGGAGTGATTTGAGAACAGATGTAATTTTTCCTTACACCATTAAACAATTACATTCTCTCTACATTTCTGCTCGGCTTAGTGTTTCAATAAAGTGTACAATAAAATAATTAAAAAGGAAAGTGTTAAAGAAAACTTCGAACTCAACATGTTGGCGGACTTGTAGAGCTACCGTGTAAGCTTATTGTTGACATACTATAAACTTGTTCAACTTAATTTATCCTACTCAAACTTTACACGACATAATTTATATAATTTCAGTGGAGCGGGCCTCAATTTTGTATTCCGTAAAACTACAATGGCTTATTAATGAAAGTATTCTTACTTTCGTCGAAGTATCTTTCGAACGAGCACATAGATTGCATAGCGGTATGTGATGACAGTGATCTGTCATCTGTGTCTCTGATCAGTCATCTTTCACCCATAAGAAATATAACAATACGGAACACAACAACGTTAATTTTAATTAAGTAGTATTATACGCTGGTAATCTGTGGAGATGGTCCTTCTCTGGTCGAGCAGATCCGTTCACGCTGAAGCTATAAGCTAGGAATAGCTTGGCTCCACCACAAATTATTCTGCTTTACAGTCTAAATGTGGACGTAATTACTCTGAAGACCTTCCTCAGTAAGTAGTCCGTCAACCTTTTAACAATATATTCGTCCAAGATAGCCACTGGATGTAGCCTTGGCAACCTTTTTTTTTTTATTTTTCAACGAAGCGTAGTAGCAGTAATGAAGTATCAGTCAGGGTCATACCTCAGCATCCTGCTGTATGTGTAAGCCTAGGAACCGGACCACCGTCCTCGTAGCTATTGCTCAACTCAAGGTTAAGAAGCTGAAATGGTTGATGAATCGCTCTATGTATCGATTAAGAGTTATAATCAAGCCCAGAGACGTACTGATCGCGAAATAAGCTTTATTTATATATATATATATATATATAGCATAAATTTGTATCATTTACGACAGCCTCCGCAAAACATTGAAAAACACCATGAAAATTCGAAAAAATACCCCGGTTTTTTATATCAACAATACGTGGCTTTAAAGTGGTATATAAAAATTGGAATATTTTGAGTAAGTTCTTAATTACAGACTTGTACGTGGTCGTGCATCCATTGAGTAGATTTTGTTGTTCACCAGTGTATTTTGTACTAACAATGGTCACTGCTCCGAAGATGAGTGTTACTTTGACACGCGGCGATGACATGTGCGAGTCACAAGCGAGTTCAAACTACAATTGATAAGTGAAGATTGTGGTACATAAATACCAAAAAGCATACTCAACAAAAATTTAAGATTTGTTTTCTTTTTATTAAATTGAGAATAACGAACGAGCACACATTTCATCTGATGGCAAGTGATTCCTGCGGTCTATGACGTCTATATTCATCCTAGAAAAGGAATAGTAATGCGGATGCGTTGTTATCCTTGCGGGCTGAGGTGGAATGCCTCGTCACCAGTAATAATGGTCTCCGGACCCCTACACTCACCAGACAAAACACGGCAATATATAGTATATAGTGCTGTTTTACGCCGGTATTCTGTGAAGGCGAAACCTACCCCGGGCTAGGAGATCGATACATTCTGCAGCTAGAAACAAACTGCAGTGTAGCTCTACCATTGTCAAAACACAATAAACATAATAGAAAGTATACTCATTCACACACATTCAGTTCACACATTTGTAAATAAAAAATGAGGTTTACAGTGTTTATTTAAACAGGAAGAGAAGCCATAAATTAAATTTTTAACTATGTTACTTTCTATGATTGCCAGGGCGCGAAAATACGGCCCTCACTCGCCTTCCCCTGCCCAGTAATATGTCCAACACCAGGCCAGCTGGAAGAGATTTTTATTGTAAAATAAACTGCGCCTTTGTACATATTTTTCTTATCTTAGTTTCCTTATATAAATGATTATGTACATAAAAATTAAATAAATAAATATAATGCATATGTAATTTCACTGGTGGATTTTTAAGTAATCTCAAAGACGTAGGGCGTACAGACATTACGGACCTGAAAACCAATTTATAATACTCAAATATTGGTCCTCGGCTGGAAAATAACCCAGGACCTACGGCGCAGCAGTAAGATGTTCTGACCACGTGGCCGCTTAACAAAAATAAATAATCCATCTTCATCAAAGATTCAAAACTATGGAAGTTGATTATTTGGATTTTTTGTTGAACGAGTATTTAATATTTATTAACGCTTTTACTTAAATTTAACTTAACGCGATATCATTTGACGCATGAAAATATTGTACCATTTCCCTAACCGGATGGTTCATTCAGTCGCTACGCATCGTGCAATGCCTTCATAACAGCGTTCGTAGATTTCACAGCTTATTAGATTTGATTATTGGATAGGACTCAGATTATATGCTAAACCTTAATGTTAGGGAGTTGACATTTTGAGTTCTAATTCAGATAGATATTTGAAGTAGTTATTTATATATATATAATGAAATTTCTTTTCTACTAATTATAGCCATTATACTTTGTCTATTGGGCAGATTGTTGTAATAAATTCCTCAGTAACGGACAAACGATCTCTGATTGCCTTTTTCCATAATGTAAGTCGAGTTTTTGCGTGAAGTGCTTACTTGCTATGTATAGCAAGTGCCAAAATAGAAAATATTACAATTTATATTTATGAAGTGACGACTATTTATGACTTAATCATATGGTAGCTGCGTCAGGATGTTGAAGTAATGATTTTTTATATGAATCTAAACATGACAAACGAGCACAAAGTTGTTTATCTGGTAAGTGATGACCCATGAAAACCTTACATCCATCTCTAACAACGATTCAAGTGGCCCACCCACCCATGATGACTGAGATACCTTATTACCAGTTGGGTTTCCCATTTCAACACACTCGAAACACATCAGCGTTATGCTACTATGCAAGCTTATAAGGGCGTGTTCCTTCACCGGTCGAGTCGACACACTTACACTGCATATTCTACGACTGATAACTTATGACAAAAGGTACTGGCCAGCATAAAACATTACGCCTTATAAATATGAACTGTACGATGAAAATGTATTTTTGCTGTTTTTATTAGGTACGATGTTTTGACTGTAAAATTGAACTAAACTATAACTTAAAATTACTTGATCACTAAGATACGTTAGATTAGAGAGCAACTTAAAGTCTAAGTCACTAAAACTTTTCATATTTTCACCAAGACTTCTTTTTAGGTAACCAATATGCGAGTTAAAATATCATCGAATAAAGAAGAATCTGGCAAATCGGTACAGAAATTTTGGAGAAATCGGTGTAAATACATTAAAAAATACAGATCTCATGGAAAACTTCGTTTATGCTTTACCACACGGCAATAACGAATTTGAATTCAAGGTCAAAACCGAAGTCAAACGCATAACTTTATTATTATATTTAAACAAGTGTCAAGCTCTTTTGAGCTTCAAAGTTAAAACGAAACTCTACAGAAAAGAGCCAATGGAAGAGAGGGCTCGTTTTCCTATTCAGCCGTATCTATATATTGCATTATTTGTGTACCACAGATATGGGGCGCAGTCTGAGGAGTTGGCTGAGCGGGAATTTTGGGTGAGAAGGTGCTAATCGGGATGCCCTTTACATAAGTATAAAATGCCTGTTCAACTTATAATACGTATAGATAATTGAAAGCTATTTAGGTTTTCGGCATGAAATGTATTTTATTGGTGTTAATGAAAATTGTTTTTAACCATTTCCATAAACATTAACAATTTCTATTTACCTCCATCCTTTCTACTTAGGGCTTTTACCTATCCTAATTTAATAGATATCTACATCAGATCCTATGTTGTTATTTAATTAAATTGGTTGTTTCCTAATTTTTATTATTTTATTAATGATTTTAGGGATGATAAACAAGCACCCGATTCACTTGATGGTTAGTGATTCCTGTACGGGAATGCTATCAGTGTACAATCCCTGTATGGTGCTTGGATAAAGTGGTTTCACTGATATTAATGTTGAAAACCAAAACTATCAAATATAAAATATGATAGTTTTGGTTTTCTCTTCTGACCTTTAATATTTTTTAATTTAATAGTCTTGTTTTATGTAGTGAGATCTAAGCAATAACTATATTAGTTGTAGACATGATATTGGCCTTGCGACGTTTTGGTAAAGTAAAAAAAAAAGTAAGTACAATAATTATTCACATGTCAGTGTGTATGATGATCAGAGTAGGTCTTTTTATTTTTTATTTTTATTTGTTGTTTTTATATTTTTATTTGTTAGGTTCACAATGAATCGTCAATTGATCAATTTAAGTGCAACGTATCAGTGAACTCGTCGATGGACAGATTGCATTTTGTCAACAACGGTCATTTATTTGAAAAGAGGATATGAAATATTTTCTTTGTTGATAAATATTCCGTGTTGTCATCCCTTTTGGTCAATAACAAGAGCCTTGCTGGTTAGTTTCTTTTTATATTTTAAATTGTATTTATTCCTACGTTTTGTTGCGATGATAATATCTAGGAGGACCGATATCGATTACGGTGATATTTTCTGTATAGTAGATATATCATTGTTTTGTAAGCATTTATACAAACATATAGGCACTCCCTCATCCTTCCCTACCCTATTCCAAAATAACACAAGTATAGTAAGTTCGGAGGAAGGTTCAGAAGCTGTGTTTGAGACGCGGAAAATAAATACAACACATCCAGATCAAATAATCAATAATTTAATATCTCGGAAATATTTGTTCTCAAAATTGAATGAAATCTAGGACTTGTCATTTTGAAGCCGGGTACTGAAGATTTTTTTTTGAGTGTGAGTTATTCTGTTGGTCCTGATACCTCTACAGCTTTATCTATTTAGACGATGCTGGCAAATGCTGCATGAAACTGCTGCTGCACCACTGCTGCCATCCCTGTGGACGAAGATCGGGTCGGACCGCTATCTAAAATATCGGGTACTCAGGACGCCTTCGTCATTATTTAATTCGGGCCTATGCACCTATATTTTTATAAAAGAATTCTAACTATACTATTGATATAACTAATAATCCCGTTAACCTCTCCAATAAAGATTTAATGCTGGTGTTAAGAGATGACAACAGATGAATAGCGAATTCGAACCCACCACCTTAAAGTTTCACAGATACCGCATACCCTACTATTGATGTGTAAATTTATGCTCAAGTTGCATGCATGTTATTCCTAATGACTATGATTTACAGTTCACAGTAATTGGGTCTCGGATTCTCTTCGGAAACGGAGCAGCTTTTTGTGTCAAATTAACTGTAATTTTCTGCGAGTGAATAATAAAAATTATTTCAAAAACATCTAGCCACATGCAAAGTTTACTTGTTTTAATAATTTTTCCTTTCTATATTATTAAAAGATTTTTCTCGATCATACTTCGAAAGATAGGTCAGTTTTCTTAACTTATTTTTTTTACATAAGTAAAATAAAACACAAAACAAGGACATTTTCGAAGCCGAATATGGTGTTTCACATTTTTTGTTGGAATTTTATTCCTTTGCGATGCGATTCCTTTTTGGCAGAATGATCATACTTTTCTCCACAACGTGTCTTTTAATCCTACTTGCCCTTCTTATCTCAAATTTCACTTTGTTTTAAATATTGCTGCCTAATATTATGATATTTAGTTTATGGACAATTCGTTTGTTGTAGAAGCTGTCCCTTTGTGGAACGCTTTGCCGCCGGCAGTGAGATTCACTCAGTCCTTGCCTGTTCAAAGTTTACGAAAATAATCATTGCCTATGTTAATATTAATTATTTTCTTTTATTCTTTACATCTTGTACATGTAACTATATATATATATATATATTGTATGCGTTGTTTATATATGTATATAATTTTTGTGCTTGTAAATACATATGTATATCTGTATTTATTTACAGTCTGTGTATCTCTTAATTTTAATATAACTATTAGTTATATAAATTATAATTAATTTTTGCTTATCAATAATAATCTCACACCAGTTTTCTTAGTTTTTCTCATTCCGAAGTTGGTTTGTAACCTAAAATAATTTTTTTTATTGTACGTTATTTCAACTTCAATAAAGCGTATTATATTTATCTTTCTAGATTTTTCATTACCACTTTGGAAAAGTTAAAATGAACGTGATTCGCAATCATTTTTATTTTAAAACTTTAATTAGTTATTGGATTAGTTATTAGTTAATGGAGAGTTATTCTGAAATGAAGATAAGCTCTATTTTAAAAAAGAAGTATTTATTGTAAACATTAACATTGTATATTCGAAGCTAAGAAGTATATTTATTATTATTTTTAAGGCGTTGTTCTCTATATTTCTACGGATTATGTATCCAACGAGATGTATTATAATTATTGACCTATAAAAACGTAACACATCATTTTGTTTAGGGGTACAAGGGTAAATGGACGGGCTCAACATGATTTCGAAAATATTATATAACTTGTTATAAAAATATGAATACATTTAAATGTAATTGGATGACGATTATTATTTATACATATGCACATTGAAATATAAACAGTTATATACAAATTAAACGGTTGTGCTGAAGTTCGAACAAGTCTGCTAACTGAGCGTTACTAATCTTACGTTAATATGATTTGTTTCTAGCTGCACAATGAATGGGTCAGCTTGACTGGGGTAGGACCAAGCCCTCACAGAATACCAACGCATCTGCATTACGATTTCTTGTCCAACATGAATGTCATGGGCCGCAGGAATCACTTTCCATCAGGTGTGTGCTCGTTTGTTACTCTCAATGTAATAAAAAAAATACTTTTAACCAAAAAGTCCCTCATGTTAAGTCAAGTTACCCTCATGTCCATTTGTTTATACTTCTATGGATATTGATTATCCTCCTTCCCTATACTCCCCCAACTCTCCGTCTCCCACCCCTCACCGCATTCTTCCTGTTTGAGGATCCTACCTTAAAAAGTAACTTAAAACTTATCTTACCGCTTTTAATTGCACTACAGCTGGAACGCTGTTACAGGTTCTTTTTCTTCAATAAAACTCCTTATTATTTGAGAAGCTGAATTTATACAAGGACAAATACATTTACTGTATAACTAAGCTAAAGCTATTCCTTAACTTAACTATAAAAATTGAAGGGCGCCAGGAGAGTTTTATGATGGAACTCTGCCTTAACATTTAACCACGGCTAGCTTCCCGGAAGGTTGTTGCCTAGTTTATACAAGGGTACGCGCTTTAATACTTAATTGTTAGAACAAACCACTTTTCGAACTTAGGTTAACTTTAGTCTTGTGTCGGTATATTCACATTTGACATTTCAATGCAACACTCAAGAAATGTACCTACACGAGTCTGCACATCGCGCGCTCTCGACCTCTAAGTTGGACTCGCAAATTCTACTTTTGTTAAATAACTGTTGTAAAATAATATTTCTTAAATAAAAAAAAATATATATTTACCTATAAACATGAATTATAATAGGATTTGAACTCACCAATGTAACCAACTGCGCCATAGAGTAGCTTGTTCAGCATGATGAAATATAGATTTACGATTTTCATCACTACGCTACAACTTTAGTTATAATGACCGTAACAACGCATATAGTAGTTTTAAAAAAAAAAAAAAAAAAATTCTAGCAATGGTCTTATTAGAATTACTAGCATTCCTTTCAACCACTCTAACTAAGCTTAAATGTTTGTTCTATGTGTGCTTCGAACGGGGGATTCAATCCTTTCAGTTTAGCAAACTCGTACCCTAAAGTATTAGACTATTTACGTTTAATATTACTATAGCAAAATTAGTAACACAAGTTGGTTTATAAAAATAAGCTTTTGGTTTTTGACATTAGAAGTGGAAGAGGTTTATATTATTCACATAGTTTACTTGGCGGTAAGTGATTCTTACAATCCATTACACCCACATTGATCCTCGATAAGGAGTCATAATACAGGATTAAGCTGTCTAGCGTTAAAAAAACATATTTTATACAGGTATTCCAAAAAGCGTCTATTCTATCTAGATCGGGCCGGCTTAATGCGGCATGACTTTACCGCGCGCAGATATTTAAGTTAAGCTTCTATTCCAAGACTTTGTTTGGAATCAGTTTAGAAATATGCTTCGATACTTTATTTAATTTTAGACTGTTGCTTTCTAATACAATGTTGATGTAAAGAATATGCAGATAAAAATCTAATGCAAATTTTATTTGAAATGGTTAAAAATACTTTCAATGAACAAATAGCAGCAAAGTGATGTTGTTTCGTTTGGTGAGCCTGGATCTCCACAACCAGTTACTGGTAGCGAGGCATTCCATCACATTCTTCATGAGTGACAATTCAAGTGCATCTTGAAACATAGTTGAAGATGGATGTGATGTGTGATCATGGTGAATCGTAGGGTTCGTAAGTTACCCTTAGGTATATAAAAACATAGTCGTCAGTAGCTTTAGTATAAGTTTTAAATTATAAGACATTAATATGACCTACGCTAAAAGACGAAACTACTTTTTATCCACTATATCATAGTTTTACATTTAAATAGAGAATCGATTATATTTCTCCCTATTAGTTCCCCAAAGCAGCTTAGTATTACTACTTGCGTACAAATATTCCTCATTCATCTCGAGGTGACGCGCGTAGTCTTTTGTTAAGTCATATGCATATATCAGATTCTCAACATGGCTCTCGATTAAGGCTTTCTATCTAAACTAATTTGTTAAAGTTCATATCTGACATACCTCAGTCCCTGGATGCACGCGCTAAAGTTCACGTTGTCTATTTGGACTTTAGTAGTGGATTTGGTTAATCATTCTCTGCTCGTATGTAACTTGTGAATGGCTATGTGTGATGTTTTATGAACAACCAAAATTACTGCGGCTAAAAACCACAATAAATTTTTCATATTCCGCTTTGTTAATCCAACATGGCGCAAACTCTCAGAATATGCAGGGAATACAATCAACATATAAACAGAATGATCACGAAGTTTAAATGCAAACTGCACCAAATTATGTACATGGAATTTGTATGTATATAATTATAAGTAATAAGGTATATGTACTGAAATGTATATGTAACTATCATATGTATACTAACATGTCTAAGCTTTTTTTCATTATGGCCCGTCTCTAGACCAGATCTGCCAGCTGCTTCTATGGATGGACGCTTTCTCCCACTACTTGTTCTGCCCTCTGAAAGAGTCTCCACGCTCTGCATAGAGCCGCTCTCGTCGCTGTCTACCGTGTATCGATTATTTTTATGTTTCATAATGCTAATTTGGATTCGCACGATATAGAATGAAACTATTCGATGGTTGTGTCCGGCGGCAGTGTTAGAGTACACCGTTTTCTGGTTGGTTCTCACAAGTTTACTGGTATTATATTTATTTTTCCCATCCCAATCCCAAAATTTTGATATCCTGAACTAATTTAGCCTCAATTGCTCCCGTGTAAATGAGTGGGTTTAGATATTTAATTTTTTTGGTAATGACCATAACATTCGTTTTATGAGGTGCGAATTGTAATTTATTTTTAATACCCCACTTATGCTCATGACATAAAACTTCGTTCGCCTGGCCTTTGATGCACGCAGCAGCCATGCCAGAAAATACCACTACAATGTCATCGGCAAACGCTTGACAATGAATCCCCTTGTCTTCTAATCTTAGGTTAGGCTTAGCTTGGGCTTAGGTTAGGCTTAGGTTCGGCTTAGGTTCGGCTTAGGTTATATTTATTATTATAGAAATTATGTAAAAAAAAAAATCTTATTGTATTTTAATGTAGCAAATAGAAATGTTTTTAACTAGAAGTAGAAATAGTGATAAATATATTGTGATATTAGAATTAGAACAACAAAGGTTGGATGTTGAAATAAAAATAAATCACAAATTGAGTAAAAGCTTTACAACTAACATATTTGCAAATAAAGTAATTAGACCGATGTTCATATATTTTGCTGTAAAATAGCAAAAGATATTATAAAAAGAAATAAGACTAGATGAATAAAAGAAAAATAAACATGGAAAATTAAAAAATGTAAGTTATATAAAATGTTAAAGCATGTAAGAAAAATACTTTTATTATTAAAATAATATATAAATACAATTATGTAGCAAAAACAAAAATAAAATAAAAGGTAGTAGCAAAATGTATAATATACCAAAACTTAGACGAACTGTTAAGGAAAAAATTGTATGTACATGAATTAAAATAATTGTATAAAATAAACAGTAAGCATTCTCTATTGATGTTAAATTTACTACAGAAAAAAAGACAAAAAAAAAACAATTATAATGTTTTAGTACAGTAAAATTATATATCGGCTGAATATATTATTGCATTGTACGATTGATATAAAATACTAAAATACTAAATTAAGCCTAACATAAGCCCAACCTAAGCCTAACCTAAGCCTAAACTAAGTCTAACCTAAGCCTAACCTAAGCCTAACGTAAGCGTAACGTAGGCCTAACCTTAGCCTAACCTAAGCCCAACATTAGCCTTACCTTAGTCTTACCTATGCCTTTGACAGCGCTTGGTGGCCGGCTATTAAATTTCAACTGGCAGCCAAGAAAATCCCTAACAATATTAGAAAACTGGTAGCAAATTACCTAGAGAATAGAAGAACAAATCTAAGGTATGTAGGGGCGGAACACAAGAAGGTGACAGGGAAAGGATGTGTGCAAGGGTCGATCACAGGACCAATATTTTGGAACATCTTGATAGATCCCCTCTTAGATGATTTGGATAGGCGTGAAGTATTTATATAGGCCTTCGCCGAAGATATTGTTCTTGTCTTCTCCGGAAAATCGGTTAGTGATATCAAGGAGAAAACTTGTGATACCTTAACTTATGTAAATAACTGGGGCTCTAAAAATAAATTCAAGTTTGCAGCTCACAAAGACAAGTCATGATCCTAACAAAAAAACTGTAGTACGACGAACCCAGGATCTACATGGGGAACGAAAGAATAGAAATGGCAAATGAAATGAAAATCTTAGGTCTTATAATAGATAGGAAGCTCACATTTAATGAACACATCTCATATGTTACTCGTAGGGCACTTAACTTCTACAATCAATTGGCAAGAGCTGCAAAAAATTCATGGGGACTGAATCCGGAGGTGATAAGAACAATATAGGTGGCCGTCATCGAACCGACTATTATGTACGCATCCAGCGTGTGGGTGGATGTGGCTGATAAAATTACGTCTTGGAAAAAATTCTGAACCGTGCAGAGGGGATTTGCGTAGCAAATATGTAAGGCATATAGAACAGTATCTTTAAATGCGGCCCTTATACTATCGGCTTGATACCGTTACATTTAAGGATAAGGGAGGCACAAAGACTAGGGAAGGCAATTAAAACCAAGAAAATGAAACTTGTCATTCACTACACAGTTTTCCAAGTAGAGATGTATGCAATCATACGTGCAACCGAAATGCTACTGGATACACATGATACAGAAATAAACATCTCCACTGCTTCACAATCTTCCTTAGAGCTAATCAAAAGTCGAACATCTTTTAATCCTCTCGCCTTCGCGATACGTAGTAATATTGGGAACCCTAGAGAAAAGGGCAACAAATCTAAATTTTTCTGGATAAGAGCACACAAGGGAATGAGAGAGCGGACTGTTTAGCAGATGAGGCTGCTCTTACAAATAAAACGGCACCAGAATACAGTGAATGCCCAATCTCATATGTCAAGTGGCAATTAAGAAACGACACTATAATAGAATGGCAGAAAAGGTATGAGGAATCTGAAACAGCAGACATGACTCTAAACCCTACCCTGACTCAGATATTTACGGAACATGGAGGCTTCGTGGCCTATCTATTTAAGTATAAATGCAGACAGAACCCTTCATGTATATGTGAACCTGACAACGAAGAAACTATAATGCACATATTAATAGACTGTCCAAGGTATAGTGTATACAGAATAGATTTAGAACTAGAATTAGGTTATAAATTAGAAACTAAGCTCTTCCCTCAGATAATAAGCAATAGCAAAGATAGAGAATTTTTTATAAAGTTTGCTCAAAGAATCACTGAAACTGTTATTAAAACAAGTAAAAAAAAAGACAATATTTATTTTTTATCTACATTATATTTAGTTACATATATATTACTAATAACACATATCAATTAAAAATAAACATGTGAGTAATAATAATCATAAGACTATAAAAGTCTAAAAAAAACCCTGACCTAACCTAAGCCTAACCAAAGCGGAGGCAAGCAGACTGACTGGCTACAATACTTGGCTACAACTGGCGCCAATGAGTTACTGCAAGCGGGAAAAGAAGCTTTAGAGAAGGCCGGAAATATGAAGGGCGAAAACAAGGCTGAAGTTCATGAGTTCAATTCAATCACGCTATCACTTTCAGACTCCAGGTCCAGGCATAGGGACTGGAGTAAGAAAGCAGAGAGCGGCTAAGGAATTGGTACGCTGCGAGAGAGCGCACACTCATGCAATCCAAAAACAGCAGGCAGAGATTATAAGCAGACTAAAGACTGCGCAGGATACAATGTTAAGCACCTATAGGATAGCAGACATAAGGACCTGGCTCAACTTCGAGTTGGAAGACCCTATAAAAAATATCGCGGTAATTTACAAGGACCTTATAGAACTGTCCTTCCGCTCACTGTCTGCACTCTCAAAGGACGAAAAACCAGGAAGCAAAATAAACACGGTACACCAAAACGAACAACTAGAAGCACTTAGAAGGAAAACAAGCACTGTCCAGGTACAACTTCGAGGTATCCGAGTCGATCTCGAACGACGGCACGACGAGGGGAACAGAAAAAGTTAAACCTCAGGACCGAATCCCCACCACGCAGCGATCTGCGAAACAATGTCTAAACAGCTCTAAGCGAAATCCGAAGAGAGATGAATGAGATCAGAGGCCTACTAGAGACACATGAAGCAATAATCACAAAAACTGTCAAAACCTCACTCTCACCAGGGCAGAGTTACAGTAGTACTACTGTAAGCAGTTTAAGAGAAGCTAAAAATGACATGAAAGAGCTCAAGGACCTACAGTGTCTAACGCCGAATTTACAACAGGGGCCAGGAGACGGTATCGAACTAGCGCTCTCGGAAACCAGGCAGTAGCTGACGGATCTAATCGCCCCAATAAAATCAGCTGTGAAGAACAAGAAGAAGGTAGAACGCAACGAACCAGGCTAAGAAACACTGAACAACCAAAACCCACTGTGCCACTGGCGCCGAGGTATAACCTCATTATCGGGTGTGTACATCCACGCCACTTCAGCGAGGATATCGTGAAGAGGATAAAGTCGGGGGTTGACGTAGTCGACAAAAGCATAGGCGTCACTGGGATTCGTAAGGCAAGAGATCAGCGGGTTATAGTGAGTTGCAAGACGGCAAAGGAACGAAGAACCTTTAGCGACGCCCGCACGCAAGTCGACCAGACTCTCTCCACAAGACATCTGAAGAATAAGCCTCCACAAATCCGACTAACAGGACTAATTAAGGACTTGAGTGACTCGCAGCTCACCGACACCATCCTAAGACAAAATAGCAACCTCATGAAACAGGTGCCGACGGAGAACAGAGTAATGAGAGTGTTAAGACGGAGCATGGGTCGCAATGACACTCTTACAAACGCAGTTCTGGAGACTGACCCCTAAAATGTGGAAGGTGTTGGTTAATAACAGGAATCGAGTGGGTCACCAGATGATCACTGCTGTCGACCAATCCCCGATCGTACAATGTTTTAGGTGCATGGGATTCGGCCATGTAGCACAAACCTGCCAAATTGTGTGTGCGTACTGTTTGGAAACTCACGACACAAGAGATTGCTCCAAGCGCTCACAACCTCCAAGGTGAGCAAACTGCACCAACTCAGGGCGAACTACCAACACAACTCACCCAGCATATAGCAGTGAGTGCGACCACTGGAGGAAGTGGGACCGCTTGGTACGGTCAAGAGTCCAGTATTGCTAAAGGCGATAACACCAGCAACACACAGACTAGCCTGAGAATCATGCAA
Source organism: Teinopalpus imperialis (assembly GCA_029286865.1). Taxonomy (NCBI): domain Eukaryota; kingdom Metazoa; phylum Arthropoda; class Insecta; order Lepidoptera; family Papilionidae; genus Teinopalpus; species Teinopalpus imperialis. Next base: position 5,520,327 of record JAGSMU010000036.1, on the reverse strand, counting down.
GCAAACTTAGGCAGGGGCTTCGCCGCCACAAAAGACCTTTTAGCGACAGCGGTCAGAGACAATGTAGCAATATTATTACTTCAGGAACCTTACATAGGGAACAAGAGTCCGTTCAAGAGAAGCACGGAGGACGCTCTCTACGATGCCATGACCGTTACCAAGGCGAGTCTTAAGCACTACAAATTGATCGCGGTCGTGTCACTAGACATTGAGGGAGCGTTCGAAAATGCTTCAACCATCTTCAACGAACTGGCCAGAAGAAACATCGACTTCGAAACCCTAGGCCTGGTGCGCAGCTATTTCTCAGACAGAACAGTAGAACTACGATACGCAGGAGTCCGAGCCCACAAAAACACTAACGATAGATGTATCCACGGAACCTGCGGATCTGGAATGTGCAACTTGACCCATTCCAGATTTCGAAGTTATATCAAACTAGAGAAGGACCCACAAAATGAGCTTTGTCGCCCATAAGACCAACGACTAAAATACCAAAAGCCAAAGGTGGTATTCAAGGGTACCGAGATTTCCACCATAGACTCAAACTTGAACTTTGGCGAGCACATTACTGACAAGCATAAAAAGGCATTAAACATCTACAAATCTGTCTCAAGGACGGCGAGCGCAGGTTGGGGGCTCAACAGCTGCATCCCCCAAACCATATACATACACAATAGTCGTAGAACCAACTATCCTATACGCGGCAAATGTTCGGGCTGAGGCAAAAGATGAAGGAGCTTTATAAAAACGTTTTTCAAGGACATACAAACAGCACACAAAATCCTTAGGGGCGTCAATCACTCCAATGTCAGATCTCCGTATCTGACCGGACAAGGAGGCATAAAGTCTTATTTGCATAGATTTGGGATTGCTTCCGATCCATTTTGTGCCTGCGACAACACGAGTAACGAAACTATTGAACACATCCTAGTAGAGTGCCCTAGATATGCTCTACATCGCCATAATTGCGAGCACAAGATGGATCGGATAATCACTAGGGACAATATAGCGCGGATCGTGCAGAGCGACGAATCCAGGGACACCTTCTTTGAATCCTGCCAAAAGATTATGCACCTGGCGGCGAGGGCAAACGGCTCTACCGTAACCTAATAGTAACTTGAATATCTTGAAAATCCCAAATATGAATTAATAAATCAAACTAAAATAGAGAAACATGTCAGCATTGCCCTAACAAACCAACTTTTAATTTTTTAATTAAAAAAAAATTGCAAGTCATAATTACTTATTATATCAACCCTAACCTAGCACTTTTTTTTTACATGGGGGCAAGGATGGATTATGTCGGACTCGCAACGACTAAAACCCCATGGTGTTACTTCCACCTTCGTCGCGTATGGCGGGGTCACGGGTACGCTTTCGCGCACATCCACGACCCGTCCGGGGTTTATTCTGTTTAATTTTTTTATCTTTGTATACTCCAAACTCCAAAACAAATTTCTGTGCGAACCAGGAACTTGCGAATAGCCGCCTGATATTGTAATCGCAATACCAAATGTAATGGTCTCGAGTACTGCTGCCTGTCTCCTGCGTGAAACAGGCAGTCAAGAAAACTCCCAAACCAAAATAACCTAATGTTAACCTACTGTCAAATAATTTATTTTATTTATAAACTTTTGTACAACTAACATATGCACAAAGGCGGACTTAACGCCTAAGGCATTATCTACCAGTCAACCTTGGGAGGGTTCAGAGAAATCAAGGTAGGGACAGAAGAATAATAATAAAGAAAAAAGAGACATACAGTACATCTAAATGCTTATACAATTATATATACATATCATTATATATTATCTTAGGAATTTATAATACTAAATAAAATAATAGATATTTATATACATTTACATAAACTATAAGACAAAAAAATATACATATTATAAATACAAACATATCTAAAAGTAAATATATATATAAATATATATATAATTATTATCGATGTAGTGAATCTTCTGACACTACTTCCAACAAATGCTTTCGAATTTTTCGTTTAAACTCTAAGCGACTTTTAGCCATTCTGATTTGGGAAGGTAGCGCATTCCACAGGAGAATTGATTGAACAAAGAATGATGAGTGAATGATATCAGTACGATGAGAAGGACATAGGAGAAGACGATTATGCGTCGAACGAAGATTTTTATTGTTGACGGAACTAAGATATTGAAAATGAGAAGACAAATAAGCAGGAGTAGAAGAAGAATCCATAAGAGAAAAAAGTGTGGTTAGAGCTCTTAGCGATCGACGCTAACGGATAGGTAACCACTGAAGTTGTGATCGATATAGCGATACGTGGTCGTATTTACGGAGATTGAATACAAATCGAATGCAGTTATTCAGAAGTGGTTCAAGCTTATTGAGGTGATCTGCATTCAGGTCAAAGTAAGCAAACGTCACCAAAGTCGATTATAGGGAAAATTAAGGACTGCACGAGTGTTAATTTAGTTTTAGCAGGAAAAAAATTTTTATATCGGTAAAGGGACCTTAGGACATTAGTGACTTTCTGACAAACACTAGCTAATTGGTGATTCCAACTTAGTGTTGTGTCAATAATCAAGCCTAAATTCTTAACATGTGGGCTGAATGGTATAGGAGAGCTGTTAAAAATTATTGGTGGAAGTTTGCATAAGTCCAACGTACTTATAATGCGGGAGTTCCCTATGATAATGGCCTGACACTTCAAAGGGTTAACTGTTAAACCAAACTTGTCTGCCCAATTTTTGATGGCATCTAAATCTTTGTTTATAATATAAAAAAAATCTGGTAGTCTATCTTTGGTTGCCTGAATGTATAATTGTAGATCATCGGCGTAAAGATGGTACGAACATCGAAGATCATGAGTGATGAAATTTATAAAGACAGAAAATAAAATAGGAGAGAGATACCGCCTTGAGGGACGCCACACGCCAACATGAAAAACATTCATCGAACCGAACTGACTGCTGGCGCCCTCGAAGATACGAAGAGAACCATCCCAGTGCTTCATCAGAGACCATTAAGTGAGAGAGTATGGCTAACAGGATGTCGTGACTGACAACATTGAAGGCGTTTGAGAAATCAATTAAAACCAAAACTGTGACTTTGGTATTTTCCATGCCTGCTCGAATATCGCCAGTCACTTTAAGGAGAGCAGTAGTGGTGCTGTGGCCCAGTCTAAATCCAGATTGAAGGGGACTGATCAAATTGTTACAAAGTATAAAATGGGAGAACTGCTTTAGAACACAGGACTCAAGCACTTTTGAAAGAAAGGGAAGGATTGAGATAGGTCGAAAATGGGTAGATAATGAGGGGTTTGGGGACTTAGGAAGTTGACGGACATAAGCTTTACGCCATAAAGTAGGAAAAGATCCAGTAGCTATAGAGAAATTGATAATATGGGTAATAGCAGGAAGAAGGTAATCGAGGATGGGAAGGATCATGCGTCGTCCTATATTATCACATCCGATAGCATTGGACTTAAGTGCAAGAATTGTTTTTTTGGTCTCATCAGAAGAGACTGGAGAGAAATGAAGCAAGTTAATATTAGGGTGCGGCAAACCATTTAAATATGAAACAGTATCCAAAATCGTTAGATGATCCATTGAAGGAGAGGTAATGAAATATTGATTTAAATCATCTAAGGAGATTGAGTTAGGAAGGTTTGTTAAACGCGACTTACCAATACCAAGAGTCCTGAGGAACTTCCAGATATCAGCAGGAGATGACAAAGAAATATTATCAAGAATGTGACGGCGTTTAACGTTCCGTACCATCTGATTACACCGATTCCTAGCTAATTTATAAATAACCCAATTGTCCTCACAACGATTCCTTTTAAATTTCCGAAACGCATGGTCCCTGCGCCTCATAGCGATCCGTATTCCTTTGGTCAGCCAGGGTGCGGGAGGGCGTCTCAGCTTGACTTCCTTGATGGGGGCATGAATGTCGTACAGCTTTGTGACTATTTCATTAAATAAATCAACTTCATCAGTGAAGTTATCAACATTTGGGGGACAGTATACTACAGCTAGAATTATCTTGGCACCTTTAATGGAAATCTCAAGAATAAGATATTCAGCACAAGCTAAATTGTGGGACGAGGAGGCCAGTACTTTATACGGAAAATCACTTCTCAAGTATATCGCAACGCCTCCCCCTCCCCTTCCTATACGGTCGTTGCGTGCCATGATAAATCCAGGAAGGGAATACATGGAAGACGAAAGATGAGGTTTGAGCCAGCTCTCAGAAATCAGAATGGCGTGAACATTACAATTTGAAAACGTGTCATAAAAATCATCAAAATGACTTGGTATGCTCTGAGCATTTATGTGGCAAATGTTCATTTGGTTGCAAGGATTTGCATTAAACTTACTAGTTAAGAAGTCACCAAGCGAGTCGCTTATTGAGGAAAAACTATCGTCATTATCAGAGGCAGCAGATTCATTGGCAGAAAAGAAGTTATCATTATCAGATTCAATAGACATATATAATATAAATATGTGCAAAGATAAATATAAATATATGTTTATAAATATATATTTAATAAAATAATATTAGATAAAGACAGCAATACTAGTGCAATAATAAAATACCAAAATAAGACTGAACCACCCGCCAGTAAACAAACAATAATTAAAATCAGAATGAAAACTACACTTACACCAATATAAAAAATAAAGTTTAAGCACAGGGGCAAAAATAACGAAAAAAGGCAAAATATTTAAACTGTTAAAAAACTAAGGCAGAATACTTAAAACTAATAAAGTAGTAGGTAAAATTATCATGACAGCAAAAGTTATAAACATGATATTAACTAAAAAATCAGTTAACAATGTACCATAACTAAGCAAAATACCAATCCAAAAACAAAACATTATATACAATTTTAGACAGTAAAGATAAAACAAAGATAAATGTTGTATGAATAAGATACAAACATTAATAGTAATATTGTATAACTACGAAATAAACAAACCATTGTCGATTATTTTAAAACTAATAAAACGTAAAATTAGTATGACAACCGAAAGTTCAAGCATTTATGAATATAACATAACTAATGCTATAACAGGAAAAACTATTTTGCAAAAAAGAAAATGAAAACATTATACAGTAAAAAGTAAAACAAAGACATATAGTACAGAATTAATATACACAATAATGTATAACTAAGTAATAAAAAATCTGCTGACCACTTTGCTAGAATATTTAAAGCTATTAAAATAACAGTTAAAAGTGCATTGACAACAAAAGTGAGAATATTTTTAAATTAAAAAGAAAATAGATATAAATATTGCATGTGAAATACAATGTAGGTTTAAAATTATTTCGCAATATAAAACAATAAAGAACCTTATAAAATGTAAAAAAAACAAAGATATATAACGATGAAATTATGAAACTGCTAAGAAACTACTTAAAAGGTAATAATAGAGTAGTAAAATTATTTTGTACTCAAAAAAATAAAAATAATTTAACACCGAACTGTAAAAATAAAAAAATGTGAAATATAGCTAAGATACACAACATTGTTTCACTATGAAGTCAATAAGCGAAATTATTGTGTCATTAAAAATATGTATAAAAACAAACTTTAAGTTTGACTACCACTAGTAGCCTTCCCTGACGTCTTAGGGAACTTTGTAACTAGCCCAGCAAGCTCCTCCTCCGTCGTGATCCTTTGGTTGGTGCTATCAGATGTACGGATGACTATCACGCCGACCCGCGTCCAAACAGACCGCATACCGAAATGAAGGCGAGATTTCCCAAAAACAGTTTACCTTGCTCGTGTCAGAAATTCCTTAAGCGATACTGATGAACCCTTCAGCTTGGTCTTACACTTCCAAACAACTGATTTAATGTCAACACTGATAAACCGCACTAGGATGGGTCGCTGCCGTTGTTTGCTGCGTGAGCCAAGTCTGTGACATACTTTAATACATTGTTGGGTGACATCAGTAAGCCCTAACTTGTTATGGAAGACCTTTAAAATTATTTGGGTGCAGTCCTCGCCCTCCTGCTCAGGCAAGCCAGACACAACAAGGGCCTTTCTGCGATTCCTTGTTTCAAGGTCATCGACTTGTTTGGCACACTCCCTGATTTGCTGTCGAAGAAGACTGAGGATGCCGAAAATTATCTCTCTAAAGGTCCGGAGCTCTTCACCAATTTTTGCCACGGTATCCTTTGATGATCCAGCATTAGTTATTTGAGCTTGAAGGTCATCGAATCTCTTCGAGATACTTTCCTCAAGCTTGTGCTGAATCGAGATTACCTCCGATAAATTAGGCATTGTAGTGCACGAGATAAATATTGTCAACAGATGTAGTGCAGTGCAATGATAAACTGGCAGGTGGTGCAAATATACACAAACTTAATTACATTCAATGAATTGTTACTGTAATTTAACACAAGTTACACTTTACACACTGAATTTAAACATAAAATTTGCCAAAAAACCTAATTTATTTTAATATACATACAATGAGCTGTTTAAAAAGACGTCAACACTTTTTGCCACCTACCGCCGATTATATCTAAATTAGTCACCACATTCAAATCAACAACACAGTCAAATCTTATAATCAAATAAAAGACAAATATAAAGACATAATCATAACTCAATGTACTCAAACTATATTATATATTAAAATTCATTCTGTGTAAATATAATGTAAAATCAAATTATATCTGTATAATATTGCTATAAATTGAAATGAATTGTAAAGCCGACCGGGGAAAAATAACACACACACTGAAAAACTTATTTTCCTTGTTTATACCCTTAGAATTAAAAGATGCTGCATAAACAATAGCAGCAGGGCTGGAGAGACCCCAATAAAGGGGTCATAAAAAAAACCTAAACCTAACCTAACCTTTTTTTTTTTTTTTTTTTTTTTTTTTTTTTTTTGTTATCGGGGGGGAAATCTTCGAAAGACACCCTGCCTCCTGGGGGAGAGACAGGGTTATGTGGTATTTCTAACCACTAAAACCCCCCCGGTGGCCATCCTCAGTGCATTTAGAGGGGCTCCGGGATCTCCATAGGAACGCACCGGTGCCCCTCTGCACGGTGCCTGAGCACGTCCCTGGGGAGGAAAAACCTCCCCTAGAACCCTCGCGGTGCTACGGCAACTCGAGACCACCTGAGTTGCCGTCCTTCCCGGGTCCGCTTCCCGGGTGGTCAGAGCCCCACCCCGATCACCCGCGAACCCGAAGTCCCCTTTTAGTCGCCTTGTACGACAGGCAGGGGTACCTTAGCCCTATTCTTATGCCCGGGACTAAAGGGCTAACGGGCCGGAGCGTACGTTGCCACCGCCCCGGCGTCGCCGTCTCCGAGCGGGATCGGCCCTCTCCCGATCACGCTCGGCGGTCTCCTTCTGTACCAAGACGGCTTCACAGAAGGAGACCAGCGCCTTCCATGCGCCTTTATCCGCCAGCGCAGCCGCTACTGCGACTGGCGGAGAGAGATCTTGCCCGATCCTCTGGACCAGGATCCGTCGCTCGGACTCCCACGCAGGGCACTCGGCGAGCGTGTGCTGTGCGGAATCCCGGTCCCCGCCACAGTGGTGGCATTGCGTTGTCGATTCGCGTCCAATCCTGTTCAGGTACTCACCGAAACACCCGTGCCCGGTGAGTACCTGCGTCAGTCGGTAGGTGACGTACGCCTCTTCCCCCGCTCGCAGCCAGGCTTCGAAGCTCGGCAAGAGCGCGCTGACCGTGCGCTGGCGCGAGAAACGAGGCTCATGGAGCCTCTCGCGCCACACTCGTAGCGCCCGTCTACGCTCCTGCCTTCGCACCTCGCCCGCATCCAGGGGCTCGGCTTCCTCCTGGGGAAGACGAAGGCGGGCATACACCCGCGCATCCATCTCCGCCAAGATGTCCAACGGTGGAAACCGAGCTAGGACAGTGGCCGCCTCGAAAGATATCGTACGATATCCTCTTGCGATCCTGATGGCCATCTTTCGCTGCAGGCTATTGAGCTTAGCTCTGCAGCGACGGACGCCCGTGAGTCGATGTGACCATACGGGCGCCCCATAGAGGGCCATCGATCGCAAAACGCCCGCGTTGAGGTGGCGGACTCCTTCCTTCCCCGAGAATGGGTAGCAGCCGGTGCATGGCACCCACTACCCTCTCGATCTTGGGGACCAGGCGGTCGAAGTGCTCCTCGAAGCCCCAGCGACCGTCCAGGATGAGACCGAGATATTTCAACACCGGTCCCACCCGGACTTGCACGTCACCAACGCGAACTGACAAGCTCGGTGGTTCCCTCCCTCTGGGGAGTTTGTGGAACCAAAGCGCCTCGGTCTTATGAGGCGCTATCCGGAGACCCAGCTCGTGGATTTTATCCCCGACGCATGCCACCCCAAGCTCAGCAAGCCGGATGGTGCTTTCGAAGCTGTCCCCATCGGCCAGTACCAGAGTGTCATCTGCATAGCAGACGACACTAACACCGACGGGGAGATCAACCCGCAGGACCGCGTCGTACTCGAGGTTCCACACCAGGACCCAACACGGATCCTTGTGGAACCCCGCAGTTCACCTCCCTCAGGTGGACAGACGCGTCCCGACCCACGTACCGGATGCACCTGTCGTGCAAGTACGCCCCAGCGATGCGCAGCAGGTAAGGAGGCACGCGATGGTATGCCAGAGCCTCCCTAATGGTTACCCAGGGCAGCGAATTAAAGGCATTGACTATGTCAAGATTGACGGCCAATGCCACACCGCCCGCTGCGACTGCTCTCGGACGCGAAGGATCGCGTCCGCAGTCGATCGCGCCTGCCGAAAGCTGAACTGGCTGTCCGACAGGTCGGGGCCCACTTGACGCAGGTGCGTGTTGAGGCGGGCGGCAATTATCCTTTCGAACAATTTGCCCGCCTCATCCAGCAAACAAATAGGTCGGTACGCGGAGGGAGATTCAGCGATCCTGCCATCTTTCCTCAAGAGCACCATCCTTGCCTCTTTCCAGGCTGAGGGGAAGACACTTAGGCAGCTGTTGAACAGCTGTCTCAGTCTTCCCCCCAGCCCGGCGGCGAGAGCGATCACCCAGGCCCGACCAGGAATTCCGTCGGGGCCTGGGGCCGTATTCCTTTCTCCGAGGCGCCTCACGGCTCGGTCCAACTCCTCGTTGGTCACCCCCAACTCATCAGACCACGCGACATCGTCTGATCGCAATGTTGAGGGTGCGGGGCTGCCCTGGACCCTAGGGAAGAGAGTGTCCACAACTCTTCCAACGAAAGTAGGGTCCAGGGTTTCCGTCAACGGAGGGACCCATGGTCGGAGCTTGCCTAGTACGATTTTGTACGGCCGCCCCCATGGGTCCCTGTTCAGCCCCTCGAGGAGTTCGCTCCAGGACCGAGACCTAGCGTCCTCGATTGCGAGTTGGAGCGCTTTTGTGGCGCCTCTATACAGCTCGTACGCTCTCGCCTTTTCATCGGCAGTGGCTTGCCTTCTTCTGCGGGCTCTGGTGTACTGGCGTTGGGCCCGCAAACAGTCCCTGCGCAACTGTGCTATGGCTTCCGACCACCAGTACACCGCCCGGAGCTTGGGGGACCCGGTCCGAGGCATCGACACGTCGCAGATTGACGTCATCGTCGGCCAGAACCAGGTCGCTTCACTTTCGGGATCGGGCAAGACCCCTTGGGCTGGGTCCCCTGTCCAGGCCGCAACGATGGCTGCGGCTTCGAGCATATCTATGTCGAGCCGCTTGAGGGACCATCATCGCGGAGGGCCGCTACTGCGTTGGCGGCGAGTAGCACCGTCGGGAGAGCTGAGCGCCACATCGAGAACGATGTGGCGGTGGTCAGACAGAGTGACCATGTCTTCCGCCACTCTCCATCCCGACACCATGCGAGTGGCAGAGGGAGTCGCCCACGACAGGTCGACAATCGACTCCCCCTGCCACCGCACGCAGGTGCTAATGGACCCCCGATTCAAAAGTCGGAGGTCGAGTCCCGCCGCCTATTCTTGCACGGTTTCTAACTTTGCGTTGTCCCGGGTGCAACCCCACGATCTAGAGTGAGCGTTGAAATCACCCAGGACAAGCGCAGGATGGGGAAGGCATGCACGGATGCAATCGCCCACTCCGTCCAGGTACGCCTCGTAAGCGGCGAGGGTACTGTTGGGAGAAACGTAGCAGCCCAATACTACAAGGGGACCCCACTCGACGGCGACGAATCCCTGCCCCTTGGAAATCAGGGTGCAGGGAGGATCCTCCTTCCGCCACCCCAGTAGATAGCAACGGAACCCTTAGTGTCATCGAACCAACGAGGATGGTCCGGGACTCGGTAGGGTTCCGCCGCTACTGCCAGAGCAACTGACCACTCCGCGAGGGTTTGCAGCAGCAGGTTTTACGCCCCGCGGCAGTGGTTCAGGTTGCTTTGGACGATCTTCACACTTCTATTGAAGGTGAAGCCTCCATAGCCTCTGGCGCACTCGGGGTGGCTTCAGGTAGGGGGGCCTGCATACATCCCCTCCCCTTGGTCCTTCTTTTTGGTGCGCAGGCCTTGGTCCCCAGCCGATGGTTGGCTGGGCGGCCAAGGTCCGCGCACAGCGGGCACTTTAAGGCGGCTGCAGTGCACAGACTCGCGTTATGTCCCGGCTCCGCGCAGGCATAGCACCGAGCGCTACGGTCCTTTTCGCTGGGGCACCCTTTGCGAACATGCCCCCACTCAAGGCACCGGTAGCACTGCAGCGGCCTTGCCGCTAGCACCTCAATCTTAGCGGCCGTCCATCCCAGCCGGACGAACTTTGCCGCAGCCAGTTTCCGTACGGCGCCCAGAGGACACCGCACCCACGCCGACCCCAAACGCAAGGGTGTGCGATGGATTGTGCCCACCCTTACGGCTGCGACAGCGCAGCCTCCTGCTTCGGCCACCGCTGCTGCGACCTCCGTTGGAGTGACAGACTCGTCAAGGTCCATCACCCTCAACTCGCCGGTCTTCAAAACCTAACCTAACCTAACCTAACCTAACCTAACCTAACCTTAACCTAACCTAATCCTAACCTGAACCTAACCTACACCTAACCTAAACCTACACTGAACCTAACTTCACTAAAACAGTTAAGAGATTGTATTTAATTACTCTTCTTTAGGGATAGCACCCCACAGAGTTATTATTTCAATATCTTCCGTGTATTGATGATCTACCTTAAGGATCATCATTTACTTCCATACATATATAACGGTATGATAACAGAACAAAATAATACAAATAGAATAAAATAAAATCACTGCATCTGTTATTTATTACAAGACTACATCCTAATATTTATTGTAGCGAAACAATAAATAATGATGTGGACGCCCTTCATTAACGTAAGAGTAGTTAATGAAGTGCTGATTGGCAATTAGACGTGAAATCTACTACACACAACGAGATTTAGTTTTGCGTATATGTATATAGTATATCGTTATAATAAGTAATACATTATTAAATGGCAATAATTATTGTAATAACTGCTATATAAATATATCATAAAAAATACGATAGAATTAACAACCATGTGACCATCGACAAACAAAACTTACTCATAAATATAATCTTTACTAATAAATATTACTTGAGTAAATTAACTTGAATTAATTGAATAAACACCATACAAAAGTAAATGATAACTGAATTTTATATAGCCCTTTTCATCTAATGACGACTATATACGTACCTATAAAATTTAATTTTTTTTTATTTAAAAGAATAAAATTTAAGTTATTTTTGGTGAAATTAAGTGACGAACTAGCACACAGTACTAACTAGCTATCGATGATATTTCTAGTTGATATTCTGTAAGGGTTGTTGTAACATGACCAAATAATCAAAAGTTTATGAAGTTTAAATCTTGAACTTTGGAATGTATAAAATCATGTGTACCGGATACATTAATGTTACTGGTAGGTTACAAAATTGAGCATTAACACTTCAAAAGGTGTAATAGATGGATATAACAATAAAGAGGCTATAGACAAGTTTTTCAGTAAGTGTAAACTGGGAGCGAAAATATTCCATCCATCCAGTGGATATTGCTAGTTAAACCTGCAAAACCGACTCACGCCGTACGCTAGCGGTCTAAATATTTTCGTAAAGAATCTGTTGCTTAGATCTATTGACTATAGTAGATCAAAGGCTATAATAGCTTTAAAATGAGATGACATTTTTTATTAATAAAAATCTACCTCTAACAAAATAAAGAGGCATTCACTCAAATAAAAACAAAACAATCAAATTAAATAATAAAAAAACAATTCAATATTTAGTTTACCCGATTTCTGAGCGAAGTACTGGTGATTAATCGGTCATCCCTCTCTAATGTGCACTTTCTCCTGCCGGATACGCTTCTTCGGTTGAAGCTACCAGTCTTCTGGTATCGCTGGTAAACCTGGACCCAGCAGACTGGCTCATGTATTACATGAGCCACTTCTAGTTAAGTCTGGCCTTGTTCCCGTAGTGCAACCGCTCGAGCCATTTCTTCAATATACGTGTCCATTTTTAGGCAATGTTTGTTTAATAATAAGAAATAAGTATACCGGTTGATGTTTGCGATTAACTGATAAGGGTAGGCCAGATAAATGACCTTTTATAGGGATATATATATATCCATAATTAGCGCTATTGTATACAGGTGCAAAAATGGTGATTAGCAATAACAACATGTTTTGGTTCGTATTCTTGGAAACGATAACATTTACTGACTTTATTTAGAAGCCAAAATATACAGTTTTAACTTTTCAGAAAGAAACATAATTCAGGGCTCAGTTATTTTTTAAGGACATGCAACCTCGTGCATGACGCTTGAGTCTATGTTTTTGCTTACGAATGTAAAGTTATTTCGGATATTTTTTAATATCCGAAATAACAACTACTACAAACAACTATAAAGAAAATTTAAAACACATTTTCATCCGTATCGTTAACAAGCGATGTTAACGTTAAGCACTGAGTACTTACAAAGGTAAAGGTCCTTAGGCTAAAACAAAAACGGACTTTGAGGTTTGCGTTAGAAATTAGAAAACATTTTTGATTTTAATTTCTTTTAAGGAATTCTTATATTTACGCAAAAACTACACACAAAAAACTATGGCGTTTATTTAAAGTTTCAATACTCGTCATTACGGGTGTTTAGAACACTCATTGTGGGGGATACGGGGGTTTGACGTTCTGATGTCATATCTTATATATTAATTTTAGGTCCGTTCTATGCCAATACAGCTCACAGTGTCTCTAACAGCTTGCAGGGATATGTTTGGTCTGCTTTAATTTTATTAATCACAGGATCTCAAGCTGCTGGTACCACCCAGCCATCTTCTATATTGAAATCAGGATGTTTTTTTTAATTTCAATAGCCTTACGAACCATCGTTGGTAGGAATCGATATTCTTTTGTAAGGATTTGTGATTTATCAAATCTCAAGTAATGCTGGGGCCACTCTAAGGTATGATTTCAGCCCGCAAACTTCTTGATAGTCAATGTTTCAAATCAGCTATATGTTCTTTTACGCATGTTTATATAGAAATTTTTGTTTGCTCTATCATAGAAAGAATACATTCACAAGCGTACGCGGGACATACTGAAAGTTTCTGGAACTGGCCACTTAAATAAAAAATGGCTAATAAAAAATAAATAGAAAATTTTTACAACTACGGAATTCGAAAATGGAACTCTTTGAGAACATTTTACTTTTAAATTTGTAACAGGGAAGAAGCTGGTGGACGATGCAGGAGGTATCGAGGGACACCACTTTCTGCATTTGAGCCTAAGCGGCCCACCATTGGGCCCTAACCGCCTCAGATAATTCGAGAGCTCGGTTGGGTTTAGTCTGCAGACACTATTGGGATAATTTCTGCCCAAATACCACCCCGCATGTAGGTATGATAATTATTATTTTCCGGTCAGTATGTCTATTACTACTTCGAAATGTGCATTAGACGTTGTTCAGTGAGATGCCGGGATTTTTGTCATAAATATGATGCGGATAATCTCGCAAGCATAACTTTCAAGTACCGACAGTAAGTATTAAACTGTATCAAAGTTAGGTTGAGCCAACCACGTCCGCCAACCTGTGAGCCGACGTGTTGATAGATTCATCGCGCTGGATTTTCAGATGCTGTGTAATCCATACTCTGATGTGAATTACAACCTCTAAATATTCATAGCGTTTGACGCAGTCTCCGTTTAGTAATAATTAAATAATAAAACATAAGTTACAGGAAATATTAAGAGGTCTTTGAATAAGATTTAATCACTTTAATATATAGACTTAAAATAATAGAAAAATATACCTTAAAACAAAAATAATTGACTGTAAATAACTATTATTATTATAGACTAGAGGTGGCAAAGTTTTTTTTTTATTTAACTATAATTTATTCAATTGCGATCTTTTTAGAAAGATTGAATAAATTTTGGTTTAAATATGCACTGAGAAGAATTAAAGCAATAGTACTAGGGATAATACGAATATAGAGGGACGCAATACGAATAGATTGTGTGAAAAATTATATTCAGGTAGATCCACTACCTGAATATAATTGATGGAGAAAAGAGATGATTGGTTAAACATAATGTACCGACACAAGTTCTTTTAGAATTGAGTTGGTAAGTCTAAGGATAAGACAGTCGCCAGAGTATTATCGCCTTGTTAGTAAGTCATCTGGTTACCGTTAGGTTTTGAAAAGGTACATCGTATATTGAAAATATTGAAATAAACTATCAACATATTATATGCCTAATACTGGGCAAATGCTAATACAGATCCAGTATTGGAATTTTCCAACCTCAAAAAATTCTCATATGTCTTCAAAATATACTTTACATTTTGATTAAAATAAACATAAACTTAAGGAAAATTAAATGTTAGTTTTCAATAAACAATATTTATTAACACAATATCAATAGCATTGAGAGTAGACAGAGATTGTTTTTAAATATTTAATCTACAATATAGATAACATTTATTAAGTCATATAAATTAACTCATGAGCAAAAAAAAGTTTTCGCCGATAAAGCCTTCGTCAGGAATGACATGATCCCCTAATATCTCTCGGCCGCTCCAAGTACCTTCTCCAAATGCCACATTATCACTTATGCAACACTGAGCGAATCACTCTCCAGGTCTCCTGTAGACTCGTTGTCGTCTATCGCTGTTATGGCGACACATTGCTTTCATCTGAGAAGACAACAGAGCTTCACTGTTCGTCCGTACAGTTTATGTGTTCTCGTGCGAAACGTCGGTAGTCGGGGTGCTCGATGAGCTGGGATCAACTTAGGGCCAGTAGCCAGCCTTTTTGGGGTCAGGTAAGCCGCCTTTAGTCTTCTGACTGTCAAGCCGCTAGCAGCCACGCAGCCACTCGCGTTTCTCTGAGCTTCTGTTGGACTTGAACGTTTGAGAGGGCCCGATTTCTGAGTGAAGTACTGACAATATATTTTTTAAAGCATAACAACCCCTAATTAGCGCTATTGTTAAAAGGTGAAAAAGTGGTGATTATAAATTATTTGTTTTTATTAGATTAGTAATTAAATTTTGTATCGTATTCTTAGAAAAGATAACATTTGTTTATATTATTAAATTATTTAGAAGCCAAAATATACAGTTTTAATAATTCTAAAAGAAAATTGTAATTTAGAGCTCAGTTCAAACATTCAAACTTTTTTTAAAAGATTTTTTTTCTCACGAGTTTTTGTACCCCCGGTTAGTCTCACGACAATGAGCTTTGTTCTGTGTCCCTACCAACATGAAAACGAATTATTGTTGCAATACTTTTTTGTTCGCATAATGCGAAACTTATTACTAATTATCACGAGTATAATTTTAAGATGTAGAATATTATTTATTAAACTAAACAGCTTTATATAACATAGTGATAAAATTTTCCATTACTGTTTATTAAATTTTCCGTTACCATTTATTAAATTATCTGTTACTATTTATTAAATTTTCCGTTACTATTTATTAAATTTTCCGTTACCATTTATTAAATTTTCTGTTACTGTTTATAAAATTTTCCGTTACCATTTATTAAATTTTCCGTTATTATTTATCCACAATCCACTATATACTTCACAATAAAACCGACTGTCGTTTAAAATAGTATTATTAATAAATACAAAGAATATTTTGGATCGGTATTTTTTTGTTTGTTTGTTGCTGTTTTTGCCAAATAAAATAAATAAGTAAGATTATCATCACGTGTTCTATAAATACATCATTGTTTGTGTATTATATGTATATATAATTTATGATAGAGCTAGATTATAAATCACGCTAACTTAAGTTGAGTTTACTTACCATAATAGATTAGTGCCCAGTTACTGATTTAATATCTCTAACGATGTGTCCCATAAATAATGAATCGCCTTTCAGCTTGGAGCTTTTCTAGGTTGGACATCTTAGACACAATCAGAATAAGACCTTTTGTTGCTTTAGAACTTTAGTTTTTAACTTTCGTTTTTGAATTAACGACAGTTGTTTTACTATTTCAATAAATTATATCCTTGGTAATTCTTTTATTTGCCACAACCCATTGTATTCAGTTAGTTGTTAGTTGTAGGTGATATTGTCAGAGATGTGTAAATGATTAAAAATAAGGTTATAAAAGGAAACATTCTTACCGATTAAATAACGCTAAAAGTCAATAGAAAAGAGGAGAAAATAACGATTCCCACATAAATACTGAGTTATCAACACGCATAAAGTAGAAAGACAAAAAGTAGTAAACAAAACGAGTAACATGTTGCTCGACGGATCCAACGGAGTGTTGACTATTGAGTTATCTATTAAAAAGGCCTCGTCCTCACTTTGCTTACTGTAAATTGTATTTTGTTCGTAATATGACTTTTTCAACACATATACATGATCACGGTACTATTAATTGCGCAGAATATATTGTAATTATTACAAGAAAATCGTCATCATTTATGTAAGTCAAGAGTACCAAAAAGAGATTGAAAATACGTAAAGGCAGGCAACTGAGAACTGTCTGTCTACAAGCTGTTAATCACAAAGCGTTTCATTCGCGTCAGACTATATCCCAAAATACACCGACGTTTATTAGCTACTCTGGAGACCTATTGAATTAACCTCTCCTGTATCCACGAGGTAGTAAGAGTAAAGACCTAATGAAACTCACATTAAAATACCTAGTAGAGAAGGCAGCATCAAAGGGTTATAAAATCACATGGCACTACTGTTGACAATTGTAAGAGACCGATGAAAGAAATACTTTTAGTTACGTTATAATTCAATTGCCTATATATGTCTCAACTCTTTTTGTAGTGAGCCCGAGAAGAGAATAAGTTGTAATACTCGATACACTTTTCATATCAGTACAGAATGGAAAGAGCATTCCTAACGCATTTAATGTACATTCAAACAAACAGCTTATGTACTTTAGAAATCTTAAATCATAATTTACATTATATTAAAACAATAACACGCTTGATTTACATTTACATAAATCATTTACTATCAATTAACTACCTGTTGATTAGCGTAAGAAATATAACTTATCTATAAATGTTCGCCCGTTGATACATTAATAGCTCCTCGAAGTTATGTTTGCGAACGCCTACGTTTACTGCTTCGTGCTAAGTTGAACATAACAGTTGATTTAAGCTCTACAACCGGAGCTTTCGTTTTGATTTTCGTATAAAGAATTACTCTTAAGATTAACGAAATATATCTTTTGTTTTGTTTGATTATACGTGTATATATTACGTTAATACATATTACGTTATTCATTGTTATGTACACCAAAGTAGGTTAGTATTTCGAAAATATTAAGCAATGTATTTAATAAGAGGCGTAATTGCTCAGTTTCTATATGCTCGCTTTTAATAGTCGTCTTTAAATAGACAAGATATAACTTGCTATGCACTTGCAAAGTGGTATTAACTATTCATGTAAGAAACAACTCACACAGCTCGTCTGTTGGGTTCACAGTAAAAAGATCTGTATTTCATATCGTACTATTCAACGATAATATAGTCATTTTATATATTTTTCGATGTTTGTAATGTAGATGTTACATCAGGTATCATATTTTTTTTGATGCAGCATTGTTGCATGATTGCGTTCAGTATTGACGAAACGAGACTCTGAGACAAGATGGGGTGATGAAATTTTACGTCGCTATTCCACGGAAAATTCATAATATTGGTATAACTCATTATAACAATATCTTTCATTATTTAAAACCATGAGTTTTTGTACACAGCTTATTCTAAAATAAATGGGAAAGATACTTTTTCTCTTATCTTAGATCTTAATCATTTGATATGTAAAGAATATAATTTATATGTATTTCTAAAATAAAAGTAAATACAGAAACTTAATGCGTCAATGGAGATTTGAGTTGTTTATAATTATTGAAAGTAAACGGATTCAGTTCCCGCATTTCATAAATGTAAATAAGGGTCGCATTCCGCTTTGCGTCACCCCTATCCTTAACCCCTCCCGTATCTACCACCGCGGTAAGACAATATCGACACTCGACTACGTGTGGACTGAAGTGAAATGAAGATTGAAATGAAATCCTAATAAAAAGCTAGCAAGTTATTACCGTGTGTATATTGTACGTTATGATTCATCTTTTACCCGGCTAGAACCCACGAAACACAAAATAGGGTTTCAGCGCTCCTTGCCTGTTGAAGAGAACGGTAGAGATTCGACAATTGGGAGGGCAAGGATGATGCGTCACAAACGTATGATTTCTGTGACCCTGTCGTTATTCGGTGAAAGTGGAACGGCGTGTGAGCTTAGTCTGTACAAGTCTGACAAAAGCGGTCTTCACCGCCACGAGGGCGGGCTATAATTAAAGGGTCGTAAACAATTTTAATGAACTGGTGGTGTATACAATTCTACTAATTTGCTAAAATGTCTATTTGTAACATCAATGTAACATAAAATGTAATCATGTCTAATGCGTATCGGTATCTCTAACTATATGGGTTCACGAAAACTACTCTCGCTAATGCCTGTAAATTTGTTTTTATAGGATTATGCTTAGCGTCCCTGCCGAGTCTTCTGCTTGCGAGACTATATCGGTGACGCCGTAGAGAGCAACAGTTTGCTGTTGCACAAAATTTAAAGTAAAGAAAGAAAGAATAATTGCAGTGTTATTGACATGGAACATTTTGCTTAGATCTTGATCAAAAATCTATCATTTGTGCGTTATATTGACTCGGGTACAATCGAACCTAAGACCAGTGAGTGATATTCTGACAGTTAAACCATGGTCGTCATCAGTCTACAGTAATTAAATACCACTACCTGGTCTTGGTTCGACTAACAATTGTGATCGAGAAACAATTTTGTGTATTACGAATTGTTGATTATTGGGACCCAGACTGTGTGTATACTCACGAGGTTTATTTTTCAAATCAAAATTTCCAGAAGGAAACCGGGCAATCCAATAACGGGTTGTGCGTTCGTTTGTAAAGTTCTCTCCGTAAACGTTGTTGATGTTACGTGTCCGTTTGTGCCGCGTTGATGCCAAGACGGAACTCATATTCCATAATTACACGAATTTTGAAATTATCCATTATGACGAAAAATGTTCAAACGTAATGAAAATACAAAGCTAATCAATAAACTAAAGACTGACTTTGTAAAAAGAATGCCATGTTTTCAAACAAAATTATTTTAAATTTTGGTTATAACCAGATGATATTGCCGTAATAGAAATCAATCCAATTCCGACTCCAAACCCTGGAGGTCATTACCACATAACATTTACTACTGCAATCCCTGGATATTATTTTATTATAATCACTAATGGTAGAGGTCTTGCAATCGCATTGATCGATGAAAGAACTTAATCTTCGTAAAATCGTTGTACTTCACATAGGTATATTGCATATATTTTAAAACTAAACAATAGACTGACCATCGGGTAAGTTTGCTCGTTTGCCACCTATTCTACATAAAAAAAAAGAGAACGCACGAGAAAAAAGGTTGAAATCGATGCTTTTGGTTTGCTGGACTTCAGATTTGCTTCACAACCAAAAAAAAATATGGTATTATTAATATACCTACCGATTTATTTTTCAATGATACTATGGGTGACAAACAAACACATAAACACCTAATTCCGCAACAGATGTAAGATATCTGAATCCCTAAAGACTGAAATGGAATGACTTCTTACTAGTAATGGGGTACAGCCGAATACTAGATTATATAAAAGCCCTTTCCCGGACGAGCCAACCCATTCATGCTGTATTTTACTCTGAACTAATAAAAAAAAATCTAAATTAAATTTACCACTACCATATACACCTACACCTTTTTCTACGGTGTTTAGAATTATACATATTTACAGGAGGCTTTTAATTCTTACATATTATATATTATATCTTACATAATATAGAACAAAATATTACTCTCTTCTATTTGGCTCAAGCCGTAATTACTGAAGAAAATTATTTTATTTTCTAATTTATTTTTAATTTGAGAACAATATTAGAAGATATTTAATGTTGCCACCATCAATACACTCCGATTTCTCTTTTCTCTTCATTCGTTTATTGTTTTTCGGGATCAAAGTATTTAACTGATATAATCAGAAGCGAGTAGGTATGTTGGACAAAAAATGAAACATTAAAATGGCCGAATTAATGGTATTGTTGGCAGGTAGTTTAGCGCGAGTCCGGACGGAACAATAGTAGAAATGTGGGACCTATGTCATAAAGGAGACTACGAAAAAATTGAGACGGCATTATTCACAGTCACAGACAATACAAGGGAGTTTTTGTTGTATATAGTAGTAACACTGGTGATAATTATGATGGGTCAAATAAAGAAAATTAATTACTTTATTTGACTTTTAATTTTCAATAAAAACTCATTCTTCGTTTTAGATCCAGTATAAAATTACCCGACAAACCTGTATGTCAAAACTTAAAATTGTACTTACAAATATATTTTATTAGTTTTGACTTATTAGTGGTAGCTTTCACTGGAAAAGGGTTATCTAATTTTGAACACTGCATTGACTTAATTTATTTTTATATATACTTTATTGTACATCACAAAAATATAATAAAATCACAAAAAGGTAACAAAGAATATTACTAGGTAAGTATAACAAGGCGGCCTTATCGCTAAAGAGCGATCTCTTCCAGACTACCTTTAAACAAAGGAATAATTGAGTTAAAGGACAATTGGTGTTGTGTATATAATAAACTAACAAACTAATACCTAAACAAACTAAACCAATATATTGTTATATAATAATAAAGCAGTACACTATTATATACAAAATAAATAAATATAATGGACACTCAGAAACTAAATACATATAAATTACATAAATGATTGTCAGTGGTTACAGTGACAAGTAATGATTTTTGATGTCAGTCTTTAACTTTAGTGTTTTCGCACGTTGAATTTGCGGAGGGAGATCTTTCCACAAGTGATGCTAGAATGAGTTCTCCTGCTGACCGTAGATCTCTATCCGGTCTGTCATGACCAGGAAACATAATTTTTTTCTTTAAATGACTCGGAGTCATCAACGATACAGAAAAGAAATACTTTGCAGATTCCGGCGAAGGCGAATAAGTTTTGAGCTTTGAACAAAATTCTGAAACGTGATCATATTTGCGATATATATGAACCTAATGATTAGATTTTTAATTCGCTCAAATTTGTTTAGTTGGTTCTCAGTTCAATCAAGATAGTTTGGGTCCGCATAATCGAGAATGGAGAAAAGTAAGAATTGTATTACCATAATCTTAGTAGGAATGGAGCAGAACTTAAATTGGAGAGAACCTATGGCAGCAAATGACTTTCTGCTAACTTTTATTGATCTCACTAGGAGAAAGTAGTATCAAAGTAGATAACTAGATTTTAAAGGTGGTACTGTACGGTATCACATCACCATTTAATATAACCGAAGGAAGGTTGTTCCAGTCAACTTTTGATATCATGCCAGCGCTATTAATAATAATCGCCTGGGTCTTACAAGTATTGAATATATATTCCATTCACTAATTGCCGCCAGGATACCATTAATGATATAATAAATATAGCGGTGGTCAAGACTTCTAGAGCTGACTGCATGTTCACTTGGAGATCATCTGCATACATGTGACAGAGAGAAGCAATTCTTTGTGAAATTCAATAAATAAGGCTAGCAAAGAGTAGTGGAGACAACACACCACCTTGAGGCACTCTAGCTCGTATTTTGTTTCAACATCAAAATGAGAACTTATCTTCAATGTGAATACGTTGCCGTCGATATCTAAGATAACTGAAACCATCCAAGAACTGGTATAGAACTGGTATATATAGAGATATGTTAACAAAACGTAACACTCAACAATATGTCTAAATCAACCTACACAGTGAGGTGTTTTATCCATACCTCGTCGAATGTCATGAGTAATTTTGACAAACGCTGGAGTCGTGCTATGATCAGACTAGAATTCGGTTAGAATGGGATTCAGAAGAATGTTTCTGTTTAGGTTCAGGATTAATTGTTTCAAAACTAGTCTCTCTAGGACTTTGGACAGAATTATTGAATTTATTTAGGGAATAAATGAAAAGATCTTATAACTTTATATTATTTATTCTATTTTAAAACTGGATGTAGTATTTTACATTGTCTTTATTTATTTACTTTTGTATATATTAGTCAGATATTTATGTCTTTTTAAGAATAGTATTAATATAAGTTTTTTTCAAATGATATTAACCTACTACATAAACTGGAAAGTATAAAAATATTCTGGCTCTGACTGCTCGTTGGATTCGGAATGCCTTTTGGTTTTTTTTTGTATTTGTATATTACTGTTGGCCCTGCTGGCTGGAGAGCCACACCAATATTGACTCGCGAGCAGGGGCCCGCGAGTAAGGGTACGACGACACTACTGGCACAATGACGTCTGCAACTCTGCTGGACCCCTGTGGACGGGGAACGTTGTTGTGTTTGTTATAGTCCACGGGTCTGTTTCCTACCAATCATAGATGACGGTAGTCTGAACAAATTTTAAACAAAGGAGATTGTTATAAGAAAAACTATTCTTCAAATATCGTATTTTTTAAAATTATATTGAGAGTAACAAACGAGCACACAGTTCACCTGATCATAAGTGTTTCCTGCGGCCCATGACATATGAATTCATCCTTGAGAAGGAATCATAATGTAGATGCGTTGTCACCCTTGAGGATTGAGATTACCTTGCCTTGTCACCAGTAATAAAGATTTCCGGATCCCTGCACTCACCAGACGTGGTCCTATCCCGGTCGAGCTAACCCATTCTGCAGCTAGATACAAACTTAAAACCACTTTTAAATGGCGAATACAAGTCACCGAAAGTAGCCGCAAAGCCCCCATGAAAGCAAAGGTCATGCTTGTTCAAACAGTAATATTGCCTATCATTGATTATGCAGATGTGTGATACCCGGACCTCTCCTATGATCTTCTCACCAAGTTCGAGTGCCTGTTGAACAACTGCATTCGAGGTTGAGTAAATTTGACAATATCTCTCAATATCAATCTCACCTTAATTGGCTATCCATACAACAAAGGCATAGTTCCAAAATGTTTCCTGTTCTCTTCCCCAGTTTAAATGATCCGTGATCACCTTCCTATCTTAAAAATAAATTCTAATAACATGAGATAAACAAACTCTTTATCTCATGACAGACTCTTTTAATTTTCATCATCTTCAAAAAGTTTGGTCCATGACTACCTACTTAAGTTACCTGTAGTCAGATAAGTTCATCTTCCACAAATAGAATTTATTAGTATCTACCGCAATTGTATTGTGTTCTATTATTTATGTATACATTTATATATATATATTGTATGTTTATTGTATTTATATATGTATTATGTATTTAATATCTATATATCTATGTATTATTCTTCTAATATTAATTGTGTTTAGTGTTTTCTTTTTATTAATTAGTTGATTGCTACACCTATCACAATATCTCACACCTTGAGTTGACTGGTAGAGAATGCCTTGGGCATTAAGTCCGCCCGAACCTTTAATTTTATTAAGGTTAGTGCTTTAAAGAAGAAATAAATATAGAAATAAAAATACTTACAGCCACCGCTGCAACAGATAACAACCGCACTTCTTATATAGCATCCAGATCCAGTCTGGAATAGTATAGTCAGTACAGTCAGTTAAGTGTTGTATATAATGTTTACTAGTTCCTCTTAATTATATTTCAATCTAAGCTGTCAGAAGTTGGGTGGTCACAGGTACATTAATTTTACATATAGGTTTGTTAATATAATTTAAGTAAATTAAACTTTTAAATTAAAGAGCATTAAAAATATGTCTTATTTATATAACTTCTACCCTCTAATACTCTTTTATTTGCACATTGCCGCTAATGTGCACATAAAAGAGTATTAGAGTTTCACATATTAAAAGGCATAATTATCTATGGTTGGTTTGTTGATTTAGCATTGTAGGAGGAAATGTAATAGATTTTTTTTATAAAAGTAAGGATGACAAACTAGCACACAATGATTGAATGAGTTCTTGATGGTAAGCGGCCCATAAACGCCTATATACCCATCCATCCTCAACAAATATTTAATACGCAAGTGCGTTGTCACCCAATTGAGTTGAGCATTTCTATGGTATTTGTCGTTACATACGGTGTAACATATATATAAACAGTGAAAGAAAATAAGATCCGAAATATCGTTTTTTTCTTCACCGGGTTGAAAGGTGGTCGAGCGCTCTGGGCTTTTATTAATGGGTAACCAGCATAAGGGTTCTTAAGAGGGAGTTCGAATTGGACCATTACCCTGAGCGCGAAAGCAACTGACTCGACGGTGCCGGAGAGGGCCGAACCTCGGCGCGGTCAGTTCTGTCGGATAAAGCGAATTATCGAAATCTTCTGATTATATTGCAGAATTACAATAACATAATTATGGCAAGCATATAATAAATAAACACTCTACTCTAATAACTTTTTCAGGCTGATGGTCGCTCTAAGCCCAAAGGCTTCTACAGTTTCAGTTTAAAAAAAACTACATTGTAAGTTAAGCACTTGTAGTATTTAACTAAAATGGAAATTTTATTTATAATAGCTTTAGAGGAAAAAATAAAAACGAGCTCGCTTACCTGCTTTCACCCCGTAGACACCCGGTAAGTATGAACTTAATCGGGAAGCCGTACAACAATTCGGTTTTCCGAACCCTGGAATAAATCGGGAAGCCTTAGCGCTCTACTGACTAACCTGAAGGCTTCTCAGTAACTCGCATGTGCATATCTTAACTATCCACTATGACAACGATTACTACTACGTTACAATTTGCGTAGTCAATGAATTTACCACTTATAAAAGAGCTACTAAAAGAATATTATAGTTCTTTAATAATTATTTTTTGAAATATACAACCCCGAAATCATTTCATCTACTAGGAAAGGCATATTCATAGGACTAAGACTAAATAATAAAATCAAATATTTTTTAAGTTAGTTGTATTAGAAATAATAATAATAATAATTTAATAACTCAAACACTCATAAATTTTAATGTGCATTCGCGAGTGAGAGATGATATCATTTGATTCGTGATGTGATAATTTAATTGCTTAAGATAATAACGGTGAAATAAGACGAGTTGACAAGACGAGTTGACTGATTTGATTATGCATCTTGATCATCTGAGCTTACGACATGTAAAATTGTTACTTTTCGTAAGCTCAGATGATCTTTTAATTAACTACTATTGTCATTAAAACCAATAGTCCGATGCTGAACCTAGCTTTCCCATAAACAAAGGCGCTGAGTTTAAACATCGTACATGACGACAGAATTCAAAATTTCATCCTCATCCTATCGAAGGTTTGCAATCCACCACTGAATATAACATTCAATTCAGCATTGTTATAAACGCCTTTAGATTTAAACTCCGTTCTACAACGATCAATCTCTAGCCTATTCATCAAGAAAATCAAACAACTCAATTCGCTTCCCTCTAATCGTCTCTCAACTGTGCGCTTTACGCGAAGTCTTCTGCTACGCACAACTACTCTGTGTAATTAGTTGTCATCGAATCGATGCGACTTAGAGACCTTTAAGAAATGAGCGTACACCTTTATCAAAGGCAGACAACACACCTTCGGGTGTTGAGTATGATCCATGCCACCTAGTCTATATTATTAAAGTACTCGACAACTCGTGATAAGTGATCCCAACGCCATAACGAAGAAGATAAATTCGATTCGTGTTATATTGTCCGCTATCGATTTGAATTTTCAAGAGTAGAGTGTATAAGCTTTGCTGAGCTAGTTCATTTATCAACGTGTTCATAATCACTTAACACAGATGGTATTGTAGACAAGCACTGACTTGTGTTCACGAAAAATCCAAAATTTAGTCTAATGCTTCAAGAGATAATATGAAGTTAATTGGATTCGGTTCACTGTACGTAGTATATCCAACCGGAAAATGTGCTTCTAACACGAATTCAATAATGTATGAACAATCAGTTTTCGTTTCCTGTTATGAGATAATTCAATTTATTTTATTTGAGATTTATACCCTTATCTTATATGGTTACTTTTGTTATTTTCCTTTAATATTTATTTATTTATAAGGCTGTACAACTGCAACTTACAAAACGTTTTTTAAAACAACTGGTTACGTTAATAAGGTCAAATTTAAAATTATACAATTGGTTAGAAGTTATTTACATTTATAACTTTTATTGTTTATTTAAAATATTCGTCTTTCTTTTTCTCTTTTGTTGTTTATCCTTTTAAGGAAAGGATTGGGTATCAAGCCTATACCTTACTCATTTCTATTTTTATCACTCTTTATTAACTATGTCAATATTTAAATTAATTTCGTTGTCTGTCTTTTCTTGCTTCTTATATTTATAAATTCTTATCCCCTTTGCCTAATTTGAAAATAGTATTGTTTATTTTTCTTTAGTATAAACGACGTCAATTTTCATTATTAAATTGGTAGTGGATCGATTCAAGTATAAATTCCACAATGCGTACCATTTTCTTCAGATTCACTACATATGTGTAAATGTAATAAATTATATTGCATAAAAAACCCCTCATTACCACAATTTACATATTTGCATTTTAATGAGGAATCTAATATATTTCTTTTGTTTCAGCAATGTTAACAGTTTTATTTATCGAGAAAAAAAAACATCGTGAAATAGGTTTACGTGTGTTAGATATATACATTATGAGAGGGTGGAAACGAGAGAGATGTATGTGGTCGTATGTACGATTATTTTATTAGTGAACCAAGAATTAACTCCAAACGATTGTCAATTTGGAGACTAAAATCTTCAGCAAAGATTCTTTGAATTTAGACTTTGAACAGCAGAAGCATATTTGAAATAAAGTAAGTACTTGAATATAAAATGAGAGCACTACATTACAATGAAGTTCTCGCCATTAAATCAAAACCTATAGTAAACATATTCTTATATCAACCGCTAAGAATTAATTTTATCGTAAGCTCAACAGATTAAGAAATACAGTGGCGGTGGTAAATAAAAATTAAAACCTTACTATGATTGGCCATTTATCATTATCATTTATCTATATACATATATTTAATTTCATTGTTATTTGAAAATTATTTGATTTCTAAACTTTGACTTATTTAGCTGTGTGTCTTTATATACTGAAAAACGCTTGTAGAAGTACAAATCAATGAATTATTATTATTACAATGTTGCGACAATTACACAAAATTTTAAATACCGTGCGTACCTTTGGTAGTATATAATTAAAAAAACTCACAAGATTAGGATTCTACTGTTATTTCGTGCAATGATATATTACGCCCTGCAATGGGTGTGGACGTAATGCGGCAGTGGAAGAGGAGAGAGGGAGAGAAGCAGGACGGAGCATAATCGATATCCCATAAAAGGGTGGAATATTAGTTATTTGGCGCCAAAATTGTTTCTGACAATACACTTAATTAATTGCACGATTACTTTATCTTAATACATCATGTATTGCATATCTTTAATTGTACTTTTGATATTTATTTCATTAATCATAAGTAATTGTAGCCGATTGTTATCTTTTTATCTAAGTAAAATTAAAAATGTTAATTGACAGATAACATCTAGTTATTAATAAATAATTGATCACGGATTTAAAAAGATCTTCTTAAAAATGTTTTGCCACGATTTCAAGGATTTTAACGAATTCCAAAAGGAACGAAAGAAATTTCTTATATTCTATGCATTTTTTATTTAACAATATAGCTCATATAGCAAAAATAATTGTTGAAAATAGTTACTAGATTAAGTTAAACTTTATGTTAAAAGTTACTAGAAAAAGATAAAGTTACAATTTAAAATCTATTTCGAGTCTTAGCCCGAATCATAGAGGATTTTTATGATTTGGACAATAACGTAACTGACACTACCATAATTCTTTTTTTTTTATGAAATAAGGGTGCGACGAAAAAGCACACAGTGCACCTGTTGGTGCGTTGTTAGTACAGCTAATGCCCAATATTAATACTCAATTATTTATTTACTTTATTAGGAAACTTTACAGCATACAAGAAACTTTAAACATAAATACAATTAACAAGGATATTAAGCCATCAAAGAAGTTACAACTATATATTTTTTATGCAAAGTATGTGTAACAGGAGTAACATACATTTTAATCTGTAGTGTAGTGTAGTGTGCGTGTGTGCGTGTGTGCGTATGCCTGACTGTGTTTTAGCCCATGTATCTTATTAAGGCGAATTCAGAAATGCTTCAGAAACATTGTTTATGGTTTGCCTTTTCACCGGCAATATGGTTTACCCTTTCATCGGCACTATGTCCTCCGTATTCTTTCACTCACTAGACACTAAGCTATAGAAAGTGTGGGCTTTCACCTGGCGATGCGACCTATTTGTGCTAAAGATAGGTGGCTGTTGCGTAGGTCTACTAAGAAAGTTGTTTAATAAGTTAAATATAACTTAAATTCATATTGTTAATTTACGTTTACGAGAACGCGTTAACGTACAATAACAAATTAAGAGTAACATGATAACAAGTATACTGTATTAAGGAAAAAGAGTTACACTTATAGTATTGTAATATATAGTATAATAGATTCATAACACTGTTTCATAGAGTGGTTATTCAATTCAATAACTGATATGTTATTTCTCAATAGCCAGAGTTCCTGTGTTACTTGCGTTGTGAAAATTAGGTTCAATTACCAACCAAGAAAAAATATTTCTACACAATATCCTGCTGGTCAATTTCATTCATTGCGATATCTTCTCGTTATTACGAGGAGTATCAACTGCTAAATATTAATTATAGTACTGTAAATATTTGTGAAAACACAGAGGCACACACTCATCGTCCGATGTAATACATGCGCGCAATAAGATCGAAGAAAGTACCAGTCAAAAAGTGTGTGTCTGTTGAAAACTCTTCGGAACACTATACAAAAAACAGCGTAAATAAGCAATTTTATCAGACCAGCCACTTGTTTACTTTATGGGATGTAATGAGTAACCTCTTCTTAGTATTCACATTAATATTATATTATTTTTTATTTTATATATATATATATATATATATATATATATATATAAAATTAAAAAGAATTTTATGATTGACATAACTCACTATCACTATCACTCACCCTTAAAAAGGCAATCAAAATCGGTGGTGTTAACATATTGAAGTTTGAATATTATATATGTACTAAAACAAATATCATGGACTCTCATATTGACCTTGGTAACTGACTATTTTACTTTTATTATTGTTAATTTCTAAATTGATATAAATAGTTAAATGCCTATGCCAAAAGCTAAACGCCGTAAAACAACATCGATCCATTCCCACTTCGACCGTGGAAAGGGGCCGCACAACGAACACCTTCAATTTACAATTATAATGCCTAAGAATTGAATAGAGAAAGGGTTACATAATTAAGATTCTGGCATTTAGAGAAAAAAAAGTACATTTTTCGGTAACGCTTACGATTAAAAGCTTAAAATAACATAAGCATAGACAAATAATAAAAATTATTATGGTCATGCCGAAATAAATTTAAAATAAATTTAATTTAAAAGTGATGCACCATTGTATGCTAAGGTTAGGTTAGGCTTTTATTTGATAATAAATTTAAAAATGGAACAGTTTTAAATCTAATTAATTATTTTTAACAATATTTTGCTCTCAACAATGGAGCTTAGTAACATGATCTACGCGTTATAATTTTATTACGAATTAAATTTGAATCCGTAAAAATTATTTGTAGCTTAGTGTGAATTTTCTTATTCACGAGTAACAGTTTTTTTTAAATGGTTATCAAGAATTAAGAAAAGTTAATCATGAAAATGATTGAGAAAAGTTAATCATGAAAATGATTAAGCTGTCGAAAACTTATTCGTCAAAAGCGGCGTAGCTTGAACGACAACTGGATATTGAATCAGCAGCATTGCAAACCACATTCATGGACAACTGGACTCTGTACGCGTTGTTGGAGATGGATGTAACGACGGCAAGAAAAAAAGGTTTATGGTATAATGACTGGTGACAGACAATCACGATTCAATTGGTCATTTTAAGCGTAATTCAAGCGACAGCTTAACGGCTGCTGTTTATAAATTTGACTACCTTTTTTATTCATTTTTATCTCAATTATTTTTTCTCAATTTTTTATTTTATTATATCTAGTGGTTTATTTACATTTAGATTTTAATTGCTATTTAAATTTTATTTTATTTTTTTCAATGAAGGCCGTTGACATTTAATTGAATTTGATTGTGACTTAATTTAATTTAATTTTAAAATCAAAAATTATTTTATTACCATATTATTTCATTTATTTCATTTTGATAATTTAATTCTGTTTTCATTTTGATTCAGTAAATGTTTAGTTATCTCCATCAATTATTTTTTATTTAACACGATAACCACTAATCGTAACAATTGATGTGTTCATCTTTAATTGGTGCATGCATCAGATTTGACTTAATATATTTATGGATTAAGGTTGTTTTCATGAAGATGACCCAAATTAAATAAAGTAAAAAAAAATCACGGCTACATAACAATGATCCTGAAATGAAGGCGTTGACGCCCGCCTGGTCGTTTTTGACCACGGTGATATCTTATAGTGTAGATCAGAATAATCTATAGTTCCGTAAGTATTCGCGCATACATAGAGGCACTCACTTGTCGTCTCCTTCCCTAAACGGTTAACTTTCAATTTAAAAAGATTTTTCTTTGTTTTCACGTGTTATATTATTATTCTTATTAAGCATTTTTTAATGTGCACTATTTTGTTATTATTATTAATAATTTACTTTATTATTATATTATAATAAAGTAAATTTTCTGGAACGGGCAACGGAGCCGAAGGCGGAAATTTTGAAAGGGTTTTTAATCTAGTGCGGCAACGGATGCTTACTTATTTGGGTAAATGTTGATTTAATAAATGTTAGTAATAATTTTGAAGCAAATTGTACATTTATAGGATTTATATTATTTGTTTTATAATAATAATATATTAAATAGTTTATTAATAATGTATGGGTAATAGGGTGGAGGGAGTTTAAAATGCAGTGTTAGGGACACGGTACATACATACAACACAACCAGATCCGAAAACCGACAACTTGTGATGCACAAATATTGTTCTTCGAATTTAATCTTCTAATCTATCTAAAACACCACGCGGCCGCCCGATCCTGAAATAGATCTATCGTCGACGGTATAGTACTTTTAAAATTCATACGATATGGCTTTTTTTTATTACATTGAGAGTAACAAACGGGCTCGCAGTTCACCTGATGGTAAGTGTTTCCTTCGGCCCATGACATTTACATTCACCCTAGACTAGGAATCATAATGCAGATGTGTTGTCACCCTTAAGGACTGAGATGAAATGCCGTTTAACCATTAATAAGGGTCTCCGGATCCCTACAGTGACCATACGAAACACAGCAGTGTTATGGTGCTGTTTTACGCTGGTATTCTGTGAGAGCGTGGTCGTACCCTGGTCGAGCTGACCTATTCTTGCTGCAGCTAGTAACAAACTTTTAAACGAAGACGGAATATACTGCTACCGTAGTGCTAGAGGACGAAAGAATAGTTAACTCCGATTGGTGAATGACAGTATGTGCCCCAAAAAACCTTACGTACCTTCTTTGTCAAAATGATAATGCCGCTCCGCACACTTCCGCCAGTTGACTCTTTTAATTCATAAAACGTGTCTGTCCTTGTGGTTATTACCTCTTTGCAAAAATTAAAGGGCAAAGAATTTATTATCTTTTAACTTTGATATTTCTGACATGCTTAAACAAGCTTGGTCATTATTATTTTCTAAGCTGCTTAGACGAATGGAAAAGTGCATACGTGTCCCAGAAGTACTTTAAAAACATACCTGTAATAAATAATAAATTTTGTAATTTTATTATCGAATATGGTCCATCCTCGTAGTTATTAAAAAAAGCAACTTCATGTTGCTTCAATTTGTCAATGAAAGAATTGGAGACCAAATAACCGGTAAAATAAAGGTTATACCCACGGCGTTATATACAGAAAAATTGTAAAAGTAACTGCCGGATCGCAGATCTTCGGTTCGACATTGGTTTTCTGGTTTGGGTATGTTGTATATATGATTTTATTACACATGCATTACATCAGACTAAGTAAGGGAACGAGCAACTGCTTCTGCGTTTGCACTATAATAAAACCATAACATATCGCCGTGGTCAAAATCGAGAAGGACATCATTATCATTTGAAAATTGTACGTTTGTCTGTTTTTTAATGGAATTATCAAATAACCGTCAGACAAATTGACAGATAAAAAGTAAAAAGGTTGACGTAAGTTAATCACTTACGAGTACGTATCGGGGTGAAGCGTCCTTTTGTCGGTCGCCGATGTAAGTTCATTGATTCCTTTGCTCCCCCAGCGTCTATGCAATGTGACCAAAGGTTTTTGAACCCAGAATATGCATACAATAGTCTCTATTACAGCGAATTATTAATCATGACAAGGGGTGACGGGTGTCAGGGAAAGTTGGGCAAGTTGTACCAACATGTGCTATGGCATTGGCCCGTGTGTGACATTGGCCTTCGCTAACTTTGCTTACTGCCAGGCAGTTGTTCAGAGTATAAAGGCATATATTGGTTTCTACTCATTGCCTTGCAATTAGGCATTCTGTTGGTGCCGAAATATAAGGAGGGAATATACTTATAGAAGGTTTTATTTCAAGGAATAATATTATTAGACTGATGTTAAGAAATGAATTTTGAATAAATTTACAATTTTAATTATTACTTATAATTACGCGAATACTGCACTTTGAATAAAACTAGATTGACGGTACGGTACAATAAAGTTTTATTTTTATTTAATGTTGTTTTTTTTTAAATCCTGTGTGATTGTATGTCACCCCTTAAACAATCAAATGCATTCGAAATCGCACAATATCGGATTGCATTAGGAATCCTCTGTACATAAACTTGTTTATTTCTCCCCTAGTCGACTTTTAATACATCTACGGGAGGAGATGCGGCAATGGGATCTCTTATAGTGTTACTGAGAGAAAAACAAACAATACTTTGAAGGGACATGACGGGGATGTGTGCCCAGACAATGATATGTTCGAGTATATATATATATATATATATATATATATATATATATATATATATATATATATATATATATATATATATATTATATATATATATAATTCCCTATTTATATTTCGGCTGCGTATAAATTTTATCCCGAGTCATATTTAAATGAACTTCTTTCAAGCCAAGCGGTGTTGTCTGTAGATTAATTAATAAAATATCAAACAAGCCTTTATATTAATGTAAGTTACTATTTTTTATATTACTTTTATTTTTAAATAAAAAAGTATTGTTTGTACGTGATAGTACCAGACGTATACAAGCTGTAGCATGATAGGTCAGCTAGATTTGAGTAGGACGCTTTCGCAGTGTGTACTTGCGTAAACTTAGCTTGTGTTTTGTCGGTAAAGATAAAGAATACGGAGACTATATCATGTTTTATTATTTTGTAGCAATATCAGTAGCCTAATGGTTTGGGTATTGATATTGCTTCATGGATTATAATCCACCATTGGACTTTTGTCGTGAACCAACTCCTAGCATAAGCATTATAAGATTAATTTAGAGTGGTTAACTGGAATGTTAGTGATGTTCATTGCACTGCATTTTTTAAATATAAATATATATATATATATATTATATATATATATATATATATATATATATGTATATATATATTGGGGTTGACAATTGACTATGACATCTAGATGAATTTTCAACAAAGATTCAAGATGCACATTATTTGTCACCTATGAAGATTGATATCTCTTCATCTGTAATTGTCCGTGGTTTGTAAAAAATCTGTAGTTGATTTTTTTAAATACATATTTAAAATTATATAAAATAAACAATCTAGTCACCTCAATCTGCACCTTATCTTTATAACTTATATCTTTTATTATACCTCAGTAGCGTTCTTTTAGGCTGTGTGAAGTTGACTAAGACTTATCTCAAACTTTCCTGTTAACAAGGAAAATTTTAAATTAAAAGTGATACGTGTTTAAACATATAAACGACTTTGAAATTAATTTTTTTATAAGTGTAATGACCGTAACAATGTCATCCGCAATGTCAGATTAATTATGATATCAATTAAGTCTGACTAAAGTATGGAAATAATATAATAGAACAGGAAGACACACTTCGTAATCACAATTAAACAAATATTAGCCTTATGTGGTATATATAATATGATTGATTTTGTAATGATCTTAAATAAGCAATTAAACGGTCCGAGTGAGAGCCACTTTTAAGACCTTTGTCTCTTTCGCGTTTATCACAAATGATAACTTATAACACGTGTAACAATAACAAAATAGTTTTGTTTTAACGAATGTGCAACTAGAATCATTATTGAAATTTTGTCACCCATAACATTATAAAAAGAACACTAATATTAATATACGTACTTTTAGGTATAGCATGATCACCCCTTAGGAAAGGAACTGGTACTTTTTTTAATCTTTCGCTCGCTTCGGATAACCGAGTTTTACCGTTGTGCGTTTATTATTTCCCATCAATAGGTTAGGCGCAGTCTTGCTTTAAGTGATGTTATTATAAGAAAATTTATTATGACAAAGTAGTGTAGCTTGAACATACGAGTATATTCAATAAAATGAAACGCTACTATTAATTGTACCTATTTACTAATATTACACCCAATATTACTCAGCCGATAGGAGTCCACAAACGCCTTTGCAATATTGGCGGTGTATGAATGCAATGCGGCGACGCGGGCACGAGCCACGGAATGGTGTTTAATCGATACGGACCCTATAGCACGTGCCTAAAAGGACCCTTTAGTACATTTATTGTGGCTAACAAAAGCTTTCCATATAAAAAAATAACAGGGTGAAACCATTTCGTCGGTATCATTTTGGGTCGATATTTATTCAAATTTTTAGAAGATATTGCTTAGTGATTAGAGTAGCTGGTTTCTGGGTCCAGCGAGCCCTATCTTCACTCAACGATCGAGAAACAATATATATAAAATTATGATTGTAGGTTTAGGGGGTGCTTTAATCGAACAGAGACGTTAGCTTTGCTTTCACTGTTTTATTTTCGGGACGGTTGCCGCTGTGAGTCCGAGGGTGTTTACAACTTCACCGGGTTCAGAGGTGACCAAGCGCTTATGGCGTACAGTCGAGACCTCTATTAGTGGGCTCCCGAGAGGAAGCCACGGCTTGGACCGTTACAATGTATCGCGAGAGCGTCTCAACGGTGCCCGAGAGGGCCGAACCTCTGCTCGGTCAGTTGCTTCTGACTAAGGATTATCTAACTGGTCAGTTGCTTCTGACTAAGGATTATCTAACTGGTCAGTTGCTTCTGACTAAGGATTATCTAAGTGGTCATTTGCTTCTGGCTAAGGATTATCTAAGTGGTCAGTTGCTTCTGACTAAAGATTATCTAAAAGTGCTTGCTTTCAATCTTTTCAATCATATGGCACATCTGATTAGGGAAGTCGAGGCCAAATGAGTGATTGTGTTACTACTTAGAGTACTTCGATATGGACAACCGACGTTATTGTCGTCATCTAGTTGACCACTAGCAAACCATATAATATCAAATTTAGCTTAATTTTTATTAGTGTAGCCATACGAAATGATTTTTTTTTTTAATAATTAATCATTTTTAATATTTTTTTTTTACTTTTATTTTGTCATAGAATTAAACAAAAATTTTAGACCTTCGTAATATCGATCATCGTATAAATGATTTTTTTTTATCCTCGAATAAATTAAAATAAATACTTTGCGTAAAAAAGTAACTTGTTAGCCCCAAACTCAATTTAAAACTCCGTGCCTTGTGGCAATTATTTGTAATAAAATCCGGAACTCTTATTAGGTATTCGATAAAGGTATCAAAAATATATTTCTTTTAAATATTCCGTACGTAGTGGTAGAGCTACGCTGCAGTTTTTTTCTAGCTGTAGAATGAATGGGTCAGCTGGACCGAGGTAGGG
Organism: Teinopalpus imperialis; assembly: GCA_029286865.1. NCBI lineage: Eukaryota > Metazoa > Arthropoda > Insecta > Lepidoptera > Papilionidae > Teinopalpus > Teinopalpus imperialis. Next base: position 5,483,817 of record JAGSMU010000036.1, on the reverse strand, counting down.
CCACGCCTTCACAGAATACCAGCGTAAAAAAACAGCATTATGCTGTTGTTTCGTTTGGTGAGTGTATGGATCCGGAGACCTTACTGGTGATGGGGCATTCCATCTCAGTCCTCAAGTGTGACCGCGCATCTGCATTATGATTCCGTGGCAAGGATGAGTGTAGATGTCTTGGGCCGCAGGAATCACTAAGCATCAAGTCAACTGTGTGCTCCTTTGTTACTACAACAAATAAAAAAAAGAAAAGAAGATAGAGTATTTAGGTTAACAATTCTCTAAGGTCTTTTCTCATTCGCAGCTAGTTTCTCGGCACAGCATGAATGGGTTGACTCAAACTGGGATGGACCAACCCCTGGTGGAATAGCGTGACGCAGCGTGAGCAGAATAAAGCTCCCGTGTTTCGTACACGGGAACTTTATTCTGCTCACACTGTAATGGTGCGTGTAGGGAACCGAATACCCAGTTAATGTAAATAAGACAGACATGTCGAAACTTTGCATTATAAAGCCGATTAATTACATAATCAGAGTTTCGAACTTTCAGCAGTAAATAATTTTCCCGTCATTAAAAAAAATGATTGATTTATTTTTCAAATTTTCCTTAACGATTTTGGAATACGTTAGAGTAGGCGATTCATTAACAAAAATTGATTTCTAAATCATTAAACACTTAATAACGAACTAGCGAATACTAAACTAAGGTAACCAAAGTTTACTTTTTATTACAATTATGCCGTTTTTTTAAACTAAGTGTGACAAATAAGCACACAATTGACTTGATGGTAAGATCAGCTGAATTGTGTTACAACTGGCATAAACAGCTACATGCATATCCCGAAGACAGATTCAAAATACACATGCATATCTCCCAAGTACTCTTGTTGGCTCCCTACTGCTATTTCACGCTGTCTGCGAGGGGTTGGTCTTTTTTTTTTTTATTACTTATTACTAGCTATCGGAAGATTCTCCAGAGTGGAGAATGGATGGTGATGTCTACTGACCGTCCCAGGTTAGGTATGCGGTTCGAATCATGCCACCGAATGTTGCGTTTTATAGCCCGTTTTTAGTTCAAGAAATAGTACTTACGTATTTGAGTTAATATAATAATTATTATATATTGTATATTGTCATCATATCAATCATTATATCCATATTATTTTAATTAAACTCAACAGTTTATTTATATTCTTTAATCATGCCACCGATAGCTGCTTACGCTTTTTAGTCCGCTTCTAGTTCAAGAAATAGAACAAATAATAGTATTTCTATTAATATAACTCAAATATAGTTAATATAATAATTATTAGACAGTCCACTTTATCTTTAATTCAACTCAACAGTTTATATATATTATTTAACAATACATTTATAGCATATCTGAATATTTATTTGATTATTTTTATTATTCGGATATGTAATTATATGTTTTATTTATTATATATAAATATTATACATATTTGTTATGTATTATGTATTATCAAAAATTCTCGATTTATCTCACTTTAGGAACATACACAGATATCCGGAAAGAAATATTAATTATTTTTTTATTTCCAGATCCAGCATAAATATAGATTTCATATTTAATAAATAACTTCGTAACAGTATTTAGAGTTTTTAGTTTCCTTCTCCTATTAGTTTAATTTCGAGAGGGGAGGAATATGAGAGGCAATAAATTTCGAGCAGCCTCTCCTCGCCTCTTGTCAGTTTGACGACCGGTAACACAACCTGTTGACAGATCGTTGCTGTCAAAATATGTTATATGTCACGATAAGATATTACCGCTGTTTTTATTTTATCATTTATTACGACAAGCTTTACTTAATTGTATTTGATTTATAAAACGATCATTTTAATATATTTATTACATTATTGGAATATGGTTTTTAATCGTGCAAATAAGAAGTAAAAAGTTAAAAGTTATTTGGAATTGAAAGTGGATTTAGTATTATACGATAACAGGGGAGATTTTTCACGACCTATGAACACTACTAGTAATAGTTTTCGATGTATTCTTTAATCGTATATTATTCACAGACCAAAACGATACAATTTTTGACTCAGCAGACCGTCCAGGAAGTTTGATCCTAGTCATTTCGGTTATTAATATTTAGTGGGTTAAAGAGTTATATGCGCTAGACTTGGTCAGCGTATTGCTTACAAAATACAATATACAGTGGTGTACATAATGTAGTTATATGTAGCCTTAGTAAATTATCTTCATGGCTTTTCCCAATCGAAGTAGACACAATTTTTACAATAAAGAATAGATTACATTGTTATCGTCGTGATCGATTGCTAGGTATTTCTTTAATTTTCATAGCCCACCATTACTTACACATATACTTTCCGAGGAAACCTGTATTGAACGACTATCTCGAGGTCAACGATCACAACTTGCAAGTTCTTTTGTGGGCACCTGTATTTTTCCATTAACTTGCGAATAGCAAATATGGAGTTCATTGTATATCTACTCGGCATTAATCCATATAGGTTCATAGTAACCTCAGTTTCCGTCTTTCTCATCTTGAGTGACGTAAATTTTATTTCTTTAAAACTTTTGTAAATTGGCACTGAATATCTGTTACTCCATTCAAGGGAAATGGTTTGCTAGACCAACATCTCATTGAAAAAATGAAGTCAGTCATTTGCATCTATCTCTATTTTTTAGAACCTTCGCGTCCGCGTCTATTGGCATTTCATCTAGATCAACAAAGTTAACATACGTAAGTACTCTTAGTGAGTTCTGTACGAAATCTCACATTTATATTTTTTTCCACTTGGAACTTCACAGCAGATACCAAGTTACACTTTATGTGAGTGACACCGTTATTACTGTTATCTCTCTGTTTGGTTCTTCTGTATAATATATTCTGCCCCTTTGGACTAAGTTATATTGTCGTTTAGCTTGTCTTATACTTAAGCGTTTGTATTGGCTACCGGATGTTTTTACTATTCTTTAATCTGCTTATAAATATTACGCTTTTCTAATTTAAATTGCTCGCTACCCACACATCTCTGTCTATTTTCTATTACTAAGCACGAAGGATAAAAAAAATATTGTTATCGAATGATACTCTCAATGATAACAATAATTAAAACATATGAATAACATTTTAATAAATAAAAGGCACCACAAAAAAAAAGCAAGACTGTCTATGGTTTTTTTATTAGGCGCGGTAAAATGCAAATCTAGTATAGAATGGGGGACCTATAATGTATGAGTATAACCGAGGCTTAAAAAGGGTCCGTGCACCCTATGCAGTCTGTGAATTGGGCCATGTATTGTGTTTAATTCCGATATTGATGCTGTGAAAATCATTTTTTTTTAAATATGTGTGTTGTATTTTGTCGTATATGTATTACTTGGTAATTAAATTGAAGAATATCAATATTTATGTAAACTACATTTGATTCTTAATTACAGAACTTAATCCTGTAATTTAAATTTGCTTTTTTATTTTATATATATGCGATATATATTTTAGTTTTATAGCGATATAGATTATAAATGTAAACGAAAGAAGTCGTAAAAAATAAATTTTAAAAATAAATTATTAAAATATTTAAAACGGTTGTGCTATTTTATATATGGATTTAAATGATAAATAATTACAATCAAAACACTGTAACAAACTTTATTCAAAATGAAGATGTACTTCGTACAACATGAAATTAATATTGAAGTAACATCACCGCGCCCTTACAACTAACGTTACAATATTTAGTAGTTGCTTGCTTATTCTCGGATTTGCCGCAGGGGACCCTAAACGACCGAGCAGCGCCATCTTTCTCTGGCAATGTGAATTAACACTTCTCTGACGACGTGAACATACACAAATCAAGGTATCTGCTTCATAATATACGATATTAAAGTTATTATAGGCGTGTATAGAGATGAATACACGAGTGAATGTTGCCGTAATTAAAAAACTCAACAATTAATAATGACAAAGGACAAATAAATGTACCATGTTTATATGAATACATATTACGATGTGTTGTGTGCAGTTGATGTTTTGCATTGACAACCAGAAGATGTCGTGGAAGTTGTTTTTAATATTTTTATTATTTCCCCACAATTTATATACGCTAAAATGTAACATAGTGAATATTTGAAAGCCTTTTGCTCTAAAAAGATTTAGTGGACTGTTAATAGGTATTTTCATCTATGCCCACTTTAAAAAGACGTACTTTATAATAAATAAATATTTACCATACAAACGAGAGAAGTCAATTACGTACGTTGCAGCCGGAGGTTCGAAAAAAAACCAAAATGATTTATAAAATGTATATTAAAAAGGATGTTACAATTTAATATTACTTATAACTAACTAAACCTATTGGATCGAAGTGTGACCCGAGAATGTCGATATTGAATACCGTTGGCACAAGGCTGACGCTCCTGCGTCAGCATTAACTTGAGTCCAAGTAATGCAACGGAAATGCAGCGTCGGGGATCTTCATATGGTAGGCATATGTAATTCCTCCACCCTCAGAACGGCAACTATTTGAGCACTTTAAGAGAAAATGTTGCCGGAACCTCTTCCTGGTTCTCCACGGGTTTTACTGGTACCTGTGCTTTTTCCAAGACCTTTCTGGATTTCCATAGGAAGCCACGGGTTTTGAAAATTATAAATAATTACAATCAAAACACTGTAACAAACTTTATTCAAAATGAAGATGTACTTCGTACAACATGAAATTAATATTGAAGTAACATCACCGCGCCCTTACAACTAACGTTACAATATTTAGTAGTTGCTTGCTTATTCTCGGATTTGCCGCAGGGGACCCTAAACGACCGAGCAGCGCCATCTTTCTCTGGCAATGTGAATTAACACTTCTCTGACGACGTGAACATACACAAATCAAGGTATCTGCTTCATAATATACGATATTAAAGTTATTATAGGCGTGTATAGAGATGAATACACGAGTGAATGTTGCCGTAATTAAAAAAACTCAACAATTAATAATGACAAAGGACAAATAAATGTACCATGTTTATATGAATACATATTACGATGTGTTGTGTGCAGTTGATGTTTTGCATTGACAACCAGAAGATGTCGTGGAAGTTGTTTTTAATATTTTTATTATTTCCCCACAATTTATATACGCTAAAATGTAACATAGTGAATATTTGAAAGCCTTTTGCTCTAAAAAGATTTAGTGGACTGTTAATAGGTATTTTCATCTATGCCCACTTTAAAAAGACGTACTTTATAATAAATAAATATTTACCATACAAACGAGAGAAGTCAATTACGTACGTTGCAGCCGGAGGTTCGAAAAAAAACCAAAATGATTTATAAAATGTATATTAAAAAAGGATGTTACAATTTAATATTACTTATAACTAACTAAACCTATTGGATCGAAGTGTGACCCGAGAATGTCGATATTGAATACCGTTGGCACAAGGCTGACGCTCCTGCGTCAGCATTAACTTGAGTCCAAGTAATGCAACGGAAATGCAGCGTCGGGGATCTTCATATGGTAGGCATATGTAATTCCTCCACCCTCAGAACGGCAACTATTTGAGCACTTTAAGAGAAAATGTTGCCGGAACCTCTTCCTGGTTCTCCACGGGTTTTACTGGTACCTGTGCTTTTTCCAAGACCTTTCTGGATTTCCATAGGAAGCCACGGGTTTTGAAAATTATAATGAAGACGCCTGCAGCTGATATTATAATATAAAATGGGATCGTTGTATGATACATTGTATGAGGTACGGTTTCAAGTTCGATGGGTGCTTGCATGACCATCTTATCCTGGATATTGTGAAGATTTTCGAGGTTGATGGAACTCAGGCGAAGTTGAATGGGTTTCCTAGTTCCTTTCTTCACTTCATGGGGTATATTTGTGAGTTTGAGAGGTTGACCTTTAATTTGATCATTTTCATTGATGATGGTGAATTCTGGTGTTTTCAAGAGGCAGTTTGTTGGGATTGTTATAAGGTAACTGCCTTCTAATGTGGTGTACTCCTGTCTTCCGCAGTTCAGCTGAATTTTGGTGATGCGTGGAAAGGATAGGATATAATGCTGGTCGTCGAGCTTCTCCATTGCTTCTTTTATTAAGATGATGGTAGTGAAGTTGCAGGATTCCCTTAGGACTTGTTTGGTGATCAACTCCTGGATACAGTCAGTATGGGTCCGGATCTGATGGTTGATGCTTCTTTCACAAAGAAACCAGTTGTTGAGCTTCGACATTCTGTCTCTATGTACACGAATGCTAACTCGTTAATTGCTATGAAAGGATAGGTTGGGATAAGAGCCTGTAAGTTCTTATTAGGTACTATGGATAATTTATATAAATCGAAAGTGTCTTTTGAGATAATGGGGAATTTCAAAATGAACACTATTTGGTTCTCGGAATAGTATGAACCGGGCTTTATAATGTTGTAATATTCTCTGAGATCTAAATTTAATATTTTGTCGGTGCCATAAATTTCCTTAACTCTACTTATCATAGAAGCTAATACATCTATGTCTATCATAGAATGATGAGTGCTCGATGCACGTACAAAGATTAATAAATTTTCTATTCTAGTTAATTCTAAAGTTAAGTCCTCTACATTTTCACTAGTTATGTCTAATAATTGCGCGAATTTAGCGTATTTTATTAGACTGTAATCTTTATAAGCGTTCTTATTTAGTAATGAGACCAAAGTCTCATTTATTTTTTTCTGATTTTCTACTAATTGAATAAGTGTACTACTGTGTTGGGATATCCATTCTTTACTTATACTAAGATGTTGATTTAGCTCTGATTGAATCGTCAATTGGTTATCCTGTAACGTTTTGATTGCATTATTGTATTTTATTGCGTCTGTATAGTCTAAATTTCCTGTAACACTTTTTATAACTGAACCAAGGCTATCTACGAGACCTCTCTTTAGTCTATGGGGTTCTAGTGATTTCAACTGGGTTAGTACTTTGTTAAGTTTGTTAGACAAGTAATCTATTTGAGTTTCATATAGTAAATAGGTTTCGTTTGCAAGGAGGGTTCTGTAATTCTGTAACTGATTCTGTAAGGATTGAATACTGTCTTCGATGTCGTCGAGTCGAACATACTGTAAAAATGTATGTTGGTGAGTCATAAGTCTCATTGGTCCTAATTTGTAGGGTAGAAGTCCTGGTCCATCAGATAGGTTTTCGAGTCTTATCTCTTGTGGTCGGGTCCCTCGAAGGGTCATTATTAACAGTATCCTGTAACAAATTTACTGCCTTAGGTACACGTTTGAGTCGTGATTTCGCTATTGGTCCACGTTTTTTAGATGTATATATATGGATAGGTAAATCGGCTAAAACAGTATCTTGTGTGTATCGCGGTGCAGTTTTTTGACGGGCAGCAACCGGATTTTTAATGAAAACCTGTTGCTGCGGTGCATATTCTATCTCTGGTTCGCGGGTTTCGTTTCTGTTGTCAATAAGGGCTGTGCGATTCGCTAGTGCTGAGCTGTTAATAATGTCATATACTTTCTCCATTCGTTCCCTATGCGTCTGGATGTACTGTTGTAGTAACTGTTGAGTTATGTCTATGTCGAGACAGTCCCTAGAGTCGTAGTGTCCTGTTAACAGGTCGAATGGTCGGCACTTAGTGAAGCTATGTATTGAACTATTATACGCTATTATTGCGTAGGGCATTAGATTGACAATGTGTTCGTCTTTGTGCTGGAGTTTTAAAAGTCTTAGGTGTTCTAGGATAGTAGAGTGAAATCTTTCAATATTACCATTGTCGTTAGGTGAATGGGCTAGGATACGGTGATGGTTTATTTTATGGAGTCTAGTGAATTCTAAAATAGTTGGTTAGTAAATTCAGTTCCATTGTCCGTTATAATTGTCATGGGAAGTCCATGATGAGAGCAGTATTGTAACAGTGCCTGTAATATACTAACAGCTGTTCCATCGCGTAGATGGTAGGCTTGTCCGTATTTCGTGAACACGTCAATAAAAGTTAGATATTTTTCATTCTGTACCGTAAATAAGTCCATGTGGATGATCTCAAATGGTCTATTTGCCGGGGGAACTATCTTGAATTGGGGTTTGACTGGGCTTCGGTCGTACTTACCTTGACCGCAGACGGTGCACTCATTGATGAATTTAGTTATTTCTTCCTTCATTTTCGGCCAGAAATAACGGTGTGACAGTGCTAGATAACATTCATTAATACCTCTATGGTTCGTTTTTCCCTCGTGGTAATGCTTTACAATTTCTTGTTGTCTTAAGTACTCTTTAACATCTTCCAGCTCGGTTTTTGCTAAAACTAAGTTCATGGAAGAGCTCCTAAAGTGTTTTTGGATGATGGGTAAGATGGAATACATACCCAATTGTGGTGTAATTTTAAGTGCTGTTTTTACTTTTGGGTTAACATACTCTTTAATTGCATTAATAACGTCTTGTTCCAAAGATGAGTCTGAGATCTGGATAGAAGTTCGCGTGTGCGTCTCAAATGGTTTTATCACGGTCGTGCGTCGTTTGATGTCCCCTACAATAGTCAAACAAATTTGTCGATGGAATTTATTTAGAGGTTCGTCCGTTATAGGAATTTCGAGAATGGGATCTTCGAGACAAGTATGAGCAGTATCAGTTGACGAGCTTGTGTCTTGTCTTTGTGAGTGATGCACTACTAGCGAATCAATCTCCGACAAGAAAGATTTTATTTCTTCATTATTCAGTTCTAACCGAGACAGAGCGTCCGCATTAGTGTTAGACTTACCTTTTTTATATATTACGGTATAGTCATATTCGCTAAGCTTAAGTCTCCACCTTGTCAGACGTGCGTTTGGTTCTTTCAAATTCATAATCCATTGTAATGGCTTATGATCAGTATAGATTTTGAATTTACGTCCGAATAAATAGGGTCTAAAATATTTTGTGGCCCACACTATTGCTAGTAATTCCTTTTCGATTGTGGAATAGTTTGTTTCACTATCGTTCAAAGTCCTTGATGCGTAACAAATTGGTTTGTCAGACCCAATGGGTCCTTGGGAAAGTATGGCTCCTAAAGCAACGTTCGAAGCGTCCGTTGTCAGAATGAAGTCTTTTTCAAAGTCCGGGTATTGTAAAATTGGGTCGTTTAACAGAAGCTTTTTGCATTTTTCAAAGCAATCTATGTATTCTGAGTCGAAAGTTATTTTATTGGATTTCTTTAAGCATTTAGTCAATGGTTTCGTTATGCGAGCAAAGTCGGGGATAAATTTCCTGTAATAACCTATCAGTCCTAAAAATTGTTTTATTTCTTTGCTAGTCTTTGGTATTGGGTATTTTTGTATGGCGGTAATTTTGTCAGGATTGGGTTTTATTCCTTCACTGCTAATTATATGTCCAAGATAAGCTGTTTCCAGCTGTAAAAATTCAGATTTGTCCATCTGTATTTTAAAGTTGGATTCCCTTAGTCTATTGAATACCTTTTCTAAGTTTACCATGTGCTCTTGTAAAGACGTACTAAAAACGATAATGTCATCTAGATATACGAGGCAAATTTCATTTTGAAGACCTCGGAGCACATTGTCCATCACCCGCTGGAAGGTAGAAGGTGAGTTTTTCAATCCCATAGGCATACGAAGGAATTCGAAGTGCCCATGCTCTACATTAAAGGCTGTTTTTGAAATATCGTTGGGGTTCATTTCAACTTGATAGAATCCCGATGCCAAATCTAAAGTTGTGAAGTATTGACATCTGCCAAGTTTATCTAAAACATCAGAAATATTGGGGATAGGGTACTTATCGTCAATGGTCTTGTCATTCAATTTCCTAAAGTCTACAACTAGCCTCCATTTCTTTTTACCAGAAGCGTCGGCTTTCTTTGGGACTACCCAGATAGGGGAGCTCCATGCAGAGTCAGATGGTCGTATTATACCTTGATCCAACATTTTCGTAATTTGCTCCCTAACCTCTTGTCGATGTGCATAAGGATAGCGATAACTCTTTGTATATGTAGGTAGTTCGTCAGTCGTCCTAATACTGTGTTTAATTTTGTTGGTGAAAGTTAATGATTCTCCTTCGATGTAAAATACATCGGCATAGCGAGAGCACAAATTTTCTAGATTGGCTTTTTCTTCCATGTTTAAGTGGTTTGTCCTAAGTCTTTGTAGTACATTACTCACTCGAGTAGGGTCTTGTTGGGGGCCCGTGCCCTCGATATTGTAGACTTCTACTCGTGTAGGTTGGTTAAATGAGATGGTCGTGTCGTTGTCCGACATATTTTCTATTTCCACAATTCCCGTTTCATCAGTTACGTTAGTAATGCATTCATGAATTATACAGTTACAAATAAGCTGTTCTGGTATAAAAACATCACCGTCAGGATAATGGATAGGGATTTTAATTAACTTTGATGAATGAGCAGGTATAGTTTCTTGTTGGTTAGGTTTTCTGCACTGGTAACGGTGTAAAGGTATGCTAGCATATTCGGTTAGTAAGAAGTTATTTTTAAGATCTATATTACAATTTTCTAGTAGATCTAATCCTATAAGTCCGTCAAAATGATTGTGGAATTTATAGACGAATAGTTTTATGTTAGATTGTTCGCCGAATTCCCTAAAATGCGGTATAGTTATAGAATGATCATGCATAGTTGTTATCTGCGAGTTAGTAACTTCGAAAGGATCATAGTTCTTTGGTACATGTGAAAAAAAATTATGAACTGCTTCAGGACTTATAAATGATTGGTTCGCGCCAGTGTCTACGAGTAACTTTAGTGGTGGTTCCGATGTCTGTATGTATGGCAGTTCTTTCCTAGAATGAATATTTAATTCTATTCTGGTTCTTTGCTGGTGCGGCCCTTGGTAAAATCCTGTTCGTGTGAGGTAGTAGACGGCTGAGCTGCCTCTAAGGCATTCGAGCAATTTGGACTTTCGTCGTAATGGTAAGAGTCAGCTTGAGGGTCATAGTAATAGTTTTGGTCGGGCTGGTAGTCATAATAGTCGGCATAGTTATAGTCATACTCACAGTCAGGGTAATAGTAACTGTCATTGAAGTCATTGGTTTCATTGAAATTGACTTGTCTGGATTTGAAATAGTTGGTTGGGGGAGGATTGCCAAATCTACGCCAATCATGACCCTGTAATGTCGGTGGAAGTGTCCTACCCACGGCATGGCTAACTCCACTCATAGGCTTAGGACCTAGGTTTTGTGTAGGTGGCATTCTTGGTGGAATTCTAAATCCACTCCTTAGGGGATTATAATTAGGCGGGGGTGCTCGAAACATTTGCTGCGTACGAGTTGGTTGCATACGCTGTGGGGGTTGTGAAAATTGGAATGCTGGTCGCCAACCTTGCAGCTGCTGTGGCAACGGCCTGGGCATCTGCATAGGTATGGGTGTTTGCCACATTGGTGTGGGGTTGATTGAGTTGAAATCTTTATGTGGTGTATAATGAGGTGGTAGCTGCTTAGGTGTTTGAGAAGATGGATGTCGTCGGTCAGCAACGGATTCATTCCTCTGCTGAAGGTACATTACATTCATTTCCTCTTGGACAAATTCAATGCCTTTTCAATAGTTGGGGCCTCATGCACCGGATACGAGACCCCAGAGGTTCCTTGAGGCCTCGAACGTATGACTGCATCGTTAATTTTTTATAGAGATCGCGTTTCGCCTCTCTTGTGGTAACCACGCTATCGTGCAACGAGACATATATCATTATGGTACTAAAAAGGTTTTGGCATTTATCATAGAATTCTTGGGGGGTGTCGTTCCCTTGCGTGGCTAAAGACAGGTCATTGTAAAGAGCGGTTTCGTCTCTTTGGTCTGCGAAGTTATTTATCAAAGCGTTACGGATTCCAAGCCAGGTTTCCGGGACGCCGTTTGAGTTAATTGTTCTGGCGGCTGAACCCGTTATTTTATTCAATATCCCATTTAGTAAGCACGAGTTGTTGAAATCAGATGCGGGATCGCTTTTTAAATATATGTCTACCAGTTGGTCGCAGATTCTTATGAATCTGGTGAGCACGTTAGGTTCCCATCAAACTCTGGGACAGGGCGTAAGGCCTTGAAAATTATATCTGGGTCGCAAGCCATTTCTACTCTTAATAAATTTGACAAATTAAAATCTGATTCTAATCCTAAATTCCTATTTCTATCTAATCTACTTTGACGGGTCTGCTGCGATGCAGATTCCCGATCTCTAAGGGCTCTTGGGTGATAAATTTTGGAGCGGGATTAAAACTAGGATAAAAGGAAGCAACACGAGAGCGATTCAAGTGAACTTACATATATTTCATTTCTGGTCTTCTTCGCGAAACGAAGGTTGGTTTCTCCACCAGGCTGCAACTGCTTCGTAGATTCTGGATACTCGACGACGGGACTTGATAGCCACCCGGGCGACTCGCGAATTAGATGTAATTGATTTTAACTACCTTCGCGAACCGGCCCGCGAGTATCCTACCGACTGCGCCAATTACGTACGTTGCAGCCGGAGGTTCGAAAAAAAACCAAAATGATTTATAAAATGTATATTAAAAAGGATGTTACAATTTAATATTACTTATAACTAACTAAACCTATTGGATCGAAGTGTGACCCGAGAATGTCGATATTGAATACCGTTGGCACAAGGCTGACGCTCCTGCGTCAGCATTAACTTGAGTCCAAGTAATGCAACGGAAATGCAGCGTCGGGGATCTTCATATGGTAGGCATATGTAATTAGTCTGTGTATAATTTTACGAATACACTATCAAACTTAATTTATTTGTTACATTAATAAATAATAACAATAAAAAAATGACGACACTGTTTGCCATTACTTTATATTTGTTCTCTATCAATCATAATTTATTGAATACATCATTGGTTAGTTCTGTACCCTCACGCTGTATAATACACAACAGCTGGCAGATGCAACAAAAGATAATGCTCGGAAATGACTACGTGACTAAATTCACGTTAAGACACCAATAGGCTGTGCGGTACGAACTTGTATTACGTTTAAGATTTTACGAGATAACTTAAAAATATATCTTTATTTTTACTATTTTTATTCTGAAGATTATGAATATTATTATTTTGTATGGTGTATTTTACATAGCAATATATCATTTCAGCTATATACAAATAAATACGAACAGTGTAAATATTATTATTATTATTTAACTTTTATGTACTACTCGTATCTACTACGATAATAAAATACGTTAAGAGCATTATAGATAACATTTAACAGTGTAACCTCGATACTGTTCGTTTTTACTTAAGCATAAATGGGTCGGCTTGACCGGGGAGGACCGCGCCCTCACAGAATACCAGCGTAAATAACGCTGCTTTGTTTCGTTTGGTGTAGGGATTCGGAGACCCTTATTTCTGGCGTTGTGGCATTCGATCTCAGTTGTCAATGGTAATAACGTATCTGCATTATTCCTTATCCAGGATGAATGTCATAGGTCTCAAGAATCACTTACCATCAGGTGAACTGTGTGCTCGCTTGTCACTCTAAATACAATAAAAAAATACTGGTACGCTTCTGCTGTATTTCGACTGAAAATTGAAAAAAACCGGTAAACTTATTAAGTTCTCGAGGATGACAACACTAACAGTGGAGTAAGCATCATATTTTTCTTACTCGACTGTCTTTAGATTTCTTGGAGGCTGAATTTTTTTTTTAACATTTTTTTAGTAGATTTATTTATTTAATTATTAAAGTGTGTACGTAATGTTCAGGTTTCAAGTTCTATGAAAATAAAGAATTTTTGTTATTAATTTTATTGAGAATAAATGTGAATTTAAAATCTAGTATACTTTTTGACTTCAGCGTCAAGAGATTTCCTAGGCCCTTAACGATAGATGGGATACAGGGAATATAAGGGTAAATATTATTTTATATAAATATTTATTTTTATATTTGTATTCTAAAGAAAACCATATTTAAATCATGCAAGATTATAAACAAAGCAATACCTATCCACATATGAACCGAACTCATATAGCAACAACAATTTCTACAGGATCAATATATTTTTCTCTACCAAAACAGTGTTTTATATCATAATTCCTGCAGTAACAATCCTTTAAGATAAAAGATATAAGAGCTGTTTTATATGTTAATAACTTGTCGCAATAAGAACTACTTTTGATTAAATAGAGAAGCCATAAGAGCGATTAGTTCGCCATGTTGCCCCCATTCTACTGTCGCATAGGGTGGGCGCAGCGAAGGGGATACTCTGCCGATTTACGATTATGTTTATAAGGTGCTGTAACAAATTGTTATTAAAGATTCTCAGGTATATAATGCTGTAATAGATTTCTTTATTTGTTATATTAAAAAGAAATCCACAGCCCATGCAATCGTTTAAAAACGACTGGATTTTATTTAATATTTTGATATTTGAATATTATAACTATTTTTTATGGTTTATTTTTTATTTACATTATAGCACATACTTTTGAATTAAAATATTGTATTCTGGTATATAATCATCTTACACGTAAATGACATCTTTGTTATATTTTGATTATACATGTTTGACACAAGCTGCAGTTATAGCGAATGAGGTCGACTGGAATGGACCAAGTTTATGTAACACGGGTCATAAACAAACAGTTTCTTTGATGACAAGTGATCTTTACAGCCGATAGACATACACATCGATCGATCAAGATGCAGTTGTTACTCAACCTCGAGAGCTAAGATGGAATGTCGCTTTACTAATAAAATAATAAATAAATTTACTAATAAATTTACTTTAATTTTTCTCACTGACAGCGAAATGCTTCTTTGTGATTGGTCTGTGGACATCAAAACAAAATAGAAACATAGCAGTCAACTTAAACTTGAATTGTAGTAGAGAATCCATCACGTGAACTGTATGTACGTTTGACACTTTTACGTATTAAACTTTTTTTAATAAGATTATTTTTTATTAAGCTTATTCTTATTATGTACACTGGCTTATGTAACTGTTTAAATTATATATTTAAATAAAGAACTTTAAAAATAAAAAAAAGAGTAAGCATTAAACTCATAGAATCTATGATTAAAATTATAAATGTTGAACAATTTCAAAACTGCATAAAACGTAAACGAACGTTCAGTTTACCATCAAACAAATTGACGTGTACTTAATTCGAGACTCAAAAAGGGATTGATATTCAGTTAATTACCTGTCAAGCCGAAACTTTATTTTGTCGGTCGCCAATAGAAGTTCATTGATTCCTTTCTGCGCCCCCCCGTGTCTGTGTAACACGACCGAAACGTTTAGGACCCCAAGTTAACGAAAGCCGCCTCTATAACGTCGGGACATGAAACAAACCGGGAGATATAGAAGGTCTATGAAGTTTGGACTGTTTGCACCAACATGTGTTGGAGTATTTGCCCATATTTGTGGCAATGCCCTTCGTTAATCTTCATACAACTTTATATCTTAACTGTATGAGTATAAGGATTATAAGATAATATTCTAAAGATTCTTCAAAATATGTTTTTTTAATGCACACGCTATCATCCTGTAGAACGGATAGCTCTCAGTGACGTCACTCACCATTTTTGTAGTTAATATTTTTAGGTATTAATAAAACAACGGTTTGTTTCGTTTGCACTTTAAGAGAATAAATTTAGGCGTTTAATTTAACGAATTTTTCCACGTTACTATGACGTTCGTTAAAGGTTACTTGATATATTTAATAAGAATTTATTCAAGAAACAGTAAAGTTGTCTTAAGCTAGCTAGCTGTTTAAATACTAGCTTGTGTAAGCTTTCGTCATCCAATTATAGTTACTAACAACTGTTTCATGGTATTTCTATCATTGCTACAATAGACATGCAACCAACTTTTTATGAATTGCTTTAACTCTGTTATTAATTTATTAATTTCAATTTTAATTAATTTATTAAGGTATTAGGTAATTTTTATAATTTTCTATTCTTTCGTTGTGGAAGAGCTGCGTCTCCTGGCACAACTATTGTACTCTTAAAGGACGCTCCAATCATTAGGAATGAAATAATTGTACCTTAAAAAAGAAATAAAGATTATTATTACTAATTATTATAATTACAAATAAACATACATAAGAAAATTATATTTTTATATGTGTACATATATATATATATATATATATATATATACACATATACCATGAGAAAATATATATACACATATATCAGATGTTTTATCAGATATTCCGATTTCCTTAAAATAATTGTAGAGGTGCATGACATATGTTATTACACATTAAAGTCATAGGACCATTATGTATACATAGAGAAAGACAAAGAGAAAAAGAGGGAGGGAGAGAAGTAAGGCAGAGGCAGAGATTCAAATTAATTTTAAATAATTAAATGTAAACTATTAGTGACATATGATGCGATGACGCAATGCCAATGCCCAGTCGCGGGATATTACAGGGGCAGCCACGAATTCGAATCTGAAGTAAAGGTAAATTAATAAATGAGCAAAACGGTCAATTGTTTTGTAGAATGCGACTTGCAGTTCGATCAACAATAATCATTTGATTTTTTTAAATTATTAAAAGTACAAGACAAAGGAGAGTTATTTGCCCCCATCCACCGATGCCATTGCACTGTTCTAAGAAGGTTAGACCATTAAATATAAACCTGTTTACCTAAAAAAAAATAGCAACGTTTTCATCTGCCACTTTACGCTGCCGTGCCCTTTCGGGTTGTTTGGCTCCTTCTAATTTTGGAACATAAGCCCCGTTTAGTATCCAGTCATTCACGGTAGTCTACTTAGTATTAATGGTTACATAAAATGGATTCTATGTTGCTTCCCATTTGCGAAAGTATTTTATCATAGTCGTATCGAAACACGCAACACAAGAAAGCGATGCCTTTAAAACACGACATATTAAAGTTGTTGGATTTATTGTAATTTAGAATTGAAATTATTGCTTTAGAATAGAATTAAATAGGTCATGTATAATTGCAAGGATATGGTATTACTTGAATATAATATAACATAATATATTATAATAGCACAACATATTCAACTCTAATCAGTACGCGGATGTCAAAATATAGTTCGCTTTTAATACACAGCACACTGGCAAACTGAATTCAAAACCCGATGCCGGCTTTAATGAAATTGTTATTTCAAACTTCGGCTGATTTACCACTTGCTCGGTGGAACAATAAATATTTTTTCAAAGGAAGGAGAAGAAGAAAAAGGAGAATTATAACTACAACTACCATACTATTTTTAAGGCCAGGGTGATATACCAGCACAAAGTTGATTTGCAATGAACGATCTAGCAATCGTTGCAGGCCCTATATCCTCGATAAAATCAAAACGTAGATGCGTTGTGTTTTCTAATCAGTTAGGAAGAAAATATGATGTTTTGTTACTAGTAATTTGGTTCCCAGTTTCTTTTTCGCCACACGAAATACATTTTTATACATACGCTGCACGATATTCATATAATTCTTAAGAGAAAGAAACGTTCCCGAGTGGCTACATTAAGCCACCTAAACACGTTTGTAGGTAGTCGATAGGTGCAGGCTAAGAATCTGTGGCCAAAACAGAGCCTGATCATTTGATCAACCGAGCTGCAGATTAAAGAAAAATAAGATCCGAATGGACGTTGATTTCAATTAGTTCAAATGTGATTGCACAGATGCAGGTAATTAGAGGCCACGGCGGAAGTTTAACTTGGTGTAACACTCAACAAACAATCGACGGTAAAGTCCATCGGTGGGGTGAGCGCCCCACGTATAAATGTATTATTTTAAAAAGCTACGAATACGTCCCCGTTTGACTTTGTACTTATTTATAAATAGTACAAAGATTGGTTAAGAAAATATTTGTCCATGCCTGCATTACAAAAAAATTAAATAAAGAAATAGTACATAAATAATTAAGTAAATAAAAAATATATAAATTAAAGATAATATTAGTAAGAAATAATATTGCTTCTTTCATTTTTTTGAAAGGATTAATCTGTTCTATAAAAATGTATCTTTTATATTAAAAAAAATAATAAAAATATATAAATATGTTCTATAAATATAAAAATCTTGTGTAAAAGAAAAAAGAGATTTGTCTTGCACTCTCCAATTTGTCTCCATATGTGAGATTAGAGATTAAAAATAAATCCGGACTCTTTCCTCTAGTGTAACAGACCACATACTTTCATGCAATGCTTTTAAAGGAATCAAAATCATAAAATAGTTTTATTTTACCGAACACGAGAAAATTTTAGTTAGGGAGTTATAAAAGGTCTCTCTGATTTTAACTAATCATTTTTATATATTTTTCAATTCAAAAAAGCGGAACAGTACATTATATAATTTATCTTATTAATGTAGTATTCAAGAGGGCTTGTATGTGCTTATGTGTATACCAATGCCAGATGTATGCAATATTTACAGTATTTGATAACAATATATTTAATTATAGGACCAAAAATATATAACCACCTGGACTATACATAGGTATGTCCCACTGCTACGCGTACTCCTCTCTATGGAGGATATTATGTCATAGTCCGTTACACGCCACCAAACGGATCGGCCTTAGGTTAGTTGCATTACTTAAAATAAGAAGCACACTAAACTTAAATTTAAAAGTTTTCGCACAGATCTTAATCGACCAGACTGGCATTGTCATTTAAATAATCATTTACTGTATTTGCAAGCATTTTACCATGGATTTTTTTTTGACAATATAAACTTTTACGCAATAGACACGTCTTTGTAGGCATAAAATACCTCCTTATTATGTTTCGTGTGAGGTAAGAAAACCGAAAACGAAATAATTCATCTTAATATTTGATTGCGAAAATGCATTACATTGATTTATTTTCGATATCAGATGTGGTTGGTTGACCTATCAGAGTTTTATTTTAATAAAAATATACTAGCTTTTTAAAGACAGAAAATAATTAACCATTAATTATTTATTTTATATTATCTATAAAGGGATAAGGACTTCTCTACCAATTTAACGTTTTTTTGTTCAACATTATATCGTGTATGTTTGTTATAAAGCAGGTGTGCCTCGACGATACAGTAATATAATGAATACAGAACTCGTAAAACAGATGCAGTTGGAACTTGTAAAAAATATATATTAGCATTTTAGATATATGTACGTCTTTGTTTTAATCTTTGTAATTTTCGATTAATGGTGTGCAGGATTTTTTTGCTGTTATTAGTACTTAGTCTAGCATTTTATACAAGTTTCAGATTGATCTATAAATAAGGTTTGTTTATTTGTACTTAAATAATTATGACGAAAAATAGAATTTCGTCAACCGTTTGAAGGTAAAAAAGACGACTCTATTTTTAGATTATTTACCGTTATTAGTGTCCGTTACTTAATATTTACGGGATGCTCTTTTCTAGAAATACATTATAAATATAAAAAAGTTAAAATGTTAATGTTATGTTTTATATATTTTGCACTCTTTGCATCACTAGGGGCGGATAAATACACGAAAAATCTAATCCACGAAAGGATTGCAAAGTGGCACTTACAGTTAATTTTCGTAAACCTCGTCGACCACAATTTTCTGAACTGCAAGAGTTCAATTTACTTCGTCATTTACGTTTCTCGTTCTAAAACTGGTTAGAATGGCGGGGGTTCATTTTAAGTTGGTGTACAATGGGTGATTCATCTAGAAACATCTCGAGCAATTGGTCCGTAAACTAATTGTAATTTTCTCGATGAGTACATATTAATATATTTTGCTGGAAAGAAAATATGTTACCAATATCTTTGTAACACTAGAGTATTGAAAGCTTATAAAAAAATACTATCTTTTAACTCCTCGGGTAGACATGAGCAGTATATATGAGACCCAAATATGCAGCAACTGTCATGGCAGAAATTAACCCATCGAAGGTGTCAAAAGACAGTAAATAAAATCGAAATAATATTTGCTTCGTGTAATGCTTGATTAATTTTTTTGCTTTGACCTGACAAGGAAAAGTTGTACGCTCTGTTTTGTCAATCTTCAAATAATACTTATAGTTACTAACTTAAGCTCTGTCGCTTTGAGTCTGTTTGGAAGATTGAAAGCGTTAGGGTAATGACAGCTATCGTAATTATTGTTATGAGGATCGTGTATTATTATTATTATTATTATTATTAGTATTATGCGATCGGATCATTCGTTCGCTCTCGATTTGTTCTGTGTCAAAATAGATACACATTGGTGATTGTAGCTGTGTGTAAGTGTTACTGTGACGAGCTTATAAGACGTTTTATGTCGTAGCAAAAAATGGTATGCGACGCGAGGAGCATGCTCACCGACTATTCTAGACAAATGCCCCGGAGCGACCACTACTTGGCCTCTGTAATTCTTAATCATAAATAACAACATTTTGAAAAGAAGAATGTTATGCTCTAGTTATCCTCATCTGTTTCGAGATTAGTGACGATAACTGTGACAGAATTTTAGATAATATACGAGTAATTCAGGATAATACGTTCTAATACTATCCCTTACTTTTTTTTTTATAGATATTTATTTATTAATTTAAACTTTATTGATCACACCTTACAAAAAGGGATACAAAGGGCGGACTTAATGCCTTAAGGCATTCTCTACCAGTCAAACCGTGGTGTGGATAGATAGACATTATAATAGATGTAGTGCATACATAGATATGTTAGAGAAGCAAAAGATCGCGCTAAATGGCTGCTTAGAAAGCTTGTTAGGCAAACTACTGCTATGCTATATATGTCGATTATGATAACAAAAGATTTTTATATTATTGCATTGAGAGTAACAAACGCAGTTCACGTGGTGGCTCACGACTCACGACATCTACATTCATCCTTGACAAGGAGTCATAATACGGATGCGTTGTCACTCTTGAGCACTGAGATGGAATTCCTCGTCACCAGTACTAAAGTTCTCCGGATGCCTAACCCCTCCCCAGATGAAAGGTCTTGCTGACCCATTCATTTTTCGGCTCTCTTTTTGTCCCCAATTCGACTCTTGTGATGTGAGAGCTCCATGCCAGATGTCCGATTTCTTCTACTCTTTTAGCGTCCTCCTGAACTGCTGTAAGATAGTTGTGGTACACCCGATTCCTAAGAAATGTGATCGACATTATCCCCTTGTTCTTAAAAGTAATGGAATCCATTGTAAACTGCCAAATCTTAAGGTACCTAGAGGAACATGGTCTCATGTGACCGCCAGTACGGCTACCGTCGTCATCACTCAGCTGGTGACCTCTTAGTGTACATGACTCATCGATGGGCGATTAGTCTTGACGTTGCGAAGGCCTTCAATCGGGTTTGGCACAAAGTGCTTATTTCTAGCTTCATTCCTACGGGCTTTCCCGCAAATTATGCAAGTGGGTTACCAGTTTTTTTACGAAACGTAGCATCAAACGTAGACAGTGAATGCTCCGACTCCAAATCAGTGAATGCTGGTGTTCTCCAAGGATGCGTGCTATCTCCTACCTTGTTTCTTCTGCATATCAATGACATGTTGCAAATTAACATTTATTGCTATGCGGACGACAGCACAGGGGATGCTAATTGCACTGGCCAAGCAAATATTTCTCTGGAAAACGATGAGTGTCGGAATAAACTTGTGTCTGAACTCGAGATTTTGTCAAACAAAGTCTCAAACTGGGTCTGACAAAATCTAGTCCAATTTAACCCTACAAACACACGTTTGCGCGTTTACCGCTAAAAAGAATCCCTTTGTCGCATCTCCTAATTTTGAAAACGCACCCTTGCTTGCTACTTCAGCTACAGTATCGGAATCTTTGGCGTTGATATATGAAGCGACGTTCAGTGCGGTCACTTGGAGGATAAGGCCAAATTGGCGTTTAAAAAACCGGGCGTGCCTAATAGAGCAACACAGTATTTTATGCGGTCCACTGTGTGCAACTTTACCAAGCGCAAATTCGATTTCACATGGGCTTCACTGTTCTCATCTCTGGGCCGGGGTACACCAGTACCAGTTCCTTCCATTTGAATGAATTTAACAAAGACCAGCTCGAATCATTGATGACTAGGGGCTTTCCAATTGATTAATTGGCATTGCAAAGAGATATTACATCTCTATGCATTTCTTATCGAATTTACCATCGGGAGTGTTCTGTGGAGTTTATCAGATCCATTCCAGCCGCTGTGTTTAAAAATCGTACATCACGACTGAATTCAAAATATCATCCTCTTCATCTCGATGGTTGGAATTTTTCTGAGACACACAATTAATACCGATACGACTTAGGGTCCTTCAAGAAAAAAGCCTACACCTTTATTGAAGGTCGGCAGCACATCTGCTACTCTTCTAGTGGTTAGTATTGTGGATGGCCGCAATAATCACTTACCGACCGGTGAGCTGCTTGATCATTGGCCACTATTATCTAAATAATATTGCTATAGACCTCCATGAAGTTAGTATTTATAGTAATCTAATGAAGTATATAATAAGAAATCAAATTGAAGTCAGTGTGTTAGATAGTCCATTTTTCTACATGATGGACCTTGATATCGCTTTTGGGAAAAAATTTACATTGCATGTAGAAACTTTGCCCAAACTTCGAAATATCAGCAATATCATTGCAGTCCGATGGCGTTAATAACGATAGCGTGGATTTCGATGCACACAGCTTTATGATATATTTAAGTGCCATAAGCTTTCGCGCAAATACAGTGGAAATAATCGTCCGCTTTCCTATTCCGATGTAATGCACGTTCAATAAGATTGGGGAACATTCAGTATTTATAACACGGAAGGGGTATATGTATCCCGAACTGAAATCCAGCAATTTATTAGGTACAGTAGCAGGTTTAGGTCTACGAACAGTGAGGGGGCATTCCATCCTTAGTCCTGTGACAACACATCTGTATAATGTTTTCTTATCGAGAATGAATGTGGGTTTCATAGACCGCAAGAATCACCACATGCCATCGCCATGGTCAAAGTCGATCAGAGGGACATCGTCGTCATATGAGCTTAAAAATATTTATTAGACGTATGAAGTCTTCACAAGTTTTTTCACTTTAAATCCGCGGGCGTCTGAACATACTCTTAGACGAGATCCGCGCTGAGAGTGTATGCATTGCGGCGGCGCGGGGGGTAGTGTTGGGCGGAGCACAATCGATACACCATGGTACGCGTGAGGAAGAGCGTACGGATGAATTATGGCTATTTAGTTGGCAAACACCACTCAAGTCTTTTGAAAAAATAATGTAGATTGAGTTTCAATGAGTTTATGATTTTGTGTAATGTTATTTTAAACGAGATATTCTTTTTAAAAAGATATAACGCAAATCGTCTACAATACTCTTAACGTTAATAAAAATATTTAAGTGTAATTCTTATATTCTTTTTGAAAGGGCATTTAGCATGTTTTTTGTGTATTGATTATGATCAGAATTTTTAATTTAATATATTAGTATATTTATTTTTACAAATTATTAGTAGTATATAGTACATTGTCAGTGTAACAGAAAACAGTTGACAGAAGTTTTTTATTACTTATATGCCGACAAACCACTCCAACTAAATATTTTACTTATTTGTGCTGATAGCTGTGAAGATAGTTCGCGACAATCGGCGAACGGCGAATTCGAATCTACGACCTAAAGTTTTGTAGCCCTGTACTAAGTCATTACGCTATTGACGCCTCATTCGAAATAGACAATATACATTTGGCGAAAAAGATAAACGTTTTTGGCTAGGTACTTTTAAGGTGCACTAAAATATCAAGGTAAGTTAACAAAGTTTTTTTCATTGCCATTGAAGTAAAATGATGAATTCATGTATTCATGAAATATGAAAGTTTCAAATTGAATGGAAGTAAAATAGTATTGAAATGAATGAATTAGTGATAGAATAATGAATGTAGGTAACCTCTAAGTAAAAGACCTGACTTATTTATACTACTTTAAAAAAATATTTCTAAAAGCTAATGGTAAGCTTGGAAGGGAATAGAAACTTGAGTTGTCTAGTTATCGTGACCACA
Source organism: Teinopalpus imperialis (assembly GCA_029286865.1). Classification (NCBI taxonomy): domain Eukaryota; kingdom Metazoa; phylum Arthropoda; class Insecta; order Lepidoptera; family Papilionidae; genus Teinopalpus; species Teinopalpus imperialis. The sequence goes on along the minus strand of JAGSMU010000036.1, from coordinate 5,459,933 downwards.
AGGCAGCGAGGAATTCAAGGAAAAATCAAATATGAAATAAATAGGTAGAACTTTAGACTTTTTTTAATAATATACACTTAATTAAAATATTAATTGAGAAATTTTCTACTAGATGGCGCTGCAATAAGTGAAGTAAAACACGGTATGGATTCGTTAACGTAGAATGCTTGAAGTTATATGAGTCCTTTATATATTATATTTTGTTTTTGTAAATTATCAATTTTTGAAACGTTCCATACTAGTGGAGTATATTAGGCCAAATGAACAAAGTTCCATGACTCCGGCGTATTGAGTTCTACTTCGAGGGCATAATTTATACAAGACAAAAAGTTTCTGGTTTTCGGGTCGCGGTGTGTTATATAAATATTCAGTATCCCTGACACTACATTCGAACCCTCCTACGATTTATTGCGTTTTTTATATCATCGTCATACAGTACCCGTGCCAATGAAATTGTTACTCGCAATTGCAATTTTGAGTGCTGATATCAATTGCGGTAAAGGAAAATCTCTTACAGTAACCTCCGGTTTTAGTTGCTACACCACTTTTATGTTCACCAACAAATTTATTCACAGCGAATCTTATTCGTTAGAGTAACTTCAAGGTTATATTGTGCTTTAAGTAACTGAGCTTTTGTAGTATGTAGGTACATATCTAAATTACAGTACCATAACTGATGATAGGTGGTAGAGCTACGCCGCAGTTTGTTTCTAGCTGAGGAATGGATAGGACAGTTCGCACCGGGGAAGGACCACACCCTCACAGAATACCAGCGCAAAATAATGCTGCTGTGTTTCATCTGGTGAGTGTAGGCATCCAGAGACCTTTGACTACTGGTGTTGGGGCATTCCATTTCAGTTCTCAAGGGTGACAGCGCATCTGCATTATGATTCGTTGTCAAGGATGAATGTAGATGTCATGGGTCGCAAGAATCACTTATGAACAGGTGAACTGTGTGCTCGTTTGTTACTCTCAATGTAATAATATATAAAATGGAGAAATTTTATCGTCGATGAGGAATCCTGACGTTGCTTCACCAAATGCATATGAAACCTCATATTAACCTTCTTCTCGATGTTGTTTTGCCCGATTACAATAATAAAAGAATCCGTCGGAGAATTATTCACTGACTTATCCATCATAACAAACTTATTACTACTTAGTAATAACTTTTATATGACGTAAATAGGTCTTTACCTATGAAATTGCCGTTTAGTATGAAATAAGTTAGTGTTTTTTTTTAAACTTTTATTTCTGTTATTAGTAATAAATAGTAGAAATCACCCATGTAATCGACGCATCTTTGCCAACGCAGTGCTAGTTTATTGATGCCCTTGTAAAAATTAGCTGGACGGGCGGCAACAAACTCTTCAAAGGCATTTTGTACTGTCTCTCGGAAATTGAATTTTTTTCGCACTAAAAAGTTGTCCAAATTTTGGAAAAAGTAAAAAAAAGTAAAATAGTCGGTGGGTGCAAGGTCTAGTGAGTACGGTGGATGAGGGAGAGCTTCCAATCCCAACTCTTGCAGCTTGGAGACTGTCTGCTGTGCAGTATGGGGTCGCGCGTTGTCGTGTAGCAGCAGCGGGGACGACCGATTGACCAAAGCTGGTTGCAGATGTGCGAGCTTCTCCATCACTGTCTTCAGTTCTTCACAATACACATCTGCAGTAATGCCGTTTGGTAAAAAACGGTGATCAATCACACCGGCACTAGACCACCAAACAATCAAGCTTTTTTACCTTGCCAATTTGTCGCAAATGGACCAATATTGTTTTGCTGTTAACATCAAAAGCTGCTGCTAGCTCGGCTGTAGATTGAGTATCATCAGCTTCCTCAATCGACATTAATTCATCATTGATGACCAAAGTGTCCGGACGACCACGAGGTTCATTTTTCAAATCAAAATTTCCAGAACGGAACCGGGCAAACCAATAACGGGATGTGCGTTCGTTTGTAAAGTTCTCTCCGTAAACGTCGTTGATGTTACGTGCCATTTGTGCCGCGTTCATCATCACGCCACGACGGAACTCATATTCCATAATTACACGAATTTTTAAAGTATCCATTATGACGAAAAATGTTAAAACGTAATGAAAATACAAAGCTAATCAATAAACAAAAGACTGACTTTGTAAAAGAATGTCATGTTATTGAAACAAAATTAATTTGAATTTAGAATTCACAGCAAAACTTTTATATGGTTTGAAATGGACAATACTGAAGAAAGGCAATTCATAGGTAAAGATCCAATAATTATTTTGCGAAATTTTGTAGTTTAAAGTTAGCCTTTGTAACAAAACGTTTAAACTGTAAGACTTATGTTGCGCAGCGTAGCGTTGTGGCTAGAATGACTGGCTGCTGAGTCGCGGGTCTTGTGTTAGAATCCCAACCGAGGCACAATATTTTATTTCAATATATTATTTTAATTAGTTAGCGATCTTTAAAAACAGAGTTATAGCCACGATGTAGCTAGTTTCTATAGGCCATGTTTTTTAACATCAACATCTACCTACAATATGCAAGTAGCAGCATGATGGTGCTGGGTTTCATATTCAGAGTCAAGAGATCCGGAGACCCAATTCCGCATGTAAGTCGTTAGCGGTGATAACGTGCTTATAAATATAATATAGTATAATAATGATAATCCTTATTAGTAACAAGACATTAGTACAAGTTTGTAGTAACTTTTATTTGATTGAGGTGATAACAAGTGTACATCTTGGTGATGATGATGATGATATTAATTTATCCCTAATGGGAAAGGCAAAGGACTTTAGTCCATACAGCCAGGTCTTGTTCGTATGATGGTTGGTCTGAAACTCGTGTACATCTTGGATCTGAGCATCGATATAGATGTTGTTCTTTGTCACCACCAAATTTAAAAAACGAATCAATCCAAGAAACGTAACATAACGTAAGGCTAATCCTTACAAGTCACCTGACAGTGGAATACACAATTGATAGTTTGAAAAACTGACGTCATATCCAAGTCTTATCGTTTAGGCAACGGCTTGTGAAACTTAACACCCTACGTTCTAAACAACCATTCGACTATAATTGTCGCGGACTACTGGAATTAGTAATGCTCTTACAAACGATAGAATTCTTTAAAGAAATACAAAAAAAAATATTTACTTAACTTCGAAACTGCTATTTGTGTACCTATAACTGATATAGATGAGAGTAATAAACGTAGAGCATTCATTACTAACAAAATATTGAAGCCAACAAACTATGTAGGTAGATAGTAGGCACATACACGAAATATATTGCAAACACACGGTCATAACTGCCGGCGCGTATTCATTGCGAGGCAAATACGTCGGACCGGATAGTTTTTAGTTTAGGGTTTGGTTTAAATATTTTCTTTGCGATGCTTTCTTTGTCTTTGCCGATTGGCCAGTTTTATTTTTGTAGGGAAAGATTTCGAATGAATTTCACAATAATTTCATTGACTTTGGTAAAGTAGTTTTTTTTACACTTTAATAGATTCTAATAATTATAAATACGTGTCTAATTACCATGATGTATACATAGTAAAACTTTGGAAATCTACACCTCGATTTGTGTGTATAAAAGGGGTAAGCATATTAAAAAACGGTAGAGAGAGACAGAGAAAGAGGAAAGAGGAGAGCAAATTTCTCACTGGCCAGGTACCTATTTTCCGTCCTTCTTGCGTTAGTAATTTTAGGTTAAGCGTAACATATAAAAAAGTTTTATTTAAATTTAACCCTATAATTTTATTCTGATAGTGCCCAAAAACGTTTTACTTCAAAAATAATATTAAAAAACCTTCATTTAAGCCTAACCTAACTAACGTTTATCAATTATAAACTTCATGCGTCAACTTGATTAAGACGTTTTTTTTATTTTAGCCAAAAATCTTAGCTAAAAGTTATTTGAAAGAACCACTTGGATAAGTACCAGTTCACTATCAAACAAATTGAAGTTTACTCAATTCCAGTCTCAAAAAGAGATTGATATTAAATTAATTACCTGTCAGGTCGAATTGTCCTTTTGTCGGTCAAATGAGAGTTCATTGAATCCTTTCTGCGCCTCCAGCCTCGCCCGTGCACCGACACAAAACCATTTGACCCTTCGCTAAACAAAATTCACCCTTATGTACACAGCGTCATGGAATAAAATGGAGGAGTAGACAGGTCAGGATAGTGTAGACAATTTTGGCAACATGTGCGTTGCGGCATTGGCCTGTGTTTGTTTCAATGGCCTTAGAACATTGCCAGACAAATTTGTATTTAAATTTTATGAGGTAAAGGTTTAATTTATCCTAAATGAATTTTCGATTTTTTATAGTAATGCATACGTTACTCATACGTTACGGAGTACTCGGTAATGATGTGTTTTTATTTAAATGTCTGGTTGTATATTGTACGGTCAATTATATCTGAGCCTAATAAAATTTCTCATAATAAAGTGGTTCATGATAAAAATATATAGAGGGAGATATATAAAGGTAAAATAACATTTACTTCCCACAACTGGGCATGGGACTCCTGTCTATAATATATAGCGATAATTATAGCGTGTACTACGCTATAACGGCTTCACTGACTTGAAGTATTTTTTTAAAGAGATAAGATAAGATATGGCGTACATATAATGACATGAACAAAAAAAACAATATTGATATTTTTAATGAAGTAGAGAGAAAGTTAAAGAAAAAAACTATAGCACTGTGTAATGTCTAGTTTAAGTTTTTATTATTCACTTTTTGTAACTTTAATCTTTCGTTTACAATTTTAATTAAAACATTAATTTGATGTATAGAATGTTGCATCGATACGTAGATTTTAAGATACTATTTTTGTAAAGGAAAATCATTAAGATTTAGTAAACATAAACTATAAGTTAGAAGTGTAAAATTATGTTTTTGATAGTGAATGTTTCTCAATAAATAAAATAAAAAGAGGCGTCAATAGCCTGATAGTGCGTTCTGCGTAACTTAACAGTTGCTTTGTTTCGTACCACAAGCATTTGGTAATGGTAAAAGAGTATAATTTATAAAATTAATTAGCATATACGTGATTCCTATAGCCTATAACAACTATATTCATACCCGATAAGGAACCTAAATCCTAAATTTAATTTTCCTTAATAATATTATGGGTGTCAAGCGAGCACACAGTTCACTTGATGGTTAGTGATGTCCTACATTCACCTTTAGCAAAGATTCAAGATTTGCAGTAGTCACCCCTGAGGACTGAAATAAAATTCCTCCCGCGCTCCTACGTCATACGAAACACACCCGCGTTATTTTGTGACGGTATGGTCCTTCTCCATGTCTTCATGCAACTAGAAACATGAAGCTTGAATAGCGGAATGGTCTAGGGTACCTGCGAAACTTAAGGTCGATAATATATGAAGTGTTACTGAACATAGGTCTATGTGAAATTGGAATTGAGTGCCATGGTGTTATATATGAGTTAAAAAAAGAATGTGTATAAACGTCGTTGTATGCGGTATAATTTACAACGGGTATATTAAGGGAGTATTTCAAAATTCTTTTACGACTCCCGGGGGGGAAATATAAATGTCGGAACAGCGGGAGCTAAACTGAGTTTTTAAAAGCATAAACAGGGAACGTTCAGCTTTGTATTATTTATTATTAGTTTATTTGATGCGATATGTGTTACTAAGTCACGAATCCAGGCTTTTATTCATACTGTTATGTTTTTTGATAAATTGTACTATGGGTTGGATGAGATATTCTCGTTATTGTAGAGTTTTATGGTATACGTTAATTCTGTCTTAGAGTGCAGGAATGGCAACGAATATGATATCACATATAATCTGGTGAACAGTATAAACATTTCACACAACCTTATTTGAAATATATAGGGGAAAGCTGTTACAAAACCTTACATCCCTTTGCTAATGTCCTATTGTATCGTGGTGGAAAAACAGAGTAGAAAATTCTGACAAGTGGTATGGGGTGAGTAATGTCACTTGTCAGTAATTACTCTCGCGCATAAATATTTAATTTTATATCATCAAAGACTTTCTGTTCACTTATCTTGAACACAAAAAACTAAATGCCTACCATAGTTAGTTCAAATTAACTATACCATTCAATCAATATATTCATTCAATTAGAATACAATGATCCTTATCCAAGTGTTATTTTTTTTTATATAATGTACAGGGTGATGAAAACGAGCTCTCACTTCATCCGATACTAAGTGATAAGAGGAAGGTTAGGATGCAGTAACAGGGATACAGTACATACAAAGCTGGCTTATATATATATATATATATATATATATATATATATATCAAACTAACAAATTCTTTTAAAAATATTATTCTTAATTATTTCTTTTACATTAAACAGTAAAATATAAATTAAACAACCGAAGCATATAAGTAAATAATAATCTGCATTTACTAATGCAAAACCTGCAATTTAAAGGACTGCCAGGACGTCAACTATAATTTATATATAGCAGTCTAAGAGTTGTATCTAAATCCATATTTTTATCTTTATCATATAACCTTTTAAATGGTGATGAGGCATTACACCTACTAAGGTGACCTATATCTGAGGTGACTGCCCCGAGAGAGGCAGCGCATTTTTTATTTACCGCCTGATGGTTCCATCACTCGCGTGTTGCCTCCCAGCCAAACAAATTTTTTGGGTCAATTTAAAAACTTAATGCTGTAAAATATCTTCAACAGAGAGCTCATCCCATAATCCCAGTAGAAGCAAAATAAAACATCTTTGAAATCATACTGCACGTAACTTAACTTTCTGCCTACGGCGAATGACGAAAGGCAATATAATTCCTTGAGAAAAAACAGTTTCACATGGATAATAGTTAAAGGTTTACTTATATTGTCATAGTTATTGTATTTGTTCATTATTAGCCTATTGGCTGTTTTTAATCTACTCATACGATATTAATTCTATTTAATCAATATCTTTTTATTTCATACGGGTCGTTTGATAGTTTTTCATCAGACGGGTCGTTGTTTATCTTCCCAAAATTTATTGGCATCTCATTGTTATTCCACTGGTAAACGTAGAACTTTGCTATAGATTGAATAGAATCTAGTGCTTTTTTTTTAAGAAACGAACTATGCACACCACAGTAACTGCTAGTAATGGTTATTAAGTAAGAGTCATCCTATCTTAATCCTCTGGTGAGGATCATCTCTATCCCAATTCATGGATAGTAATTAGATTTAGAATTCTATGTGGCCGTTTTTTTATATATATTTTCTTAATAATGTTAGAGGTGCCAAACTATCACATAATTTCTCTTGTGGTAAATAAAAGACTGCGGCCTACGACACCCAAATTCATTCTCGATAGGGAATCATAATGCAAATGTGATATCACAGCGCCGAGGAATAAGATGAAATACCTCGTCAGTAGTCATAAGGGTCTCCGCATCCCTTCACTCATCAGACGAAACGCAGCCGCAACTTTACATTGTTATTCTGTGAGAGCGAGGTCCTTTCCCGTTCAAGCTGCGCCTAGAGTCTAGTTTCACCATTGCTAAACTTTAACCAGCATCTCGTTAACTTTATGCTCGTTTACTTGCATAAGGAAGACAAGTTGGTAAATATAGCATATTTCCATGTGCTATTAAAGTGAAAGTTATAGACTGTAAATTGTAATAAATGTTGGACACGTCAATGTAAGTATATTTAGCGGCTGATGGGTGCTGTTTAATATCGGCGAACGGCTCGCTTTCTTGGATTGCATGTTATCATACAACATAACTACGAACAGACTAAACATTCATTGAGTTAATATACATATGTTTGTCGATAATGGTGGTCCGTTTTGGTGGAATTCTAACACAGTCATATTTTTTAGTTATTAACAAAAGACATTGGGCTGGTAGATAATGCCTTTTGGCATCAATTCCGGTTTGCCAAACGTCAATAGGCGGCGATAAATAAAAAAATACGGTATTGATTCTAATTAATCTATAATCAAATATCTTTTTATTTCAAATGCACTCAGACAGCTCGTTTTATATCTTCCCAAAATTTATTGTCATATCATTATTATTCCAATGGTAAACCTAGAACTCTCCTATAGATTAAATAGAATCTAGTGTTTTTATTTTAAGAAACGAAGTATGAATACCATTTATATAGCTGCTTCTTATGGTTATTATGTAAGAACCATCCTACCCTAATCCTCTGGCGGGGATCAGCTCTATCCCAATTCATGGTCGGATAGTAATTAGATTTATAATTCTATGAGACCGTTTTTTATATCATTTTTTTATAATGTTGAGAGTACCATAAGATCTCACAATTCTTCCTGATGGTAATTAAAGGACTACGGCCTACATCCATGAATTTCAATACATTTCTTATTAGACTGCTATATTTAAATGGTTGTTGACGTCCTGGAAGTTTTCAAATTGCTGGTTTTGCGTTAGCAAACACACATTATTATTTTCTTATAATGTTTCTCCTGTTTTATTTATATTTTCCTGTTTATTGTAAAACATATAATTTTGAACAATATTTTTAAAACAATTTGGGCCCGGTTGTGTTAGGGATACATACAAATGTATCCCTTACACAGCATCTGAATCTTCCTCTTATTTCTTAATCTTTATCTTATTAACATTGACTACATCAGACTATAGTAGACGATGATGAAGTAGTGTCTCTGTCTGTCATCCTATATGCTACGCAGTTGACGTCATCTGGTAACAATAAAAATATATTGCAGTAATCTGATCGAAAAGATGTCGATTCGAATTTACGATCTCGATTTTAATTATGTGAAAGTCTAAATTATATAACCCATTTGCAAAACTCTTTCATCCACAATTAGTATAAAAAAATAACCAAAACGTTGGCATTTAAATATTTAATTAGTCAACTAATTTAGGAGTTGGGAACGTTTCTCCTTCCAAAAAGGACAAAAAGGCGAGGATTCTTTCTACCTCGGTTACTGCAAAAGTCGATTGTATTTAAATCTGTCGAGCGACGCGTCGCAAGTTTCGTGGTGGCTACAATAGTAATCCGGTGGTTCGGAGGAAATAGATAAATAAATTAACTTGCCATCTTTAGTAGTATAATTTTACTAGAAAAAGTATTTAACGCTAACGGGTGGCATTGAATACAACTTAATTTGTTTTTCCATCGATAATATTAATAGTTTACCCGTCCATTACGATATTACATAACGGTTTATTCCAAATTAGTTATGGTTAAATTGGTAAGAATAGTACACAAAATGTACACAACTGAAGAATTATGTCTGACAACATATAATAAAATAAAAAAATATATAAATTTTTACAGCATATATCGCATACATCGCTGTGTACACACACAAGAAGAAACTTGAAACTTCTACAGGTTATACACAATTTTCAGTGTATTGTAATCGATGATAAAAATCAATAGGGAATGATGAGAGAGAGACGCCAGGGATAAATCATATTGGCGATACCGGCGATTTATGTTATCCTATGAAATAAATGGTATATTATTGATTAATATATGATTTTTTTATCGCTAATTATTGTGTGTATACTAATACTACGACTATATAATAATAATACTAATATATTAATGTATTATATCTTTTTATACATATGAACCTCAACGCATAACGCGCGTAACGCTTAACCACCGTAACCTGTGTTTTCCCTATCACACCAATAATATATTACTTCAAAAACTGTATATATAATGAAAAAGTACTGTTAAAATTTTATATTAATCCAACTACAAATGTTGTACAAATGCGAACCATACTAATCAATCAAGAAGAAAGCTCGACTATATTGTAAATCTTTCAACTCTTTATTTGGAAAGGCATCTGGCACACAGATTTGTGTTATTGTAAAAAATGTCCTGAAGTTTAGAAGCACGCGCGATAGTGTTATACTCTTCTATTTCTATTTCTATTAAAAGAGACTTGAAGGGAGACGATATGATTTTTTAAAACTATTAATGAGCGAATTAGGCCATTTTAAATACTCGTGTAAGTATTTCAATTAATTTAATGATGTGTGGGGTTTACTAGTATATTGCGCGCGCAAAATCTAATATTTTCCCTTAACGCGACTGACGTACTATAGCTTCGAAAACCAAAAGGACAAACACATCGCATACGTTGCACCGTATGAAGAAGCCGAGCTTACAGGAAGGAAATAAAAGTAATAAAGTCACTGTAGTTGAAGGGTAGAGGATCTCCAGAAAGCATTGTGATTTAATCTCTATATAGGCTATAGAGATTAAAGGAGAATATAAAACTATTTCGTGATAATGCCACACTGCAACCGAAATCTATAGTAAGTCTGTCTGTCAAGTGAAATCACGCTTTCACCGAATACCAGCCTAAAATAGTTGCTGTTTCGTCTGGTGACGAAAACGGGAGACCTTATTACTAGTTACGAGAAATTGCATCTTATTCTTTAGAGATCTGCATTGTGATTCCTTATTGTGGATTTCAGAAGGTAATTTTTATTTAATTATTTAATTAATTAATTTATTATTTATTTACTTTATTTATTTAATTATTTATTTAGTCATGTATTTATTGCATTAACCTTAACAAAGTGAAAGGTTCACAAACGGTGGACTTAATGCCAAAGGCATTCTCTACCAGTCAACCCAAGGTATGGTGAAATATTGTGATAGGTGTGGTGTAGCAATAAACTAATTAATATACAGAAAAGACTAGTAATAAATAATATGCAAATAAATAATAATACATACATCTTGACTTTTTTGAGGATTTTTTTTATTATTACATTGAGAGTACGAGTAACATACGAGCACTCAGTTCACCTGATTGTAAGTGATTCCTGTGGCACGTGAAGGAGATCTTAGGTAACAAAATATTCTATCTTAATACTCAGGGCACAACGCATGTGTATCTTTACTTTTTTTGAGGATTTTTTTTTATTATTACATTGAGAGTACGAGTAACAAACGAGCACTCAGTTCTCCTGATTGTAAGTGATTCCTGTGGCATATGAAGGAGATCTTAGGTAACAAAATATTCCATCTTAATACTCAAGTCACAACGCATGTGTATCTTCACTTTTTTTGAGGATTTTTTTTTATTATTACATTGAGAGTACAAGTAACATACGAGCACTCAGTTCATCTGATTGTAAGGGATCACTGTGGCCCATGATACCTACATTCATCCTTGACAAGGAATCTTAATGCGGATGCGTTGTCACCCTTAAGGATTGCGATGGAATGCCTCGTCACGAAACACAGCAGCTTTGTGCTGCTGTTTTACGGTGTTATTCTTTGAGGGTGGGGTCCTACGCTGGTCGAGGTGCCTCATTCATTCTACACTTTGAAACAAACTGCAGTTTAGCTCTACGACTTTTATATGGATGGATCATCAGTAATCACTAACCATTATTAGATGAACTATGTTCTCGTTGTCCCAATATTAAATTTAAAAAAATATTTTTTTTAATTGACAGTAATACTAACATCTAATATAAATTTCATATGTGTACCTAAATGCGAACAGCGATACGACGGAGTGAATTTTAATAGCAAAGGGATCGTTATTAAAAAATACATTTTGTCACTTAAAATATAAAAGCTATTTTATAATAATAAACTAAAGGTCCCCTAAATGTCACTTACTCATAAAATGTCAAGGTGAAACTAAATTGTAAGTTTAATCAATCATTTCACATAAAACAAGTTATTTTATGAATTATGTTATTCCTATTAATTACAGGAGCTAAACACTAAATTAGGTAAAGACAAATACTACGCAATACTCCTTTAGTTTTCTTGTCATAATGCTGATTTGGCTGACGACATCTATTGACAACAAAACAACGTAAATTATGCACTGATATAACGATTTAAAAGTACGTATACTTTTACAAAAATAGGCATTAATGAGAGAAAATTTGTAGCAAATTTGTTTAAATTCCAATTTATTATGTAATTGAGCAAGTAGTTATGGTAGGAGTATTGAGCAAAATTCCGGTTCAAACACGGAGACATTGATATTTATCCTTAACACAAATTCCAATTATATAATACATTCTTTATTCAACAACAAATATATGTATATATTTTATTAAACCGATCGTTAAAAATATCACATAGTTGTTGTAACAATAACATCGGCTATATTTCATCGTTGTATTGTTATGACTCAACACATGAAATGAATCTCTTATAATTCTTATAAATATATAAATATAATATCTATGTGCTGTTGCCGGTTGACAAAATATATTTGACATAAAAGACTGACGTAAGATTTTGACGAATGTAATGCCAGCCGCGAATGTAATGTCGTTGTTTGATTATTGTTTTTTGTGTTTAAAGTGTAAAGCAAATTTGTTTGATTACCCAGATTTCTTACATTGTGAACAACCACACACACACAAGGTGGAGTGAGGTTATGTTCTCTTGCGGGAAAACGATGGGCCAATATTCAGTAATACTGAGCAAAGATGATAATGCTAATTACGGTAATAATGCATACTTTTTATCTCCAGCCTTTAAACAGGAAATTCTTTTTACTACAAGACATCGCTATGTTTGACTGGCGGGTTGCAAGCTTGGTGGAACGCAAGCGACATACACTAAATATAGTGGGAAAAGTGTATATGTGTTTTGATGAATATCATCAACTAAAGTCAATGCGTCCTCACCAGTAAGGACTCAGGTGTTACCTCTAATTGGGCCCTTGGATCCTACATTTCATATGAAAACATCGTGAGGAAATGTTATGTTATGATAAAATAGTTCAAAGATATGTGAAGTCCACAAAAACGCGTGTCGGCCCACTATGTACAACTTTATGCGCAAGTTCGGCCTCACATGGAATACTGTTTTCATCTCTAGCCCGAGGCACCCTGGTACCAGCTCCTTCCGAAATGATTCGATCAGATTATCGATGCTGGCTCGAATTGTTGATGATCAGGGTATAGCAACGGCTTACCCACTACATTGCGAAGAGATCTCTATGTATGTATTTCTTAACGAATATACTATGGAGAGTTGTTCATATTAATTCCAACCACCGGTTGGCAATCCACGACTGTGCGCTTTACGCGCATCGAGATAATTTGAATTCTGTCGTGATGGACGATGATTAAATTCAGCTGTTGGAATTAAACGGAACAAGCCTTCAGAACACTCCCCATGGTAAATTCGATAAAAAATGCATAGAGATGCAACATATCTTCGGAATGCCTGTGAATCAAGCCGATCGGAAACTACCTGGTAATCAACGATTCGAGCCGCTCTTCGTTGTATGCGGTCAAGTAATAGCAACCAGTGTATAACGCATCCCCTGTGCTTTCATCCGCATCGCAATGAATGTTATTAATTTGCAACATTGATTGATATGCAAAAGAAACAAGGTGGGAGATATAACACAGCCTTGTGGAACCAGTTTTCATTGGTATGTGAGAAAACTGGTGACCCACTTGCATAATTTGTCGAGAAGCCCATAGGAAGGAAGCTTCAAACGAAACGCTTTGTGCCGAACCCGATCAAAGGCATTCGCTACGCTCACAATAACTGCCAAGGCCTCTCCCTTGGTCTCGTTTGCATGCGTTCATTTGCGCCGTATTGGTGGGTGCTAATCAGCTCGATTTACAATGGATTCCATTATTTTCGAGAAAAGGAGCGTAATGGCAAAAATGGCCTGCAATTGGACAGATCTGAGCGATCCCCTTTTTTAGAGATCGGGCATCAAAGCTATCTTGAAACAGTTCAGGACGACGCCTTAAGAGTAGGAGTACCGCAAAAGATGCGATTCTATCAGAGCCTCTCGACTTGTGGATGTCCAGATAGAGAAATGCTTTACGCACCGACGACTGCAGAAATCAGACATCAGGCATGGAACTTTCACACCGCAAGATGTTTGGCGGTGAGTTTCCTGTCGTTATGAGGCGAGTTGACGCAAAAGTGAGCCTTATAAATCGGCATTCTCCTTTGCATCATGGGCCAGCGTGTCGTCTCGTTTGTGCAGATATGGAAGAGATGGCTGTCAGAAATTCCCATGGACAGCTTTGGCGAGCGACGAAAATGCACGTGTTCCCGATGGGTGACGAACTAGTCTCTTGCCAATTTTGCCAATGTGCACAGACTTTGCGTCTACAATAACTGTTTTGAAGAACCTGGAGGCCGAGTTGTACCTATTTTTTACAGAGACGGACTTTGCATCGCGTGATGCCGATGCATCTATCAATAATATTCCTGCTTATAGCCTGATGATTCTTCCTAGATTGATACAATCTTCGGTCACCCACATTCATTTTAATTATTTGCACGAAACGAACTGAAGACAAACTGAAAGTGTTCGCTAGTGATTAAATAATACCTATACAATCCTAATCTTATGAAGTGTTTACCTGTAATGTACTCGCATGTTAGATTTAAGCTATTTATTTTATATCACGTTGTGTAGTTATTGTTCGAATAAATAAAATAAAGAAATTTGCGCGTATCCATATTGTACCTAATTTTCAGTTTCCATGTCTCAATTAAAGTTAAAGGTCATCATAACGGTCAACGTATGTACCTATATTCACCGCCTGATGGGTTCTGTACCCGCCTGATGTAATATTGGCGAACGGCTCGCTTTCTTGGATTGTACGAATATGTTAGCATCTATTGACAACAAAACAACGTAAATTATGCACTGATATAACGATTTAAAAGTACGTATACTTTTACAAAATAGGCATTAATGAGAGAAAATTTGTAGCAAATTTGTTTAAATTCCAATTTATTATGTAATTGAGCAAGTAGTTATGGTAGGAGTATTGAGCAAAATTCCGGTTCAAACACGGAGACATTGATATTTATCCTTAACACAAATTCCAATTATATAACACATTCTTTATTCAACAACAAATATATGTATATATTTTATTAAACCGATCGTTAAAAATATCACATAGTTGTTGTAACAATAACATCGGCTATATTTCATCGTTGTATTGTTATGACTCAACACATGAAATGAATCTCTTATAATTCTTATAAATATATAAATATAATATCTATGTGCTGTTGCCGGTTGACAAAATATATTTGACATAAAAGACTGACGTAAGATTTTGACGAATGTAATGCCAGCCGCGAATGTAATGTCGTTGTTTGATTATTGTTTTTTGTATTTAAAGTGTAAAGCAAATTTGTTTGATTACCCAGATTTCTTACATTGTGAACAACCACACACATAAGGTGGAGTGAGGTTATGTTCTCTTGCCGTAAAACGATGGGCCAATATTCAGTAATACTGAGCAAAGATGATAATGCTAATTACGGTAATAATGCATAATTTTTATCTCCAGCCTTTAAACAGGAAATTCTTTTTACTACAAGACATCGCTATGTTTGACTGGCGGGTTGCAAGCTTGGTGGAACGCAAGCGACATACACTAAATATAGTGGGAAAAGTGTATATGTGTTTTGATGAATATCATCAACTAAAGTCAATGCGTCCTCACCAGTAAGGACTCAAATGTTACCTCTAATTGGGCCCTTGGATCCTACATTTCATATGAAAACATCGTGAGGAAATGTTATGTTATGATAAAATAGTTCAAAGATATGTGATGTCCACAAAAACGCGTGTCGGCCCACTATGTACAACTTTATGCGCAAGTTCGGCCTCACATGGAATACTGTTTTCATCTCTAGCCTGAGGCACCCTGGTACCAGCTCCTTCCGTTCCATTCGACCGCATTCAATGAAGAGCGGCTCGAATTGTTGATGATCAGGTATGTTTCGAACGGCTTGATTCACTAGCATTGCGAAGAGATCTCTATGTATGTATTTCTTAACGAATATACTATGGAGAGTTGTTCATATTAATTCCAACCACCGGTTGGCAATCCACGACTGTGCGCTTTACGCGCATCGAGATAATTTGAATTCTGTCGTGATGGACGATGATTAAATTCAGCTGTTGGAATTAAACGAAACAAGCCTTCAGAACACTCCCCATGGTAAATTCGATAAAAAATGCATAGAGATGCAACATATCTTCGGAATGCCTGTGAATCAAGCCGATCGGAAACTACCTGGTAATCAACGATTCGAGCCGCTCTTCGTTGTATGCGGTCAAGTAATAGCAACCAGTGTATAACGCATCCCCTGTGCTTTCATCCGCATCGCAATGAATGTTATTAATTTGCAACATTGATTGATATGCAAAAGAAACAAGGTGGGAGATATAACACAGCCTTGTGGAACCAGTTTTCATTGGTATGTGAGAAAACTGGTGACCCACTTGCATAATTTGTCGAGAAGCCCATAGGAAGGAAGCTTCAAACGAAACGCTTTGTGCCGAACCCGATCAAAGGCATTCTCTACGCTCACAATAACTGCCAAGGCCTCTCCCTTGGTCTCGTTTGCATGCGTTCATTTGCGCCGTATTGGTGGGTGCTAATCAGCTCGATTTACAATGGATTCCATTATTTTCGAGAAAAGGAGCGTAATGGCAAAAATGGCCTGCAATTGGACAGATCTGAGCGATCCCCTTTTTTAGAGATCGGGCATCAAAGCTATCTTGAAACAGTTCAGGACGACGCCTTAAGAGTAGGAGTACCGCAAAAGATGCGATTCTATCAGAGCCTCTCGACTTGTGGATGTCCAGATAGAGAAATGCTTTACGCACCGACGACTGCAGAAATCAGACATCAGGCATGGAACTTTCACACCGCAAGATGTTTGGCGGTGAGTTTCCCTTGTCGTTATGAGGCGAGTTGGACGCAAAAAGTGAGCCTTATAAATCGGCATTCTCCTTTGCATCATGGGCCAGCGTGTCGTCTCGTTTGTGCAGATATGGAAGAGATGGCTGTCAGAAATTCCCATGGACAGCTTTGGCGAGAGACGAAAATGCACGTGTTCCCGATGGGTGACGAACTAGTCTCTTGCCAATTTTGCCAATGTGCACAGACTTTGCGTCTACAATAACTGTTTTGAAGAACCTGGAGGCCGAGTTGTACCTATTTTTTACAGAGACGGACTTTGCATCGCGTGATGCCGATGCATCTATCAATAATATTCCTGCTTATAGCCTGATGATTCTTCCTAGATTGATACAATCTTCGGTCACCCACATTCATTTTAATTATTTGCACGAAACGAACTGAAGACAAACTAAAAGTGGTCGCTAGTGATTAAATAATACCTATACAATCCTAATCTTATGAAGTGTTTACCTGTAATGTACTCGCATGTTAGATTTAAGCTACTTATTTTATATCACGTTGTGTAGTTATTGTTCGAATAAATAAAATAAAGAAATTCGCGCGTATCCATATTCTACCTAATTTTCAGTTTCCATGTCTCAATTAAAGTTATAAGTCATCATAACGGTCAACGTATGTACCTATATTCACCGCCTGATGGGTTCTGTACCCGCCTGATGTAATATTGGCGAACTGCTCGCTTTCTTGGATTGTACGAATATGTTAGCATATGTTAAAAATAACAACGAATAGGGAAAAATATTGTGTTTATATGGATGACGATCGTGGCTTCCTGGTCGATTACGACCACGGTGTTATCTTTTGGTTATTACCAGATTATATCAATTGCGTGGGATATATTATAGTGACCTAAACTTTTGCACAAAAACTGAAGTACTCACTTGTCGTTCCCTTCACTAGATCTATGTAAGACACGAGGAATAAGATGAGAAGGAAAGTTCAGATCTGTTACATGAAACATGCATGCAACAATGAAACCAGAGCGTAAACCGTGCGTAATTTTTGTTTCACATATTTGATTACTAGGCTGGGAATCGAACCCAAGATTCGCTTTTCAGTTCTAATCCACCAATATAAACGCAACAGAAATGATTTAAGAATTTTCATAAATACGTGAAGTCTTATCTAATGCGATACAATATATCTATCCGATACAATCCGAGATATATTCTCAGACAGGTACAACGTAACGTGTGAATAATTCCATCATACTCGAAAAGAAGCGTTTAGCATATAACAAAACTCCTTTCATAAGAAAAAAGGATGGTGATAATACGATCCTTGCCAGAAGTTTCTGGCAACATGACACTCACACAAGTGTTTATAGTGACGTTCGCGGTCTTTCAATTAAGAGGTTTAAAAATAACGCAAGTGGGCGTGGCTTAAGAAAACATTAACATTGCGAGGGACTTAGCCTATTAGTACTGCGAGAAATTAGGGTACCTTTAATCCTATGAACGGTACAGCTTTAGTTAATGAAAATTTACGTTCTTTGTAGTAACCCATCTGAAGGTATTAGCCGGCTTTTGAAGAAAATTTGTCGGTAACAGCAGTTAATACAGAAAAGACGTCACTTGTCTTTTTTTTTTAAGTAAGTAGCGGTGGTATACGGAGGTCACATTTAATTTAATGTGTAAGTGATCGTTGTAGTCCGCAGATAGCTAAATTAATAATCAGTTGGGGGTTGGTATGATTATTGTTAATTATTGATTATTAGTGGTAATCTATCGTTAATCTGTTTCTATTTATAGGTTTGTTCTATGAAGCTAATTTGCATAGATTGTTACAATCTAGCTGAGCTACATAGATCCCCTGAATAGAAACGAAGAGATATAATCATTATTACTACGTCTTATTAACAGTACACTGTTGAACATAGGTCATGAGAAATACAATAATGCCACTAAATGAATTCTCTGTGGCAATATTGACCATGCGAAACATTACAACATCATGAAGTTATTTTAAACTGGTACCTTATAAGTAATTAAAATTAATTTGTGCTACTAAACTTTCTGGCGACTTTAATTTTTTCACATATATGTACATACATATTTTACCTTTCTTGACGAATGTAAGAGACTTCAACCATCAAGGGCAGCCTAGTAACGAGTTCGGATAAATGTAACAATTTTTTATTCATCAATCTGCCTATAAGATTTGTGAGTCTGTTGGCCATTGTTTACACTGTAACAAATTAAGGGAACCATGAAATTTACACAGCTTGTGAAAACCCATCAATCCTTTCGTCTCGTCCGAGATACCTACATCAGATCTAACAGTGGTAGACATACGCTATAGCTAGATTCTAGCTGTAAATTTAATGGGACGCCTTGAAGCCAATCACAGAACACCAGCATGAAATAGCAGCATAACCCTGTTGTGTTTGGTATAGTGAGTGTTGGGATCCGAGGCCTGTGAATAAAAGGTGATGAGGTATTTCATCTCAGCTATAGTGTGTATCTAATAGAGCATCTTAATTTTTTATTGAGACTGGAAGTAGATGTTACGGTTCGCAGTCAGCACTTACCGTCAGGTGAACAATGTGCTCGTTTGTCACCCCTAATTATATTTAAAAAAAGAGTAGAAGTCGACTACGAGAGCAGTGAGAAAAAATTGTAAGGTTCCAAGACTGAAATACCCGATAAGGTAATTAGACTTCTACGGGGCAAGTTGACGGATACTGCAATGTTTTTATGAAATTATGATAAGTTATATCTTCGGCACGTAAACACTTACCACCCTTAACAAATACTTGCCACCCTTAAGGATTTAGATGAAACGTCTTTTCCGTTATTGCGTCTCCGGTAATAGTCGAGGTATACTGTTATAACTGTACTTTCACGTTGATTTACTGTGTTGGAATGCTTATTCTCCGATCTAGCCGAGGCATTCATCCTATAGCTAGTAACTAGGTAAATTGTGTATTTATATATTCATAAAGAGAACAGAAATAATAATACAGGATGATACCGTTATCAACTAAGATTAATTATTATTAAAAACTCACCACATGCAACTGCCCTAACATGAAAACGAGACCAAGTTTCGTCACAATTTTTTTTTCCGTCTAGCTCCGTAACAGGGTTTTCCTGTTAACTAATAGCGTTGTGACGTTTCACTGTCAACCAACAGCCGAAACTCTCATCCCCTTCATCCTCTATCGACAACAGACAAAAAAGGAACTACAACACCTTGACACGAGCGACACGTAAATTATTGTTTTAATTATTTTTATACACTATGCCTATACCCGACGGATATTGTCGTAATTAGCAGATATTTTGAGACGAAGTAAAAATATTTTTAAATTCTTCTTTTAAGGCTCTTAGATATCTTATAACATATAGATATTACACCGTTAGCAGATTAATTGAACTTAAATTAAAATCTCCGGTTTTATTAGATCACAAACCATACGTGTTGCGGGGTAAGTAATATTCACAAAATTTTAATTAGAATTTTATAATATTAGTTAGTAAGGCTCGTTACCAGAAATTTATTTTAATACTCGCCATACAAAATTATATATACTTGAGGTACTATTTTATGCTTATACTATATAAGAACTTTATCTTTACTATGTACTTACTAACTTAACTAAGCAGCCTTAGTTGTAATTAAATGTGTTATGTTCTATGTAAACAAATATTTATAAATATATTTATCATTTCATATTTTAAGAAAATATATGTATATGCCACAATATTTCGTAATATTTAAACAGTATAATATAAATAACATATTACTTTTGCTTAATAATTTCATAACTAAAATAAAAAAAAGTTATATTGGCGCCCAAACGGTTAGGTATTTAGGACATGAAAGCTCGATGTTCAATGACCTCGTCGCGTCGCGGCCGACTGTCGGCATGGCGGAGCTACTCTATTCGAAATTTGAAATTTAGAGACGATCACTTGTAGTTGTCGCATAAAAATAGTATTAAATACAGACCTGACAAGATAATATTACAGGTGTACACAGAGCGACACACCTACGCACATAGTTAGCAAAAGATATACAGTTAATATTTTTGTCCTGTAGCAGGCATTAACTAACAAAATTTAAAATTCGTTTATAATAATTGTTAAAAGTTCCATTCGAAAATTTTATGCAATGATTTTGAATTTGGCTGGGTAATAATTCTTAAGCAATCTTACTGACCTTGATAACTGTACTGTGACGTCATATATTTTGTCCCTTTCGGGTGTAGGAAAAGTCAAGTCTATATAACACTTTGTCCGATGTTTGTCATGGGTTTTTATTTTTTTTTTACAATTGTACCCAAACTTCCAATGAATAGGAGCGTTGCGTTTTGATTTTCGAATTGCAGTTCTGCCCGCTTGTGTGGAGAAAGCTTTTCACACTGGACACATTTTTTTATTGTTAGTTTCAAAAGCAGACAAAGGATTTTTTTTAATATTTTATTATCTAGATATTGTACTGATACATAATAAAACCATTTCGTGTGTTCATATTTAACGTCTTATTCCTCAAAAAAAAAAAGATTATGAACTGTAAGATTCGTCAGTTGCTCGAATTTTACTATCACCTCTAGGGTCTACTGTAGCGTATAATGCAGACGAGGCATCCTAATTTAATCCTTAGACTTGGCAGCTTATCTGCATTATGTTTCCTTATCGAAAATGAAATTGGATGTGATAGACATTACGAAATACTCGCCATCAATCACATAATTTGTGTGATCGTTTGTAACCTATTAATTTAATTAAGAAATATATATAATATAATATAATCCGTTATAATACCCACATAGGTGAATAGTTTATATTCGTATTAACTAGATTTAGTAATATCCACGTTTCGCTAAGAAAACGTAATATAATATATACATGAAACTAAGTACAGTCGCCTGCAATAATATGTATGCATATTGGAATATTTTGAATTCAATTTCTTCGGAATAAGGTTAACAAGCTTACAAAGCGTTTACACATTAATGCCTGCAATGCTCCAAGATCCTGTCTAAGAGGACCCTTTTGCCGTGCAGTGGGAACGTTATATGTTTAAGCTGTTACTTCGCAACATATTAACGCAGGTGACTGTACATACCAACCGATCTATCCGCTCATATTACACAAGGTCGCGCCGGCAATAACCAGTATATTAACGCGTTTCAAGAATATGTAACATCCAGTGATATTCTGTACATATTTGTGTAAAATTTGTATAGAAATATACATCGTTTATTTACAAACGATAACGAAATTTGAATTATTTTTATTATATTAAGTGGTAACAAATGTACACAATACAGCTAATAGTTGGTGCTCTAAATGATACCCATTCATCCACAAGATGGAATCATAATCAAAGGCCATGCTTGACCCTTAACAAGCTGGAGCGCCTGTCGAACAACCGCATTCGATTTATTTTTAGTTTGCGTAAATATCACTATATCACTCGAGTTCCTCCACTCCAATTCCAGAATTTTGCTTGTTCTCTTCTCCATTTTTAATATACCGTCATCAACTTCTTTTCTTAAAAATAAATTCCAATATCTTTCTTGTTCTCATAACAGAATTATTTGATCTTCGTTTAATAACAAGATTTGTATTTCAGTTAACTTTAGTGATATTTTTGCAAATTAATTTGCTGTCCGACCTACAATACTATGGACTACTCTATTCCTTGCCCGATGATATCAGGAATAAAATTGTTTTAAAAGTTTGGTCCATGACTACTTACTTAAGTTACCTGTAGTCAGATAAGTTCATCCTCTACATATGGAATTTGTTGGTAGCTACTGTTATTGTGTTTTATTCTACCATGTATGTATGTATATATGTATTGTATTTATATATGTATTATGTATTTAATATCTATATATGTATGTATTTTTCTTTATCGGTATATTAGTTATTTTTAGTCTTTTCTTCTTATTAATTCGTTCGTACCTATCACAATATCTCACCACACCTTGGGTTGACTGGTAGAGAATGCCTTTGCCATTAAGTTCGCCCTTTGTGAACCTTTAATTTTGCATATAGTAGTAGTATTTTAATGCAATAAGGAGTAAATAAATAAATAAATAATACTCATGCGTTATTACCCCTGACGACTAAGAGAATCCCAATAAGTTCTCCGCTTCCTTTAACCCACTGGCCGAAACACACTAACGCTAATCTAATAACACTGGTGGCGTGGTCGTGGCCCGGTTCAGCTTACCAGTTCGAGTTAGAACTATTTCTTTATCCTTAAAGAGAAAAGCGAGAAAAAATCTTCATATTAATTTCATATCTATTTGCTATAATTAAATTATCGGTGACCCTATTATTTATTAGAAAGGGGATCTTTGCCCTCAAGGGTGACAATACAACCGTATCATGATTCCAGGACGGATGTGAATGTCTTCGCATTTCGATATGAAGGATAAAATATACTCAGGTGAACGGTGCGCTCGTTTCAGTTAGTTTTCCAATAATATAGTTAATGTCCAACTTTTATAATAATATAGATAAATTTACGAATGTAAATTACAAGGTTTTAAAATCGTGCACTTTATTTAATCTTGTGAAGTCGAACAACGTCCTGATAAGACACATTTATTGGCCGTTTCATTGGCCACGCGTTATTGCGGGGGAATAGGGTTCCAGTTTGTTCGGCTTGGGTGCATCGACATGTACCCACGCAAGACCTTGTACCAGCGTGCTCTTTCTCGTCATTTTCTAATGTGCTATTTGTGGAATACCTCAATATAACGTAATAATAAAAATTATGTTTAATACGATTTTTTCATACAATACCTTAGAAATTATTGCTCCGTAGCAGACGATATATACTCCTAATAAATATTGTATTTGATCACTGCAGCACTAAAAAACCATCAATCTGCTCTTAAAAATCAAAAAGATGTTTATCTCTTTTTAACACTGTTTTTTATCACTGAGAAAGCAAACCGCACCAACAGATTGTGCTATTTTAAGCTGGTATGGGAGACATTTAAATCGCAGAATTATTTTTTTATACAGTAAACACTAATAAAAAAATACTTTTAACTAAATGTGACCAATATAAAGCAACAATTTTCTCGATCGGGCTAAGACCATTCCTCAGAGAATACCAATGTGATATTAAATCATCTTACTCATGATCGACTTTTACATCAAATTAAATCATCATCGCTGCCGTGTTTTATATGACGAATGTTAGGAACCAAAAGCCCAATATCTGGCAACGAGACAGTCCATCGTAGAACTTAGAAGTGCATCTTAAATTTTCGTTAAGGATATATATCATAAGGATATATATATAAGTCATAAGCATATACATACATCGTTCATAATTTGATCAAGATCAGAATCAAGTTATTAGACTACGTTTGAGCCGGTTCGATCGTGGTTAATTATTATATTAGGAGTGCAAGTTCACCAGATGGTAAGTGATCTAAAGATCATAATACCCATTCATCCTGAACAAAAAACCCGAGGGTAATGTTTTGTCACCCTCGAAGACTCCCATGGAATGTCTCATCACCAGTAATGAGTCCCCTGTAAGTTTTTATCTGCATTCCAATGGACTGTAATCCAGCTGTGGGACTTGAACGTTGCTTTTCTATGAAATCGTTTTCAATAAGCTTAGAATGGTTATAAAACAGTCGAACTTACATTAAACGTCAGTAGGAAACTTTCTGGATATTAATTAATTTATTGGCAGACGAAGTTTTTAGCTTTAATTAAAAAGTCAAGTCCTATTAATAATGTCCTAGTTTGTTAATATCTAGTATATAATTTATTTTAAGTTAATTATATATGTCCCAATGAAAAACGGGTGTTAGGGTACTGTCAACGAGCATAGAAAGCAAATCCCAAAGAACTGTCACAGAGACAATATTAATTAGGAGTAGTCATGTGCAATTCTAACCTAGTATTCTGCAGTTCTCTTAAGTTAAGGGTTCATGTGATCAATGGAAATATGTAACGTAAATTGGGGTGTGTTCAAAAATGTAAGGTGGCACTGGGTATATGGTGTCGCAATTTCTTGCTTCAAGTGAACGCTCCGTCATCCTAACGAGGCTTTAAAATGACACAAGTGACGTACAGTCTAGCAAGAAACACTTAAATTTCAAAACCAAACTCGCTAAGCAATGAAAATACAATGTAAAACCCCATCAGAAATTGAAATTTTACATTTTAATCTTACTCATCCAAATCTCATAGAGCACATTACCAGCCAGTTTACTAATTGCTAACGGAAAGTTATACATTAAGTTACAATCCATTTCATTACTATCTCAGCACATCTAGGTCTAGATATGAACATAAGCCCCATTGATTGCCATGATTTTCAGCAATTTGCGTCTATGGACTTTTCGTAAAATTGCGAGGCTATTTAATCTCTCAGTAGGTTAATCTACACTGCGTTTGCCAATACAAAATTTCCAGTTGAGAACCGTTCCTCTACGATGGTTAATGATTTTACGTGCTTCTTCAATTGCCATTTCTGGTAGTTCCTTCGTCGATAATCTCAGTTCTTCTGCGACGTCGTCGTAACGGATTGCCACCGCGCTGGGAAACGCCTAATGAAGTAGAGCAAAGAGCGTGAATATTTCTTGTCAAAGCCTTTTAATTTCACAACTTGCAATGATACGTTGGTAAAATAATCGTCGTATGAGATATAACCCGATACTAGAAGAGCGGAATCTTCGCGAGAACGATTTCCATAAACTTGTACAAAGAGTAGAAATTTGCAAAAACATCGTGTACGGTTATACCGTGTGGTGATACACTAAAATTTGGCTGTTGCATGAATTGACTATTCTTTTACGAATACAAGTTTAATACAATAGATCAGCGCTGCTGTGTTTCGTATGATGAGTGTGAGAAACCGATGACCCTATTTCTGCTGATGACAAGTCCACCTTAATCCTCAGGGGTGATAGATAATGCTTCAACATTTAGATGGATTTTTTTTGCATTAATTACCATTACATGATCATCAGTGTCTAACGGACTCACAATTCACCTGCACGTGTTCGTTAGTCACACCTTAATTTCATAAGGGCGTCATATGTCACATTCATTACATTGTATTCATCTGATACGTTCGAACGTAATTCTCCTAATGTACAATAGTAACGGTAATTCTCAATTTAGCTATGAATTAGAAGGCGTGCGAATTGCTCGAAACAATGGACTGCCCGGGCATTGACGCATGACATATTATCAGTGTACAATGCGACAAATCAGTGTCAATATTCCATGTATTATTTGAGGAGCAGGTTAACATTTTCATCATCCAGCGTCAACGCATTCCGAAGTGGTGGTACAGATTGTTAATAATTATATTGATATTAATTTAGATAATCCGTCACAAGCATCTGACCGAACCGACATTCGACCCTCTCGGGCATCCTAGAATCAGTTGCTCTAGCGCAACAGGGTATCGATACAAGCCGAGGGTCCCTCTCGGGAACCCTTGTGCTGGTTACCCACTAATAAAGATTTCGGCTGAGTGCCCTAAGCGCTCGATCACCTTTCAACCCGTTGCAGCTGTAAGCCCGCGGGCTAACGGCGTACCATAAGGGTCGAAAAAAAAAGGTTATCATATTAGTTAAAGACCCTTATTGGTGACGTGGCATTAAATCTTAGTCCTCCCGGGTGATAGTGCATTTACGTAGTTGTGGCCCGCATTAAACACTTACATCACCTGTACCTGGTGATCCGTGCGCTCGATTGTCATCCTCAAAACCATATTGATACCCTCCTGGTCTATCAGTGTAGGGACGTAAATATTCAACACACTGTTCTCCCCTTTTTAATCCGACGGAGCAAAAAGATGATTCGGATGCCGTATCAGAGATATGCAAGAGACGACATATAAAATAATCAATCCGGTGAAGCAGATACTGACTTTGATCACTGTTTTGTTCTGTAAGTAACAGTGATAGACACATTCCATCTGATGGCAAGTGATCCATGTGGCCTACAACACCTACATGGATGGGGGATAAGGTTGCACTAGATCACCACGTAGGGACAAGTTGAAACGTATCGTTCACTCCTGCCCACCTATCATGTAAAACTCATCACCGATCAGATAGGAGAAGTGAGTAATGGAAGGGTGATAAAAATGTCTTGTCGACGTGCGCAATCGGTAGAGCTAAACTAGAGAGCCGTAATGCTATAGGTGAACCGACCAGATATGTTCTCTGAAGAAGAAGTAGAAATAAAGAAGTATCCAGTATTAAGGACCACTAATGTGTAAAAGTTGTTTATGTGGAAAACTTGAGATATAGATAGCATGAACTGAAAAAATATTAATCATTCGCTCGAACGGTGAAGGGCTACGATTTCAAAGACCACCCCATTTTATGAAACTAAAAGTGACAACTCAATTTGACCCTTCACCTGATAATAATGGATTTTTTCGACCCATCCAAATTTATCTTTGATAAATAATCATAATATGTATGCATTATCACCCTTGAGGAGTAATGTGGGATACTTGGAAATGACGCCTTTCTGTCGTTCACCAGACAAATCGCAATAATACTAAAGCCACTACTGATATACCGAAAAATAAATTATGCATGCGGCAAGTACTGTGTAAGGACGGTGTAGAATGGACAACCATAATCTTTATATTTTTGACTGACATAGGTGAGTGTTCAAACCAATGTATATATAATCTGCTACCAATAATTGCTGTCGACGATGACATCCGATTGCTACCGGAAGCCGTAGTCAGCAGGTCGCCGTAAGCAGAAATAGATTTGTATAATTCAATGTCCACTTTCACTTTATTGTGTTAAGTAAAATTTTACAGCAAAATATAACCTATTGTCTGTATTAATATACATAGCGAAGAAAGTTAACTTTCGCGTTTTCTGTTATCGTAATCGGTTTAGACAGAAATATATGACTATTTTTGCTTTTTAACTTATACTTAAATGAAATTACACCAACTTGAACAAAAATAAAGGATGTTTAATGTTACATCTAATAAACACTTATCCTTAATTAAGAAAGATAATACAATCGGGAGTAATTTTGCGCAAATCTATAATGATTTGTTTTTATCAAATTGTTATTATTATTTTTTTATTCACGTATGTTTGGCAAACAAAGTAAATAAAAAGCTATTAAAATAAAATATTTTTAATGTATATAAGATTTAATTAAATATATATATATATATATAAATATAATATAAAGTTGTATATATTAAATGATAATATTAATTAATTAAGCACATATTGTCCAAATTAGCGGAAGTAGAAGTAGTGGAATTAGCTGTCGCCAGCAGTATTTCCGTACCGATATGACTTAGTGACCTTCAAGAAAACAGCCTACACCTTTCTTAAAGGCCGGCAATGCAAGATAATCCTCTGTCTTAGATAATCCTCTGTCAGAAGCAACTGACCGAGGCGTGGTTTGGACCTCTCGGGCACCCTCGAGTCAGATGCTCTCGAGAAAAAGGGTAACGGTCCAAGCCGAGGCTCCCTCTACGGAACCCTTGTGCCCATATATAAAGGTCTCGACTGAGTGCCATAAGCGTTCGGTCACCTCTCAACCCGGTGAACTGTAAAAGCTCTCGGGCTAACAGCGGCCATCACCCCAAAAAGAAAATAAAACCGGCAATGCATCGGCGGCTATTCTGGTGTTGCGCATGTCCATAAACGGCGATAATCACTTACCATTGGATGCGTTTTGCTGCTTTCTTGATTGCCACGTATACCTTAAATAAAATAGAAGAAGTTGTCGTTAGTAAATTGTGACATACTGTCACGTTGAAATAATGAATGTAATTTATAACAACATTATTTACTTATATCGGTTGCATAGCATTCTTACATCGACGATGACGTCCTCGTTAAAATATTTCATCCGGATGTCCGTTGGCATGCCTTCTAATGGTTTGGTTGAAAGAGTATTTATTATTCGAGATTTGGGTCCCGCACGCCACGCCTAAACAAAGGAGACCTGTCTACCTGCGTTAGTAATCCACATGTCGAATTGCAACATTTTGCTAAACGTTAAACATTAATACTACGATATGAAGAATCTATTAAACTATTTGTTTAACTACTTAAGTTGCAAAGAGGATAATCATAAGTCAATTATAAATTTTATTTTAATAAAACGTGTTTGGTTTATTTTTAAAATATACAAGTACAACGAAAAATTTGGTTGTACTTAAAAAAGGTTATACAGTTCAGCCACGTTGGAGTTATTCTCCTAGATACAGCACGAATAGTTCAAACTTACGAGGAAAGAACCAACACGTTAAAGAATGCCAGCGTAATATAGAAGCATAACGCTGCTTTGTTTAGTCTGGTAAGTGGTTATCCGGAGACCTTATTGCTGGTGACGTGGCTCTCAGTGTTCGATGGTGACAACAATTGTGGAACCGTTTTGTTTATATTGTATTGAGTGTGACAAACGAGCACACAGTTTATTTTATGGTGGGTTACCATGGCCCATGTCACCTACCTTCATCCTTGATAAGGAATCATAAATTAACAGTGTCAATTAATTTCATACACCAATTATCGTCCTTAGTGCAATGAAATAATACGTTTAGAATTCTAGATTCCAAGCTGCTCAAATATATAAACACATATAACAGAAAATGTATAGTAGGTAAAATATTATTCCATAATGACATCGTCTTGTGAAAGTTAGTGAATCGCGGCCAGTCGACATACTATCACGTACATAGATCTACATCCGACACTCTTGGCGCTAAGGCTGCCCGTTTAACGGATTTTTACTCCGTAAAGAACAAACACATTGAAGTGCTAATTCAGATAAAATATAAAAGCGTAACAGGAACAAAAAACATGTTAAAATAAATGTTGTAAAACGTGGCAGAGAGAGTTGCGAAGATTGAAACTGGTCGAAAGCCGAATAGGTTGCCTCTATTGATAAAGGATATATATATATATATATATATATATATATATATATATATATATATATATAATCCTATAGAATGTAGTAATTTCGCCGAAATATATTATAAAATATAAATATAAAAAATAAGTACTAATGTCTCGGTTGTAGCGCTATTGTGTTTGAGTTCCAGTATTGCGTTGTTAGTAAAAACGAAAGGCTATTATTAGCGACGAGGCACTTCATCTTATTCTTCAAGTGTCACAACGCATCTGCATTATGATTCCTTACCGAGAGAATGTCATGGATAGCCACACATAGCCACAGGAATCATTTCTACGACTTCAAATGTTTTCGTTTTGATTAATTTTATTTATTTTTTTGACATGAAGATTTTCCTGACGATATTATGTTTCACCGATTATATTTTTTTTTCTGGCTGATGGCCACTGTTAACCCAAGGGCGCTCAGCCGAGACCTATATAATGAGTAATCAGCACTAGGGTTTTTGAGAGGAAGCCTCGTTTTGGAACGTTACTCTGTTGCGCGAGAGCGACTGACTCGAGGGTGCCAGAGACGGCCAGCACCGCCGAGCGCGTAGTAAATCAGCAATTGAAATCGCAGTTAACAATTTCATCTATGCTGGCATCGAGGATCGAACTAGCACCCCGATACAAGGCTACATACACATATTTTTGACACTATGTACACTAATAATGGTACTATTAGTGTCAAAAATATGTTTTGGAATAAAGTTAGAGAATTTTTATATAATATACGAAAAGTACTTGGAAAGTTCCTGCCAGAATGTCAAATTAATAATGTAACTTCAAATAATAATGGAATCTTTAGATTACAATTTGGTTCATGTATTAATTTTTTTGGAAAAATCTTTGAATTATAAAATAGGTAAAAGAGCATGCGTCTTATAGTTATTGACAACATAGAGAAGTCGTCAGGTACCAGCAGAATACCAGTGTTGGCCTAGGTCAACAAAATACTGAGCTGGAACCTTATTGATACAGAATCGTCGTTATGGTTTTTTGGTACGAGTATGTTATGCATCATCAAAGTATTCATGTCCAAGTAATACTTGGACATGAATACTTTTTTACACATATTTTATTTAATTTTTTGTTGTACTGAATAACATATTTTATTTTGCTTTCTTTGTGTTTACATTTCTTTTATGATTTGTTTTTCATGATTGTATCTGTTGTTTAATTCTTCTTTTTTTAATTTTTGTACTATTGGTGCTGGATCGATTAAATTAGTTATTATTATTATTATTTAGTTATTCAAATAGTTGAGAGAAGAAATAACTGTGCTTATTGACTTATGTCGTTTACTTTTTAATTACTGATATTTGAAATGCATTTGACATCGAGACTGAGATCTTACAAATCTGCAATCGACTATCTGTCAAAGTTACTTTGTAAATTTAAAAGTAAAGTGTAAATTGTAAAGTTAGTTTAGAATTGATTACTTGTATCATACTGCGTATAGGAAAAATACCAATATTACTAATTATTTAAAAACTAAATCAGGGCATCAACCATCACAATTAGCTACAATGGGAACATCTTTGATCCAGAGGGTAAGAGGGATCTGTGGCAGGAAACATTAGCTACAACAAGTTTTACATGACCACAAGAATCGGCCCCGGGCCAATGGGGGCAGTAACCGAGCACTGCTGTGCCTGCCGTTCACCGTGGGTACACCATACATTCGAGGATTCACAGACAACTGGCTACATCTTGAAGCAAGCTTCTATAATATCATTTTATCTATCGAGGAAGATTAGTTAGTTTTTACCATGTGTATGCAATATTTCTCTATAAGACGCAGGAGTGTAGAAGCTGACTGGAAACATCAATGCTCCAAGAGTCTGCAGTCAGCGATCATGCCTTACATCCTAATTAGAGAAGTTAACTGGGTGCTGGCTTGGCATCCTGTGATTAAAAAAAGCTAAATTACAAACCGAACATACCACTGCAAGACTTCAAAACACTGTCACCTCTTTGTGAGTAGATTAGACTAAAAATTTATATTCGTAAGCTGAGAAAAGCCCGGGATAATTATGATATCAGGACGTCAAACACAACCTCCCAATTTTTAAAAGTAATAGGTATAAGCATTTACAGGTGTTGGTTGTCATTTATTTGCTGCTGAATTTATTAAATTATTGCTGTGTCCTTATCCTTGTCCTTGTCTATCTCAATAAAACTGCTTAGTTGTTTTGTAGCGGCATTTAGTAACGAGAATGCACCTATTTATTATATGGCTGATGACCTTTAGTCCGAGAGCTTTTACAGCTTCACCGGGTTGGAAAGCTGAGCCGAGCGCTTAGAATACTCCTTTATTTATAAGTAATAAGCACAAGGGTTCCCCAGAGAGAGCCTCGGCTTGGACCGTTACCCTGCACTTGAAACAAACCGACTCGAGGGTGCCCGAGAGGGCCGAACCTCGGCTTGGTCAGCTGCTTCTAAAGGTGAGAAATCCACCACTATACCACTTTTAAAACTGGATCGACAACGGCGTTCTAATTGAAATCAATTGACGAAGAGGTACATAGTGGCACAGAGAACTCTAAATGCATTTGCACAGATTTTGTCACTATTTGGGAAATACATAATACCGGTTGAAGATTTGACAGTTTCACCTTGAACTTAAAATCTGACAACATAATCCCACCAGTTTTGTGCCCAACATAATGATGATTTCATAAAAACAGACGTAGGTTGCATGTAGGCGTTCATGGGCCGCAGATGTTACTTACCATGAGGTTATTCGTTTGTCATATATTTTTCTAAAAACAGAAACTATTTAATTAAAGTAAGAGCCTATACTCGTATATATAGATCCCATGCTTATTGCTGAGCGTTGGCGTCCTCTGTAGAGAGGGTACTGAGTAGGCCTTCACGCGGCACCTCTAGATTGGGGGGATCAAATATCTTCAAAAAGCATTTTTTTTTTATTTCTATATATACAGGTTTACTCTTTATGTTTTCCTTTACTGCCAAGCACGTGCAGTGGTAAGCAACTCTTAAAGTTACGTTTAACATATTCGTTGATACCGGAAACGAGGTCGAATCGGGTTCGGTAGGGTAACGTGAAGTTGAGTGCGTGTGGACACTGAGCTACCACTGGTGCACAACCTGTTTATTTTTTAGAATTCATGGCAAACGAGCAAATCACTGCAACACCAGAGGAGTCGTAAATAAATGCATTGCCGGCCTTTAAGAAAGGTGTAGGCTTTTTTCTTGTAGGTCCTTAAGTCGTATTAGTTCAAAAACACCCAATTGGACCTTACCCTCCAAGGACCGGGAAACTGAACGTCGCTCGATATGTCAACGCCAAAGATTCCGATACTCTAACCGAAGTAGCAAGGGGAGTGTTTTCAAAATTAGGAGATGCGACAAAGGAATTCTTTTTAACGGTAAACGCGCAAACGTGTGTCTTTGTAGGGTTAAATTGGACTAGATTTTGTCAGACCCACCATCAAGGATGTTAAGAATTAACTCTATGATATACCTATAAAACTATAATGGTTATTCCAATATACTATATATATATAATAACATAGAAGCGACGTTGATCCTGGCGTAGAGAGACATTATTACATGTGTTGATTACAATAAATACTATCAGTTATTTTTATTTAATGAAATAACCTTGAAGAGTCTATAATCCGTCTCCTAAATTCTCTCCCATAAAAATATAAAATCCTGATACTTTATTATTTTTATGGGACCATGGTGGAAGTACAAAACTAAGGTAAAATCTTTATCAATCAAATGCAGCATAACGCCGCTGTGTTTCGGATCTGAGCCCTAAGGAGTAATAACGCATATGCATTGTGATCCCTTATCAAAGATAGGTGTCACATTACGCAGGAATCTATTACCGTCAGGTGAATTGCGTTCGCGTTTGTCACCCTTAATACAATAATAAAATAAACCCCTTATCAGTATACATGAAAAATAATGTAAGTAATGTACGTTTATGGAATGAATTTTCGAGAAGTTTTGGTATGCTTAATGCTCGTACTAGGAAAACAAACATCTACCCGTAGTTAGATTGCGGAAAATAATTAAAACCTTTAAGAGACAATGTATAAATTTTACAACAAAATCTCAGAAAATTTTATCAGTTTAAATTACCAAGAAATAGTAAAGTAACTTGTGTTAGAGGTTATTATAGTAGTAGTGATTTGTTTTTTTTATATGGAATAGGTGGCAAAGGAGCAAGTAGCTGACCTGTAGTAAGCGATCGCCGCCGCCCATGAACTACCGCAACACCAGAGGAATCGCAAATGCGGTGCCGGCTTTAAGAAAGATGTACGCTCTTTTCTTGAAGGCCGCTAAGTCATTAAGTATTTAAATGATAACATACCTTAGAACTGAGGTTGTGAGAGAGGCTTTTCAAATAAAGTAAACACATTTTAAACATATATTGTTATGTCAATTTAATTGAATACCCATCTAGATTATGTACTTCTTCTAAATTGAATTATAAAAACATGGGTTAAAAATACTACTTGAAAATTGGCTTTTTATTTATTTAATAATATACCACTTTCATCAATTAAATTGAAAACCCATCTAGATTACGTACTGGAATGTACTTCTTCTAAATTTAATTATAAAAACTCGGTTAAAAATACTCCTTGAAAAATGGCTTTTCATTTATTTAATAATATACCACTTTCATCAATTAAATTGAAAACCCATCTAGATTATGTACTTCTTCTAAATTTAATTATAAAAACATGTGTTAAAAATACTACTTGAAAATTGGCTTTTTATTTATTTAATAATATACCACTTTCATCAATTAAATGCAAATGGGATAGTTTCACCTAAAGTATACCCCTAATTAAACATGTGGATGTAATATACAAACGTTGCGTCTCATAATCGTGCATTAAAAGTGGTGTATGAAAACGCCACAACAAATCGGTCCGATTATAAAAATGACTCATTTCCCGTCTCCCTTGTTTTAGCCTTTAAATGCTTTCAGATTGTAGCGCGTCGGCGACGACGTACGGGAAAAATATATCAATATCTATTAGGACAGCCTATTACTAATATTATAACATTTTTATAACCGTCAGCAAAAATCTCGAAACAAATATCTTGATATTTTTAATAGGATCTCATTGAAAGTACCAAACAAAGGAAGAATCATTCAATAATATTGTTTCTCTCAATTACGGAGATATACGTATACAATCGAATTGAGAACTTCAGCCGTATTTAGAAGTGCGTCGGTTACAAGTATTTGCATTAATAAATACATAAACTTCAGTACACTAATGAGTTTAAAACTTTTAATGCTTCCAGGACAGAGCTGCGCCGGCGACGATGTGCCAAAAAGAGAGAGACATTGATATTAATTAGGACACTTCACGGGAGACAAAGATATTGATATTAATTAGGACACTTTATTGTTATGAGATATTTTTATCATTGATGATTTGCCGTCACATCTTGTTCCATCATCTGTTTCTGAAATTCTTTATCAGATCTTGACATGTTTTATGGGACCACAACGGAAGTACCAATTTAAAGCAGAATCAGTTAAATCTGTTTAAACCCGGGATAAATTATAAACATACACATAGTTGAATTTATAATCTCCTTCGTATTTAGAAGTCGGTTAAAAGATTTTCATTCATTAATTTATTAACTTCTGTAACACTAATGAGTTTTAGCCTTTAAATGCTTCAAAGCTCCAGGTAGACAACTTTTTTCACTGTCTGAATTTCTGCTGGTTAATTATGCTTGATAAAATTTTACGCCAAATTACATTTTCCATTTTAACGAACTAAGTGAGTTTTAACAAACTTATTTTAGACATCTTCATTGTTTATTTTGTGATCATAAGGCATATAAGGGTAAAACATAGTATTTTTTTATTACTTTAAAATAGCCACGATACCATGTCGCTACTAAATAATGTGACCGTGAGCTAGTGGCGGCAGAGGAGGCATCCACGATGTGGTAAAGTCACGTCGCAATGATAAATTAGATGCACCATGACCAGAGTACATGGCGCATCTAATTTCGGATATTTCGGAATACTAGCACAAAAATAATAAAATACTAAGTTAGCACTACGGTGTTTAATCTTGCGAAAGAAACTGAAGAAGTTAACACTGATTCCGAGACACTTCATCTTCTTCTCAGGGGTGGCAAAAAACATCATAATAAAAAGAGCCATTCCCTAATATCATAAAAACATATACCGATATCATATTAATCCGTGGGAAGTAACTGTCCTAGCCGAAGTTCGGCCCTCTCGGGCAACCTCGAGCCAGTTGCTTTCGCGCCCAGGGTACGGGTCCAAGCCGAGGCTTCCTCTCCAGAGCCCTTGAGCTGATTACCCATTAATAAAGGTCTCGACTAAGTGCCCTAAGCGCTCAGCCACCTTTCGACCCGGTGAAGCTGTAAAAGCCCACGGAATAACAGTGGCCATCAACCATTAAAAAAAATAACCGATCTCATCTTCCTTGAAAAGAAATAAAATAACTACAACGTCTACCAATTGAAATGATCGCTCTTTCTAATCTAGGAAACTGTAAATATAAAGTATGAGGCTTTTCATATAAAACCCACTGCAGAGCAAACCCCTTCCCTGCAAACACTTGACACAGACAGACGTGGCGTCACTGCATATTGAAGGACTTTAAATGTCTTTTTTTATATTTTAAAAAGCTGGTTTCCTCACGATAACTTCATCGGTCACAACCTTCCCTATCCGACAATGCTGAGCGAGGTTTCAGCTTAAAAAACTTAAAGCCTGCATCTATGAGACAAAGGTATTTCAAAATAAAACTGTTTCGTAGAATTTGTGTGTTATGTAGAAAAGCTTCTGTAGTAAATCTACATGGGCCACAAAAATGACTTGAGCATATTCGAGAACGGTCGTTATTTAATGATGTGTTTGTGCATATTATTATTATATATCAAACCGTAAGTGGTCAGTAACGATGACGAAAATTTCGTATTCATCATTTCATCATCCGGATCCCCACTCATCTCGATAAGGAATCAAGATCCCATAAATTGCTTAGATCTAAGATGAAAGCATCAAAAGAAATAAGTGATAATAGATGCAGTGACATTCTTTAAAGCGTTTAAACTACCGC
Source organism: Teinopalpus imperialis (assembly GCA_029286865.1). NCBI lineage: Eukaryota > Metazoa > Arthropoda > Insecta > Lepidoptera > Papilionidae > Teinopalpus > Teinopalpus imperialis. The sequence continues at coordinate 5,423,190 of JAGSMU010000036.1, read as the reverse complement.
GTACAAACGCTTATTCTCTTCTTTCTGGATGAAGGTATTGTGCTGTTTGTTGAAAGGTGAAGATGTTCTGGTCCTTTGAATATATCATGTGCAGGTGGCAACATTTGTGTAGAAACAGACAGCGCTATAATCAAATATGATCGTAGTTCTAAATATTACTTTTTTTATTTTTGAAGTGTGGACTTTCCTGCGGGGGAAGGATCACGCCTTTCCCGTGCCAAACAACTTATTTACATAAAGAAGGCACTTGCGCATGGTTATTAATTAACACATCTCATTGAAATTTTAGACCGCATAAAGTATTTTTTTATTACCTATTTTAATGCATCCATCACAAGCATTATAAATCGTACAGGATACAATTAAACCGAAGACCGTAATATAAGAGTACTAATTGCTTAAAAAAAAAGTATATCTCACATGTCAAACATTAAAAAAAGAAAATAGAACCACAACCGACTATGATTACGGCGATATTTGTTTGTAAAAAAAGTTGCCACCTTTATATGACATATTCAAGACACTAGTTTATCTTGACCTTTCTACCAACAGTACAATCTCTTCTTCTAGAAAATAGCGATTAAGCATTGAATAAGTTGAGCACTTTACCATCACCATTTAATAGCAGGTAATTAAGTACTGGATAATTAAATATTATTATTAAAAATCCAAAAAAATATATGAATATACGAAATTATAATAAAATGTTTTTTGATGCAGCAACCCTAAAAATATATGAAAATTTGGATTTTTCCGGCATCAAACGATGATTTAATTTAATACAAAAATCAAATATGTACCTAATATTAAATAATAATAATAACTGTAACAACGGAAGCTGATATTTCCAAAATACTCATAAATTCGTCAAATAACAAGATCTTCTAAAAATATATATCTTAAATACATTCACAAATAAAACGTAATTAAATCCAACGCAGTGTTAATCGACTAATTCAAATGTAATGAGATAAAAAAACTTTTTTTTTTCATAGAATATTAGTCATGCTATTAACAATTATATTCCGGTTATTGTTATTATTACAAAAAAACCTCAACACGTTCATTCCCTCGCTGGTCACCAGCCATGTATCGAAAGCCGGGTGCGCCGGCTTGTTCAGATATGCGCCAACTGGCGTCGTTCACACGGGGTCCATTCCACCACGGTAACGTCACGCCGATTTCAGGCCACAGTTGCGCCGGCGACGACGCGCGAGAAAGAGAGAGTACTGTACACGGGGAGACAAGATTTCGACATTTATTAGGACTGTCCATTGTTAAGAGTTAATGTACGGTTAGTTATTATTTTTATTGATAGTATTAGAAAATCGCAAACAAAATATGTTAGGTTCGTATAGAAAGTTAAGATTATTCAATTTGCAATTCTAAAGAGCTTAGGGAAGTTTTCATTAAGGCCAACCCTCGATATAAGATATAAGTCCGATTTGAGTGGCATTGTTATTTTATGCCGATTTATTTATAAATGTAGCCCTTCATTAGTAGAGCCCTTATTTCTGCAAATTTTAATTATAATTATAAATGTATTATTATTATTTGATGTCCTCTTTGTTGATTTGGACTACGGCGATATTTTCTGGTTATAACCAGATGACGTCAACTACGCAGAATATATTACAGTATGCATTCGAGCACACGGAGGTACTCACTCGTCGCCCTCTTCCCTATTCCAATGTAATTATTACACGTGCAATAAGATTAGGGTCAGGTGCAGTGTCAGAGACATGTGCCATACACAATACACCCAGACCCATAAACCAACACGTGATAGACAAATATTTTTCCATGGTTGGAAATCGAACCTGGAGCTCATTACGCAGCTGTCACGTACTCCCACCACCATACCACGCGGCCGACATATATACTACAAATTATTTTCTAATAATTCCCGAGCTTCTATAATTTCAAATATAATATCTCTAGCTTCTATAACATCACAGGTAATTCAAATCATATATCATGGTTTTAAGATCACTCGGTCTACCGCATTGCAAATTAGATCAACAGAGTTCGAGACCAGAGGTAATAAACTAATAGGCATTTTTTTACCTTTAATTATATATGCCTCTAAATATTAGTCAAGGAGTCAAATATCTATCTAATCTACACCAGTATTGACCTTGTAAATTGCATTATTTGCAGGTTCGGTGGTTGTTTAACAACTCTGTATAGAGCTACTAGTAATTTATAGTTTGCTTTTATTAAAATTTCATCGTCCATTTGAGATATGAACCTAGTAAATTTGTTGATGGATTATAAAAGCGAACCTCAATATAAATGTCATTAAGCCATTAAGAACAGTCGTCCTCAGCAATTATAAAACACTAAAATCAACGTATGAGACATGTTTTATACTCCTGGTATTAAAAAAAACTTAATTAAATATCATATAATAAAATAAGAAAAAGTAAAAGTTATAATTTAACAAGAGATATTTTATTTTTACTCTAAACTTTAATTATGTATTCCAGTTTACTATTAATTACGTATAAATTGATATTCGACGTTTCTTTTAAAAACAAAATGACCATAAAGTTTTTATGCAATTTTATTAATACTGTCCGTAATCCCTATAATAATCTGGTAACAATTTCCTAGCTCATTGATAGTGCACAGGTGTGCGCGCAGGCAGGCCATCAGCTGTTCGCCGCTCGTGCCGGTTGGTGTTCAGTATACAGTTCTACAGCCGGGCAGTCTTTGTCGACATCCCCGCGCGGCGGGACGTGTGCCCCTCGCTCCCTTCCCGCCCCCGACTCGACTCGGATGTTCTGTGTGTACATGTTTGTGCGCCGTGTTGCCATTGTGCCGATTGCAACTACTTTGTCTAATTAGCAGGTAGGCGAATGCTACACTCAACTTTTTTTCCCCAGAAAGGCAGAAACTATCATAAAGAATATTATCTATTATTACAAATATAATAACAACAAATGAAGAGTTACAATAAAAGGTCATCAATAAATAAACAGTAGGTGTAAATAAAAGAAAAGATTGTCGATGGCGATAAAAGAATCGTAGCAGGTTTCCGATGAGAGGCATCTGGTGCTAATTGTAATAGCCTCAACTTTACTGACGTTTTAAATTGCACAAGTTTACATAAAAATGGGCTGATTGTAAAATTTTAAATATGTAAATTACATAATGCCCATTGAGCATCAATCACGATAGATATTTTCTAGGTGTACGAAGGTCGCTTAAAATAAATACAAATTGCAATTTTAAGTACAAGTTTGATATACTTATTACGTAGCATTAATATTACCAATGCTCAAGTAACTGGAATGTAATTAAAATGTCCATCCGTTCATAGCGGACTTGATTTTACTTTCGAATAATGAAATATTAATAATTAAATAATTTCCGAAATGATTGATAACGGGGTAATGGGAGACGAACGGAGGCGGAGGGGGAAGGGCGAGGAACGAATGGGTCCTCGTGTAGTGACGTAACCGATTGGTATGCGATCTGACATGGAATAAATTACTTTTAATTTTTAAGAAAGCAAGTGCATTGTTTGCTCTAAAGCTGCGGCTACATTATGGGGCCGTGCTGTTCTACTGTCTATATTGTATTAAAAAATCGACTCTACTGTTATCGTGATAAGGTTTAAAATTGTTCATCATTAAAATATTTTTATGGAATAGGACTATATTATTGAAGATTTGAGTTTCTAGTTATTTCTCGTAACTTATAGTGTACAATATATACAAATTATAGATGCAATATATATATATATATATATATATATATATATATTACGCTTTGTGGTATATGTATTACTATAGGGCAAGATCAATGAATGTAATAAAGACTGAGCGAAAAAGGAAATATAAAAGCAAAAATAGCTAGGTTTAATGTATATGTGCTATTTGTGTATTATATTATAAATATGGGGCAGGGCTTAAATAAATTAAATATTATTTACTCAAGACCATTTCCTAAGCTTTCTACACATTTCCCATCACTAAAATATGCTTTGATGTACTGTCATTGGAATATAAAGTGTTTGCTTCCGTATTAAGATCGAAACCCGTTTGCTCGCTCTTTAAGGTCACATCCGCAACTATCCTAAATAAAGTGTCATCGCTCTTACAATTATTAAAGGGATACAGTTAAAGATTGCAGATGTTTATCGTAAACCCATACCTAATCGGCAACTTGAGGGCGTTCATTACGATTTAAGTGGATTAGCATTTCTTTTCATATACCGTTCGAGCATTTACAAAGATAATATTTTAATACGTCGAAATAACGCTCAAACAGAAAATCAATTTTAATTAGTTGTGCATATATAACCCTTAGCAACAATTAGATATCTAGGACTTTTGTTAATTACTGACCTCGTGCTCTATATGATATTGAACGCGAGCAAACATCAAGCATATTTGCTCGGTGCTCGAAGGTGGTAAATGTTCAAAACCCATTGGACCTTCTTTTACACGAACCTCCTTTTAGTGGTTGAGTCACGCAGCTGTTTCTTTCATGCTGAACTACTTAATTGCATGAATAATAATATCAGTATATACGATGATAAAGCCAAGGTGCATGCTAAAACCTACCATGTAAAATTGTAAATGATCAAGTTCATCACCGCATGACAGCGTAGCATCTTAATGCTGCTGTGTTCCGTATGGTGGGCATATCATGTCCTCGGGTTTATTTCTCTTAACGAATAGTATAGTGAACATTTATGGGGTGGGTTACTTTTTATCTGGTGAAACTTGCACTTGTTTTTATTATTTCATACAAAAATATTAGTTATGTTAAACAAATTAAAAGCGTTGAAAGTTAAACTATATTTTCTTTTAATATTGGGTGTGACTAACAAGGACATATTTTACCCGATTATAGCTTATCCTGATCATAATTTCACCCGAAAACTAATTGTGTGTCCTGTAACCCATACTGTATGTATTCATGTCGTTATGGAGTCATGTAAGTGCGTTTACATTTCTTAAAGGCTGGCAGCGCATTTCAGATTCCTCTGGTGTTACGAATGTTCTAATGCGATGGTGATCAATTACCATCAGGTGAGATGCTAACACGTTTGCCACCTATTCTATAAAAAAAAACTTACTCCACCAACAATTCCAACTACTACAAAATCAGTAAGTCTATTTAATTATAAAAATATTAATAATACCAACCAACTAGACCCAGCGAGTCGGACCGTTTTCTCATTAATTATTAAAGTTGTAGAGAGTATAGTTTTCTATTAAATTTTGTTTAGTTTTTTTCTTCATAATAAACCCGCATTGAATTTAGCACGTACTAAAATTAAATTGTAATTGAAAATCGTTCAGTCACTAACAGAACATTATAACCACCCAGGCATTGTCGGTGATGGGCTGACATGGTGAATAGGTATAATACGACATATTTTAGTTCATAGCTAGACATAATTTCTACACTCCAAAGTATGTTCTTCAACTAATTCTTCTAGTTCAATTTCTACTTCAATCTTCAACTAGGGGCGTAACTTTTGGTGACTAAAATGGGCAAATGTCCAAGACCGCCGACTGTCGGGGTCTGCGTACTGCATACTCTCAAGATTATGATTACAATACAATTTCTTCTAAAGTTTAAACATAATCGGGTCACAGAACTCGGAAATACGCTACTGTCCTTAACCACCTACTGAGTGACAACCATCAAACGTGTTTTCGCATTTCTAAACTTTCGTCGCTCTATATCGTGACCTTATCTCATCAATATTTCAGTAAATTGTTGTTTATTTGATTTCCAAGTCAAGTATATCAAGAGGATGTTGTTTCACGTAATCAACACAAAATGGCGTTCCAAATTTTTGCTGTGGATTTGTATTCATTGTTTATCGTTGGTTCAAATCACATCTATATTGTACCCATGATTTCCCCGTTTCGGGTTTTGAAGTATTGAAATCTCTCATGGCATGGACATGGCGGATTATTACCACGGTTACACTTACTTAATCTGATATGAGATGGAAAATCTGCCTTAAATTATGGATGTATATGTTCCACCCATTTTTTCTAGGTTTCTATTATTAAAAAACAAATTTCTTATTAAGATGCCATGACATACAGATACAGCAATACGGGATTAGGTGTTGTAAATGAGTGGAACTTACAGATACTTAAACAAAATCTAACAGATACATTTAAATCTATAATAATATTTTTAGATATCTCCAAAGCCTTCGACATGAAGGAACGGTTCTCAATATGTTTAAGAAATACCTTTTGTCAAAAAAGCAATAAAAAACTGATCGCGATTTGTACGTGTTGAAAACTTAGTTAATCACTATCTTGGAGTTCCTCAGGGGAGTATCCTTGGTCCCACCTTGTTTCTTATTCACTTAAACGATTTGTGCAAATATCCTTACAAAATTGTAAATTAATAACATACTAACTAACGTTATCAATTGTAAAATAATAATAATGTCCTACTTATTTTTGGTAGCGCTATTAAGAAGATAATGCTAAAAAAGTATTCTACTGAATTATAATATATTCCTTTTCTGGGCATAGGTTTCCTGTCTAATAGCGAAGCGTAAATTTCGAAGGCATTCAATCCGACAAACAATAAAAAGGATCTTTACTATTGTTTGTCGGATTGGATAGCTTCGAAATAGTTATTTTATTTATTTATTTAACATACAGATTTCCTTGCGATGTTTACATGGTAAACAAAGGTAATAAGATAATATAAAGATATTATATCTTTTAAATATCACTATCAAAACAATATTATGCTAAACATATTCAGTGCTCGCAATATCCCAGTAGAGCTCTGCGTCATTCAAAACAAATTGTACGAATCTCAATGACGGTGAATCATCGTGGGCTATTTTAAAAAGTCTCCACGTAGTGGGAGGTCTATTAATTGGCCCGAATTTATGTTTAACTTTTTTACATAGAGTAATAGACGTTAAATATAGATTAAAAATTGTGTCAATAGATATTAAGACATCGATTATCATAAAATAATTGCTTTTTTAATTTCTCTATACGTTGTTATTTAAGAAAAACATAAATAAATAATGATAAAATAAAATAATCATTAACATTACCTACCTCTTTGTTGTCTGTCCTTGAAGAGCAATCTCTTCTAAATTTAGGTTAGCTTGTGAACGCAACTCTCAACGAGTGGGTTGGGTTGGTGATGATACCACGCATTTTGTTCATCGGTCAGGATATTTTAGGTGTAGCATATTTGAAATTATTTCAGATCTATATATGATAAGTTCTCCTTAACATTACTCACCTTATCCTGGTTATTCTTCAGCATTTAAACAGTTTATTCCGGGACAAAGCATATTTCGGAATAAGGACCAGAATCTGACGGTATTGGAAAGTGCAGTAACCTCGCGCTATTTTTTATTTCCCCCATAAGCGAATAAAATCGGTTCAGGAAGCTTAAATAGATTTACCGCCATATGCCAGAGGCAAGATAGGTATTCATTAAAGTCTATATGGGCCGGTGCGATAAGATATGGAAAGTTTCTCAGTCGTACTTCAGCTAGTTTTTAGCTCCTACGTGGCTTTGCCTGAATTCAAAGTTTCATACCCATCATCTCAATAGTTGAAAATCCACCATTGTGCGACTTAACGCGAAATTTCTTGCCGCGCACACCTACTCTGGGCAATCATCTGTTTGCCAGATGTATTTATGAACCGATACGACCGAGGAACCTTCGCCTAGGGAGCCTATACATTTCTTAAAGGCGGCCAGGGCATCTGTGACTTCTCTGGTTCATGGGCAGCGTTAATCACCATCAGGAGGGCTGCTTGATCCTTTTGCTATGAAAAAATATTTCATGCTAATATTTTTCCTCTGTCAAGCCGACTTTATTGTACCAGCTTGTTCGAAGCTTCGGCGCTACCGAGTAAATAGTAGCATTCAAGAATGTCATAACCAAAACAAGTTACGTCGTATGCTTAATTATAATTATCAATTACTGGAAGTTCATGGTTTTTTATCGGTTATCGCCTTCGCATAATGACAATGTGTAATTGCTAATACGACTTATCTCTAATTGGAGCGGCATTGGTCGGCACAGACCACACGCTCGTTAGCATAACGTGACGTGCAACTTTCACGCTTATTACAAAGCGGTTATGCATACAGTTGCATAATTTGTTTTCTTTGTGCATTGGGTGTGCTGTGCTCCCGTTGTACAAATATTTAAACATTTTAATTATGATTGTTTAACATTGCCATGACGAGCTATTCATACGTCTTACTTTGTTCCCAAGTTGCAATTGGAGCGTCCGTTGAAATTTTAAGAGAATATACCAGAGACAAGTTTATCTTTTAACATGTGTGTATTATATAAATAAACGGCTAACAGGTTTAGCGGTCAAATTTGCTGCTTTCCGAGTCACGATACACGGGTGCGATTCTCAGCTGTGTGGAATAATATTCGTGTAATAAAAATCGTTGCTTTTCGAGTCTTGGCGAGTTGGTAATATTCCAATGTACTTACAGACGCTCCAGCTATACGTTTAAGCCGCAACAATAATTATACACAATATATCCTGATTACCATTTACTTTTAAAGTTTGTATAAACAGCATGATAAAAAACTTAAAATTTTGAATTTAACATTGAGAATAACAATCGAGCACACAGTTCACCGAATGGTAAGTCATTCCTACGGCCCATGACATTTACATTCATCGTTAACAAGGAATCATAATACAAATGCGTTGTCACCCTTGAGGACTGAGATGGAACACCTCGTCACCATTAAATAGAGCTCTCCAGATCCCTTCACTCACCAGACGGAACACAGCAGCATTATGATGCTATTATTCTGAGAGGGCGTGGATATACCCCGGTCGAGCTGAGCCATTCTTTCTGCAATCTCTATATATACAGGAGAGGATAAAAGCTGTGTTCTATTGAAAAACGAGAACCGTATCATTTTACATTCAAACATCAAGTTTTTATATATGAATATTATTCTTTATAACACGAAATAAAATCCATAGCCAAACGCCGTTTATCCCTCATCATAATTTAACGTAAGCTTTACACGGAATACTTGGTAAATATTTGTTAAACTTCAGTTTTAATCCTGCTGTAAAGCCATTGCCTACGGCTCAAAGCTAAATGACTAGCTCCACAGGAGTGGCCTGTTTTTAATTCAGATAATATAAAAAAAATCTGTTCATTATGCAAAACATTTTGTTTTAGGGACGTTCAAAACGAGAACACAGTTCGTATGATCGTGAATAATTCCTACCGCCACGTTCATCTATCATAATGCAAATTTGTTGACATCCTTAAGGACAAAGATACATACGTATCCTATAACAAGGTATCACCATTTTATATTCACCAGACAAAACACTGAACTCCTAGGCATATAGTTAGTAACCGCAGGGGGACTTGGACCTCCACTTGCTGAATCAACGGCCCGTGAGCTCGTGCAATTAATGGCACAGTAACTCACATGGGTGACTCCTCCTGGTTGTTACTCTATCCGAACACCCCCTCATAGATGTTGCAATCCGCAACTCCAATGCTCATTACTCCAGCCATCGAGGAAACAACAAGCGACGTTGGTGTCTTAAGAAGATCCAGGAATGAGATTGATCCTCTTGAATAAAACCTAAAGAGGCACAGATTCTTTCTCTCGTCTAATATGCCTGTCAGTAGTGGCTGGCAAGCTGTTCGAGAGAATTGTTACCGCTCGTCCCGACCGCCATCTGACTTTTCTCGATTCCGATCTTGCCGAAAACCCGTTTGCTTTCCGACGGGAGTGCTCCCTTATCTACGCGGTAATGCACGTCTGCTCCTTGTCGAAGAAGGACGTGTCTATGGATAGCAGTGGCGATACGTCAACGCCTTTAATTTCTTACCCTGGTAGGCTATTAGGGGGGGACTTATACAACACCGTGTGTATGAGCCCTCCCCTTATAGCGCAAGTTGTGGATTGTGCAACTTGCACGACATATCCATTTTGCACATGGATCAAGACAGTAGAAGGACAATCAAAATCACAAATCAAGTATCATATAGTATATAACATAAAATCGACGGGGGAACCCCGCGTACCATTTTTCCCGCTGGCTTGAGCATCGTTTGTACATGGATTCACTCGGTCTAACTCTGGACAGTCGCCGGCTTCAGCAAATAAGCCTAATCCACTGGATTGATGGGGTAACGGGTGCAATACACCGACTATCGCCCAATCTTGGGGGACCCAGGGGGAGTTTATTTATTAAGAACCGGGAGATACAATATAACTTAAAATTAGTACATTATTTAATAATATGTAAACTTTATTCCCAATTAAAGATGGACACAACATTTCAGACGAAGCCAACACAGATAATGTATTAGCCAAACTACTTAAGAGTATTAATTTTGATATTATTTACAATTTTGGTAATATGTTGTGATGTGTATGTTGCTTCACTGTAGTTGTTATATAAATTACATATTAGAGAAAAACCGTATTTGGCTCCACGCGCGTTGGGGCTGAACAGGGTTTACCGATATTAACGTAAAACGTAAAATATTATACTCGAGCAAGTAGTCTGGGATAAGTTAATCATACCTGATATGTTTGGACTATTGACAACTTAATTATGTAATGTAATCAAGAAAAGTTATTTTATATTAACCCCAAAAGAAATTTGAGCCCTTTATTTTGCGGATTGTACTATAATAATGGTCATTCAAACAGTTAGAGAAAAAATATGAAATAAAAATTTCACTACGTTACAAGTTACAAAGTATTTGAAACGATAAAAGCGTGCTAACACCTAAACACGAGCCGGTGGTGATAATTAATACCGTTCCGGCGTTTTCCACTGACGAAACGTCCGACACAAACCCACGTGAGTCATTTTCGTCAAAGCAAACACACCACAGCGGAAAGAAACAATGTGTACGTACGCCGCGGCTTCTTGGAAATTAAGTCGATGTTGAAACCAATTTACTATATTCTTAGCAGCGTGATTTAGTTAACGAAATACCGGGCTTATGCAACGCGAGTCCTGGCTTCGATACGATCGCTCAGGAACAATACCTGTTGATCACAAACTGATACTCAATTAATGGTTAGATAGTTAAATCTGCAACCAATGGATGACAGATAATTTATTAAAACATGCATCTTTTTGGTATATGATAATAATGAGCTTATTAGCAATAATATAGATCTTGTCCATTATTATGCAGCTTATGTAGGTTCAATTAATTTTGAATATAAAATTTAAAGGACATAACACGTAGAAAACTTCATTAACAAGTTTAAATAAGTTTTATTTACTTTCATTTGCTAAAAGTTCAGACACTACACGCAAATCAATAACATAGCTTATTGACTTATATTGGGAATGTTTTTTAATGTTCCACCACCCAGGCTTTATACCTGATAATCTAACAGTTTTTTAGAAATTGTAAAGTCGCAATACCCCAATTGTGTGTGTCCTCCAACACCAAAAGGCCTTGCAATCGTTACCTTTGTTATTTCATCTCTCCAATTGCATTTATCTCGTCCAACTTCCGTCTCTCAGATGAGTGCCGTATACAGACGCTCTCTTCAAGTATGCAATTGAAAGGACCGAGCTATCGAATTTCTTGAGATTTGAATTCTCTAATCATATAGAATCGGCCACTATTTCTTCAATTTGTATTTTAACCACAAATAATCGGTGGGTTCCAACGAGTAAGGTTTCCTAAATATGTTTCGTTTGATGAAAATAAGGAACTGAAGATCTTATTAATAATACATTTTCAAGAATACTAAATATGAACATTAGTATTGTTAACCGCATTACTAATATTCCCGTTCACTACATACTACTACAACTAAGTTAAAAATACTTCTGTAAATAATAAATAAATTATAGTTGAATGGCAGATTTGGATCTACGACGTTAAAATTCGCAGACCAAATTCCCCAAACCCATTAGAATATAAGGGTTTGAAAATAGCATGAAGGCTTGCTATGTGTTCTACGAATATGAAAACTTTTTTAAGTATTCTTCAACTCTTGTACCTTTGGTTTCGACATACAAAACTCTCCTAACCCCCTGCGAGTATAGTGTGTTCTTATACAATACACCTTTAGGATACTGTTGGTGATGCTCCGTCACAGTAGCGCTTCAGATATACACTCTGATGTGTGTGATTTTGCCAATATATTATAAACGCTACAGTACTAACAGTCTACAGTCGAAGCCATCTGAAATTCACGCTATAATGCTCAAGAGCGTCACCTCTCCTCATCTTCTTCGTGTGCGGGGTAGTGACAATAATCTTCTAATCAATTATAGTATCATATAGTATTGATGAACAGCTTTATTCTACATCATTCGGTGAGGATGACCAATTGTAGTGTTAATAAATACTTATATTATTATTAATACTTAAATAATTTAAATTGTATTCAATTTGTTTCTTCTTAAGTAATTTATTTGCAACTAAGATGAACTGTGTAGATTGCATATCTGTGATGAATGTAAGTATTGTATGCGAAAGCGACAACTTACTATCAAGTGAAATGTGTGCTCGTTTCTCACTTCTAATATCACTAAACTATCTGTATCTAGACTGCATGTCTTTGAAAAAATTAACTTACCATCAAGTGAACTGTGTGCTCGTTTCCCACTTCTAATATCGCTAAACAATCTGTATCTAGATTGCATATCTGTGAAAAATATAGCTTACCACCAAGTGAACTGTGTGCTCGTTTCCCACTTCTAATATCGCTAAACAATCTGTATCTAGACTGCATGTCTTTGAAAAATTTAGCTTACCATCAAGTGAACTGTGTGCTCGTTTCCCACTTCTAATATCGCTAAACCATCTGTATCTAGACTGCATGTCTTTGAAAAATTTAGCTTACCATCAAGTGAACTGTGTGCTCGTTTCCCACTTCTAATATCCTTCAAACAATCTGTATCTAGATTGCATATCTGTGAAAAATATAGCTACCATCAAGGAACTGTGTGCTCGTTTCCCACTTCTAATATCGCTAAACAATCTGTATCTAGATTGCATATCTGTGAAAATATAGCTTACCATCAAGTGAACTGTGTGCTTGTTTCTTACTCCTAATATCACTAAACCATCTGTATCTAGACTGCATGTCTTTGAAAAATTTAGCTTACCATCAAGTGAACTGTGTGCTCGTTTCCCACTTCTAATATCGCTAAACAATCTGTATCTAGATTGCATATCTGTGAAAAATATAGCTTACCATCAAGTGAACTGTGTGCTCGTTTCTCACTCCTAATATCACTATACAATCTGTATCTAGATTGCATAGCTGTGAAAAATTTAGCTTACCATCAAGATAACTATGGTTGTTTCTCACTCCTAATATCGCTAAACAATCTGTATCTAGATTGCATATCTGTGAAAAATATAGCTTACCATCATGTGAACTGTGTGCTCGTTTCTCACTCTAATATCACTAAACAATCTGTATCTAGATTGCATAGCTGTGAAAAATTTAGCTTACCATCAAGATAACTATGGTTGTTTCTCACTCCTAATATCACTAAACAATCTGTATCTAGATTGCATATCTATGAAAAATTTAGCTTACCATCATGTGAACTGTGTGCTCGTTTCCCACTTCTAATATCGCTAAACAATCTGTATCTAGATTGCATATCTGTGAAAAATATAGCTTACCATCAAGTGAACTGTGTGCTTGTTTCTCACTCCTAATATCACTAAACAATCTGTATCTAGACTGCATGTCTTTGAAAAATTTAGCTTACCATCAAGTGAACTGTGTGCTCGTTTCCCACTTCTAATATCGCTAAACAATCTGTATCTAGACTGCATGTCTTTGAAAAATTTAGCTTACCATCAAGTGAACTGTGTGCTCGTTTCCCACTTCTAATATCGCTAAACAATCTGTATCTAGATTGCATATCTGTGAAAAATATAGCTTACCATCAAGTGAACTGTGTGCTTGTTTCTCACTCCTAATATCACTAAACCATCTGTATCTAGACTGCATGTCTTTTAAAAATTTAGCTTACCATCATGTGAACTGTGTGCTCGTTTCCCACTTCTAATATCGCTAAACAATCTGTATCTAGATTGCATATCTGTGAAAAATATAGCTTACCATCAAGTGAACTGTGTGCTTGTTTCTCACTCCTAATATCACTAAACCATCTGTATCTAGATTGCATGTCTTTGAAAAATATAGCTTACCATCAAGTGAACTGTGTGCTTGTTTCTCACTTCTCATATCGCTAAACAATCTGTATCTAGATTGCATATCTGTGAAAAATATAGCTTACCATCAAGTGAACTGTGTGCTTGTTTCTCACTCCTAATATCACTAAACAATCTGTATCTAGATTGCATATCTGTGAAAAATATAGCTTACCATCATGAACTGTGTGCTCGTTTCTCACTCCTAATATCACTATACAATCTGTATCTAGACTGCATATCTTTGAAAAATTTAGCTTACCATCAAGATAACTATGGTTGTTTCTCACCCTAATATCACTAAACAATCTGTATCTAGATTGCATATCTTTGAAAAATTTAGCTTACCATCAAGTGAACTGTGTGCTTGTTTCTCACTCCTAATATCGCTAAACAATCTGTATCTAGATTGCATATCTGTGAAAAATATAGCTTACCATCATGTGAACTGTGTGCTCGTTTCTCACTCCTAATATCACTATACAATCTGTATCTAGATTGCATAGCTGTGAAAAATTTAGCTTACCATCAAGATAACTATGGTTGTTTCTCACTCCTAATATCACTAAACAATCTGTATCTAGATTGCATATCTATGAAAAATTTAGCTTACCATCATGTGAACTGTGTGCTCGTTTCCCACTTCTAATATCGCTAAACAATCTGTATCTAGATTGCATATCTGTGAAAATATGGCTTACCATCAAGAGTGAACTGTGTGCTTGTTTCTCACTCCTAATATCACTAAACAATCTGTATCTAGACTGCATATCTTTGAAAAATTTAGCTTACCATCAAGTGAACTGTGTGCTCGTTTCTCACTTCTAATATCACTAAACAATCTGTATCTAGATTGCATATCTTTGAAAAATTTAGCTTACCATCAAGTGACCTGGGTGCTAGTTTCTCACTCCTAATATCACTAAACCATCTGTATCTAGACTGCATGTCTTTGAAAAATTTAGCTTACCATCAAGTGAACTGTGTGCTCGTTTCTCACTTCTAATATCACTAAACAATCTGTATCTAGATTGCATATCTTTGAAAAATTTAGCTTACCATCAAGTGAACTGTGTGCTTGTTTCTCACTCCTAATATCACTATACAATCTGTATCTAGATTGCATATCTGTGAAAAATATAGCTTACCATCAAGTGAACTGTGTGCTTGTTTCTCACTCCTAATATCACTATACAATCTGTATCTAGATTGCATAGCTATGAAAAATTTAGCTTACCATCATGTGAACTGTGTGCTCGTTTCTCACTCCTAATATCACTAAACAATCTGTATCTAGATTGCATATCTATGAAAAATTTAGCTTACCATCAAGATAACTGTATGCTTGTTTCTCACTCCTAATATCACTAAACAATCTGTATCTATATTGCATATTTGTGATGAATGTAGGTATTGTATGTGAAAGCGATAACTTACCATCTAGTGAACTGTGTGCTGGTTTGTCACATGTAATAACATAAAATACCTGTATATAAATTGAATGTATAAGATGGGTGTAGATAACGCTGGTCATAGGTATGACTACTCGTTTATCACCCTTACGTTACAAAAGAAAAAATTAACAAGCTTAAAGCTTTTGTCTTATTTATATTTTGACCGTATCACATCAGGCTTAATTTATATATGATGAACGCTGTTAAATTACATCAATAACATTACAAGTTATATATTAAAATATATGGTAGCCTTGGTGCTGTGCATTTAATAAAGTTTATCCTTGGTCTCAATGTCGATCAACCCCGTAGAGCTTTCTCGGTTCAATTCAATAAGTAATTGTACTAGATATGCTAATTTTCAACCACACTTTCCCTTAATTACCCTCATCGGAATATTTTACTTACTTTGATGTTACTAAATCATGAGACCTACACTGAACGCCCCTGGGCTCGACTGTCTTCGTGCTTTCGTATGAAATCGACATATAATTTTTCTTGGGTCAGGATTTTTTGTTCATAATATTATGAGTTATAAAAGAGAACACCTTTACAGCTTCACCGGGTTGAAAGAGCTCGGCCACGCTTAAGGCGCTCAGCCGAGACTATTTTTACCGGGTAACTTGCACAAAGGCTCCCGAAAGGGAGCCTTGGCTTGGACCGGTGCTACCCGGTTGCGCATGAGCGACTGACTCGAGGGATTCCGACATGGCCGAACCTCGGCTCAGTCAGTTCCTGCTGACGGAAAGAAAAACCATTCACCTAATAGTTAGTGAAGATTGCGGCCAATGACCTCCACATCCAACCGGTGTGTCAACAAAAATACAAGATATACATGTGTTGTCCTCTCGGAGGATTCAGATATAAAGCCCCGTTATAAAAATAGGGACCCCGTTAATTTACTATTTTGAGCTGGCATTCTATACGGGTACGCCCTTATAATAGACCACGTCCACTATGGTGGTGACGACCCATTCATTTTGCTAGAAGTTAGATGCAGCGTGGTTCCACTAGTGTAAGCTAACAATATAATATCATTAATAACGAAAGTAAAAGTATATCAGGGAATTGATTTCCTCATTTAATATGGCGGAAAACTTCTCCTTCCGACCAAATAACATCTAGTCATTCTCATTCTTTTTTGAATCTTCAACTGCATCTTTATAAGTGTACTAAGACCTTCGGGTCGATTTCTACCAAGGCAATATCTCCTAGCAACAGCCAGATAATATCATCAGATGTGATCAAATTTACGGAATAAATTATAGAGCAATATATATATACGCACAAATACCTGGGCGCTCAATCTTCGTCCGTTACACTAGCCCGATGTAATGCATGTGCAAAGAGATCGAAGGAACACGGAACATTTGTACATCATTTTCTTAAATTATAATCATGCCGCTTTTATTAACTAACTGACCGTTTATCGGATAGTTCATACGCTATAAAATAGCAGAATTCTAACTTAGTTTGGTCTGGTCTAAGAAAGAAATCGGAGACCATTACTGATGACTAGACTTTCCGTATTAGTCTTCAGAGGTGACTCGACCGTAGGACACACGACTCAAAAGCCGGGTAATCTTAACCACTACGTCACGCGGTCGTAGTAGTACAATTAAAAAAAAAGTTATTACAGTTGTAAAACAAGTTCCTCGCGAACAGAGCCGGAGGCATTTCTCTAGCATTTAATATCACCTTGTTCCATGACCCTCTTTTGTTGGTCACATGTGCACATGAGGTCGTTACCCGCAGGTATCCTCCGACTATGTCATTTTGTTACTAGCATTTTCCCACAACGTTCACATTTTTTTTTTCCTCATTATAATATCCTTTTATATTCGGTTTTTTACCATGAATTATATTAGGCTAATTTACCTGTATTATATTATATCCGAGTAGTTTAAAGAACTTCTGATTTTCTAGATAATATCTTTGTTAACCTCCAGTTTGATGGTATGTATCAAAGCCTAAGGCTAATGCTATGTATTATAGGCCTTGTCTAGTATTTAGGCAGTTACGGTGACTTATATAGATTAAAATTGCCTATGTCCAATTAATTTGTGTTCTAGTACCTATTTCGCTGATATCAAATTTTTCTTTGTTATAACAGTTTGTCGGGTAGCAGCTGACTGCATTGATTGGTTCTTTGTCTAGGATTATTGAGTCGAGATTTTTTTTTGAACTATGCGTATTTTATTGTTGTAATATTCTTTCTTAATCTCGTGCGTATTCCATTTACGTAACTTATGTTTTTACGAAGTTGGCACACGAAGATATTTATTTGTCGTATTCCGGAATTCAATATATAGATTAAATATAAGGTAAGGTATATCAGAATTGTTTTACTGTTACATTATGATTTTTACACCAACATAGAACACTTATACCGGCAAATTAAATCTGGTATGTACCCTAAAATCTAAAAATGTAGCAGAGATTCGAATAAAATATAATCTAATTAAAAAGGACTTACATATTCTACTGAAATAAATAATATATTTAATCATTATGTCAATTAAAATCATATTATATAATTATATTGGCGCCATAAATTCATTAAGCCATTAATTTTTAGTCGTCAATAGCCTAATGGCCAATGGTACGGTCTCCAAAACTTCGAATATTGTCGTGTAACATCTCCTAGCACAGCACAAATAAGCTTAGTCGGAGTAGTTACACTGCTAGCTTTTTTTTTTTAAAACATAAATATGAACCCGACAATGGTTATAAGAGGCGCTGTTTATAATATTTGCCTTCAGCATTTTGGTTTCTTTTTTATAATACGGTGGTGACAAGAAAGCACAGCGTTCACATCCATTGTCAAGAAAGCTTCAAAATGCACTTGCACCCCCGAGGACTGGATTGAATGCCTTCTTTACCTTTGACTGGGTCTCTAAATCTTGACCGTCATAATAAGAAACACAGGTCATTTTTCGTTTAGGGCATTGCTTTGGAGCTGAACCAGGATCTAACCAATATGCTGAGCACTTTCGATTGTCGAACAGAATCCACTTTTCGTCGCACGTAACAATTCGATTCAAAATTCTCTCATTTCTGTGCCTGTTGAGCAGCGCGAGGCAGGTCTCAACGCGTACGTTGCCCGGGCGATCGTTAAGTTCGTGGGGCACCCATCTATCAAGCTTTTTTACCTTGCCATTTTGTCGCAAATGGACCAATATTGTTTTGATGTTAACATCAAAAGCTGCTGCTAGCTCGGCTGTAGAATGAGTATCATCAGCTTCCACAATCGCCTTTAATTCATCATTGTTGATCAAAGTATCCAGACGACCACGAGGTTCATTTTTCAAATCAAAATTTTCAGAACGGAACCGGGCACACCAATAACGGGTTGTGCGTTCGTTTCTAAAGTTCTCTCTGTAAACGTTGTTTATGTTACGTGCCGTTTCTGCCGCGTTCATGCCACGAAGGAACTAATATTCCATAATTACACGAATTTTTAAAGTATCCATTTTTTTTTTGTTTGTAATCAAAACCTTTTTTTGTTTTGCAATGGCCAATACTAAAGTACGGCAATTTCATAGGTAAAGACCTAATATTATAAATTAGCATTATACGGATATTTTATCCTACGGTTTGAATATGAGCGAATAGGTGTTGGCATTATCATCATCATGATGGTTGGCACTGTGCGCTTTACGCGAAATTCCCTGCCACTCCCAACTACTATGTGGAATCAGCTGCCTCAGCGGTGTTTCCGAACCGATACGACTTAGGGACTTTCAAGAATATCCCACACCTATCTTAAAGGCCGGCAATGCATTTGCGACTCTCTGGTGTTGCGGATGTCCATGGGCGACGGTAATCACTTACCATCAGGTGAAATGCGTGCTGGTTTGCCAACTATCCTATAAAAAAAATACTGTTACGACCTATATTCCGTTCCTTACGTGTATACGTATAGTCTGCCAGATCAGTAACAAATTAATTTAAGGAATGAATGAAATGTAAGATGTGTAATTTCCTCAATCTAAGTAGAAGGAAGCGAGCAGATAGCGGTAGTCTATTTTCGTCCCCTGCATTTCGTTCATAAGAGACCTTAACATCGCCGACGGCTGATGTATCGGCACTTAGAGACGTTATCATTCTAAATAATTTACTCATTTATTATCCGCTTTTTTTTTAATTGATTTACATTTCAAATGGACGCTTTAATGAAACAAGTTACAGTTAACGAACATATAACTAAGGAACATATATTTATATATTTAATGGTACAGCTACACTGCAGTTTGTTTCTAGCTGCAGAATGAATGGGTCATCGCGCCCTCACATAATACCAGCGTAAAATATTTACGAACTATATTTTAGTTATTCTAAATTTGTCTTATATTATAATTGTTTTTATAGCAATTAATTTTGTGTCTTGCAAGCCACTTTTTAAAGAATTGGGTCTCCTTATCTTACCTTGCCTATATGTATATATTGGAACTTGGTATTTTTATTAAAAAGTATCCTTAGTTTTTTCCTAAATAAAAATATACTGAAAGTACACAACTCGATACCCCGATAAAGTCGTAATGCCTAACTCGAAAAGCAGATAATACTCAAATAATTGCTATCAGACGACCATTGATTTTTTTTTGGTTACGTCAATTGAGATGTCACCTAAAGCAGTGGCTCATAAAAAAACAATTTTACTCGCTAAATGGGATATTACATTAGAAGAACGTATATTGACTGATGAATGCTGCCTAATAGAAATAATTTATTATTATAGAATTTTAATACCATTGCATGATTATTTGTAATTGTATCGTTTAATAAATTACTTTGTTTCTGCATAATTATGTTCATATGCCAAAAATGGTTATTTCTTATGAATAAATATTATTATTATTATTAACGGTAGAGCCACACGAATGGCTCAGCACGACAGGGTAAGGACAGTAAATGTGGTGATCCGGAGATCGAATTACAGGTAACTAGGTACTCTGTGCATGTTTGTCACACCTAATATTATAAAAAAAGATATCATATTTTTATTTTAAACATATGTATGCTAACGCCGAGGCATTTACTCACTATCACCTCGCGTTATATATTTTTTCAGTGGTAGAGTTACACTGCAGTATGTTCCTAGCTGCAGAATAAATGGTTAAACTCGACCGGGGTAGGACCACGTCCTCACTGAATACCAACGTAAAATAGCAGCATAATGTTCCTGCGTTTCGTCTGATTACGTAGGGATCCGGAGACATTTATTACTGGTGACGAGACATTATCACTCAGTCATCTGCATTATGATTAGTCGTCAAGGATGATTGTAGATGTCATGGGTCGCAGGAACCACTGTAGGTGAACTGTATTCTTGTTTGTTACTCTTAATGAAACATAAAAACAAAGTATGAAGTATATATCTAGCTTCATCTGCAATAAGATCGGAGGAAGTTCCATAAAGTATTATATAGACTTAATAAACTGATAAATAAAAATTATCCAATAAATGCTTTTGTTCGATAGAGATAGTTATGTAACAATGATGCATTCACTTCCCATACAAACTAATGAACAATTACAGAACGGAGAAGTTGTTCGACTCCTTAGTTTTATCAGGAATCTTAGGATAAGTTTTTAAGATTTGATTTGTAATCATTTTACAGCAAAAGGAAACAATGGCAACTGGATACGATATGGAACATTTTTTAATCACTGCTTGAATTTAATTAAGAAGAAATTAAGTACTGAAAATTGTAATAAATTAGAAGCTCATAATTTTTAGACCTCTTTTTATAGAAGATATATCATGGACAGACATACAACACCCCCCAACCCCGAAGACGCTGAATTTGGAATACGCCACGAGGTGCACATTAGCATCCTAGCCCAGCTTCTCTTCGTGTTTTAGGTTCACATTTATAATTCGTATTTGTATAGTCAACATATAATACTTATATAAAAACTCAACTGCAGTCGGAGTGCAGGACGCCTACGTCATCGCTCCATCTAGTGGGAGCGATGACGGATTCAAGTTTGCGGAAAATCTATGTATGCAGGTGGCTCGTGGTTTGTGGCAATCTATGTATGCAGGTGGCTCGTGCTTTGTGGCAATCTATGTATGCAGGTGGCTCGTGCTTTGTGGCAATCTATGTATGCAGGTGGCTCGTGTTTTGTGGCAATCTATGTATGCAGGTGGCTCGTGCTTTGTGGCAATCTATGGGGGAGCTTATGTTGATGTATGAACTATTGATAGGTTGTTATGATAATTATGACAATCCATATATTTCGACCTTTAATCAGTCGATACAATAAACTTCTTAGAGAGTAATAATATTAATATGCGCACGTTGAGAATCACTCTATATGTTAATAAAATTTAGAACTATATATATTTTATCTATTTATTTATTTACTGTTTCTTGCATTAACCTTTACAAAGTTAAAGGTTAACATAGGGCGGACTTAATGCCAAACGCATTCTCTACCAGTCAACCAAAGTTGTGAGATATTATTTTTCGTGTAGCAATAAACTAATTAATAAAAATAAAAGACTAAAAATAGCTAATATAAAATAAACAAACAAATAACAATACATATATATATTTAAATACAATATGTATGCATACGTACATAAGTACATGTATAAATACAATAAAATAGATAATATATTCGGATTCATTCGGTTGCGCCTCTCTGAAATAGTATTTATTTCTGACTAGAGAAAAAATTCTTCAGAATGCACCGACCTAGCAACACTATAGCCTAGCTAGATGAGTCTTCATATTAGGAGTTTTTATTTTTAAAATAAATTCAAGTATTTCTATTTGTTCTTTTAGCAGTGGTGCCACGTTGCGGCTTGTTTCTAGAAGGACCACGCCCTCGTAGAATACCAACGTAAAATGAAGTAACGCTGCCGACTTGGTATTGTATTTCGTTCGGTCAATGTAGGGACCCTTAGAACTGATGACTAGGCATTCCGTCATAGTCTTTCAGGGTGACAACGCATCCGCATTATTATTCCTTATCCATGATGAATATAGGACACATGGGCCGTAGGGATCGCTTACCATTTGGTGAACCGTTTGCTCGTTATTGCACAGACTATAATAAAAAAATTGTCACTAGAAGGAAGCCTGTACAATCATGTAACAGACAAACTAAGCTATCTATTGTATGGAGTACGTAACAATAAAAATGTTTAGTTTCGTCTATCTATAAACAAAAGTTAGAGTTCGGCTCGCTTAACAAAAGTTAACATATCGATACGTATATCTAATACCGATACAGGGAAACCATGTTGTTATAATAACAATTAATTATAACTAGTTGTGGTAGTGTATCGATACAAAATATCGATACATCGTCTTATATCGATATGTATCGTGCAACTTTATAGTAATAGCGTTAATACCTTTCCATGTTTATGATGAAATCTGTAAGATGAAACATAGATTATTAATAATGTATATTATATTTTATAAACACAGATCAAACATAAATTTGTGTGTAATATAGTAAGAAATCATATCCTTATAATAAAAAAAAGTTAAGACTCGTTATTAATGTTGTGAATTAACTACATTTGTACTCTTATACACTTTAAATAGGGATGAAAAGGGAGCATACAGTTTTTCCCATGGTAAATAAATCTGTAACCTACAATCAATCCTACAATAATGTATTAAAAAAAAATTATACGTTTATATCCCTGGGCATGAAAAAGCGACTGCCTCGTTATTAGTATTAATAACTTCGGTTTCTGTCTTATCAAACAAAACTCAGAATCGCTTAGATGCTTTTTTCGCAGATGCTGCCTTAGTAATTCTGCAGTCAATATTTAAACAGAACGAAGCTTAGCCAAGAAATAGCCCGTGTACCTCTATATAAAACCAAATGTTATCGAAAACTATATATAATGGCTTTTTTTTCCTATTTATTAATTACTTGAAACTTTTGCTATTAGGTATATTTTAAAAATATCCAAGTGCTGTTTATAATATACAGTTTATAAGTTTCTTATAATCAAATATTTATT
Organism: Teinopalpus imperialis; assembly: GCA_029286865.1. NCBI lineage: Eukaryota > Metazoa > Arthropoda > Insecta > Lepidoptera > Papilionidae > Teinopalpus > Teinopalpus imperialis. The sequence continues at coordinate 5,399,547 of JAGSMU010000036.1, read as the reverse complement.
AGTTATAGTAATGATTAATATGGTTCTATTGTACGAAGTAATAAAAAATCGATCGCATCGGTCTCGATTTATTGAGTTAATCAGAAAATTTCATATTAACTACGTACAAATAAAAATTAATTAGCTGTTTTATATCAATCTATAATAAATAACTTTAAATTATAAAATAAATTTATTGTAATATCGCCTATTGATGAATAGTTACCTTTTTTTGTTGCATATATCATTGGAAATGATTAAAGCTGAATATATTACACACTTCTGACGCTAAAGCACAACCTCGTATGTTATATCATATCGTTTGATTTGGTTTACTTAATTTTATCGTTTAGCAATAACAAAATTTATATGGATTATAATAGATCATGCCTTGCTAATTACTTGATGCTGTAGAAAATTAAAATTCTTTCTGTTATACTCTAGTAAAACTTCCTTTGTAAGTCATCCGACATGTTGTTCAACAGATCAAAAACGGTACAGCACTTAACGACAACCGTTACAACAGAGTTACTCAAATATATACAAAAGAAACCAATCTTTATGTCGTACGTATAAGACACATAATCAATTCTGAATTTTATATCGCACAAGGAACTCGTGTAGCCCACGGTACACACGTACGCTTGCCTTCGTATTAAAATGTGCTTTATCTTGTTTCAGTAAAGTATAAATTTAGATTTACATTCTAATATAGCCCCCCTGCGCGAACGGCGCGCGACAAACTGGACTCGTGTCGGTAGAGCGCGCTACCGACACTCTTAAACTTGTATTTTTTTAGGAATCAGCTGTGGATCGGTAAAACAGCAAACCAGTTTTGACATTAACAAATCTTTCCTTTTACTACAGTAATAAAGTAATATATGCAATGTTAAGCAGACTAATAGATAATTATAAAAACCATAAAAGGGGATTAGAAATATAAAAAAGTGTGTAGAACACCCGACACAAACGAAGCTATATAGATATTGTAAGATATAATTATATATAAATAAAACATAGAAAATTTTATTTTAAATTAGTATTTGTCATTTAATAAAATTTAATATTGTCTTTGTAATAAACACACACGAAGTGTCCGTCACTTTCACTCTCTTATTCTCTGTCTCTTTCACTCAAATATTATTTCACTTTTTGTGAGTTAGGTTCCCGATTCTGAACGTGCGTTATGTTACGCTTCAAAAATGTTCTTATTCAATATGACTGGACACCTAATTAGGCAGGTATGGGCTTAGTGTCCTCAAAGACGTTTTAATTCCTAATTGAGTTTGAATATTAGTGTTATGAGATCTGATCCTTAAAAATAGAACATTAAATACAATCCACGTAACAAACACTACAGCAGATTTGGTTCCTTTTTTTAATCGTATAGGTGGCAAACGAGCAAGCGGCCCACCTGATGGTAAGTGATTACCGCCGCTTATGGATATCCGCAATACCAGAGGCGTCGCAGATGCGCTGCCGACCTTTAAGAAACATTTTGAACGTTAAATTTAATTAAAAATTAAATTTACACACACGGGGTGATTTGAACAACGTAATGGTAATTGATTTGGAGCCCATAGCTAATGAATGGGGAGCTATAACCCTCTCTTCTTCCACCTTGTCTCCACTAAGGTCTCTATCAGACGGAAGGCGATAATTCTAAGCTATTTAAGGCTGTTTTTTTTTTAAAACGGTTATCGGACATTTCAGCTAATGTCGATACTTCTGTTATCTGTGTTAAATAAATAAATAAAGTTGATAGTGAGTTAGAATCCAGTCTGAATAACTTAGGAATAAATTTCACAAATAAATACACGATCACACACTATATACTTTTATTATTACGAAGTTAGGAAACAGAACGTTAACAAATTATCATATTTATTTGTAAACTAACGCTTCAATAGCGGATGCGAATATTCTAAACGATTTCCTCATTAATTCGATTTTAAATTAAAACTTTAATATTAACATTTTTAATAATCGTATGTACTCGTATGTATGAACAGGGTCAATGATTTTTTTTTAAATTGTAGCAGCGCTTAGTAACATGCCTGTGAACCATTCCAACTAAACTAATGCTTGTGCTAGGAGATGGCTCACGAATGCGTACCGAGACCGTACCACAAAACATTAAGCCATTGACGTTATACTATAAAGACTTTGAATCCGCATTGTAAGTCTCTTATTTACGAGTATTTCTTTACTCTTCTGATACACTGACTAATCCTTATACCGGTGCTAATTTCAAACGCCACCACCAAATTGCAATGACGTTCCTAATTTTATCCCACCACACCGAACAGATGAGGTGTACCAGCGCTATATCGATACTCTCACTAGAGTGATTTTCCTCCTCAGCAATAGCCACTGCATATATGTTCAACAAATCTACCATCGGGTGGGCTGCAAGATCGTTTGCCAACTATTTTATAAAAAAAAAACTTCCCGCCAACAATTGGGCGCCAACATTACGCCCGCTAGCTAACAGGGACATATCGAACAGATAAAATTGATACGCACAATTCCCTATTTCCGTTATTAAATATCCACTCTTAATCCTATTATTTTATTAATTTACCTGTTTAAACTCTCTTAATAACACTATAATTATTGTCATAAACTTCGAAGACAAAATTTTACATAAAACAACTCTTCTTGAGGCTCAGGCGTTAATATATTTGTAAATAGGTATCGAATAATAAGATTATCAAGCGTCCGACTTCGGGGTTATCAGGTTATTACATGTTCATACTGTAAGGTCACATAATTCAAACCGTCGAAGGTTTCAAAGTTATTCCAGGCGTCATCCCTGAAGACTGAAATGGTATACCACGTAACCGGTAACATGGGTCTCTACACTGGGAGCCTTTCACTCCAGTTGAATTATGGCAGCGTCACGGTACTATTATACGTATAAAAAGTCTAATGGCTTAAAGTACGGTCAGCCAAACTTAGGGTTGTAGGTTCAAATCCGCCATTAGACTATAGCCGTGAACCATCTCCTAGCTAAAGTTGGAGTGGTTAACGGGAATGTTAGTAATTATAGAACTGCTAGCATCCCTTTTTTAAAATAAATTTAAAAACATAAAATAAATCAAGAAAAAAAACCAAACTGCAGCGTGATTGAAAAAATTAAAATACGTAAAATTTAAATTTTGATATTTAATTGGCCCACTTCAAAATTATGTACATTTCCGTTCAGAAAGGTCACAAAATTCAAATGGACAAACGTTAAATGTTACTAAAACAGCTGTCCCACCGGCCGGCCACCTCGATTCAACAGCTTGAGACAGTGTAATGGCTTGATAAGTAGACAAATCACGTTTCCGTCGAAGTAAAACCCGTTGACTGCTTTGACAATCAGCGTCGTCACTTTATGACAGGGCTGCACAACTAACGGCCCGCGATACGTTCGTAATACAGTTTTGCATCCGGTGTCTACTTGTGTAGTTATTATAAATATATAAAAATTAAAATTGTTAAAAAATATCTATGTATGTGTGTATAAGCGTGAAGGTAATTATTTTTTTCTACTATTTGTAAGTAGCAATCTGAACAAACTCCTTGATACAAATGAACTCAGATCCCAAAGCGCCTATATCACAGTCGGACGTCGTATTCAATTTACCCATTAATAAAGGTCTCGGCTGAGTGCCCTAAGCGCTCGGTCACCTTTCAACCCGGTAAAGCTGTAAAAGCCCTCGGGCTAACAGAGGCCATCAGTCATAAAAAAATATCGTATGCAACTGTTTGACCTACCTTGACTACCGACCAACTACTAACGAATAATATTTAAAAATAAAATAAGTAAATATGAGACTTTTTTTATTTATTTCGCTCAAACAATTATGATTAACAAATAACAAAACGTATGAAATTCCTTTATAACCAATTATTTTTTATTGGAAACAGCAAAATTCTAGTCTATCATAACGGTAGCAGGCCCACGATTCAGTTTTATTGTAGATGCAACTAGACTGGAGACGGAGACCAAGCGCTCAGAGTACTAGCGGAAGATAGAGAGTACCATAAGGCAACTGTGTTTCGTTCGATTATCAGAGTGCGTGTACATCTTAGCACTTTGTTGTAAATGGTGTGAGGTATTTTAATTGTTGTCCGTGAGATGTAAATCGTTGTCGCCATTAATTTCAAGAACAAAAACTTTATTTACTTGATATTTTATTGTAAAACAGACCGTAATTAATACGACCGAAAAACATATACGACTGTTATTAATGTTTATTTAATTATAGTATGGGACCAAATTAGAAAGCGCCGTATTCCTGTAGGCTTCCAAGTTTTGACATGAATGTATTCACAAACAGACAGACGGTAAGTTACACGACATATTGTTTTTATATAAACTTATTATAAACGGAATCACTGATAACCCCGAGCTGTTGTGTCAAATACTGTGTTCAATGTTCCCGCCCGTTTGCCCCGGTATCCCGTTCCGCTGCTGACGCATAAACTTTACAGAACCAATTTAGGTTATCATTCCATATTGCCTAGGCTTTATAGATGACTCAAGGAATTCATTAATAAAGATTGTTCCATTGATAATTAAAATTATTAATATCGATTTTCAAAATAAAATGTATACGATCGTAATTTCTTCAGGCAATAAAATGTAGGTCTTATTTCCCTAAATTTAAATTTAATAACCTTCTTTGATATTTATATACATACACCTAGGAAATGTTAATTATATATATATATATATATATATTAGTTATTGTACGTAAATTGTTTCTAAACGCATGCTGTGGCCGCCTATAAGTGGAATTGTTTGTTATTAGTAAGAAGTGCAGTTAGAGCAAAATATTTATATTGTAATAAATACATGTAATTCTGTTGGTGGTTCGATATATATAAATAAATAAATAAAATAATTCGCTATTGTCTGAGCAACTGCAACATCTCAATACTAAAATAAACCCTTTTCCGCAAAAAATCTAATCGTGTGCAACTGAGAATTACTGATGTTGTTATAAAAATATGTTAAACATAAAATTGTTAGTGTCAATTTTTTTTTATTCTATAAAGATCACTGCACTATTCTTACACATAATACATTTAGACGACTGCTGAATTCTATGTTAACCTATTATAGCCCTGCATTATAACGTACTCGATTTCTATTCCAAAGCCCTACGTAGCAGCATCGTCCTCCATTTCTGCATAATGTCCACACCGCTTCGCACTACATACATTGGTGTTCCACTAATGTTGCTCTATGAAACTAAGTTCTAAATCATTAACAAAGACCGCAATGAACATTATTGTATATAGAAGAATCGAGTATATTCCATTATACAATATAATGAATTATTCGATTCGAAGTACGAATAATAAAAAAAGTTTGTTTTCTTTAGCAGCATGTCGTAACGTCATTTGGTTTTTGCTTTAACGGAGGATGTATAGTCTTTAGTGGCTCGTGAATGAACTGTTAACGAGCTGTTATTAAACTATTTTGTAAAGAGTTTTAAATTTTGGCGGCAAAAATAGTCAGGGACTGTTTGTTTCTAATTATTACATCATTAATAAAACGAATACAGCACGTAGACGTTTTGCGCATAATATTTCTGTAATCGTCTTCGTGCTCTAAGAACGGTTGCCTAAGGTTATTTTTAGAATCACGGTTAAAGTGGAGCAATGTGAAATAGAAATGAATAGGTTAGGTTAGTGAATTGATATTGTGTATGATTGTTCTTTTAATAATGCTTTCAATTTAATGTAAATAATATAAACACTTAAACTTTCGATTCTTTATTTTTAAACTTTGCCATCTTGTCTTAGGACTTGATGAGATATGACTAAGGGAATATCCAAAGAAACCTTATCATAATTTTTCGTAAAATATCAGTACATCATTAAGTCTACTACTAAATAAAATCAAGCTTGTCAAAGAACACAGTTTACCTGATGGTAAATGATAAACACCTTCATCCAAACTCAACATTCAAGATTCAAGATGCATGCGCCTCCAATAGCTGTATCTCGGGATTCCTAAATTCAACAGCGTGATAATGCTATTTCGCGTCGGTAATCTATTAGGTCGTCTCCAGTCGAGAGTGTAAAAGTATTATTTACAGTTATATAATGGCATTAACTTACAAATAAAATGTATCACTAAACAAACGGCAACGTGAAAGTGTCTAAATAACAATACGAACAGTCGACCTCGACTACCGCCTCACGCCATTATATTTGTACCGATTCTCCATCTCACTATTTTAACCTTAATTAAAGTATTACATAGATTCAACATTAAAGAATGAATAACGTTACGTTATAATAAGATTTTTTATTACTGACATAATTGAACTAAATTATAGTATAGTATAGTGGCACTACTAGAGCCGCTATGTAATTTGTTTCATTTCTATATTCTAGTCTTATATAGAGGCACAACGCTTTAGAACATTTAATACATTTTTTTGTATGGTTAGTATAAAGATCTATAGACCGTGTATGAAGCAAAGTATTCCATCTCAGTCCTCAGTAATGACAATGTATTATGCTTCCTTATCGAGATGAATGTGTCACAGGCCGCTAGAATCACTTACTTACGTGTGCTCATTTGTAACTCCCAATGATATATCAAAAATAATAAGGAATTAAAATAAGTCAGGTGGCCAGTATCCCTGTAATAAATTACTTGATGAAGTCTGTAATCTCAACACCGAGTCAGTACTTTTGTTGTTGAGGGTTAAGTTAAATACTCTGCAATAATCACACCTCGATCTGTTTAGAGATTGAAATCTGTATAAGCATATTTTAAAACATTCGTATACTCGAAGTATTCGAATGTTATAAAATATGCCGTTTTAATATTAAGTTTTAAGTTACAATATTGAGTCTCAAATGAGGACGCAGTTATTTGACACCTTCAACCAGACGAAAACAGCAGCCTTATGCCGCTATTTTATGCCGATATTCGGTGAGGACAATCGCACTAACGACGGTTCTTCACTGGTCGAGTCCAATTATGCGGCAACAAGAAACACACTTAATATGTTACAAAACTTATAATTTGGTAATATTTAACAGTTTTTTTTTCATATCTATTCACGTGGAACTACGCGTATTGAACTATATGAGATGTCGATGGATGTAAAACAAAATTAGAGAGCTAGATTTACGACGATACTCTTTACGCCTTGTAACTACTAAACTAAACGCCTTCGTTGTTGATATTCCTTGCATAGGAACTAAGTGAACTGCCTCATCCTTCTTAACGACCAAACAATAGATTGGAATAGTTTGTCTGTGTCAATATTTGCATCTGAATTTAAATCGGGTGTCTTCAAACCAATAGTGAATAAGCTGTTACTGTACTGAGTGCTTCGCTATTCGCTGATGGTAATTAGGTGGGACAGTGCTTAATGACTTATCAGTTGTAATTATAAAAGGTAGTTCAAGATCATGCTACATGGCCATCTTTCGAAGTGTGAAAGATGTTCATAGGACAAGTGGTGGACTGCGATGATAACGATAATTATCTATTCAGTTACACAACGATATTTGAATACCAGTTATATAAATAGAAAGGGTGAAAATAAAGCACAGACTGCATCCGATTGTTAGCCATCAACGCGGTCTGTAGACAAGCGGTCGTCTTCCTTGACGACAAGACATGATAAAGGTACGTTATCATTTGTAAGCATTTATTGATTAAGTTGTCCAATTCTGTGTCTCAAAACTAAGCAGCGTTGTGTTGTTATTTTTTGAGAGAATTGACCTTCCCATCCGTTGATGTTATAAGTTTCATATACGCCTTGGTATAGTCAAGACTTCAATACGGTTTCGTGGTTAAATTTTTTTCGTTATTTGGAGCAAAATGAAGACGATAATGTTCTCTTCGATAAGAATCTATTTTCTAAGGCAATTCTCTATTTATTAACAGATGACATTAACTGAGCATTGATGTATTAGTGCCGTAAGCATTTGCCCCACCGCACTCTGTCGTCATTCTGTTCCTATTTTCATGTAATTCACGTCACGAGACCGATGGAAGAGTCATATGTAGCGCTTCAAGTATATATATTTTTTACTACAGCTTTATCTAATTAGACTGGCAAGCGGAACGCCCGCTGAGTAAGGAGACAACGATGATGCTGCGAAGCTGAAGACTGCTGCTGCACCACCGCTGCACTACGACCCCTGTGGACGGAGAACTTTGACGACAACGGAGGGGGGCGATAATACGATCCGAGGGCCCCTCATAAGGAGATACGAAACCTCGACTCGGATCGCTATCCAAAGGGAGCCTCAAGTATATGGGGATCCATAGTCGACAACAAAATTGCTTTACCATCCTTAGGTTGAATGTCGTTTGCACATCACAAAACTGCAAGGTCTATTTTCGCTTAAAATATTAATGAGACAGTAAATACTCCTGTCACCACTTCATTCTATTTGAACTTAGAGCTGTTGTCATTTCGTGCATATTCGTTGATAAAGCAAAGCAACCGTGTAACCATTATACCCGATACCATACGAAATATTAGTTGTTGTGACGTCTTCTTCTGATTTAACTTATTAAAAAGACGACAGTAAAGTAATTGAAATGAAAATGTACTAAGAACAACATCGTATAATACAAATTGATAAAATCGATCTTCCCCTCAATATTACTTGAGTCTACAATTATCAGCATAAATGTTGAAATATTTTCTGATGAATGATAATAGAATATTGAATTACCTATTAAATATTTTCCACAATTCCCTTCCATGACCGCTAGCAATCGACTTCACATTGAACCACCAAGTCGCGAACAAATATCCGCACCTATACGGATCTATACGGATTCCAAGTCTTGCTGCAAAGTGCATCTCTTGTCTCGAAGTGCATCATTGAGAAGATTCCATCGTTGCACCATGAGTACCCGAAGATTTCCAATTTTTTTTAAATCAGGGGATTTTTAAGGCCACGGTATCAGATGAATGTTTTGGTCGGGTTGTTGGGTGTTTGGAATCAGTTGCGGGGAATCATAAGGTTAGTATGTAATCGACGGTTGTCTTGAAAAATAGTAACACTGGGGAAGCTCATTTTCTGGGTAAACTTTGATTAAACGGATGGTTGGCAACATGGCGTTGTCTAAAGTATTGATATAGTTCAGTGCTGTTGCTTTTGGAGTGCGTTATTTGACATAGTTCACCGATTCCATCAACCGACATCCATCCCCGAATGTTTGCACTAATTCTACCAGACTCAGTAAGTGTTGTAACAGTTTGTATAAAAATAAATTGTTATAACGCCAGATATTTTAAATGACCATGTTGGCTGGATTTGAAGATGTTTCTTCCAATCGAAATTTAAGAACTCCCTAGCAAAATTCAATCGAGCTGCTTTATGGGCTATGGGCTTTTATTTATCAGTCAAATGGCGGCGAACAGTTTCAGCGTTGACGTCAAATTGTTCTGCGAAATGGGCTGTAGGTGTAAAACCGTTACCTTTATACACACACACGCACGTCTCATTATTTCCCTTTGCGTGCTCGTTACCTTAAACTACTACTTCGCCTGTGATCTTGAAATCTCCAAGCCTTCTTCGCGTTCTTGTGTAATCCAAATTCTGACGATGAAACGTGATGTATTTAATTCTATCGAAATTTTAAATTGTATCTGCCCTTTCGCATATATTTAAATGAGGCGACATTACAAATTTTAATAAATGACAAATGACCTACTGTCAGAAATGGAAATTTTATTTTTGAATGGTTTCTAACAAGGTTCTAAATTATTACTCCATGTTTTGTATTGACATTTAGATTATATTGGTAGAATAATAACATCTACGTCTTTGGAAGAAAGATTAAAAGAAGACGCACTTTTAACCTATGCTTTGATTGACTTAACAACCAGACAACCGATTGCGTTCACGTGAATAAATGTCTGAGCTTTAGAGAAATTTAATTTTCTGAAAATTGTTGTCAAAATTGTTAAGCAATTATTTGGCCGAGTATACATAGACATCAGCACATCGAGACTCGGAAACATACAACTTTTGACACACAAATATTATTCCTCAGCTGGAATCGAACCCAGCACACAGCAGCCACTACGCCACATGACCGTCAAATGATACGACAGAAGGAAGCCATCTTAAAGAAAAGGAAAATATGTTAAGTAGAGTACGTGGATCTAATAACCACTAATGTCATTTGTGTAGTAAAGGAAACTTTAAATATAGACTAACCCGTATACTACTTCTATGAAATTATATCAGTACATGTCACGGTTAGCGTGATTCATCTGTAGAGACGATGCTGTGCATGAAAACGGACAGAGCAGTAATCACCAGCTGATTAGCAGAGAGTTGAAGTAAAAAGGAATCCAGCAACTGTTTCTTTTAGTAGTATCCGATTACACATCAATCATTCAAACTCAAATCACCAGGAGCTCTTCAATATACTCTAAAACCAAGCAGAAACAGGTAGGGAATGGAAAACCGCATCTAGAAAGCATAAAAATTTTCATAATGTCTATTCCAGTAGGGCTTCCGTAATATTTGTGCTTGTATAAAGGAAAGGATGCTGCAATTGAAACTGATTTGTATCTAATACCTGACAAATATATGGACTTATGGGATGTCTGTCGATGGATACAAGTGTATCTTGTATTATATGTTCAGAAATAGATTAGTGATGAGATGAAATGATGACGATGATGACGATTGATATCGTTTATTGTTACATTGAGAGTAACATACGAGCACACAGTTCACCTGATGGCAAGTGATTCCTGGGGCCCATGATATCTACGTTCATCCTTGATAAAGAATCATAATTTAGATGCGTTGTCACCTTTGAGGACTGAGATTGAATGCCTCGTCGCCAGTAACAAAGGTCTTCGGATCCCTACACTCAGCGGACGAAACACGGCAGCATTATGCTGCTATTTTACGCTGGTATTCTGTGAGGGCGTGGTCTTACCCCGGTCGAGCTGATCCATTCATTCCTACAGCTAGAAACAAACTACATCGTAGCTCTACCACTGTAAAACTATGGTCTCAAACCATATACGATATAAATCCAATATACTAAAAACGGTATATGGGGTATATAACATAGAAATGTCAACACCGATATCTAAAGTACTACGTGTACTGTAATCGAAGATGCGTACAGGGGCCACTAGTAACGCATATCAAGTAATGTGCATAGTTAAGCCAACGATAAGACGATCAAATTTTAGACATTTATACATTTTATGTAGCTCTACCACTGTCAACTGTCATTGTTACTGCGTACAGAGTGCAAGCGTACGATCATAATATTGCCTTTGGACATTCCCAGTTGTAAGATCTGGATAAAACGTTGGTATATTTACTGGAAAATAGAAATGAAATGTCAAAACCTTCAAAATTACAATAGATATTTTATGTAATACCAAAGTAATTATAACATAGAGCCACTGTGTTTGGTTATTTGAGGGAATGAAGCTGAAAACCTAATAACTGTACGGCAACGCATCTATTTGATTTCTTATCGAATGATATCGATTAATGAAGTTGCCATGGATCGCGTAAATCATTTCCATAAGGCGAATTGGTGTCTCATTCGGCCTATTATCATAAAAAAGTAAAACATTGCCTTATCAGCGATTAAATAAAGCATAAAATGTAACATAGTACACTAAAACATTTATATTTGATAAGTCTAGAGTATGTAATATATTTAGTAGCATATTTGTTTGAATATGTACGAAGCGACCTTAGTGACGTCACCGTCGAGGCCGCGCCGCTCTCTCTGCGAGTAGTTACGAACTACATTACGTACGGTCACCATATCGACGTCTGCAATCGAGATATTTCTTTTTTAAATATCATAGAGCACTCATTAATTTTATCTTGGTAAAAATCTTCGTAATTAATTTTTAAAATTTTAAATCTTCAAAAAACAGAAATAATAATAACACAGTAAATAATAGTACCACAGCAATGAATGCATTTCCTTAATATTTTTATAATTAACTTATAAAAGAAACAGCCCTCTTATAAGCCAATTATATTATTGATATTACGGTCAGCTGATTTTTGTAAAGTAATGTAATTAAACATTTATTTTACATTAACTATAAAAGCAAAGGCTTTCATTTCCTTCAAATACCTATTCGTATATTTATTTCCATACGAATGATATTTAAAAACTTGCATCGATAATACAAAAAGGTGCAATGAAAACCGGTAATGACTTTTTGGGGAAACCGATTCGACCGGCCCTCTTGGGCACCCTCGAGTCAGACGCTCTCGCGAAACAGGGTAACGGTCCAAGCCGAGGCTCCCTCTCGGGAGCCCTTGCGCTGGTTACCCATATATAGAGGTCTCGACTGAGAGCCATAAGCGCTTGGTCACCTCTCAACCCGGTGAAACTGTAAAAGCCCTGGGGCTAACAGCGGCCATCAGCCCGAAAAAAAAAAAAAAAAAAAAAAACCGATTCGATTGAATGCCGCAATGTTGCAATATTTGGTGCTCTAGTGTGACGGGAACTTGGATTCCGCGCTGCACATGCTCGCCGTGTGCCCTGCATGCAAATGCCATGCAGAAGATCATGGTGCAGGAGATTTAGCAAAACCTATCTGCAACATCTGTAGCAGCTAGTGCTGGCGAGGACAGCATGAAGGCGATGGTCTCATTCTACGAAACCACAAGAGATTATCTCTTGGAGATGATAGAGCGGTGGCAGCCTTCTAGTAATAGGATAGGGCTTAGGTATCCTCCGCCAGTCATATAAAGCGAATTGAAGTGGTTTTTGAGTTCATGATTGATAAATGTGGGGGCTTTTTTTAAACCGAGTTTTTTTGGGGGTGCGTAGGGACATCCGCGCGATCCGTAGCAGTTCTCCAAATATAATAGATCAGAAGATCCTCCTCCACTGACTGGTTTTACTGGATAGAAATGCTACATAACTTCGTCTTCCCTTCAGAGACTTCTATTCAGAGATCCCCCCATAAAAAGGATTCACGCTATATTGTTCACGTACGGCTAAAGCGAATTAATATAATAGATAACCCTTAACGGGGAAAACTTATTCGCCCCAAATGTGGTTAAAAAATGGCGACGCTACTTCAGTATTTATTTATTTATCAGATTCTCTTTTGCCCTCCCTGTGCTCCAGTTTTTTTGGTTATTGCTTGGTATTATGAGGATGGATTTAGCCGTCCTGTTTTGTTACGCAGTACATAATTCTAAATGGAATTGAGTTCTAACATAATAACTTTGTATGACTGGTATACACTGATAATGATGTGATGTGACCTTTAACGTTTTGTGTATGTTTATTTATAAATTCATCTGTAACATCCAGGTGGAGTCACACTGTAATTTGTTCCTATCTGCAGCATTAATAGGTCGGGTACACTGGAAAGAGCCACACCCTTACAGAGTACCAGTGTAAAATATCAGCATAGCCCTGCTGTGTTACTTTTGGTGTGTGTAGAGATCCTATCAATAAATATACAATAAACCGTGAATATAAAAATAGCTTCATTACTGTTAACGAGTTATTTGATCTTAGTCTATAGTCAAGTGTATCAAAGAATCTGCATTATGATTCCTTATCGAATATAAATGTAGATGTGCATCTTACCATTACGTGAACTGTGTGCTCATTGTTACCTAAATATAATTAAAGAAAAAGCTGTAAGCTTTAAAGGGGATGGACAAAGCCCAATAAGCTGTAGAATGAGCAATAACAAGAAAAGTATTTGGTATATTAATGTAGGGGTATTTTATTATGAGTATTTGATTATAAATATTTCTGATTTCATAAAATATTATACTATCTTATCAATATATAATTTGTAAAATTGTAATGTTTTATTGACAAACCGACTACTTTAGAAAGTGTGTTAGAGCATAGTACACAGTTTAGCTCCATTACAGTCTAGAACTCTAAATATCGACCTGTCCTCCCTTTAAATAGCGTTCCGAGTCGAGGTTTCGTACCTCCTTATGAGGGGCTCTCTGATCGTATTATCGCCCCCTCTGTTGTCGTCGGCGTTCTTCATCCACAGGGGTCGGAGTGCAGCGATGGTGCAGCAGCAGTCATACAAAATAATAATAATAAAAGTATATACATTTCGAAGAAATGTATATACTTTTATTATTATTTCTTCGGCATCCAGGTTTCCTAACGATGGTTCCCTTCACCGCCGAGGACGAGGTAAATCAGCAATTAAAATTGTAGTTAACAGATTCATTTATTGCCGAGGATCCAACTCAGTTTGCTCGCGTACCGAGAATTAAAAGCGCTTAGACAGTAAGCTATCACGACTTCTAAACTTCTTAGTAATTTAATTTTAAAACATATCAAATAATCTTTAATATAAAAGCGTCGTTAGCCGAATGGTTTAAGGTACGGTCTCCGGAACTTAAGGTCGTAAGTTCGAATCCACAATTCGACTATTGTGCTGAACCATCTCCTAGCACAATCATTTTCAGCTTAGTTGGAGTGGTTAACCGGACTTATTAATGTTTAATAGCTATTGCTATTATTTAAAAAAAATGTTATTAAGTAATGGTAAGTAATTACTGCTGCCTATAGACAAGTAGATGTATAGATTTGATCATAGACAAGAAGTGTTTTTTTTTTTTTAATATGAAGGGTAACATACGAGCACGTGATTCAGTACAATGGTACCTAATGATAAATGATGACAGCGTCCCAATATGCAACCATAATGCAGATGCGTTGTCACCCTTGAAGACGGAGATGAAGAATTCCTCGTGACCAGTAATAAAGGTGTCCGGATCTCTACATAGACCAGCATAATGCTACTTTTTACGCTGGTCTGTATCTGGCTGGTACGATAATAATATTCTCCACTCGATATGTTTTAGTTAAAATGTTATGAACACAAAAGCTAGGATTAATGCCACGAAACTGTTTTTACGATAACAATGTGTACAATTTGGTCGGAGAGCTGACCTCTCGAGATAACCCTTAACATAACATATCCACAGGGGATACGGGGTCGATAATAAAATTAGCGTAAAAATTATGAATTGTAGATAAAACGTAATGAAACTCTTCTACGATGTGATATACTCGCATAGTCGTCAGCGTTCAAAAACCCAAAAAAAAAATCCAATCAAAATATTCCCTTTCCGTCACATATGCAGAAGTTATGGATTTCCGCTTTGCTCAAGTTCAATCAACCTCTCTCGTCTATCCTAATTTTCTAAATACATTCTGGTAAGGGATATGAAAAACATTAAATTTATTCTTAATAGTATGGAAATGTTCTTGAAATGCTTTGAATGTTCTTATATATTTATTAAATACCCATAGTACTGATTAATAAACACACATAAAATCAAAATTGTTTGAACACAAATCACTTCTTCTCGTCCATTGAATGTCGTAAAGAACTGGGAAGGAATTTAAGAATATAATAGAATTATATTTTATTCTTAATAGTATGGAAATGTTCTTGAAATGCTTTGAATGTTCTTATATATTTATTAAATACCCATAGTACTGATTAATAAACACACATAAAATCAAAATTGTTTGAACACAAATCACTTCTTCTCGTCCATTGAATGTCGTAAAGAACTGGGAAGGAATTTAAGAATATAATAGAATTATATTTTATTCTTAATAGTATGGAAATGTTCTTGAAATGCTTTGAATGTTCTTATATATTTATTAAATACCCATAGTACTGATTAATAAACACTCATAAAATCAAAATTGTTTGTACACAAATCACTTCTTCTCGTCCATTGAATGTCGTAAAGAACTGGGAAGGAATTTAAGAATATAATAGAATTATATTTTATTCTTAATAGTATGGAAATGTTCTTGAAATGCTTTGAATGTTCTTATATATTTATTAAATACCCATAGTACTGATTAATAAACACTCATAAAATCAAAATTGTTTGAACACAAATCACTTCTTCTCGTCCATTGAATGTCGTAAAGAACTGGGAAGGAATTTAAGAATATAATAGAATTATATTTTATTCTTAATGAGTATGGAAATGTTCTTGAAATGCTTTGAATGTTCTTATATATTTATTAAATACCCATAGTACTGATTAATAAACACACATAAAATCAAAATTGTTTGTATGTTTATAAGAATATATTTATTAAATACCCATAGTACTGATTAATAAACACACATAAAATCAAAATTGTTTGTATGTTTATAAGAATATATTTATTAAATACCCATAGTACTGATTAATAAACACATAAAATCAAAATTGTTTATATGTTTATAAGAATATATTTATTAAATACCCATAGTACTGATTAATAAACACACATAAAATCAAAATTGTTTGTATGTTTATAAGAATATATTTATTAAATACCCATAGTACTGATTAATAAACACACATAAAATCAAAATTGTTTGTATGTTTATAAGAATATATTTATTAAATACCCATAGTACTGATTAATAAACACACATAAAATCAAAATTGTTTGTATGTTTATAAGAATATATTTATTAAATACCCATAGTAATTGATTAATAAACACACATAAAATCAAAATTGTTTGTATGTTTATAAGAATATATTTATTAAATAATTCATAGTACTGATTAATAAACACATAAAATCAAAATTGTTTGTATGTTTATAAGAATATATTTATTAAATACCCATAGTACTGATTAATAAACACACATAAAATCAAAATTGTTTGAACACAAATCACTTCTTCTCGTCCATTGAATGTCGTAAAGAACTGGGAAGGAATTTAAGAATATAGGAGCATGATATGAAAGTAAATATTTTATTAGGACCACTATACCGGAACGTGGTAAATACAATAATTATATAAAAGAACCTACGGTGAAGCCATATACATATTAGTATTAATAATATTTTATTACATAAATGTAACTATTTCAAAAGGTTTTATTCCCTATGTCCTATATAAAACTTTTTGAGTGTAATAAATTAATTAAAAACATAATAATAAATCATATAAAAAAAACAAAAAACATAAAATAAAAATTACGCTAGACAAGTTTAAGACTGAAGTCAAACATCATTTTTGTCACTTTGTAATCACAGACCATCATTTACATGTAATTTATATGTATTTAGTTTACGCATGTCCACCATATTTATTTATTTTTTATATATTAGTCTATTTTGTTATTACGTAACAATATTATTGGTTTAGTTCATTTAGTTTATTGTTATATTATATACACCTACCATCCACTTTATTAACATAGGGTATTTAACTCAATTATTCCTAAGTCTAAAGTTACCTTTCTTGGCAACGCGTTTTCGACTGGTGTTGATGTTCATGGGTAATCATTTACCATCAGAGGAGCTGCTTGTAAATGATTACCCATGTTTATAATCTATTCTATTTTAGAAAAAAATGTAGGTGCAAATGGACTACAGACATCACTTTTTTTGTTATTGTATTGAAGGTGTACATTTTAACACCCAGCCCACCTCGTGGTAAGTGGTTCATGCTGCACAAGGTATCGATGTGCAAATGCGTTGTGGTGATCAGGTGAACTTTGTGCTTGGTTGATTGTATTCATTTTTATTAAATCGATTCGATATCCGCGATGTTTTGTTTCATTTTCACATTGGTATAGCTACACTGCAGTTTGTTTCTAGCTACAGAATGATTGAGTCAGCTCGAATACAAGATATACAGTGATAGCAGCATAATGCAACTATGTTTCGTATGGTGAGTGTAGGGATCCAGAGACCTTTATTACTGGCAACGAGGCATCCATCTCAGTCCTCAAGGGTGATATTATGATTCCTTGTCAAGGATGAATGTAGATGTCATGGGCCGCAGGTATCACTTACCGTCAGGTGAACTGTGTGTACGTTTGTTACTCTCAATGTAATAAAATAAAAAGAAAAATCTGATATTGATACTTGACACTCTTCTTCTCTTATACATAATTTCTTTTTATAATAACATTATATCTTAGAGTTATTAACATCTTCTACCTAGAAAGATACATATATAATTATAATCGCTGGCTACATTGTAGCATTATTGCTACTAGTTATCGAATTGAGTAACACAGTTCGCAGTTATTTTACTATCATTGTAAATGGTGAAAGTATTCCAACAGACGCTAACGCTTATTTATATGGGCACATTAGCGGCAAGTGCCAACCGATTATGTTACTAGGCCGTAATTGATTTTACATGACTTCGACTGTACTGAATTACTATTATCAAAGTATCACATAGAATTGACACCCACGTAGGTATATTAGTAACGGACACTATATACTATATAATGCTACCCAGCCAAATTCAAAATCTTAATATTAACCATTTTACAAATTTTTAATTTGTTAAGATATTACCCCATATAAGGGTCAAATTTTTTTATCTGCCTTTTACTGTTAGCACGTTAGGCGTATATGTGTTCACTCTTCGTATTGAAAGTGTTCACTTATGATGATAAGTCAGGTCTCTATACAATACTATGTTCATGATTAATATAGTCGCGCTTTTACTGCAATGTGTCTACAGTTTAGTTTAATTAAACAAGGTAACGGTTATAAACGAATTCTATATACGACAGGCATGGTATGTGCTCAAATTCTTAATAAAAGCGGACAAATCTTAACTTAGTATAACTTTAAAATCTCATGACATTTTTCCTTTTAATGTTTAATTCTCCACTTGGAAAATGATATGATAATTTCAGTGGCCTTTACCTTTATTGCTTGTGTTGCTTAACTAAATACGTTTTAAAGACAAAAATAAAGTACAACTATTTAAACAGAATTCAAAATTTCGTCCCCATCGTCTCGATGGTTGGCATTCCACCACTGTGCGCTTCACGCGAAATTTCCTGCCACGCACGACTACTCTGTGGAATCAGCTGTCGATAGCGGTGTTTCCGAACCGATACGACTTCTGACATTCAAGAAAAGAGCCTACACTTTCCTTAAAGGCCGGCAAAGCATTTGCGACTCCTCTGGTGTTGCGGATTTTCATGGGCGCCGGTAATCTGTGGTGGGTTGTATGCTCGTTCGCCGCCTATTCTATTTTAAAAAAAGTAGGCGCCTTTTTTTTGTGTGTAAGTATTACTTTCGGTCCTTTACACCTTTATCTAATTAGAGATATAGGTGCAAAACAATCGATTTAATACAATAATTTTAATTTAATTAAGTATAACATTTTAATAATTGGTAATTTATATTTTTCATTTACTTGACATCTTTTGTACTACGTTACATAAATACAATTTCAAAAGCGAGCACACAAGCCATAAACATTGTAAGCGTATTAGGTATTATGTGTTGTTTCTTAATTGTCTTAATTTATAATATTAATTTTAATTTTTTTATAATTTAGGCACTCAGCCGCGATCTTTATTAATAGGTAACCAGGAAAAGGGCTCCCGAAAGGTAGCCTCGGCTTGCACCGTTCCCCTGGACGCGAAAGCAACTGACTCGTGGGTGCCCGAGAGGACTTCTGACGGATTAAACAGTTTTAAACAATAATATAGCATTATATAGATGTGATCTACGTCATACCACTTAAGCTTGCCAACGGCTTACTATCAAACTAAATTCTAAAAACACGTAATCATTTGCCATAAACAAATTCAAAATTTCGTTGATTTATATCTCATCCATCACGCACGTCGAAAAAGCGCCCTTATTGCTTTTAGTGTCTCAAGCATAAATGCATTTCATTCGATCTCAGTATTGTTATCACCTTGTCAGATTTATATTTAGTGCTTAGTGCTATGTTTATAGCGTTCATGTCCATTTAACACTGTTGTTTTAGTATTTTTTTTGATTTGTACATCGGTCCTGTTTTCAACCTCTATAAAACGTTACACCGTGTTACAAAATGTAAAATCGTTAAATAGTCTCGACTCTGTTTAAAATCACCGTCTCTTAGTTCTACATTTTACCACAATAATGGCGCTAGTGTAGCGCCCTTGCAATGTTTATTTGTAAGTCAATTACTGAACGCACCGCGCAAATGGAATGCGCGGTCATCGCCATAGATTAAATAATAATTACGAACCGCCGTTTCCATTTCGCTTTGAATTGCGAACTCTAGTGCCATCTTGAACTTTTTTCAAAGCAAATTCTTGTATAATGTTTCAATAGTTATGGTACTGTTTTTGCTTTTTCCAATTATCCTGTTCGTTCTATTACTACTATTACTATTATGTATATTACTTGTTAAAAGTTACTGGAGGTAAACACGTGGTGTGGAGAAATATTATGGTAGCTGCATTTATTATAAAAAAAAACCATCTCAATTAATTTGGCTTTACAGCAGTTGTGGTTATATTTGGATTACAGATTTATATATTTATTACCTGTTCTCCCCGAATATTATTACTTAAATACATTAACTTAGTCAATACAATAACTCAAAAGCGAAGCAATTAATAAATCTTTAAACAAAACTATATTAATACGTGAAGTTTTGAATATTGTAATGTGAAAATAAAACATATCAACATCAATAGTAGTTGGTAGCTGTCTAAGGAGTAACGATTACGTTAAAGGAAGTGTTGCGCTTTCAAATAATTTAGCGTGCCGGAAGTCACTATTCAATACACTACCAACGGATTGTGATATATAACATGGTTCGTGTATCGATAATTCAGAATAAGTGAAGTATTATTATTAGTAGTTATTATTATTATTATATATACTTTATTGTATCACAAAAAGAAAATAGAAATAAAATAAATTTACTGAGTAGACATCAAGGCGGTCTTATCGCTAAAGAGCAATCTCTTCCAGACAACCTTTAGACTTAGGAATAATTGAGTTTAATATGGTAATAAGTGTGTGGTATCCATACTAATATTATAAAGCTGAAGAATTTGTTTGGAAGGAACTACTGGTTCGAATTGAAATATTATTTTTATGTTGGATTGTCCATTCATCAAGGAAGGCTATATATAGTGTATAGAAAATCACGCTACGACCAATAGAAGCGGATCAATGAAAAAATTGGCCAAAGCGGGAAGAAATATTCCTTTTGAGAGATTCGGTTGCGTGTGCTGCGTAAGTTATAGCTCTTTTGTCCTCGTCATCACTTTCGCAGCATCTCTTCTGTATTGCACCTGTAGATGGAATCAATGCCTATCAATCACCATCATCATTCCAGCTCTCCAGTAGCCCATTGCTGAAAACACAACATCGACATCCCTCATACTTGGATAAATGATCACTTCATCTGATGAAGGGTTAAATATCAATACCACCCATAATTTTTTAAGGCGTTGGATACAAATCAGATTCAATTGCAGTACCCTATCAACAACAAGCACAAATATTACGGAAGGCCTACCGGATTAGACATTATGAAAAATTTTATGCCCTCTAGATGCGGGTTCCTTTTCCCTATCTGTCTCTGCTTGCATGTTATATTTAAATGGAATTCTTTTTTTATCAATAACAACATACTTTTATCTTTGATTTTGTCCATAGTCTTTTTCTGTCGCAGAAACCAGAGGATGTATATTCTGAATTGTCATTTGGTCGATATTCTGATCGTTTCCAACCTTTATATATGACATCTATTGAAATAAAAATCAATTACGACTAATGGTGTTCGCTATTTAATAGACTTCGGTTTCTTAAGCTCAATACAGCCTCAACGGTGATAAAACACCAAAAGTATGCTTATTGCTGTACTGCAACCAAAGACCTGCTGTAGTTCCATAGGTATTCAAAAATTTGTGCACCCAGCTATAATTTCAAACAAACTATCGTCAACGTATTAAGACAAATAAAGGAGCTGTTAACAGACGAGCTTATATCAAATGAGGCATCATATCGATTGTCGTCTGGAGTAAAATCAAGTTTTTAGTATGTTCCCATCGAGCGGTGGTAGCAGTGATAGGCTTAAAGATGAAAGAGGTTTTTTTAATGTCATTGAGAGTAACAAACGAACATACAGTTCAACTGATAGAAAATGATTCCTGCCGCCCATGACATCTACATTCATCCTTGACAAGGAATCATAATGTAGATGCGTTGTCACCCTTGAGGACTGAGATGGAATGTCGCGTCGCCAGTAGAAAAGGTCAGCGGATTCCTGCACTCACTAGATGAAACGCAGCAACATTTTTAAGCTGATAGTCTGTGAGGGCGTGGTCCTGCCCCGGTCGAGCTGATCCATTTGTTCTGAAGCTAGAAACAAACTGCAGTGTAACTCTACCACTGCTGTAGCCCTTCGTCATTGGGTTCATTCTATTCTTCGTCTTGTCCCTAGGCTTGCTTCAAAATCAGCTTCATCAATACTACCTTCGCTTACCATATCTGATACGTCTTAAATTCAATTCAATAACTACGATATTTCTCTATGAAAATGATCTATAAAATTGAAAGTACTCTCATCCAAATTCCCAGAATATCTATGATACTGTAAAAATAACGTCATTTACAATTCATATACTCAATTCTACTCGTTTCAAATAAAACAACAACAAAAATATAATTCACAACTAAGATAAATATTTCAATTTTATATAGCTTTGACGTGACACGCCTTTAACAGCAAAAAAATCAAACTTACTATCAGTTAGTTATTTATTTAAACCCTATTGGTCATGTCATAATGCATTCTCTACCAGCCAACCTGTGGCGTGAAGAGAAATTGTGGAAAGTGTAGCTTAAAAAAATATATGTTAATAATAATAAGAAATATTTCTAATAAAAAAAATATAACATACGACATATATAAAAGTGAATACATTAATCCTCGATAAAGAATCATTAATTCTCGACAATCAATCATAATTTTTCACAGATACCAAAAGTATTTCATTTCTTTTTTATGAAATTAAGCGTGACAATCGAACGCATATTTCATCTAATATTGAGGCGTCAATAGCCTTATAGTTGAGGGTACGGTCTGCGAGACTTAAGGTAGTAGGTTCGAGTCCACCATTAAACTATTGTCGTGAACCACCTGGACTGACATGAAATTCTCCACCACCTATAACCGATACTTGCCATATAAAATATAGCATTATGATGTTACCCGATGGTATTATGTATTTACGGGTGTGGCCTTCCTTCGCCGGTCGAACCGCTGTCCTAAGTTTTAACTAAAAAATATATACATATTTCTACGTTTAATAGAAGAAACGTAGACCAGACAAGGACATAGAAAGGAAGAATATATTTTGTTCAAAAATGAGTACTTGAATACACTGAATTTATTATTGATGCGATAAAGGACAAAACCGTGTCGGTTCTCCCCAGCAATAGATGGAGAGCAATGACCTTTACAAATTTAAGAGTAGTTAGTTGATGTTTAGACGGATGCTTGTACACGATTACATGCTTGTTTTCAGTCTATTCGTAGCAAAATAATAAAATTAATTAAAATATAAATAAGTTTGCAATTCATAATGTAAAACATGTAAATCTTTTATGTATGAAGCAATATAATTTTATTTAAAGCAAAATGTTTTGCATTCTTCTATTGTTTTCTTTTAAATTGTTTAATAATATATTTATTATTATTAATAAACACTGATTATTAATTATTTTATTTTTAACTTCAATTACGGGTTACAGCGTAAGAACATTAATAATAGCAATATTTACATATGTACTGTCAAGAAAACCAACCATCCTACCTCCTGCATAGAAACCACCATAAATGTATTATGTTGGTACACAATGTTGTGTTTTGCATGGTAAAGGCAAGGAATTGCAGACTCTAGAATCAGTAACACGCATTCCACCATCAGACGATAAAGAGATTGGTCATTCGCCTATTTTGTTCCCTAGCCTTCTCTGCACTTTTTAATCTTAAGGTTAATTAATGTTGACTAATCCCTTCTTCATTCTACATAAAACCACTTCTACCATAGACCTTAAATACCATATGTGGAGACCAGTCTTCGATCGTATAACAGAGTACGTACACTGTTTGGCTACGGATTGGGAGATTGTTAGTATTATTCCGTAGTCTTCTGCTATATCGATTATTATTGTTAGTAATTGAAACGAAAGGTCGCAACACACTGCTGCGAGGGTATCCAGTCACTTAGTCTCCACTTGCCTCCAAGAAATCGTGAGTAATAACCACGTTTCTGCTTGCCCGGAGATCGTATAGCCTCTTCCAATCATTGAAATGAGACGGCAGTCTGGATATCCCTCTCCTTTACGCGTCATCCATAGAAGTCGTACCCACTTTTAGTAGGCGGCTGAAGGCTAAAACAATGCCATTTGTACTTTGTTGACACACATAATTTAAAGCACACACACAACAAAATTATTTTCGCACAAACAGAACGCGGTACAACGGTAATCTAGAACTTGTGAACTTCCTGGAAAACTTTATAAGAACCGTTAAATTTATGGACGTAAACGAATAAATGCAACTCAGTTTACATTTATGTAACAGGTTGAAGGCAATCGATTTTAATGATGAATGTCTTGGCATCAAAATATTTCTCTAATGATCCTTGAATAATCTAAGGATGTCTTCAAGAGAAGAGTGAGTAAGCATTTGCTCAGCTAGTGCGCTCCACCTTATTATCTTCTTCAGACGATTACGGGCTGTTCTAGATCCTCGATGTATCTTACCAAGGATCGTCAAACTTACTAGAAATGGTTAGAGCACCTGGTTGCTGCCTAGCAGGCCCCAAGATCGATTCCGAGCCGAGGACACAAATTCTGTATCACTAATTATTTGTTTTCGGATCTGGGTACATTGGAAGTACCTTGTCCCATGACATTACGCATATTGCATGGCCTGGTGTGTTTATATTCTCGCTGATGCGATGACGCTATGTGTAGATGAAGTCAGAGGATATCGCATCTTCTGAAATCGAAAAAGGACTTCATTTGGTACTTTACTACTAGAAATACAGCGTGAAATGTTAACTATATTATATACTAGGTGTACAAATTTGAAAGGCAGATGCGAAAAATTCTTTTCTATAAAAATATGTTAAATACGGAAAGTATGAGGGTGCAATGAACGTTGTGGATACCACGCCAGTTAAAATCTCCTCCTTTTGGTGTGGACCATTAATCGCGCCATTTTTTTCACATCTTCGTACGAAACAAAGCGCGTGACCCATCGATGCAAACAAATGTTAATCGAAAGGAGCCAAGTCTGGTGTGTAAGCCGCATGGGGAAGACCTTCCCAGCTGAGAGCGTCCAACGTATCGCGAACCACTTTTGCCGGATGTACCTGCAGGCCAAAAATTTAAGACCACCTTAATTAAAGTAAGAAAATAAAGTAAAACTTAATAAAATATTTAATGTTTAATTAACCTGTTTAATCATCTAATAGAACATTGATTGACAAACGGTATACTTTAAAAGCGTAAAGAAATATTAACAGTCCATGCAAAAAAAGGCTATAGTAATCTAAACTGATTTTACATCAAAAAATCCTCCTTTACATTTCATTTTTGAACCGAATAGTTCAAAATTGGATTCATCGGTCCAAAGCACTTTTTAAAACCTTTTTCAGTTCAATCTCGATGGGCAAGAGCCCACTGCATCTGGTTTTTCTTGTTTTGCGGAGGAAACCTTAGCAGAGATTTTCAAACGGCAACGCGACCATACAACTTCGCATTTCTCAGTCGCCGTTTTACTGTAGTCAATGATAAAGGTTTAACTCGGGTTTTGTTTAGTTCAACGCGGATTTCTGGTGCTGTTAAGCATCTATTTCGCATGCTGGTAACAACAATGAAATTATCTTCACTAGACCTGGTGGCTCTCGGCCTTCCCGAGCGTGGACGATTTTGAAAACTGCCTGTCTCCCTGTATCGAGTTATTGTGCCATGAACACAAGTCTTCCATAACTTCAGTTGTGAAACAATCTCACGTTCGGATTTGCCTTCATTATGTAAAACAACGATGGCAGAACGCACTTCACTGCTAATTTCTCGAACTCACTGTAGAAACCACAAGTTTAGACTAATTGAGATTGTTTGTCTCTTTAGATTTGTCTGTTGTTCAACTCATGGGGGGGGGGGGTACCACCGGTCTACCGGTCTTCTGAATCTTTTCCGTTTTTTATACCCCATTGGAAACAGCTTGTTGACTAATGCCCAATTGCTCGCCGCTTATTTTATTCTGTTTGCGATATATCTTCGTCCTACTTCATGCTTGCAATTGCACGTAACTTCTTATTTTTGGTTAATTGTCCACGTTCAATGTCTGCAATATTGAAGTCACCGCTTTTGAAACCCCGAAACCATCATTGTACATATCTTGCGATAGAGCATGTCCTCCATAAACTTCTCGAAGTAGGCGGCGTGATTCAGCAGCAGCTTTCTTCAAATGAATGCAAAGAAATACTGCTGTCCGCGAATGCTCTTTGTGCGGTATAAATTTTGTATATCACACTTCTCCAGTTTATCCACTCGTGCGCATCTGATACTTGTTGATGACACAACAAAATGGCGCAGTGTCAAATCTTTATAGCACACATTGCATTGGTGCGCCATCCGTTATCTGAAATCCTCAATACATACTTGGACATCTAATACATCCATGTGAGTCCGTTTTGGATTTCTGGTCAAACTTCAAGTGGAATCTGTGGAAGTTTTTAATACGATTTGCAAAATAATAATATCCAATTACGGGTATCGAGGAATTTCGTTATAGTCCAGAAGGTACTTCTTGAGTCCAAATTAAAGATGGTGTTTATTACACGCAGTCATCATAGTCATTAAATTCATATTATTACTGGTTAGGAGACTACCTTACACTTGACATCTATCTAAACATCTGCATAATAATTCCTTATTGATCATTAATGTGAGCCATAGGAATCATCAGGTAAACTGTGAGTACATTAATCATCGCTAAACTCGCTAAACATTTCCAATTAAAAGCCGCACTCAGTGCCCAAGTTTAATTTTTTTGCCAACGAACAATACAAAAATTAATTTCCGGTGCAACTTTAAGGCCTTCACCTCAATGAAATGTTCCGTCATATTATTGCGACAATCGACAATAACAACCTGAGATTGGCGTCATGCCCTGGATTACGTCTATTTGGAAAAACCTAAAACATCAAGATTCACCGGCGAAACATTTCTGAAAATTATGATTTCTTCTTCCCATGTCATTTTTCAAATTTCATTATAAAGAGAAAAACTACCATCAAGAAAATACACAGAGAGTCATTTGCTATACAACACTGCAGGTTGGTTCTAGCGGTAGCATGTGTCGATAAGATCGATCGAGTTAGGAGCAGGTCCTTAGATCGTTAGTAACGGTGGTATGTTTTATATGGTAAACATTGGAATTCGGAGACCTAGCTATTGGTTCAGGCATTCCATATCTGTCCTTGATGTCCGTTGATGATGAACGAAGTAAGTATGTACATAGTTTAAATGAAGTCACTTCAGTTAAACTATGCACTCGTTAGTTGTATTTCATTTCACTAAAAAGATGCAGGATTCTTAGACGTTCATACTTGTATGTCAAACAGCCCGATGTATTTTCATTATCATATTCTTGTTAGATACGTTTTAACAGTTTGGGTGACAGAGGAAACTAAAGAGTAAACATGGCGGTCGCATGACGTCAAAGTTATAAAAATTCTACAAGTATTAAAGCCGTGGTAGATCAGTGTATAGATGCTCGCTATTAATTTCACGAAATCGAAAACACGATTTTGGAACCCCAGCGGCAGCACATAAATTGTTAGTTGCAATTTCGTGATAATTTCAAGTGATAATAACCATGGCATGGTATCTACTGACAGAGCCATGTATTGCAAAAGCAGCAAAGAAGAAAATATACAATGGTTAATAGTTTTTTTACAAAAATAGTCAAATACATTGTAATACAATTACTGAAAACATTTTAGATCTCATGCCATAGTTATAATCAATTGATAGTATTTAAATATCAGATTCCATGTATAACATTGGACCAGAGAGAAAATGCCGTATGGTATCTCTGTGTTCGTAGAATTTTCGTAAATTAAATAGTTAATGTAGTAATGAGAAGATATTGCTGTTATATTAATTAACTAGAAAGACAAGTATACCGAAGGAAAGAGAATTACTCACTTGCAGCATTATGTATTCATTCTTGAACAACAAAACACTACGAGGTAGGTTAGTTCAAATTAAACAGTAATGAATTGCATGTTTCGCTCGAAATGCATAGATAAGAATTATTCATAAATGCGTTCCTCTTCGCGCATACCAATCGGGGCACCTATCAGCCAACTTTAGACGCCGTTACAACGTAATAACAACTATATTCCTAAAACGTTCACTATCTCTTTTGTTCCAAAATGCACTTACACGTTACATATAGACCCGCCATCATTTCCAATGACACAGTTTGACTGCAATTAAGATCACACTTCGTTAATGATATTTCTTCACGTTCCAACCTTGGATAGTGTCGGCACTAACAACAGAGATCCATTTACCCATTTGCGACAACGATATAATGATACTCTATAAATAAACTTACTATTGTATTCATTGCCGCTTTATCGAGTATACAGTTAGCATGTTGAAATGGAAGACGAGAATTGAGTACCGTATGGCAACTGTAAAACGTTTGGATCTCGGTGCATTGGTAGCGGCGATATGACTACGATGAAACGACCTACAAAATGTTCGCTAAAGTAGGTCGACACAAGCGACAAACGGCCCCAACGTTTATAATTAAATCATTTTTTGTTGCAATGTTGGTGTATAGGATTTTAGTATTCTGCATTGATTATTTACATCTCTTTAACGGGAGTACAGTATACTACTGTAAAAGTACATACGGCTTTCCTTTAAAGTTTTCTATTTCATGTTCAGATTCACGTACCTGCTTTTCCTCTCTTTTCTAGCCACTATAAGCAATTTTTTTTATTTATTTACTGTTTTTTGCATTAACTTAAACAATTTTCACAGAGAATCATTACATATATCATCACATACATATTATATCAGCAAACATACATAAATATTATATTCATACAATAACGGTAGCTGCCAATTCCACAGTGGGTGGGCTTATCTGACTACGGGTGTCTTAAGTACTCACGAATCAAACAACTTTCTGCTATCATTGTACAGTGTAGTACGGGCAGTAGAAGAATTAGCAAGAAAGCCGGTAAAATGAACTGAAATACTTCTTGTCTCTCTCTTCATTATACAATGATCGAAGTAATCGGTTTTGAAAAAAACGGTATATAGAAATTTAAAAATAAGAAGGTGAAGAAGGAAAAATCTGAATCAGAATTCTGAAATTGCTTTATTGCATAGAATGCTATAATTTCCTTTCCACAGAACAAAGATTTAATGCCTGAGTTCGATGTTGAGAGATATTTACGCAAAAAAGTATTATGTAAAAAAAAGGTATTATTTAAAAGTATCATCAACATAGACCAAGATTTTTCAGAGAACTACTAAATTGAATTAAAATGACATTGTAGTAGATTGAAGGTGCTCGAGCAACCTCCGAGCATTGATTGATATTTTGAGGATAAGACAATTACATCATGATCAATTCTTAATAGTATTTAAGTTAGAATTTAGTTTGTTAATCCCTCTATGAAGGTCTTCGGTATGATTGCACATACAGCTGTAAACCACCAATGGTACGTACAATCAATGTTAGACATTATTATATTGATAAAAACTGCAAAGAATAAACGAGAAAGTATATCGCCTTGCGGCACACCAATATCTGCACCGCCCAAAGCTGAGGAACTTCGCTTTATTAATAATCCATATTTACGTCATCGGTTCACGAGTGTAAAGATAACATGAAAACTTTTCTAAGGCTGAAAGAGTGACGTTGTAACAGAAGAAGATATCATGGTACACCGTGTTAAAAGCATTCAAAAAATCAATTGACACCATCATTCTATTTTTTTTTCTTTTAACCTATTTATATCGTCGCAACACACTTTGGCATTATAGCTAAAACTGCTTTTTTAATTTCATCATAACTGACAGGAGAAAAGTAATAAGCAGGAATTCCATTGATTCAATACAAGCGATAATTAGAGATCAGATGTTAGAATCCATTGAACATTCCACGGTGATTGATTTGACCCAAACCAGAAAAACAACAATTTATGACACACAAATATGACGGCCGCGTAGTTTAAAACGCAGTGTCGCGGATCCTGGATCGATTCTGAGCTGAGGTTAAAAATATTAAATACATAGCTATATAACGTCATAAAATATCAAACCCTCACTGATACAGCTAATGCTTGTAACAATATTAGGCAGTCATTAGACCTTGAACTCGATATCTCGTATTTCGTCGAGATCGTATCTTTACTACACAGACAATGGAATAACGAACTTAGCGTAAACCTAACAGAACATTTTTTTTTATTACATTGAGAGTTACAAACGAGCACACAGTTAACCTGATGTTAAGTGATTTATGCGGCCCATGACATCTACATTCATCCTTGACAAGGAATCATAATGCAGATACGTTATCACCCTTGAGGACTGAGATGGAATGCCTCGACACCAGTAATAAAGGTCTCCGGATCCCTACACGATCACCGGACGAAACTCAGCAGCATTGATGCTATTTCACGCTAGTATTCTGTGAGGGCGTGGTTCTATCCCGGTCGAGCTGACCCATTTATTCTGCAGACATAAACGACCTGCAGTGTAGCTCTACTACTGGTACATACGCTAGGCTCAACTAGGCCGTAGTTTTTTATAGTTATCTACTACTTTATTGGGACAGACAGAAGCCTAGTATTTGGATTTTCAAAACTATCGATAATGATGATAACGTTGTAGTCTTTTTAAATAATAGAAATTCGAAGACTTTATCGGAATTATTTCAGCCCAGAAATATTAGAGTCCACTCAGCCCCCGCTAAACTCACCTGGAACAAGCCTAAATTAATTTTGTTGCAATAAAATAATTTGATTTTCGGGTTTGAATGTATTATGTGTATCTCCCGTGTCCCTGACACTGCATCCGGACCTTCCTCAGCTCTTATTGCATATTCATCACATAGGAGACGTGTGTGCTTATGAGACTAGTAAAGGTACTATTATACAATCTCCGCAGTTGATACTTTCTGGTAATAATTAGAAAATATTCACCAAATAACATCAAGTTGCACGAGTGAGTTAATTGATTTTTCATTTATCTTATTTTATTAACTTAACTTGATAACTTAATAGTAGAAAATATTGTGCTCTGCTCACACAAGTCTGTTGTGGTGTCAATACCTGTTTGAATGGCCGATTAGACATATAAAAGCAATAGAACGTCATAATAATATTTGTTCAACTCATGTTATTAAACGATTAAAGTAAAAACACACTGCCCAAATCAATTTCAAAAGGTTGATTGATACCCTTAATTGCTTTTACGGCGTAGCGAAATACTAAGTTTCTCAACCCTTACTGAACTGACGCAATAACAAAAAGAGTGTTACTAAACATTTTCCTTCTGTAGCCACAATGATGCTTGAATACTTTAACTGCGTTATCAAAAAAATAAGTATTTTTATAAGCTTGTCAAGTATGTATGTATGTATGTTTTTTTTATGCAGGTTTGGTTTTGGTTTTGTTTTACCTTTGAGTGCGGAGTGTCGGACTCTACCTCTGGTGTTAAGAGTAATGCCGACTAAAAAACCCTCCCGAGGCACCTGCCTTGAACTCCGACGGGACCACCGTCAGATATTACGTGGGGATGGTCTAGAAGTCACTGCTCAATCCTCAGGCACTGCGCCTTTCTTGTTCGTTGCGCCTTAGTGCTTTTAACTTTCACTTCTGTTTCGAGGACATGCGAAACGGCATAACCATGGGGACAGTCAAGGGAATCCTCGTGTCCGAAGTGATGAAGGAAGATACGCTCGATAGCATCCGTGGCATGTTAGTAATTATGTCAGATAGAAGTTGAACTCCCCGTGTCTGCAATTAACCCACTTCTCCACCTAACCAATCAGCCTGTGTCCATCGTCGTTTAGTAGATCTCCCATATTCATTTTGCCATTTAATGATGGTTTATTTTCTGGCCATATCTTAAACCTTGGTCCAGGTCGATTTCGTTTCTTTCTTATGGCAGAACAAAACTTTTCTCTCTTTTGCAAGTATGGGTATCACATGTCCCTTACGCTGACTATACATTTCTTCGATGCGTCTTGACGTTAAGTGCATCTGCCCATATATCTATACCATAAGTGAAAACCGATGTACTTACCGTCATTAGTAATTTCCTCTTATTTTGTCGAGGGCCTCCAACGTTGGGCATGTGGGTTGAATGAAATTTGGTGTATGTATGAATGAATGAATGTATGGAGTTTTGAAATTAAGTTTTCACCCACTTCCAGATATCTAAATAATTTGAGATTTGCACAACCGACTAACTGATAACAATACAGTAATTTAATGACTATGGTTTAAACACTCACTTAGGTTGTCTACCACTTATTTGGTATAAATCAAAACCATAGTTATTAAATAAGTGAATAAGTTTTGTCTCATTTATTAAAATGTATAGACAAAACATATCTGCTTGTTCTTTACCTAAAAACATTTAGCTCTCTCTAAGTATTACTCTGTCAGATTTATATTTTCCATGTTTATTTTGATTTTGCAATATATATTTTACAAGTAATGTTTAATGAGTACATATGGAACAATATGATCTAAAACGATAAGTTCTTAAAGTCTACTAAGATAGATAATATTGAAAATATCTGGAGAGAATTAAAAGTAAAATGAAAGAAATTCCGAAATAATGACGTAAATACACTTTCCATTTTTGAGCCAGTTAAGCATTGTCGCGGCGCGCGGTGAGGTCCGCACTCTCGTTTACCGCAGTTTAAGTGAGAGGCGTGGAAGTATGTCTAAAGGCCGCGACACACTAGACAGGTGACGACTGTAAATTCTTGTTTCATAAATTGCAACATTCAATTTTGTTTTAGTGACAATGCTATTTTTTATTATTGCATTTAATGAATATAGAATATATTTATCTAACACTATAAAATTAAAGTGACCTCCGGTAATAAAACAAACTAAAAATAATTGTAATAATATATTAAAAACAGTTTGCAATACAGTATTTATTTAAGTAAAAGCAATAATTTATATAATTCATATTTTTATAAGAATAAACAGCTACATGACATGAAGGCAAGTTTTAGTCTAAAATTCTGGCCCAGTTAGAATTTCCAATAGTCCAGTAGTCCAGTATGGTGATATGAGGATTCAGTTTTTAATTTATTAAAGATAAGACTAATATGTTTTTTCACTGCAACAACACTTAATATTATATCATTACGTATAATAAAATGATATTTAAAAGGTATTCCAAGTGTTTTTTGTCATCAAACGGTACCAATTTAGCTTGTGATAACTGTAATCAACAAGCGCTCCCGTTTGGTGACGTGTCACTACACGGATTAATAATTAAAAATAATTATCTACATTGTAATAGAATTCGTAGTTACTTTCTAGAATATTTTATTTTTTTCACATAATTTCGTTGTTCAAAGTCAACAAGACTTAAGAATTAGTAAACTAAATTAAAAATAAACCGACTTAAAAATGCTGCAAAAGCAAATCCATCACTCCATCGTGTCCCGTGGGTGTCGTGAGAAGCGACGGCGAATAAATAAAGAAAATAAAATTAGGGTTGGGCAGCGTCCTTTTGTGCAAACCATTATAATGCGGTTGCTAACCCGCATGGTAACTGTAAGACTGCACTTCACCTCATATTTATGGGAAAGGCCCATGTTCTATGATATTCTGCCACGTTAAATCTATTTAAAATTATTATTGCGTGTGTTTTCGTATGTATTAAATTTTATTAAATTTAATATGTTACGATTAAAAAAATTACGCGTCAAAAAATAGAACATAAAGTTCTTTTTGGTTGGTAAATAAGTAAATAAATAGTTTTAAGTTATCAATAGATGATATACATTAATTTAATTAGATTTCTTATATATACACGTGAATTTTATTAATTCTATTCACAATTTAATTTTGAATATATATTAAAATCATTATATAAAACGTTTTGAAATACCTAGATTTTGTACATTTTAAGTATTAGCATAAAGATTTTCGTAAGTCAATAAATTTAAAAATTAATCTGCCACATGCTCACTTAGATCCAACTAAAGATAAAATGAATCCTTAAAAGCAGGGGAGTGTTCATCGACATCTCGGCTCCGGCTAAAGGGGCGAGCTGGGGTCGTGATGCATCGACCGGGAAGGGAACCCACGTAATCTTTACAAGAGGGTTACGCGGAATAGGTTTGGTAGTGTACTAGTGTATTTTTATATTCCGATACGCGTGTCGTAAATGATATTACGCTATTGGATTTGAATGCATGCATCGAATTCTTCAATATTATTTATGAAAATACTTTTATTAATATTTACAAGACGATAGATATAGGCAATAACAACTTATAAACAATACCAGTAATAAAGTCACACACTGCAGTCTAGTTGCAAGATGAATGGGTACTCTCGACCGATGAAGAAACACGCCATCACAGAATACCAACGTAAAATAGCAAGATAGTGCGGCTGTGATTTGTACAATGAGTGTAGGAATCTGGGCACCCAATTACAAGGAACGAGGAATTACATCTCAAATTCATTAAGTTCCTCAGGGGAGAATACGCAATAGCATCTTGAATCTTTGGTGTGTTTGAATGTAAAGTCATTAGGTACAAATTAAAATGATACAAGAATAATCATACCATATAAAGAAAAGTTAAAATACTAGGAGTTATTTATTTTTGTTAGGCTCTTTTTTAGAGTAGCCCTTGTTAACCAACAGCATACATAAACTAGGACATGGTTCACCTGAAAGTCCTTTAGTCGCAGGCTTTTAAAGCAGGGCTAATGTAGTCCCTGCCTAGGCGACTAAAAGGCCAGGCAGGCGATTAGGGTGGGAGGCTCCCATTGTCCAGTACAGCGATCTAAGAGTACGGCAACACGCAATATTCTTGGCTTGCCGTAGCATAGTGAGGGTGCTAGGGCAGACGAGGCCTCCCGTGCTGTGCTTGGGCTCAGTACAGATAATACCCTGTGCGTACCGTAAGAGATCCTGGAGTCCCTTCCAATGCTCTGATAAAAGTATTTTTTTAGAATAATTTTAAAGATATTTCTTTACACAAATATTATGAATAAAAAAACTACTGAGTTAAAACAACTACATATAATATAGTATTAGCGTAGACAGCAAAAACAGTATTGATTAAACACAATTAGACAGTTATGCTAAAGAAACAAGTAATATAATTCTATCTATATTCATAAAATAAAATCATAAACGGACTATCTGTCTGTCCGTCTATGCACGCTAATCTCCACAATGTCCAAAATTTAACCATTTGAATGTGATTCTCTGCGATGTATTGAGATATATTCAAGCTAACATTAAGTGCTTAAATAATTTATATATCAACATATAAAAAATTATGTTGTACCCAAGTCCAAAGATTAAGCGTTTCTCCGTTGAGCGTTTGAAACTGTGGGCACACCTAGTAAATGTAATATATATTATACTATACATGACTGATAAACTTATACGTTATATTTATCTATTAATAAAATATATACATACAGATAATACTTTTATTAATAGGAAAGACTAACGCCAGAAGTAAAAATCAATTTAAAAAAACACTATCAATGCAAACTAGTTTTATATAACGGCCACAATTGCTTGCCCGTTACACACGATATACACAGAATGACATGTAGCACACAGCACACTTACTGTTCTCGATGTTTTATGTTCGGTACTTTTACAATATTTGCTCAATCGTCCTTTTATACATAACATTAATGTTACATTGCATGCAAAATTATTGCACTCAGACTAAAAAAACTAATTACAAAATTACTACTCATAATTTTATTATTCGAATAAAATCGTGTCAGTATCGCTGTTAAATAATTACTTTGCTTAATACATAAAAATAATTTAAATTTTTCGATTAAAATTAAATATATATATTTTATTAAATGATTATTTTGAGGAATGCCATAAGACGTTATACATTTATGAAGCTTATATTATATCGAAAATACTAAGCTTTAAAAAAAAAACATTGTACAAGACATTAAATGCAAAATGCAAAAGACATTCTCTATGATTTTTTTTGAATTAAAAATTATGCTTACATTACATGCTTATCCATTTTTAATCTGTGCAGATCAATATTGACACCTGGCCAAAGTGTGAATATAAATAACAAGCATTGAAGTAAAACAGTAAAAGGAATTAAATGTACAAAGAAAAAGCGTTGTAAATCTTTTATTCAAATCAGGCACGATCTGTTACGAGTTATGGTAATTAAAAATCTTTTCTCTCTCTCTCTATTACATAGTACGAAGCGTAACGATTTTGTCAAGTGTAGTCTTAGATATAAACGAATATAATAGATCCATGAATAACCATAATAAAATATAAATTAACATTGGGCGGAGTGTTATAAAGTTTTAGTGTAATCATACGACGATAACAAGATTTTTCTTCTAGCAATAAAATCTATCCATTTGCACTGCGGTATTTTAAAAAGAAACAGTCTCGCCGTGTAGTTTATCAAATCAGAGCATTTTTATTAATTTTTAATACACAAGTCTTTGTTAGATAATATAAAAATATTTCTTATTTAGTTTTTGTCTATATTAGCTTAATTTATTAATTATCACATAATAGTTTTGTAGACGCTTTCAACCATAGGAACTCTTTCAGTTAGCATAATGGCCGGAGTTATGCCAAAATGTACCAATACAAATTATAGTGATTTAGAGGAAATAATATTTTTTTAGTAAGTTAATAATTGCTTTTGGTAGAACTATATATAATTAATTAAAGTAATTAGTAGTAGTTATTATAGTTAATGCAATATATTGTATTTTTCCTTTGTTGATATTTAATATACTTAGTTACTAAATAATAATAAAAATACAATAAAATAAGTTAATAATAAAAAAATAAGCTATTTTTTGACAGCTGTCATTAGGTGTCCAAAAAATGGCTTGGTACATTTTATATTGTATTTTTGTTCGTTTTTTTTAGAGATGATAGATTTCTTACATTTTAGTTGTATATAGTAGACATGGTAGAGCTACACGTAGTAAGAATAGAAAGCCTCGAACGAACTAGGATCTCGCTTCTATAGAATACCATTGTATAATAATTGTGCACCACTGCTCCGTTTCGTGTGGTGAGTTCTGGAGACCTTATTACCTCACGTTAAGCGGTACGTATATAAACATTTCTTCACGATTGAGTCAATTGTTTTTGAGCTTTAATTTCCTAAATAGTGTATCTCGTGTTATTCAAAAATACCTTATATAATAATAATAATAATTTTATAATTATCTTTCATTTAAACACCCGCGACTTAAAAAGCAGTAACTTGATACGCTAAACCACAAGAATGTCGGATTCATATCTTAAAAATGTAATCAGCTATCAGCTCGGTTAACGTTGAAGGATACAGCGTTATAGGGCAAGGTCTTTCTTTGTTCATAACCCATGTTTCTTGTTTTATTTACTATCGTAATACGCAGTATGTTTGTTGTACAACGTTCATTTGGAGTACTACGAAATTATGTAATCTAGGTTGTTTTTTTTTTTTTTTTTCGGGCTGATGCCCGCTGTTAGCCCCAGGGCTTTTACAGTTTCACCGGGTTGAGAGGTGACCGAGCGCTTATGGCTCTCAGTTGAGACCTCTACATATGGGTAACCAGCGCAAGGGCTCCCGAGAGGGAGCTTCGGCTTGGACCGTTACCCTGTTTCGCGAGAGCGTCTGACTCAAGGGTGCCCGAGAGGGCCGAACCTCGGCTCGGTCAGTTGCTTCTGTCAGAGGATTATCTTAATTAATATCACTATTATTATTAACTACCTGTACCAACACTTCAGAATGCGTGGGCGCTGGACTCTAGGTATGTTTTTCACGTATATATGATTTAGGATTTTCTTATTCCCTCGTAGCATAGTAGCAGGTGGATGGATTTTAATTATTGATATATCATTAGATATGTACGTCATAACGGTCAAGTTGACATATTATGATCGGTAGCGATCAAAACAGCGAACGTGGCATAAGACGCCATTTTGTTTAAGTAATAAAAAATATTTTCTACAATCACTGTACCTTATATAAGAACATATTAAATATACAAACAAATTATAACAAGACTTCAATGTAATCAGTTTTCAAAAATAATATAGATATATCTATTATATATATTAATATAGTTATAGAAACTTTAAGTTATTTTTGTGTCTTTTAACTAGTTTTTTTTTACGCGAGTCGCGTTTTCTTACTGTTAATGCCTGCCTGCCTTACCTGATTCTAAGTATTATATAGATGTATTAGATATTTACAAAATATACATGAACATATCGACAAGAGAGTACCAGGAGATAATGAGTGTTGAACCGGTAAGATAGGAAAATTTGTAAGGCGTGGTTAACCTAAATAAGGGGGAGCAGGGCCCCACCCCCGACCTCGACCCCACAAGGCGAGCTACAAAATGAAAGGTGCTAGGCGTCTAACATTCGAATTATGTAATATTCTTTATTTATAAATATTGTTTATTGAAATTGCTAGGTATAAGTTTACAAACAACCTTTGAGCCATCTTAAAAATTTGAAATTCGTGATATTATTTTTTTTATATTTATCATACTTTTTTAAGGAATATATTTGTAACAATTTTTTTGTAACTATTGATATTTCTCTAAAACCAGAATAAAGTTAAAGAAAGCGTCACAAAAAAAATTACCCATCCCGGTGTTGCTATGCACTTAATACGTACGATAGTTTGATTGCTTATTGGCTGGGCTTTTTTAGTTTCAATATATTGTTTTTGGTCTTTAACCATCCTCAACACACCGATCTGCGTTGTCGATACCCCTGAGGACTGAGAAAGAATGTTACCAGTTAAAAGGTCACCGCTTCCTTTTACACTATACTAAATAAATTATTTTTTTACTTTATAATTATCTTTTACTTTACAATAATATGTCCAAAATGTTTATTTTCAGGTATAAAGACTCCAAGTAATAAGCTAATCTTCAACTAAGTAAAGGCCGCCATTATATCCCGAACAAAGCCGCAAATGGAAGGTAGTTTAATATTTATACATGACCAAAACGAGCGCGTTTTTTGTTGTTGCCGTGTAAAAATGTGCTACATAATAGTATGTGAAATGTATCAGAACCTGTCACCAAACTTATCGCATTTGATTTATCACATTTAGGGATGGCAACGCATAAGTGCCAATGCGCGTTTAATACTTACGGTACTATAATATATTTTGCACAATTAACATCAACTGCCAACAACCATTGATGATACTTTTCATATTTAAAACATAACAACATAACATGATGCACAGAATTTTGAATTGTATTTACATGGATTTTGAGTTCAATATCAATGACAATTATTGCAAGGATATAATTTGACTTCACTCAAGAAGTATATGAAAATTTAGGACTTGGAATTTACAGTAATTTAAAAAAAAACCAGTTTGGAATTCTTGCTAATAGCGTTACATGCGTAAAATAATATGTGAAATATTGTGAACTAACTTAGAGCCACGTTGTAGCTAGTTATAAATGGTAACGGCACAAACGGAAAAGGACCACGCTCACACAAACCAGCATGAAATGAAAACATCGTGACCCGACCTAAAGCGTGATAGATCTATAATAACTAGCACAGTTCACCTGACAGTAAATATGATGTCTGCGGCGTATAAATACCTACTCATCATCAACAAACATTCAAGATGAGCATCCGTTGTCGTTCTTATAATCGGGTCTACTGTTCCGAACCACAGTTATGGTACTATTTCGAACTTGTTTTCTGGGGCAATTACTTCCCCCGTCAATCCAACCGATTTATTCAATTTATTTCTTACACTATATTACACTACTATTCTATGATCATACAGTGTACATTTTCGGGACGTGTAAACAAAAATAAAACAAGGGATACCCTATTTCTATATTATTATTATAGATAAAATATGCCTGCATACATTGTACGAAACGGGTGTCCTCTCAGACACACGAGTAGCATACCCCTCGCTTCAGGGCAAGCTCGCAAACTCTTCGTAATGATTTACGGTTTATGTAGACCTTACCTTGTGTTGAATCCTTCATTTTTATTTTTGGAGCTTACGTCACAGTGAAATACCAAGTAACAGCATGTACATTTGTGACAGTACTGTCTATTCAAGAAACATCAACCAATAAGCTAACGCGGTGCCTGGATCGCGCTATCGAAGTTTCCGAACCGTTTGATTTGTACACATCTTAACGATTTATGTCTAAACACAACAAAACCCTTGAGGACTAAGAACGAGTGCCATGTGTTTATACTCGTTTATAAAAAAGGGTGTCACTTCTTTTATCCTAATCGGGGTAAACAAAGATAATGAACGCTATCAAAATTTTACATACGAGCTTAAATATTAAGCTTATCCTCAGTTTGTTCCGATTTCTAGTTTTCAACTACAGTACCTAACTGCTCTATTGCAGGTCTTTGGTTCGATTCTTTAAACAGGAACAAAAGTTGATTAACAAAAATTGCTAATTTTCGAGTCAGTGTGTTTTGTTTGCCATGTGTCTCGGTACATTTGAACTTTTCTTTACTTTGCTTCACATTACCTACGAGGAAGACAAGAGAGTGCCTCTGTTTATAAAAATGCTCACAGCACTGTAATATATCCTGCGCAGTTAATTTCATCTGATAATAACTTCTGGTTATATCGTCGTGGATGTAATCGACCTAGACGACATCATGATATAAAATAGTATTGAACTCGAAACTTGTCATTAATGTTGAATACAGATCGAGAGAGGCAATCGCGTCAAAGCACTACATACCCAGATCTAGAGTAATTGAACTAAGTAACTACAGTAGTATACCGTTATTTAACTGGAATCACTATAGTGTTGCCACTTTCTATTTTTTTTTATTAGATTAGTATTTATTATTCGATGACTGAATAGCCCGATAGTTTTTGTACATTTTATGTTACTTTCTATGCTTTTTGTTTAAGGAATGAGATATAAGAGAAATGATTTACTCCCAAGTCAAATCGATCACAACTACGTTTTATCAACGTCAGTTTATGTGTGTGTATATTTATATTATATAGAATATACTTTACTGAGCATGTTGAGTGTTTTATTGAATAAACAAGGACTTGTTCGGTTATTTAGAAAATATTCAAAATATACTTGAAACTATAAACAGTTTGCGGATTCGGAGATTGTCGTAGAGAAGTTAAAAAAAAGAAATATTACAACGTCGTTCAGACGCTATAGAGATCATAAACGAGTCCACGAGTCCAGATGCTAAGCGATGAGTGCGCCCTCTACATCTAATGAAAATTCAAAATCAGAAGATCACATACATTGTCAATTCTCTGGAATGAAATGGAATGCCGCCGAAAATCATACGCATAATTATGTTCCTGGATCCCCACACTCACCATACAAAACAGATGCGGTATACTGCTATTTAGCATTGATATTCAATGAGAGACTTGTCTTAACCCGGTCGATCCCATCCATTCATGTTGTACCTAGAGGCTAGCTGAAGCGTGGCTACCCCGGCTGAAATTGAAAGTTGACTAGTTTAAATTGTAGGCATGTATCTATTATAATTTGATAAATTAATAGAAGAGTGCCATTAGGTGAATGGTGAGACAGAGTCAGATGTAGTATCAACGACACTTCAAATAGATTGTCTATATATATTTTTTATCCCAGCACCCAGAACTATTACCAGCGGCATTAACAATACCAAAACACACCTAAAATTTATATTGTATCATATATTTATATGATATAGAGGTCGATTAGGAAATAAACTAAATAACCCTATAAGAGACTTAATCATGGGAAATGCTGTACATACATAATTTAAATAATTGCCCGTTGCTATAGGTCTAGAATAGAATTAATAAGGCGTCACATATTTTATCCTCATTACCTGGAGCTTTTTTTTATTTAACGTATAGGGGTTTACATATCAAACGGAAAAAAATATTGTTGCCAGATATTTTTTTAGAAATGTTTTTTTATAATATTAGAGGGGACAAAAGAACACACTGTTGCCC
This sequence comes from Teinopalpus imperialis, assembly GCA_029286865.1. Classification (NCBI taxonomy): domain Eukaryota; kingdom Metazoa; phylum Arthropoda; class Insecta; order Lepidoptera; family Papilionidae; genus Teinopalpus; species Teinopalpus imperialis. The sequence goes on along the minus strand of JAGSMU010000036.1, from coordinate 5,357,486 downwards.
TGATGGCAAGTGAAATCTGCGGCCTGTTATATATACCTACATCCACAACAAAGACTCCAGATACACACCACTGTTTGCTGACTAGTATTGGTACCTTATTGCTGGTCTTTTTTAATTACATTTAGAGTAACAAACGAGCACACAGTTCACCAGATGGCAAGTGATTCCTGCGGCCCATTACATCTGCATTCATCCTTTTCAAGGAATCATAATGAAGATGCGTTGTTACTCTTGGGAACTGAGATGGAATGCCTAGTTACCAGTAATAAAGGTCTCCGGATCCCTGCACTCATCAGAAGAAACACAGCATTATGCTGCTTTGTACGCTGGTATTCTGTGAGGGCGTGGTCCTACCCCGGTCGAACTGACCCATTCATTCTGCAGATTGAAACAAACTGCAGTTTAGCTCTACTGATGACGAAGCATTTCATCTTAGGCGTGAGGGTTGACAACGCATCTACATCGAAGCAGCTGATTCCTTATCGGGGATGAATGTATCCTGGGAAATTAACAGCTTCTTGGTCTCCTAGTTACGTATAAAAATTAAGACCAAATCGTCGGTTCCTATAAAGGATAGTATTTATTGTCATTAGTTAAAAAGCAATACGCTATAGAGGTTAATTAAATTTTATACCAAATTTCTCTAATACATTTAGATTGAAACCAATCTCAGCTACAATACATAAACGAAATCATTTAAACAAACAGTAATGTTCGGTAATTTTAGCTCGCATTCGATATTTGAAAAGGGGCGAAAGACATAATTAATCGGCCAACTTCTGTCACTGTAGAGCAACCTCTCCCCTATACAAAGTTCCATTGAACTCGGGGGGCCAAAATCCGAAATGTGCCCCTAATTGAGGCGCGAATTTTATTAACATTCAACTTTGTACTCTATTATAAAAACCAGAAGACTGGTTCTACATTGCCTACTTCGCATGCGCTAGGTACAAAGTAAACAAAAAGTAGTTTTTCAAATGCTATAATTGTAAGAGATTGTGGTTATTTGACCCAGACAATCGAATAATGATTATTATTCTAACTTGTGATATTATTTTTAATTGTTTGTTAGCTAATAAAACTAGAGTTAAAAAAACTATGAAATGCATTTTCGTTTTTTCTTAATGTTGAACACATTTATAATACGCATATAAAAAAATTAAAATACAGAGTATATAAATACTCTTTAAGACTTATTTTAAAAAACGTTCAAAAATGCAACCTAAGACGTGCCCATAACATTTATATAGGAAAAGCCAGAATAGGATTTGGGAAGAAAAATATAATGTTCCAGGATGCAAAATTGTATAACTCTTTACCTCAAAACATAAAAGAACTGAATACATTATTTTTATACAAAAAATATTAAAACCGTATTTAGAAAGATTGCCACAAAAAAAAGATTATAAGAAAAATAAAAAAGTTTTTAGTAACCCTTATTTCTTAATGGTAGCAAGGTGTCTTTGTTAATTATCATGTTTGTCAATTATTTATTACCTGCCTACATTTTTCTGTATATTCGGAACACTTATCTTCGATTTCTAAATTGTAACTTCTCGCAAGTGATATGTTATCTTTAGAGAAAACAATAAAGATCTTAAACCATAAAAAACAAAACATTTATGAGATTTCCAAATTCTATCGGGCTTACTATTCTTAATTAATTCTTTCTGACTGACTGACTGATAAAAATTATAAACGGGCCGTTCAACACTTCAACTAAATAGGGTTACGTAAGTAAAAGTAAAGCTAAGTTTAATTTCTTTTAAAAAAGTTTTAAAGTAGAATTAAATATTAATAATCCACTTATTTTTGTTGAATGTTTAAGATCGACAGACCACTTCATAATTTTAAACATGAAATCTCTTTTTACTTATATTTCTAAGAATATTGATATCGATATGATTTGATTTAATCCAATATTTGATTTGTTGTGGATAATCTACTGAAGATGAAAGGTCGTCTGGGAATCAATTTGCACGTAAATTATATCATTATAGCAGCCGCCAAGTCGTCTTTTCTTTATTTGAAAAATCTTCCTGTTCGTCAACTGTGTTAACTATACAGAATATATTACATTTCTATATTTAATGGCCGCTGAAAAGTAATAATTGTGTCGTCCATTCTTCATCTCGGCCCAGCGACCCGGCCCCCGGTGACGTCACAATACGCAGATTTACTAGTACTTCGCACTGTTTGCTGCATACTTGTTATGTTATATTTTAGCTTACTGCCTACCTATTACTGTGATAGCAATTATATTATTGTGGTTCCATCAATTATGCCTAGCTAGGGTTCTTCATAACCGTAGAACACGTATGTTTGTATATATTCTGTTTACTAACTTGTCCATTTATTAGTTATTAATATTATAACTGTTTAAAAATGTACACTCGTGCAAAGTGTACATATATAATTTTTAACTCGATCCTCGTATATCATATGAAACAAATTTATATATTTATATATATGTAGTACATATATAGACGCATGTTCCATTGCATCTACATTTTCATCTAGGGACCCTCTCCCTAGATGAAGATGTGATTAACTGTCTTAGTATTGTGCACTCATTTATCATAACTGAAACTAATGGTTACGTCACCATAATATATCCTGAGCAGTTGGTGCCATTTGAAAGCAACCGGAAGAAATCACCGTGATCGATGAAATCGAACAGCGGGACTACAGTATTTGACAAAAGCAGAGGTATCTTAAAATTGTCTTACCTAATCCGAGTTCGGATGCAGCTAACCTACCATTACTTCACACTCACATCTAATGTTAGAGAATCCAGTGACACATAATTTACACAGGTATCTAAACACAGGTGAAACGAAACAACTGTATTATACCTCGCATTCACGAACTTCTTGTTCCCCATTGTTTTAAGCTTAAATGATATGTACTAGATCTATGGTCCTTTACTACAGTAACAAAGTGCCTATTAATCTATTTGTGCACTGATCTGACAGTGGTAACGCTACTCTGCAGTTTGTTTCTGCAAAATGAGTAGGTCAACTCGACCAGGGTATGACCACGCCCTAACAGAATACCAGCGTAAAATAGCAGAATAATGTTGCTGTATTTCGTCTGGTGAGTGCAGGGATCCGGAGATCTTTATTACTGATGACGAGGCATTCCATCTCAGTCCTCAAGGGAGAAAACGCATCTACATTATGATCCCTTGTCAAGGATGTACTCGTAGATGTCATGGGCCGCAGGAATCACTTATCATCAGGTGAACTGTGTGCTAGTTTGTTACTTAAAATGAAATAAAAAAAGATATTATAAGTTCCAGAGATTTGAAAACTTGCTCAGTATAGACTCGCCGACTTATGAAATTAAGATTGACAAATGAGCATACAGTTTACTGATGATAAGTAATGACTTACTTGTGCTGCACCCAGTTTCAGCAGCAAGGCTCTCCGACGTAAATTTAATTCAATTAAAGCACATTTTTGTTATAAAACATATTCGAGTGGATATGACACAATTTTGTTTTTAAAACGTATTTCAATAATGGACCTGACTGTTTTGTTTTATTAATGTTTCATCACACGATACCTTTTTATACCAAAGCTACCACGGGGAACTATCTGCCGATTGTTCAAATAAATTCTAGCCGCCTAAAATTAGTACATGGCGAGTGAATTCTAAATTCTGTCCTCATCATCTCGATGGTTGGTTATCTTTTACCACCTATTCTGTAAAAAAAATATTAAAAGATATTGAGATTGCATTAAATCTTTCTCCAGTCTTATCAGTTTCAGTGCTTTAATGTTTGCTCAAACACTAACCGCATTAGAATATACTTCGCGTGCTTGATATCGTCTGAACAAACAGGAGATGCAACCCGATCTTGACAAACAGGAGATTGGGGACATCAGTTAGCATGGTAACGTGAAAATAAAATTCGATTGAGACTTAATATAGGAAAAATATATCAACTACAAATTTAATTGATTATAATACACATAAAATTAAATTTCGGAGCGGAACCACACTGGTTTTGGCAACAAACACAAAATCGGTTTGTTGCCCATACCAAACCTCATTAATTATTTCGGTAAACTATCTAAAATTATGTTAAAGATATCGCTATAAATTTAATCATATAGTTATATGGTCTTAGAAAATATTCAATGCATATCTTCAATTGCATTCGCTAGTCACCTGCTCAGGTATTCCACCTCCAACTTCAGGGTGACATTATATACAGATTACGACGTATTAAGAGCACCTGATGATAGTTTTATTGCTACGTTAGATTTTTTACATGTTCATCCCCAGTCCAGTGTTTGTCGATCCCTATTAAGCTTCAAGTGAAATGTATATAACTCATGCTACCTTTGTCTAGCCCCGATTAATAAATAACGCTGAAGTCTATTTATTCCTAAAAAACGTTTAGGCAATTTGAGATATTTCCTCTGATTCAGAGATTGTGTTGTCACTCCTAAGATGATATATATGATGATAAACCTCTTGTTGCCAGAAATGAGGTCACGATACTAATACACAGCAAGAACGATCAGAATTTACGCTTTTATTTTATAAATATGCACAAACACAGAATACAGATCAACTCACTGGTATATTAGTTTACAATATCAAAAAATAATTAAAAACAATGACTATAACTACATTCCATTTTAATACTCAGTTATCAAATAGTGACTATAGTTGCAACCAGTAATGGCGTCCAATAACTTTTTTTTTCTTCGTTATCGCTTAGCGATAAGCACAAGTCAACACTCCTCCGTTGTTAAATAAACTGCACCGATAAACGCCACGGCAATTGTCCGACATGTTTGCTTAATATAATAACAAACTCGTAAAATTGGTGTCGTTGTTTTGTAAATTGAATCTGGAATACATTTTATTCAATTCAAAAAAGTGGAACATTTTAATTTTATTAAAAGTAAGAAAATATTTTTAAGGTTTCGTTGGGTAGAATCTGAACCAATTTCTAGGCGGGAACTTGTACAGTGTTGTTTAGTATTTTTTATTTAAGAATTTACATTGTTTTATGTAATATTGGGTATATTCGCTGCCTTTTTATCCAATATTTGCGTAACGTGATTTTCAAGTTGCAACGAATTAATAATTAATTAATAATTATTTTCTTCCTATGCCTTTACCCAATTATTTAGGATCAGCCTTCCTCAGCGTCCTAACCCTCTGCGTCAAGGTTATCTCTCTTAGATCCTTTTTGACCGTCGTCAGCCAAATAGCATAAAGCCTTCCGCGTCTCCGTGTCGTCGTTGGCATGTTAAAGGCTACTTTCACTGAATGATTTTCGGGTCGTCGCTGAACATGACCATACCAGCGTAGACGTCTTTCAATGAGTTTTCAGAAACCGGGAGACTTTAATGAATTATTTAACAATTAATAAAATAATTATATTAAAGCACTATACAAATTGACGACGATGATACGAAAGAAAAGAGAAGCAATCGCGACTACTAATTCTATCAAAAGCGAAAAGGCATTATTAAACGTAAGTTTGCTTCTGATATTAGAATCATTTAAATATTAACATAATTTATGAAGCAAAACGATAACATTAAAACAAATATATGTTATCGTTTTGCTTTCCCAATTTACTAATGATCAAGAAAAAAAATCAACAACTGTCTAAGGTTAGAAAAAACTTATTATAAATGTTCAATACAATAGTTGTTCAGTAAAATGTTAGTGGGGAGATTCTAAGTTTGGTATTTCCAAGATTTTAGACAGCAGCATTATGGTTATTTCATTTGGAATTCTATTAGAGCTTTGGCCTCCCATCGTTAAGGTGGCCCCTTATATTTTATTTCACCGTAACCAACCCAACTACTCGTAAGAGTTCATACATATATCCGTTGTTAATGGATGCTACATTTCTGCAAAACTGAAATTAATTTTGGATAAACTTTTTCCCATGTCACAATTCGTGTTTAATTCTAAGTTTAACAAAGAATGTCGATTGTTACAACTTTAAAGGAATAAGGACCACGGTATTACTATTAGTTATTGAAACTTAATGTATGTGAAACATCTTTCCATAATATTAGCCGGCGTAGCAGATACGATTATTGCTCCTAATTATAAGTAGATCAAGAATAACACTCTAATTTTAACCGATATCTTTACTCTATAGTATTATTTACGTGAATGTTTATGAAGACGTTCATATGTTCGGCACAAAGACCTATTACTGGATTAAAGCATACTTTCTTTTATCCCGGTAATAAGTTCCCTTTGGACAATAGTACGACTTTAGTGTAATGAATTTATCAATATAAATCGCTGCCCAACGATGTATTTAACCACTGTTTCTACCGCCAGGACTTTTGATTTGGTATAACAAGTCGTTTTATAAGTGTGTATTTTGTATATTAAAATTTTCTCACTAGATGGCGTTTGCGTCGAATTAAATCGCGCTAAATATTACATGATACTATTGAAAACGTCTGTGCTTACTTTACTGACCACGATTTGCTTCGAGATCAATTATTGTTGTTTGTTTTCGTTTTTTTCTTTCGTTAATACGATTTTTCTCATGGATTTTATTGTTATTTGATTTCATTCAAATTTCGATAATAATCGCATTCTTATTATTTGATGTTCGTATTTGTTGTTTTCATTACGTTTACATTAATTTGCGTTTACCTGATTTTAAAATATGGAGTGGTAATACAGTTTTGATTTATTATCAAATTCTAAAACAACTTGAGATATGAAGGTAGCAAGGAGCCAGGAGACTTCACCTCAATTCAACATGCGTCTGTAGAACGTCCCCAATGAAAATTGCAAGATCTACCCTGAATTTCGATTTACCCATCACATCGCAGTGAAGGAGAGAATTGTCAAACAGAGTTGTAAAAAATCTGAACTACGACAACGTGGCTTTAGACCTGATCTTAAAGAAATGGCTCTACGTTTACTTCCCAGCAGCGGCACAATTGATATGATTCTATGACGCGTAGAGAGTAGAGAATGAGGCTTTTCGTTCTTGACGTTACGGGAAAACATTCATACTAAACCTACACTGGCCGGACTCCGTACGGACCGGAAATTGCACTGGCTGTAGTAAGTGGATTGCATTGCTGCAATCTTTCTCATTTATGGAGAGTTTGCACATTCGGTTTCCATATTGACTTAATATTGCAAACGAAGAAATCTGAACATGCTACACTTGCAAGAATATCGACCGCGACCTTGCAACAATGTAAGTTTCATGTGGGATAAATGTTCAATTACCAGCAGAACATCTAAGGACAACCAGACTAATTGGTGGTATTGTCATATTGCTTGCAAATTATTGCAGATAATCACTGCGGTTCTCGAGAGCGGCACAAGTCACAGCGTCAACGGACGCTGTGACAGCAAAACTCAATTAACAAATAATTTTTCCATCTTGTAAGTACAGAATATGAAATCAATGCACGCGCTTTTCAAAATTTAGAGAATAATAATAGTTATATACCTATAAAATTGTCGTTTTATATGAAATAAGTTAAAAGTTTTATTTCTGTTATTCAAAATAATCACCCATGTAATCGATGCTATCTTTTCTAACGCAGTGGTAGCTGGACGGGAGGCAACTAACTCTTCAAAGGCATTTTACTGCGGGAATTGAATTTTTTTCCCGCTAAAAAGTTTTCCAAATTTTGGAGTTACTTTGGAGTACGGTGGATGGGGGAGAGCTTCCAACCCCAACTCTTACAGCTTGGAGACAGTCTGTTGTGCAGTATGGAGTCGCGCGTTGTCGTGTAAGAGCAGCGGGAACGACCGATCGACCAAACCTGGTTACAGATGTGCGAGCTTCTCCATCATTGTCTTCAGTTCTTCACAGTGCACATCTGTAGTAATGCTCATGCTGTTTGGTAAAAAACTGTGATGAATCACACCGGCACTAGACCACCAAACAGTGACTATCAACTTTCTAGCTGACATTTTTCGTTCAGGGCATTGCTTTGGTGCTGAACCAGGTTCTAACCAACTTGCTGAGCGCTTTCGATTGTCGAACAGAATCCACTTTTTCGCAAGATTACCAGATCGGAACCGGGCAAACCAATAACGGGTTGTGCGTTTGTTGTTAAGTTCTAAACGTTGTTGATGTTGCGTGCCATTTGTGCCGCGTTGATGCCACGACGGAACTCGTATTCCATAATTACACAAATTTTTAAAGTGTCCATTATTACGAAAAATGTCCTAACGTAATGAAAATACAAAGCTAATCAATAAACAAAAGACTGACTTTGTAAAAAAAATGTCATGTTTTTAAAACAAAATTAATTTAAATTTAGGATTCACATCCAATCAAAACTTTTTTTTGGTTTGAAATGGCCAATACTGAAGAACGGCAATTTCATAGGTAAAGACCTAATATTAGCTACGCGAACATTGATTATGTCAGATTACAACATATCATGAGTCTGTCGATAGCGTCACAATTACCGATGACCAAAGATTGTCGTATGTAGATGTGATGTGATGGATTTTACCTATATGTACCAAAATTATGCAATGGCACCAAACTGCGCGTTACTGAGCTCGGGAGATAAATAATAATTCCTAACAATATGCCATTTCAATTTAGGAGGCTGCATTTTTTGATAAAGTTGGCATTCACAAGGAACCAAGGATGACATGATCTGTTGCGCTTTTGAGCTATCTAATCTAATAAAGTATCAAGTACCTAAAACTTGCACGTAAGCAAGAAATTAATAAATCATACAAGGTGGTGTATAGGCCTATATTGCAATAGATTTGTCCACTTCACGATGTGAAAAACACCATATTGCGTGACATTAAATTTTAAGTACTTCGTTGATGATATAATTATAATTAACCTACATTACTTAACATTTATGCTTTTGTGATGATTATTAGTAATAAAATGGCATCGTGTGGGAATCAAGCTCCATGCGCGGGGAGACATGATTTTTTTTATAATAATGAAATTGACTGTGGAGGTGACATAAATTATCTTTCAATTTTAATTTTACAATTTAAAATTACAATGAGAACGACTTGATGGACAGAAGCTATGTCCCTCTATTATGCTCGCTCTGCTTCGGTGAGGTCTACCTTCCTGTTTTTTCGGTTCAATTTCGCTCTATCCAACGCATTGACTCGAGTAAGATTGCATGTGTTAAGATCGTAATTTACTATACAATAAAATCAATTTCGGGGCTTTGAGTAGTTCAGGCTTAATACTGTACCTTAGAAGTCGGATTCTTACGTATATTGTAATCTGATCTAAAATCCCACGAAAATTATAAACGTGAAATTTGTCTCGAGAAATCTTTTTTCAAGTAGTAGCTAGTTTGCTTTAAATTTAGTAGGATTTTATAAAAAACAGACACGGAAAAGTTTTATTTATTTGTACAAGTAAAGTACCCTAAATTTTATATCTCTTTTAATTTTATGTTTCAAAACTAACCGTCTAAATTAATTATCATAATAATAAATATAATAAAATTTTGCACATACAATCGAAAATAATCAAAGTACACACATTTATTAACCGTATATCTTGTTGAATAGTCACAATTCCCTGATGTACAGAGGCCTATTTTACTTCTAGCGAAGACATCTTTCCGTATGCTAACATCTACTCTAAAGCTTATCCAGCACACAGAAACTAGACAACATATCAACAAGGATTTCATCATTTATTAACCTGCATTTATTAGAGACCAACAATTGATTGTTAAATTAAAAGTCGTTTCTTTAAATTGTGAATATTATAAACTTGGCATAATCAGACGCTAGGTGAACAAAAAATGTTCGCTTATATAATCATGGCGCAATCTTAACCTAAATCGGAATAATGCCGACATTTAGTGTAACAAGTGTGAACGCTGGCTTAATACCGGTTTTTACTATAAAAAAAAATTGTTTTAGGTAATATCATCATTGTATACGTATTGTAGGTTTACACTTTATTTTCTGTCGACAAACATTACACCATACATGTAATATACTCATGTTCCTCTGTTTTATCGATAATTAAATAAAGTAATAAGTAATTTATAAAATACAGACATCACGAACAATGTGAAATGAACGCAAGTTAGATAAATTTTCTAGACAGACAAAAAACGAACACAATTGTCTGATGTTTCTGTGAGTTTTTTTTTTAAAACACCGGCAGGATCTTACGAGTTCCTTAGTCCACAAAAATTCTTTACATCAAAATTCTTGGTTGCATTGTGCACTGAGTCATTAAACTCCGGTAGATATGGGCGTGTAACGGTTCGCGCGGTCGCTTGTACCGGCTCACCCGTGAAGTAGCTGTTGTTAGTTTTCGATTCTTGAACGCGACCAACGCGTCGGCAGTCGGCGACTCTGTAACACTTCCACGAACATCTGTTATATATTATACACGATTTTGTACTTAGCGTTCGTTCACTGTTTTTTTTACGTATCAATTGTGGAATCGGGAAGTCATTTTCTAATGCTGCACTAGATTTTTTCCTTATTTTTTTAAATTTACATTAATGTTTAATAAAAAGTAAACTAATTGATTCCAATATATTATGTGTAATTAATTAGAAATGTAAGTAACATTTCTAATTAATTCTTTCGACATGGATTGTGATTAAAAAGTAATAATATAACGTTTAAATATGAGATTTTTTTTGTTACATTAATTTTGTGCCTTTGTCACATAATCTGTGTATTTGTACGTCTCACCTGGACTTGTAATTTTAATATTGAAGTCCCTTTTAGCAATGACTATAAAATTATAAAAAGTAAACATAAATACTTATTAATAATTACTAAGTACACTTAAATAATACATAAGTTAACATACTACTATATATATACTAATAATTACCTCTTTTTTAAACTAACTTGAGTTTAAATAACAGGTGATTAAAGTGAAGCTTAATTAAAAAAAAAAGAATCAACTATAACTATAATTATTAAGGAGTTTCAGACCAACCATCATACGAACAAGACCTGGCTGTATGGACTAAAGTCCTTTGCCTTTCCCATTAGGGATAAATTAATATCATCATCATCTATAATTATTAATTAGTATACTAACAGAATAGAAAAAAATACTACGTACTATACTTTTCTTTTATTTGTTACTTTTGTTGTAATTGTAGGAACATAACATTTCACTATTGTAAAAAATATTATTTGGAAATTTTAATTTATATTTCCCTATTAATTAAAAATAACAACTACTCTGCAATTATACATTAACTGTAACATGAGAGGTGGTGAGGGGGGGGGGGGGGCTTGTTGGCGTGTACAGTGCGGACATTTTTTATTATTACAATCGGACGGCATGCTATTTATAATATATTATTAAGTAGCTCGTATAGGAGAGGAGACCAGGATTTTACAACATGCTATACTTTAAAACAAATATACTGCTATATTTCGTTTGTAGAATAATGTGAAACGGATGCAAAATTACTAGAAACGAGACATTTCATCTTAGTCCTCAAAAGTGAAGCATTATTATAATACTTAACTTTTAATTCTTATTGAATTTTGATCCTTAACACTGCGACTCTTAATAAAAACTATTGGTTATATTTATGTTCTAAGTGTTTTGTCACACACTATCGAAGTGAAGCAATCGTCCAAAAATTTTTGGTGTTATACAAATAGCAATATGTTTGACTATTTCATCCTTTTCTTTTTCGGGCTTATAGCCGCTGTTATAGCCTGAGGGCTTTTACAGTTACCAGCACAAGGGTTCCAGAGATAGAACTTTGGCTCGGACCGTTACTATGTAGCGCGAGAGCGACTGGCTCGAGGATAAAGACTATTTCTACTACGTTTTAATATCGTAATATTGACTTTCTTTAATTCCATTATAGAAACTGCCAGTAAATGTACTCACTCAATGGCAAATAAAACGGCATAGTTATCCAGATTATAGATAGGCAAAGAGATTATCCACGCTTCAACGCACCGTATGATATGGAGAAAGCGTGCATTTCGATAACACAGGTAACTATGAGTGTACGCATAAAGGGCGGCTTTTACTTCGCGACAGGCGGACGGCCATTTTTTTTTTAAAACTGCGCTTATAACGCATATATTACTTCAACACTTTCCCGCAAATTTTTTTTTCAATACTTTTTATATTGTAACTACGTTTTGTATTCGAAAATATTCTTAAAATAATAAACAAGTTTTTTAATAATATATCTTTCTTGATAATAAAAGGACAAAAAAATAAAAACAAAATATTAATTTGTTGTAAGCCTTTATAAATTATAACAATTACTAAATTTAATATAAAATTATATTTTATTAAGCATTAGAAGTAAAAATTACTAATAATTATTTAATTTACCTTTTAAATTACTTACAACGGTTAAAACCTCCGATTTTTATGTGTAACATTCACAATATTTAAATAATACTAATTATTAAAGAAACCTAAAAGTGTTATATTACGCGAACAACTTTCTAGCAAGTATATTGCGGTGAAGCTAAGCCCAATGGGGGCAACAAATAAGTAAATAAAAAAAGAAACCAATTTGTCTATTACAAGAATGTCACGTGTGGCACCGTTAGTAATTAATATAAATATATATTCTATATATATATATTATATATATCTATATTATTATTTGAAAATTTCCCGAATACGTCGCGTATTAATCGCGATAACTGTTCCGTAATTGAAAACAAGATACACACGCCCCACTTCGGTCACCGCATCGATTTTAAAAATAGGCTAGTGCGTTTTCGATGTGCGCTTCTACCGCGTTTATGCTTATTATTGCCCTCAACACCAAAACAGCCTTATGCTCATGGCATACAATGTAATTTCGCTTGCACTTATATATATTTATGACAACGCAAAGAGGCGCGCTTGAATAGAAGGATGGAATGGATCAGTAGCTTGTACATTTAAAAAAAAAATTGTTTTTCTGAGAAATAATTGATGTGAATTAAATTTATTTTATTAAATTTTTCTATAAAATATTAATAAAATAAAACACACAAATTTCTTGCAGCTATGATTTTTAATGTAACTTAACAATGCGATTGTGCGATGCGACACATTCTTCTAACTAGTTTGACGGGTTCCTAAGTTAAAGAGTGGAGTATTTGTAGGCTAGTGTAAAAAAATATTTTAGTAATATTAGTAATAAGATTTTATTACTGATTACAACGCAGATGCAGATGATATATTGGTTCCCTATGTGCTCGTTTGTCACAGCTAATGTCATATAAAAATATAAATGAATAAAAGAACAATAAAATAACAATTACTTTAGATGTACTAAAGTAATTTTAAACTTATCCATAACGACACTAAAATTTAGGCCTAATCAAAAAACTTATAATAATTATAACATTTTAATTTGTTCCAGCCGTCGAAATATTTTAATTACGTTGTCCTTGTTATTCGAGAGACGCTCTGTGATGTAGGCAAAGGCGTCATCCATCATGGCGCCCTAACTGTATTGAAATCCATTCGGAATACTGTGCTTTACGTATAATTTTTGAATCTTTTTTTAAATATGAGGTAGTTGTCGATGCGCCCCGATTTATAAATTAAGGAAGGGCTAAAAACTTATAAATGTTTATCTAATACATAAGAGGTATAAAAAAATATTTAACTAAAACAAAACACGAACCTAATTTAAATAGATTCATGCAATTTATTCTATTTTCGATTGTTTGTTTGTTTTTAAAACTGCCGGTTTTTCTCTATGTAATTTATTTTATGTTCGATGAAGCTGTTATGTAAAAAATACACAATAAACTCCTACAAGTGAATAAGTATTAATTAAAAAATTGATACCGTCGTTTGAAAAACAAATCAGCAAGTCGCATAATTATTTTTCATACTCCATCGCTCGCTCGTACGCAAAAGATTACGACCCATATTCGTGATAAATAGAGTAACATAACAGCTATAAAATATATATATGTAGGCTCTGCATTCAATGCTGTCTATAAAACTTCGTATAAAGTATAACCACAGACAATTAGAAGCTCATTTATTGCCATTTCAAAATAGCATAAATGTTTTAGGTATATATTATATACAGTATTTTTATATGATTTGAATAAAAAAAAATTGTATGAGCTATAAGAAATGACTAATATTAAAATATTATATTAGAACACGCACTGTTGTATCATTCGGATACCATAAATTTCTATTTGTGAAGTGCACTCTGTAGGTATCATATATCTTATCACGTACCACAAGGTAATGCTGAAACTGTCTTAATAGGTTTTTTGGTTTGTAAAGATGTATTCATACAATAATTTATAATCACATTAAATAGTTCTCAGACAAGGCAACACAGTTTATAGGGACGCGTCACCACTATATGATTGACATTTCATGTTTGCTCGCGATGTGTTTTCACTAGCGGCGTAAGGTTTGTTTTTTCACACACACGTTTTTTTTGGAAGGAACATAGGTCTATGAGTAAAATAAAAAATAATAACTAAACTCTACAATTCTTTATCATGTTTAACCGTCATCATACATTATTATAATCACTCGTAGACTATCATACAAATATGGCTAATGCTATTTTAAGATAATTAGGTAAAGAAAGAAAATAAATGAAAATAAGCAAAGTATTCCATGATAATATTAATACTTTGTGTACTGTTAGTATGTAGAAAAGAAGTTTATGTGGATATATATATATTTTAGAATATTTTTTAGAAATTATATACTCTCTCGTTATAAGCAACTACACCTTTGGGTTCCTACACTCACTATACAGAGTACAGCAGCATTATGCTGTTATTTTTCGCTGATATTCTGCGGGAGCGTGGTCTTTCCCCGGTTGGAGTTAGAAAATTAGTTGCAGAGTTTTTCTACCACTGTTATAAATTTAAAATGGATGGCAGCTGTTCATTATAATCCTAAAGAATGCAGCTGTATAATAAATGTACTTCGAAACGGGTTATCAGTTATGCTCAATTTATTAATATTTAATAAGACGACGCATCAAAATATTGTACATAAGAATTTCATAAAGTTAAAATGTAATTGCCAATTAAACGTCAAATTGTATAAAGGGTCCTTTTTAACAGAACAAAAATCGTAGTTTTTTCTGAGTATTGAAAATCGAACCATAAAATAAGAAATGATGAAAATTTTGAAACTCAGTCGATCAATTAACAGCACGTTATTGGTAACGCTTACTTTATCTTATTTTACCATCAAATGTATGCAACAGACGTCTCGATATAAAAGGTTTATAACATTTTATGGTATTTCATAACACCTAAGTTTGATATATTAAAATTGAGACTTTGGAAGTTTTGTCATTGTAGGGTCTGTGATTGGATTTTAGACATAATTAAGCAACATTATTAATTGTTATATATGAAGACGATAGTTGAATTAATCGATAATTCGGTTTTCAAGATTCGAGATTTCAACCATGACTGATGATGATGAGGTATTGCGCAAACACGAAGCCCCTGGCCATCCCCTTTTTTAGCCATTGTGTGTAATAAGATCGGAGGAATATTTTGATGCAATATCCCTGGATACGGGACATACATTTTAACAGTGATAGAGCTACACTGCCAGTTTGTTTCTAGCTGCATAATGAATGGGTCAGCTCGACCGGGGTAGGACTACGCCCTCACAGAATACCAGCGTAAATTGCAGTAAAATATTGCTGTGTTTCGTTTGGTGAGTGCAGGAATCCGGAGACCTTTATATATCTTTACAAGGATGAATTTAAATATCATGGGCCTCAGGGGTCATTTATGATCAGGTGAACTTTGTGCCCGTTAGCATAATGTAATAAAAAAAGACCAAAAAGCAACTACTTGTAATGCACCCAAATAAAGTTCAAAATTAGAGAAGTAAGGGTTACATAGAAGCACACATTTCAGTTTTATTTACAGACAATTTCATGTTAACGCCGAGGTGTGATAACGTATCTACATTATCCTATTCTATCATTATCCATGGGCCGCTAGAAGAATCATTTACCATCAGGTATACTGTGCATCTTTGTCACACCCTAATTTCGTAATGAGTTAACCCTGATTAAAGCCCTTTTATTTTATAATTTATTCTTGGGTATATATTTTTTTCTTACGCATAAGTAAGTCACCGCACGGATCAAAAAATAACGTTCTTATTAAGAACTACGAGAAAAATACTTATGCACTTGTGTCAGCAGTATCGTGTTTCCTGGGTTATTTTATCTCAGGTAGATTATTTATATTATAATTATTAAATACTCGTATAATATGATATTATATTAGTATTTTAAGTAAATAGAATTTCATTATCATTTCATTATTTCTATCTAACGACGAATAATTGAACAAACACGAACTTTTACTATTACATAAAATAAATAACATTTAGTAAATATTTATGTGAAAAAGGATCACTAACGAGCGCACAGTACCAGGTGAACTGTGTATGATTGTAGCGCATAAAGACCCTATCCTCATCACCAATTCAAGATGCACAAGCGTTTTTATACTTGAGGAGTAAAATAGAATGCCTCCTTCACCGTGATCGATTCTCCGTTTCCCCTACAATCAACGTACGTAATAGCGACGCTATTCTTTTTCTTTTACAGAATAGGTGGCAAACGCTATTTTAGGTTGGTATTTCTTGAGTATCCTTTTGCGAGCGAGCCGACGACATCTGTTAAAATGATGAATTCATTGATTGCGATGATTTTATTATGATACTACTTAGTGGTGTGTATATATGATTACACATATTATTATTTATTCTCGACTTTTCTTGTTACCCTGCTATTTATTTATTTATTTTACCTCTCCTGTCCTACAGGTTTGCCTACAGATTAAGGCCGCCTTTGCCCACATTTAGGTTATAAGTTTAGTTTTAGTCAATTGACTGTACCTTCTTTAATGTGAACAATAAAGTGTTTAGTTATACATTAAATAGATATATAGATAGACTATCGTATTTATTTATTTAATACAGTGCAGACAAAATGTCCGTAAAATTTTGCTGAAATCATTAGGCTTAATGTACATACATTGAAATATTAATAGTTATAATAAAGTGGTAGCTCGGTAGTAAACGAATGACAAAAAATATTATGAAATCGTGTGAAGTTCAATATCCGCTTATGTCCAGCAAAGTAGTTAAAAATAGTGATTGCGATAAAAATATAATTAGGAGATCTAAAGGCTTTATTACGTCGAAGCTTCGGGGGCTTCGATAATAGGATAATGTGCTAAAAGCTACAGATTAATGAAGTCTAAGTAACGAAGCTTTAGTTGGGTTGCGTTTGTTAATAGGAATGCACTTTTCTGTGAATTCGCTACTGGCTTACTTCTTTGTGCTGTTCGCGTAAATCCTTTTGAAGTTATAACTTAGTCGGAAATGAACAAAATTCACTGAAATGTACCGTCAGTTCATTTAAATTTAAGCTAAAGGAAAGTTATTGTTGACTTATGTCTTTCTTTGTTTGACTTGAATTATAGCCGAATAGCTCAAATAGCTAGTTCAAAGCCGGAGTTACGTTACGGAAGAGTTACGTACAAGATATAACATACTTAACACACGTGCCCGATGTGAAGATTTCAAAAGAGAATACTTTTAACAGTGGTAAAGCTACTCTGCAGTTTCTATCAGGCTGAGGCAAAGGAGCACGCCCTCACAATACCAGCATAAAGCTGCTGTATTTCGTCTGGGGAGTATAAGGATCCGGAGACCTTTATTACTCGTGATGTAGCATTCCGTTTTGCCCTCATAGCCCTAACAACACATCGGCATTATGAATCATAATACGTTATCGAGGCTTCATATGCGTGTCACGGACCGCAGGAATCACTTATCAGCAAGCTGTGTTCCTATGTTGCCATAAATATAAAAAAAATATAAAAGAATGTCTTCTATCCTTCTCTTCCATCAGCTAAGTAATTGCAGACTATTTTTATATCGTATATTGAATATTTATCATATTTTAATTTATTCTAAATATCAAATCAAACATGTACATTTGATATTAAATTCGCCTTTTTGTATATTGGTGTTTGTTTATTTTGTGTAAATAAAGTATAAATAATTTTTTTATTACTTTGAGAGTAACAAACGAGCCCACAGTTCACCTGATGGCAAGTGATTCCTGCGGCCCATGACATCTATATTCATCCTTGACAAGGAATCATAATGCAGATGCGTTGTCACCCTTGAGGAATGAGATGGAATGCCTCGTCTCCAGTCAAAGTAAAGAAAAGGTCTCCGGATAACTACACTAACCAGAACACAGAGGCATTAAGCTGCTATTTCAGGCTGGTATTCTGTGGGGGCGCGGACATAGCCCGATCGAGCTGACCGATTCTTTCTGCATCTAGAAACAAACTGCAGTTTAGCTCTATCACAGTTGTATTTAAAGTGAGAATTAAGTAAAATTGTTTTTATAAATTGTTTTACGATATAAATGGAGGCTACGAATGGCAACTGGTGATAAATGACACACACTAGTGACATTCCTTCATAAATAATCTATAAATATATATATATATATAAATATATATATATATATATATATATATGTATATAAATATATATATATATGTATACCGCATTTGTGAGAAAACAATAAACTTTATTGTTATTAATATAATTAAAAATACAACTTTTATAATTTGAACGTTACCAAATAATTAATAATTGAAGCATAGCACGATATCATCCCACTGCGTCATAGTCTAACTTATTTTTAACTTTTCTTTTTATACAGTGCTCGATTTTAAATGTCCGCAGTCTGGAATATTATTTAATTCAGATTTTTTTGCAAATACTTTAGCAGTTTTGTTTTCACAATATAATAAATATATTTTATAGAGAAAAGAAGTAACGTATATAATTACTTCTGACTAACTGACTGACTGATTAATCAACGCAGAGGCTAAACCGCTACCTCTAAGGAAGGATATTTAGAAATTTCATCCCTAAGGGGGTCAAATAGTGGGTGAACGGTTGTATGGATGTCCGTCATTTTCAAAGTAAAAATAGATACACGAAATTTCATGCTTCTGTTTAGAAATAAAATATATACTATTTCAAAATTATAACCCCAAGGGATGAAAGTTAATATGGGAAGTTCGTCACTTGAAGAAAGAAGCATATATTTCAATAGAAAAGCTTAGAAAAAAAAAATCATAAATAAGTTCATATTTAAGCTCGATAGATGGCGTTGTGTAATGTTACTGAATCGCGCTCTGGTACAGTTACACGGTTTGTATCTTTATTTAATACTCAAACTACGAGCCTTACTTTAATATACATATATCTACGCATGCAAAGCTTCGGCAACAGCAAGTGTATGTCCACCATTACTGTTGAATCTAGTGAGAGAAATAAAAGGATAATTGCAAATCAGTTTCAACTGTGTTAGAAGCTAGTAAATTGATAAGCAGAAACTACACCAAAAAATCAATAGGAAACTTTATAATAAATAAGTATTTTTCACCGCACTAAAGATACAAAAATCGTAATGGTAAAAGTATTTTATATTTACGGGTATATCCGTATTATACCAGAGGTTGTGGGTACATAAAAGGACGCAAATTATTTGGCCTGAGAGAGAGAAAGAGAGACCTATGCTATATAGGTAAGTAGTAAGGCCTATTTTTGTTTCTTCTCCTTCCTCTTTTGTTCTCTACTTACTACTTGCTATTTTGTTTTACTTACAAATCAAAGTGTTGATCCAAGGCCGGCAGCGTATTTGCGACTCCTCTGGTGTTGCGGATATCCATGGGCGGCGGTAATCACTTATCAGGTGAGCAGCATGCTCGTTTGCCACCTAATTTATAAAAAAAATATCGCTAAGGACGATTCAGTCCTGTCATGTGTACCGAGATGCACGAGCTCGATTTTTTTACGAGAGTGACACACTGTTTATCTGATGATAAACAGTCCCTGCCACTCATGGCATCTCTGACGATCCTAGATAAAAAAATAATACAAGTGCAAAATAGACTGCCTCGTTAAGTTTCCGGATATCCGGTTTATTTAAATCATCACAACAATCACGTAGGCTATAAGTACGCATTTAGAACAAATATGATCTCCCTAGTCCTTTTTAGTTGTAGCATAATAAGATTCTGCGCGTTCACCTATTTACGATGTCGGATCGCTTCGACTAAACGTAAGTCCAAACAGGTGCAGTCAACGCGGAACGATCTGCATGCGATATTGATGTAATCGTGTAGTTGTTACGTTCGAAAAAAACTCACTAGACCGGGGAAAGTGACGTACCACGCCTCGAGATCGTGAAAGGTACTCTGATGTCTGCCGCACACGGATCCGTGGGCCCCCTCCCGCAACAGTGGAAACACGAATAAACACGTACTTCACGTTAATTCACCGAGGCTCACTTTAACCTGGTCGTCGTTAACTTACGACACAGACGAGCGTTCGGAATTCGAACTACTTTCGCATAATCTGTCTATACAATATGGCATCCTAGTTTACGCGCTATGATTTTTGGGGAAATTTTCTTTTTAATTTATTTTGTTTTTTTTTTAGTTTATCATCAACTAAGCTTTAAGTTATTTTTGTAGTTTACTTTTTACACTAATATGCTTTAATACTAACATGAATGTTGGCAAATCGGTAATGTATTCGACTCACTCAGTAAATTGACAAACGTTAATTAAAACTAACCATTTAAAGGCAGTTATCCGTTACAGTAACTTCGCATTTTTAGTAGCAGTGGTTGTAAAATAAAAGGAGAAGGTTGTTGTTTATAATGCCTCAAATGTTGTATATTTTTTAACTTTTTTTTAACTCTGCAACTTATTTTTATTATTGTTCCTTATCTGTACCACCAGCAAAATGTACAAAAGGGACCATGTCATTGATAAACATTGTGTTTATTCCCAAACGAATGTCCCTTTTTTTAGTTTCCTGTCAACATACGAACAAATGGCCTATTATTTGAAATTTCCACAAAATAAAAGGAATCGTTTCAAGGAATCGATTTTAGATAACATCCGACGACAGTAATGCTTATAAAAGTGGACTTCATTAATATGTATAGACCCTCCAGGTCGTAACTACTTTATAGGGCTTAGAATGTAGCAAATATTTCACTGATTCGATTTCTAGTCCGGATTGACAAGTATGGTATCCAATCAAAAATATTTCATCAAGAATTTATTGAGCTATTCATATATACCTATTAAAAATCATGAATAATACATGAAAGGTCTCAAATGAATATTAATTGATATTGCATTAATATTCCAGACAATTTGAAGCAGCTTAATCGAGTGTATAACATACGTCGTATAAAAGTAATAAACAATTATGTAAATTACAAATATCCCACGTCTTTTACTAATCAGGATATTTTTTTTTATTTTATTTATTTTCACCACAACTAAATACATAATATAAAAAAAAATATTTTATTATATGTACCCTGATTGTCTATCTTTGTCTAGTTATAGTTTCAGCTGGAGTTTAGTAAATCCAATATGTGTGTCTATGGTGAATGCTACACGTACATCAGCGTAATGCTATGTGGTTTTTGCACTTTAAAACTAATCGAAAAACACTATTACATCAGCACAAACCAACTGAGCTAAATCCTAAACCTGACATCGCAAGCTACAACGCCATGGTCACATTATTTCGCTTGAAGTTAAGAAATCACAAACCTTTGCAAAACTACGGCATCTCTTGTTGAATGTTAAAATGTCCTACTGGTTCATTATTAACTACGATTAGTAGTAGTTAGAATATTTTATTATAACTCTAAAAAGCGTTGTAATAAATCATTACTAGAAGAAAATATATTTTTTTTAAAGTCAAACATACTATTGTTGCTATTTGTCACAACTACATCTTTATTATCTGTAGAAAAAAGATAAGCTCTACAAAAAAAAAGAATACAAACACTTAACCATAGATAATAACACGTTTTTCAATTTTATTGCGGTTTATATACGGTATAAATGTCGATGACATTGAAACGTCAGCTTATATTTCGGCTTAAGTATTATAGATTTTTTTAATAGTATCAACTCGTTTTGATGGAATTAAATGATTTCGTTAGGTTAAAGTTACGTTAATAAAAAAAGAACTATAACAAATTATAGGAAGTAAGAAAGAAGTGCTTGTGTCTCTTTCAACTTGAAAACTTTGAAGTTAAAAAGTTCGTCAAAGCTGCATGTGCACTCTATTCTCTTGATATTATTCTAGTCTATAAAACATATATAAAACACTTTTTAAAAATAAATAAGGCATTTTTAACCTCTTAACCTCTATTATCGTTATGCTGTTATTGTACGCTGTTATTATGTAAAACCGTGGTCCCACCCCCGTGGTGCCACCCATTCATACAGGAGCTAATAAGAAAGTATAGTAAAAATAAGCTGCATGTGGCTAGTAACTTCTATTTTATATTCAGTGTCTAAGCTTTTAATTCGGCTCACGCGAATAAACCGAGTCCGATTCCCGGTGCCGGTGGCACCAATGAAATTGTTGAACGCAATTGTATGTGCTGATTTACCACGTTCTCGGCGGCAAAAGAAAACTTCGTGAATAAACCTGTGTGACTAAAATTATTTTAAACAAAAAAAATCGTAGATTATAAATCGGACGAACTGTATTAGGGCCGCGGACTATGCTCTAACACGCTCTCTAGGATGTTACTTTACCAAGGGTGACAAATGAGCACACAGTTTACCTGATCTAAGTGGTCATGAAACACATCTATTCATCCTCGATGATATATCACAATTTAGATCCCTTGTTATCCTCGAGGACTAAGATGGAATAAGGGTCTCCGGACACTCATCAAACACAGCGCCGACATACTGCTATTTTAAGCTGGTATTCAGTGTGGGTCCTATCGCGATCGAAACCCATTCGTGCAGCAGTTAGTAACAATTTCGTATTTTCTTTTTATTAATATTTCTTTGAAGAGAAGCCTCTTAACCCACACTCGGTATGGAGACTTAACTCACAAACAGTGAAACAAACGAACGCGGCGACGCAACGCACCTCATTGGCTGTGCACTGCCCATGTGTGTGCGCGAGACAGAGTGAAAGAGAATGATACACAGAAACAGATTACAGAAGATTCTATAAGATACTCTATTTAAATGTTTTCTTTTAGTTACTCATTCTTTTAGTTTTATAGCTTTGATAAATTCTATTTTGAATATGCAATATGATGCATCTATCTGGTGTCACTCGATATTTTTTTTATTTAATAAATTCATTTTATTATCTGTTAATCATCTTATAATTTTTTTTTTGTTTTGTTTAGCGATACATAAGTACAGAAGACACAATTACTAGTAAAGCGGCATTTTATCCATTTTTTTATAATGACTCTTACGATATATGAGTTAAGAGAACTCTTATATATCTTGTCTCTTTGAAAGGTGGATGCAAGTGTCCATGGCCTTTAATAACCACAATCAGGTTATCTGTATTCATTGGTCACAGCAATCTGTAAAATGTAAAATCTGTAAAGAAAAATTTTGAACTAGCCATTATATTACATTTTAAAGAACATTAAATTGTGGATCAGCATCATCAGATACTTCTGTTCATAACGTTACGTAAACATTAAACATCAAAACGAACTTTT
This sequence comes from Teinopalpus imperialis, assembly GCA_029286865.1. Classification (NCBI taxonomy): domain Eukaryota; kingdom Metazoa; phylum Arthropoda; class Insecta; order Lepidoptera; family Papilionidae; genus Teinopalpus; species Teinopalpus imperialis. Next base: position 5,333,913 of record JAGSMU010000036.1, on the reverse strand, counting down.
CAAATATGGCCGTAGTCATGGATGTAATGAAAGATTCATAAATAGGTATCAACGCTGGGCTACTGCAAGTGTAAGTGTGCTACAGACTAATTGAAAACTGTTTACCCTTTTAAATTAAACCGGGGATGGCCAAGGTTCCCCGGCATATACATCCAAAATTTCCCTTCGCTTCACTGACAGTAATTATGGCTCTACATTTAGCGGTTTACATAAATATCTTACAAACTTCGCTTCAATTTACCTTTTCATATCGGTGTACAGATTATAAATTCCTATGTTAAAAACACACTCTGTTCAAGAACCCGTTTGTTTAAAACTTAATAATTATTTTAATCAAAAGTATTTGTGTAACATTTTTCATGACCGTAGTCGTTATAAAAGAAGAATCAGCATGGATTGTCACCATGAATCCTACGATATATCAATGAATAAATCTACATAATACCACTGTTTAAATGCTACAAGGGATAAAGAATTCCACAGATAATCAACACAACAGTAAAACATATATGTATAAAGATAAATTGTGTGTCATTTAAACATTCCTTCAGTCTGCGTTTAATATCTTCTCTATTTGTACATGAATGCTCATACCAAAGTTTATTTTACTGATGCCTCCTTTATTTTTCATTTTATACACTCATTGAGGCGAACACACAGAACCCAAAAGCACAAGGTTTCACAGAATATCAGCATGAAATAGTAGACTCGTTTTTTTTATTCTATTGAGAGTAACAAACGAGCACACAGTTCACCTGATGGCAAGTCATTTCTGCGCCCCATGTCATCTACATTCATCCTTAAGAAGGAATCATAATGCAGATGCGTGGTCGCCCTTGACTGAGATTGAATGCCTCGTGACGAATCACAGAAATATTATGCTGCTATTTTACGCTGGTATTCTCTGAGGGTGTGGTCTTACCCCGGTCGTGCTGACCCATTCATTCTGCAGCTAGAAACTAACTGCAGTGTACCTTTACCAGTGTTAAAGTGTGCTCTGCTACTGCACTTCGTGCTACTGTTTTGTGTATTGAGATAAAGAATTAAAATGCATTATTACTGGTATCGAGGATTTTCAACTCAATTTTTAGAGATGAACTGTAAAAAAAAAAACCATCATGGATGAATGTAGATGACATGGGCTCTCTTGTATACTTTTTAAATATGTACTTGTACTTGTGTTGTCTTGCAGAGATATTAAAGGCTTATGAAGCTAGAGAATAAAGTTACAAAAACTAAGGACAGTTATTACCTACAACACACACACACACACCGTCTTGTTTGACGCTTCATAATTTAAGTACTTACCTAACTTAGTAAACTTAACTTTAATGAATTGTTTCTGATAATGATGTTATGCACCTTTTGGCTAATTTATCGGTTTTGTATATACTTGTTTTCTATTTTCCTATGTAATTGTGTGATAAAGTTAGCAGTTGTGTATACTTATATAAATAAAATAAAATAAAATAAATAAATAAACACGGTATACCATAATCTTCGCCATTTACTGACATTGCAATATGCTCCGTAAAAGTTACTAGCATATTATTTTTTTCTTTCCTAGCTTATTATGAAAGTGTCATTACCAAAAAATATAAAAACTTATTCCGTAGTTGTGCTTGAAATTCTCTTTTTTTATTAACATTTTTTCTCGTCCTCTCGTTATAATATTATTATAATCAATATTTGTTGTAAATAATATAATTTCAACGGCTGCCACCTTCTGTTTCATGAGCGAAATGCTAATACATAAATCTTTATAACTAATAATACTCAAAACATTGTAAGGGCAAAGGGTATAACAATTTTTGTACCTGTCTCCTTATGCGATTTAACGCCCTGCTTCGACTTATGAGGCAACTTAAATTAATAGTTGTCTATGACAAATTACGCCACGTCAACAAACATTACTCAGTCATTATGTACAATGATTTTTAATTTGGCTGCATAATAAATTGTTGACAACCTTACGTACTGAAAAGTATTATCTATCCTTTATGCGCATGCGTAGATGTCAAATTTATTTTAGTCCTACCCAACCTAGAAGTTATGCCGCCATACACATAAAAAGAAGCACTAATTTCTCAACATAATCTCTATAAAGTTATAAAAAATCAAATATCTATATAATTAATTTAAATAAATAAAAGAACAGTTACACAGTTCGTCAACTATATTGAACCAATGTAGCGTTTTTCTGTATACGTAACGACAGCATGGAATGTTTGATAACGTTATTCCAATAAAGTATTACACTACGTAGATATTCCATTATTAATATTCATGCAGTTTTACATCTGGATAAATTAGAAATAGGCGTCAAATTAATATATCTGATTTACAATTGAATCGTTTTTTTTTCATGGAATAACGCACCTGCCCCCCTCTCCACTTATCGCCCCCGCTACGAGCATCTTTGAAGCAACGTTATAATACTAGTGCTAAAGACTCGAGCGGACGAATCCGCAGATGTCACTCGCATAACGCCCAATCAGTCGCTGGATCCATCTAAACACACCGCGCGGGACAAAGAAAACAGATTGAAATCTACTCACGTGTCTATCAATCGGTCCGTCGATAGTTCTGAAACCGGACGAGTTGCGTCACTGGTCGCCACGATCTGTTCGGCCGCTCGCATACCTACCTAGCAGTTTAATTTACGGTGTTGAAGATAATAGGCGCTGTTAAATTTTGTTATAATGGCGCCCTTTTTGGATGTTTTTCCACATATCATCAACTTCGACCTATCAATAATCATGCACGTTTTTATTTTTCATTGAATATTTTTTTTTTTACGATATTGAGCTTAGCAACAATTTGAAAAAAAAACATGTCATTACTAATACAGAACGTTGCTAAATTTCATTTAAAATTTATACAGTGCTAACTAATTGTAAAGAATGTATAAACTTTACGAAAACGTAATGACGTCATAAGCCGGTAATTAAACATTACATTTGTGAGGCTCGCATGCCATTAAATGTAACTAATGATGCGTCTATAGTATCATTCTCACTTGCATTCACTTTCGTAAAGCGTGACGTGTAATAAGGCAGTATCTAATTAGAGTGTTGTTTCAATGTATAGTTGGATCGAGTTGGGTCCATCGACCAGTGCAGTGAACTCATGAATACGCCAGACTTTGCCAGAATAGTCTGGGTCTAGACTCCGCATCACTCCCAGGCTAGACGTATTACGCAAATGTACCACCTACATCGCTAAACTCTTTAATCTCACCAATGTAAAATATATTTCTATGTACAAAATCATACCAGTACTACATCGTGATGGTAATAAATACAATGTAAATAAGATAATAATTCGAATAATTTGTAGACATATTGCTTTTGCAACGTTCATATTATGATATGAGAAAACGCCAATACAAATGTTCAATAGATCAAGCAAAATGCGACTTTAATTGCAATGATTTATTGACCGATCGCAATTAGACTAATATGTTTTAGCTTCAAATTGCCCGTGGTAAAGTGCTACATGAAATTTATTTAAGTTTTAACCTTTTAAAGACACTTATCAAGTTAATTTACATGTTAATCTAAATAAGGTTTTAACTTGTAATATTAAAAATAGGTATTTGTATTCTATCACTAATTTATTTATTTACTTGTTATAGAACCATATAAATTCTTAAATTTTAGGACGCAGGGTATCACAAAAGTGAACGTTGCATGTTTACTTAAATTTTTTATGAGACTACTTTGCGCGTCGATAAGACTACTGTCTCAATAACTAGAGAGCATGTGCAAACGCAGGCATGGGCATGGGCAGGTTGCCGAAGCGTCGAACGTCATTAAATCCTAAATTCCTGACGTTCATGGACAATATGGCGGCCTTTTTATCGAATTTTTAGAAGTCTTACAGACACGAAGATGTAATAAAATATAAATCATATGTTACGTTGAGTTACGTTATATCAAATATTTATTTTATATAGATTAGTAAGATACTAAAATCTAATTTTCCTTAATTCACGTTATATAACGTGTGTGATTGTTAAAATTTAATCAAGTACTTATGTTTACAAATGAGAAGATAATTTTGAGTGAACTGTCCTTCGTTTGTGACGGAGGCGTTTTTGTGACTTCAGGTTAACGACCGTTAAATGTCGGTCTGAAACGTCATGAGAACGCTACTTGTGTTTCTTAATGTTTCTATACAAGTCACTTAATGTTTAAAAACAAATTTTTAATTTTAACATGATATGTTTCGTATCTATTACTTTATATTTTAATTATAAATCACATCATGAATAAACACAAAATAAATGTCATTATGGGGCAGATTCGGCCCAGTTGGAAAGGAAAAGGAAAGAAATACGCCTCTATAATATCTTACTTTCGTCAACCAAGTCTAGATTCTAGTTCTAGTCTAGATAGAATAACGTTGATGCTTTTACAGCTTCATTGGTTTCTGGGTTCTAGCAACTTTAAAATTAATTTTTAGCGCCTGGATTTTACTAGTTACCTAAATAGGTTATTTTTTATTTCATTTTATAATTACCGAGTTCTTACGATACTACCCAAAAATAAAAACTGTTCTATAAAATTAAATAATTTACTTATAATAAAGCTACTTCCAAATACTTTCGAATTTGTGATCGAAGGTTCGAATTCTGCAGTTTACTGTTATTCAGATTTTTATTAACCCTGCATTACATTTTGTGTTTAATTTATAAACTCATTTGAGATTCAAAAAGCTCGAGGTAGAAGTGGACAACACCCTTATCGCTGTATTCTCTTATTGAGATGGAATACCTGAGAGCTAAATATTGTTATATTATTTATATATTTCTTGGCTTAACATTATTACTACGTTGTTACTTCAATTAAATGTTACAATTATTCTGTTGTAATTTCTGTTAAACCGTTGAATAATTTCATGGACGTAAAACAATGTGATTCAACATGTACGACGGCTGAGCATTGCTCATAGTACAACTCAATAATTGATTCTATTTCTACAAAATGAATAATAAAAACCTATTTAAATATAGTTGCCACATGAAAAAAAAAATATTGTCAAAATAACTGACTGGCTTTTTTTTGACCCTTCTTGGACCTTTTTTTTTGTTAAATTTTAACTTCATATAAATTTTGAAGACAGTTGATGCTGTCTTATTAATTAAAATATTTTCATGCAGCGATCGCGCAGCCACTGTTATATCTAGAATGATATATCCCGCGGGTATACAATGTCTGAACGACTCAACTCTAATCCACCATGTCTAATTGCGTTTCAGTATACCTCTTGTTATTATACTAGTTTGTTATATGAAAATATAACGCTCCACAGGGACTGTAATAGTTTTAAGGTTAAAATATATTCACTTACTAAAAACAAATATATTAAAAAATAAATTGAGCCCTATAGCATACATGTATATATATATATATTTAAATCTTAATATGTGTGTGTGTGTATTGTTATATAAAGGAAAAATTGCAGTAAGATGATCAGTGTACAATATGGTTCTTAGTTAGTATTTTATGGTTATCTGTTGGCTATGAGTCATTTTATTGTAAACACAATTTGGTATCATTTCGGAACGTGACAATGATGTACCTACGTATGTTCTCATTTACAACTATATTTTGAATGGCGTACTTCGTGCAGTTTCTAGTTGCATTTTTTAATTACATCAATAATAACAAAGGAACACATAGTTCACCTGATGTCAAGTGATTCCTGCGGTCCATGACATCTACGTTCATCCTTGACAAGGAATAATAATGCAGATGCGTTGTTACCCTTGAGGACTGAGATGGAATACCTTGCCGCCAGTAATAAAGGTCTCAGTATCCCTACACTCACTAGAGGAAACACAGCAACAATATGCTGCTATTTTACGCTGATATTCAGTCAGAGCTTGGACCTACCCCGCGCGAGCTGAACCATTCATTCTGCAGCTAGAGAAGCTACAGTGTAGTTCGACCACTGTAAAACTGATTCCTTGCTATGGATGCATCTAAGATTAAAACAAACTTAGAAGTTGACTGTTTCGAAAAAATCTAAACATATCAAGTCTTTATTCTAAATAGTATAAAGGCATTATAAACAGCATTAATTTATAGCCACAATATACATTATATATTGTCCAATCCTACTATGAATACCAAACCTTTGATTATTAAAGAATCAGATCACATAGTTTAAAATGATACAGGTGTAGAAAAGGCTCTCGCTGATTGACACGATTGTCCTTGTGTTTATAGATATCCAGGAACATTATATTTTGTATCTCTAGTTTTACATTATTGATGGAGTCGATGACATTTTTGGCAAATGTCACGAAATGTGACATTGAAAATTAAAAATAGCACCGTTAATATTATTAGATATATTTACGTTGTCAAGAACACATAGCAGCTGTGTTTCGTATAGCGAGTGTAGGGATTCGGAGACCTTTATTACTGGTGACTAAGCGTTCCATCACAGTCCTCGAGGATGGCAACGCATCAACATTATGATTTCTTGTCGAGGATGAATGTAGATGTCTTGGGTAGCAAGAGTCACGTACCATCAAGTGAACTGTGTGCTCCATTGTTACTCTCAAAGTAATAAAAAAAAACCCATGGTTCGTCATCACTTGATCAAATGATCATTTTCTGATGTCGAAGTCTGGTTTCCCATTTAAAGACAAATGCCCGGACACAGCTGCGGTGACTGCAATAACCAAAGGTTTTGTGCAAAAAAACTACAAATCTCATAAATATCATGATGAAGATGTAAATATGGCTGATTAAATGTGTAGGTTTATTAAAAGCGGCCTTTTAATTTACAAGGCATGTACTGGTAGTGGTAAATAAAAATATATGTACATAGCATAGAAACTATTATACAATAGAAATAATGTTTTACCATTCGAAGTCCGTAGAAAATAAGATACCGATGATGCCATGTCACAGAGATGCTTTTTGCTTGTACGCGCATGTGTGAGTTTGTTAGTCCATTCCATACTTTGACAAAGATCCTGCACTGGTAGACCCGACCTACTTTAAAGATTGAAACAACGGATAGAATTATAAGCAAAGTAACGGGACGGAATTGATGTTCCGTACGTAATATGTGAATGATCACAACAGTTTTTTTTTCCAATTGCTGGTCAACGACCTCTTTTCCGCAACTGACATGATGTCCGAATCATTCGATGAGTGTTACAAGCATTGCCTTTTTCGGCCCAATTTATTATGTGTAGAAAAAAAGACTATTGTTTTGTCGTATGGCTTGAATACTAATTAAAGTATGATTCGCATAGGAAAATAGTTATGGCCGACTTTGTTTAACTATAAATAAAATAGATATACAACTATAATAGTCTGTGGAATAGTTTGAAAAATATAGCCTGTGGTATTTACATGAAAAAAGGAAAAACCAATCCTTTGCTCTCTGTCGGTAGACTTAATGATAATCTTTTGTTTTTAATTTATTCTCCCTTTTGTTTATGCTCAGTTTTTAAATTCATTTTTATTAACGACATTGTGTGTATTTAAACAAACTGTACCGATTGATTAGAATATTCAAAATATTTTACTGGTTAAAATGTGAAAACTTGTAAATGGCTTTATAAGTACTTTAATTCAAGGAATTTTAGTGTAATAAATAATAGCTGTAAATTTTCTTAATAAAAAAAGAGAAATATATAAGAAAAGAAAAAAAAACATGATCCTTTTGTATCGATTGTCAACAGTTCTCTCTCGAAACCATCTTGTTTCAATTTTTTTTAGGTTTTTTTTTTACGTAAAGAAGGAACGAATGCATACAGTATGCCACCAGTAACTTGTCCTTGTACACGGGCAAATGTGATAAAAAATGTGACTTATTTTTTTCCATAATTAAAGATTCTTACATATTTTATGGTTTTGAGCTTAACTAGGCTAATTGTGGATAAACTAAACCGAAGACCTGAGGACAGAGTTAGATTATCGACTCGAGCGGGGTAGGACCACGTCCCAGGAGGACCTAGATTCATGTTTATTATCACTGTTAACTTATGCGGCTCTTACAGCTTCATTGAACTCTGGGCTCTCGGATCCGGAATACGCAAGCTAGTTACCCCGGGAGGACTATATATATATATATATTATATATATATATATAAATATATATATAGGAGTATGTATTCTGATTCATTATTTCTAGGTTTAAAAAACAGTGATGATAAAGCAATCACATTATCCTTATCTTTTAGGAACACATGACAGCATGGGCCGCAGGATTGATTTCCGTTATCCTTAGTTAAAACTTTTTTTTGGAATGTACGGCTATCGTGCTCTGCGGCCTCTACAGCTTCAAGCCAATAGTCTCGCAAGCAGAAGGCCCGCTGAGTAGTAAAAAAAAAACACTATTTTATTTTACGTGGACGAGGCAGTCCATCCCATGGGCACCCGGGTTCTGCTACCGGGTGCTATAATCTAAGGACAAAATAAGACGTAAGAAATTCTTTATTTCATAATATCACAAGCGGTTAAAGCATACGGAGATAAAGCACGTAGGCGTAATTAGTCACAGGTATTTTATTTAAAATGTCAATTAGAAAACGAATAATATTAAAAATCAATATTCGAATATCAAATGGGCAATGCTTCTATTTTAGCATATATATACATGTTTATATATATATATATATATATATATATACATATATATATACATATATATATAACTTAATAATAATATAATATAATAAATAATAACTACTGTGGCCATAAATACTGTTACATAAAAACTTTTCTTATTTTCAACTTTTTAATTATTTTGAATGTGGAACACGTATATTATTTTAAAGTTTTTAAATTATATTACAAATATATACGCGTACGTTACTATACATTTTTCGATTTTCCGCCGTTTCACATATTTTTTCGAGTTCATTATCAAATTACAATATGGAATGGGGTGTTAAAGAAAAAAGGATTGCAGTGATCGCCTTGCACAAAGTGGGTATGCCGTCGGTCATATTCCAGACACTTTAAAAGTTTGGTATCAGCCGTATGCTCGTATATCGTACTATCAACAGATACAACAACACTTCCTCTATCGAAGACCATAAAGCCAGAATTCGTCGAAACCCCATTAGGAAACAAAAATCTTATCGCGAGAAATGAAGATTCCCGCTACGACTCTGCCGCGTATTATAAAACAAGACCCGAAGCCGGTGCTTATCGTCGATATACAGGACATGCCCTAAATCAATCTTTACAATTAAAGAGAGTGGATCGATCAAAACGCCTATCGCGATACGCAGTTGAAAGGCACAGAAATATCCTCTTTACCGATGAAAAATTTTCACGATCGAAGAACCCTACAATAAGCAAAATGTTAAAGTGTACGCTCACAGTTCTAAAGAAGCTGCTCAAGTGGTCGGAAAGGTACAACGTGGTCATCATTCTGCGTCAGTGATGGTTTGGTGGGGCGCGTCTTATCAAGGAGTCACGAAACTACATTTTTATGAAAAAGGAGTGAAAGCTTCAGCCAAAGTGTATCAAGATACAGTCTTGGATCATGTTGTGAAACCTCTCAGCAATACACATTTTAAAAATATACCGTTGACTTTCCAGCAAGACTCTGCACCTGGTCACACCTGGAGCTGAAGACTGGCCCTCATCTAGCCCAGACCTCATCCCTTTAGACTTCAAAATATGGTCAGTTTTAGAGGACATGGCCTGCCCTAAACGACACGGCGACATTGAGCAGTAACGAAATTTCCCTTGGAAACAGTGCGTAAATCCATAGGTTCGTGGCCAAACAGATTGAAGGCCTGTATAAAAGCCAAAGGTGGCTATTTCGAATAGAATATTTTATTTTATTTTTTGCTGAGACTAATAAATATGTAGGTATAAATTTTATTAGTATTACATTACTTCAATAAAAAAAATGCATTTTCATTTGTAACAGAACTTATGGCCGGTCTAGTTATATATATATATATATATATATATATATATATATATATATATATGAAGAAGAAAGGAGTGGCAACTCGTGTTTACAATCGCAGTGTAGACCCTCGAACAATGGAGTGAGATCAGAGTGGAACTCTTGTTGGCCCGATGCGATTCCAATGATGTTCGAGGCAAAAGAAAACAGGCATCCGTTACTCAAGTAACATGCACCGAAGTTGAGTCTATAATTAAACGCACGCAAGGCTGCCGGCCCCGACGGCATCACTGACAAGGTGATGATATTCCTACCCATGTCTATTTTACACTTACTGGTGTTAATCTATAACGCGGCCATATCCAAAGGCACCTTCCCGAAGAACTGGAAGGAAGCTGACGTCATAGGTATTCTTAAGCCCTCGAAACACCCAACCGATCCATCAGCCTATCGACCCTATAAACATACTCAAAGTCTTGGGTAAGGTCCCGAGGGCTACCAATCAATGAACAGTTCGGGTTTCGTACCCAACACTCATACATGTTCACCCCATATGTGCCGGAGTACCACAAGGCTCCGTCCTAGGTCCTATTTTATACACACTCTACACCAACGAAAAACCGCGCGCTCGCGGCGAAGAGCCCTTTTCGCCGATGACACCGGCTTCTACGTATCTGGATTCAAACCAGACGCTATTTGTAAACGCCTCCTATCCGCAGCCAACACCTTAAGGAAATGGTTTCGGAAATGGAGGATCGACGTTAACCCCACCAAAAGTGCAGCCATGTTCTTCTCCCGGCGCAACAAAACGCCTCATCTCCCAACTATAGAGTTATTTGATCGTCCAATCCCCTGGTAAGAGACAGTCAAATACTTAGGCGTCACATTATCGTCCGCATGTCAACCGCGTACGGTATCGAGTAGCGTTCGCCCTAGGTCGATTGCACCCGTACTCAATAAAAATAGTAAAATGTCCCTGCGTAATAAAATTACACTATACAAAGCGTTCACCCCATAATGAGTTTGCGCTTTCCTCCCTGCGTCATATTCACCGACTTCAGGTAATACAAAATCGTTTCAAGCGCAAGGTCACCGGTGCGCCATGGTTCTTGCGTAATGAAAATCTACACGTAGATCTTGATCTGCCGACTATAGCTCAGTACCTGAAGTAGGCTTCCCACCTTTATTTCGACGCTGCCGTCACACACCCAGATCCCTTGATTGTAAGTGCCGCTACTTACAATCCCATCGCGAATCATAAATTCCCCGCGTCCGAAGGAGACCGATGCACGCCCTCAACGACCCCGACGACGCGACCACCATGGCCCAAGCCCTTCATAAAACCCTACACACGTACATTGCACCCTCATACCGCCCACGACAGCGAGGGCGTCGCAAACAAGGTTATTCGCGATACCGCCATATCACAGGCTGGTTCTCTTCAGTCCATACAGATAGAAGCGTCGCTGGAGTTTCGCCACTTCTTCTCCAGTGTCTATGCATTCCGAAGTGGTGGTACAAGTAGCCATTAATAATAATAGAGATATTAATGTAGATAATTCTTACTCAGAAGCAACTGACCGAGCCGATTGACAGACAACAGGTGGCGTCCGTCAGAGGCCAGGTCCACATACCAAATCCTCGGACGGTCATAGTCATCACCATCCATTCTCCACTCGGGAGAATCTCTCGATAGCTAGGGAACTGGCAACTTGGGTGGCACCATCAGATGGATACGAGTACAGAGCAGACCGACATGCTCAGTTTATGAGCGCTTGTGTAAGTAATAGAACCATAAACATAGGGAACAATATAACCAGCTCACGGACCCCTCAGTTCCGTGAGCCCTATTTCCGATGAAGCTGTAAGAGCCGCATAGGCTAACAGCATCAATATCAACAGAATCTGGATTTATTTACAAACAACTAACTACTGAACATATGTAAAAGTTATATTTATGTTTAAGCAGTAAATTCAAAAAATATTTTTCTTTTACGAATTAATTAAGATATTGATATATAAATCTTTATATAATATTTAACGCCTTTTAAATTAAATATAATAATAAAAATAAAAAATAAAAAATAAAAATACACCACTCTTTATATATGTAATAATATAGCAATATAATTCCCTTAAGATAGCGGTCCGAGCCCGAGGTTCCTACCTCCTTATGTCCAGCCAGCGTTCTTGGTACCCGACGACCATGAAAAGTAGGACTGTACGATAATTAAAATTTTTAGTTCAATGTAAACTGTACAATATGTATTTTGTTGTTATGATAAACATATTATTTACAAGCAAAACATTAAATATATAACAATTCATGTATATTTATATACATAAACGTATATGTTATATACGTATATGTAAGATGGACGTTTACACTTATTATTCGTAACTTATTTTCTAGACATTTTTACGTTTCTAATGCAGGCATTGATTTGTCCTTTTTTGTAAACGGTCATTCTCCTTCGTCGTGTCGAAAAAAATGTCTCCTTTTTTAATGATATTATTATGGGAGCAAGCGAGCAAACAGTTCACCTGATGGTAAATAGGTATTCCCGCGACCATCTACATTTATCCTTGATAAGGAATTATAATGCAGAATGCGATTGACCACTAACTTTTCGATTTCTTTTTTTTCACCAGCCGAAGCGTTAAGCTACAACGTAACGCCGGTAATACGAAAAACGTCTTACTTGCCCTGATCGAACCGATCAATTTTCTGATTTACTTCCACATTTGCGAATGTCGTATGCTACTATGCAGCTTACTAAATTCAATCTGTTTTTTTTTTTTAACTATTTACTTAAAGTTCGTTGAGGCAACAAACATATGATTTATTTATTATTTCTAAATTTGGAATAAGGTAATGGTATTTATATATGTAGTAGTCGAAGTTACGTCTTTGTATATTGATAATGTATATTATTGGTGTTTATTAAACTATGTTGATGACGGTGATAAAAATATTATAAATAATTTACGGGGTTTTAAACTTTAAGAGATGTAACTTCCTAATGTTTAAAACATTACTAGTTTAGCAAATGCGTAACCGTTATTCTCCGTCGATTCTTTCATAATTTTAGCAGCAAATTGTAAAGAGGCCTAAGTAGGGTCGGATTGTACGCTTATCGTCTCATACGCAAATACCCAAAAATCTCATAATCGCTTTACAATAAATGGTGATTTAGTAAACGAATTATAATTTCCAAATGGTATTAAATATGATGGTGTTTTATCTTAACATCCTGTATGTACGTGTATGTATGTACGTTGTAAAAAAAAAGTATCATATCAATATTACATAATTATGTATTTTTATATATATATATATATATATTTATTTGTCTAAATATATATGTATTTTATATAATTACGCATATTTTGTTTATTTCCATAATGTAATTAATATAATAGTACTTTAATTGTGACAAAATTTTTAAGCATACACCAACATCATTTCATCTCTGCATTACCCTAAGGTTGGCTGGTAGAGAATTACCTAAGGCATTAAGTCCGTTATACATCCTGTATATAAAGGTGAAATAAATAAATATAATATAAGTAAATACATAAATCCCCCTGCTGGGCATTCACAGCTCCTCTCTAGACAGAATGTTAGACATACTCCATTACTTGGTTCCACTGCGGATTGGCGGACTTCACGTGTCATCGATATACTTTTTTTTAATTATTATTTCGTAGACATGCAGGTAAGTTTCCTCGTGATGTTTTCATCAGCGCTTAAAATTACGATTTCATTGGTGGGATAGAACCGGGAATAGAACTCGGTTTGCTCAAGTACCGTGAATTAAAAGCAAACTTTTAGACACTGAGCTACCACGACTGTCTATTCATTTAAAGTTGTTCTTTAATTAAATAGCAACGAGTACACTTTAAACTATCTAAATGCTACTAGTATATGGCATACAGGAAAGTTCTCTACGAACGTCTGTCTATAATATATGTGAATGCGTCTAGATACACACAAAACCAAACTTGATGCGGTTTTACTATTATATACTCTATTCGTAGAACGTCTTCGTATAATAATCCTTTGCAGTCGGAGTAATTTTTGATGTTACCTACCAGGATTTGAGTCTATTTTACTAGAAGAAACCTGCAACTCCATTTTTACTCACGTCCAAACGTATGTCTACGGGAATAAAAAAAACACTTTTAATTTTTAAAATTATGTTCAATTAATTTAATACAATATAAAAATATAATAATCAAAAAAAAACTTAATTTCCAAACATAAATCTAAGGGAAATAAAATAGCACCTTTAATTTTTGAAATTGATTTCAATTAATTTAATACAATATAAAAATATAATAATCAAAAAAAAACTTAATTTCCAAACATAAATCTAAGGGAAATAAAAAAGCACCTTTATTTTTAAAATTATGTTCAATTAATTTAATACAATGTAATAATCAAAAAAATAATAAATACATTTTTCAGAAAATATTATTGGCTTACCGACAATGTCGCAACAGAAGCGACAACGGACAACAGAGCGTTAAATGTTATTCAATTGGATTTAAAGAACAATATAGAAAAGAAACCAGCCACGTTAATAGTCTCAATAAATTGACACGGACTAATGCATCTTCTTCAGTTCAATAAATTAATAATAATATATAATAATAATTATTTATTGCATTTAATAAGTCTACAAAAATTATTAGCAGCACCGTAGTACAAAAAATAACACGATAAAAAAAATCAAATCAAAAACAATTACTTTATGGGTTGGGTAGTATTATTTTCTTTATTTTGTCGTTTATTTATTTATTTATTAGGTTCATCATCGTTCAATATAAAGTTACCAACATTCGTTTACACTGATGACGTAGTACATATGATTATTATACATAATTGATAGAATACAAGTGTAATAATTACTTATTGGTAAACTCAACATGTACATCAAAGTACAATAACTAAATACACAAAAAACAATAAGAACAAACATAGAGATTAATTTATTTTCAATTTTTTTTAAGTTTTCCGTGATCGCCTTAGGACTGGCAGAGGATTTTTTTATTGCATGAGGTGAGTCAAAATATATAATTATTAAAGTGCTGTATTCTTTTTTCTATCTTTTATATCGAAGGAAATTAGATAAAGAATACAAAATATACCCTGCTGAGGGGAAGAGTTATGTAGTATTTATATCGACTGAAAATCGTAAGTTTCCGGGATCTCCTAAGAAACGAACTGGTGGCGGTGCTCCTTTGCACTGAACCATTGCACAAGCAAGGAGGCAACATCTACCCTAACTCTCACGCTGTGTTCCGGCAACACGGCACGCAATGTCGTCCTGCCCAGGTACACTTGTAGTACACGATCGCGGCGTCCACTGATAGGCCTTAATACCAAAATCCCCTTTTTATCAATAGGTAATAGATCGCAATAGTCCTCCTATTGCGATCTATTACCTATCCCCAAAAGCACATGTTATCATGCTGGGTTTACACGATAAAGAGAATAGACGACGTACGTTTAGATTTGCAATAAGTCAACGACTTAAGATGGCTTAGAATTGCCTAATTAGTAAGAAATGCCTCACCTTTAGTCTAATAGTAAGATGAAAAATAACTTATATTAAGTCTTTGCATATGAAATTGACGTTTTGTCGAACTGGCCACTTTGGTGTGCCGTTTAGTTAGGACTTCCAAATTCAAATGTATTTCAAATTTAGGCTTGTGTATTTGTGTTTCGAATTTAGTGATTCATTTGTTTTCGCGCCATTTGTTTTTTCTTTGACATCCTTCTGTTAACAAAATGGAAAACTTGAAACTTATTACGCGTTATTTATGAATATGAGTTCCACCGTGGCACCAGCGCTGCAGAAACAGATCGAGGGTTAATGATGTATATGAGAAAGCTACTGTAAAAGAAAAAGTAGTAGTTAAAAGTGATCGTGGAAGCGTTTCTATCACAAACCACGTCAGAGTTAGGCTATGGTGTGAGTGACAAAACAATTTTAATTCACTTGAAACAAATTGGAAAAGCAAAAAAGCTCGAGAAAAAGTTAATCGCTCGATTTTTAGAAAAGAAATTTAGTTCTGTATATAAAGAAAATACAAAAATCTTATCGGTTTGTGCAAAACATTTGTTAGGCCTTTATTCTATATTATTCTTCATTAGCCCATGAATTGTGTTAAAAAAAATGTCAATATTGTAAATTTAAGTACTTTTTTCAGTATTAATTAAGCAACGAGGAAAATGGTACAGATATAATTAAAATAAAAAAGGTACTGTGCAAAAAAATATAATTAACACTTTTGCATGTAAAATGTTGTCGAATATTGACCACAAACAGGCATGGAACACGCAAAAAGTATAAGTAGTATATATAGCACTTATACTTTTTGCGAGTTCCTTGCCTGTCGGGCGAACTCATATTTACAATCGGATTGGTGATGGAACCAATCCGATTGTAAATATGAGTTAGTATTTATAAGAATGATTAAACACTTGAGATACTATAATAAAACAAACATAAATCATAGTTTATGTGTTACATGTTCAGCTGATTCTTTATTATAGGCATAATTATGTAAAAAAAGTCTGCTCTAGAACTTAAAAGTTCATGAAACTACCAGTAGTATTTTCAATAGCACGGGCCGCACAACGTCAGTCAACCTCGGCCTGTCGGTTCGGGGCTTAAATAAAGTATCACATAGATCTGTCATCCACATAAAACTGTACTGTGCCACCGACGACTTATTATTAAAAAAAAACGTAGACTGTATACGCAGAGACGAAGTAAGAAATCATCTCTTTTTTTTTCAGAATTTTAGGCGTCAACTCATTTCTTTCAATCAATATAATTATTGTAAATTGTTATTACCTTGTCAGCTCTATATTTAATACCATGTTTATGGTTCGGGCGCGTATCGGTGCCACGGTGCTCGGCTGTCTCCGGCGCACTTCGGCCGCGTTCGGCGACCACGTAATGCTAGATTCTTTGTTCCCGCTCCGGGCCAACGTAATCACTACTGTATTTTTTCAACATAAAAGAAATGTAAACATACTATTTTGTAACTAACTCTTTCATTTGCTTTATTAATGAATTGTTTCATTTAAGCTGTTATATTACAATTTTATTTTAAATACTCATTTACTAAAGTGATTTCGTTTGACCCTTTTTAATTCTAATTTAGACATTATTATTCGCTATTCTATTACGTATTTCGAGAGAAAATATAATAAAAGATTGTTATTTTTTTTTGCAGAATATTAGTGTCTTAGCATCTAGCAAATTGTTATCTGTATATGAAGTGAAAGTGCTTATTAAATAAGCGCAAAGAAAACTTTCTATTGCAATTAAATAACACATCACGCTATGTTTAATTACAGAGATAATAGCCGTGTGAAATTATTTGCAATAAGTAAAGTATTTCCCAAAAATTCCTTGTTATTTTACCATAATAATAAGAGATTGATATCATTACATCACAACATAGATGACTGTTTAATATACAATAAATTCGATAACTGGATTGTTTCCTGAAATAATTTAACGCATAAGAACATATAACGATAAAGTACGATATTTATT
Source organism: Teinopalpus imperialis (assembly GCA_029286865.1). Classification (NCBI taxonomy): domain Eukaryota; kingdom Metazoa; phylum Arthropoda; class Insecta; order Lepidoptera; family Papilionidae; genus Teinopalpus; species Teinopalpus imperialis. The sequence goes on along the minus strand of JAGSMU010000036.1, from coordinate 5,316,433 downwards.
GTAGTAGTACATAACGAAGTAAAATTTATATATATTCATTCAATATACAGTTAACAATAGACTAATAGAATAACAGTTAAAGTTATTTAATCCAAAATAATGGGCAAGCGCATTAATATTCTTAAGGAACTTAGGCGTAGAAGTTGAATTTTTTAAGTGAGGACTTTTCTTTTTTTATTACATTGAGAGTTACAAACGAGCACACAGTTCACCTGGCATTAATTTATTCCTGCGGCCAATGACATCTACATTCATCCTTAACAAGGAATCATAATGCAGATGCGTTGTCACCCTTGAGGACTGTGATGTAATGCCTCGTCACCAGTAATAAAGGTCTCCGGATCCCTACACTCGCCAGACGGAACACAGCAGCATTATGCTGCTATTTCACACTGGTATTCTGTGAGGGCGTGGTCCTATCCCGGTCAAGCTGACCCATACATTCTGCAGTTAGAAAAACTGCAGTTTAGCTCTACCATTGCAAAATCGCTTTTATGCTCTTATTATATTAATTATGATGCCAAACTTGATCATTACAACGCGTACGCTGTTTCTACACAGCAATGTTGAAAAACATGACAAGATCAATCGCGTATTGTTTGTGTTGTGGAAATTTCCAAACATAACAAATCGAAGAGTTTGCACCCGTCTAAGAGCGTGTTCCACGTTTTTGTATTATTGCTAATTATCGACGTAATTTACTGTTTCTTTATTTGTTGGCTCTATTTAAATTGAGAAGACTCTTCCAAGTGTTTACCAAGGCTTGCACTTCCTTATGCAAAATATTACTATTAACTAGCTGGTCCACTTGTACGTTGCAGCGGATTTCTAGGCCAGTAGCTGAATTTATAAAACCACGTGTATTCTAGTAGCTCACTCTGATCAAAAGATCTATGCACTAAATATCAGCTCTAAAAGACTTTAAATATTAATATTTCGTATCGAGTAGTAAGTGTTTTTTTCTTTTTATTATATTTAACTTTTTTAGTATTGGTGTGTAAATTTATTAATATTCATTATAATTACAAGCATCAGTAGAATTCTGATATGTTATCTAGACCAGTGTATTACTTTTGCAATTGTATTTGTAATAGGGAGTGGACGGATTTGTGATAAATATCATTAATTAGGGCGTCGTTTACAAATGACACGCGTGCAGTACCTAAAGAATGACAAAGATGTAAATAATCGCTTTAGATTTAAGAATTATGTTTAGATAAATTAGTAATGGAGTAATTACACGTAACATGTTTAAGAAAGTAAATACATTTTAAATTGCATTATTTTACTTTTGTTTTAATTTTATTGTGTTCTAATATTTAGCTTCGATATAGAAAACAATAAAAAATACATGAATATTAAAATTGTCTAGGGCTGCTACGTAACCCTAGAGCGGTGAGCGGTGTAATGGTAAATTATTATATGAAAGATATTTCTTGTCATGAACTTAGATTTTATGATAACGGCTTATCTAAAAACTAACCAATGTCAAACGAAAATTATCGGTCAACGGCGTCTCTTGTTGGAAGATTTTTCACGTAGAACCATTGTGTTGACATTAGATGCCTTATCGTCGTTAATTCTAATAATTTGCGTCATCATAATATTAGTGGAGGTTTATGAGCAAAAGACAAAGAATTTTTGCTCAGGGGCACTCTAAGGGAGACTGATTTTTCTAAAGATTTTACATTAAAATATTTTAATCTATTACATTAATAAAACAATAAAGAGAATAAATGTTTATATGTTGATGTGCCACGTTTATTAAAAAAGCAATGGAAGCTAGTAATTTATTTAATATGTGTCTTCATTTTTATTTTCTCTCAGTAAGGCTTTTTATGAATTACGGACCATCGTCACCTCATGAAAATTACCAAAGGCGAGACAAAATTAGAGTGACCTATGATATTCACTCTCCGTTTGAAAAAAGAACGCTTGTATCAGTGAAACATATCAATATGACCGTAACATGGGTAGTCGAAATGTCAGGTTAACATTTCGCACGTGCTCGCCCTCCCGTTTATTTTAATATAATGGAGTCTGAGTCTTGAGCCATCATCTCTATTAAAAGCATCGATTTAACGAGCGGAATGAGACTGTACACTCGTGCACTGAATATGGGTCGACTTTGTATAAACTTGTTGCGAGTATCCGAACATGTACTGAAGCAGGTAACAAATAACAATGGCATTTCAATGCTTAGCGAACAAATTTTGTGCTACAAACTCAGTTAGTTAATCGTTGAACGACCTTGTGATTGTGACGTGACAACTGGCTACTGAGAGCTATTGTTACAAAATATACTATTTAATTTTAAATGTTTAGATAAACTAAACATTTAAAATTAAATATTTTATGAATCAAAAAAAATACTTTTAGATAGTTAATATGCACATATAAATGCACTTATGGGTTTAATACTTGATCTATTTTTATTTAAACTTTAAAATAAGCTAAGCAACATGAAACTAATTTAAAATTGTTATATGTGTTCGATTTGTTGCCTAGAGTGGAAACTATCAATATGGTACTAAGCATTGACACAGTGTGGGTGTCTTTCTTTGAAACTAGAAACAGACGGTGAATGAAAAATGTACATCAGATTGCTTTCCTTGTTCTGAAAGTAAGCGTTGATAGTGAGAGATGCTGAACTGCTTTGAAAGACTTTAAATACGAGATGATTGTATTTGTTGTTAGTTTATAATTTTAATGAATAAATTTGAATAGATGAACTTATTGTATTTAGGATTAATGTTTGCTATGAAATTCGTACTTTAAACACGTAATTGTTATTTTATTTAATTCAAACGTATAAAGTATGGAATATACATTACTTCATAGGTAGTTTGCATTTTATGTTTTCTGTTTCTGTTTTTACTACATTAGATTTAATGTTCCTTAAAAAGAAGTGACAATTTGCATAAGTAAGAATTTAAAAAATCTTTCACATTTTATATCACATTTACTCGTTCATACATAAAAACAAGTATCTTTAAACAATTATATGCAAAATTAATTGAGTTCATTCAATTATTATTTAATTAAACCGTTGTTATCACAATAGACACTAGCATATTCTACAGACTTAACCGGTGCACCGGTACCGTTGTCGAAAACGTATTGCAAAAACAAAAGTCGTGTTGGAGTGTCGCGGCACGCGCCGCCCGCGGAAGTACGGAGAACGGTGCTCCGGCGGCCTTGGCGCTTCGCCGCGAAGGTGAAAGTCTTGCTTGATACGACTGTTCGATCTCGAACCGACATCCTCCACCATTCGGGCTACTTAGCGCGCTGATTTGTTGTACACCTTCCCGTGTTCGAATTTGGAATGTAGCTATATCGGTTTTTATAGTTTGGTTATGTTGGTATAATTGAAATACATTTCAATTTATCCTTTTCATTTTAAACTAGTTTGCCTGCTTTCACTGATACGTGTTAACTAATTAGTTAATTACACTAATCCTCGGTAACGATTTTGATTCTAAATGCTTGTTGTTACTCTAAATAACATAAATTGGATTTATAAACGTTAACTTAATTTTTTTTTATGCCTCTAATACTATTATGATTTTTTTGTTTAATGGCGCTATAACTCAACACTAAGCTGTGTTGTGTTATAGCGCCATTAACATAACAATCTGTTGCATTTTGTAATCTTTAATCAGTATATAAAAAGAACATTTTTATACGGACTGTGTTGCTTAATTTTATCTTCTTATTAACATGTAACTATAAAGTAATATTGAAAAAAAAAATATTTTATATACGAATAAAAAAGCAGTAAAATTATGATTAAATGAAAAATTTACGTTTTTGTAAATATTTACAAATCTGGTATCAAGTGTAATATGATTTAGAATAATAACAGCAATTTGTAAGGAAGTTTATTACAACTCAAAGCGGTCTACTGCACCTTCACGCATGATTGAGTGTGGCAATTTGAGGGTCGATATAGCAGCTGCCTGCTTGTCACTGCTTGGCTCCCATTCAAATTTAAATGAATTGTGTGCAGTCGTCGACGTCTTGTGAGAGTGCACCATACATTCTATAAGATGTGTTTATTTACGGTTCAACTTTGAAATAACGAAAAATGCGAATACAATATAAAAAATATGTAAAATCTTTCATTAAATAAATATAAAATTTATATAATAGGTGGCGTCATCAGGAAATTCATACGTTTGCTGCAAAATATATTTTCACTTAACAAGTTGATTACCGTTACAATTACAACTCTGGACACAACCTTGGAATCCAATTGAATAACACTGTATAAGCTATGCGTTACACGGATAAAACTAGTTGTCGAAAAATTCTTTGTACTCTACATCCGTTAAACAGAGTTTTCTACTATGATCAATTTCGAATACATTTCTTCATAATCCTATTAAGAAACACAAGACAAATATATATATATAGCATGCAAGAATAATATTAGGGTTCGGTAATTTATATTCCACGTTAAATAATCGCAAGGATATTTAAATTTTTCAATTTTTTTTTCCCGATTCAAAATAACAATTTTGCCCACAATTGACAATTTTGAAAGCTATAGTGTTACAGTAGACAAATAAAAATTATCTAAAAGGCATGGATTACAGATAGGATAATGAGGTATCCTTCGAAGGGTCGGTAGGGCGCGCGGGGCGCCCTCTTCACGGTGCCTCACTAGAACTTCTGTGCGGAGTGGAACGCAACGCAGTTTGGCGCGCGAAGCCGTCACTCGTACACGTTCGGATACATCCCGCTTAATTTAGTTATGTAGCTCTCGCCTGTTTGGACAAGTATTAAGTTGATCGTTTCATGTGATACAGCTCGTTGAGGTTGGCATTATGTTTAAATTAAGCGTGCGGTTTTCGACTTGTTTAGTGCGTTACTATTGTTTTTAATTTGAAGTGCTACTTTTTTGGACTTTATCTTTTCAAATTCAGGTAAATAATATTTTAATTTTCCATTTAAATAATACTTTAATTAATCTTTGTTTAGTAGAACTTTTAAATAATAGATTTATTTATATTTATATATTATAATGTCAGTAGAGTCTACTATTGGTTTTTAAATGTTGCTTTTATATTTTGTTAGTTAAACCTTTGTAAATACATGCATCCGATCCAAGATGCTACCCACACATGACGTCGGCTCCTTGATGCTCCACTTATACCATTTTCATAAGCAATTTGGTGAATAGTCTCAAAGATGATTAATTAATAATGTACTTTATTATTGTAAATCCTTAATGTAAGCATTAATCAATTAAAATCATTCAATATATTTCAACTAAACTTTCACAATCTGATAAACTATTTTAAAAATGTGTGGGCATTATAATGACGTAATCGATTTTGCCTATCCTCGGACTTTTAAAACAATGGTTATTAATCATGATTAAAATATTTATTATTTTTCTTGAGATGTGATAGACCGTGTTTGTCAATTTCTACCTGACCCGTCCTTTTGTTCGTAACATTGTCGTCTATCTCTTTCGCTCATAGTGCGATATATGGATAGAAATATCTTGGATCCGATTCCGAGATTTTCGGAATAGGGACGCGTCATGCGGCATTATTAGTGAGTAAGTAGTAACTAGGCGAAATTCTTGGCTGTGTTAAAAGCATTTGTTACTGTACTTAGCCCTCAACTCAAGTAGAAACACCATAAAGGTTGGCAATAATAGATAAAAAAAATAATCACTTATAGGTGGTACGTTCTAACAATGCTGATATGGCAGTCACTCAGCATGCCAGTGACTACGACTATATACAATTAAAAACGGTTCACTTTAATAACAACTATTCCAAGTTCCTAGTTTTTTCATTATGAATTATGAGTAAAGAATAACTTTCTCGTATTGAGTCCATTTGTTTAAATTTCTCGTATCACGTCTATTACCAGTTGCATGTAGGTCTCATTGTAAAAACTAAAAAGGTAACGTTACACTATTAATTAGTATTTGATTATCTGTTGCAGCTCATTTTGAAACATAAATAATTTGGGCAAAAAAACTTTACCGCATATATTTTGCTACCTAATTACTGAATTCCTATGGAGGTAGTATTTAAGTTTCTACTTTGTTACAAGTTCTCGGAAAATTATTTGCAGGTGTAATGAAAAATGAAATAGTCACTTGCATTTTAGGTTATCTTTTGTAACTCATACTTTTCTTAAATATTTGCGAAAGTGAACTGGAATAAATTAAAAATATTTTAATTTTAATGCTTACTTTAAATAAATACATTTTAATAATAATAAACCGATTGAACTGATTTCGTAATGGTTTCACTAACAGCGGTTTACCATTATTTATAAAATAATAATAATGTTATAAATCATTGTATTTTCTAATATTAGGTTTGATAAGAGGAATAACTATCCAGCCTTAACAAAAATTCAAGATACATATGCATTGTCACGCCCGAGGTCTGGGATAGAATACCTCAATCTGTGTAATGGAGTCTCCTATACCCTAAACTACCATACGACACAGTAGGTTATCCTGCTTTTTCGCGACAGTAATCTTTGAGGGCGTGGTCCTTCCCCGGTCGTGCCAATCGTGCCAGTTTATTTAAAGTAATTTTTTCAAATGTCATATATCTATTTATTTTATAGTGTTCATAGCTATATAAATATGTTGAACGTAAGTACTGTAGTATTATTATCGTTACGATAACAATTTATCGCTTCACAACGTAAGCAAAGGGAGTCGAGCATCCTTGTGATATAGACTAGAAACCGTTTCAACAAGTTGCGTGATTCGGCGAATCATGTTTTTTTAATTTGGAGTTTCATGGTGTTTAAATGCGGCATATTATTGTTTGGTTTTTTTTGGTATATGTAATTAATTGACGCCGTTGTTTACAATCGGTATTGTAAAATTAAATTAACGTCAATGTATGAATTTTCTATAATATTATAGAATCAAATTAATTTACTACAAAACCTCGCACTCTGTCTCGCCCTCTCTCTCTGTCAGACAACGCGAGCGCTACGATCTTTACAAAGCTGGAAGAAACTGGATTATATGGATATGGTTTAGGAAATGTTTTTATCATTAACAACTCATACATTATCTGTATGAATATAATGTGATAATATTTTTTTTCATGCACTTTCCATACTGTACCTTAAAAGTGACTGCAGAGATTTGATATAAACGCCTTTCGTAATGAGGACACTCACGATAAATTACGAGTTAAGAGGATTCAACATATCGCTAAAATTTCAATAAACTATTCTCCGTCCAATTTTCTGCCATTTTTGTGAGAATAAAATATAGTTTGTTCTGTCTGACTACTCTGTCAGCAACACCTTTAGCGTTTAGGTCAAAATTTTAATTTTGGCTGATAGGTATTTCTTGTTGAGCAGTATAATATAGTCGTTCGTTCTCGAACTCCAACTATTAGTCTGTTAAACCATTTCAAGTGACTTATTCGCTGGCGTCGCATCCATTGTCCTGTATTCACCGACATTTTTGTGCGCATTTCCGTGAAACCGAGCAATGTATATTTACATTACGTATGTTTATTTCGATCACATGGGCGTTTAAGGAGCAGAAACAGTTACCTTTTAACGGTTTTTTTTCATCATTCCTTTGGTATCAGGATGAAGAATTTGTAAGTTATTCTTGCATTCTTAATTGATTAAATGTTTTATAGAAAACATCGTTTACTTTAATTGAGTTTACTTTACCAACATTATAATTACCAGCGCCAAGCTATTGCTTGCTTGATTGCTATGTTATTACTACCATTAGTTATCTGTAGTGAAATGCTGATTTTATCGTTTTTTTTCTTCCCGCGTTTTATGTAATTGATATACGTCAGATACATTTGATATAATATTATTTTCGTGGAAACATTAAATAAACAAATCTTTTATAATTTTATGCAAGACTAGTATCATTCAACGCCAACAAATATTATATTAATAAAGAGTTCTATTAAAAATTAAAAAGTCAAAATTCAAGGACAGCAGTCTTTTTGCCTCTTTATATATAATCTAGAAATATACCTTTTTCAATTTGTTACCTATCAGTATACTTTTCATTACATAATGCGCTATCAGGTGGTATCGATAAGCGAAGCCAACTACTTATTGGACATGTACTGACTTAATCATTAATGCAAAAAGTTTATCTTCATTTGCGAAGTTTACATATATTTATGTCTACAATATAAATTGTTTATATCCAAAAATCACACTCATCACATAATTTAACTTGCAGAGAACTGGCCACTAAGAAAATATTTCCCGCGATATAATTAGTTTAAAGAAAAAAATATACAATCTATGCTTTGCTCCCTCTAACAAAGAAAGAGGTCGTTTTCCTTTAGCCGCGGCGAGTGGAGCAATATTGTTGCTGCAACAATTGGCTGATTGATCGGACTAATTTATTTCCACATATTTCTGATTCAAAATGATTGCTTAACCCTGCTGCGGAGTTGTCAGCTTTGGATAATGATATTATGTATTTTTGGTTACGTGTTGATTAAACGAAACTGCTGCGTGATATATAAACACTTCGTTTTCAGAGTAGACTGGAATGTGTTGATTTTGAAGACGTATTTAGAAAAAAACAGTATTTTATTCTAGATTTATATGATAGATCCAAGTTGCAACTATTTTATGCCCTCGGGGAAAGTGACACCATGTTTTATTATGTATGAGTTAAAAATGAAGTTACAGTACAGTTACTATTAAAACAGAGTATTCCATTTATTCTTCATATTGATTTTCTATCTAATAAGCAAAAAAAAGTACTCGTTCATCCCATTATCTTATTCAGAATCTCAACAATTACACGTGAAATTAGTTTAAAGTGAAGTTTGTTAAATACAATTCGTCATGATGTATAATTTATACTAGGTATCATTCGTTTATCTTATCTTGACGACCGATATCCTTGCAAGACGAACTAAGACATAATTTACATTTATTACATTCTTCATTATATACATATATATATATATATATATATATATATATATATATATATATATGTTTATATATATGTTTAAGGTAAACCAACCAAATTGTTCTCTTTTCTACGATATAGAAAGTTTATCGTTATAAAGAATTTCACGATTTTGTAGTAAATTAACATTTAAAATTGTAATTAAACATATCGATGGCGCCTGCATCGGGGATCGAACTCTGCCTGCTCGCGTACCGTGAATGAAAAGCGAGCGCATTTCAAACATTAAGCTATCGCAACTCTCAACAACCAAACAATGACATACAAAATACGAGTAGTAACGGTTTGACAATATCGAGTTTCAGACCAACCATCATACGAAAAAGACCTGGCTGTATGGACTAATGTCCTTTGCCTTTCCCATTAGGGATGAATTAATATCATCAACATCATTGATAATATCGTTCGCTCTATATTGCGTACCCTGTAGTCTAATAATCCACTCATAAGATGTAAAAGGAAGACTAAATTGTCTTAACATGCTACCTTTTCACATGTTATTACAAAAGTAATACAGAACTCCAAAAAGAATAATACTCATGTGATAACTACCTTTTCCCTTTACCTTGTGAAAACATATATCAGTTATAAAGTAAACAACCTCGCCTACTGCCTTCACTAACTGTTTGTTTAATTCCAGAATATATTTGAAAACCGTTTTAATAAAAAAAAATGAACGCATAAATTAATGTATTCATGTTTTTTTATTACTTTATTAATTTGGTTATAAAATTAACATAGATGGCAGAAAATAATTAATACTAAACAAAGTATGTTATAGTGTGGCCATATAAAAGTATTTAGTAAAACCTTATTTTTTTAAATGATTTAAATGCAAAAGTTAACGTACCCATAACCTCTTCACGGTGTATAACAATGAAAATGAACAGCACACGGTGTCTTTATACGTCGAAAACGTAAACCGTTCAAATTACAAATTAAGCGGGACGTATGAATTTGGACGAAAACCGATAGCGAAGCGCAGTTTCCATTCCAAAAGATTCGGTCGTCCCGATCGGTCGTTGCGCCGGCCGGGACGAAAACCTGACTTGTACAAGAGCGGAGCCAGCGCGGTTGGGTTAAATTTACCGCAACACTACATTTTTATCTTAAATGTAAAATAAAATACATTCTCAATTCTTACTGGCCAATTTTTAATTAGTATTAGTGACAAGATAAAAATAAATTGTTACTTGCCATTGTACAAACGAATAGTTTTATTTTAAACTTGATATATTTCGTAAGGATTTCAGATAAAAGTATTAGTGTCGATTATTACACCCAGTTCAGCTGTCAATTTCCCTTGCACCATGGACACTTACATTCATCCACCAACGTAAAAGGCATTGTCGACTCGCTTCGACGTTCACGTTTCGATTTATTTTACTCACTAGTCGAAACTGTCGTTCGCTACCATGCCACTCTAAGCTACCATTTTACGCAGACATCTGTGAAACCATCGTCCTTCTTGATCAAATGCCATTTCACAGATTATCAACGTAGAAAAGAAATTTATTATTGTGTTTCCTTCGTTAAGTTACGGAAACCAGATTAACTGGCAACGAGGTATTTAATCAAGACAGCATTTCCATAATGAATCTTCTTCGAACACAAGTAGTGTTGTGTGACCACTCACCAACAGGGTAACTGTTTATTGCGGTGGTCGCCTTAATACCACGTAATAATTATAATTTACAGAATATCACGCGATTTTTTTACAAATATAGATTTGCAGTTATTTGTCTTTACTAAATGGCGTCGTCTGCATTGAAATTATATTTTTGTATACACGAAGAATAGTGTTTCCACTTGACTCAACCTGTTTTTTCTCATATAAAACATTAATAGCATTTGAAAATAAGCAATGACATTTAATAGTAATATTATATATATATATATATATATATTTATATAACTTCTATACAGGTATATAAACTTGTGTGGTTGGTTGGTTTGGTAAATTTGAAGTACGTATTTGTATAAATTACTCTGTAACAAAAAAAAATACAATGAAACAAGAAATTTAAGGATTACAAATACTATTTGAATATACGTCTAATAAGTAAAGACTTTCTTACTAATAAAAACGCTTAGTAAATTGCCATAACCTTTTAAGGCGTTACGATGTAGAAACAAAAACGACAGGCCTAGATAAAACTTGACTAAAGGAAGACCGACGGTGCGTAGTAATTAGCTAATTAGAATTCAATGGCCCGGCTTTTAGGTTGATTTTATGTGGACGAGTTTGAACATAAAAACCTTAGAACGTCTGTTTATTTTGACTATTTGATATAAGATATTCAAATCCAACAAAGGTCACTAAACAAATAGATAACGAAATTTAAGCAGAGTGAGCTCAAATGTGTATTTCAAGTTTAGGGAAGCCTTGATGATATGATATGAAGAAACTAGGTTCTTGATTTAATTATTTTTTTAAAACTTCTTTTTATTCTTATTATTAAACGTGTATAATTAAATTTGCAATAGATTTTTTTTTTCTTCTTTATATTTTGTGCGTACGTGCAGCTGAGCGAGTACGCAATCTTATTTTTCAGCTCTCGACTATTTGTTATTTCTGTACTCAAAAAAATCAACAAGATATATACAAAACGATGTCAATAGATTTTCGTAATTTATTTTCGATTTGCAATAATTCTATGGTTATGTCAACTCTTACTCCATGCCGACGCAGTGTGATAACGATTTAACTGGCTGTCACGTAGTGTCACCGGCCAGCTCTGCTAATGATTATTGTGATGCAATATTGAACTTGGTAATATATTGACGTCACACGTTTAGCATGTCGCCGATATTCGCAAAATCATCTTGATTGTTATTGAGATGTTTCTAATGTTGCATCAAGTCTAGTTTAGTAGTTAGTAGCTGCTTAGTAAAAGTGGTATTTTATTTTTTACTGTTTTAGTATATTTTCTAAAGAAAATTTTTCTAAGTGGTTAATATGGTCCACACCATAAATAAACTTGAACTGTAATAACATTTATTCTAAAATTACACTATTATGAGGTATAACATGTTAATAATATTAATATGAAATTGTCTCCTTACAACCGTATAAAAAGGTCTACATTGAAAGCATGGACAACATTAACGCTCTCATATACACATTTTATTCAAAAAAGGTAACGAAAGTGTCTTAAAAAGAATCATGATGATTTTTGTAGCGTTCAAACGTGCTATCGTGCACGGGGTCGTGTGAGACAGAGAAAAGAAAGTGCAGGTAGTCGAGTCGAGCAAGATTTATTGGATCGTAACTGGCGAGGTCGGCAACACCCGGCGATGTCATCGCGCGCGCTTTTTAAAATATTAGCTCTGGCTATAGTAATTCGAAATTTGAATCATCGCTTCCATAGAATATTCATGGATTACCTTAAGGAAAACTAACATACTAGGCACTATAGAGGTGGATTAGCCAATTTTACATTATTCATTCAAGGTAAATTTTCAGTAATAATTAAAAAAAAAATACGTAGAATTTTGATAATGAAATCTTTTTCAACTTCAAATTCATAACTATTTGGTCAATAAAACTATTGAAAATTTATACATTTCATTGTAATATTTTTCAAATAGATTCGGTGAGGCGAAATAAGCAGATATTTAAAAAAAGGAACACGTTCATCGTTATGTCGATCGTTAATGCGATCTTAAAAATACGTGTTTGAAGAAACAAGTCGATAATGCTATCCATTTCAAATTGCCAAATGTACCAATTAGACTAAAAAATACAAAATTAGTTTAACTTTGGGTTGCGGGCGTTATTAATTATATTTTCTCAAGACCCACTTTTAACTAATTTTTATGTACAATTATATATTGTAGATACGTATTTCACAAGCGCTACAAATATTAGCATCTTTTTGTTTTCCTTTTTTATTCATCTGAACCCCTTAAATATAATCAAATAACTTATTTAGACCATGAAATTAAAACTTGTATTGGTGTCAACTTTCTTCCGCCAACTTATTGCTAAGCGTACAAACACAAATTAAGTTTTAATCGTTACAACACTGCTTTATTAGGTAAGAGTTTAAATTTGTTCTGTTTGTAACTCAGTAATGTGACTGGCTCAACAATTCAATCGGTCAAACCTCGAGTATTCTCAAAATTTTGCTTCTTGATAACATCGAAGGGCACTTTTTCATTTATTCTTCAATAAATATTTTTTTGTTTCTAGGATGAGCTTCGCTTTGTTTCTTAACGCGTTTTATACTTTGCTTTTTGCTTTGTCTAACACGCGAAATTAATCTACCGTAATTTATAAACCACTAAAATGAATTAACAATTGTAATAGATTTTTAACTGTCTACGTGATTTTGTGTTTTTAGACCAATGATAAATAATACTAGGGATCTAAATGTAATTGATTTTCAATAATTACTTTCTCTATATATTGAAAATAATTGCACATATAGTTTACGACTATTTCTAAAAATATTTATCGTGTAAAATGACGAACACATCGTTTGTAATTTCTCACCAGACTAAATATATAAAAGATGAATACCCATCAGTGACTCAGCGGTTCTCTTTCAGTTCTGTCTCGTGATTGATCTAAATTCAAATACTCTGATATCTAACGTATCATATAATATGCACCATCGTATTAGGTGAAAATATTACAATAATTTGCTTGTCAAACGTTTTTATTTTCTTATTACCTTCAAAAAGTTTTATCGTTCGTTTAAGTAGTATTTATTAATGCGACCTATTACGGCCTTAGATAATAAATATATTTTAAATCTGGAACAGTTAAATAACAAACGAACACACAGTTCACCTGATGGCAAGTGATTCCTGCGGCCCATGATATCTACATTCATCCTTGACAAGGAATCATAATGCATATGCATGTCACCCTTGAGGACTGAGATGTAATGTCTCGTCACCAGTAATAAAGGTCTATAAATATAATTAATAATGTCTTGGTAAACGATGAGGCACACATGACTGTAATATTGCGCTACTTGAAATTATAATTGTGTAATTTGTTGCGTGTATTCTATTCTCTGTTCTTTAAAACATAACATGCAATTTAACCTTTTACTTATCAACATAATACCAATGGTGTCCGAGGTTTCCAATTGCCATATTAATGAAGTTAATTCATAAGTTTTTCTACATTCTGTAGACACATTTTATCAATTTTTAATCCTTTTTATACATATTGCCTTTCTTATATCAGATTATTTTGCTACGATGTAATTATTTGATTGTAACCCTTGAACTTTAAAATGTTTTTGCTTAACAAGAAATATTGTGTTAGTTTGCGTAATGTATATTAAACTTTGGGTCGATTCGTCATATTTAATAAAGTACTGTGCACTCAATGCTTCTGATAGTGTTCTGTATGTAGTAGTCCACTTAACGGCACGTAATCGGCAAGTGATGCTGGCGGCGATAGAGAATGTTAGCTAAAGCTATTGAACTACTGTTAATCGGTGCCATGTCTAATTTTGTAGATTAGCTTGCTTCAAGCTTTTGTGTCGTAAACAAATAGAACGAGTCATGACAGTCAAAAGCGTCTAAAATGACGGTTTACGCCCTACGTCACCCGTTTCCTCTCTATACGTACGTAGCGAATGACGCAATTGGCTTTTTCAATGTCTTATCTACAGCGAAGGTATATTGTCATTCGCCGAGTGACCGCCTAGTTGCGCACACGTCGCCGTCGTCGCGGTTTATTTTTGTTTCACTTTTGCCTTTATACTTTTTCATCGTCGAGGACAAGGCGACGAATCGCGCTGCTGAGTGCCAGTGTTTTTGAACTTTATCTGTGACATTGGTGTTGCAATTTAAAAAGTTTAATTAGGTTCTCGTTAATCCACGATGTTTATGTCCGGATTTTTCATTTTCTCCCCAGATTTAAAGTCGAGGTGCGTATTAATATCTTGATCTCTATTCATTGTGAGGTTATTCACTTATCGGATTGCGTATCTTGACCCGTTTTGTATTCGATGCTTTGTTCTTTTATCCTCTATTAATAAACTATAGGCTTTCCTCAATATATTGTAATAGATGTTTAAGGAAATACGTTATTATCGATACCTTGAATTTTTATCGCGCTATTGCATTTATTTAAATCTACAGTAGTGGCAAAGATTCAATTGTAATGATGAAAATATTTTGTGTAAATTTAAAGCGGTTGAGAATAAAGTTAACGAGTGCTAATATCTCCGTGTAATTGTTACAGAATGACGCCACAAGAGGAAAGAGAGAGCGCGCGCGGGGCAGAGATCGCTGACGCCTTCGAAGACGAAATGTTCGGACCACCGAGGACCGAGCCCGCGGCTCGCCCGAAACTCTCCATGATCTCGGCGAGGATTCGAGCGAACGAGGAACGCAAACGTGTCATCGAGATTTGTTCGCAGAAACTTGAAAACATCGAAGACCCGGCACGTGACCTTCGCCGTTCGGTCTGTATTAACAACACCTACTGCCGATTGAGCGAAGAGGCGCGGAAAGAGAAGGAGGCGAGGCGACGTCGTGCCAGAGAAGAATGTGACGATTCCTGGGTGGGAAAGAAAGCCAGGCGGGCGGTCGAGGACGAGTGCTTAGCTTTGTTGGACGCTATACCCGAGTTGGGTGACGCGAACCTCGGGTGCGCGCAGTTAGCGAGGCAGCTGCCGCGTCAGGACGTACCGTTGCTCCCGCCTGGCCTTCTTACGGTTCTCGACTCATGACCGCGCCGTACCACGCACCTAAACACACCGCTGTGACGCCAGCAATCGGAATGAGACGCGCTCGAGCCGAACGCGCTCGAAACGTTGACCGTGTTACCCGGACGTACGCGCTCGAAACGACCCGGACTGCGCTCGAAGCGATCCGGAACGCGCTCGAAAAGACGCCGACGACGAGCGCCGCACACACATACATCCACGTCACCCCGGACACTCGACGTATAGCCAATTCTTTGTTGTTAAGAAGAGTACTTACTTTGTTAGCATGTTTTTTATTATTATTATTTAGTGAAAGTTGCTCAGGCGCCGTCGCGGGCGTGCTCCAATAAGTGTTCCATGATTATTTCATAGGATGACTCGGGAGTGACGTCCGCCACATGATGGTGAAAGAGATAATCCAATTTTGGGTTACATTGAACATATAGTTGTAAGTCATAATGTTTACAATAATTGTATTATATAATTAATTAAATAAATAGTTAGTAAGTTATAGTGCAAATGACTGGGAACGGTCGCGAGAGGCTCTATGTAGTTTTGTCTAATGACGTTTAATATGTCGATGATATTTCAAACGAAATACATTCCGCGCATTCCGCATACTTCGAAAGTAAAAGTCGAGTGGCGAGTGAGCGAGCAAGCATGAAGACCGCCTAGTGGGCCATCGAATGTAACGTGTGACGAGGTGTTCGTTTGTAAATAAAACAAAAGAAAAACTAGTGTTTTGGAAGTTATGACGTGCGTTAAACTGAACGAACTCGTGAGACTTGCGACCTTAATCGCGGAGATCGGCAAGGGCAAACGTTTGAGGGCCGACAGCCAAATGTTTGATGAAGCATTGCATTTTTACGAACGAGTCTTAATTTTGAAATTTATTTTATTACATTACTATATTTGAGTTTGTCGTTCTTGTTTCGTTTACGTTTACCTTATCTCGTTATTTACGCTTTGTTACTATTTCTATGTATAAATATATGTGCTTATGTTCGATGGTCACACAGTTACTTGTCGTTTTAATATTGCGGGCGTTGTTTTGTAACTTGTGTCATTGTGTAATTTATATTGGAGTAATATACATTTATATTGTTGGTAATCGATTGGCGATTTTGCGATACTTGTGCAATCTGTGCCCCTCGTGCAACGGGGGGGAGTAATGGAGTTTTTCTATTGAAATCTTAATTGTTGCAAAATATATCGGTAGTTGCCCGCTTCGCCCCCTCTGAATAGTAAGTAGGTACCTTGGAGAAGTCGCGGGGAGGTATGGTGGAGTTGAGCGGAGGAAGGGGGGAAAGGGTGGTTTAGGGGGCGAATGGGCCGGGGCCGCACCGTTCCCAGCACTCCTGTGATATTAGCCTAGACTGTATGTCGTGTTCGTGCTAGTTTCCCCATCCGAAGACTTTTTTGGACATTGCGCTTTGTAAAGAGTAACGCTTTGAGAAATTGATTCCTTTTCTACATCGGCGATTTTATACGGATTAACCGGATTTTGAAGTCGGTTTACCCGGCTGTAGTTTAGGAGTATTTCCTCACATTTACCAATAAAAATGTAGTATTTTTTTTATATGGCGTTTGTACGTTGGTAAGGATAATGTATTATAAAATTAAGTGCTTGCAACGCCCGAGATTCCAACGGGAATTGTGGTTGGTGACAAATGGACGACGTGCAAACAAAATATAATGTTATTCAGACGGTTTAACTTGTCTATTTTGGGGGAATTCTGCTATTACAAACAAAGAAAGAACGAAAAATAAACTATAATTTAATTGTAAAGCCTTAAAGATCGTGTGAATTGTATATACCATTTTATTTACGGTATAGTTGTCCGAAAGCAAGAGACCCTTAAAAACAAGCTTTGACATTTATAAATTAAATCTTTCTGAATAACGAACCAAACGATCCACATTCATTAGTTATAACGGAATCACTACCAAATGTATTCAGTGAATCAGTTGTACACGCACATATACTTTAAGCAGCAAATGTAACCAATAAGCCACGTTTATATCTGCGTAAAATACATTTTATACGCGAGTGAACGACCAAAGTTTCGTGGTAGATATTTAAATGTGTATATAACGTGGCACAACAAGAACTCGCTTCAAAGCGAACTGTGAGATTTTTTGTAAAATAATAAATAATTTTTAAACCGAGCCTCTAATTTTTGTTCCATAACGCTCAATCTTTATATTAAAATACATTCTATTCACACATTAAAAATAGTAGTCTTCAAAAATAAAAGAATAAAATGCACCAACGGCCACTTCTTTTTATTTATTAACTAGCAATGTAAAGCATGCATAATAAATTTGCATTCCTTTTTTGTATCAGTTTCCCATTTATCTACTGGAAAAACATCCAAAATAATATACGCGGCAGGTGAACAAACATTAACAGATTGTTGACTTCAAAGTTGTTAAAGAATGTCATCTGTAATTATCTACTCTAAATATGTGGATGAGGCATTACGCACCAACTTATACAGTGTGCGCCGTCTCTCTTACTCCTAGCGGATAAGAGCGAAACCAGTATAATCGAATAATTCGATACAATCTCCGCACAGTTATCATGTAACATGCAAATGAGAATTGCAAAACTGTCAGTTTGTGCAGTGTACATTGCTTACTGAGCTGTACGTTCAACTTTAGTTATAGCGTATAAGAAGTAATGTACCTGTTCATACGATACTCACACGAAACGAGTGGAGTAAGCGTTCACTTGCTACGGGTTTGTCACAAAGGAATAATCATAAATACTGTACGAAGCAGAAATGTTATGAGACAAACATTACGTATTTAATTAAAGTATTTTGCTAATATCGTTTTGTAAAATGTGTAATAAAATTATTCCAGATAGTTGATATACATTTATAAAATAATCATGTACATCACATTTAATTAAATAAAATACATTTAAATGACTACCCTGAACTATTATTGCTGTATCTCTAATAGTATTTATTATGAACATTGTTTTTGGCACTTCCTAATTATTACAAATTATCACTTAATCTTTTGTTTGTATAAATTTAATATATTTTTACTACCTAAATTATATTCCAGCTGTTTATTATTTTTGAGAAAAAGATTTATGATTTAAGAAAAGGTGCAATATGGAATATAAATAATTTATAATTTATAGATAATCTGTTTCCATGCAAGCTGTTAGGTTATGCAATTAGAGGCAAGGTAAACATTTCGATGAGAACAGTATAGATAAAGAGCGTTCTGTAAATGTTATCATAATTTTATTATCGTGATTAGCTTCTATTTTATAAATGTTTCCTGTCTTAGGCTAAGAGATGATCATTAAATAAATATTAAATAAATACATGGTTTTTTTTTTTAATATAACAATGTTACACTGTACTGTGCCTGGAAAGGTTAGTATAATATAAAAATAATATTTTGGCGCAACAGTAAATATAAAATAAAGAGGCAATAAACACTAAGAAATATTAAAAATACGTGCCGATTTATGTGTGTGTGTGTGTTGCAATAATAGATGTAACAAAAGGGTTATAATTCTAAATAAAAATATGGCCTCTTCAATAAAGAAAAAAAATTGGGATTGGCAGGAATCGGGGCTACGACCGCTAGGTTTTATTTGTGAATTCGAATCACATTGGGACCAGATTGAGGTGTAACTCGTGAGGTATTCATTCTAGAAGACTGGAAATATTCTTGAATATAAAAGTCAAATATTGTAGCCAACTTGGTTTGATCGGATGATATTACCGACCTCAGGACCTTCAGGACCTATTTCTTCGTCAGTCGACAGATGAGAACCTCCATAAAGTGAGGTTGGTCGATTGTAAACCAGTTTGATCACTTAGTGAATTTTTGGCCGGTGTGACATCTTGACTTTTACAGCGATGTTAAATATATATATACACACACATATATATGTTGGTGCTTGGAGACACGACAATAGTCGAATGGCGGATTGGAACCTACGAATTAAGTTTCGCAGACCGTACCCTAAACTATGAGGCTATTTAACGCTTCAAATTCGTTCAAAAGTTATAGCTAATACAGTGGTAGAGCTACACTGCAGTCTAGCTGAATGAATGGGTCAGCTCGACCTAGGACCACGACTTAGATACAAGCGTAAAGTACCAGAATAATTCTGCAGTGTTTCGTCTGGTGAGTGGTCGTGTGGGATCCAGGGACCTTTATTACTGGTGACGAGGCATTCCATCTCGGTCCTGAAGGTTGACAATGCATCTGCATTATGATTCTTTGTCAAGGATGAATGTAGAAGTCATGGGCCGCAGAAACACTTACCATCGAGTGAAGTGCGTATTCGTTTTTTACTCTCAATGAAATAATATTGTAGTTTTAAAACTAAGTTCATTTCATTTTAATCCATCAGTAGTTTGAGCGCTAGCCCTGAAAAGAAGGCAGTGCGCGCGCGTCGTTATATTTTCATTTCACTTAAGCTCTCTATGTCGTCACCATGCAGGCGACGAAATAAAAATGTTTGTTACTCGTCGGATGGATCTTTTCACGACTATGATTTTTATGGTTTTTTCTTTAGTTTGGTACCCCTGGTAATTCCAAGAAACTTTTCTTGGAATTACCAGGGGTACTATACAAAAAACGTTTACTGAATTCACGTCAAAAGAAGGATGAGCATACTTTATATATGCCATAGACTGACATCAGGAGCCTGATCATGTCCAACTATTATGCATCCATAGACAACTTCCTGTATATTCTCTCGCATGGTTCTCTTTCATTATAGGAGATAACTAACATTTAATCATTATACGTTGGTATTCTGGGATAATGAGCTGTACGAATTGTGCCAGTTTGTAGTTGGGCTCTACCACGGCTCAGTTGGAAAAGTTTTTTCTTTAAAGAAACAACGCGCAAGTATCTTAGATTACTGATTAAATAGTAGCTATGAATAAATCGTACGTGATGGAGCTACGCCGTAGCTGTGTCGAAGCCGTGGCATAAATTGCGCTGGTACGGGGAAATATCACCTTTCACCGAACGTAAATGAAAATAGTTGTTTAGCTATGCATTTGCAATATGATCCATCATTATGGATGAATGCTGTTATGGGTCTTTAATATCACTATCAGATGAACTGTGCGCTTGTTTAACACCCCCTCATTTCATAACAAAGAAAAATCCATCGACATTTAGGTGGAGGTAGCATAAATTCAACGCCATCTATCCGTCATCGTAATCAGAACGACTTATCAGGAGTACCGACTAGAGATGACCAAAATCATCCTTTGTATAATAATATCTTTATATATAATCTATATATAAAGATATTATTAAATATATAACATCTTTGTAAATAATATCATAATATCGATAATTTGTATTTTGCGGGCCATTGTACACCATGATATATCTCCACACATATATTTCTCAAGAGGCCAAAAAAGGCTTTCGAAAGAAAAAAGGTTTAATATAAATATTTATATATCATTTTATTGTACAACTTAGAATTGTTATCGAGTAACATTTAAGATCGGTATTCAAATAATTTTAAAAGACTTCAGCGGATTTATTGACAGTGTATTTCCCAGTTGAGAAAACAATCATTCAGACAAACGCACCGACGTCTCAACCACCTTAGCATCATTAAATGAGTTTTCAAATCAATAATATTGTTCTTCGTTTCCACATTTCAATTACACAATTTATTTATAAACAATAACTATATATTTCATTAGTGATGCCATATTTCCCGGTGAAACTGTAAAATCCCTCAGGCCTTCAGCGAACATCGTCCCGAAAAAAAAGCCATTTTTTTTTTATTAATTACACTCGGATAAGTTTAAACACATGTGTTGTTATTATAAAGACTACACAATAATATAAATGACTAATTGAGCTTATGTACAGTTTAATTTGTCATTTATATATAATGACGTGTGTGATAACTAAAAAAATTATTTACATGTGCCTACCAATTAAATAAAAGTTCAGGTTCAGCTACATTAGTAAAAGTTTGATAACATTTGATAATAATAATCATAATAGTGTTTATCAACAGATTTCCTGCCACCAAAAGGAAACAATAAAAATAAATCAATTAAAAATAATAAAAGCTTAAGTCAAACGCTACATGTGCTGTATGCTTTTATCGTATAAAATGAAGCAATAATTAGGGTGGCAAAAGGTAGTAAGAAGTTCGGGCGTAATTGTATTATTATTATTATATATACTTAATTGTACACAACATAAATAAAATAAAAAAAAACAAAAAGGAAATAGTAAAAATAAAAAATATTACTGATTACAAGGCTGTCTCATAACTCAAGAGCGATCTCTTCCAGACAACCTTTAGACTTAGGAATAATTGAGTTAAATATATTAATAATGTGGATATGTAAATTGTATGATAGTCATTCAGTGCTGATTTTCTGTCTACCCTATTCTCAGTCCTCACATTTCTTTATATATAGTATATATATATATATATACCAGACCACCTTAATTAAAGTAAAACTCCAATAAAATATTAAATGTTTAATTAACCTGTTTAATCACCTAATAGAAGATTGATTGAAAAATAATATGCTTTAAAAGCGTAAAGAAATATTAAAGGCTATAGTTAGTTAAACTGATTTTTCATCAAAAAATCCTCGTTTACATTTATGACTTTTTTCACAAGTCTCGGCATAAATCAATTTGTTAATGGTGTAATCTAAAAAATTTTATGTAATCTCCAATTAATCGCAACCCAGAAGAAGCGACATTTTGTTCTAAAATGTTTTTGTACTATTCCTTTTTCAAAATTCCTTCAATTTTAATCAAAACCATAATTGAGCCACCATGCTTGATTGTTGGGACTACACAATCTGACATCATCTTTTCTTGGTCACTGCGTCGAACGTAAATTGTACGTTTTGAACCAAATAGGTCAAACTTTGATTCATCGGTCCAAAGCACATTTTTAAAATCTTCTCCAGTCCAATCTCGATGGGCAAGAGCCCACTGCATTCGTTTTTTCTTGTATTGCGGCTTTAGTAGAGGTTTCCGAGCGGCAACCGGCGCCCATACTACTTCACATCCCTCAGTCGCCGTTTTGCTGTAGTCAATGATAAAGGTTTAACTAGGGTTTTGTTAACTTCAACGTGGATTCCTGTTGCTGTTAAGCGTCTATTTCACTTGCTGGTAATAACAATGAAATTATCTTCACTAGACGTGGTAGCTTTCCCGAGTGTGGACGATCTTGAAAACTGCCTGTCTCACCTGTATCGTATCGAGTTATTGTGCCGTGAACACAAGTCTTCGATAACTTCAGTTGTGAAGCAATCTCACGTTCGGATTTGCCTTCATTATGTAAAACAACGACGGCAGAAAGCACTGCTAATATCGCGAGCTATTCCCATTGTATGACGTCTTCATTGTAGAAACCACAAGTTTAGACTAATTGAGATTGTTTGTGAACAAACCGAAGTAATCTCGGGTAATAATAAGTCAGAAACACGTGTTTTCAGGAGCTAAATAATCCTAATTATTGACCAATACGTAACAAAAGCAAAGTAATTAGTAATGAGGACATTATAAAAATATTATTACGACTCTACCACCTGGCTCTAGCGCAGCGTTTGTCGGTGTTTGAAAACAATGAATATGTATTGTCCAATAACTTGAAAGTAAACAAAATAGTGACTTCTTTAAATATTCTACTTAATAACAAACAATAGAATATGCAGATGTGCATTTCTTTTATTTGTCCTGTGGGATTTTATTATAATTGATGGATAATTATGTTGTTTACGTGCGGTCTTAAACTTTTGACCGGCAGGGTATATATATATAAGTTTATACACTCATTCATTCAACATATTCAACATACAAAGAGTTCTGATTAAACAACAAAAGTTTTATTTTTATTTTCAATAACGAAAATATTTAGTTAAATTATAATTTTGTATCAATATATTAGTTAATGAGATATATGTACATACTAAGGAAGAGCACTGTCGTTTGAAATGCAGATAAATGTTATTTCTAATTTATATCTCAACATTCATAAGAAATAAGCATAGATCACAGATCAGATATTTCATATAATGTATTGTTTATATAAATGGTGTGAAATAAATCATGATTGTTATTTAACAATACTGCGAAATCGTTTCCAGTTATTATAAACAAATAATTTCTACTAGTCGTGGTGGGAGTGTTGAGTAAAACGTCAACCCAGTTAAAAAAATAATTAGAAAGTAATTTGATATTATTCCTACAAATACGATATTTTCATCATCCTTGACAAGGAATCATAAAGCAGATGCTTCGTCACCCTTGAGGATTGAGATGGAATGCCTCGTCAATAAAGGTCTCCGGATCCTTGCACCTCACCAGACGAAACACGGCAATATTTATGCTCTTTTACGCTGGTATTCTGTGAGGGCATGGTCTTACCCCGGTTGAGCGGACCCATTAATTCTGCAGCTAAAAACAAACTGCAGTGTAGCTCTACTATAGAAATCCTCACTGCAGTATAGCTCTACCACTGTAGAAATCCTCGTATCGTCGTGGTAGTGTAAAAAAAATATATATTCTCCGTCTAATATTTAATCGATACTTAATAATATCGATATTTATTGCACCGCGCGTCTTTAGTTTACAGTGTCAGTGGTGGATACGACTTGTTACCAACAAGTCCTATCAACCACTAACCTTGCGCCCAGCTACAGACGTCTAGTCTGAAACTAAGTGCGTATCCACATTAGAGTATAACGCGCAACACTAAAATAATGTTCGTATCGATAGAAACTAAACGTGATCCTACGTAGCTTCGCGTTATGTGAAATATACAATTAAAATATTCCGAATGAAATTAGATAAATATATTTGTAATTCGTAATACGTGATAATAAGTGGAACTACGTTGGGGTGATCTTAAATCTTTGTTGAGGAATTCATCGCTTATTATCAAGTTAATAGTGTGCTCGTTTTTCACACTTTATATAATACTTATAACTTATACGCGTAGTTTAGATAAAGATTATATTCACTACAAAATTATTAACATTTATTTAAATATTATCATAATTAATATATATAAATAATGCAAATTATATATTATTTATTTATTTTTATTGGTATCATTTATGATTTATTAATATTGGTATACAAATATATTTTTTTTTATGTTGTATTAATAAATATGTATGAATGAAATAATAATTATCATTTCTATTGAATTATACAAAAGTACTTACGAAATACTAATGTCGGTCACTGCGTTTATAAATGTGGAAAATACGTAAGAACTTTACTTACGTCCGATCGTTTTCGTTCGCGACGATATCTCATTATGAAGACAACAAATGCGCGGAATATATTATAGTGCGGTGAGCATTTGTACTAATATAGGCACTCGCCGGTCGTCATCTTTCCTGGACCAATGTAAAGGTGCAGTGTCAAAGATATGAGTCAAACGTATAACACGCCCAAGCCCGTAAAAGAACAATATGTGATATTATAATATTTTTCCTCGGCTGGGAATCGAACTAACTGGTCGTCGTTTGTCTTTAATGCAAGCGTATGCGATCATAAAGACAGTTTTTGTTATTAAATTATAGATAAATCCAGTACATAGTATTGTATTATTCTCGGGAATTGAACTTCTTGAATAACCTCGTTCTGTGCTCAAGCAGTCGGGTGTTCCAACTACTTACCCCCGAGGTACTGTTTAAAATAATACTTTCAGTGTCATTTGTTTAAGTAAAGACTGAAATAATGATTAATACCCATCTCGTTCTTTAGTCGCTAGGCCGTGTGAACGCGTCTTTATAACACGAGTAATCGATTCCACTTTTAACACGAACAAATACGACTTACAGCCGTAAATTATAACTGGGTGTAGGCTATAATTGATATTATGTAAAGAGAAATAAAAAGAAATGTATAACCGTGTATGAACACTTCAATACTTTTCTTTTGTAAACGATGTAGTTATTTATATAATAATGCTCATTATAAACAGTTTGGGCATAAACTTTGAACTAAGATTTGTTATTATCAAAGTAATTATTCTTAATACGTATTTTGGGTAAAATTACTCGAAGATTCACAAGTTGCATTTGAAGACAAAAACTCAACACCGTGAAGTTAGCCACGTTCGTTCGAGTGTAATGATTCCTTGTACTTGTGATATAACCTTAAATATAAATATTCAAAACATTTATAATTTTGACATACAAACATACCTTGAGAAATACTCTAACCCGAACGAAGTCTGTACAGTACCTTCCGAGGTTAATGCGCGCGGACAGAGACAGAGAGAGAGAGTGAAAGGGACAGGCGGGGACAATGTTTCATAGTACGCAATGTATGACATGGTTTAGTAAATATTTAATAATAGTGTACAGTAAACATTTGTATGTATTTTTTAATTTTTTCTCTGTATTGTTCTGTAATTTCTGTTATTTTTTTATAATATTATCCTGATATCTACCTCCATCCTCAAAAAAGATTAAGATGCACATCCGTTGATATCCGCGAGGACTTAAATTGAATGTCTCGTTGTACAAGCGAGGACAGGTACGATCGAGTACCTATCTGTTCCGTGAGCCCTGTGTCCGACGAAGCTGTAAGAGCCGCATAGGCTAACAGCAAATACATCAACAGATTCCAGGTAATTGTTTTAAGGGACGATCACCATACGGAATACATCACTGTCGTACATGTATTTGACGCTGGTATCCTGTGAGCGTGGGGCGCGGTTATTTTCCGGTCGAACCGACCCATTTATGTCGCAGCCAGAAATTAGCGTGACTGCCACTGTATTCGTGTTGGCCATTAATATTTTAATATCACAATCTAGTTGTACGTAACTGTCATAGGTGTATATATTGGTGTTTCGTTTTATGTAATTTTACAGTAGAATATACACAAATATGTATATATACTTTTGATGTGTCTTCGTAAATAAATAAAATAAATATACGAACAAACTCGTTTAGTATCGTGATCACAGGTTATTTATAGTGTTACCATATTGAAACTTTCTTTTGTTGAAAAGAGTTGAAAAGGACGAAGTTGTTCAGTTTTTAATATTGTCTATTAAACAAAATACAGAATAGATGATTTTGATCTTTTATCAAATTAGAGTTAATAGAACGAGTCGTTACAAATAATAATATTTTTATTTTATTACATTGAGCACACAGTAATAACAAACGAACACACAGTTCACCATTGACATTCGGCCCATGACATCTAAATTCATCATTGACAAGGAATCATAATGCATAGGCGTTGTTACCCTTGAGGACTGAGATGGAATGCCTCGTCACCAGTAATAAAGATCTCCGGATCCCTACACACACCAGACGAAACACAGCAGCGAATCTTCATTTCTCGCGATAAGATTTTTTGCTTCCTAACGGTGTTTTGACGAATTCAGCATTAACAGCCTTTGTAGTTCTGTAACGAGAAAAAATGCACGGTCCCTTGAGTTTCGTTATAAATAGTTTACACTGTATATAAAAACAAAAATATTTTCTTTCTATGTATGATTTGTTAAAGCCTCATCTTGTTACAATGTATATTATCTTGCTATATCTTTGTAATACATATATCTGATAGGTCTGAAATACAGATACATGTTTTATCTAGTTCAGACCTACTGAAAGAATAAATATAGATCATAACTCAGGTATTTTTAAATTAGGATTGTTTATGTAAAGGAAGTGAAATAAATTGCATAGCTAGAAAATTTTTTGAAATAACACATAATATATCACAGAAAGGAGAAGAAACGTATTTTTACAAAGAAAAACGAGTAACAAAATATAAAGAAAGAAAAAAGTATAATAAAAAGAACAAAAAAGTTCTTTTCATACGTCAGGAGAAAAAGCATATTAAACAAAAAATTTATATATATACTACAACGCATGGCCGTCTGTATTTATAATTTAAAACAAGACAACAGTATTCAGATATAGATTTAAAACCAAAATTAGAGTTTTTTTTGTGGTATAGAATCTTTGTCTATGTGTCTTAATCTATGGAACCTACGTGTATCTGTTAAAATATTCAAACGTCGTTGGCCGATTTGGCGCCTGTAATACAGTTCGGCTGGAAACCTCCCATCACTAATGACATCAGTTGTATCCTCGTTACTTCCTCTGTTATAATGTTTAGAGCTATAATAACGTAAATTAATTTTGCGCATCTTACTTAATCTTATCTAATAAACAACCAATTTTCATGGAAAGTTATTTTATTTTGTTATTTACAAATTACATTCCTATTCCATCTAGATTCTTTATTAATGTACCATTGTACAGTAATAAATAATCTTCATTAGGTTTTCTTCCTTAAAATTGCAAATAGTATCCATTGGATAAAATATTGTGTACCTCGGTCATCTTAAAATTAAAAAAAAACATAAATTAAATTTATTAATAACATTAAAAAAAATAAAAAACGAAATTTGTTATGGTGTTTTAAAAACAAAACGATAATTATTGTATAGATATTGATCAAGAAAGAAACAAACAATCTGTTTAATAAATATTCGTAGTGTTTTTTTTACAACGTAGACATCTGCCGTCCATTACCTTAAGCTTTACGGTTGTGAAGCCACAATGCAGCAAGTTTCCAAGTTCAACATTCACATTTGTCTAGGGGGAAAGGATCGGGTCCTCGCAGAGCACCAAAATGAAATAGCAACATAATGCAGCTGTGTTTCAGATGGCGAGTGTATGGATCCTGAGACCCAATCACAGGAAATGAGACATTCCAGTACAGTGTCACCAGCTCTGCGGACCAGTTCCGAGAGCCGCATAGGCTAAAAGCATCAACATCAACAACATCGAACACAGTAAAATAATTTTGAAATTACTCAAACAATTTCGTTCAAGCGTTGATGGAATGGTAGACTAAAAACAAAGATATAATATCTACTTATAATAAATAATACTATTAGAAATGGCCTATTATTTAAAATAAAAAATCATTTCAATAAAAAACTCATTTAGAAAACAAATCAAATGTTACTAATAATGAAAGTATTGTATTTTATTAATATTTAATTTATTTTTGTTTATTATTGGTAATAATATGGATATGACAGTTAATTTAGTACTATATTTCAAGAACTTATTTCAGCTTAATTATAGTAATTATATATATATATTGTATTGTACATTCTAAAATGTTATATATATTTTTAAATAGTTTTTTATAAATTAATAAGAAAATCGTTTGTCTCTGGTGAGTATACAAATGCCTTCAAGGCAAGCATTAAATTAATGTAGTGCCATCATCTGTTATTGGTGCATTTCATATTAAGTTATTTGCATTTCTTGTTTTGTTTTCGTAAAACGGATATCTTTCTATGTGCTTTATTAAAACGTCCTTTGATAAAAGTTTTTTGATATTATTGAGATACATTAGGTGCATTTCTTTGCACGTTTTCAAACTAGATGTTCGATTATCATAATAATAAATAATTTTATTAGTTTTATATTATGTTTTAATATTAACCTTAGTTTTAGTTTTAGCAACGGGACCCCAAATTTCTATCCGATAATGTGAAACTACCTACAGAGTAACGGTCTTTAATTTTATAAATACAGTAACGGTCTTTAAGGTAAAGATATCAGATTACATCTCGTATAGCTCCTGTAAAAGAAGATAATATAATTTTTTTTATCGATATGTGAATTCCAAGTGAGGTTGCTATCTTAAATGAGGTGGAGATATTTGTCGTAAGTACGACTGTTTATTATTAGATTCGTACTCTGGATTTTTCTTACTTTTAGTCTTTAATAGTGATGTGGTTTAAATAAAATATAGTTACTAGAATATAGTGTAGCCATGTTTACTCTATGACCGAAAATCGGATCAAGTGCTATCGACATATAATGTTACAGTTTCTCTTACAGTCTCCTTTAGGCCTCTTTTGTGTATATTGTTAATATATGTTAAAGATAAGAGAGAACACCGTAGTCGAACCGACAAGGACGTAATTAGTGTTATACATAATTGTTACTATCTATTGGCCGTATGTTTAGAAGTGCTAATAATGTGGGTTGATGTGACGACCTACAAAAGCGTTCTCTCCTCTTCATATTTCGGGGTTTAATTAAACACAATATATATAACGAAGAAGAAACACTATCTATATTTTTAGAAACAGTGACAACAACATGGTTAACGTCACCGTTTTCATTATTTAACTTCGCTCATCGCGCAAAGAGCGAAAACCACACGATACGTTTCTTTGCACTTAATGATAAACTTAAAGAATTACAATAAAAATGGCACTTTCAGGTCTCACCACGACTGCTCCAAAATTAATGCCAGTGCAAGCACTCCGTATGCACAATCCCCCATATTCAAGATGGCGGAGGTACTTTTTAAATCAATCATAACAATTTGAGTCAACATCATAACTTCCATGTGAATGGACTTGTGTAAAGTAACTTATCTTAATATAAATTCTTAATTAATGTTAAATCCTTATTTATAATGTCTGACTTAAATCTTAGTTAATACACCGAACTAAATGTTTGGTGTTTTATCTTACCAATAATAACATTTTTACCAAAATTGATTTGATTAAACAATACAAACGACCAGTTTAGCTTCCATTAATCATAATAATAATTTAGATTCGTCATAACAATAGTTTAAATTACTTTTAAGAATAAATAATCAATAAGTAAATGATAACAAATAGTTTGTACTTTAAAAACAGTTTATAGTAATTTTAATATTTCAATATAATAATTAATGGATTAAACAATGTTTTATTTAAAATAACTATTATGTTATGAAAAGTTATAATTGAGCGGCTTTGCGTCGAAATATATTAGGTATATTAATTTAATACGAACGAAGCGAACGAAGCACACCATGGATACTGAGATCGAGATTTTGGGTGCATATAAAGGCCCAAAAATCATCGTCGTTTTATTCTTATTTTTTTTGATGACGTTAAAATGTAAAAAAGCGAGTGTATAGATCTCTTGATCGTAAGTGATTCCTGTAGCCATCGTTCATCCTTGACAGTGAGTGGGAATGCAATACGTTGTTACCCGTGAAGTCTAAGAAGGCATCCTCACCAGTAGTAAAGTCATCTGTTTCTTTCTTTCACCATACGAAACACAATCATCATGTCTTATCATACCACTCCATTGTTAAATATAGGCCTCCACGACAGACTACCACGTAGCACGATCCTCAATCCATCCATCATCCATCGCCTTCCTGTAGAATGTGTCCCTCCATCTGGTAGAGGTAAGAATTGTATGAAACACAGTACTAGACTATTATTTATATATTATGCCTGATTGTTTTTTTTTTGCAGGCCTTCTATAAGGCCATTCCCCTGCAGCGTGGATTTACCACGTAATTGGATATTGGCAAGTCTTCCGAGAGACTCTAAATAACGAGGAATTCAAGCCATTGATTCAGATCTAAATTGGTCTTCATATTATGGGATGTCCCTTTTGCGGGAAAATCCGGAGCATCGAACAAATAAATACTAGGTCTGTAACAAGATAAGGGTAAAAATTCAATACGGTATAAATTAGTGATGGCCATTATCACTGTTTGGTTGTAATACGTCACTATGCCAAGGTCTCCAGACGGTTACATCATACAGGCGTGCACGTCCGTGTTTCCCCGGATCTGTTTTGAATGCGTACGGGTTTTCCAAAAGCGCCGGCGTGGAATTCTTTTTTCTGTGTCCGGAAAAACCTGATTGATTGGATAAAACAAATTGTGTGTATGTATTTCAGATCTCGGTGCTCTTCCCTAGTATATGTAACTAGATGATATACAATGTAACATAATGAGGATTTAACAAATCATACGTGGAAAGATTTTATCAATTAATTATAACAAACTTTAGGAGAAGTCTAAATAACACCTGCCATGCGGCATATGCTTTCAGACGTTTAATTAATTTTAATAGTTTTAGATGATTATTGTTAAGCAGTAATAAGAAAAAGTGAGTTGTTTACGAAACGTAATTATAAAAATAAAATGTCTCTTGATAAGAAATAATACAAATTATATATCCGTCGTATCCTCAGAAAGGCTCCAGAACTAGTCGTTCAACCTATGGTTTAGATGCCACGTCACAAGTTATAAGATGGCCAGTTTTTTTCATCACCAGAAAAAACACAGCAGTAAATTGTATTAAGCTGGTATCATGACAGCTGGTCTTTCTCCGAGATAACACACTCATACAGTCCGTTCTCTATTCAATGTCCAAAACTTTAAGTAACTGGTTTCCATGGCTGAAGTTCGTTCACCATTACTTACTACTTACTTATCAATACTTTATACTGTATTACATATTGAAAACGTCACGATTTATCTTCTAGATTTCATAAATATGTCATAGTATAATTTACGCTTATATTTAAAACTTATTTGGGTATTATTTTTATTCTGATTTATTCCCGCGTGGTACGCATTTGTAGTCAGTACACGTTTCATTATTGTTTTAATTTCCAAACTAGCCCAATACGAAGGTCGTGTCAAAATAAATTAGATACTCCTTACTCATTTGTTTGGCACTGGCAAGTTATATATCATCGTAACGGCTGATTAATTTGAAAATGAAACACTTACTAAACGAAATTATTATTTTGTTAATGTATTTTTTCCGAGAGATTCTGGCGGGAAGTGCTTCCAATGATGGAGCTCACTCGAAGTGATTTTCGCGTTATGAGTTATCATGGCCATAAAAAGGTTTTTTCGCAAGAATTTATTGGATTTTTACGCACAATTTTTAGTGAATCCACTTATGTTCATTTGCAATAGTTTTTCTGAATTTCAAAGAGCCCACCTTCTTTGTTTGTAGTTGTGTAGATAAGATCAATGCAGGTCGACTGCCTACCGCGATGATTCAAGAAAAACCGCCACTAAATTATTCATGAAAATCGACGAATTACATATGAATAACGTGAGTGAGATTTGAACATTGGATTTGAAGTGTCGCAAACTATTATTCATAAACAATTATCCCGTAACTGTTCGAGATGGGTGCCACATAAACTTAACGAAGAAAGAACGTCGCGTGAATTGGTGAAAATTTATAACAAATAAATTTAACGCCAGTGAGAAAAAACAACATTTATTATCATTATAAAACTGAGATCCTGTAATAAAGCTACAGTAGTTTGATGCTTTGAAGTTGAACCGATACCGACGAAATGTGCCAGCGGCCGCATTACTACTGTAGTGTTTTAGGATGATAGGCCAGTTAACCTCTAATGATACGTTAGTGCCCCAAAAGGTGATATCAACTTGGTGGGACAAGCGGCCGACGTCAGGTATTCGGCACCATCTTCGGCGTCACGACAACGCCACTCCTTGCACTTCTGCCAGACCAAAAATAATCCAGTATTTTAAATAAATAAAAAAACGTGTCACTTCACTTCACCTAACCTAGCAGTAGTTCGGTGACAAGTGACGGGAGGAGTAAACTGTCTATAGACGAGTATTCATTGGTTTATTCCTAGTTGTTTAGACGAATGGGAAAGTATACGTATCCAAGGTAAAAGATCGTAACTTTAGATGTTTCTTTTTTTTTAGCATTAATAGTAACAAACGAGCATACAGTTCACCCGATCGCAAGTGATTCCTGCGGCCCATGACATCTCCATTCTTCCCGGACAAGGAGTCATAATGCAGATGCGTTGTCATCCTTGAGGACTGAGATGGAATGCCTGGTCTCCAGTAATAAAGGTCTCCAGATCCCTGCACTCACCAAACGAAACACAGCAGCGTTAAGCTGCTACTTTGCGCTGGTATTTGTGAGGGCGTGGTCCTACCCCGGTCGAGCTGACCCTTTCATTCCGCAGCTCAAAACAAACTGCAGTGTAGGTCTGCCTCTAAAAAAACATTATGTTATAATTTGAGCATCAAATATTTTTTGGTTATCTTTTTAATGCGAATAGTTTTTTGGGTTTGATAATCGTTTGGTATTGTTTCTAAACATAAATGCTGTAAGAGTACAGTCCTTCCCAGTTTAATCGACTCACTCATGCCGAAGCGAAACTGCAGTATGGCTTTACCACCACTCAATTAAAAAATTATTTCCTTAAGCCCATACTAGTTAAGAAATTAATTTAATTTTAACGTTAACTATTCCTTCCCAGTTCACCTGACGATAGGTGACCCATGCGGCTTCCAGCCTGTACTTCGTGGTCACATTCCGGATATGTCATAGTTAAGATATCCTTGTCTTGTTTCACGATATTTTACGTTACGTGGAAACATGTTTTTTTTCTGACCCAGTCAACATACAACTTGTACTATCTGTTTTAAGCTAACTGGATTATACAAATCTAGATATGGATTTAGACTAGCAATATATAATATTATATATAGGTATATATATGCCACCCACTATCGTAATAAAAATTATAAACCCACTTAATCTTAAGAACAATATAGGGACCAAAATCCATGTTATCCTCCTGGTCAATTAGGACAGGTTTTATTTGAAGATTTTTTTTTATATTTGTATTTTGAAGAATTACTGATATAATAGTGCCGTAAGTTTCTGGGTGAACACAGATGCACTCACTTGTCGTTGGCATACCTGGCACAGCAAAACTGCAGTTCGGTAGAGCTACAATGCAGATGATAGAGCTACACTGCAGTTTGTTTTTAGTTGTAGAATGAATGGGTCAGCTTGATCCGGAAACCTTTATTACTGGTGACGAGGCATTCCATCTCAATCTTCAAGGGTGACAACGCATCTGCATTATGATTCCTTGTCAAGGATGAATGTAGATGTCATGGGCCGCAGGAATCACCATCAGGTGAACTGTGTGCTCGTTCGTTACTTTGAATGTAATAAAAAAAAACCTAAGCCGATGTCACGCATTTACATTAGCTTCAGACGAAGGTTCGGATGCAGTATTCACGACACAAACAAAACGAACACGCCTAGACACGCTAGGCAAATTTCAGCCTCGACTGTGAATTGAACCCGGAATTCACGACCCAATCAGTTATTCTCGACGACTACGCCACGCGATCATCAGATCCATACGCGGTATACTTATGAAATCCAATTTTGAAAGCGCAATAAAAAAGGACGGTGAGCAAAGGTTGAATCACTTCCGCAATTCTTGTCCACAGTTGGCACTCGACTTTCTGCAAGTGTCTCAAGACGATTGCATAAGCGGCCACTCTCCGTACAGTTGCATTGATGCCCTCGCACCAGTGTTTGTGTGCTCAAAAATGCTATAGTTTCACAAGTGGGTCACTTTTCATATATCCGTAATGTTCACATTACGTCTGCGACTCCAATGTCACCTAAAAGAAGCTAGGTTATATTAGCTTATTAAAAACAAATGTATACTCGGCGATATAACTGCTTTACATTTTTGACAATAACTTCCAGTAAATTAAAATTTCACTAAAGTTCAGATATTTGTCAATGAATATGAACATAATGACATATCAGTTCTAAGTTCCATTATAATATAACGAAGTGGTGACAGGAGTATTTATTATGAAATTAATATTTTAAGTGAAAATAGAATTAATATTTTAAGAGAAATAGAGTTTTGTGATGTGCAAACGACATTCAACCTAAGGTTGGTAAAGCAATACGAAATTGCTTTAGCAACCTGAGGTTGTTGACTATGCCACTGTCGGGTAGAGCCACGTTGTAACTTGTTCCTGCTGCAGCGTGAATGGGTCGGCTCGATCGGGAAAGGATTAAGGCCTCATGAATTACGAGCGTTAGCTGGTAGCGTAATGAGGCTGTTTCGTTTGGTGAGTGTTGTAATCCTCTCTGTCCTCGAAGGTGCTAAAGTTTGTGCGTCCTTTTCGAGAATGTATATAAGTGTCTATAGGCTAGAGTTAGGTTTAAAAAAAAATAGTTATAATGGAACAGAAAGGAGCGTGATTGTAGAAAGAGTAAAAATATAAAGTAAAAAGAAATTAATAGTAGAATTTAATGAGATAATTAGAAGAATTAAAATGGAGGTGTACACGTCCTGTCGTATAAAGAGAAATATACAACAAAATGTTAACACAGGAAGCCGAGAAAGACAATTTAATATATCGAAAGATGACATCAAAAAAATAGAAAGTGTATTAGACATGTTGTTACGAAAACCGATACTGAGTAACCGTTGGCCTATGAATATTTATACAAACAGCAATAAAGGTTTATTTATTTAATAGTGAGTTAAACGAAAATAACAAATATTAATCAGTTAACCTCACATCTCCGTTAAGTTCGGAGCGAAAAACGAATAACCTAAGGTAATGTAACATCTATTATATACGCCTCACTATTGGCATTTGGTTTAATCTGTAGCTTAGCATCTACTTTGTAGCTATTCCAAACTTAACTTTAAGCTACTACTACTGTAGTGTAAATTGAATGAATTTAGATAGTTTTTTTTTACCAATATTTTACGCGTGAAGGTAACCTTACTAATTCAAATTTATGGATATGTCCCACTGTGTAGGGTGACGCCCCGGCACACCCATTTAAATGTTTTTTTAAAGTCCTGTTTATTTACTGTTTGTCTGAAAACATACACTGTTAAATATAAGATTGGTTGCTTAACTTTATTAATAATTATTATATTTACGTTTTTTTTTAGAGTAGTGTTTGAGAGTAAGAAATGAGCACACAGTTCACCTGATGACATCTACATTTATCCTTGACAAGGAATCATAATGTAGATGCGTTGTCACCCTTGAGGACTGAGATGGAATGCCTCGTCACCAGTAATAAAGGTCTTCGGATCTCTACACTTACCAGACGAAACACAGCAGCGGCATGCTGCTATTTTTCGCTGTGCCTGGTCCTGTAAGGACATGGTCCTATCCCGGTCGAGCTGACCCATTCATTCTGCAGCTAGAAACAAACTGCATTAATACTTATGACATATATGTTTTGGGGTGCAATGAAATATATAAATAAATAAATAACATAAAATTTAAAACCATCCCCCGGACACTGATTGGAGTTGCAGGAAGGTGTGAGATACCAAAAGTTTATTAAGTGGCATGGAGGTATTCGCTCTTAGTTCTATCAGTGTGTAACCAGCACAAGGACCCCCGATAGGGAGCCTCGGCTCGGCCCGTTACCCTGTTCCGCGAGAGAGCATCGGACTCGAAACAACGCACCTTTATTTTAACTAGTAGTCGAGAATAAATGTGTCTAAGGGTCCCAGTAATGATTTACCACTGTGTGCTCGTTTGTCACCTCCATAAAAAAGCAGGTAGATTTTTTTTTGTAAGGGTAGATACAGACGGACATTTCATATGCGTGGCCCATAGATACATTCATTCATTCACGGCTTAGAAATTAATTATATATATATATGATAATAATTGAATTCCTACCTTTGACCACGACGACACCTTGTGGTTTTCACCGGACGACCAGAACAGAACAGAAAAGTAGTTAAAAAAAGTATTCATCTAAATTCGATTCCAGCATTTATGTATCACAAATTGTGGGGTTTTAGGTCTGTGTGTGCTGCCCGTAGCACATGTCTTCAATATTCTTACCATTGCATACAAAACTTCACCAAAAGGAAAAGGGACTATGAGTGAGTCCTTCGCGTGAGGCACTATAGTATATCATGCGCAGTTATCATCACCTGATGACAACCAGAACATATGGAAGCAGTTAAGGTCATCTAAAAAGGACATTTCTAAAAATAACGTGAAAAGCTAGTAAAAATATTACCAGTATAGCTATAGCACAAAAAGAAATTTGAAAACTTTCTTTTATTCATAATAATTTGTATTTGATATATATGTATATACAGATTACATGTGTGTTGGTTTATATATGTGAATTACGATAAAATGCTTGGCGACCGATAGTCTAGTAACTATATAAATTATATAATGAGTGAGCGAAATGCATTTACGCATGACGTACTAAGAGCAAAAGAGACGCAGATTATGTTTCAGTCCCAGTCTGCGAAAGCTATTCATAAACGATGTAACTTTGAAATTTGTGTCAATTAGTCATATAAATGGAAGTATTCGATTATTTTAAACTGTTTTTTAATTAGACCGGATAATAAGTCATACCAAGTTCCTGAATAATGTGGCCATAGAAATTTGCTGTAACGATAACGAAATTTTATCGCGACAATATGACACGAATTATCTTTCGATACGTTGCCGGGGCATTACACCTTTATCTGTGAAATGAAACATGAAAAAGGAAATAGACAATTATAGTGCGTTCCTTTAACATTCCCATTAAATCAATCCCACTTAAAACCCTTAATAATATAAAAAAGATCTATTATTTTCGAAAATCAAAATATTTTGTAGGTTGGTAAATTTATCTATTAAGAAAATCTAATTAAATAAACATTAATAAAGATAGCTTTGATATTTACGTTTTGTACCCGTAAGGGACAGAATATATTACGTCATAGTATGCAGTTATGGAATATTTAATGTAAAGCCAAATTCAAAGTCATACTATTAATATATTTATATTATAGTATAAACCAGTAAATGCCATCGGACACATGACGGAGCGAGAGTAATTTGCAGTGAGAATATTTGGAGAAACCGGTTTGTTTTGGTACTGGAATGATGCAGTAGATGGCGTTATTATATAACGTTCACTCGCGCACAGACTATGCTAATAATAGATATTACCAATAAATGCATATGAAATAACGTTATGCAAGTATAAGCTGACCGTAGCTGGAAAAAATATATCGAACGTAGAAGTAGATCGTTCACTTAGAAGAACATAAAAATGTAGAAATTTATTTTTATGATGGTCCGAAGGGAAGCGGAAATCCAATTAGTGATATCACAAAGGTGACTGTAATCTAGAATTTAAACAAATATTAATAACAGTGTCCTTTATATAACGGATCTCAGAATGGACGTCTAGTTGTGTGAACTCTCCATAGTAAGTAGTAAGGAGGCACTACTTCCTAAAACGTGAAATTGAATATAGTCTTGTGACTAATAAACTAAAAAGAAATATATAGCTTTCAAAAGAGAATTACACCAAAGATACTTGATGTTACTAACATGATCTGTATTTTGCATTTCGCATAGTTTGTTTTAATCATAGCAAAATAACAGTGATAACAGAGTGTAAAATTGCAATGAAACAAAATCAAAAACAGGAAATGAAAACGTCAGGTATAGTCGGCAATGGTTTGTCAATTAAAGTGTCTTTAGTAATTTAAGCAAAAATCAACCTTATACTATTAGAACGTTAGTCCATTTGCTTTTTGTTATAAAACATTTTATCGATATTTTTTTATAAGGTTGTATTTATTTTGGCAGTGTCTTTCTTATTGATATGTACAGCGACATTAATCTGGTTATTAAAAGTCAGAATGCAAATACACTCGGACGTTTCTAATCCAATGAGTTCTCAGAAAGGTACGGCATGCAGTGCTGACATGGGACGTTATTGTACGACTGGAAATGTAATTTTGGAATATTCATTTGTAACTACATCTGATTGATTAATAAAATACTTTAAAATAAACATATATAAGGACGAAGACGGGCGATCGAACTTTAGGCCTAAATGGAGAGTAACATTATTAATATTAATAATACGTTATATATTATAACATAAACGGATATAAACCATCAAGATTAGTTCAAAATTGGACCCACTTCGCACTTCGCAGACAACGAACAAACATGACGACAACGATAAGGCAATAAGACAAAAAATGGGACACATTCACACCGCACCGTAACGACGACGTAATGTGTCTTTGAATGTAACACTCGACATATTATTGCGATCACACAGAACAGATAATAGATCACGCGTCGTGATATGGCGCTATCCTACTATCGCATATTTTTTTATTATAATATTATTATTTTTTTATTATTATTATTATAAACTTAATTTTATTGTAATGTTTTTATTTTTAACGTCTATACTAGTTATAAACTACTATTACTTAAATTTCAATAGACTAATAGCTTAAACTTCATATACACAAATAAAAAAACAACCAAACCAAAACCAATAATTTGTGCATAAAATAAAATTAAACTTAGCACGCTTGATAAAGGTACATTAAATCAATATTTCACGTTGACGGGTAAGCGTGTCCCTTCCACGGTTGAGCCGATGTATTAATGCCATTGATAGCTTTTTTTTTTATAAAATACTAGCACTTCCATTAAATTTACAATAACGTTTTGATTAAACATTAGGAAATGGTTCACGACGAGAGTAGAAAGGCGAATTCGAACGACGATCTAAATTTAAGTTTAAATAAATAAATAAATATAATAATAGATTGGCGGTACTGTGTTTCGCTTGGTGAATTATTTTTGGCTGGCCATTGTTAGCTTCACCGGGTTGAAATGTGGATGAGCGCTTAGGGCACTCAGCCGAGACCTTTATTAGTGGGTATTCAGCACAAGGGTTCCCGAGAGGATGCCTCGGACCGTTACCCTGTTGCGTGAAAGCGACTGACTCGAGGGTCGACTGGTACTGACTTGACTCCGATGGAAGCAACTGGCCGTACCTCGGTCAGTTGCTTTTATCGGATTAACTGAGCACTTGGTGAAACATATAATAAAACAGAGACCTTCTTGTTGGTTATGGGTTATTTCATCTTTGTCCGTAGGGGTTACAAGGCATCAGCATTATAATAGACATAATGTTTGTTTCTAATATTATTAGAGACAAATGAGCGAACAGTTCACCTGTTGGTAATTGATGACCACGGCCCACGACAATTACGTCCTCCTCAACAATAATTCTTAATACAAATGCGTTGTCAACCCTGAGTACTGGGATAGCGTTATATGCTATTTCGTTACCTGTTATTGCAATTTATATTTGACATGCTATTTCACGCTGATATTCTGTGAGGAGTTTTACATTGGTGTCGTTTTTTGTTTTGTAAAACGCCCTAATTTTTTTTGTAAATTTAATCACCGTAATTTTCGCGTCTAAAATCGTTAACTTAGTTTTATCGTAAATAGTTTAACATTTATAATTTTATAGTCGATAGCTATTAGTGAATAGCATTATGTAGGAGTACATGCTCCTTCCTGATTTAATCTTATAGGCGTTATAACTAGTTTCGTTTCCTGTTTCGAAAATGAATTTTAAGTAAGTAGAATTATAAAATTTACCATGTGGAGAGGAAAATATCGTGCTGATATAACAAATAAACTAAAAAAATATATAATATTAATAATTATAATAACAATTGAAAGTGGTCACACAAATTGATATTTTTAATCGATACAAATACAATAAAGTCAGTTACAAGGAGGGTACTTTTCATTAATAACATTTTAACTTAACTTTTTCAAATTTTGTTTATAAAACAACTCTAACATGTACATTTAAGGTTCAATTTATATTTAGTCAATTAATGGACGT
The DNA here is from genome assembly GCA_029286865.1 of Teinopalpus imperialis. Taxonomy (NCBI): domain Eukaryota; kingdom Metazoa; phylum Arthropoda; class Insecta; order Lepidoptera; family Papilionidae; genus Teinopalpus; species Teinopalpus imperialis. The sequence continues at coordinate 5,275,413 of JAGSMU010000036.1, read as the reverse complement.
ATGACTTGTATTGGTTTGATAATCGTGGACATTTTTTTAACGTCATATACGACGACGTGAGATATTATCTCGGTGGTTGATGAAAAGAGTAAAGTATTAGTTCAAAAAAGTAAAGTAAAGTAACATTCTATAAATATTTATTTCGCAGCTGGGCGGAGGCTTCACTGTGGATTAGCAGACTTCACATGTAACTAAATATATATATTTTTTTTAATTTCATAGACATTTTTCTGATTTAACAGATTTTCTCACTATAATCCCCTTCACTGCCGATCAGTAACAATCGAGCACATAAATCATCTGATAAGTTTGACTGCGGCTGTGGTCTCCTACGGCACGTAATGACTTCCTTCAAAGATTCAATATGTCTCGTTACCGAGGTTCGCCATATTCTCATACAAAACATTAACGATATACTGCTATTTTACGATGGTTTTCTTTGTCGTATTCTCTCGAGCACCCAAACAGATGTTTGTTATTGAGATATCTTTAATTTCGTCATAACGCTCCAGGTTAATAAGGTGACGTTACAAAATTGTAAACATGGCTACCATAAGACATGATTTTGTAAGTGTAAAATAATATTTCTTGAAGCAGGCCAATATGGCCATCGTCGTGAGTTTTTCGAATACTATATATTCATTTTTATTCGAAACCTCACGATGATGGCATAATTTCTTACCTGACTGCAAATTAAAAAAGTTTCAAATTGTCTTATAGTTTTTGGTCGGGTTGTAGAACTATAGAACTATGAGTTTTACAATAGTAATAAACCCAACTTTTCTGAGTCTCGTTCTAAAAACAACGTAAATCTTATACCATAAAGGTTGAATTCATATTCAGTCTATTTGGATATATGATGTTTGATCATTCGACTATCTTTTTTGTTTTGACAACCTCGATCACTTTTTAACGTTAAATTTGTTCGTAATCGTGTTTCTAGGGTTTTTTTTTATTTCACACTTTTTTAATTAAATACTGTATTAAATGATATATTAGAATAATTTAAATGATGTAAAAAAAAAATATGCAATATTTTTTTTTTACGTTTAAATTGGTTTCCAATTACATTAAAAAAATTAAAGTACAGATTAATTTTAATAGAATTGTGCCAATATTCGTTAAGAGATTTATAGATAAATACTTCTTACCATAATCTTTTTAAATCGGCTCTGGGTTTGATTTGCTTATTAATATTAATTCGGGCGGCCGCAACAAGGGCAACCCATTCATGTTCTTGCTCCACTTTATCGTTCCGTTCCTTCACACTGAATTCTTTTGAATATTGTTTATAACTTTTTGTTTCAATTTAAAAATTCAAACAGCTATTTAAATGACTTTAAGACTTATGCTTTTGGTAATACAGTTATTTTCATGTTTGACGTTATGCTCTGTACTGGATTTTCCTTTTTTTTTCATGTAACAAACGAGCACACAGTTCACCTGATGATAAGTGATTCCTGCGGCTCATGAAATCTACATTCATCCTTAACAAGAAATCATAATGCAGATGCGCACCGTTGAGGACTGAGATGGATTGCCTCGTCACCAGTAATAAAGGTCTCCGGATCCCTACACTCACCTGAAGAAACATAGCAGCATTATGCTGCTATTTCACGATGGTATTCTGTGAAGGCGTCTTTCTACCCCGGTCGTGCTAATCCATTCGTACTGTGTAGCTCTACCACTATTAAAATGTGTGAACACTACCGTTATGATTTAAATTTTCCAGTCAGAAACCAAACAATATCTTGCACATAAGTCACGTGTTCTTGACACAGCTTCTGAACTTATTTTATTTTACTTGCATTACATCGCACATTAGGGTGGCGATAAACAGGTGAATGCCTCGGACAAAATCATTTGTGTGTGCCTAACGGTTTACGGCACTATAATATATCCTGTGCAGTTGACGTCAATTAGTAACAATCGATCAGGATGACATCGTCGTCAATATGAACTATCGACAAACAGATATGAGTAAGCTGGTTTAAATTTGTAATTTACCCCTAATCTTCAATACAACGAAACTCCAGGTTTCTTAAAACATCAACCACGCAGGTTATGATGCAATTGTATTTAGCCAGAGCCTTAAAAACACTATTCATATTATTATTATTATTATTAGAATAGATGGCAAACGAGCAAGCGCAGCACACCTAAATAAGCCATGAAAATCCGCAACATCAGAGGAGTTCCAAATGCGTTGCCGGCCTATAAGAAAGTTGTAGGATCTTTTCTTGAAGGCCTCCAAGTCGTATCGGTTCGGAAACACCGCTGGCGACAGCTGATTCCGCAGAGTACTTGTACGTGGTAGGAAATTTTGCATAAAGCGCACAGTGGTGGTGTGCCACCATCGATATGATGAGGATGACATTTTGAATCCTGTCCTGACGTACGATGTTCAAAACTCAGCGGGTGGAATTAATCGAAACATCTCCTCAGAACATGTATGCAATGAATCCATCCCTATAAAGCAAATACTGGCAACAAAGTTCTGTCAGTTTTCTGAATTCGATGTAATAATAACAATAATATTGTATTAGATAGTGTTTGAGACAACGAAGTCAACAACGAAGAATTACGGTATCTCCCACCACACCTATTCCCTACTCAGGGGGCCTCCCGCTCGTGAGTCCGTTTCGACGAAGCTGTAGGAGACAAGACCAACGGCATCCCACATACTCAATAAAATAAAAAAAATATAAATCCTACGAATCCTACGAAATCCATCCTATAAACATAGATCCGAAACGAATGATCAGACAGTGACGCTGACCGCTAAAACAACGTGGTTACCTTAGTGACCAGGAGCGACAGTACATCCACCAATATGATTGTTTATCGGTAATGAATATGATTGTAAGAGACCGCAGGAATCACTTATTGGAAAGTTTCCGTGTCCTGAGTCAAACAGATAATCAATAATTAAAAATGTAACTGGATAAACAACCCTTAAAATAATAAAATATTAGAAAAGTTTTTGACATTTATTTTGATCCTTCAAAAATGACGTCTGGCCACCTCCTAAAACTGCTATTACCGCTGTTAAGCCATAACATGACAGTAGCCTATTCTTATTAAAAATGTAGTTTTACTGTTGTAATATTATGAAAAGAAAACTGAAATACACCTTTACCTATGGCGCGAAATTCGTGAACCGTTTCTCCCCTCTCGGCAACCTGGTCCCGCAGCCCCCCGCTCCCTTGCACCCCGCGTCATTCGTCCCCCAGTTGGGCCTGTGGCAATGACCGCGACCCATTTGGCGCGACCGCGCCGCTAGCCTGCCAAGCGGCAGCGATGTTTACATAAAGAAACGCTTAAAGCGCTTTATTTGTTCGAAAACACCTTTTGTAAATAATCCATGGAAGTAATATGTACTACTTACATGAAAGGTGCACTCATATACCAAAACAAAGTAAACATGAACCTTATAGTTTGCGAGACATGATTGTTTTTGAAACAAGCGGAAAAAACGCGCCAAGCAAGATTTAGTCTATGGCGTCCGATTTTTTCACACTTTTTAAGACTACTTGTGAATTTAGCCATATTATATAATTTTGTCACATGTTATGCCTATTCTGAATTATTTATACAGGTTAATATAAGGTTACACGTCACTTTGTGGGCATTACTTTCGGTTCGCGTTTCGGGTCGTTCTTGTTGTTCGTAATTCTTACTACTTCTATGTTAATTTAATAGCGTGTATTACGATCCGCTTTAAACGTTAAGAAAGTCAGTCGTTAGTGAGTGTGGGAAATCGAAGGCCCAGTTACTGGTAGGCTGGCGTACAATTTCAGTCCTTATGTGTGACGACAGATGTAATTTTGGACCTTTGTTGAGGATAAACTTAAACGTTTATGGGCCACCCTCGTTATTTATCATTATATTAATTTTGACGCCGTTTGGCACACTTGGTGTATTAAATAGCCTTGGAACTCTGTTGCGGTTGTTACCAGGACAGATAATTAATTGATTAATTATTATGTTTACGTGTATGGCGCTGCGCTTTACTTCAACATAATCATGATGTATTGTTTTCATGGCTTTTGTTAATTGAAATTTTAAGTGATCATTGTAAATTAGTTAAAAAATGTTTCGATTTACTTTGACCAGTTCAGACTCGCAAGTATTGATATGGAATAAAGAGTACGCCGACGCTGTCGGGTCGATGATTGCTTCAACACCGATGCACTCCGACCAATGTGGACGAAGACCAACACCGACGACAGGGGGCGAGTAGCGATCCGCGGTCCCCTCTTAAGGAGGTACGAAAGCTCGGCTCGGATCGTTATCGATGGGATTTGGGACTTTGGGATCTATGTATGTATATCAGCCCTTAACTAATTTTTATTACAGCTGTCCGGATCAAAAGGAGAATAAAAGTTATTTAGTTAATGTAACCATTTTAATCAGAAGTTTATATGGTCAGTTATTTTTTTTTACTATATTATGTTTTATATATTAACAATATTATATATAATATATTATAAATATTCACATAGTTCATATAAACATATATTCACAAGTAAAACAAACATTGTATAAAATGGCAGACTTAATGGTTGCCGTTGTTGCCTTATGTCTTTCTTAGATGATTTTAACAGTGGTAGAGAAACGCTACAACTAATAATTAACTTCATAACGAATGGGTCGGCACAATCGGGGGAGGACCACAAACACAATAGCAGCGCTAAATAGAGACGACGCTGCCGTGTTTCGAATGTAGGGAACCGCACACCCAATTACTAGTAACTAATTCGGACTTCATCCTTAGGATTGACAACGAATTTACATATTTATTGAGGATGTAGGAGTTTATAGGCGACAGTCATCACTTACCATCCAATGAAATGCGTACCCTTATTTACATAAAAAAAACATGTTTACATTAAATAAACATTATTGTCTACAATGCCACCGAAGTTTCAATATATCGTTTGAAATAATAAAAATTCTTGAATTTAATTAAGAGCATAGATGCCATATTATGTTCTACGTTGAGTATTGATTAGTCGGTTTATTAGAAAATAAAGTGAAAAATCTTTAATTTTTTTTTTAAAACCGGTTTTTTTCGTGATTTTGCTAGCGCGATTTCTTGAAAACGTATATCTTGCTGAAAGCTATAAAGGTAACACCGATCAATTATATCAATTGTTTCTTATGGAAATATATAATTTAAATATAAAAAAATCCTTTTTCTGGTTGTTGCTAGAAAACGACAACAATGCAAAATATAATATAATATAGTGCCGTAAACGGTAGTGTGCTATGTGAGAAAAAATAGCATAGGGTGAAGGTCCAGATGCATATCAGAGACATGTAACATAGATATTTAAGAAGAAACAATCGGCGATATACAAACATTGTTTCTCCACTCAGAATCGAAACGTGGAGCTGAGATTGAATAACCAGATACTGACCACTAAGCCACGCGGCCTTCAGGTAATATAGCAGAATATCACGAGAGGTGATGACATAGTCGGTGAGCGTACCAGAATCCCCTATACACAGCTCGGAACACGAACGTTGGTATCATATTACGTAAATAGAATTTTCGACAAAGTTAATATCTAGAAATTATTAGTCGGCCACTTATCACAAGGGAAAGGTCGCCAACTTATTCGATAAAGGTCCCTTAATTTCCTATTGCGTAATGTACTTAACGTGAAAATCATGACGCACTACACAGAAATATAATAACAACACATACTTTTTTTTTATTACTTTGAGAGTATCAAACGAGCAAACGAGCACACAGTTCACCTGATGGTAAGTGATTGCTGCGGCCCGTGACATAGGTATATGTACATTCATCCTTGTCAAGGAACATTATTATACTCGAAGACTGAGATGGAATGCCTCGTCACCAGTAATAAAGGTCTCCGCATCCCTACACTCACCAGACGAAACACAAGCGTTATGGTGCTATTTTACGTTGGTATTCTGCGAGGGCGTGGCGTTTGACCTTGATTGAACTGACCCATTCATTCTGCACAGGTGGAAACAAACTGCAGTGTAGCTTTACCACTGTTAAAAGTCCATAGTACATAGTTGATATATATATATTTGTATATATATATATATATATATATATATATATATATACAAATATAGGATATATACTACGATATACACAATATTATATACCAGACAGATCTGATCATTGCGCTAGTAAAATAGAAGCATGTGTTTATTAAACGATGAATCGGCGTGTGGATCTAACATCGTTCTGCTCTCAGGAATTAAATCAATGTCCGTGTTCAATTTATCGCGTCAGTCTGGTGCGTGTCCTTACGATCCTGCTTATTTGTGTTTTAATAAAACACGTGAAATCATGATTGATTAGTTTAAATACGAGTTGAATTCTGACGCTCACTATATACAAACCTATCTCTGATCTTGACGAGTGTGTGTACGGGATCGTGTTGTTGATAACGAGGATTGAATGCCATGTACATTGATGATGTTTATTATAAACAAACTCGGGTCTTATATTTAGAGGTCACTCAGTTTTCTTTATCTATTTGTTTGTTTGTTACCTTTATAAGAACATCATTGAAAGAATTTGAATATAATTTTCTGTGTTAAGGTTTGTTAAGGTATTAACCTTAAATCTCAACTTTAAAGACGATTATGTTTCATTGTACTCATAAACAAGTGCCGTGACTCAAAATATTGCACAAAAAAATTAGAGAATTCTTTGGAACTCGAATTTAAACATTTAAAAAACTTAACGGTTGGTAGCATAGGTTACATGGGTGGTTCCGTGGATAAAAGCTATAAAATATGACATTTAAATACGCGGTCATTAAAACGTATCAAAATATTAAAATACAGCAAAAAATCAGTTCGTCGCACGCAGAACATTATTTTTTATCAGTAAAACGACTGTTTCAAGGAATTTATATTATTTTTAATGCTTATGAATATAATTTTAGGAACACACATCAAATAATTTTTCACAATTAATATAATTTGATAATTATTTATATCAACCTATTTTTGACGCGAAGTTTTATTATCAGGAACGAGTATTAAATATAGAACTAGGTAATAATAATACTGAGAGTAAGAGAATTATATTTAGGCGTGGCGTTGCAAGAGCGAAAGAGACGCTGATAATATTTTTTGTTTCCGTCTGCGATTTTTCGTTGTGCCTCATAATGAAATAAAGCATCAAAATTAGAGTTCGTTTAAGTCAAATTGTCTCACATAAATAAGCATTATTCGGCCATTTTATATAATTTTGATTTAAATTTAGCTGGATAATAATTCGGCGACAACTTACGTATTGTGACGTAATATATTCTGTACCTTACGGTTAAATGTGGAACCGAACGAATTGATATACTTGTAGAAATATACACGAAAGCCATTTCTTACGTATTTCTTTCTTTATTCATTCGTGGAATTTTGTGGTATTCATATTTTGTATGATATTAGGGATATTCCGAGCACAAGTTTACCTGATAGCAAGTGATTCCTGGAGCCCATAACACTGCCATTCATCTTCAATAAGGAACTATCACTCAGATATGTTGTCATCCCTGAGGACATAGAAAATCTCGTCACCTGTTACGAGGTCTTCGGTTCCTTTCTTTAAACATACAAAGCACAGTGCCGTTAAATTACCATTTTACTCTGGTATTTCAGAAAAAGTACTGCTATCCCACTCGAGCAGAACTTTTCATTCTATACATAGTTTATAACAGTGTTATGACTCTGCTGCGTTAAAAATATAATTTCTGATTCAACGAAATTTTGAATATTAACATATCATCATATGTAAGCAAAGACAAGTTTCTTTTTTTAAAATAAGTGCTATGAATGTCATACAACGAGTGTCAGTGATTTATTTTTCGCTGTAAACACCAACGTAGTCTCCCGACATCACAGACAAGTGATTGCAGTCTCATACGTTTTCTCCCTTGCTGTCCGCACTCCCTATAATCTTACTCAACATTAGGGTAAGGCATAGCCCCTGCAAGTGCATTGTATTTATCGCGAGGGTAACTTTTATTATGTACCAGCGGAACATGATCTGCGATACACCATTGTAAACGATTTTTTTCGCCCAACAATCAAGAGTTGCGGGGGGCGGGTGAGCTTAGAGTTGAGTGGACGGCGATAAGTATAGAACGATATGTGAATTAATGGTTTGCGAAGTAAATTGATTTTACAAGTCACAAAGCATATTTCAATTATTGGTTTAGGTCGGAAACAATCGGCTAGCAACGTGTTAGAAGAAAAACTTAAAACTTTGTAGTCTTAAGTAATTGGTTGCTTTCCGTTAGTACTTTTGCTTTCACAATACGAAACCACCTTACCCTACTTCTAATATAAACATATATTTTATATATTAAAGATAATGTTTTACATAAAGCAGTTTCTTTAATACATGAAATATATGTTTTATATTAAATTGAGGTTTATGTTTATATATTTAAGAAAGTCGTCACAGTTTTTTAATTTATAATATGTTTTATAAATTTATCATCATCGTAGAGTGCAGTATTCTAGTGGGGGGTTGTCCTACGTTGCATATTGAATGAATATTATTTTTTGGAAAATAATTACGTATAAAATTATGCTATGAATCCGAATAGGGGAGTCATATTTTTATTAATGTATTACTATTTATTTTAAAGCCTAAAAACAAGGGTTACAAAGTGCGGACTTAATGCCTTTTGGCATTATCGCCCATTCAGCGCCCAAGTAGAAGTAGCGTGGAGAAATCTCCTATAATAATATCAATTAATATCATCGTAATTATCTTACCCTGAACTAGTTCTTTCTGTTGAACGACGACCACTTCCACATACTGCTATAGAGTACGATCCTGAGTTTGTTGTCACCTGCTTCTATCGATTCCCCAGTTTGTTCTCTGTTAATCTTCTATGGCCCTTTCATCGTGTCCTATAGCTTTAATAGGTTATACCATCAGTCAAAAATGTATCGGGAATGGAGGACTTGTTTATGTTTCCAAATTCAATATATTTTTTTTTGTTGTTGTTAGATTGGCAAAATTGTTCCATTTTGGCGCGGAGTTTGAGTGCTGTTATTTAGATTAAATACAGTGCCGTCTTCAGTTATATCATATCTAGTGTGTATTGCAAATTTCATAATGGACAAAAACATCGAATAAAGAGTTTGTCTTAAATTTTGCATCGCCAATGGATTTTCTTGTTCGGAGTTACTGAAAATGTTATAGAAGGCTTACGGTGAATCGACTTTACCAAAAACACGTACTTATGAGTGGTACAAAGCCTTCAAAAGCGATCGAGAGGTGATTGAAGATTTTCCTCGCTCTGGAAGGCCATCAACGTCTGCAACTGAAGTCATCATCGCAAAAGTGAAGGAAATAGTGACAAAAAACGTTTTGTGCACTCGGAATTCTTGCCGGAAGGTCAAACAGTACATAAAGAATATTATTTGAACGTTATGAGGAGTTAACGATAGCAAACTCGACGAAACAGGGCAGATTTTTGTAAAAAAAATTCTTAGAATTTGCACCACGATAAAGCCTTCGCACATGGCCATCATTGTCAACGAATTTTTGACCAAAAACTCAACAAATACCATCGAACAACCACTTTATTCACCAGATATGGCTCCAGCCGACTTCTTTCTATTTCCCAAACTCAAATTACCACTTCGTGGCACCCGTTTTCATTCGGTAGTAGACAGAGTAGAATTCGCGGCGAGCACTAAACTAAATTCCGGAAAAAGCGTTTAAAAAATGTTTCGATGATTGGATTATTCGTTGGTGTCAGTGTATCGTCCTGAAGGAGCATACTTTGAAGGTGATCAATATTATTCCCAGTATAATAGCTAAATTGTATTTGAAATATAAACAAATGAAATATTCTGTTAATAAATATGAAATAAAAAAGTGATAAATAGACATATTCGAACATAAGAATATAGATAAATGACGTGAAAATATCATATGCAAAGATAACATTAACTGTATTATGAACTTGGATACCTGTATTAATGGATTCATACTAATATTTCAAAGGAGATCATATTAGATTATCTATGTACGACAGAGGAATAACGAGGTGCCGAGGATATTTATGATATTAAAGCCGACAAACTAGCACACAGCACACACTGACATATGACAGACATAGGAAATTGTAATTGTACATTTTAATATGGAATGTCTTGTCATCAGTATCTAGTTCTTCAGTTTCTTTACCATATTAAACAGTAGTGCTTCCTTATTATTTAACACTGGTATTCTGTGAACGCTCCTATTCTTGTCTTCTCCTGTCAAGCGGTCTGTTCGTGTTACAGCTAGTTTATACCTGCGTTGTCGCTCCACCGTGCAATGATGATGAAAATAAATTTGTAATTACATAACGATATCATTAATATTTATTTTAGAATACAAAAAAAAACATTTACATGTAGTATTTCTGGTTTTCTTTTTTCGGGCTGATTGCCGCTGTTAGCCCGAGGGCTTTTACAGTTTCACCGGGATGACAGGTGACCGAGCGCTTATGGCGCCTTGTCGAGACCTCTATTAGTGGGTATATTAGAATACACAATTATTATTCTTTGAGAATCGAACCGCAACGACTACATCATACAGCATAAAATACCATTATATATAAAGACAAATGGACTTCCACTGAGCCCATGCCGACGAGAAACTCGTAAGGTTTCTAAAGTTGAAACACACATACTCAGAAGCAACTGACCGAGCCGAGGTTCGGCCCTCTCGAGCACCCTCGAGTCAGACGCTCTCGCGCAACAGGGTAAGGGTCCAAGCCGAGGCTCCTTCTCGGGATCGCTTGTGCTGGTTACCCATTAATAAAGGTCTCGGCCGAGTGCCCTGAGCGCTCGGTCACCTTTCAACCCGTTGAAGCTTTAAAAGAACTCGGGCTAAAAGTGGCCTTCAGCCATAAAACAAATCCATCTACTTCCCGCAATCTTGCATGAGTCCACCTTATTTAGAAGGTCCAACCTTCCTTCTTCGGTTCTACGAGGTATTCGGTCCGACTGTTACCATTTCAGCTAGCTAATCCTTTAAGCTATGTCGGTCACCTCCGTTCCTATGCAGCTCGCTGAGCGACTTTGAGCTTACTAACACGAATAGCAGTGTAGGACCATGTCTTAGTACCATATGCCGTCACTGGCAACACGGTCTGATTAAAACGTTTATCTTTAAACTGCATTGATGTCGTTCTAAATCAGGGGATATCATGATGACCGAAATCGATCAGGAGGTTATTTTTAGTAGATTATTTCAACACGTACAAACTATAATCATCTTTATCCAGTTGAATATACAATGAAATATAATGTTAACTTTATTGTACGTACATTATATATTATACGAGTATTTATGTATTTATGTGCTTGTATTTTTGTAAAAAAAAAAACCTGTATTTAACTTTTTTTCTCTATTATTTTGTGAGTACACTATGTTTCTTATTTTCGGTTAGGTATCACATATGTATGTCCAACAATAGGCCTGCTGGAAGAGATTTTTATTGTAAAATAAACTGCGCCTTTGAAGATAGTTTTCTTATCATAGTTCCCTTATTTATATGCTTGTGTGCATGTTAAAGTTAAATAAATAAATAAATAAAAAGATGCGACAAAATTTGTCCACAGAACATATATGCAACAAAAAATCTTATCTTTAAATTCTTCATTATTGTCTGTCTAATGATATACGTATTTCCTTTTTGTCACGAGAATCGCAATTTAAAAATGGTATTAAGAATAATTGGCACTTGCAACTTTAATTTGCTTCATTGGATAATAACGTAGCCGAAATAATAATAAAATAATAAACGTAACGGACGGGCAGTAAATGAAGTCCTAGTTTCGCTTCAATGGCCGAAATCTAAAGCATAGGCGAATACCATTATTTGATAAGCGTGAAATTTGAAACGGTTTATTCTGAACTAGCCTACGCCCGCGACTTTGGCTACGGAATAGCTTACTGTAAATATCTGTTCAACACAGTCTTAACACACCAATGTCATAGACCTATCAGCTCTTCAGCTGGAGCCCATTCGACTGAAGAAGAACCACATCATAACAGAATGCAAATAGCTATATAGCTACGTCGTAAGGTATTGCCAATTACTGATGCCGTACCATTCCACCGCAGTCTTGAGAGGTGATCACGCATGCGCATTTTAAATATTTCTTCATGATGGATGTGGAATATACAAAATTTAATATTATGTATAAATCAACTTGTTTATTACAATACGAGGACGGAAACATTTTTTTTAAAGATTGCTAACGTTCCAGGACGTGTAATACTTCAGTTATCCCAGTGACTATGAGTGCTGTAAAGTATTTGAATCATCGGTATAAGAAAGTTCAAAATAAACGCGATACAATCCGTAAAATTAGTTTTATTCATCATATATTTTATAAGAATGCCAGTTGTTATTGATCACTCGAACTAAAATGCTTGTGCTAGAAGAGTAGATAATAGTCTTATAGTTTATCCCGCACTTAAATAATAATACATGTTGTCTAATATCTATATCCCGGAGCAATTTTGTTTTTTTTTTGTGTGTGAATATTGCTGTTGGTTCAGAGACTTTTATAGCTTTATCTAATTAGACTCGCGAGCGGGAGGCTTGCTGAGTAGGGAGACAACGACGATGCCGCGAAGCTGGCGCGGAGACTGCCGCTGCTCCACCGCTGCACTCCGACCCCTGTGGAAGAAGAACGTCGACAACAACGGAGCGGGGCGATAATACGATCCGAGGGTCCCTCATAAGGAGGTACGAAACCTCGACTCTATCTAAAGGGAGGATCTAATTTGTTATATTAATATAAAAACAACGTATGAGAAAAATAAGTTGGTACAAAAATAACCATAAAAGCCCGTGCGTAGAATGGACTCTCCCTGAAGACAATTCTTAGACCGGCTGACGTTCCGAGGTAAGAAAGGATGCGGTATATTGGTTAAGATAAGTTTATATTTATTAAAAAATAATAATAGAACAGAGTAGAGACTATATAAATAATGAAAGGTAATAAAAATTAAATTTATAATAATAAATATTTTTTTTTATTTTAAATTGTGTAATGCTTGTTCCTATAGATTTAGATCATGATATTTTACAGCCAACCTGTAGAACCTCTTCGACAACATTATTTGAAAGCAAATACCAAATATCATAATATATAAATTTTCCAATTGTATTTGTTGATGTATGTCTGGATGTTTAGGTTTACTGTAAAACCTGGTAGAGTTACTCTGCAGTTTGTTTATAACTGCAGAATGAATGCGTCAGCTCGACCGGGGACGGAATCGGACCAGAATACCATGTAATGCGATTGTGTTTCGTCTGGTGAGTGTAGGCAACCGGAGACCTTTATTACTGGTGACGAGGCATTCCATCTCAGTCCTCAAGGGTGACAACGCATATATATATATATATATATATATATATATATATATATATATATATATATATATATATAAACATACAATTAATTAAAAACAAGTTACGTGAATAACCGTGAATTTTCGGGTTCGATGACCCCTAAGAATAGTAAATCCCGATAGTGTCAAAAAATCCCACTGAGAGGTCACTGATACCGTCTACTGTACGTACGTCGCTCAGTTACAGTTTTATAATAGTATAGATTAATTCCTAAGCGAAAAAATTCAAGTTAACACAACGGATGAGTGCTTGTAATGTGTAACAAGGTGCAATGACCTCTCTACTCCGGCGTGCAATAAAACATTGTTTATTTGTCTAGCCTATTTAGTGCGCCTCTGTATGTTGATTGAATTATTTTGCCTCGTTATTATTATCGTACTCTTATGATAATAAGTTGACCAGGGAAACACTTACAGAATATCAGCGTAAAACATAACGCCGCTGTGTTTCGCATGCGTGCGGAAAGTAAACCAAAGATTTTTTTTAGAACACCAATTTCGAATTTCAGTCGAAACCAATATTATATATACTGTGGTTGCTTTTATTTGGAGTTCTGTGTCACTAATAGGCCAAACTTTTTTTAATCTGTAACTGTATTTCCGAGCTGTCAAATTCGGTATGGATAATTTTAGCGGAATTAAACATGTCAAACATACTACATACAGTACAATAATTCTCAAAGACATAAACTAAATGTGCCGTGTCACACCAGATGACTAAAATGGAATTTCCCTTTACGAGTAATTGGTAACAAAAGTAGTTATATTGTAGCTAGTTCAAAATGGGGCGGGTCTGGTCTGGAGAAAGGTCACACAGTGATGTCCTCACCACGTTACAGTGGTAGAGCTACACCACAGTTTGTTTCTAGCTGCAGAATGAATGGGTCAGCTCGACCGGGGATAGGACCACGCCCTCACTGAATTCAAGCGTAAAATAGCAGCGTAATGTTGCTGTGTTTCGTCTGGTGAGTGCAGTGATCCGGAGACCTTTGTTACTGGTGACGAGGCATTCCATCTCAGACCTCAAGGGTGACAAGGTGACAAGGGTGCCGTTATGATTCCTTGTCAAGGATGAATGTACATGTCATGGGCCACTGGAATCGCTTCCCATCAGGGGAACAGTGTGCTCTTTTTTATTTTTTTGTGTTGGAAGAATTGTTTTTGTGTTGGATAGTCCATTCATCAGAGAAGACTATATACACTAATAAGTGCGGAGAACAAATGAAAAAAACGGGAAAAAATATTCTTTTTGAGAGCTTCCGCTGCGTAAACGATTACAATCATGCCAAAATCATGTATGACGGAATTGTTCCCCTTTAAAAGTTCTAAAAAAAGCATTACTTTACATGAGACATACCAAGCATCCTGTAATATACGCGAACGATGTCGCGGGCATAGCTAGTATATATTATATCGTGTGCGTAGCGCAAAACATACGGGGAAGGTCCCGGAGCTGATTTGTTTTGTGCAAAAGCCTCCGCATTAGTTCTACTAGGCTAGTTATAAAGTATTGAAAATTGGACCATACTTTTGAAAATCCAATTGATATCAATTATTCTGAGGTCACTGAACTTAAATCGATTGTTTCTAGGATTTTTGTTATTTATAACCTTAAAAAAGTATTAGACTAACTATCATGTTTAACTTACACTTGTTTCCGCTGTTTAAGCTTATATCTAATTTTTTAACCTAAGATATTTACAATATAATCTGCATAGGCAAAACGGTAGGTGAATGTTTTTATTATACTCATTTGTACTACGGTAATTACCTTTAAATTTATCTTAATCGAATAATTCCAAACCAGCGCTGTCAAATACTTATCAATGTTTTAATAACAGTGACATCTATCGGTAAATAGCAAAGTATTTTTGCCAATTGATACTAATGACGTGATAATATGTTTACAAAGTTAATTAAATATCTTATTTATTGCGTGTTTTAAAATGTATTTTATCGTTTTATCATGCTCATTTGTTTAGACAGCGTAGTTATGTTACTGAATGTAAATAACCTTCATTACAATAAGGAAGAAACAAAGAAATAACATGATGTCTAAAAAAGTAATATGAAACAATACATAAATAATTCATGTCATTGGTTAACATATTTTATCTTATAATTTTACTAAAAAGGAAGAATGTAAATTGACGAGAATTTCACAAATTCAAAATTTATATTTAGTAAATGTAAAACGGTCATAATAGTTTTTGTAGATACTGGCTGCGGTTACGTTATCCGATTAACATTAAAAGACGATTGCGTAGCTCAAATCTCAAACAATTCTAAAAATTTTAAACTTTACCTTTGTTATTTAAACATGACTAGTTAGTCTACAGTTAAATATATACACAGGGGTCAGCTCGTTCCGGGGATGGTGACCACGTCTTCTCCAAGAGTAACTTAAGCGCCATTGTTTATTCCGGTAAGCTAAAAGTTCTGGACAAAGAGGGGTTTCTTTTTAGTTTTGATGTGAGGATATATCTGTATTTGGACTCGTTATTGAAGATGATTGCGAGTGTTATAGGCGAGGCAGGCCGCCGTTTGTATGCTTATATGGTATTCAATAATTTAAACTTGAAATTTTTTTATATCGGGTCTATAATTTAACATCAAACTTAAAATAAAAGTATTTCATAAAGAATACAATTTTGTACATTGTTGTTTGTCGACTTACGAAAGCATTACAAATATATATATATATATATATATATATATATATATATATATATATATATATATATATATACTCCCAGGCTTGACTAATAGAATGCCACTGGGCATTAATTCCGCACTTGTACAAAAAAATAAATAAATAAATTAATAAAAATAATACTCGAATCCGCCATTCGACCATTGTTGTGTCTCAGCACAAGCATTTTAGTTGGAGTGGTTAACGGAGTGTTCGTAATGCTAAAGACATTTTTAAAGTTTTTTTAAATGTATTCTTTAAAGAAGTTTAATGTTGCCAACGCTTTTGGGTCTCGTAGAATAATATATGTATCCGTGTCATTGATACTGCATTGCAACTTTCTTCGGTTCATCACATAAGCGTTACGTCTGTGAAGGCGAGAACGAGGCAGTGCTTGAGTGTTTGCGCGAATACCTGTTATTACATTATTCTTTTTTTTATTACATTTTGAGTACATACAACAAACGAGCATACAGTTCACCTGATGGCAAGTGATTCCCGCGGCCCATGACATCTACATTCATCCTTGACAAGGAATCATAAAGCAGATGGGATTCATCAGACAAAACGCAGCAATATTATGTTGCTATTTTACGCTAGTATTCTGTGAGGGAGTATCCGTACCCCGGTCGAGCTGACTCATTCATTCATTAGCTAGAAACAGACTGCAGTGTAGCTCTACCACTGTTGATACTATCGACTTACGACGACTATCTATCCTACGTCGTTGAAATCTAGACAGTTTTAGTGCTCAGAGTGCTTTGCTTCTAGTCAATTGGCAGATTTATGATCTAGATTTATAATGTAGCGGTAGGGGCACGATGTTGTTAATTCTAGCCTTAACACGAATACGTCTGCATGATCAGGGAAGGACCACGCCCTCAATGGATACCAGAGTAAAATGGCATGAGGAGTTTCGTTCAGTGAGTGTAAGCATCTGGGAATCCAATTACAGGGGACGAGACATTCCATCTCAGTCCTCAGGTGTGATAACGCATGATTGAATCTTAGTTCACGATGTAAGTAATACTTTCATAAAGTACTTAGTTAAGTTAAGTTCGTTTTATATCAGTGGTAGAACTACACTGAAGTTTGTTTCTAGCTGTAGAATGAATGGGTCAGTTAGACCGGGGTAGGACCACGCCCTCACAGAATACAAGCGTAAAATAGCAGCATGATGCTGCTGTGTTTCGTCTGGTGAATGTAGGGATCCTGAGATCTTTATTACTTGTGACGAGATGTTCCATCTCAGTCCTCAAACGTGCATTATGTTTCCTTGGCAAGGATAAAGTAAAGTAAAGTAGATGTCATTGCCTGCTCTTATTGTGAAAAGGTGGTAAACGTAATACTCACAAACAATTAATATCATAGAGATATACGGCAGATATAATTTAGGCGAATGAATCGGCTCGACGAGCTAGGACCACGCTTTAACCTATATCACTGTAAAATAGTAGTTTTGCCTAGTTATGACTCGTCTGGTCAGTAAATGTTCCTGAGTCATTATTAGTGGTGACGAAGTATTCCATATTAGAGCTGTCGGGTGACAATGCATCTAACATTATGATTTCCTTTTTTGTACCGAGAATTGTAGGTTATTTTCCTTTAATTCTACCAACCAACCAATATCACTAAACTTCTTTGTGTCTGAGATTACGCTATCGGAGAAAGTTACAGTTAAAGTTCTCATTTAAGTTACCGCATTTGATGTTAAGATGGTTTAAGATGTTAATTGTCTTGTAAGATATTACAAAAATACAACCAAATATATCAATATGTTTTAAAAAGTCAAACTTCCGGTGTACAATATGCGGAAATGGTATTCAAAACTATGTCGTCGTATTGAAACAGAATATAAAATTTTTGTATTAGCTAAGTTAATCAAAATCATGTAAAGTACTAGTAAAACGTTTAAAATTATTACAAAAGTACATATATTATGTTTTCCAATATGTTTACATTGACAATATTTAAATCACACTAGTATCTCGTTTTTTAGAATGAATAGATAGATCAGGTTTTTCGAATTATGTACAATATATGTTATTTTTATACTAATTATATGTAAAATAAAACAATTTAATTTAAATAACAACACAGTAGATCTCAATAGTATAGGTAACTATTATACTTATTAATCAGCAACAATATGATAAATACGGAGTAAGATGCCATCGTCATCCAGGAGTATAGATCGGATATTTTCTTTCATCATACGAAACACAATTGGTTATTACATCTCAGCCAGTCCTCTGTAATATATGAACCTAAGCCTCTAGCGCATACTACCACGAAGCACGAATCTGAGTCAGAACCTGCCATCCACTTCCATATTGCTTCATAGTTCACCAGTCCATCTAGCGGCGGAATCGGCTAGCACAACGCCATAGCCTAAACGAAGATACTTCTCAAAGAGGAAGACTCCTGTTTCCGTCGTCAAATATTAACATTGGAAGGGAGAAAGAAAGAAAAGTATTTATTGTTGCATAAACAACTAATTTGGTAAAATAATTCGATTATCATAGATATTTTTTTTTTCTAGGGCATTTACAGCTTCACCGGGTTGAAAGGTTGCCGAGCGCTTAGGGCACTCAGCCGAGACCTTTATTAATGGGTAACCAGCACAAGGGATCCTGAGAGGGAGCCTCGGCTTGGACCGTTACCCTGGAGGCAAAAGCGACTGACTGGAGGGCGCCCGGTAGGGCCGAGCCTCGGCTCGGTCTGTTACTTCTGAGGGATTAAATTATCATAGCTTGAATGCTATCCCAGCTCTAATAATTTCTTAGTTGACTAATAATTTTGAACATCATTTTTGATATACATATATATATATATATATATATATATATATATATATATATATATATATATATATATATATAAAATTATTTTATAAAATTAGCATAGATAATAATATAACGCTGCAGTTCAAAGTATTACGTAACGAACTCACGTCACTAGTAATTCACATTTATTTTATCTGCTTCTCGATTTATCATCGACCATATAAAAGTGGTAAGGAAGCAAAGATCATCATTATTTTTTTTGGAATGAGAAACGAGCACACTGTACACCTGATGATAAGGAAAGACATCCATCCACGATACCATACCCATAACACCCACATCCATCCACAAGAAAGAACCAACGCCTCGAGGGCCTCCAGGTCCTGACACACTCCAACCAAGCAAACTTAAGCTTTATAATATTAATATAGACATAATATTTATATTGTCATATAAAAAAACAACAAAAAGAGGCTTTATTTGCACGTTGGTAATTGGTGATATAGCTTTAGATAGTAAATACGCCAGTAAAAAATACAAATGCATTACTTGGTTCCAAGTTCCTGTCGGATACACAGATACAGGCAAACTATTCCAATCCCTAGTAACGCGCATTAGAGCAAGACAAATCGTTTCGTTCTTATTTTTGATATTTATTGTATTTATCAACTTTCATCATATTTATTGTATTTTAACAAACGAGCACAAAGTCTGTTTGTAAGTGATTCCTGCGACTCGAAATATCCACATACTTCCTCGATAAGGAATCATAATGATCTTCGAGGACTAGGATGGAATGTCTCGTCACCGGTAATAAGAGGCTGATCAGACGAAACACGGTAGTGATGTGCTACTATTTTACGCTGGTATACTGTAATGGCGTGTTCCTTCCCCGGTCGAGCCGACCCATTCATTCAGCGGTTAAAAACAATCTGTAACGTAGCTCTACAACTGTTAAAACCTGTTTGCGTAATAATGTCGAAGAACCTTGATTTCTTCCATATTACATTTCGAATCATTAAACTTTAACGCGTAAGTTATTACCGTCATTAATTACTGACAGTTAAGGCGTTAACGATACCAAATAACAAAAAAAAAGTAAGAGAGCAGATGCAAGTTGGAGTTTCTTTCGGTAACAAATGACACGAGCTCGACAAAAAGCCGGCACGGTATCAGAAAACCGGCCAAATTGATTATGTTATTAACGCGCGCGCGCTAAAGGAACAAGTATTCACTTATAAATCGGTCAGACCCGAGCCGAAGTTACTCCGGGCAGATCCGGTTCCAAAAAGACGACTCGTTCTTCACTGTGGCCGCAAATTAGTTCACAAGTATTGTTTTCGAACTCCTACTATACGAAATACGTAACTTACAGATAGACGGTTAAGTTACTCTTTTTTAATTTACACTTAGGTACAGACTGTATGAAGTATGCCGTACTGTATCGTTCGGTTGGAGGCTGGAAACACCCGTGATAAGACATAGTGTCAATACCTAATGGCTTACGTCTGTTTTCGCAGACCGTCTGCGAAACTTAGGTCGTAGGTTCAAATCCACCATTTGGTTTTTATGATATACACCTGATTATCTACCAGTACTAGCACAAGCATTTTAGGCTTATTTGGACCGGAATGTTAGAAATGTTAAAAGCACTGCTTAGCATACCCTTTTGCTTTTTTTATTTAATTTTTTTTTTTGTAAAATCGTCTGACTGCGTATTTGTTTCTACTCTTGTATATAAAAATATTTAGAGCAAACTAAGTTCATACGTTAAAAAATATTTACATGAGGTGATTGTAATTGATCAAAAGATATATTTTTAAAGAGCTTTTTGAAAAGTTTTTTTTAATAATTTTTTTTTTGTAAAATTATTTTTGTATACATATATATTAAATAACCTTGGCGGACTACGCTCCAATACCGTCTCAAGAGAAGAGTTATGATCAACAGTGGACATGCGTCTCCTCTCTTTTGTTTAGTACTAGATCCTTATCTCTCTTTCATCTAATCCCATATGGCTTACATTGGCTCAGCAACGATTCCCTTTTGCTTTTTTTTTTCTAATAAAACGTCTCACTATCTGCTAGATCGACCGATAAATTCCTTCTGAAGTATGAATTTAGTTCTGACTTTTTACGCTCTGATACCGTCTCAAGAGAAGAGTTATGATCAGCAGTGGACATAGGTCTCTTTTCTTTTGTATGTATATTTGTATTTAGTACTAGATTCAAATCTCTCTTTTATCTTATCCCATATGGCTTACATTGGCTTTGATAAGACAACAACGAGTGTGAGTCCTTTTGTGTTTACGGATGGTGTAGGTATCGAATCCACCATTCACCTATTGTCGTAAACCATCTCCTAGCACAAGAATTTTCATTTATTTGGAGTAGTTAATCGGAATATTAGTAATGTTAATTGCAACTAATATTGTTTAAAAAAAAACCTGACAGTACTGCGATATATCCTGAGCGGTTGAAATCTTCCGATAACAATCTATAATAACCACCATTGGTTAAAAAAAAAAATAACTATAAGCAAATCATAAAAAAATATTATCGCCCCAATATTTATAAACGCCAGCTAAAAGGTTTTACAAGTAATATTCGTTTCAATAACAATAAATAGCGGGTTATATTCATTATTAAAACTGCAAATAATGTTTATAATGCACGGATCGTGATCGTAACGTTACGTTTAATCTGATCTCTTCGGATATATTACAAACGTGAAAAGATATGTAAAATAAATTACGTCATCGCCAAAATGACAATCGCGTCCTCGTAATGAGATTCTTTTACGGAATTAAGGCTGTCGAACGAGCACAGAGATCGTCTACACTATTCCAACTACATATATGTCTATAAGCATTGTGTATTAATTTTCCTCTTTTAAATAAAAATTGTAGAGAATTAGACAATAAACACATTAAAGAATTTATTACATCCTGTGCATAAACCTTTTTAAAAAAAATATGTTTATGTTGAAGGTAAACAATGAATAAGTCACACGTCATACACCAAGGACAACGTCAGGTTTTACGCCATTTCAAGATGGTCATCAACCTCATAGGGGATTGAAGTGAAGTTAATAACACTTGGTACCTTTTTGTTGGTACCTTCTTAAATAAAAGGTGGATAAAAAGCGAGCATTCAATTAACCTGATGGTAAGTGACGACTGGAGCCTATCCTCAACAAATATTTAAATCGTTAAGCCTTGACAGTAACAATTTAATTCAAGTATGTTTAATTAAATATATCAAATCTATTGAAGATAACTTAAAGAAGATTCCAAAATACTTTTGGACACATTTGAAGTACGTCTAAAAATCACCAAACACTTAACCAGCCAGAATGACATTTAGCGATAAGGTTTCTAAAGATGGTACTGGTGTATGTGATTTGTTTGCTGAATTCTTTTCTTCAGTGTATGACAGAAGTGACCCTCCCAACAACAACTCACATGTACAAACCATTTCTGATAACTACCTTTGTTCTGTTAACATCACTTTTAAAGAAGTCATCCAGAAATTAAAAAGACTTGATACAAAGAAAGGGGCTGGTCCAGACATTCTGCCTCCCTTACTATTTTACAAATGTGCAGTATCCTTACTGTTTCTTATTAGCATGATATTTAACAAACTGCTTTATACTAGAACTTTTCTAGATATGTGGAAACGGGCCAGAATAGTTCTCATCTACAAAAACGGCGGCCGTGAGAATATTGAAAATTACAGGCCGATCTCCATATTATAAGTTTTGTCAAAGATTTTCGAGTCTCTGATACACCCAATACTACCACAACACGAATACCACGCGCTTTCACAGGCTCAGTATGGTTTTATAAGATCTCGATCTACTATTACAAATTTATCTAATTTTGTGACCTATGTTACAGCTGCTGTGGACTCACGTCAACAAGTGGACGCCATCTACACAGACATCTCGAAAGCCTTTGACAGGGTGAATCATAAACTATTAATAGCAAAACTTTCTTCTTTCGGGCTGGGAGGATCGCTGTTGTCTTGGCTTTCCTCATATCTGGCTAATAGATATTCATATGTAGCAATCAAAGGTTACTCGTCCCAGATGTATATTGCAACGTCAGGAGTTCCTCAGGGATCCATCTTGGGACAACTACTATTTAATATTTTTATAAACGACATCACTAACTACATCGAAAGCGCAAAATGCTTCATCTCGCAAAAGCTATTTCAAAAGCTGACGATGCTCTATCTCTATAGGAAGACATTGAAAGGGTTGCTAAATGATGTAAATTAAATGATATGGACCTTAATCCCGCCAAGTGCTCTTTTATAAGCTTCACACGTAAATGTTTTGTAAACGAAGTCATATACTCGATTACCAATGACCAACTACAGAAATTGGAATATTTCCGCGTTTTGGAATTACAATTGACTCTAAGTTAAGGTTTAATCGATACATATGTATATAAAATATCTGCAGATTGGCACGTAAAATGCTAGGTTTCGTGTTTAGAAATACCAAACCATTTAAAAAAATTGAGACTAAAAAGCTACTTTTTGCTATATTAGTTAGAAGTAAAGTAGACTATAGCACGGTCATATGGAATCCTAGTTACCAGGTACATAAGGATCGCTGAGAAAGCATGCAGAAACGTTTCACGCAATATAATAGTGCTGGCGACAAAAGATTACCCTATGACACCCGTCTTAAAACCTGAAGTTAAACTCACTCTCGGACAGACGTTACTTGACACGATATTCTTGCATAAACTCATTAACGGATCCATGGACAACCCCGAAAAAAGATTTTTTGTTAATTTATCATTTTATTTTAACGTTTTCACTCCTTAAGAGAAGGAGATGGAATGCATATCAGTAATTGAGCTTCCGGTTTCCTTTTTTTATGTGGGAAATGCCTTATGCCGCAATCGTAGGGACAAGAGTGGGCAAACTTACTAAAACCTCACGATGTAACTTCGCCGGATATGACAGCCCGGTCGGCCTTAGGCACCCGCGTCTCGACAGAGAAATCCTTTCTTCTCTGCAGGAAAAGGACACCGGAACACCGGCGCGATTTAGACAGCCCATTTCCAAATAGGCCACGAACTCCCTATGCTCGCCATCTGGAGTCTACGTGGTCCCTACCCCGAGTCAGGTATATGGCTCAATAGCTGACCATAATTATATATATAATAATGGCTACGCAGGGTAGAGAGTACAGCCTGTCGCATTTCGCATCTTTTACCTCTGCTGCCCCGTGCGTATAAGGGAAAAGAGAGCGGTGTAATGGAATATGAAAGGTTCTCTCCCTTAACGACGTCACCTCAGCTGTGGATGCAAGGTAAACGGCGCCTCGCAAATCGCCCCTCCAGCCCCAGGAGTCCACGATATCAAGACGGGTTGGCCCACCACTGTAGCCACGACTACTAAGAGTTTGTCACCCTTGGTATCTGAAGGTAGTCAGTCAAAAGTGTAGTGCACTCACTATACGAAACAGAAGCGTAAAATAGCCGTATTATGCCTTCTTACTGTCTCTGACTTGGCGACCCATTCAAACTGTAGACCGAAATTACCTGTGGCGTAGTAGAAACCATTGTAAATAATTGATATACAAAACATTTATATCATAAACATTTCGTATTTTTCCATATTAATATTGTATGTATAATAAGTGTTAAAGACCTGATAAAGTGGGAATGAATTCAATTAAAAAGCTCCAGAGAAAAAAGGGTATTATGGATTTATACAGTTCTATTCTTGTGGGCCCTATTGTTGGCCTGCTTTTTTGAATACAAGCCAGTGCTTCTACAATTTCAACTGGTGTTAAGTGGCGATGCAGACATTGATGGTAGAGCGCACTTCTCACCAAATACCTATTCATTCTTCTCTTGAAGAAAGCTACATTATACTGCGATTGTAATACTGCCGCAGACAAATTATTCCAATCCTTCACTATTCGCATTAAAAATGACGACGCATATCGATTCGTGTCGTTAAGAATAATGATATTAATTTAGTTAATCTGACAACTGACTGAGCCGAGTTAGTTGCTTTTACGCGCAGGGTAAGGGTCCAAGGTGAGGCTCCCTTGTGTTGTGAGGAACCCTTGTGCTGGTTACGTATATATAAAAGTCTCGGCTGAGTGCCGTAAGCGCTCGGCCACCTTTCAACCCGGTGAAGCTATAAAAGGCCTCGGGCTAGCAGTGGACATCAGCCATAAAAAAAATATCGCTTGGTCCGAGGGATATCCACTAGAAAATAATGAAAAACCACCGTCCGACCGTTATGTAACTCCGCTAACATACAAGTAAAAACATCCAACCATTTTATTAAATTACTCATTTATATTTAACAAATAATAAATTCAGACGATACGCAAATAAATTACTGAAATGTATAAATAAGAACTCAAGTCTAATGAGATATGTCTCGTAGCATGTTTCTAATATTTGTCTAGTATCTTCTTATACAAAAATATACTTCAATGGCGATACTGAAAAATATGGAATATGAGGCGTGTCTTCCAAAGCTTTCTGAATAATCAGCGAAAAGACGCAAAAGTTTTATTATCTTGTAGTCTTATCGTAGAAACTTGTCTATGGGAGCTAATATATTATATAGCTCTTATATTGACCTGTGCAAACCTTGACCACCCCATTTTTTTAAATGTTATTTGGAGTGACAAACACAGTTCACCCGATGGTAACTGATTACCGCGGCCCTTTTCGTTTATATCCATCCACTATCTACAGCAAAAGTTCTAAATTAACATCGGTTGTCACTCCTGAAGGTTGGGATAAAATTTCCTGACCTGAGACGGGTCTACGTATCCATACACACACCATACGAAAAACATTTATCCTGTTATTTCACTCTAATATTTTATTATCGCAGATTTTTTTTATTAATGGCCTTTACTTCACCTACAGTTTTTATGCAAATATATTTTATAAATCTTACGATAAATATTTTCATATGTATATATGAATTTGCATTTTAACACCTTATATTTATGCAGAAGCAATTTTTTGATCGACTATAGAAAAGTTATTTCTGTAAAGTTGCTTCACTCATAATGCTCTGCTCAACCCGGAAGAGAAAAAAGTATAAGTATATGCATGTACTAGCTTCAGTTTTATAAACAAACTTTAATCTTTATTTCGGGTAAAAATTTAAGGTTAAGAACTAGCCCAGTTTTTACGGTAATTTATAAACTTTCGAACAGTGAAAATCATAAAACCGGTTCAGTCGTTTTCGTACGTTGATCTCGTTAGGTACATAGCTACTATTTTTGTAATAAAATACCGTAATATTTAATTTAAGGTATAGTCGTTTAATTAGTCTTATTGCACTAATATTAGTAAGTTATTTTTGATTCTAAAACAAATAAATAAAAAATGTAAAAAATACCAGGGCTCGGGTAGGCATCTAATGTCTTATAACCTAAAGATACAGTAAGAAAAATCTATAACATTTAATATAATACAAAATGATTATCCAATTTAAATACAGTCATTACATAAAAAAAAAACCTTGTAATATTACATTCCAAGCAGAATTGTTTGTTGTTTATCAGTTGGCTTGTTCATAACCGATGTTAACATTCTATTGACGTACCTAGGTATATATATAAAGAGCACCTTAGCTGCCGCTGTACGCCACCGGACGTATTAGTGCCATCTCTCGTAAACTATGACTTTTTGTCTCTTTTCTCCTAGGTACAACACATTATCTCTATATATTATAAGTATAAATATCATATTCTCACCAAAAGAAGCCGAATGCCCTAATGTGCGTGTTTTGGATTGAATTAGATTTGAATTTCGCATTATTTTTTTTATTTTATTGCTTTGTATTTCGTGTTTAGGTATAAATATAAATACGCTTAGGAAATCTTTAATGTTTTTTCTGTTATTTTATTTAATATGAACTCAATTGAATGAAATGTGTTAAGCACTATGTTAATATTATAGTGACCAAGTACTATTTAAAAGCGTATTGATACATATAAAATACAAAAACATTTGTTAATTAGTAAATGTTATAAATAGTATTCGCTTTCAAATAACACTTCCCGCGAGAAACTAAAGAGAGCCAATGTTGATTCTATAAATGACGCCCACATACCATTACCGTACTGACGTGATTTACAAATTGAACAACCTAAATGAAAACGAAATGTGAAACATGTTAACTAAAGTAATATATATTGTATACTACTGCCATCTGTGTTTATTTTGTGGCCAATATAATTTAGGTCTTTAATTTTGATAGTAGTTTCTGTACATATGAATAGATGGCGCTTTAAATATTTAACTTGTTTCGTTTCTTTTATTAGTCGTTTGGTAAAATGGTAGTTTTGGCATTTCATGCTAGTGTATTGTATCCTATTTTTAGTATTCGCCCATTTGCAGAAAGAAAAAGATTCATTAGGGTATTATTTAGGTAAAAATAATATGTTTAAACTTAATTCTTGACAAATAGTTACGCGTTTAAGGTGAAAGTTTGGGAGCTATTTTTCAACAGATTGGCTGAATCATCTCAATATTAAACAATTATGTATTTATATCTATTAGTATATATACTATATTTGTATTTGTTATACATGTCTTGTTTTATATGTATTTTATAATTATCCCTATGTTGTTTATTTATGTAATATAATTAATATAATGGTATTTTAATCGCGACAAAGTTTTTAAGCACATCGGCCACAGGACATACACGCGACATACAGTTCACCTGATGGTAAGGGCATGGACCTTCCCCGAAAACAAGCTTCAACTTGTATCTATCTCTGAAAATCTTCCATAAAAAACTCTATCTATAATTGGCATTATTTTACCATTGTTATTTAACAATATTTGTGCATCGCAACCTGTTTATTTTCAAGCCTGGGTGTGTTCTATGTCCAATGTAGAGCACAAGTAAGATATACTTTAGAACATTTATCCGATCTCAATTGGTCTTCCTGATGGGGGCGTGCGTTCGAAGACTTGGAGAAGGCCGATTGCATGGCTGATAGTTTGCAGCTCCAATGCACTCCCAGTTCGCAACCAATAAACCTAGCTCATCGACGGGTGCACCGCTCCCTGCGATTAATTATGATGAAGTGATAGACAAGATTAAAAATCTGAAATCCCGTAAAGCGCCAGGCGCTGATGGGATATCTAATATGGTAATTAAATCCCTCCCCAATCACCTGATCTGCCTCCTTGTGATCATTTTCAATGTCCTCTTCTCCAGCTGCTCATTCCCGGACATCTGGAAGGTGGCTAAGGTCATAGGGATTCGCAAACCACGTAAACCTAGTAATCTACCATCTAGCTACAGTCACCTCAGATAGCTGGGAAAGATCTATGAGAGGTTGATCCTAGCCAGATTACGCAAATATGTAGAGGGAGGCCTACTGCCCAATGAGTAGTTTGGGTTCAGAGCTAATCACTCATCTCCGTCTCAAGTTCTTCGGATGGTCGACTACCTTTCTAAACACAAAGATAGAAAGAAACCTAAGAAGACTGGGGCGCTGATCTTTGATGTAGCGTAGGCGTTTGACAAGGTATGGCATGAGGGCTTAGTTTAAAAGCTCTACACAATCGGAGTGCCGGATAGACTCGTGAACTACGAGCGAGAATACTTCTCGAACCGCAGCTTTCTTTATAGCATAGAGGGCACCCTCTCGTCCCCCAGGCCTATTACAGCTGGAGTTCCCCAGGGCTCGGTTCTTTCCCCCACTCTTTTCGCACTTTATGTAAGTGACATCCCCTGGACGAAAGGTATCGAATAGGCACAGTATGCCGACGACTCTCTATTCCGCTCATGGTAACATCAAAACGCTCTGTTCACGTCTTCAAACCTCAGCCAACGCACTAGGCGATTGGTTCAGGAAATTGAGAACCGAAGTGAAACCGGAAAAGAGCAAAGCGATAATTTTCTCAATCAACTGGGCTTGTGTATCTCTCTATCTCTATCTCTATATCTATAAATGGGCTTATGTAACTTACGATTTTTAGCACACTTACAAAATGTAAGAGCAAGGGCGGGCCTTATCACTGGTCGTCTTTTAGCATCCTACACAAACGCAACACGCCATACCGCACTCGCCGGCGACCGCGACGTTATCTTCCTTGTACAGCGGCTTTCACGCGATTTACTCGTGTTCTAGGCCGCTTCTAAATATCAACATGTCCTCCCTTTAGATAGCGGCCCTCCGATCGTATTATCGCCCCCCTCTGTTGTTGTCGACGTTTTTCGTCCACAGGGAGTGCAGCGGTGGTGCAGCAGCAGTCTCCGCGCCAGCTTCGCAGGATCGTCGTTGTCTCCCTACTCAGCGGGCGTCCCGCTCGCGGGGCTTATTAGATAAAGCTGTAAAGGTATCTGGACCAACAGCAATACCACATACAAAAAGAACCGATCTCATTGCATCTCAATGCATGGCATTATATTATATCCTCAGCAAGTTGATTTCATTTGGTAATAAATACGTCACGAAAGTCGAAGTTGACCAGGAGGATGTAATTTATAAGTATAATTTAAAAATAAATTAAAGTTAACAGGATTGCCAGAATATTATATAGTAAACAAAGTCGTTATCTGTATGTTGTATGCGAGTTAGTTATTTAATGTTGGCAATGGATTTCCAGTATTTACTATGTTCATAACATTTTGTATTTTAGAGCAATTTGTGTAGGTTGAGCTAACAGTTTATAATTATGTATATATGAGCGTAATAAATTTGACAAAAGATGTTATTATAAATACATCTGGAATAGGCGACATCTATTGACGGAATTGAAATACTTAAAATGAATATGAAGATATATTTCAAGATGCCAGTCTTTTTGAAGTTTTTTATAGTAAGTGACACATCCATCCTTAACAAGGATTCAAGATGGAAATGCGTTATCTACCCTGAGGACTGAGGTCCAATGCCCTTTTTGTGTGTGAGTATTGCTGTTGGTCCAGAGACCTTTACAGCTTTATCTAATTAGACTCGCGAGCGGGACGCCCGCTGAGTAGGGAGACAACGACGATGCTGCGAAGCTGGCGCGGAGACTATTGCTGCACCACCGCTGCACTCCGACCCCTGTGGACGAAGAACGTCGACGACAACAGAGGAGTCCAATGCCCATTACCTGTAATTAGGTCTCCAGATCCCTACATTTAGCATACGAAATATAGTAGCGTAAAGATGCTGCATGCAGCTGCAGTATCCTGTAGAGCTTAGCGTATTATATTGAAAAAGTAAAAGTTTTAATCAAATTTTTTAATCAATAGGAGTATGTACCATTATTATCTATGTACTTTGCTTATATATTTTATAGGTAGTTCGTTGATTCTATTGCTGAAAAAATTTTGGGACATCATACGCATTAATTTTATTTCCTTGCAAGATAATTCCCTAATTCCGAAAAAAGGTGGTAATCTGTTGCAAGCAAGGTACAGGAAGTGTGGTGAGTGTCGGAAACCATTCCAATCGCAGCTCCTATAATTTAGCGATCGTCTGTTGTGAAGTATGTGGTCGCGTCGTTATGACGCTGCAGTGGGCTAGAGCAATTGATCAGTCTCGGTTATTTAACTCGTAGCTTTTCCATCATGGCTTGCAATTGTGGATATTATAGATCTACCGTACTCGTCTGGCCAAATCTTAGGAAGCTGTAGTGTATGAAACCAGCACTGGTCCACCAAACAGTCACCATTACCTTTTTCTGAGTCAACTTTCGCTTGAGACTGGATTTGGTCGATTCTCCTGCGAGACAACCACTGTGACGAGAGTTTCCGATTGTCGTAAAGCATACATTTTTCATCACAAGTCATGGAGGTCTAAATCTCCTGAACAATAACGTTGGAACCAAAAATCAAAAACAAATGGCACAAAAACCTATGAATCACTAAATTCGAAACACAAATACACAAGCCTAAATTTGAAACACATTTGAATTTGGATTCTTAACCAAACGCCAGATTATTTGAGATCAAATTGGCCAGTTCGACGAAACGCCAATTTCATATGTTTGGACCTAATAGTTGGATGTTTACCAAAATGAATCAACGAAAATACTTGATATATATTATTGATGAAATATTGTTTATTTTATAGCAACAAGTATAAATTAGTGTATAACCGAATTTAATTAGTGATTAGAACTGTTAACAATACTACTAAACTTCTGACGTTACTATCTGCCTTGAAAAGCACCACTAGTGCATCAGTGTTTACCTCAATTTATCTTATAAGAGAATAGATAATACTTTTATAATAATTTTTTTGGCTGCACATAAAATTGACACTAGACAGATAGAGCTTTTACTCAATAGTTTTAAACGTATATCCTATAGATTTAGTATATATTTAGGGATTAGAACACATATAGTGGTGGGTTTGTCTTGATTCTGCAGTGCTTTCAACATGTTCTCTAAATAAAATGTAGGTAACCGTATATATGCTTTCGAGACTGCGTGGTGTCTAACGGCATTCTGAAGGTATTACGTAATGAAATCGATAGCACTTTACATAAACTTATGCCAGTTTTAGTTCTTCATTATAATGATTTAACATGCTATTGTCTTATGTATTATAAATTAAGGAAAGGTTTATTTTTAGTACAATAGTTAGTTAATAAACTTATGCCAGTTTTAGTTCTTCATTATAATGATTTAACATGCTATTGTCTAATGTATTATAAATTACGGAAAGGTTTATTTTTAGTACAATAGTTAGTTAATAAACTTATGCCAGTTTTAGTTCTTCATTATAATGATTTAACATGCTATTGTCTAATGTATTATAGATTAAGGAAAGGTTTATTTTTAGTACAATAATTAGTTAATAAACTTATGCCAGTTTTAGTTCTTCATTATAATGATTTAACATGCTATTGTCTAATGTATTATAAATTAAGGAAAGGTTTATTTTTATGTGATTATCCTTCTACTACTTAAAAATCCCAACTTATGTTTTAGAAGATTTTTAGTATAATTTTTCTACTTTACGCGTGCGCACAAGTCTTTCAGCAATATTTTTGAATGGACTTATTTTGTAATAGACTTGAAATTTAAAATTAAAAATAGCTCATCTCATTGTTATATTCGTATCTATTTTCGATTACAATAAAAAAAGTAAAAAAATCACAAAGTAATTAAAAATTAATTGTGAAATAATTTCATGTAATTAGATATGTTTAAGATAAAAATGTGGCAATTCATAGCGTAAAATGGGAAAGACTCATTTAGTCACGTGTAATTGAAAAGAATTTAAGAGTAGTTAGCGCTCTAACTGGACAGACAGAGTGATCTCTGACACTTTAAATCACACAAATTACTAACTAGACCGGCAGTTAGCCATGTCTAAAGTGATTCAGCAAAGTACTACGCTAAATATTTTCCTTGACGTGCAATCCCTCACGTCGTTACGTCTTCTTACAATAATGGTGTACACGATTTTTTAAATTAACTTACAAAGAAAGAGACGTAGATGGTTTAAAAAAAATTAGGGATGATAACACACAGTTCATCTGATGCTGAGTGATGGATTCATAAACCTAATCGGAGCTTTGATACCAACCAAAAAAATATATATTGCACTAGCGCAATACGTTATAGCATGTTGCTTTGGTCCACAGACTTTTGCGGCTTTATTTGACTAGAAGTGCTGGCACGAGAACCTTCTGCCCTTCTTGCTTCTGCATTACGTTACTTCGATAGTACTGACAAAGTTCAGTTCCTGCGTTCAAATGATGGGTATAAAAACTACATTTTTATATTTTTATTTATTTTTAATCTTTTTTTTTAAATTCATTTCATTCAATCATGCCTTTGCCGTCACCACATACTTACACTATATTACTTTTATCTAAGACCCGTGTTGTTAAGTTTATTTTGTAATTTGTCAGATAAAGTCTAAAAAAATATTAGAAGTTATTATTATAACTTCAACTTGGGAATCCAGTTGTTATACCAGCAATCCCTCCTAACCCATACATACTCAGATCCACCGACCAGCGTCTACACTGTGAATGCCGAAGCTTGAGCTAGCCGACCGAGCATAGCATACCTCGGAAGCGTATTGTGGTCTCGCGTCAAAGGTCAAGTTATAATAAAACAAAATTTATGGAAATTATTTATGATCGTAGACCTAAAATTTTAAATTATAAAGTAAACTCAATCTAAACTAGCAACTACAAAAGATGAGGAGTTGTTCGGATTAATTCCAGCCACTGAGTTTAATACATCACGACAGAAAGCAAAATTTCATCCTCATAATCTCGACGGTTGGCAAGCCACCACTGTGCTTTACGCGAAATTTTGTACACACACATCTATTCTGTGTAATCAGCTGTTGCCAGCGCTTTCCGAACCGATACGACTTAGGGACCTATAAACAGACTCTTTTCTTAGAGGCCAGCAGTGCATCTAAGTCTCCTCTAGTGTTACGGATGTCCATGAGCGACGTTAATCACTTAAGTTAAGGTAAGTGATTACCGTCGCCCATGGGAATTTTTACATGGTTAGATCATTTGCCACATATTCTATAAAAAAAAGCAATGCACACTATATGCAAAGTTATAGGAGTAATTAACCTGCATTTAGTAAAATACGTTGCATGTTTCCTGGTATTAATGGATCCAGGATGTCTTTATGTTGTATTAATATTTATATCTTAACGTAAGTGATTTAGGAGAGTAGCGCAAAACGCCAATAACAACACCAATGTTTTAATTTCTATTTATTGATTCAATTTGAACTTCGAACTCACAATGAAATGCAGCACAGTAAACACAAAATTAACAAACCATTTACTATCACCTTAAATTACGTGTAACATTGAAACGGGAATTACAGAAATCGGGTTACCACTACAAACATCGATAATTGTAGACATACGACGAATAATTATACCTTCGACATTGATTCCGTCAACTGAATAAGATCAATATCGATTTCGAAAAGAGAGGTTGATTTTGAGCAAAAAGTTATGTTAAAAAAATAAATGGTTGGCTTGTAGTTACTTAGAATCATTATTAAAAATACACAGCGGTTATTTTATGAAGGATTAATCTTACGTTATACACAGTGAGTAGACTTACGTAAATGCCGTACAAGCCACGGGCGAGCGCTTCCACCTTTTACGTTACGTCGTAGAGTAATAGTAAACAGTGCCATCTATTTTTAAAATTAAAAAAAACACTAAACCTGGCTGGTATTAATGATTTGTTTTAACGCCACCTGTTACATGTCATGCGTAACGTTTCCAATTGTCTACGCCGTAACGGAATAGGAGTTACAAAAGCGCCGTGACGCTTCTGATATGACTTCCTTTACGTAGCAGCGCCACTACGCCCATAAACAAATAGAATAAGTGTATATTAATTAGCTTATGTAACAAATAAGCTTAAATGTATATAATACTGAGGCAGAATTACATCTTAACTACGGCGTAACATTAAGTGGGGTACGTGAGATTAGACACGAGCGCAAGCCCTTATTTTAAACGGACGAATGCGATATATAATAATATTTTGCTTTATATCTATGTATCTGACGCTAGAACATCTATATAATGTATTACTTTTTGTACATCTACTTATACATAATCGTACGTACACTCACTAAGCTTACCATTTCGCTTTGCCGTGTTCCCAATGTGTGCGCGTCTACTTGCCTGAACCGTGATTAGTCTGTGACAACCTGTGACTAGATATTGCACCAGCAATGTTTTCAACGTGCTACAGATAATACAACATAGTTCTGTATGACATACGGCGTAGCACATTTTGAGTACACGGCGCTTTATAAGTGGGAACTATGAGTATTGTCCCGCGGGCGAACATAGATCATGAATAAGAGATAAAGGGAATAAATAAATAAAAAAACGAAAATAAATCCATGATCGCGCATTTAAAATAAAAGCGACAGCAGAACCACTTTGACTAGAACAAGACTGAAGTGTTGAGGGTTCACCCGCACCGGCTTTGCCGCCCGTCCTTCGCTAAG
This sequence comes from Teinopalpus imperialis, assembly GCA_029286865.1. Lineage (NCBI taxonomy): Eukaryota > Metazoa > Arthropoda > Insecta > Lepidoptera > Papilionidae > Teinopalpus > Teinopalpus imperialis. Next base: position 5,240,520 of record JAGSMU010000036.1, on the reverse strand, counting down.
TACACAATAATTATTAAAATATATTTTCGCATTTTATTACATATAATTCACGTTATGATCTACCTATGTTAGAAAAGGAAAGCGGGCTTTAAAGGTAAGTGAATTTAGGTTCAAATTCGTACGCGGAGCCTATATACCCAGCGTACAATGGACGTTTGTTCCACTCGCCCAAAGGACAATGCCCAGTGCCCAAGTCGTGCAAGAGATAGACTTAACTTAAATACTTAAACAGACGCTGAAGATGAGATCAATTCGAAAGTCTTAAGTGTTCAATGTAATCATAGAAGCTAAAAAGAGAAAGATGTTCATTGGGCATTATCGCTTGAGCCGCAGTCTCGAAAACTAAATTTAAAAAAACTACAAGGTGACAATTATGACAGCTAGGACGCTAGTCGAGAACTTAATTCTAATCTTAGAAATAAAAAATGTATTTTGGTGCAAACATAAAATAAAATATATAAAAATCATATCATCACTAACTCTTATCTATGTAATGTATGATTGATTGCGAGTATCGCAAAATATACGCCGACTAATCACACAAGCTTTTAAATATAATATTACATTAACCTCTACCTTTTAAATATAATATTACATTAACCTCTACCCCCGGACTGTACTTAGAAAGTAATAGAGAGAAGTTTTCACACACATTCATTCCATAAAGAATTAATTTTTGAGGGACAAAGTATTCGGGATTCAAAACATAGGGGGACCCCACAGGGATTCTAGCACACATCACGAAAGAGGGTTCTGTTTCATCCGATAAATTAGCAAAATTATATTATATAATGACATTTTGGATAATTGGCGCGATCATGTACAATTTTTTAAATTACAAATAATTTAAATAACAATAGTAAAATAATAATCAAATATAGAACTTAAGCGATTGAAATAAGAATTGAATTGAAGGTATATTCAACATGGGGAATTAGAAAGAGAAAGAAGAGAGTCCGGTGGAAGAGTGAGTAGGGGAGAGTTTACTCCTTGACTTCGAAGTATTTGTATGTGGGATTTTCGTAGCCATTGATCTGCATGTTGGCTACATGCCGCTCCTCGGGAGTTGGAGCCACGGCGCCGGTTTGCTCCACCTGAAATAATAGATGTTTTTAAACCGTTCTACCACTATCAGACTACCGAACTTCACTCCAAGACGCGTCCCAGGCTGCCAGAATACGTGTGATTTTTTAAATATCTGATACCTCTACTTGTTCGCATCTTGCATGCGCGAGCTAATCTGTACTAAAAAGGTAAGATCTTTCTATGGAAAACCAACACTTTTCTATGGAAAAAAGACATAATTGGCGGGGCTAGTCAGAAGGAATTTTTGTAGTTGTTATAAAACATTTAAGGAATTCGGTGTCGAGTAACTACGTCGAGTAGTGAGAGAAAGAGAAAAGTATATAATGATTTACAACATTCAGTCACACGACCATAAAAATGATTATTGTATCTTAGACGTTAAGATATTGTAGCCATATCTTAACGTCTGCTGCATGCTGTATATTTATGGACCTATAAACCTTCATCCTCGCTTACTCATAAAATTGAAGACTTCATTAGGACTCTTCTTCCTATTTTTTTCTTTCTTCTTTTGGACTTTTCACCCTTATCATCTCGATGGTTGGCAATCCATCACTGTGCGCTTCACGCGAAATTTCCTACCACGCACAACTACTCTGTGGAATCAGCTGTCGCCAGCGGTGTTTCCAAACCGACTTGGGGACCTTCAAGAAAAGAGCCTACACCTTCCTGAAAGGCCGGCAACGCATTTGCAACTCCTCTGGTGTTGCGGGTGTTCATGGGCGGCGTTGATCACTTACCATCAGGTGGGCTGAATGCTCGTTTGCCGCCTATATTATAGAAAAAAAGACTATGTTATACACGAGCCAACTCCAACCGGCGTTAATATTACAACTAGCTACAATTTGTAAACAAGAGGCAATTATTTTACTACCAACTTCCGGTCTTTGTAATATGCGAGTCAGTGTAACGTGATTTGAATCAGTGGTACAGCTACACTGCAGATTGTTTCCAGCTGTAGAATTAATGGGCCAATTCGACCGACGTAGGATAGGATAGGACTTAGGACGACTTCAATGAATACCAGCGTAAAATAGGTACATAATGCTGCTGTGTTTCGGCTGGCGAGTGTGGACTCCAGAGACCTTTATTACTGGTGACGAGGGATTCCATTTCAGTCCTCAAGGGTAATAACGTATCTGCATTATGATTCCTTGTCAAGGATGAATGTCATGGGCCGCAAGATTCACTTACCATCAGGTGAAGTGTGTGGTCGTGTTATTCTCAAAGTAATTGGAAAAAAAAAAGATTTACCTGCACGAAGCCCTGGGCGGCGGGGGCGCGGTCGCGACGGCGCGCTACGGCCAGGGCGACGGCGGCGGCGGCGGCCAGAGCAGCTCCGCCCACGCACAGCGCTGGATAAAGGGCACCTGAACCGCTTCCACCAGAGGATCCGCGCACCGTGTACCCCTGAAATATTGAAATTTAATTTTAATAAAGTTTATGTATATTATATATTTTTTACTATACTATATATTATAATATTTTATATTTTAATATAAAGATATAAAAAAAGTGCGTGTACGCTTTCTACAAGTTTACTTCTTTTTCATTGTTAAGATGCTACAAGATAAAAGAGGAGTAAAAGCAGTTGAAAGAATATTTTTAAAACAAAATATACATTTTTTAATGAATAAACAAAAAAAAACAATTAAAACATTTTTTAAATAAAAAAGTTTCAGTAAAACTATATATATATACTTCTACTTTATATCTCCTACTTTTGGTATTGCTTGTTTTGTTTTTTAATGCTATTTTTATCGCTACGGTCGCATGATCTCTGATGTCATTTACATATCCACTTGAAATCGGACTGGCATTGAATTTGTTATTACCGTTCGAGCGCAGTTTCCGGTATAACGTAAATCTTCACTTTTAACGCGTTAAAAGAAGAATACCTTGTTGAATAAGTTGTAGAAGTAGTTGGTACAATGACATGATCATTCTTATATAATATCAACCTTAAATTACGTCGGAGAGTTGCTATGATATTTTGGCAAATCAAAGTAACCGAAGAAAACGGTATCTAAAATTTTCATCTTAGTGTTCAGATGTGAATTCATCGTGATGTAAATTATTGTCCCAACTGATTTGATCATTAGAATATCATAATTTTTCAGATACTATACTATAATGCAGATGTGGCAACTCTCATGACGCTAGTTTAGCGCTTTTAGGATTCCCTATCGAGGATGAATGTGGATGCCCATAAGTCGATGTCACTATGGTTAGTTCAGATGGCTGAACTCTGAGCTCCTTTGTAAGTCCTAATGTCATAACAAAAAAAACCCATTCACATGAACTATTTTAAGTTTTCATTGGCATGCTCCTTCTCGGATCGATCCTGGTTCGGGGGACGATCAAGTGATTTCAGATCTTGTTTGATACTCACAGGCTGTGTGTGCTGCAGTTCGTGTTTCAGAGCGTGCGCTGGTGGGGGTGGGGCACGTTCTTCAGCCTGTTCCAAAGCGGCGCGTAGACCTTCGCCTTCCGTCTAGGAGTAAATTCATAATCATATTTAATATAAACACTATAAGTAAAATTAAATTAATAGGCTACGAACACATTTTAATAGCTTTTTGCGCAGAAAATGAGCTGGAAGACTTTGGAACCTTTTAGACGAAACAATCAAAAATATTAGAAACTACAAGTTCCAGTTACTTTTATGAGAGCATGAAAAACTAACAATTAATTTACTAATTTTAATTAACTACTAATTTAGTGATCTTTACCTCGCTAGTGGATCGTCGGCTGGAAGTCTCGCCAATTTCGCCGGTCTCGGTTTCGGTTTCGGGTGCTTCGGTCACAGTGCTCGTTAGAAATTCCTAAAATATAAATTCAAGTGAATGGAACAATTTTTTTATTTATTTTACTTGCTAATTTGAACAGCACATCTGTTGTAGGTTTTATTTAAATGTTTTGTCTATGAATACAAGTTTTTATTGTACAATTGTTCTATTACATTTTTTTCTTTATGTCGATACATTTGAACTCGGATTCATAACAATTATTTAGCCAAAAATAATGTAATTTGAAGCACTATATTACTCAAGCGAGTTGGACTCTACACTGTGTTTGCTAATACAAAGCTACCCCATTCAAATGATGGAGTGATAGACTTATGCAGGGTTATAAGAAGTAAATGGATGCAGCAGGTCAAAATCGTATCTTGTGGCAATTATTGGAAGAATGACACTTTCAATCCTATATTAACCAGATGAGAAGGATCCCTAATAAATTGGAGGTTTAGTAGATAATATATGATGCTTTTTCTACTTACAGTGGTGGTAGTTTCTTGTGTGTACACCATACGGGTGGTGGACTCGCGAACAGAGGCAGGTGAGACGGATGAGGCCGGGGACGCGGAGGGCGAAGGCGCCGGGCTGTGAGTGGAGGGCATCGCGGTGGTTTCCTCAGTTTCGTTCACTTCGTTGGCTTCATCATCGATCTCGTCGCTTTCCTTTACGCCGTTTGAAGTCTGAAAAAAATTATATAAGTTAATCTAGTCTTTTTTTTCCTGGTACATATTATATTTTATAATTGTAAACTTAAACTTGTCAATGACTTCTTTGATGATCTTTCTGCATACGATGTAACGCTTTAAATTGGTGAAAAGTCAGTTGAGTTGTCAGAGATATAGTAAAATAAAAATATTCCTAGAACCAAAACCTAATATAGATTTATAGTTATTACCTATATAGATATATATAAACAATAAGTTTCTCCAATATTGACTTCGAAAATTATCAAAAATTATATGTGAATGACATTTATTTATTAATACATTGTCTGTGAATTGAGGAAAAAGTGGAATTGGAATCTTTGTCATTTCAAACTGACGGCCGCATGCCCCTGATACTATTAGGCGCCTCTTTTTCTGGTAGAATTGCACATCCATATATATTTATTTATCTATTTTTTAATACATATTACATATATATATATTTACAATAAAGAATAAATCAGGTGGCGGTTTGTCATCAATGTTAAAATTCTTCTTTACTAGCTCTCAACATTCACCGCAGATAGATGTTAGGTTTTTTTTAAGACTGTCTTATTGTTGGTTCAATTTCCCCAAAATTAAGTCTTGTTCTATAATCAAGATGTTCTTGATTGCCGCGTAGTAGTTAGATACTTGGCTGCTGCGACGGACGCCCTGCGTCTGAGCGAGGCCCAATATTGTTTGTCTGTATGTATGTTTATGTCTCTGTTGTATGTATATTCCGTGTCGTTTAACCATCGTCAGATCTTATTACTTATGCATTACATCAGGCTAGGGAAGGGAAAGACGAGTAAGTGTTTGCGCAAAGCCTTTCGGCAATATGTTATATTTTACGTAAATTATTGTCTAACAGACAATATTACGGTGGACAGTTTCCATTCACCTTAGCCCGTTCATTCTGTATATCCTGGCGCTGGCGAACCCGCTGGTCACGCTTGACACTGAGCTGTTCCCGTGCAGCCTGCTCTCGTTGTACCTCAGCTTCGATGCGGTCCAGCAGCAGTTCCTCGGCTTCGGGGGTCATAGACATCAGGGAAACGGCCATGTCGTCCTTGGACTGCATCGACTGAATAAATATGGAACATTAGTAATCTGCTTTACTAAGAATAATTTATAAAATGGTCATGTTTCGTGATTTAACTTGATCATTATATAATCTGTAATTACTTATTTTAAAATATTAAACCAGTAGTTTGCGGTTAGTTAACAGTGGTAGAGCTACACTGCAGTTTTTCTAGCTGCAGAATGAATGGGTCAGCTCGGCCGGGGAAGAACCACGCCCCCCCAGAATACTAGCGTAAAATAGCAGCATACTGCTGCTGTATTTCGTGTGGTGAGTGTAGGGATCCGGAGACCTTTATTACTGGTGACCAGGCATTCCATCTCAGTTCTCAAGGGTGACTACGCATCTGCATTATGATTCCTTGTCAAGGATGAATGTAGATGTCATGGGCCGCAGGAACCACTTACCATCAGGTGAACTGTGTGCTCGTCTGTTATATAAATAATATAAAACAAAAGAAGTTGCTGGCTACAGCACGAATGGTAAATAGCTGCATATCTCTGCTTTGTTTCGTATGCAGGGCAGGGAAACGGAGCTAAGCTGCTGGTAAAGAGTGATTCCATCTCAAACCTTATGAGCGACATCTCCTGTGCATCTTGAATCTTTGTTGAGGATAGATGTTTATTGGCCACAGTCATAATATATCAACAGTTGTACTGTGTGCTCATTAGTTTCATAAGAAAATAGTTTTTTAAATATATTTTGTGTCTTGGATTTTAACATTATCAAAGACGTTCAACCATTAAGAATTCTTAATGAATTCTCAGTGGTTGAAATTATTTTGAAATAATATTGTTGGTATTATTGTACTTTATACTGGCAACCCACTGGTATTTTAGTTCTCTGTATTACTCTCACCAAAATGGATGACAAGTTGTAACAAGCATTTCTGATAAATAAAAGTGTAGAAATGGTTTATTTTACTGATATTAAGAGATATTTTATACAAACTATACAATTTTTCTGTTTATGACTAAAATGCGTTACAATAGGGAATTGGACGACGCGTAAGAGCTTTCGTGCGAATGCTGATGTCACCATAAAGTATTCTGTGCTGTTGACGTCATCTGGCTACAGCCAGAAGATATCGCTATGGTCGAATTCGACCAGGAGAACATAATCAACATCATTATTAAAAAATATCTATGTTGTTTCTGTTTATGAATAAATTGCATTATAATAGAGAATTGGACGACGAGTAAGTGCCTCTTAGTTTGCACGAATGCTTACGTCACCATCCATAAAATGTTCAGCCCTGTTGATGTCATCTGGCAATAACCAGAAGATCGCCGTGGACGAAATCGGCCAGGAGAACATGATCATCATCATCATTAAAAAAAATCTATGATGCCGATGTACCTGGACGTAGTCTTCAATGGCAGTTCCAATGCTGGCGTAGAGATGAGGTCGGCGACGGAGGGAGGACAGAGCACGTTGGAGGGCGCGGTCGGCATCCTATGATAATTAATGAAATTCGTATTATAGATACATAACCTAACTAGATATAGAACTTAATTATAAAACATATATAGGTCGGTGCCATTATGTACGATAATTTGTTGCCATTTAGTAATCCCATTGTTGTAGAAATTTTGGGACTGTGACATGTAGTTTTGACAGTCCTCTTTTGATGTTAACCGAAAGAAATCTGGAGAGACCGAAACGGGTGAAATTTGTCAGGGCTATATGCTGGATGCATTAACACTTCCCTACCAAGCTCTCTCAGTGTTTGCCGAGCTAAAGATGTGTGTGTATCAAAATATACATTAATCGAATTACACAAAGTATAAGTCAGACGAAGTAGAACACATTTGTCTTTGCTAAGGTTTGGATGGAATTAAGCATACAGGGTTGGGAATCCTTTTACTTTTCGTTCTGTATTTAATACTAACAGATATGTTTTGGCACGAAGTTACACTTCTTAATAACTAAGGTAAGGAGGAAATTACATGCCCAGCCGATAGCACTTTTAATATCAGACTAGTATATACACGGCTGCAGACGTGATATTTATATCCATTGTGATATAAGTTTGTCAACACATATATGAGGTAGGTAACAGATATATTACAAATACGGCCGCTATCTGAATTTTATATTAATCTAAGCCTAACTTCTACTGAGGGTCGTCCACATTTCATCTGAAAGTCTAATTCGGATTTTAATTCATCTGTCCATATATATTCTTATTTATTTATCCTTTTCTGTTTATATTAGGACCTTATATGTATATTATGGTCCTTATATATATATATGAAATTAGCGTATTATATGGAAAAAGTAAACAAAGAATTAATTGAAGTACATATGTACCATTAATATTTATACACTTTAGCCATTTAGTACATAGTTCATTGATTTCATTTCTAAAAAAATTAGAAGCGATAATCTATCACGTTTCTTTTCGAGGTCAAAATCTTCGGAACGAAAACGTTGGAATCAGCCCTGGTACCACGGTGGAACTCATATTTGTAAATAACGCGATATTTCAAGTTTACCTGGAGACGATCGGCGGCAGAAGCTCGTTCAGCGGCGGCGGCTTCCCTTCCAGCAGCTGCAGCACGGCGCCATGCGGCCAAGGCTCCACTTCGTTCAGCTGCAAGCGCTCGAACCAGGCGTTGGAGGCATTTCTGAACGCGGTGGGCCTGCAAAGATTAATATGATAGTAGATTGCAGTATCGTATACTGACCATGATATGAATAAATTAGTAGTTTTGACGTATGGTGGCGGCGTAAGAGAAACTATTACCAAATGAAATATCTATATTTTTTGATGTAATTTTAATTTAAATTACCACAATGTGAAATTTTAATGAATTTATAGCGAACGAATATTATAACAATATCCGACTATGGCTAATGCCAGAAAAAATCGTGTTTGCAATAAATAGCGGAATAACCATCTGAAATATGTCCCCCGGCAATGTAATATAACATAAAATCCTAACAACAATCCGCCTTACAAGCGTCGTGGAAAGGGTAAATCATCACTAATATGGAGTAAGTCTTTTTCCAGTGAATTGTTGGCGGTTCCTTTACGAAAACTATTCTACGGTTTGACATACTCTAACAATAAGTGGTGGAGTTGAATTAATCTAAAATAGTGACAGTCAATTATGCGCATTGTGCAATTTCAGTTTTTTTTGGGCTGATGGCCGCTGTCAGCCCCAGGACTTTTACAGTTTCACCGGGTTAGGCAATATCAGAGTCCATAATTTAGGAATAACTTCCCAATGCGATACTTCTATTTCTATTCTCCATAACAATTAAATAGTGTCCTAAGATATTTAGAGTCCATTATCCAACTCTAGGCCGTGTGGCTGGCAAAGGTTTGGTAAGAGGTGACTAAGTGGATCATCACAAATAACCAGTGGTCATCGATACATGGCGAAAGAAGCATCTCAGAATGCCAGACCCTATATAAAGCTACTAAGAACGAACGCAGCAACGTCAAAATTGTACGGTGTCTAGAAAACTGAGATTTTCACCCGCTCGCCAGGCGTGGCAACTATGCCATAACATTCGGGCAACATAATATTCGAGGGGGAGACTATGTTCAGCAGTTATGATGATCCCACTATAAAGACTTCGCCTTTCATTTGTTTCATCTTGTGTACCCCTGCTGATCGTGTTTTAAAGGAGATAAATGATGCATTAAATAAAGGAGAAAAATATTTAAGATCTATAATCACTTACATTGGGCGGAGTGTCCCGGAGGGAGCGAGTGTAGCAGGCGAGGGCGGTGCGGCGGCGCTGCGCCAAGTGGGCGAGTACTCGTTGCTGATGCAGGGCGGCCAAGCGACGACGTTCAGCGACACCTTCCTCTTCCAGAGACTGGTGGGGAAATATTAAATATAGGAATCGTAAAACGCACTCACTGTCGTTACTTGAGAGAGATTCCATTTGTGGACTGTTTACAGGATAATAATATTTTTTCATATTGAATTCTTGATTATTAAATAATATATAACGCTTGCAATAAACTTAACGTCGCTTAAAAAACCAATTAAAACCGAATGATTTGGTAAAAACTAAACGAATATCACTAAAATATCAAGAATCAAATATACCGGATTTTCATTACGTTGCAGTTTCTATATCTATTTACTAATAAGTTACTTTCCATTCATTACTTTATGATTGAAGATGGTACTTACTTGAATGTTGGCTTGGAATTTGGCGGTCATGCGTTGGCGGAAGACTTGTGCGGCAGCGGGGTCCGAGCTCATCATCTGTTGGTAGCGCTCTTCGAGTTCTGACCACTCCTTCATCACCTTGGTGATCTACAACAATGTTAAGCAAATATTACGATTACGATAATCGTTGCTAGTTTTACTATATAATATTATTCCAGTTATTTATATATATTTATAGAATACATTTAAATTTCCTTTATTTACTAATCCTTGACCAGAAGTCACTAGAATCCTATTAATCTTACTCACGAGAACGATTATTCGAGAATTGTTTTTTTTATTAATGTCCTGCTACCGCCATTGAAGTCACTGGAAGAACGCATGGAAGTGATTTTGGCTATGTTAGGCTGTTATAATAATTTACGAGAAGAAATATTGTATATGGTCCAATGTAATTAATTAAAATTTTGGTAAAAGTAATGTTTCGAATATACCTTTTCGCGGTGGGTTTCCTCAAGGCGTTGCTGGGCGTCCTTGTAGCTCTGGTGCTCAGTACGGGGGTCGAAGTGGGAGAAGTAAGGGTCCGAGGTAGCAGTGGAAGCCTGCGACATACGAGTAAATAATAATAATCATATTTCTTTGACATTCTATTGCAAACTTGAATAAAATGAGTTCGGAAGCAACTTTTCAGTTCATTTTTTAACATCATGTTCGATGACATTTTGTGGTTTATTCTTCGTCTTAGTGTTAAAAGCTCAACGCTCTTAATCTAAATAGGTCTTGTACTGAATAGCTCAAGCTTGTCTCAGAAATATTTTTAATTTTACGGTTTCATCACATTCTTACATTCTTTGTGTACTATAAGTTTGAGGCCTGCTCTTTCAAGAGATTCCGAGCTAGTTTGTAACTTGAAGTATTTGATATGTCATAAGTATGCTAAAAACTTGAGTTGAGTTGAGTTGAAAACTGTCATTTCGTTCACTTATTAGCGTAGTGACTATAAAAAGCTTTCAAGAATTGTCTGTATTGCTGCGATTTTTTTCGTAATGCCTTACACGATTGACTTAAGTTGATGGTTTTCATGTGTAATGTCTATTTTACAAAAATAAAATAAAAGATATCTAGGCTTGGTAATCGAAACAATAAATTTAAGTTTAGATGACTTAAAGGCGAAATTGATCCATACATGTATTAACAAATCGTATCTTAAAAATTTATTGCATAATTGAGAGTGTAAAATTTTCGATTATAGTATGTGGATTCTATATAATTCACTTACCACCGTGGTAGAAGTAGTGGTGGTGGTGGTGGTGGTGCTGGTAGTAGAAGATGGGGAGGAGGTTTCGGGACGGGGCCAGGCGTTGTCGTCACCGTCCGTGTAATCGTCATCTTCGGTATCGTCATCACGGGAAAGATCCGCGTCTTCATCCTCATCCATATCTAGAAACACTAGGATATCTTTACTGGTTATATCTGGCATATAAACTGTAGTTTTTTTAATTAATAAAATAATTATGTGATATATTATGTTATTAATATACTTAGCTATTATTCACCAGTTTTCCTGGGCGCTATATTATACTGAAGTACTTTTTTTTATTATTAAATTTTCCATGACTAACTGACCCTTTATGCCAAATTTAATTAAAATCCTATGATAAGCATTGAAGGAGATAGTAACGCACAGCATATACAATGTGTCCCGTCAGTAGGACAGCAAACTTAAGAGGAAGATAAGTTGACCAGTCACCTACCTGACAAAAAAAATTACGTAAGTAAAAGTGTCACAATTTTGCGAGATATTGAGATTTTTTGTTTTTTATAAAAAAGAGCTGTTCCACTGTCTGTTTTTGTTATTATGTGTACAAATAAGCATATAAATTTATTTTCTTTTACATACTGTAGAATAATTGTTCTACCATATTCAAATATTATTTTGATTAATTTCATTGGAAAAAATTGAAAAAGACATTTTTAAGAAAAATATCATAGATTGTTGCCTTTCAGGAATTGACAAAAAAATGTACTGAGCTATTGTTACATATTGCATAAATAAATTACCTGTTCAATTGAGAGTTTTGAAAGTCGTAACACTGGTTACTTTTCTTGGTATTTGTAGAAAAATAAAAATTAAATTTTGAATTAATTCACAGACTTTTATTTTACGATTATTTTTGAGATCGAAGTCATGTTGAAGCCAGTCATATTATAGAATTAAAACTACGAACCTTAAAAACTACCAGGGCTCATGATAAGATAGTAATAGTAGTAAGGAATAGTGTAAAATGCATGATCAATATCAGGTTTACGTATAATAATGAAATTTTATAAATAACTAAAAATTTTGATAACGTAACATGTATTTACGATGACATAGGGAAGTTCTTTTTCCCGTTCCTTTAATAGTTACCATGTTTTAAGATAAAGATTTTCTTTAGTTTTCTTGTGATTTATATTTCATGCTCACCAAACTCACCGTCATCAGCGTCATCGTCGTCATCATCGTCGCTGAGGTTGAGGCTGTCGTCATCGTCATCAGCTAGTCCATCTTCATCGTCCAGAAGTTCGTCATCACGTTCGTCCATCGCAGCGGAAGCAGCCAGCATTTCCTCACCGCCTGGGCTAACTGGTACACCGACGTCCATTGGCTTATGCATCTTAACGTTTTCTGAGAACATACATTTTTTATCATTTGATTATTAATATCAAAAAGATACAGTCGGTAATTTATTATTATTTAGATTATCGCCGACGTAGCCTAAAGGATGAATAGCTCGCGGTGTAGGTGGTGCAACCTTACTAAATTTTGTAGTTTAAATACAGCATATTAATATAGACAGTAATATCTTTACACGTCTATATTAATACCATCAGCATCTGTATAGATATGAGGAAGGCTTTATATTTAACGGTAGCTCGGTGAGATAAGATACCCTTGAATAACTTCAATTACTTCAACTTCATAACTTACCCTTGAAATGTTTTGGGCAGCAGACAAACTCGACACCAGAGAACAGACTGATACCGCAAGGTAAAAGCATAGCGAAGGTCCGGAGCCTAAGTCCTCGTTGGGCGCAAGCACGTCCGGCGGTAGCGTTCCAGCGAGCGAATTGCCAGCATCGGCTCTGGTTGTGGATGTGGTCAAAGAGGCAGCTCTCGGGCACTAACAGCGCGTCTGATTGGAATGGACCTTCTGCCGACAAATAGTCTTTGTAGTTAAAGTGTTAAAGAAACCTTCAATTTCTGAATATAAGACGTTTTGTGCAGTTATGCATCCAATTAATCCCACCTATATGTTTATACTATCAATCTCACATAATAATGTACGACTTATCTGCATATTTAAGATAGGTATTTAAAAAATCACCGATATACAGAAACCTTTCCTCTGATATATTAAAATTGACTGTACATAATATAGATGTTAATGGATTATAAAATGTAAATAAATTTTATTTCAAATTATATATTCATACCAAGACAGCGGAACGGCTTCACCCAGCGAGTGACCTTGCACTTAGCAGCATTTCCAGAGCCAAGTTTGCACCAGTTGCTAACTTTAACGTAGTGAGAAGCTTCGACAATGTTGGTGATGTCGTGGCTAGGGTACACCTGTAGAAAAAAGAGGATTATTTCCGAAGCATTCTTTCAAACGAGTATTCAATTCAGCTGATAAAATAAGGGCCTACGTAGACTACGAATGTCGTCGGCGGATTTTGTCTAGCGTTGTGAAAGCGTGCATGTGATTAAGTTGTGTATGAATGTTCTTTTAAAAAAGAAATCCAAATTTATTTCTTTTTAATTTAAAAGATAACTTGTAAGGTTTAAATTTACAAGTGTCCGGTGTGTGTCACTGACTGACACACGGTCGAGCCGACCCCATTCATGTTGCAAAAAACAATATGTAGCGTGACTCTAACACGTTTATGTATTTAAAAGATTTCGACAAGCGTAAATATACAATGAACTAAACCAGATTAATTACAATGACTTAAATATTTGTTTCATCAATTTAATACAATTAGGTCGAGGTTCGAATGCCAGGTCACGTTTAGATTTTGTTACGGCTGCTAATTGTTAATTTTATACGAACAACGATGAAACCGATTCAGTTTTGACTAATGAATTTACGCCAACATGAAGCTGATGAGCCGGCGACAGAGTAAACAGAAGTGTAATTAATGAATGTTCTTTTCGCATGATAAATTATTATTAGCAACCGCTTCAATCTATGTAAAGTTAAGTAGAAATTATTACTGGTTTTGTTTGCGGACACAATGTGTAAGTTATAAATTTGAATTTGATTGATGTATAGCAACTATAATATTGTTTTAACCATCCAATTCTTAATTTTCAAACGATTTATGAGTATTAGTATCAAATGGTTCCTTCAAAAAATTCGCACAATTTCTGTAAAATAAATGTATATATTTTTACCGGAATGGAAAATACCGGACTTAATGCACTTCGTCGTATTTTTTAAATTCTTTTATTTGAATTGAACAGTTCTATGATTGATTGGAAATGCGATGAATTAATCAATGTCGAATAAACCGAAATACATGAAGATTGACATATGTCACTGTCAGCTATCGCCGATAACCAATCACAATCCGATTTTTTTTAAAGCTGAGATGTATTTAGCTACACTGCAGAATGAAGAGGTCAGCTCGGGTAGGACCACGCCCTCACAGATTACCAGCGTGAAACAGCCGCATAATGCTGCTGTGTTGCGTCTGGTGTGCGTAGGGGTCCGGAGACCTTTATTACTGTTGACGAAGCACTCCGTCACAGTCCTCAAGGGTGATTACGCATCTGCATTAAGTTTCCGTGGCAAGGATGAATGTAGATGTCCTGGGCCGCAGGAATCACTTACCATCAGGTGAACTGTGTGCTCGTTTGTTACACTCAAAAAAAAAAAAAAAAGATATAAGAGAATAAGTTATTTCTCCAAACCCACGGACCATCCCACTGGATAACTTCGAAGAATCTGTTAAAATTTGCCTAAATTTATTAGCTAGAGATGAGGTGAAAAATCACTGCATGTACATTGCTGTCACTATATTGAGTATTGAGTATCAGCGTGATAATTGTGGGCTATTTCGAGTAAGTTCAGTATTGTCAGCGATACCTTGTGAAGATAGTCTTACAGTGGGTCTTAAAATAGATGATGCTACTGGCTTTAGGATAAAAATTATAGGATAAATTGATGCTAAATATCTAGGAGTACACTTTGATTTACCTTTTTGCAATAATCCAGAATCTCCATTTTGTCCTTGAGGCAGTTGCGGGGCTTAGTGGTCAGGTCGGGTGTCCATCGTCCAGCAGCAGACATGTATTGCGGATGGTAGGTCGATCCAGCTTCGCATAGCACCGCCACCTGGGGTTCCGCCCCGTTGGTAGCCTGCAACAAAACGACTCAGTTAAATTGATTTCTAAATATTACTGACCTCTATACAGTATGTGTATGTAATGCTCTTTTATATCAACGGGAGTTTTCATGAATTATTAGCAATGAGACTTTGAGGACCCCTAAAATTAGTATAGTCTGGCCTATTAAGTCAATTATTGGCAAATGATAAATATAACAATTAACAAAAAAGGTGATGATGATGTTGAAATGAATAGTTACTGTACCGTTACAAATAATTTCGTATGATAACTATCCATTTATAGTTATTATATTATGTAACAAAGTAAAGTAACTGTCTATTTAAATAAAACCTACGGCCAGCCAAAGCGTACGCTTAGACTAAGCTACCACGGTTCTTATAATATAATCATTAATATTTTTTATTACGAATTTGGAATTTCCTCCAACATTCCGTTTTGTTTGACTGATAAAATTATCCCGTAAGCATCGAAGTATGTTTAATAACCTTAAGTAACTATGATAACTGTCATCTTTAGTATAATAGTCTAATATCTATTTATCTTTAAGGCTATAAGACTCGAGATTGAATTCTCTGATCACTACAATAAGAAAAAAAAGGGTCAAAAATCTCGTTTTTGTTTGGAAGTGCATGAAATTTTATATCAGCTTTAAAGATTTCTATTATTGTTCCTTGTTTAGCTTCCTTCTTGTCGATTTGATTGTGTAATAAGCTGTCCCTATAGGTGAACAGAATCGTATATTTTTTTTCATTCCATTAAATTCTTCGTTAAAATTCTGTTCAAATACTTATTTCTACCTATTCGAATACATTAGCTTACAATTATCCTAATTGACTTAATTTGTAGAGCCTATTTCATGTTCTTGAGCATTAAAAACAACATTTAAATGTAAATGTTCGATAAGAAGATAAAAATGGAAGACCTCTCAACTTGCGTTGGCACCAAATAAATTGCTCTCTCTCCCAGAAATGCCTTTTATGTCCGCGATAAAGTGCTCGTTTAGTTTGAAGAGTTCGGATTGACAAGCGAATGGACTGTAGCCGAGACAAGATTAAGATATATTCGTTGTAACAGGAGCTTGTTTTTTATGTCATATAAATGTTTGTTTTCGTAACTTTGACCGATAAAAATATCAGGTGTCTCGTATGTTTGTTATACAATGGATAGCTTTTATATAACGGAAACATTGGAGAATTTACGTTATCAAAATATTAGCTCGTAATTTTACATTTTCAATGTTCTTAGTTTAGAAATGTTAGCTTACATGGTACAGTAAATATCCTGTAATGGTGTAGTGATTCATCCGATCTCATCGCTACATTGCTAATAGGACATATGAAATAAAATGTTATCGGTATAGACGTGATAAAGAAGGAACATGCCCTCACAAAATATCTACATGTAATAGAAGCATAACGTTGTCGGGTCTTGTATGGTGAGTGATTCGGAGACCTTATTACGGGTAACGAGTCATTTCATCTCAATCCTCAGGAGTGACGTGTGCAAAAAAAAAACGATAATGTCCATTTTGTCCATTTGGACATTTGGAATCTATAGCAAATATAGAGGATCGACTCGATGTCCCCTTGCATAGTCAGATGCATGTGCAATAAGATTGAAAGTAGGTTCTCTTTTTTTTTTCGTGTTGATGCCCGCTGTTAGCCCGTGGACTTTTACATTTTCGCCGGGTTGAGAGGTGACCGACCGCTTACGGTGCTTAGTCGAGACCTCTATTAGTGGGTAACCAGCATAAGGGCTCTCAAGAGGGAGCCTCGGCTTGGCGTCTGACTCGAGGGTGCCCGAGAGAGCCGAACCTCGGCTCGGTCAGTTGCTTCTGACTAAGAATTATCTACATTATTATCTCCATTATTATTATTATTGGCTATCTGTACCACCACTTCGCAATGCGTGGGCGCTGCAGAAGAAGTGGCGCAAGAAACTCCAGCAACGCTTCTATCTCTATTGACTGGAGAAGGTTCACATGCAGTGTCAATAAATGGAGATATATGGTACATACAAAACGTTCAAACCAACTATTTCTGATACACATATATTGTTTCTCGGATAGGCAAGATACTCGATGTGGCAGCAACATACTCTAATCTCTACGAAACGTGGTGTATGCAAGTATGTAATAACCAACCAAATATGTGGAATGTCAAACTCTACATTCCAATCCAATTTCAATTCCAGTAATGCTGTTTACTTGTGTGATTGGTATATACTACACACACACACACATATATATATATATATATATATATATATATATATATATTTATTAACAACATGTACATACTATAGTGTACTACATAGTACACAGTATAGGCAATTGACGTTGTATGCAAATCAATAATAACCAACCAAATTCATGCGCTTAAAAATTGCTGTAACGCTATGATACTCCAATAGAAATATTTGTGGCTTATTTAAGGATAAACAAGAGTGCTATACCGAGCCATCGATTTCTCGAGGACTTTGTCATAGTTTGTCACTTCATCTAGTGAAAGGTCGTCCTACAATGCAGAGGTCTATACGAGGTTGCCGCTTACGAACCTCTAAAAACCGAACCCAAATGTATGGAATTCATGATCAAGAATTCCAGTAATACTAGTTAACGTTCAAATATAATACCTCAATATGAACCTTTGCAAAACAAGGACAATACATATTAAAACAAACATATTCTTTGATATTTTTCGTAACAAAAACAAACAAACATTTTTTGTGTTTATAAATTAAAAATTACTCATTTAAAGCTCTTACTTTGCTAACGTTTAAAATTCGACCACCTGTTGTAAAATCTTCAAATGGAACGAAGTGAAATATTCTGCAGTGGAATTTTCCGTTAGCGGGCGAGAGCAACCATAACAATTTTGTTGGCTTAAAAATTCATTTGACACTTAAATTTCCGACTGCTCGCTGCGTACAATGGTTTGAACAAATATACGAATGTCATAAAGAGAATGGCACGTGGGGAATTAGACTCTTTAAACATTTATGAAAGCTGGAATATGGTTCATTGTAAAAATTAAGAACTTTACAATATGTAGAATCAAGAATTTCGACGTTTTTGATTAAATTTTAATGAAATTTGTTCATTATCCCCATAGCCCATGACTGAACAAGGGCATGTATTATAGATTATCATAGAATGGGATTCAGAGCTATTTAAAACCAATGACTTCCCACGAACTTGCATAGGTCGTCCCTCCATCTACGATAGTCGATATCGATTCTACGAGTTATATGTCCAGGCCATTGCCAAATCAGCTTTCTAATACTTTGAACTAAATCAGTACCATCGTTCTACTGCGGATGTCTACAATTACGAAATTTATTATCCGATGAAAATTTTAAGAGTAAATTAGCTATGATGAAGTCCTAACATGTTTCGTTTTCTTGGTTAAATTTGGACGACAGCAACTGCGCAGGATATATAATAGTGCCGTAAGCATTTGGACAAGCTCAACTCGTCGATGTAATACTTTGCCAATACGATCAAAAGAAGCTTCGGATGCAGTGTAAGGGACACGTACATCCAAGACTACTAACAATACTGACAGAAAGCGTCCGGTGTACGTCGATAGACTCAACCCTTGTCACCTTTAGTACGATTTAGTCTAAGCCAGATTGTTTGCAAGATGTTGATAGCACGTGCTACCTCTGACCTCTGTCTACTTGGCGATGTGAGAAGTTATTGTTACTATATTTTTTAAAACACAAACCCAATTTTCGTAAAAATAATATACTAAATGGTGACTAGATGTGTTGTTTCACGTTGATAAATCGAGTAGAAATGGGCCTTCTCATAAATGTTGTGTGTGGTATAAAAATACAAACGCTTTATTGTTATAATCTAGGAGATTGTTTATAGAAAATTTTAGCATTAAGTTTTATCAAACAAAGCTAGTTATTTATCACTATTTTTACATTACACAATGTTGGACTACAGATATGTGAGCGGCAGCATAAGTTAGATAAATAGAGACTGTCCCACCGAATTTGTCTAGACATAAATCAAGAGAGCGTTGTGTCTAGTCAGCTATATAGATTGGTGAAACTCAATCCAGACGTACTGGGTTCGTTGAACCATCGCTCCTATAAATATATCAAGTATGCGTGTTTAATGCATTTCGGGTTAATATCTTGTATAAGATAGGATTTTTCAATGATAATTCGTATGATTTATGTGCGTAGTCTAATTAGCTACAACTATACTTAAATGCTAATAACAAATAATACATTAGCCTTGTTAAAATATCTTTTTATCGCAAAGCGTTACGTGCATGTATATTATTTTAACATACAAATGCGGCTTTTTTAGCTTAATTTCAATTAATTATATTTATCATTGACTTCAAAATATCAATAAACTTAACAAACTTTGTATTGATAAAGTTATAAGTCAATGTACGAAGAAAAAGTAAAAAGCTGTTTCATTGGAACTTTGAAATGATTTTCAAAAGTTAATAGGCGTTTCATTGTAAGCTACGAAAAATATATTTACGCAAAAGCACAGTTCGAAGTCACGTTATAAGTATGAAACTGAATATATATAGTATTGAGTCGGTTCATTGCTCCCATGGCTTTCATGGGTTTTTCCGGTTAGTAAACATGGGTCCCTTGTTTTATTTGTAATCGATAGAAACACGATACCACGCAACTGGGGCGGAATGACAAATAATTGTGGTGGACGTGAATAAACGTAAAGGGGAAACAAAAAAAAAACTGTTTAATGATAACATGTTTGCAATTACAGTATTTTACAAAAGCTTTTTAACGCCTATAATGTTTTTTTTGTCATCTTCTATGAGTGCCTATTCCACTATCCAATGGTCGGCAAAATCTGTTTTATATCATTTTAGGGTATCCTTAATTAAAGTACACCGAGTAAAGATGATCATTTCAACTTACTCACAACTCTAGGGGCAAGGTATTTTTTTAATAATTAATTCCATCCTTTTATAGGAATGTTCTAGATGTATAATTTGATTTGACTATAACACATATGATAACGGTATAAATAAAACAAACTAAACAAAGTTATAAGCATGTGTTGTATCGAAGGTAAACAAGTCCATAAATAGCCCGGCCTCACCTCGCACGTTTGTATGTACTTCGGATTTTAAAACAAATACGTAACTACGTATTAATAGGGATATCTGGCATTTCTTTTATCTAAATAAGGGTGACAAGCACACAGTTTACCTGCTGGTAAGAGATAACTGTGGCCTATAAATACACGACAGTATCCACTAGCAGTATGTTTCGGTGGCGATCTGATGTCGTTCATTTTCCGGCTTTCTAAATGGTGCCTTTAAAGGGCCGCCCGGTTGGCTCCAACACGGGTGGTGCTTATCTCGTAGCCTGGTAGAGATGCTTGCTTTAACGTTGTTTGCTATGCTAAAATTAAAACAACTTATAAACTTTAGAAAAGAAAGTTCTAATGTTTATAAGTGTTTTGCACTTTAAAATTGACGTATCTTCTCTATTTTCAAACAAAACTCTAGTCCGAGTATTATTCATGTATAATTGAAAACTGCATCGAATTTGGTTCAGCCATTGTGGAGATTAGCGTGCTCAACAGAGATTCCAAATGCACTCGCTTTTGTCGCTTCTTAGGACTGAAGTAGATCCCAGTAATTGGTTCTCCGGTTACCTAATTCATCATATCGAATACATCAGCCACCTCTTGAGCAGTCGTATTAACGCTATAGTTATAGAAAACTATACCATTACCTTACCATCATTAGGGTGAAAATAAATAATTTCTCTTTACTTTTCTGGAATAGTACTAATGTTCATCTAATGTATGTTGATGATTTATTTGTACTATGTTCTGGCAAATAAACTCTTTGATTGATTGTTTAAAGATAAGCACGAGTCTTTTTAGGTCTACATGGTGGTGTGAATCTGTTATTGGCTTTAACAAATTTAGTGGAATAATTAATACCGTACTATAATCATCACCGTAATCTCGTTATTTTAAATATGATCTGTGGCTTCTAACCCTCGAATCTGTTAATTGATCCTATAGAACATAGATAGAACCTGTCATAAGATTTTCAAAAAGTTGAAACATGAAAGTTACTTAGTGTACATCTTTCTGTTCGGTTTACAGTCATGCAAAAAAAATGTCTGATATGACGCCTATACAATAAAATCAAGATCGTCAATAGCCTAAAAGTTTAGGGCTCGATCTGCCAAACTTAAGCTCGTACGTTGTAGTCCTACTGTATGGAAAGTTCAGGACCATAGTCGAATGGCTCGATCTTATACTCTTTTCTTTCATTTTAAAAAATCAAATATTCAACATGGAAGAGACGCGAGGTGCATTGGGAGGTTGAAGACTAACTATAAAGTGACTTAGAGTTTTTTCTGAGTTTTTTCCTTGACTGAAGTTTTCTGATTCTGTGGCTTCTGTTTTGAGTATGCGTTTTGTTATTAAGTTTTACTCTAGGATCTTATATAAGCTGATCTAAGTTGTCGTTTACATTATGGACTCTGTCAGAATGTTCGTCTAAAACTCATTAACAACTAAGTTACCAACTGGGCTATCTCATTTAATGTCAAGCTGCAATATCCGCTTTGCTCAAAATCCAGTCTCTAGATCACACCGAGAGCCTGTGCCAGTTACTAATTAACTTTGAGCTTAAAGCTCTCTTGGAAGCGTGTAACCCAATTTGATGCTTGAGAGGGACAGAATTTAGTGGAAGGATCCATTAATATTGCCGTTTTAGTTAATTTGGTAAGGCAGACTAACTCATTGTTGTCAGAAGGAAGTACATGAAGTGTAAAATCACATTACTTATGGATGGGAAGAATCATAATTAGCGCAAGTATCTGAACGATTAGCTGTTGGCCAACTGCATGCCCTGCGTGGTGAATATATTTTTTATACAACAAAGGGTGACAAATGAACACATAATTAACCCAATAACAATTGATAACTACATCCCATAAACATCTATGTAGATTGAAGTTACAATCTCATATTGAATCTTTGTTCATGTCCTCAACAAAGATTCAATATGAATATCCCTTGTGTTACCCCGGAGAGAGATCAATGTTAGTCGGGTCTTCGGATCCTTCATACAAAACAGGAGCGTTATGTTATACTATACTATACTATAACATATTTACCACAACTATTTATTTGAGGGTCGAGATTTATACTACATATAGAAACAACCGCATAGATAATTACGATAGTACTTGTTCTTTATGGTTGACAGGACGGCTATTATTTGAAATGAGCCCGTTCAGATTCTAATGTATGAAAAGTAAAAAATAACTTTATAAATATAAATTAAATTATCTCAAATATTCAGATACAAAACATTTATTTTAACTGTTTTAAGGACAACTTTAATTTAAAATTGTGCCGGTAGTTCGCGCTGTGTTTCCTCCAGCTAGCAGTTAATTGGCGACTTTTCACTGAGCTATTTCAGTGTACTATTTCCTTTTTGGTTAATTAATTTAAAGCTTTTCTTGTGTATTTCTAGACTACAGTTTGCCGACAGTTGTCTTTCTTTTGACTAATTACTATCTTTCGTTCGTGACTTTGGTATAACAATGCAGTTATAAATTAAACTTACGCCACTCCAAGCGCGCCGTAATCGTGAATTTTATTAGAAATTAATGTCAATAAATAATTCATGTATATTTTATTACTAAGTACATATTACACTGCCGGCCAAAAGTTTAAGACCGCACATAAACAACATAATTTGGAACAATATATCACATGACACCATTAACAAATTTGTTGCAGGTAAGCCGGGACTTGTGAAATAAGTCATAAAATGTAAAGGAGGATTTTTTGATGAAAAATCAGTTTAGCTAACTATATCCTTTTTTGGCATGGACCGTTAATATTTCTTTACGCTTTTAAAGTATATTGTTTGTCAATCAATGTTCTATTAGATGATTAAACAGGTTGGTTAAACATTTAATATTTTATTGGAGTTTTACTTTATTTTCCTACTTTAATTAAGGTGGTCCTAAACTTTTGGCCGGCAGTATATATGATTACGGTATGTTAGCAATATTCTGCGTCGTCTATTTTGTAGAATGAAAATATAAAAGGTTTCATGTCTTACTAATTTAATCGAGAAAGACGGCAATAATGAATGTTACTCATATTTCACTTTTAGCTTAATAACTACTAGACATGACGGGGAGAAGGCTGGTAATAATTCATTAATTTATATAAGAAGTTTTTAATAACAGAAAAGCATTACTTTGAGATCAGTAATTTTTTATATTTACTATTATATTTATTTAATGTATAAACAACTTTTATTTATGTTATGAAGTTTTAGGAAAAAAATCTTTAAGTAATATAAATAAAAATAAAGTTTAGTATATAAAAATAAATAAATAATACCGTTTGTAGACAGATGTCTACATTTCTGAAACACCTTTAATGATATTTCATAAAATAAAAAAATATATGTTGTTAAGGAGCAAGTAAGAAATTTTTACTTCCCCCATAAATATATAAAATATGAAATAGTGATTAACGGAAGAAATTTTTTCGTAATTATTGAAGTAATTTAAAGTGATGAGTGATATCACTTTAAATTACTTAATTACTATTTCATGTTGGAATTCCATAATGGCGTGGTCCCTCCTCGTAAAATAAGTGACAAAACAACTCATTATATCTTGGTAACAATATCATAACGAAGCCAAAAGCAGGTCTCCCGTCCTGTCCTAGATAGGTTAGTTATGTGGCGGAGTTGTCACGTAGCAAATTATACAAGTTGCCTCGTTAGAACTGACAAGGAGCCTAACTTCATCCTTCAAGTTGTCTATTCACAGGGTCTTCGCAATTTGCAGAGTTGTCTGTTTGTTTTGACTTCTTCAATTGCTAATGCAACATATTATATTTTGCTGTTTGCGATGTTTTATTACAATGCATTTGTAGTAAAACTTTATGTATATTATGTAATAGCTTTGGTTATATGTCAATTATACTCTTATATAAATGAATTACGTTATGTTCCTATATATTATACCTATTATATTTATCTACATTCGCTAATGCAAAAAGATACCTAATTTTATGCATTGTTTATTTGTAAAAATGTTTCCTTTAAAATTTCGTCATTAATTATAATATATAAAGAATTGTATTGAGTTGAATTGTTTTATATAGAATTTGTTTTTAATACAGTTATTGTTATGTATATATATATTTTTTCCGTCCGTTGATTTTTGACTTAGCGATAGCAATGATTTTTTGAATTAGGTTGACATGAGAGTACACAACTCATCTGAAAACATCATCATCAGCATCAGCTTCCACATTTGATAATAAATCAGAACCCAGACACATTGTTTTCTTTGATGGCTAATATTGAATCTTGTATTATCAGTTTATAGATTTTTCTCTTATTTAGTTTTTCTTACTCTTACTCTATTTATTCGTCCTTGGTTTGTTTATATCACTTACGGATGACACGGTGACCCCATGGCATTTATTTATTTAAACTCTATTGATCACACCTTACAAAAAAGGGGTAGAAAGGGCAGACTAAATGCCTCAAGGCATTTCTACCAGTCAACCCATGACGTGGACAGAAATTGTGGTAAATTTAGTGCAAACATTGTGAGAAAAAAACTTAAAACAAAAAAGAATATTATAATAAGAATTAGAAATAATTCTACTGATAAAAAAATAACACACCGTGTATATAAAAGTATATATATATATTATATAAACTACTACATAATTATATTTACTTATAACTACAAGAGTAATTTACCATATCAATCACTATCATTGTATATAGAGTTGAAAGTATAGAGCAACAAAAATTTGCCACGTTTGATGAAACGTTGGAAATTTTTAGCTCCTGCTTGAAGGGATGGCTTGACTGGGAGAGAGCCACGACCTACCGAGTAAAATAGCAACCATAACGTTGCTGTATTTCGTGTGGTATGTTTAGAGATCATAGATACAATCATTAGTAAAATATCCCATTTCTCGGGAGTCACAAAGAGTGCATCTTAAATATGTGAGAGTGGTGAACAGAGGTGAACTGTATATGCAGTTGTCACCTTAAATGTCTTAAAAATTACGTTCCATCGTGAAACACCGCGAAGCTACCAAACAACAGATTATAAAATAAATACTATTTGTTATTTTTTTTGTTGTTATAGTCTATATTGTAATGAATTTTCAACCACATCCTGAGATTAATCATCTTATGATATCAAAGAGAATAAACTAACATATTAGAGGTAACAAATTCTATAATATAGTTTCACTAAATTATATTATCTTTGATCTTAATTTGTCGTAATAACATCGTATATGAAGTAGGATGCCTTACACAAAAACAAGTCACCGTGTGAAGCCCTGGCCAATTACTTTGTACTATCTCATATAAGGGATGAAATTGAATCATATTACTATGTTATCACTCGTAAATTTGATAAACATATTATTAACCAAGCATAACATATCAACACAAATAAGATAGAAACCTGTATGATATATATATATATATAGGATAAGCAATAACTAAGTCTAAGAAAAGAAATGTTTTTGAACAATGATGAGTCAAACTGCAGTTTGTTTCTAGCTTTAGCATGAATGGGTTAGCTTTACCGGGGAAGGAGCACGCCCTCACAAAATACAAGCTTCGCTACTGTGTTTCGTTTGGTGAGAGGAAAGATCCGGAGACCCGTATTACTGGTGACGAGCCATTCGATCGAAGTCCTCAGCGGTGACAACACATTTGCATTATGATTCCTTATCAAGGATAAATGTGTCCTGGGCCATCGTCACTTATCTTTTAGTAGACTGTGCGCTCGATTGTTATCCAAAATACAATAAAATACATATTCAATAATTTAAAGGTCACAATTTCCGCATGAATCGTTTCAAAGCGCCATTCAATATTACAAGATCTGTCGAGGCTCAGCGAAACTTAGTTCCTACTACCAGAGTTTGCACTTAAACCCTCACCCTTGTTAGTGAACTATTGCGCAAGTCGATAAGTGAGAAACGGGCGGTGAAACTAAGTACATTAAACTTGCATTGGCAGAAATATTTTATGCCTGGGTATGTTTCCAGGCATAAACGTAAATTATTTGCTTGTCTTAAGTCTTTCTCTTATAACATTAAGTGTGACAAACGAGCACACAGTTCATCTGATGTTGAGCTACTGCGACCCGTCATCAATAAAGATTCAAGACGTACACGCTTTATCATCCCTGAGGATTGAGATAAAATGTACGCTCACTATACGTAAATTAGCTGCTTTTTCACGCTGTCAGGTCCTACCCGATTATGCCGATCCCATTCATGGTGTAAGAGATCACATATCTGATTTAAATGAATTGAGTTAATTAAATTAAAATAGATCAAAAGGAGCTTGATTCTTACGATCTAAATGCATTTTGAAGTGCACTTATATCTCAAGAGACCAATGAGCACATAAAATGAATGTTTGAAAATAATATTATACAGGGCCATGGAGAGTTCGATGATCCGTAGAAGTCAAGCGTAGACCACCCTTTATAGACTTTCATCTCAATAAATGTCCGTATACTAAAGCCGACATTTGAAGTTATACTTCTTAGTTTTGATAAAGTTGTAACTGATATAAAATAACACATAACTATATTAGGTCTTTACCTATGAAATTGCCGTTCTTGAATATTGGCCATTTCAAACCAAAAAAAAGTTTTGATTGGCTGTGAATTCTAAATTCAAATTAATTTTGTTTAAAAAACATGGCATTCTTTTTACAAAGTCAGTCTTTTGTTTATTGATTAGCTTTGTATTTTCATTACGTTTGAAAATTTGTCGTCATAATGGATACTGAAAAAATTGGTGTAATTATGGAATATGAGTTCCGTCGTGGCATCAACGCGGCACAAACGGCACGTAACATCAACAACGTTTACGGAGAGAACTTTACAAACCCACGTACAACCCGTTATTGATTTGTCCGGTTCCGCTATGGAAATTTTGATTTGAAAAATGAACCCCGTGGTCGTCCGGACACTTTGGTCAACAATGATGAATTAAAGGCGATTGTGGAAGCTGATGAAACTCAATCTACAGCCGAGCTAGAAGCAGCTTTTGATGTTAACATCAAAACAATATTGGTCCATTTGCGACAAATTGGCAAGGTAAAAAAACGATCGTCAGCGCAACGTAGGCCAGCGTCGATATACGTCAGCGTTGATAACTGCCCCGCGCTGCTCAACAGGCACAGAAATGAAAGAATTTTGTACCGAATTTTTACGTGCGACGAAAAGTGAATTCTGTTCGACAATCGAAAGCGCTCAGCAAGTTGGTTAGATCCTGGTTCAGCACCAAAGCAATGCCTTAAACGAAAAATGACCTCTAGAAAGTTGATGGTCACTGTTTGGTGGTCTAGTGGCGGTGTGATTCATCGCAGTCTTTTACCAAACGGCATGAGCATTACCGCAGATGTGTATTGTGAAGAACTGAAGATAATGATCGAGGTGCTCGCATATCTGCAACCAGCTTTCGTCAATCGGTCATCTCCGCTGCTCCTACACGACAACGCGCGACCCCTTACTGCACAACAGACAGTCTCCAAGCTGTAAGAGTTGGGGTTGGAAGCTCTCCCTCATTCACCGTACTCACCAGACCTTGCACCCACCGACTATTACTTTTTCCAAAATTTGGACAACTTTTTAGAGTGAAAAAATTCAATTCCCGAGAGGCAGTACAAAATGCCTTTGAAGAGTTTGTCGCCTCTCGTCCAGCTGATTTTTACAAGATGGGCATCAATAAACTACCACTGCCTTGGCAAAGATGCATTGATTAGATGGGTGATTACTTTGAATAACAGAAATAAAAAAGTTTGAAAAGAAAATACTTTAACTTATTTCAAACAAAACGGCAATTTCAAAGGTAAAGACAGGTAAAGGTAAGTGTTTTAACTAAGTTTAGGGTGTTAAGATTTTCTTGAAAGCGTTGTGCGCAACTTCCACTACTTCATAAAATATTCCACTAAACGTGTCTGTAGCATCGAAAAGTTCTTGTATTCTTTTGGTATTACAAATTAGAGATACTGAATTGTTGCATTACAGATTTAAGGTGCAAAATGTTCATTTAAGTGGAATACTGTTTCAAAAATGTGAAATATTTCAAACTCGCAAAGAACTAATTTCATTGGTTTGCGAAAACTGTTGCGCAAACTTTTCAGAGCTTTACGAAGGCTGTATGTGTACTTTTCCAGAGCCTGCTCGCACTTTGCTAGGCAAATATTCACTTAGTAGTTTTGAGTTCTTTCGGAGTTTGGGGAAACTTAACACATAACATTACTGCAACTCTGGATTCACTTGGATAGTATAATAAATTAAAGCGTGTTACGAACATTCGTTTTCTTATGATGTAATTTAAATTATAATGTGTAAGAGAAACAGTTCTTTAGTTATTTGATTTGAGTACAGTAAAAATACAAACTCCACTATCCGTCCGTTTTAATATTACTCTTATTGCCTCTAGAATTCTTTACGATACAATTTTACTGTATTCATTGTATCATTATGCTTATAAGTTGAATTTATTCTATTTTTCATTAAAAAAATCATTGATTCATTCAACAGCCGAAGAAGCCACCTTACCAGTTGTATTCCTCGGCTGTAGGGATTAAAAAAGGTGGATAAATGTGAAAGAATCAGACCCGATTGCCTTGGGCAAGCTCTCTGTTATATTTTTAATTCACCACGAAGAACAGCTACTGTAGGTTCATATTTACGGTTTTCCATGTTCTAAACTGTTTTAGCCGTTCGTCTAAAATTTGACTATTGAAATGCTTAAGAAAATATAAAGAATTTTGTGATTTTAATATTGGAACAGATCATGGTTGTAAACATTTTCGTCGAGATTAATTATAGTACATGCCTGCGACGAAATTGTAGTACATGCCTGCGACGAAATTGTAATTTATTTGGGCACCATAAATTTCCCGTCTCATAATCATAAATTGTCTCGTTTCGTTAAAAGCAAGATTAAGAGCGTCTACGGATCGAAGTTGTAAATCATTTTGGATGGTAATGGCGGCCTATAAACGCGCGGATAAAACTCTCGATATTGTTGTCATGCCCCATGGCGTATTACTTAATGTTTTGTTAAAGGAAATGTATTGACAAATAATATATTGAGGTATAGCTTTTGATTCGTGTATTAAGAATATTTGGCTCAATACACCGTCTAAGATTACAATCGTAGCTGTCCTGTTTTATATTTCTTACCTTTATTATCAAGTTATTTGTTGTACTAAATTGTGGTAACGAATATATCCATTTCTTTTGTTCATTCTGTAATGTCTTATGAATCACTATTACTTTGAGAGTTAAAGAGTTTTTGATTAGTCAACAGAAAAAATATTTTAACTGAAGATACCGGAAAGCTCTCAATATGTAATAGATATATAAATCATATAAATCTATGTATAGTAGAAAGTTAAATAGATTTTAGAATAAGTAGCCCGAATAACATGTTATGTTTTGAATATCTCAATATTTCTTAAATAAAAGGACCGAGAAACTAGCACACAGTTTAACATAAAATCCAAATTCATACTTGTTAAGAAATCATAATGCACATGCGTTGTCATCCTTGAGGAATAACTGGAATGCTCCGTCAACAACGGACAACAGACGGAACACAGTAGAACTAAACTTCTATTTAACGTGGTCCTACCCCTGTTGAGCTGACTTCGTCGTGGTGCAGCTCATTTATAACTATTTGACATTAAGACGTAAAATGTTAAGAAATATTTCTAATTATAAAATGATCATCATCTCAGCCCTTCAATAGTCCGCTGCTGAAAAAAAGCCTCACTGCATCTTGTATAAGGTAAGTGAAAGGGGATTTTGGGTTCTGGGGTGAGCAGCCTGGAGGCTCTGATCGTCCAAAAAGCGCTTGCGGGTTGCCGTAACACAGCGAGGGTGTTAGGGCAGACGAGGTCTCCCCTGTGACATGTTTATGCATGCTCTATACAGGAGGGCACCGTTGCATAGGTGATGCCGCAGGGCTGAGGTTGGGAACCGAGGGTGGTTTAGTTAATAGACATCCCACATAGCCCTGGCTAGGAGGCAGGGTATCTTTTGAAATCCCCCAATAAAAAAAGACTATCCTGCCACAAAGCACAATCCTAAGCTAAGTCTAAATTTGTGCAATAATTGTAGATACATGTAGTATCTACATGTTTTTAAAAAATTATTCGTATCGATAATGTAAATACCATAAATTCACAGAATTCCTTGTAATGAAGTTAATTCTTAACTCCACTTTTATGTACCGGCTGTAACAATTGAACCATGAAATTAACTTTCATCAATAAGAGAGACGCAGATGGGATCTGGAGCAATTATTGGATCTGCTTTAGTGCATTGGATTTTGAGCAAACGATGAAACTAATTCGAAAATTTGCGGATATTGTAGACATGGCATTTGAGGATGAGAGAGTTAGTGATATTATATAAATTATTTATAGCATTTATAAGATGAATATTAATCCTGATCTCGATTCATAACCATGGAAAATATTATTTTCAGGTTAACGTGTGTTTGAAAAAACACAACATAGGAAATAAGAGAACATATAAAACAAGTAAAGTGGAATTTATATTGTCTCTACAGGAAAAATATGTCTTCATTGAAAAGTTAATACAAATGTTCGAGTGGCCATGCTTGATTTGTAATCAGATAAGTTTAAAAAAACTACATCATAATTGATTACCACCAACGAACCAAGTGCGAAATATCTGTGTGAATGTCAACGTATGTGCATGATGCATCATACTGACTATCATGATTTTTTCTATAGAATAGTTAGCAAACGAGCAATCAGCTCACCTTTCTCAATACTTAGCGTCAACGGAATGATATGATTATTTGTTACACTAATATTATATAAAAAAATACTTATACAATATGGAACATATATAATTTTAGATATATAAATTGTAAGATATTAGATTTTCAAGGCACGATGGCATTCTGATTCAAATAATCTTTGCGTGACGAAGGTTATATGGAAGAAATCTATCTACTTGTATGTAACCAATATAATAGTAGAAGTAAAGTGGTTTTCGTTAATATCGCTAGATCGTTTACACATCCAATTATTTATTAAAAACAATCTTAACATTAACCACGTTTTTCTTTCACCATTCCAAGCTTAAAATTAATGCAGTGAATGCAATACTAGTATATGGTTGGGGACAATAGTCAAATGGAGGATTCGCATCTGCGTCGTTAAGTTATATCGTCGTCCGTATACCGTACGTAACATAAGACTACTGCCGCTTGAATAATTGGCGGCCTGTAAATGATAATGACGATGAAATGTTTATTTAAACTTTTATGAAAAGCATTGTTGAATAAATCAACCTATAAACAGTAAACAGGCTCCAGTTCGTCTGAAACATCCAATACAAAATAATATTAAACTGTACAACAAAGCGAACAAGAAATTTACAAGTAAAAAACTTTTATTCTATTCTCATTTCGAGTAACGAGACAAGAGTCTGTTTAATATTGTATGGGCTACGCTAGACGCGGGGCGCCGAGTGTCCGATATTGCCAAAGTTTGAACTTCTTCGTTCAAACTTATTTAGAAACGCCGTGAATGGCCGATTATACTTAGATAAGGACTTTTTAAAATTTTACACTGTCAATAGCGGTATAGAAGAGTATAAAACACTAATGACAGTTTTATTTACCTATACTATTTTAATTATATATTATTATTTTTCAAAAACAGTTTCAACAATAAAACGTCGCAATGAAATATACTCACAGATATGGTATATCCCAGGATGATCTTCACCTCAACATTTTACTGGTTTGTACAGTATGCCTGGGAGTAACATATCGTAAGTTTTTTACTCTCTCCCCGTTCAATACGAGAGTAATAATGTATTTCAGACATGTTAGTTTATCATTATGATGCAGAATCTATAAGTCTACTGAATCTATAAGGCTAGTGAATTTTCTTCACCACTGAACACGTAAAATTTGCATTGGTGCCGGCATCGGGGATCTGTCGAGCTAACACGGTACTCTCATAGTCAAACAATTGCTTGAATGAAACTAAATAAGGATAAAGGAAAATTTCTAACCGCCTTGCAATGAAATGAAAAAAAGCAATAGTAATCATCCTCCGTATTATGTCTACGGCGTCTACTAGCCGTCCTAGAAGATATCTAAAAGGAGCCGCTGAAGTGCAAAATTAAAAATTCCTTTGTCTAGAAAAACCTTTAAAATGAAAATGGCGTCTCATTGTCTAAGAACTGCAGGCACTTAAATTGCAACGTCGTGCAAACCATCCCCGGTAAGCTCTCGGCATCTCGACGTTTGCGTTAAGCTTTCTCCCCGTAACAACGTTTTGATAAATATTATACTATAGTTTATATTTTGAAGTAGTAGCCTTATCCGGCTTCTCCTGGAGTTTTCATTTTATATAACTTGAAGGTATAGCAAATTAATATATATTTATATCAAACGGTCAACATAATTATGGTAAAATTATTGTTGTAATTATAAAAGAAAAGTCAAGAAATTTCAGTTCCCAGACGGCATATACCTAAGTAGCCTGAGCTGGTGGGGCCGGGGATGCGTCCAAGAATCCCTGTGGCGCTGCCGTATGCGGCGAAGGTGTAATTTAGTGGTCTTTTAATCTATGAGTCCGACTTAACACGTCGTTAACTATGCGAATGCATTAAGCATTTACGTATGAAAAAGGTAAAACCTGTAAAATCGTTTCTATTAACATAATTTCCAAAATTAGTGCAGACAGATAAGGTGGGTGACTTTCTGTAATGCTAATGTAAAATAGAAAAGTGTTTGAAAAATAATCTTGCGGCAAAGTTTGAAGAAAGGATGCCTTCGTGGTTACGCGAGGACAGTTTGAATCAGGAAATAATGACTTTGGAAAATAACAACTAGAAGCGGTTGGGCAAGGCCTATATGGGTATATCACCCAGATTAGCGGCATATCGAAGAAGAGCCAACGAAGTACCGTCTGAAAGAGATTATAATTTGTCAAACATAAAATACTTAAAGCTATGAGGGAACGGCTAAGGTACATGGTGTCTTATATTCCAGTCGCCAAACACCAAGTGTGAATATAGTAAATCCGCCAAAACTGAAAATATAATGTCCAACAGTGTTTATATATACAGATTGATAATTATTTAAAAAATTTTTTTGGGTGTTATTAACGAAAAATATAAATTTTTATGTACAATCGTTTTAAAGCGAGAGAATTTAAAAGTAGAATTAATCAAGAAGATAAATAAATCTCTATTTTTTTCGAAAGTTATCTATGTAAAACAGACGGTAATGATGCGGTGAGTAGTTTAAAAGAATTGTAAATCGGTAGGGGTTGGGTCTGGAACAAGTGAATCAAAAGCCCCCCACCACTTTCTTTTTTATGCAAATATATGTAGATTTCTTGTTAAAGTGTACTAGTGGTACTTGGCAGTCTGACAACGAAGCATCGTTAAGATGGCAGGGCTGCCAATTTCTAAGATATAAGTTAACCACTTCATTAATATTAAATTTCCGTTATATGCGCATATTTGAGACTTCGAGCGCTCTTTTTCTTTTTAAGTGGATTTAAAAGGAGCTTAATAATTTCCTATTTTTATCTTTACATATTAATATGAGGGCGTTATTTCAGACATTTATCCGTTAGAATAAAAACAATTTACTTTAACGCAAATTTTGTTTACGTCAGTCATAATAAATTAAAATTATTACAATATCTGCATCTAACCAAATATATAATATGGAAGGGTACGTAGATTGAGTGCGTAAATTTGCGTGTGTAAGTTTACTATATAATATATCCTGGTCAGTTGATTTTATATAGGAGAATCTGCCCATCTATTACAATCGTGGTTGAACATTATATTTAATTTGGAGAATCACAATATATTAGTTCTAACAGTTATTAGTTATAATGATATAAAACAAAAAACAGCGCCGAACGTCGTTACTTTGAATTTTGCTAAATAAAATAATAAATAGATTACTTATATTATAATATTACGTTATTTAAATTTATATTAAACTATTTAATTTACGCAATTAAAAGTTTTAAGTTAGTAAGCTCTATTTAAAAAGCACTTTGTGGACAGCCCTGGAGCAGCCCGTAGCGTGTCGCCAAGATGTGATGGACACTCGAACCTCTCGCCAACCTGTTCGGCGACACTTCACTTACGCGCCAACCTCTCCGCTCAGAATTAAAAGACTCCGCTGAAATTGATTGCGGTGCATTTTCGCAATACTTACCTGACGTGACATGCATATCATTAGTTCGAGAAATCACTTAAAACTCTCACAGAAATATATTAATATATAAGTTTAATCGTTGCTCTCTCCTGTTTTGTTTATAA
This sequence comes from Teinopalpus imperialis, assembly GCA_029286865.1. Lineage (NCBI taxonomy): Eukaryota > Metazoa > Arthropoda > Insecta > Lepidoptera > Papilionidae > Teinopalpus > Teinopalpus imperialis. The sequence goes on along the minus strand of JAGSMU010000036.1, from coordinate 5,205,926 downwards.
CTCAAAAATTTGGATAATATAATTTTTCTGGTTTCTGTCTTAGTATAATGTGCGTATCTTCAAGAGAAGATTGGATAGGTATTTATGAATTGTAATTTAATGGGTATACTACCAAAGACTAAATAGATACACTAATAGATAGGTTTCAGAGAGAAAGGTCGCCGCCTCTACACGGGTGCAGGTCGATTCGTAGCTCTAAACGGGGCGCCCATATGAGCTAAAGGACTAGCCATCCGACGCTTTGGGACTAAATCCAATTGGACACATCATTCCATACCATTCCATTCTTTCGTTATTCTTTCACAGTACAGGCCTTTGGAACGCCCTTCCGGATCATGTCAAGACCGCACCCAGTAATGTTTCTTTTAAATCTCTTGTTCGACAACATTATATAAAAGCAAATAACATCTGATATATATATTTTCTCTTGGTATTTGTGTATATATTTATATTGTTATGTATGTATGTATAATTAGATATTTTTAGCTAAATAACCTTCTTTTTTTCGAACTCTCAGGGTTCAGAGAATGCCACTGGGCATTAAGGCCGCTCTTGTAAACCTTCCTTTTTTCCCTTCTAGGCTTCAGGCGTTGAAAAAATAGAAAATAGAAGGCGTTCGCGGCGCTTAGACGCAAGTTAGAGTTGGGTTTACAGACACACTGATCATCCCTTTGATGTCCGATTAATGATCGAAATTACGTCAAATATCCAGGTCCACATGTGGGGGTGCAACGTACTGTAATATCACAGTTACCAACTTGTCTGTTTAGTGTGATGACTTACGACACATCAAAGCTAGCGCTTTCTTGAAGAAAATTATGATGAGGAAAAGAACCGTGTTACTATTTGACTTTTTATTTTTATTCATTTATATAATAAAAAAGTATGATATTGCAAATACATAACGCTAATATTAAAATAAAGTAAAGCATTTCCTTTTAATGAAAAATGCCAATCGAACTATAAATAATAGATTTACTAACAACGGACCCAAAACTTTTATAAATGTCGAAAGTTACCTGTAATGTATATTTTGACCTTCATATTCCCAACATTTTCCACGAATCGTAGAAATTAATTCCAACACGACGTACGGCGCCATTTTTCTTTTTAAATAGTACGAGAAGTGTCATTAACTTTCAGAACGGGCGGCTCTTTGACGCGACAAACAAAATTATCTAACTTTTGCAAAAAAACGGATGACTCCCGGCCCCGGATAATCTACGTATAGATTCTGTAGACATGATAAATGGATAAAAGAGAAGCGGAGGACGCCGCGGGAATCATTTGTCTCCTTGGATAGCAAAGACGAAGAAAAAGTCGGGCGTATTTACATAATATGCACGAGACTAAGCAGAACGCCATATTGGCTTGTTGGCGATGCATGCGGTATTAGTGTGACGTAGGTAATATAAATATAAAACATGTACCAGAGTTTTAAAAAAAACGAGTGCGCTTTGTATGTACTAAATACTACATCAAGTAAAGACAATTTTCAGATTACTATAAAAGAGAGTGACGAAAAGTCTAGGAATCGTCTGGATTGTACATCTTAAAGGTTCATTGTACATGTTTGTTTTTATTTTACATCAATTTCGGATAGTTGTTATTTTATACATGTAGAAAGACAGATAAAACGTTAAAAAATAGGTTTAATATTTACTTTTCTATGATTTTCATTAAGATCATACCATCTTTGCCATCAATTATTGAACAACTTTTGTAACAACTGGATTTTTTGGCGTAAGATATTATAATCATTCTGTAAGCTTCGAACTTAACGAAAAGTCCCGTAAATATCTCTATTATGAATATTGAAATATGAATATAAATATAAATATATAAACGATGTCTTCAATATATAATTACCTTTATATATTAATTACATAATATAAAGTTAACGTTAAAACTGTTAACATTAGTAAGTACTTATCCAAAGATTTTGATAAAGTAAATAAGTAAAATTCGCCTTTTAGTAAGTGATGACTACCCACCCCACCTGCCATTAATACTACATTTATCCTCAACATATATTCAAAATGCACATGCATTTTCACCCGTGAAGACCGAGTCGGGTCACGGGTTTCCTATCTGCATCATACGAAACACAACAGTAGCGTTATGTTGCTATATTTTCAAATATTGTTCAGCGAAGACGTGACAAATACGAATCATCTTACATATTAAAAATAACGGAAACACTTATTTATTATTGTCCAACCTTGTGCTACATGAATAATTAATAACACTCAGGGTGAGCGAAGGGAGGGTCATATAAAAAATTACTAAGGTATTTTACTCGACATACAAATTGTTAGGTATATTTAATACCGACAGAACTAAAAAACATCATCATCGTCATGACTACATAATGTTCAACAAATCCGTGTCTGTTTATTTGTCTATGTTATCTTTAAAATTACTCGATACATTTTGTTCAAAGTTTTACCTATTTAGCTGGCAGAGCGAATAGATACATTTTCAAGGAAGGTTTCTCTGTATAATTTATAAATATTTTGTATATAACTCTGCAGACTAAACACGAAAGAAACTTTTCATAAAAATGGTTTTGAATATAGACATCATGTCTATATTCAAAACCATTTTTATGAAAATGTAATAATATTATTAATAGTGTGCTAAATTAATTTACACATTTGTTAAAAGCTCGAACAATTCAATTCTTAAGATAATAAAAATCTAATTTACTTTTCTTGTGTCAAATTATCTTCTAATTCTCACTGGCAATTTTAGATACTGCGATGTCATTCTCAAATCATTATTATTACACTTTTTGTTATTCTTCACAATAATTTTGCAATCATTTATCTACGTATCTACGCCTATCTTTATATCCATATTTTCCTTTGACTGCTATAAAGTGTTCTGTGAACGTGTAATGTATTATTGATTCGCCAACAACACAGAGAATGTCTGTTTGTCACGCACAAGTTAGAAACCCTCTAAGTACCCCCGGCTTGAAAGTTTCCGAGGGTGGGACCGAGGCGCGCATACGCTATCTAACGTGATATGTAAAGCCATATACGCATGAATCTATAGTTATAATCAATTGAATAGTTTTGAATATAGAACAAGCCTTTAGGAGTTCTTGAAATATTGTTTTTCCTTTCCTAGTCGATATATACATATTTTATGGGTATATATCGATGAATATTTAATTAATTTGTTTCTTAAAATGCTTCAGCTTTTAAATGTTTACTTATTTGAAAATACTCACCAACACCATTCATATTATTGATTTTGAGGTTAAATATTTATATAATAATACTCTGATATGTACACCAAAGAGAGATGTGTACAGCAGTTGTTATTTAGGCACATATATATAATAAGGCATCTCGATCGGTGGCTTGAAGATGTCCAACTTGCGATATGCATTTTGTTCGTCACTAGTACCCAGCACATGGAGAACTCCTCGGCAATATGGAATGCATTAGCCTTGAGTTCGGACTTAAGATAAACAGGAATAAAACAAAAATGATGATTGTCGACCGCATGAATAACAATTCACCAGAAACTACAGAAATTTCTAATTGTGATGTGGTGCAATCATACATTTATATGGGAGACTTAATTACGAATAACAGTGGATGTATCGACGAAGTGAAGAGGCGTATGGCAATTTATAGGACTGCAATAGACAAGTTGAGGAAAATATGGAGGAATCGCAACATACTATAGAGCCACAAAAATCCGGCTAGTCGGGCACTTGTATTCCCCATATTCTTGTACGCCGCAGAAACATGGACCCTGCGGGAAGTAGAGAAGAAGAAGATAGACGCCCTAGAGATATGGTGCTGGAGGATAATGCTCGGAGTATCGTGGACTGAAACGAGTCTATACTTCGAGAATTCCGCATCGAGCAGCGTTTATCATCTTTGGTACAGTCTCGTATCCTCACCTTTTTTGGTCACGTATGCCGCCGTGGGAAGATGGCTATTGAGTGACTTGTGGTCCAGGGAAAGGTTGAGGGTACTAGGCCACGAGGAAGATCACCTATGAAGTGGACTGACCAGATAAAAGCGGTAGTAAATGGCTCATCATCACTACATGAATGCACGAGGAAGGGGGTCATCAGAGAAGAGTTGCGGCGTGTAGTGAAGCTTGCCACCAACACCTGAAGTGATGACCAAGACTACTCAGTCAAGAGTGATAGCGACAAAGAAGAGGAAGATATTAGTAGCTAAAAATAAAAATAAACTAGCCTACCTCGCCTTTGTATATATTTAACAGCAACGGATTATTAAGACTGCGCAAAGCATTTTATATTGGGTGTATTCATTAATTTAACATTTTCATCAAGAAGAAAGTGTTCATTTATGTTCTTAATTTACAAGCACTGGAATAAATCTGAATCAAACTTCAAATTTTCAAGTTCAGTTCCAACGCTTAATCACTCACAGAATTTTTGAGAAAGGAATCGTGCTGAATTATTTATGTATGAGTTCTTTTCTTTGCCTTGTGCAGAGTTAAAATCAACGAGGATATACTATATCTATGAAGATCTAATATACCGTCCTGTGAATGTCATATTTAACATAATCTGTCATCTCATCCTTGTATCTCAACATCAGTACATTGCAGAATATGGACTATCCTCGCGGATTGCCATGAGACCTCATTGAATTCGCGCAAATTTGCATAGATCGATGCACAACTATATAGAAGTACACGTCAAAAGAGTTATTATTGAAGATTTCATTATTTTGTTAAAATAATGATTATAATTAAGAGAAGCGAGATTTGCTCTGATTTACTGTAAGTAAATGGAATAAGGTACTTTTAGCAAAGCTTTAAAAGCTTCTTGGGATACTGCCAGGATATGATGACGATGATAAATTTTGATTGAATGCTAAAGACAGGCCTTCTAAACCTACGGCTTCGGACTTACATTGGCTTTAGAGCCGCATTTGTACTTAGAAACAAATATCATCCTTAGAAGTTATGTCGCTTTTCGTTCTTTTATCTCAACACGTAGACACAAATAAGAAGTAATTAAAGTAGGGGATAAGTAGCATAAACTCAAATGTATCCCTGTAACCTTTCCATAGTAGATCCGGCCAAAGACGATAAAGGGAACTCGTAACCAATATTATAGTATTTATTATAAAAATGTTTAATTGAGTAGAAATTGAATTATTAAATTAACCTTATTTAATCATCCTTTTTAAAATGTATTCTGAATAAATTTCAATTATTTAGAAATATGAACGAGAGAAGGCTGCGTTAGGTTAGCTATAAAAAAGGTTTATAAAATATTTCATATAAAAGTTATGGAAAAGTTAAGCGATAAAATATTGTCATACAGATAAATTCATTTCTAAATTCCTTTTAATGAAATATATTTTTTTAATAAAAGGGAATTTTATATATATTTTGTTATGCATACTCGTATAACCAAAGACAACCTTAATTTTCTAAACAGTAAGGACCTTATCTGGCGTTCTTCGATAAATTTTCAGTTAAAGGCATTCGGTTCTTAATACCCTATCTACGCCTGTCGTCAGTACTAGCTACGGTGGCACTGCCGGATACCGTGTAATGGCTCCTTTGTCATTTTAATCACGTCCCAGGGCTTGCGGGTCGCGCGCACTCTTCCTCCAAACTAATTGGATTTCGTGGATCGCTCGCCATATCTCTTATCTCTAGTTATGAATGACAATGTATTTAATTAGATTAGGTAAGGGGTATAAGTTCACTTGAAATTATTTTAAGGAATCCTTGTAATGATAAAACGTCTCAGTATTGTTAAACGAAAGTTCGATTAAATGTTTCAGAGAATTATAGATTCTTAATAAATTTGGAATGCTACAGTCTGTTCTAGCATACTCGTAACTATTTTAAATGATTTTTAATAAAATGATGATGTTACAAATAATATGTTTAAAATAGAAGATAGCTATATAAAGATAAATATAAATAATATATAAAGAAGATATATATATAAATATAATAAAGAAGCAATAACTCATGTTCATAAATTGTTTATAGAGTTTGGATGACAAACAACCTTTATCACAACATCTACATCAATGACACACACTATTTATCTCTACTGGCTAATCCTCTACCTGATAGAAGTAGCAACAAATGCAACGCCTTTGCAACAAAAAATTAAAAAATTCGTAGTTTTTTTTATATGTAGTATGCAATTCAATATAATAAAAACTATGATAAAATAGTATATGTGTATGTATGTCTAAAAAGAATACATAAATTGTGATTTATTTCACATAATGTCCCTGAATACACAATAAAGGTTAGCTAAGAGTTAATTGAAATCCGTGGCAGTCGGCTGCTCACGTTATTGTTCAGTGGCTCGATGAATCTATAAAAAAAAACATGGCTGACATTTCTGACTACGCAATGTAACAGTAACACAACTTTGTTTTGAATTAGAAAAAAAAATACTTCGTATACTGTCTATGCGTGAACCATGCGTTCTGAGGGCTAAGGTGGAATGTGACGCTTTATACGCATGTTACGAGCTACGAACCATAGTAGCGAAAAGCTTCTATGATAATCTTCGCCGATAATCTGTGGCAGCGTTGTCCACCGATCCCCACAATTGGATCATGCTATCATGCAAAAAACGTTCGTAGGTCATATCCTAAAAGAAAAGGTGGTTCTAGTTATGCAAGTAGTTTGCTTTAGTTTGCAGTACTCACGGGACGTATCTTATTCTATGTTTTTTTTGTTAAACTTTAATGAGATAGCTTATTCGGTTTGCCGTTACACTTACTTACTTCCTGGCATTTTATTATATAGTACCATGAAGATATTATGTTATAATTTTGAAACAAAGGAGAGAAAGAGATAGTACCTTCACCCTTTCTTCTACATTTAGAGCGTTGTTATTGCACTAATTATATTTTTGATTGTCTATAGGATTTTCGAATTTGAAATGTTTTGTATATCGATCCATTTGTATATCGTATTGAATTGAATTTTACGAATTATTTCTATACCAGCTACCATACCAGGATACCAGCGTGAATTAGCAAAATAAAAAAGAAACTAATATAGAATGCACACCCCTAATGCCAACACATAGTTTAGAGTACTATTAGCAATTAGCATAATATAATTACTAATAGTAATAAATCAAATATTCTATAAAATATATATTTTATATTTTTTATATAATTTATTAGAAATTTTCATTGTTTCATCGGGGCACAAAAAAAACAGCACTCTTGAACTGTAATCTACAAGCATTATTGTTGTTGGACTCGGGCTTCTGATAAATTTAATACTAGCTATTAAGCTTTTAATGTTCTTGTACATTTATCGGAAAGATCTCATTAATAAAGACAAACAAGGGATAATTAAAAAGTTTTTAACTTCCAATCCCGATATAAAACAAAATTACATTCGACAAAGAATAATAACGAAGCTAATAATTGACTAAAAGCTTATTTAATGAGAAAAGTTTATCCATTTTCTTTTAAATGTCAATCGGTTACAGATTCAATCAATTGATCAATTTAGGGGCCTTGTTTAATAGGGACGAGCCACAGTTAATATAATTAGCATTTTTTTATAAATTTTGTTTTCTTAGTACATAACCAAAATACTTTAATAAAAATATAAAAGGATTTAAATCAATATTAACTGATAAAGGGGACTGGACAAGCCTCTACAAGATGGAGCGATTTTCTGACATTTGCTGCAGCTTATAGATCCCTAAATTGATCTGGAATCAGATTACGGGCCTGAGCCACTTATGGTATTCTTTGGATAGTAGTGAATTGACGATGATTCGAATGATATGAAAATACGCCAGAAGAAAGAGAGATGATTTTTGTTTACATCAATTTTTTCAAATTATATAACACAAAAATATAATCATAAGTAATTATTGTCGATTTCAAATAGTACGTATAAATATTTTATGAATGAACAACATTCATCGAATATGATCAAGAGAATGTTTGAGCTATTGATATCATTGGACAATGGCTGCAAACAAAATCACTCAATCATCAAGCTATTTGTGCGAGGCATTCAAACACTCAAGAGATAGGCAGTTAATTAATATCGATAGCCTGTCCATGACATCTCTACTACTCGTATTTGTGTGCAAAGCAGCACCGTAGCCGTATTGATTTTATATGCGCGCGCAACCCTAATCCCCCTACACCCAGTGGGTGGGGGCGAAAAGGAACAAGGGTGTAGCGACGACTCGAATCGAACCTTTTTATGGGGGCGCTCGAATCCCTTAGGTTAAAACGATGTGTCGGTTACAAGGAATGTGCATTATAATTTCGTAATTTTCGTCTTTCTCTACTGTATTTTTAAACTTTGGTTCCTTGGATTGATGTTTGGAGAAATGCGTTTGTCATTTGTTTCTTACTTCAGAAAACCACCTCTATTGTACCGTCACATTTAGTAACCGTCTATTTGATAAGTTTGTATAGAGATATAAGAATATATATTTTATATATTCTTTAATAGATATAACACAAATATTAAGTACATAAGTACACTATAAAATAGTACATTAATACTAAATTATTTGTTAATGTTCATTCATAAAGATATGATTTTTTTTATAACATAGTATTAGGCAACAACCGTGTTGTTTTAAGACGAAGAAAACAGACTATAGATTATAAGCAATATTGGTAATTAATATATAATTTATTACATTTATATCATCTAAAATTTAAATAATTTTTTCTTGCCCCCACAATATATTCTCTGCTCAACCCAAAGATAGGCTAGAAGAGTGCCTTTTCGCATTAGGTTCGCCTTTTTGTACAATTTTTGTTTGTTCTTGTACAAATAATAAATCAAATTAATGGTATAAATGGATATTTTATTACAATCATACCTATGTGTTTGTACTATAATTTTAGTTTTGCATTGGATTTAACACTCCAATCTGCCTCAATGTTGTTTCATATCTCATGAAATAAAACCGGAAACCCGATACATAGTACGGAATCTTCGTCAGCATGACGTAGTATCTGAGTGATACGTAGTCAGTTATATAGATAATGTACTCCCATACTCATGGTACGTAAAATGATGAAATACAAATCTCTTATCTTGGTTTTATATAATAATATATCTTCAATTCATTACACACACTTTTAATAAATCCATAAGCATTTAATCAACTCAATAAAGGTTTCTCGTTATTATTTAATTATATAACTTAGTTTCTTATTTTTAAGGTATATAAGTTTGTGGCACGTTCAGAGGCTAACATAAATTTGATTTTATGTTTTTTGGCAACTAGTGTGTTAACTAATGTGGCAACTAATGATATGTCATACATTTGTTACAATTTACATTTTTGTTACATTTTTTAAGTTATATTAAGTTAAGTTGTCCAAAAAAAATATTGATCTATTACAATCTTTATTTTTTTAATTGAATACCAAGTTACATTTACCAATTAAATTAATTTTATCTATGACATTGGGTAGACACAAAGTACACATTTTATCTGATTGTAAGTTTCACTACAGGCATATGATACACCAGTCATAATCAAATATCATAGTGCAGATGCACTGTCACCCCTGCAGGATAAAATGGAAAACTTCGTAAATAATAAGTTCACTTTTACGACTTTACCTTTCTCTAAAAGAGTGGTTCATCTCTGGTCGAACAGACCTATTCGTGATATAGATAGAGGGCTAGTTCAAATATATAATATTGTTTTTATCATATAAATAGCTTATAATATAGTTATAGATATTAATATTTTAGCATCTTTTACAAAAGCTCATATATTATATATACGGACAAATATAAGTTTAATATAAAATTTTTATATTTTTGTTTCATTTGTTTATATTATATTTCATAATATGCCCTTTACATTGCTGTGTTCATTATACAAGAAAAACAGTTATGATTTTTATTAATATCATCGCTAGCATCTCTGTCTAGACGTATAAGAAATTGTTTCCTTTTAATGTTTTACTCTCCTGGACTGAATGTGTTTACAGCTTCTGTTAAAATTATACTGTACGAGTACATTCTGTGTAGGGATCCGTTAGTTTTTATGCAATTATTGTAATATACGGTCACACAGTCTACCGAAATTGCTTTCTTAGACATAAAAATCTCTCTAAGATAAGGAAACAAGATGCTGGTTTGCTCCTAAGGACTAGGATGACATGCCTCTATGTCAGGTTTTTGGATATAAGTAAACTTTGTAATAGAGTGGAGGTATATGTAAAATAGATCAGTCGATACGCCACCAGTGTTTTATTTACCACCTCTCGTATATACAAATTATTTTACACTCTACGCATAATAGAAAGCCTCAAGTTTTTTTTCACTTACAGGTAACAAAAAAAAATTACCTGTTATTTTGCACTGATTCTAAGTGTGTTTTTTTTTCTATTAACTCGCGGCCCTTCTCGTAGACGAGACTAGACAACCTGTTACTAGCTACTTAGCTTTGGCTACCTGTAGACAGAGTAGATAGAGTACTTAGCGATTCCGTTGCGGGTTTTGGGTTCGATTCTATATTTGTTTGTATCAAATTATTGGAAAATATTATAAATTACTATTTACGTTGGTATTACGAAAAGCATGTTCCTACCACGGTCGATCGGACCTATTCATGCTACAACTAGTACATAACTGCGGCGTAAGTCAACCACTTTATATAAGGAATACAACTAATTATACCGCTTCAATATACTTGATCACGCTCCTGAATAAAATTTATCACGTTCATTTCATGCACTTAATGCTATAGATAGCAGAATGAATTGCGCGGTACATTGGCTACAGTTTTCTGCTTAGTTACGTTCTACGTAATTGAATGTTATGCTCCAGTAGGACAAATAATATTGCTCATAAAGAATTTTAATATATTTTTTATAGCAAGCTAATTTTTCAATCTCTCCACATTATAATTATTATTATTAAACCACAGGCCTATATTCTCGTACAGATTGATGGCGGTAATTAACAGGTCGGTAGTTGAAATTTTTGGGTATATAGTGTAAGGTTGTTAATATAACGCCTAGATTATACCTAATACCTCTATTCTCTCTAACTTTTAATGTACGTGAGGGAAAAGAGAGAGCTATATTTTCCAATAAAATATGGAGATATCCATAATATTCGTTTTTTTTTACCTTTGATCCTGGGCCAATAAGATCAACTGACACGTTTTATATTTCTGTTCCTCTCGTAGAACCAGAGAAGAATTTTCTTCCTCGTAATTACTTTTAATTACTATGAGAATATTTACAGTATATTCTATTTATCGCGAATTTACGTTACCGTCAAAAGAACCGACCATTATACCCTTTTTATGTCTAAATAATTTAAATAAGCCCTTGAATATGACCCTAGATTATCCTTATATTGTCAACGACCTACGTACATAACTTAAGGATAAGGTGAGCTTTCAAGTTTATGAAATCTCGAACTTTACATTTCGATATCGTATAATATTTTAAAATATACGCATTAAGTTTCAAACCACTGATATTACGAATTATTTTAGTCAATATCAAGCACCGATAAAAGAAATAACAATCTCGTATCTCCATGAAAAGTGCATCCCGTTAAGAGTAATATATAATAAATGTTTCAGACTTTTTGTATACATTGACCGTCCGTATCTTTCTCAAGAGAGAGTTCAGATGTAGCAGTAGAAACTTTGAAGACTTCTTCTCATATCAGCTCATCTGATATCTCATTATTTAACTGCTGATTCGATCAAATCTTATCAGAAAACAACCGGATCCAATGATAACTAGTATGAGTAGTCAATATCATTCCCAATTTAATGAAACGTAATTATCATACTAATAATATGATAAATACGTTTACTATACAGCTTCAAGCAGTACATTAAACACTTAAGGAACATTAGATTAAAGTGAAAACAAGTGAGTGCATGGAAGAGCAATCAATTTGAAACCGGAAGCGGGTTCCATCAGCGCGCATGGTTCGCAATAAACAATATTAACAGGCGAACGAATTTGTTAACTTGATTATCATGCACTATATCGTAGGCGCAACGATGAAAGGGTATCGTACTAATAAATATTAAATGTTAAAGCTTTATGTTGGAGCTTTTGTGAATCGATTTAAATATTCTAGTTTGGTTCAGGGACTTATGTGGCTCCGTGGTTACTATCTGGCTACCGATAAGTGGTTTCCCAATTCGATTTGTACTTATGTCACGCATGTCTGTTGAGTCCTTGGATTTTTTTATACCAATAAGGGAAACAAATGATCTCACATTCCAACTGAAGATAAATGATGACTGCAACCCAGCGAATACTTAACATAAAAGATGGGGCCGTAGTGACAATATACAAAAACAGCACAATGACCCATTTGAAAATTGAACTTCGATGGTGACGTCAACGTGTTAATTTAGCATGCATTAGCATGGTCGCTAGTTCGACGTTCGAACTCAGCTTTCAATTATAGAATCATTCTGTTTATGTAGTTCGCTTCACTGGCACAAAATGACTCGTCCCCAGACACTGCAAGGGTGAAAGCGTTCCAATTAACTTTGAAAGCAATAAATTGAATCGTGCAAAGCAATCACTCCTTGAAGCTTGCTGCTGTTTGTAATTTACGCCAGCGATACTTCTGTTTGGCCTAGTCTACATTCAGTTTCATAGATATAGATTAAGCGACGAAATACAGGAGGGTATGGTAGATCATGAAGACAACTTACACCGTTTTTCTTTCCACGTTCGATCACATCTAATAGTTATTTAGATAAATAAAATAATATAGACCAATTGACGAATTACAGCCTTGCGCTTTAGGCCGCTTTTACACTTATGTAAGGTGACCGACTAAGAGATGAGCAAGCTGAAGTTGCAATGCGCTGGTCATATAGCACGTAGAATTGATAGCCGATGGGGAAGAAGTGTAGGCTCCGGCCAAGCTAACCCATAAAATATATATATACTGAAGCGATATTACCGAGCACCAAAATGGATCTCGATACTATTTAGAGAGAGACAGAGAGAGAGAGAGACAGAGAGAGAATTTGGTTTCTCTCACTTTTATTTCTTTCTCTCACCATAAAGCATGGTTCTTCTTCAGTCGAATTACACTTCTTCAGGCTACAGCTAGTATCAAACTGCGCCGTAGCCGAAATAGAAGCTGTAGTAGAAGTTATTTTGACGCTGTAACTTATTGTAAAACGGACCGATAAGTATTGTATTAACATCTGATTTATCGTATTAGTTAGATGTAAATGTAACAGTACGGGACATCATCTACATAAATGTATACCGACGATTGTGTAAATATTGCGGAAACGCGTAGTTTATGAAAATCAACATGTTTACTCTCTATATTTTGATTAAATTCCATCGTCCAATTATTCTGTGTTGATTAAAATCGTGTTAATTCGCACTACGAGCGTCACGCGTTGCCAACTCCGGTTCTTAGCTGTAACATGTGTCTACCGCGTAGATACCACGTTACTTTATAATTGATTTCGCACTAAGGTCTGTCAACGTAATCAACTCGAAACCAATTTTAATTAAACTAGAAAATAATTTAATCACACCAATGTCGCGTCGCGGTTGCCACCTATTAAATTATGATTGCTTTGTTTTGATGATGAGAGGATTTAGGTGAAACCCGTGGTACCTATGTGCTAAATCACAATTATATAATAATAAGGTTTGTTCAATCCCTGGCATAATTAATTTAAATGTGAGCATATATCACTCTGGGAATATCATGAGGAAAGCGACGTGTAATAATAATAAAAAGTAAAAGTATTTATCAGTCTCAATATACACAAATCTTACTGTTTGGCATAGGCTTCCTCTCTAGAAAGGTTGTTAGAGCATATTCTATCACGCGGTTCTTCACGTGTCTTCGAAATATTAAGCGTCAATAGCCTAATGGTTTGGAGTACGGACTTCGAAACTTTAGGTCGTAGGTTCTTCTCGATACCCTTGGTCGGGACTACGGGAACGCTTTCGCACACTACCGTAGTCTCGACGGCGTTAGCCCGCTGCGGGCCCATCTTTGAATGTGGGGTGGAGCTGTAATTCACGAATTCCCTTCTTCATGTAAAGCGCGCGTGAACACCGCGTGCACCATCTCGAGGCCTTAGCTATTTGGCAACGGTTAACCCCCGTGTCCGTCACCTAGGCCTTAGCTATGGGGGTTGAAGGAGGGCGTGATATACCCTCCTCCGGCGCCCAGTTCTCTGGCTGCGGATTGGGAGATCAGTGCATCTCTCTCTCTCCCTTTCGGCAGCCTCCTCTCATATCCATCTCCTAGCACAAGCCATTTCAGCTTAGTTGGATTGGTTAACCGGAAGTTAGTAATGTTAATAACATGACTAATATTCCATGATTTATTTCTTAGATATGAAGGTTTCCTAAAAATATGCGAAAGGGTCTGAATTAGAGTACGCTGAGTTCCTCTCTACGGATCTTATAGATCTGTAAACAGCACAACAATGAACGCGAATGTACGAATTAACGTATCTATATTTGTATTTATAATGGAAAGTATTTACTAACTAGTATTCTAATCTACGAATCCGTAGCCGATATCACGCTTCTCATTCATGATCTATTTTAAGATATAATGAACAACATAGCCATATATACAGCTACAGTTCCGGGATTTGTTATATTTTCTTAATATTATAACGAGCATTTATCCTATATACCCTAACCTTATAGCTAGTGATGACTGCGAAGATGATCAAGGATGGCAAATCCATTCATGGCCCCCCTTGAGTACTGAGATGGAACGCCTTGTAATTGGGTCCCTGATCTCTGGACCCAACATATGAAACTTTAGCAGTATTATGCTACTATTTCACGCTACTATTCTGTGAGGGTTCTTTCCTAGCTGGCTTTTCCATTTCAGCACTATTAAATGTTATATCATGAAGCTTGAAATGTTTTGTTTTTTTTGTTCATTTCATTAATATCTTTCCACAACTATTAAATATAATAAAATAAAATAATGCCAAATATAATCCAAAACATAAAATTAAGACTCAAGAAGCATAAATACTACAGAATTCGATATCCTGCTCTAAAAGTCAATTCTCACTTAAAACTCGATCTATCTATAAACGAGTTATCGTTTCTAGCTTTAAATATCGTTAAAGGCGCATCAAACAAATTAGGTATATATAGAGGCAAATCGGATCCGGGCTGCCAGTGGGCAGCGGAAATTGGCAATTTCTGAACGGGAAACGCATGGCCGCTCTGCAGGCTGCCTGGTGGATTCTCGGCTACATCAGTTGTGCTCATAAATTGAAATGTTTTATTTTACCGCTTTTAAATAGCTCGTTTGTTGCCTATTTTCCTTTGTCTCATCGCGCTATTGTTAAATATGTGTAAAGGTGATTTTTTTTTTCTGTTAAGTCCTTATTCGGTATTGTGTTGTAATTTTTTACGTTCTATATATTTCTAAATTTGATAATTAACATTATTTTGTTTATTATAAAACGGGGTATAAATATTAATTTGTATATTCAAATGATTATTAATCTCCCATTTATTATATTTACATAAAATTTAAATGCCAATTTAAGTATAATTTTTGAAGTTTGAGAATTTTTTTGAATATTGATTTAATTTTCTAAGGACATTTTGCATCATAGACACTGCTAAATTTAAAAAATTAAATTAAATCATAGTTTAAAAAATATTTTTATTAATTATTTTTCAAGCTATGTAAAGTTTATTATCGGCCAATTCGTGTTACCATTCCAGTACGTCCCGATTTCGATTCAATCTATTTTAAAGATATACTAAACACATGAAAGCCATATATACAGCTACAGTTCAGGATTTCATTATATTTTCTTAATATTATAACGAGCATTTATCCTATATACCCTAACCTTATAGCTAGTGATGATCAAGTGAAGATGATCAAGGATGGCAAATCCATTCATGGCCCCTTGAGTACTGAGATGGAACGCCTTGTAATTGGGTCCCTGATCTCTGGACCCAACATATGAAACTACAGCAGTATTATGCTACTATTTCACGCTACTATTCTGTGAGGGTTCTTTCCTAGCTGACTTTTCCATTTCAGCACTATTAAATGTTATATCATGTTTTTTTTGTTCATTTCATTAATATCTTTCCACAACTATTAAATATAATAAAATAAAATAATGCCAAATATAATCCAAAACATAAAATTAAGACTCACGGCTTACTGAGGAAAATGAATTTTGATAAGCATAAATACTACAGAATTCGATATCCTGCTCTAAAAGTCAATTCTCACTTAAAACTCGATCTATCTATAAACGAGTTATCGCTTCTAGCTTTAAATATCGTTAAAGGCGCATCAAACAAATTAGGTATATATAGAGGCAAATCGGATCCGGGCTGCCAGTGGGCAGCGGAAATTGGCAATTTCTGAACGGGAAACGCACGGCCGCTCTGCAGGCTGCCTGGTGGATTCTCGGCTACATCAGTTGTGCTCATAAATTGAAATGTTTTATTTTACCGCTTTTAAATAGCTCTTTTGTTGCCTATTTTCCTTTGTCTCATCGCGCTATTGTTAAATATGTGTAAAGGTGATTTTTTTTTTCTGTTAAGTCCTTATTCGGTATTGTGTTGTAATTTTTTACGTTCTATATATTTCTAAATTTGATAATTAACATTATTTTGTTTATTATAAAACGGGGTATAAATATTAATTTGTATATTCAAATGATTATTAATCTCCCATTTATTATATTTACATAAAATTTAAATGCCAATTTAAGTATAATTTTTGAAGTTTGAGAATTTTTTTGAATATTGATTTAATTTTCTAAGGACATTTTGCATCATAGACACTGCTAAATTTAAAAAATTAAATTAAATCATAGTTTAAAAAATATTTTTATTAATTATTTTTCAAGCTATGTAAAAGTTTATTATCGGCCAATTCGTGTTACCATTCCAGTACGTCCCGATTTCGATTCAATCAATTGAAATTGATTTTTCCAATATCATGAATTCGAAGTTTGAAAAATGTTTTCCATTAGTTGTAGTTTTCAATTGGGAAAGGTTCACAAATGAGTGCGCACCGTAAAGATTGATAAATACGTATGGCCGCTGCACTGCGGATTTCCGGTGCGTATTTGTTGAAGTTCTAATGCGAATTGGCACATATGTAAATTCTGCGGTGGACGTAATTTAATTTAATTTCATTTAATACAAATATCTATGACTCTACTTTCATTCATGTTTAATGTAAGAACTTCAATGGCATTTATTTCGGATATAATTTGCTTGTTAAATATTTTTAAAGTAGTAATTATTTTGTCAAAATATATAGTAAACAATACTCTATAAATATAGAAAGGCCATGGTCCGTTTATAGTATGGATGCATTTTTTATGTAGTTTTTACTGCCATAATTATCACATAAGTGTATCTAATCAAGTTTATTATGTAAAATAGTAGACCACAAACTTGAAGCTATCTGAATTCTGAGCTCTTATATGTACGCTACTACATTTTTTATTTTCATTATCGAAGGACGAATATTGGCATGGACAAAGTCGCGGCCCACTGCCAGTTAAGTCCTTTATGTAGGTCACATAGAAACATCTAAATTATATTTAGAGGTCGAGAGTTACTGCAATGCGGTCTAACGCCCCTCTTCATTGGCACGTGAGGTTTCAAAGTTAACTTTGTTATTCTTAAGTGTGGTAAAAGTGTGACAGTCTCTTAGGAACTTCAGCGGGCATGGAACGTAAGAAGAATATAAATATATCTGAGATATATCCAGTTGTGATATTTTAACGAATCCGTTTTCCCGTCCAGTCCGTTAAGTAAGGTCTTAGTTAGAAATATGAGATACTTTGAAATACTTATTTTTTAAGTTTGTAATTGAGCTTTGATACTGTATTAACCAATAAATTTTATAATTGTGGACTACAATCTAACCAACTTGAGATAAAGGAAGGTGATAAAGGAATGATGGGTAGTTGTTTTTTCATTTTACCACAAAAGGTTTTGCATACGAACTATGTCCGTTTAGTATTAGAGTTACATTATAATTTTATTTACAATAAATTATTATTTAAAAGCGAAGGATTTATATTATTATAAAATCTTAAATTTATATTAAAAGACTGGATCGATTTCTCTAACAAAAAAAAATTGAATTGGTATCGATATATGGCACGAAGCCGTATCGCACGGCTAGATGCACAGGTTGAGTAACTCGCCGCATCCTACGTGATGCGAAAACCGATCTACGAGCTTCGGATATGAGGCCGCTGAAACGTGAACTAATACCCGATGCGGGATTAGAGATTCGGTACGGAATTGGGATTTCCCGACGTGCCTCGAAATCACTCTAAAACTACCTCTATTACCATTAATTAAAGCACAGCAGAGCGAAGCACCAACTTCGTCGAGTTAAGTCTTTGATAGAGGAGCAGGTTCACTAGAAAGGGATTCCAATTGGGAAACTTTAGTACCGAAGCTATCAATTTTCGTATCTCATCAGATCCAAATTTGTAATTATTTTGTTAATGTTTCAGTTATTCGACTTACATAACTTCTTGTTACTGATTGAAGAAATTGGATTAAATGAATTCTCATCTTAGATGGAATAAGTGAAAGAAAAAATTGGTGTGTGTTAGAAATTGTAGGTGTGGTTTACAGTTGTGTTCATGTACACATTTTATTTTGAATTTATAAATATATATATTTACGGTAATGGATTATAGACAGTTTGAGATGGCATGACAAAATTTAGTGGTTTATTTTAAAACGATAGAAAAAGCATACTCTTACATATAATTTGAATAAGTTATTGCTACTAATATATACATAATATAATTTTTCTAAACTATTTCGTGCATAGGACTGGAAATTCTACTACTACTGGCGTAGAATATGATAATTATTAGTATTTTATATGCCGCTTCCTGTTACATTTAAAATATATTTCAAAAAAGATCTTATGTATTATAAATATATATATATATATATATATATGTACATATATATATCTATATATGTATATATATATATCTATATATTTATATAATTAAATTTTTTCATTAACATGCACAATCTATGTTATGGTTAAACAAAATATTCATCACCAGTGAATTTTAATTTATGTATCCTTTCAAATAATCTTGTAAAATATAGGAAATAGGTATTTGATACATTAATAGTATGTGTGTAATATCCATTTCTTGTATTTAAATATTTCTGAGTTATTTTATTTTATTTGTGCTATTTTGTACTATGATTATATTTAAGATGAGTCAAATAATAAGTAAAGCAAAAAGCCAAAAGGTAAATCAGTAAACAATGCCGTCATAGCTCAGGAAATCGCGGTGGCTGTTTTTATTTATAAGAATATAAATATATCTGAGATATATCCAGTTGTGATATTTTAACGAATCCGTTTTCCCGTCCAGTCCGTTAAGTAAGGTCTTAGTTAGAAATATGAGATACTTTGAAATACTTATTTTTTAAGTTTGTAATTGAGTTTTGATACTGTATTAACCAATAAATTTTATAATTGTGGACTACAATCTAACCAACTTGAGATAAAGGAAGGTGATAAAGGAATGATGGGTAGTTGTTTTTTCATTTTACCACAAAAGGTTTTGCATACGAACTATGTCCGTTTAGTATTAGAGTTACATTATAATTTTAATTACAATAAATTATTATTTAAAAGCGAAGGATTTATATTATTATAAAATCTTAAATTTATATTAAAAGACTGGATCGATTTCTCTAACAAAAAAAAATTGAATTGGTATCGATATATGGCACGAAGCCGTATCGCACGGCTAGATGCACAGGTTGAGTAACTCGCCGCATCCTACGTGATGCGAAAACCGATCTACGAGCTTCGGATATGAGGCCGCTGAAACGTGAACTAATACCCGATGCGGGATTAGAGATTCGGTACGGAATTGGGATTTCCCGACGTGCCTCGAAATCACTCTAAAACTACCTCTATTACCATTAATTAAAGCACAGCAGAGCGAAGCACCAACTTCGTCGAGTTAAGTCTTTGATAGAGGAGCAGGTTCACTAGAAAGGGATTCCAATTGGGAAACTTTAGTACCGAAGCTATCAATTTTCGTATCTCATCAGATCCAAATTTGTAATTATTTTGTTAATGTTTCAGTTATTCGACTTACATAACTTCTTGTTACTGATTGAAGAAATTGGATTAAATGAATTCTCATCGTAGATGGAATAAGTGAAGGAAAAAATTGGTGTGTGTCAGAAATTGTAAATTTGTGGTTTACGGTTGTGTTCATGTACAAATTTTATTTTGAATTTATTAATATATATATTTACGGTAATGGATTATAGCCAGTTTGAGATGGCATGACAAAATTTAGTGGTTTATTTTAAAACAATAGAAAAAGCATACTCTTATATTTAATTTGAATTAGTTATTGCTACTAATATATATATAATATAATTTTTCTAAACTATTTCGTGCATAGGACTGGAAATACTATATTCTACTACTACTGGCGTAGAATATGATAATTATTAGTATTTTATATGCCGCTTTCTGTTACATTTAAAATATATTTGAAAAAAGATCTTATGTATTATATATATTTATAATAATTAAGTTTTTTCATTAACATGCACAATCTATGTATGTTTTATGGTTAAAAAAAATATTCATCACCAGTGAATTTTAATTTATGCATCCTTTCAAATAATCTTGTAAAATATAGGAAATAGGTCTTTGATACATTAACAGTATGTGTGTAATATCCATTCCTTGTATTTAAATATTTCTGAGTTATTTTATTTGTGCTATTTTGTACTATGATTATATTTAAGATGAGTCAAATAATAAGTAAAGCAAAAAGTCTAAAGGTAAATCAGTAAACCATGCCGTCATAGCTCAGAAATCGCGGTGGCTGTTTTTTATTTATAAGAATATAAATATATATACTATATATACATATATATATATATATTTATATATTGTAGGTCTTACTTTTTTATTCTGCAATAAATGATGGGATCCTCCTGGCAAAGTTCAACTACGGCGATATCTTCCTAGTTATTACCATATGACGTTAATTGCGCAGAATATATTAGGCATTACACACAACACACCTAGACCCGAAATTCAACAATGTGTAATACAGTGTTAGAGCTTACACGGCTGCACAATGAATGGATCAGCTCGACCGGGGTAGGACCATTTCCTCACAGAATACCATCGTAAAATAACAGTGTAATTTTGCTGCTTTTCATCTGGTGAGTGCTGGGATACGGAGACCTTTATTGCTGGTGACGAGGCATTCTATTTCAGTCCTCAATGAAGACAACGCATCTGCATTATGATTCCTTGTCAAGGATGAATTTAGATGTCATAGGACCGCAGGAATCACTTACCATCAGGTTACTTTTAAATATCACTAGCTTAATAGCTTAGGGTAAGGTTTGCAAAATTTAACGTCGTAGGTACGAATCTACCATTCGACCATAATCGTAACCCATCTCCTATTATAGGCATTTAAGTTTCGATTGGTTATCGGGGATGTTAATAATGTTAATTGCTTGCAATGTTTTAAGTTTAATGTTAGAAAAAGTAAAACTGGTTTATTAAAATTTTATTTAGTGAAATTATATGACCTTCTTCTGTTGTGCTAACCCAAAGTTATTTCTAACAATAACAGAGTTGCCAGTAATCTTATCAGTAAAAAAATGTAACAGATAATAAAACATATTTATCAAACTGCTACTTCAGTGAAATTTTATTGTGAGCTTTCCTCCGGTGTAGAATATATCATGCTTAAGGAGTTGCTGGTATTGTTCTTAGTAGCAGCTTATTATAAATAAATATGTACGGCTATAACTCAACGTCAAGTTATTCTGTTGTTAATCGTCATACTTACTTGCATAAAACATATTTAAGTCAAAAAGCTGCAATTTATAAGCATTTATTTGGAAATTGGAAACTGTTTATATTTATTTTAGCAAACGATTGGAAAACTTTAGCAGAGTCTAGTTAGATTGGTGTAATAGTTTTATGTTATTCAAATATTAACTTTAAAGTTTAAGTTTAATCTATAAACTCTAGCTACAAAAGATCACGCCGCTATGTACTGTATGGTGAGTAATGATGACCGGTGGTCCAGTTACTGGAAGGTAGATATTCCATCTCGGTCCTCAAGGCTGACAGAGCACGTGCACTTTGTATATATTTTAAGGATGGATGAAGTTGTCTATGGTCTTGGTTATTTACCATTATGTGAACTGTGTCGATTTTCATCTTTAGTTAACTAAATACACCACGCAATATATGTGATTAATTACGCACATACGTTAGAGTACGTAAAAATTTATGTATTTCCAGGTATTTTCCACGTGAATACGAATTAAAGGAGTCCATGAAAGGTATATAGAGAATATCGAGTGAAATGAACAACATCGGGTTATTCCGAAATTAGCGTGCCTCGTGTTCAATACAATTTCAGAATACCGTTAATTGCCTACTAGGGCATACAGGCACTTTAGTTATTAACTCTACCTGAAAGGGAGGTTTTACACTATCGTGGGGTGTATTTACAGTGACCTTATAATGTGAACACGCCTTTGCGCTATAATGGATTTAATAACGTTTTATAACCAATATAATGTATAGTTTGTATTTTTGTCTTTATGCAGGTAAATATTAGTATGTAAATTTATCGTTATAGTCTATATGTGGTCTGTTGCGTCGCGGGTGCTGGGCTCGATTTTCTGCCGAGAATCAACATTTGTGTGCCAAAATTATTGATTTTCGGGACTAGATGTTTTGTATGTATGGCTAGTGTTAGTAATACTGCATATAAACCTTCCACCGGTATGAAACTACATTATCAAAACTATATAATATATAAAACAAAAATAAAATCTTAAGCAAATATAAAGTACTATAAGATCACTCTCCAGTTCAAATATTACAATGAGAAAGAAAACATTAGAAAAAAAAATGTAATATATTACAAACATTATTATTTATGTATTTATATGCATGTGTTTGTAAATAAATATAGTCCTGTATCTATTTCTATTCCTGTATCTATCCATTTTGTATTTTTCTATTGTTTTGTGAGTTTTCTCACTAACACTAACACCGTTTCTTTTTTCCGATAATATGTCCAACACCAGGTCTGTTGGTGGAGATCTTTATTGTTGAATTAAGCTGCGCCTTTTTTCATACTTTTCTTATCTTAGTTCCCTTGCATAAATGCTTCGTGTACGTAAAAAGTAAATAAATAAAAATGATATTTAAATAAGTATCATTAGAAAATATCTCATTACGAACTAAACTACCTTCAAGTAGGTCGAATTTACAAGTGTAAATAACGTAAGTACGTTTTATATATTAACTTTCAATACACGAAGCTGCCCGTTACGTCCGCAATGATACATTACTTGGCGCCATGACGTTATGTCACATATATTCATCACAGCGTCGCCTAGCGAGGAATAAGCACTTGTGTGATATATGACTGACTTTATGGGAAAATCTTATAAGTTTTTATTTTTTCATTTAACATCTTTATTTTTTTCATAAATTTATTGGATTATTTTAATTTTTTAGATGTTAATGTTAATGTATTAGTTTTAAATATTAAAAATACGTTTCATGCTAATATATTTTCCTATACTCTGTGTCTATATCTAGCGGTCTCCTAATACCCTGTGTATTAGGAGACCGTTTCCGAAAATGAAGAAAGACGTAGTACTAATGACACCTTCGATGATGAGACGGAAAAAAAATTGATCCTGATTAAAAAAAAATCATATTTTTAAAACATTTTATTAGCATAATTTACGCTCCATCATGTAAGTGCAGCTAAATGAAACGATAGTTTCATAAAAAATACATTACTTTACTAAAAAATCCAGCAATGAAACACAAAGTCATTAGTACTATCGTCTGTTTTCGTTTTCGGAAGCGGTCTCCTAATACCCAGTATAACATTGTTGCTATGTGCCATATTCAGAACTCTGTTGCGATTGACGTGTAATAACAAATAAACTGCGGTTGGAACGGAAAATTTTCCGCGAGCTTCGTTAGTTTCTGCCATGTTTGACAGTTCCCGTTGGTGAAACGAAAAAAATTTTGAACGACTTTTGACCGATATTTCAATTTAAACTTTTAGTCCGGAAATACACATACAGTTTTTTTTATATATTATTATTAAAAATAATATGTCTTGGACTTGGTCGTTGAAGTGAGACGTTAAAATATTATAGTTAGTGTTTATACGTTCGTCTATAGAAGTAAATATATATTACGCAATGTATAAATAAGATAAGGTAATGTTACGAGATTATATTCGAGGTATATAAATTAATAGTAGCTTTAAATTTCATATCAAATATGACATAAAGGATTGTCCTTCACTATTTGATTTTTTAACATTTAAATTTTGTTAAATTATGTAACTCTGGCAACCGTAAAGCGATAGAAGAATAGCAGTTGGAAGGACGCAGAACAACCTTCACCCAAAAAATTTAAGCATTCGTTTTAGCCTAGTTCTAGATTCAATTTCAGGCTCGGGGGCCATGAAAGGCCATGCCCCAGTTATTTGAGTAAAGTTATACAGGCTATATATATAAATCCCACTGCATAAACGTCTTTCTATGAATCTTTTAACCTCTCCAATAGTTGTTTAATTTTACGGGGTAAGTATTCCAGAAATTATTATTTACGTTTTAATTATTGATTATAATATTAATCATCTCTTGGTCGAATGTGATCTCGACGGTATTATCTGATTATTACCAAAGGACATCAACATATATAGAGTACAAAATATATTATAGTAATCCATTTGCAACAAGATCAGAGAAAGACTCTATTCTGACCAATCTTCTGAAATGAATGAAAATTAACACTGGACTTGGATTATTTCTTGGCTGGAAATTAAACCCGGGACCTGCGACGTAACTGTCAAATTAATTATTATGTCACTTACATTAAAAAATCATCCCTTAAGGTAACTATTGAAAATATAATCACGTAATTTAATAATGATTGCTTAAGATTTAAATTTATGAATTGTGTGTATTTATTGAAACTCGCTCTTGGTCATACTGCCTACTCATCTAAAGTCAGCCAATAGTATTTTATGAATTTGTTTTTATTTCCAAAACGTCAAAAGTATAACAATAAATCCAAGCACTTGTAACGACTGGGCAATGAGATTTTTGAAAGTGGAAAAGGACCAAGGTATTTTTTATGAATCATCAGGGTGGTGGAAAAAGGCAATGAGTCAGAAAATCTAATTATCCAATGCACAGGCGTGAATCAACCACGGCACCGCTCAAAGCAACTTGCCTGATCGATATTACCCGTCTAGACAAATAATAATAAATCGTAGGGACGGACACGCAACTTTACTACGTTTCACCAAGTTTTTGCATGTAATATGCGAGTAATACTCGCTCTTTTATCGTACTTACTTTGGAGAATATATGGGTTTATGTCGGCTTTGTGAAATTGTGTGATTTATGTGAGAAACTCTATATGTTACGCGAATTTTATAAGATCCCTAACCAAAGCTCAGACAACACTGAGCTTTAGTTAGAATGTGCTACTTGGACCTATAAAAAATACTGACTAAGGATTTTTATAACATTGGAGGTGGCAAATAAGCATACGATTCACCTGCTAAGTGACAAGTGAGGACTGCGGCCCATGACATCTACATACTCAACACAGTTTTAGAAGAGACATGTGTTGTCACCCATGAGAACTGAGATGGAATGCCTCGTTAATTGTAACGTAGTTCCCGGATCTCTACACTCACACAAAAACACACACACAGTAGCTTTAAGCTATTACTTCAAGTGGTACGTGGTAGTGTATTAGTTGAGCTCACCTATTAATATTGCGGCCTGAAAATGACTACAGTATAACGCTGTCACTGTCATTATTTATTGTGGATTGTTGTTATAACCGTTCGTAGTATAGAGGCAATTATCTGATAAATTACTCAAAGAGATTACGGATCCTAAAACCCCTAAAAATTAGAAAGATAAATGTTTACGAATCCAAGCAATGTTTGACAAAGTCGCAATAAATGTAAATCCAAAAGCAATTAGAAACATTGATTCCATAAAAAATAATCGGAATAAAGCTTTGGATTGAAGCGAACGCATTAAAACGCAATAGATTGCGAGCAATTAACGCGGGGCGAGCCTGGAGCGGCACCGAACGAGTGTTGTACAAAATCGAGCAAAACGTTGCTAGCAATTTCCGAACGAGTGGCTGTAAAGTACGCAAACACCGAGCCCACCCTATATCCCCACGGTGCAGAGGGGCTTATAGCAAACTAAATTTCAAAATACACGCTCTTTGACTTAGAGATAAATCCTAATTGCAATTTAGATAAATCTATGTCGAATCATTAGGATACGTTTGAAAATAAACCTGAACGGGAAATTTTATTACGCTGTAAATTTTAAAAGCTTGCAGTTAGGATATAAAAACATTAAAAAAAAATAACGTGGTGAAAAATTATTCATAGTAAAAAGAATGTAAGATTCGAAAGGTTCTTTGATAAAAAAAATATTTTGGATAAATAAAAAAATTACAAGTATATTTTATTATACAACTTTGGATAAATTTTATAAAAAAAAATTACTTTTAATAAAATATTATATTTATATTATTGTATAATATAGCCTGAATATCAAATGATGAACGTTTGAAATTACTTTTTTGTTATTTTCGGCAATTAAACAGCTAAGTGGGTACAAAATAAAAATAGTTAAAAGTCCCATTCCCTAATTGCAAAAACATTAGGTATTGCTGAACTGAAAATGTACATTCTGAGAGGTAATTTATATATTCACAACACCACAAAATAGTTTTTGTTAAAGAAAAATGTTCTTCTCGCGTCACAGCCCGAATGATTGAGAGGTTCAATCGTCTGCAGCGCTGGTGATAGGATATCCAGTCGATATTGCACCGATATCCCATCAGTATGAAAAACGGTTGCGTCACTGTTGTAGACAATTTAGTCAGTTTGTATCTGTTTTGCTTCACTAATTTTAAAGTGAAAAAATGTTGCGGAATTTTTAGTGCCAAAAGACTTTTTCGAAAAATCAAGTAGTAATGTAATTTGTGTGGATAATTTCTAATTGAAGTTTTGTTAATAACCATAAGGCATATTGCTACAGCTTTCATTATTTAATAAAATTAAACCACTGTGTTACTTTACTGATTATTATTTTTACCTGTACCCTTATAAAAATGGGGTAGATCAAACAACACGCGTGACGCCCTCGGTCGATCGGCTCACTTACCAAACAAAGGCATAACGGGTCATTTATTAGTCTGGTTACTGTGTTTGAATTTTTATTTCACCATTTTGGTGGAGGAACAGCAAACGTTTTGAAAGTAAATGCGTTTAGGTCTTTCAAAGTTCCGTAAATATTTTTCTTTAACTTTGACGTAAGTTATTCCAATTACTATTTTTTGTCAGTTTTCAATTTTTTACAGCAGTCAATGCATGCTGCAGATTGTTTCTAAGTGCGGTATTAAGGTCGAAGCGTAGCGAAGAATTCTATCTTAGTCCTCAGGAGTGACAACGCATCTGCATTATAATTATCAAAGGTGAATCTAGGGCAGCAGGAATCAAATTATCAGGTGATTTGCATGCTGGTTTGTCACCCTCTATGCAATATTAAAATAAACAATAATATTTTACGAACGTTTTATTACAGTTTAGAGATTATAGAGATACTGTGCATAATTTATATACCTTCATAACAGAAACAATTACTCCAATAGTAACCTCGATTAAAATATGTTAGATAACAGTTTGTAACTTATAAAATCATTCAGCAATTCATATTTTATTTCTGCACTTTTTACATTTTATTAATGAAACAATATTCAAGCAAAATGGGCCAAAATAATGTTCCCTTCAGTTTAACATTTCCACTGTTTAATTTGAAAATGTATTCAAAAGAGAGCGTGCCATAAATAATAATGATAAGAAAATAAGATTACAATCGTTCTGCAATCGTGATTTAGATGTTAGGAGCGGTCGATCGATACGATTGCACGATTAAATATGGCCATAGACTGATTTAAAACCCTTTGCGACCTTATGACGCAATGAATACTAAACACACATATGTAGACGTATATTTTTGCAACTATCTATTGTGTATGGGCATAATTTTTTCTATAAAAATAGTTGAATACTAATTATTTACATGACTATATAATTTATTTCATAAATTTTTTAAGATATGCTATTCTTATTTTTTAGGTTTATTTAGATATTTAATTTATTTACTCGATTTTCCTTGGAGCTGAAATCGAATTATATTTAAGCATCAACCACCATCGACTAACACTAGTATTTAAGTTTAGTTGCAGTTATATAATGTTAATTACTTACATATTTCAGTAGCTTAAATTTTTTCATCAGAACATTTTACCTATTTTTTAGGAACTATTTTTTTACTTTTATAAATTTTAGTTAGTATTTAATATAGTGGAAAAAGGAACTAACAATTATCCCGATTTATAAATGCTACATATTGTTACAATAAATTTCACCACATAATGTTGTTTAGGTCAATGCAATTTGTAGTAAATAAATAAATATCCTTTAGGCAATGATATCTGTCAACCGAAATAAATGAATAAGAAATTACCTACTAAACTGACAGAATATGTCCCTTTGAGCTGCGTAATGTTGATAAGCATGTGGTGTATATTTATCACGGAAGATCGCGTGAGCGGACCAGTTTTGTTACATTGGCGACGCGAATATGGGTTCGTTGAATGGAGAACTATTGACCGCGGATATCATTTGTCGGATACTTTTATAAAAAGACGAAGACCGTGTATAAAAAAAATACTAATGCAATTTCCATTTGTTTTTTTTTACATTGTATGTGTGACTTTTCATGGAATAAGTAATAAAAAAAAATTGGAATCCCTACATTCACTAGATGAAACACAGCACCATTATGCTGCTATTTTACTCTAGTAATCTGTGAGGGTGTGGTCCTGCGCTGGTGGAGCTGACCCATTCATTCTGTAGCTAGAAACAAACTGCAGTGTAACTCAGCCACTGTTAAAATGATGGATATAAAAAGTGATGTCTGATATATGTCAAAATTCACGATGGACATGCGTTATCACCCCTGAGGCAGTCCTCAGTAGGTGAAAATCTGGTTTTCTGTAATTTTATCTTCACATTCTTACACTCACTGTACGAAACACAGCAGCGATATGCTGTTATTTAACGTTGGTATTCTGTGAGGACGTGGTTCTACAGAGATCAAGCAGTTAAAATACGCGTGCAATTACCTTGAAACTAACTTGAAGTTAACTTAACTTACACTGAAAAGTAATAAATTCTTGAGTGCTGCAGAATTATCCCCAGAAAAAGTATTATAATCAGGGAAAATATTTTATTATTGGCAAACATATATATATATATGTTTGCCAATAATAAATATTTTATATTCTCACAATTAGCTCGGTTACAGAAAGTTCTTACTTCCTACACAGAAATTACATAGCAGACAAAATATCTCTTTGTTCCGGACTCAACAACCGTTATAACGAGTCACTTGTTGTGGTTAATAGTGTTCAATTATGGTGAAAATTAACCTTTTTAGGATTGATTAACAGAAAAAGATATATAGCTTATACCTATCACCTAATATTTACCACTTTACTTTTAATAATTTAATTTTAATTTTATACCTCTCTACCAAGAACAACAACGATACATGATGATATTTCTATCTTTGGTATGATTGGTAAGTACCGACGATAAAAACGAAGAATCGTAATTCGGTTAATCAACGATCATTGTTCGTAGCGTTTGTAGCACCGCAAACTTGCACCACTTTTGTTACAGCTCATCAAGTATTATACCTACGTAGAACCATAAAACCGAGCCCGTAGCAAGTTCTACCGTTATTCATAACTTGGAAACTAATTCAACCAAAAACGGTTTTACGGGTAAGCATAAATCGCGGCAAGGTTTATTTCAAGAAAAGTTCTTCTAGTAACGCCCGCCTAGCAATTCTCGCTTTTACTCCATATTTTATGGTTATATGTGGTTTGGGCTTTAAATTACGTACATGACGTGAGAATTCTTAGTAGCGTTATTTATTTTACCTCGGTACAGAGTGAAGATATATTAATTTCTTTGTTTTTATATATTACATACTTAAATCTTTACATTCTTGGGGAAAACATTTACAAACCGTGCAATTTCAAAATGCAAATTATTTTACTGCTGCACTTGCAATGGTTCCAAATTAAGTTTTTCATGTCCTGTGAGGACTAAATGGAACTTCTTTCGCAAAAGCAGAGGTGCATTCTTGGCATCGCCTTCAAACTTAAGATATTTACAATACAGCCAATTTTGCCAGTAGCATGAATGGGTTGTCCCTACAAGGGTCCATCCATGCTCTCAGAGAATAACAGCGTGAAAATAGTAGCATATCAGTGCTGTGCATATGTTGAGTGTGCTAATCCGAGGACTTGAGGCATTTCATTTCAGTCTTACTGATAACACATGTGCCTCCTAAATCTTTCTTGGCGATGAATGTAGATGTTATGGATCGCAGTCACTTACCACCAGAAAAATATGGAACAAAATCGAAAGGCAGCATCAGTCATAGGGCAGTTAACAACCGGTAAAGAAATAATTTGTGTTCCATATTTATTAAGCCCAGTTAGGAATGACGCATTGGTACAGGAACTAATCTCGGAACTCGTATAAAATATATGTATAATCTATAGTGGAAGAGAGATTAATTAACATCTTTCTAATATTTTATTTTTACATTATCTATTACTTAATCGGCCAAAAAGTCGTCATAATATGTCCAAAACTCTTATCATATAGTATATACAATAAAATAGGTTATACTGTTTAAAGTCAAACGTTTACAAAGATAAATATAAAAAACAGGGCCTAAAAGAGTTTGTTAAATCTTAAAAAACTAGCGGAAAGATGTCAAATTCAATAGCGTACTTACTCAACCGAATACACAGATAGAGGCTTTTAAGTGGCTACAATCTTGCCAACGTTCCGGCAACTTCACTCCTCTGATTTTCATATTCAATGTCGGCAAACTTGGCCAAGTTTCCCGTCGTAGCTAAGTGCTACAGATTAAATATGAAAATGGCGCCGAATAGCTTTATCTATGGCCTGTCAAAACTGTGTGTGAAGTGATTAGGGAGACCATTTATCATCGCCTAACATATTGAGGCTCAAAAGGTTAGAGGTTTTTGTTTGTTGGTAGAGCTTTATTGATTTTACGTATAGGTAAAAAAGTTCTTATAAAGCTTACGCTTCGTCTGGGAAACTTTGATCAATATATTTTTCATCTTTCAAATTAATGTATAGATTTGTTTGGAATTGACATTGTAAATGAAAAAAGAGGTAAGTTAGCCATTAATGAATTATATCTATACTCTACTCACATACTAAGAGCTATAATAATAAGCTAATGGATATCTATGTATGTATATTACACTCGTGAGCAAAAAAAAAAGACTAAGGATTACACGAGGTTGAATGTCTTTAAAAAAATAACTGAGCCCTGACTTTCTATTTCTACGAGCACATAGTTCACGTGATGGTAAGTGATTCCTGCGGCCCATGACATCTACATTCATCCTTGACAAGAAATCATAATGCAGATGCGTTGTCACCCTTGAGGACTGAGATGGAATGCCTCGTCTCCAGTAATAGGTCTCCGGATCCCTGCACTCACCAGACGAAACACAGCAGCGTTAAGCTGCTATTTTACGCTGGTATTCTGTGAGGGCGTGGTCCTACCCCGGTCGAGCTGACCCATTCATTCTGCAGCTAGAAACAAACTGCAGTGTAGCTCTACCACTGTCAGTTCTTTTTGAATTATTAAAGCTGTATGTTTTAGCTTTCAAATAATGTAAGTAAATGCAATCTATTCCAAGAATACAACCCAAAAATATGTTGTTTTTGCTCATCACTATTTTTGCACCTGTTTACAATAGCGCTAATTAGGGGTTGTCATGCTTAATAAAAGGTCATTTAGCTGACCTACCATTATCAGTTAGTCCTCAAACGTAAGACAAAATTTTACGTAATAATGGAAACATCTGTTGATGAAGTGGTTCAAGCGGAAGCCCTATCGGAACAAGGCCAGAGTTAGCGAGAAGTGGCTATCAAGGCAGTCTGCAGTGTCCAGAGTTCTCCGAAGATACAAGGAGGCTGGTAGCTTTAACCTAAGAAGCGGATCCAGTAGAAGAAGGTGCACATAAGAGGGGATGACTGATTCATCCAATCTAGCGGCAGATCTGGAGGTTTAACAGCTAACCAATAGACGGAGGCTTTATTGGTGAAAACTTTGTGCTTCTGTTCGGTGGTACCTGCAGGAGGTCAAAATTGAGTGCGTGGAGTGGCCAGCATGTAGTCGTGACTTAAATCCTATTGAGAATTAATGGTAAGAGCTTAAAAGAAAAGTTCGGGCTAGAAATCCTGCGCCAGCTACGAGATCGAAGTTACAAGGCGCAGTCGCTGAAGAACAGTGGAAAATCTTATCCAGCTCATGAAGAACCGGTTAGGAGCTGTAATTTGAACTGGGTAGGCGGGAGTAACAACATTGATTTCCTTTATTATTTAATGATTATTTAATTTTATGATTGTTTTGTTTTTTTGGCTGCATTTTTCCTTATTTAAGAATTAGAGGAATTTTGTATATTTTTTTTTTATTAATATGAATGTTAGCTGATTTTAAAGCTAAAACCTTCACCTTTAATCTACTATAGTCAAAATATAAATCTGAGCAACAGATTTTTACAAGAATATTTTGATTGTGTACTGCTTGAGTCGATTTTTTTGCTCACGATTGTGTATATATATTATTGTTTATTTGTATATTTTTTTCACTTCTATTATTACGATATCACACACACACCACACCTTATGTTGATTGGTAGGGAATTCATTTGGTATTAAGTCTAAGGGCAGACTTGACCCTTCTGATTTTATTTAAGTTAATGCATAATAAAGAATAAATAATTAAATATGTAACGGCATAAAGTGATCAATTTCACAACTATTGTGATATCACGTTTCTTTTTGAATCCAATACTTTAAAAGTTTTTTGATGTTGTTTGATACTAAAAGTATTTTATTTTATTACAAGTAATATGTAACAAAAAATAATTAGCTTCTTTTCACTGTAAATAACCTATATAAACCTGTAACCTATATAAACTCTATAAGTTTATACGCAACGTTAACAGAATCTGACCTATCATTTTCAGATTGCTCGTTAGAACAGTTAACCGTCAATCTGCTAACGAGCCGAAGTTTCAACGCGTAAAGGACCCGTAGAACATTAGACACTTCCCATGTAGCCTTTGAAAACGGAAACTACCAATTACAATCTCTCCTACTATGTTAACTACGCATAGCTAAAGCTAACGTAGTTTCTTAGGGACAAAGACCGTTATGCTTACAAATTGACGTGGCCAGAGCTTTTAAAGCTGGTAATATTTAATACGTGTACTTGTGATATTAATATAAAAGACTTGGTTATGCTTTGTTCAAAGTTTTTAGATAAAGATTTGCTCTTATATTTCTGCTCGCTTTTTCAAGTAAATAATGAAAAAAACCAGTAAATTTAGGTGACAGTATACATATCCCACTGCTGGGCATAGGCCTCTGCTGTTGAGAAACTATTGGAGCGAGTCAGCCTCGCGGTTTCGTTGCGTTTCGAGGACTTGGCCGCGAAAAATATTTTTTATCTAATTCTTAGATGTGAAGATTTCTTCATGATTTTTTCCATCATTTCCGACCAAGTAATTCAGAACATAAAACTGCATTCAACAATTTCATTTGTGCTGGCACCAGGATTCGTAATGAAGTAACGAAAATAAAAATATTATTTTTACTACCTAATGACGAAGCATCACATGTTAGGGGTGATAATACATACATATGGGAAATAATTATTTATTGAGTATGAACGTTGGAATCGCTTACCTTCAGGAAAAATGTGTGCTCGTTTACTACTCCCTAATGTCAAGAAATAGATACACAAGAGAACGAATGCAGGCGGCTAAGCTTTGCCATTTAATGTACAAATTGTCATGACGTCATTCTAAATTTCAGTTGTGAATAATCAAAAAACAAAAGTGAGAGACCTAGAATATACTTAAGGATTGTATAAATTCCTACAGATATTAATCGGTTTTTTTTATTAACTCATTTTATCTTACAGCTTTTAGTTGTAAACAATATTAATAACCTTATGAACTTTGCACCTAGATTCTGTTGATGTCAGGGCTCACGGAACTGAGGGGTCCGTGAGCTGGTAGATGAACTATGCAGACAGCGAATTTTTGTTTTATACCAGAGAAGCTTTTCGTATTTGTGTGCTTATTTGTCTTAATGAATGTCTTCATTTACGATGTGCTTAATTATTTTTTTAACAGTAAGCTTAAAATCGTGAAAAATTACCTGTAACTTAAAATTTAAATACAGACCGTTTTTCAAAATCGGAAAATGGAGACCTGAATGAATTTTAGCGATGTAATGTTATTGATTACATAAAAAGATCCTAACGGAACATTAGAGATGAACTGTAATGAATCAGATGACGTTTTGTTTTTTTAAAAAAAAGACGAATACTCGAGCCTGCACATTGGTGAAGGGTGTGTTTTGGTCTAGGTATGTATATATTCAAGTACGTTTTATCATGATGTTTTCCATTGCCGTGGAACACGTGAAGAAGCACTCAAAGATTTCTTTGAACTCTGTACTATTGAATTCGATTTGTTTGTAGCGTGTTATTAAATCCATCGCCAGACACTAAGCTATCTCGGCCCTTGTTTAATCTTTAGTTAAAATTTATTCTTTTATTTTTGTTAAAAATATATCAATCAATGTTATCTAACATTTGTTACGAGATAAGGAAAACATCAAAGACTACGTCTAAATATATAACTACAAAATCTTACTGAAAGCAGCATTTGAATAAACATAAATTTGTAACGGAGGCCGTTGTTTGCGAAACAAGGGTTTAGGATCTCGTCATGGCCCTGCAATATTTACACGCCAAAGATCCCTAACAAAGGTCTTTTGTAACCGATTCGTCGGCGGAAAAATATAGAAGCGGGTCATACCCAAACATACATTTTAACATTTTTAACCTATAGTGTTTTTCTATTTCTGATAAGCTTTTTAGTCCATAGACTGATGTTTTATTGGTATGTCGTATATTCCGTGTCTTTCAAATTGCACTTGAATTTGCTTCTGATCATACTTCATATACACATACATTTCTATACGACTAGGGATTACTGTACCCCTATTGTTAATCTGTAAAATCTCATAATAAGATAATTCATGACACTTGCCGTCTACCTGCTGTTACCATTCGAATAATAAATGACTACGTTTTCTTTTTTTCACGTAGTAAAACTAACGGCAAGGAGTTCATGCTAGTGAGATCTACATTCATTCAACACATCATTACACATTAATAAGGAATTGTAATTGAAATTTCACCCTGGAATGGCTCTTGGCTCTAATGGGTGGAATGGAACTAATAATATTTCAAGTTTCTTGCACTCACCAGACCTATTTTACCTTTACCTAGATTACTATTATATTTATGTACGAGTAGATTATTGTTTAAACTACTACATACAATTCCTAGTGGGGTTCACTTTTTCGTGCTATAGTTAGTTAGTAGCTGCAGTATGGTACCATGCAATAAAATATCCACGATACATAAATCTTCTAGACAATAAGCGTAGTCTAGGCATACATAAGACAATATGAACGTAGAATGCGGCAGATGTACATAAAGCTCTATATAAACCTCTACACTAATATAAAGCAGTTCCCATAACCTCAGACTTCAAATTTTAGGTCTCAAACAAAAAATAACTACTATATAGAAGGAAGTAAGCAATGTTCAGTTTCATTCCAATAAAATAAAACAAATTTGGTAGCCATCTCTCGAACGAATCTCCATATAGAATCATTTTAAATCTTCAGATTCCACGCACGCTTTTGACGAAATGGATGGCAAACACAAGGCTATCCCATTTAGTTGCTTACTTCGTTTATTTGCGGCGCTTATTTGAAAGGAGAATACAACTTTCTACTTAATAAGCATGTATTACGCACTATTTTGGCGGAGCAAAAAAAATTTTCATTGGACGACTGTATAAGTAATCCGAAAAATCGTTCCCTGTTCAACATATCGCGAAACCTACTCTCGTTGATGGCACCGAATGATATTGGTAGTGATGTAAATTCATGAAGCTCTTTAGATAAATTAAATAATCCACAGAACATAAATTGGGCTTAGAAAGTATCCACAATTTAGTTAAAGTGTTATGAGGAATAAACCAACGTATCGTTGGGTATAGTACATTTGGTTTTAATCACGTTTCATAATAAAACTTACGTCAAGTTCGACTTCTTCGAAGCATAAGCACAGTAATCCTACGTTAAAGAAATTTTATACTGTGACTTTAGTAAAAGCAATTATTTTGGGTGTAGCACAAATAGGTCTGTTGGAATACGCTTCCGGGAATAGTAATTTACAGCTATTGTGTATTGTGTGCTAAAATTATGGAATGGGAGACCTTATTAAAGGTGACGTGGTTTTCCATCTTATTCCCTCAAATCCCTTGAATAAAATAGACCCACTATTTTTATTACATAATTACATACATTGTAATTCCATATTTATAATTAAACACTCAAGGTGTACAGTGTGCTCGTTTAAACCTCTAATTATCATTAAAACATACTTTTTCGTAATTATTTTCAATATTACCACATATTTTCCCGTCCATTCCTATTGGCAGCCCCCTGCCTAATAAAAAAATAAAAAACTTTTAAAAATAATATGGAATTACACTAAAAGCCTGCTAATACCCTTTCAAATGAAAAAATGTAATCATCTAAATTGGTAAAAAAAATTTAGATACTAACAAGATTATTCTTTAACACTCTAACATTAAATAATATTAATAACAATATCATGTTTATAATAAAAATGCAAAATTTAATAATTTCTATGTTCATATAGGATATTGAATTCGTTCAGATGTCATAGACAGTCATGAAGTAGTTTACTGCAAAATACTCTTTCAGGATTACGTGGATTTGATTTGCAACCGAAATATGTCGCTGTATCCGAACACACGCCCCCACACATTTCCAACAATGTTATATGGCAAAAGAATTCACATTTCGCGTCAAAACGGCGACAATGCGAAATTTTCAATCAAAATGAATAAAAGTCCTAATGCACACGAATAGCAGAATTTCTGAACTCCATTTATCTCACTACATTCAGACCGAATAAAAAATATATATTTAAAATATGTAAATCTATATACATACTTATCAATTTAATGACGTTATACGAGTATGTCATATATATTGTATATCATCCAAAATGTTATTATATTTGAAAACGGATAAAGTTTTTTCGAAGCTTCCGCTGAAATATAGTTTTAATTCTATTCTATTTTAATAATATTATATTTTCTTTGAAGATAAAATAGTATTTTTTACATATCTTCTTCTCAAATGTGTTTCCACAAGCTGGATTGGTCATTTTACATTTGACTAGAACTTCCTTATAATGCATTGTGCGAGTGATTTGAATAAAATGTTTGTAAATTGAAAATATCGAAACTTTTTCTCTATACACTTTATTTACAATGTTCCAAACTACTTAAGCATATTCTAGAATAGAACTCAACTATCTAGATTAAAAACAATAGTCCAAGCCAGTTGAATACAAAACAAAAATTAAATAAACTTCTAAATAAATTAAGCAACAAATAATCTCCCACATAAACGTGAAAAACACTTGAGATTTAAACAAGTACCTTCAGGATAAAATATCCTAGCACACCCAATTAGAAATTTTTTCCTACATACAAGATGGTTGAGTTACGGAGGATCGTGCGAAAGAGAAGTGTCAGACTCAGGAGCAGGAGTTTTTATCTTGAATATGAGGACATCTCGGGGGAAGCTTATGCAGATCTGAAGTTCGCGGAGTGGTTTTACGCGCTCTCTAAATTTCTTTTGTTAGAAGCTCGGAACGTAAAGTTGTGTAAGTAGCGTCAGGTTTTGTGAATAAATTTGTGATTTTCCAAGTTTTTTAATTGCAATATTTAAAATAGTATGACGTTTAACTTGTAGTGCCAAAATTGTAATATAAAACATACATACATATATATATACACATACACCAGTACAATATAATGTACTACTGGATTTCGGCCACAATATTCTGATAATTACCAAACGATATCTACTGCGCAGGATTTACTGCGCGGCATCATAATACCACAAACACTGAGACACTCAATCGTTATCCTCTTTCTTAGTACTATGTAATGGGTTCAGAAATGTAATATATATATATATATATATATATATATATATATATATATATATATATAAAAATTAGTATAGTTTCGTAATTTTTTGCTCACTTATGTACCTCTTAGGGACTTGATGGTACGTACCCTTCCATATTCCGATCTAAAACATATTGGAAATGGTCTAATGGGCATAATAAACGTTAGTAAGACGGATTACAGACGTTTCGGAGGAAGAAGCACATAGGGGAGTCATCAGCTTTAAATAACTATTCAGAATGACAAAAGGACAAAAATATATAGTGCTGATGGCAAATCTTCAATGATACAGAGGCACGCAAGAACAAGAAAAGGAATATGCGACGCGACACGTTCAATGAATGTTTTCGATGCAGTGCCAACGAAATGGAACATTTTACAAAAGATCTCAGTCCTCAAAAATCTACGTTTTAAGCTGAATAAAAATTACCTATCCAGTTAAAACTGTACACGGTTGTCAATTAAAAAAAGTCATTTTAAGACATTCATCAACATCAAAAACATTTTGGTTATTGTAGTGTATTTCTTTTTCATTCAAATTGATATTTTCTTTCGACAGGAAATGTAAATGTTAAATATAGAGAAAAATTAAGACTTTCAGAATTTCATTATTCTTTTCGTCATATTTTGGCCGCAACCACAACGTATAATTAACGAAACCAATTAAAATACACAAGAAATGTGTCGACCTAGGTAACAAAGACAATATAAGTTTATAAGAAGGTATATAGAATTTTGATTGTATAATATTCCTTAAAGGCAGAAATTATATTGAAAGTAGAAGAACAGATTGCCCCAGGGAGTTCATGCTATCGAGCACAAAGTGCATAAATTTAATTTCATCATGTTTAGTATATCGAGTAAAAAGAACCGAATACCTGATAATATTACTGGTAATAAAGCCACCTTAGCTGCCCTGGACTAAAGCATATCTGCATCTTGATTATGGTACGGATGACGGTGCTATGTATGTGTTATTAAATTATTAAATATTAGGTAGGATGAGTGCAAGAAATATTTTTCAATTTTGATGCTTAAGCCGGCTGATAAACGGTTAAACTTTCGGACGATCGCGAGAAATTTATTTACAGTGTTTTTGAGTTACCAACACCAATGTTATTGATAATATTAACTTTATGTGTTGATACGCGTGACCTCGCGCGATAAAGGGTATATACATAAATAAAATAAATAAGATTTGCTTATGTGGAATATAAAAAAAATCCATTTCTAAAAACCTTTCATTCAAAGCTCAAAGTCGTAAATTTAAGATACCGTTATAAGGGTGGGAAGCTAAAAGAAAAAGATTTAAATGTACATAAAACCTCGTTGTATCCACAAACAAAAGAGTTTTAGGGTGAAAATACACAGAGCGAGATGTAACAATACAAACAATTTATTTATCACACCCACGTCACGTTCAGGTCCTGAATGAAGACGTTATATGTTGGCACAATAAAGATAAAGGCAACGTGTCCAGTACAGTCAAGAGCCTCATTGATGAGTTTCTTCTTCGTTGTTGGATTGTTTTTATTTATAAATCTTATTGTAAATATATTTAGTGTTTCTCTTTTATAATTTTAACGGTATCCCTTTCTATGAAGTTGTATGTCACGGAGTAATCAGTACATCTATAGAACTATAAATGGTGGGATCATCATATTAAATATGTCACATCAAAAAAGATTCAGAATTTATTTATTCTTTAGGCGCAGAAAATCCTACTATAATTTTAGGCTATTTTACCTACCCGAAAGGGGTAACAATTCTTAAAGCATTTTCTGGAGCATTATAATTTTTATTTTTCTCTGTAGAAAGCTTAGTGTATTTTAAACAATGATACGTCATTAAATGAAACCTAATAATTTTAAGTTGATAGTATTTCGGTGAACCTTAATTAAATAGTATAATAAAATAAAAAAACGGAAATATTCAACGATTTTTAAAATATTTGGAACACGTAACAGAACAAAGGCCGAAGAGAAGTGAAAAGGAAACCTAAAATAAACACAAGTTGATTGTAACCGACAAAAAAGAATGACAGTGCTCAAAGAATGCGGCGGCACAAAGAAAAGCATACCCTATCTCAAATTTGGGCCACAGCTATTGAAAAAAGAGGCAAACAAAAACATTTTGATTAGTGCGCGCCTAGTTTCTCATTTATTTAAAAATAGGGCATACTTCTACAAATTTAGCGGTTCGTTTGCCCAATGTGACCCGATTATATGACTTCGGAACAAACGAAGAACGGAAGATATGAATAGCTCAGGATACGTTTTTGTGGATTACATTGTGGACCTTGTACACTTTAAACTAAATTTCGAGGGACCTTAAGTGGAGTATGCTAATTTTGCAAATTGTTACCAAATGTTTAAATTAAATCAAACCCTTTATTTCGTAAAACAAACCCATCATGGACACATTTGTATGAGTACATTATTTTTGAAGTTAAGCTAAGGGAAAAGAAAGGTAACTGCGCTGAGAAAAAAGAATACTCTGAAGAAGGATAGAAGTCTAGTAGAAGATTACAGGCATTTACTATTAGGATGCATCGTCACACTAGTACTATCGACTTTGGTGATCATTAAAGTAAGCTTGCACAGGAGGGAGATGCACAATTGATCTGTAGACGTCGAAGTGAGATCAGATAGCTACAATGTCCCAGCATCTATGTACCTTTATTGTATACTATAGAATTATACGAGTACGTCTAATGTCATTTTATAATAATACATGAGTAACAATCCTCGGTATCAAAACCAATTATGATTTTACCGGTCGAAGAATAGTGTAAAGAAATCTGAAGTTTGAATAATAAATAAGCAAAAAGTATTGTGCACATTTAAGAACTTTGCTAATCCGCACATTTTAACAGTGGTAGAACTACACTGCAGTTTGTTTCTAGCTGCAGAATGATTGGGTCAGATTGACCGGGGAAAGACCGCGCCCTAACAGAATACCAGCATACTACTACTGTATTTCGTCTGGTGAGTGTTCCATCTCAGTCCTCAAGGGTGACACCGCATCGGCATTATGATTCCTTGTCAAGGATGAATGTAGATGTCATGGGCTGCAGGAATCACTTACCATTACGTGAACTGTGTGCTCGTTTGTTACTCTCAATGTAATAAAAAAGACACTTTTTTGACTAAAGTAATAAAAGAAGAAAACCTTTGTTGACTGACGAAGAAAAAAACAATTTCAAAAGAAACATCATTGCAATGAGGAAATAATGAAGAATGGAATATAACAGTGAGGCATATGAAGATCGTCGAACATGAAAGCATGTAACTACTTTTTATGTGATGAGATAACCAAACAAGCACAAAGTTCACCTATGGTAAGTAAATCTTGCGGCCCATAACATCAACATACATCCTAGATTAAGATATAAATTTGAGATGTGTTATTATCCCTAAGAACTATGATGAGAGAATGACTCATTACTTCACCGTTTGAAACACAGACAAGATAAGAAATCATTTAATATTGTATTCTGTGAAAGCGTGGTGCTTTCCCGGTCGAAATGATTTGTTCCTTCAGCTGCATTTAGTTACAATTATAGAGTGATCTTAACATTTTAAATAGTTGTTATAATATACCTCTTTTTTTGATAGCAAAGGGAATTATTTTCTGGGAAAGACAATACGCTATTGTTCAAATCCAACGTTGGCGTTTTTAATATTATGCGCATAATAAATACATATTTTTAATATTCGTCGGTATTGTTCTATGAAGAAATTTAAATATTTCAGTTATCGTTGGCGTAGTTATTACAAGCAAATATATATATACATATATATTTGCTTGTAATAACTATACTACTACTAACTATATACATTTATCTGTGAACGTTGCAAGTAGTCAATAAAAAGAAATTGTGTATGCATTTTTTATATCATAAACAGGAATTTACTGCTTTCGATTTGAATGCACATTTATAGGGCTGATCTGCAGTTTCATAATCTACATTTATCCCACTTTCAGCTATATTTTATTATTAAGTTGTGTTATATGAAATTAAATTCAGTAATAAAAATATTTTTCAATTTTATAAACCGTATTTTACAGAGACTCGCGTACTTATCCTAAAAAAGCAGATACAATAAATGGTGCATGTATTTTAAAAAGGCAAATCATTGAGAGTACTTGTGCTCTCGTTGGATTAACACAACAGTGATTTATTAACTTAAACGCACAATTAGATAATAAAACATTTAAAAAGACAGTAGCTATTTCTTGCTTTCTTTTCTGGTTACTTTTATAATAGTAAGTATTTACAATATATTTCAAAACAGTAAACAGAATGAGAAATAAGAATTTTGCCTACTCACGATAATAATGGTTTTGGGTGGTCTAAAAGTTAGGTCATCAGGGTTAGTTTTAACGATACGATGAGGTGATCATAATATTAAATTAAATATTCTAAACTTACAGAATATTATACATATTTAAATAAGCCGTACAAGTTTGAGTCACAGACAATAATGTCCAATTTGCATACCGTCGAGCAATCTCTTTCCATGAATAATAAATATAAGAATATGGCATGATATTTTCCGTTACTATGAAATGCGAAGTTACTATGATAATATTCATAAATTGAGTTTGATCCCGTCTTACGAGACATCAGGGACGTACGTTTCTCATTGCTAAGAATACCTGGCTAACGACTCTGGGTTCGATAACCAAGCACTTGAATGACGGCAAGTTTGTACTATATTGGAATAGGGAAGGGGTCCATGAATGACTGCCAATGTTTCTTTTTTTTGTGTATGTGTAGTGCTGTTGGTCTAGAGACATTTACAGCTTTATCTAAACAGAATTGCGAGCAAGAGGCCCGCTGAGTAGGTAGGCAACGACGATGCTGGCAATGTTGGTAATGCTGGCACGAGGACTAGTACAGCACCACCGTTGCGCTCGGACCCCTGCGGACGAGGAACGTCGACCACAACAGAGGGGGGCGAGAATGGGATCCGAGTGCTCTTCATAAGGTTCGAACCTCGGCTCGAATCGCTATCAGCACTGAAATGCTTACGGCATTATAAAAATAATCAGTTGATGTATCTGGAAATAACCAGAACATATTGCCGTGGTCCAGGAACCAGGACATCATTATCATCACCATCGTGTCTAAGAACAATGCAGAGTATATTAAGTGGTCTACTTGAATGCTGTATTGTCCTCTTCCTTTCCTTCCTTTTCTTCTTTTCCTTTCTTTATTTGTCTACCGCTCTTTTTTCTTCCTGTTAATTGTTTAATAATTTATTGATTATAACTAACTTATATTTTTCAACTTTATTTCATTATCTATATTCATTGTTGCAACCTAGTCTTAAGTATGTTTCTTTAAAACATTTTTAATGTCATTCCACAGAGGAATAACTTTGAAATCTTTCCAACAATAAAGCAGCTTTTCAGTTCATTATCAGATTGGGCGACGGTGGAGGGTGCAACCAAAAAGTTTTCATTAGTGGGAAAGCCAATGTTGCAACGTTCGTTCCTTTGTAGCTGTGTCGTGAAAAACGGAAAAAAAGATAAGAGACGAAAATACGAGGTTTCTTTCTTTTTGCACAGAATAGATGGCGGGA
This sequence comes from Teinopalpus imperialis, assembly GCA_029286865.1. NCBI lineage: Eukaryota > Metazoa > Arthropoda > Insecta > Lepidoptera > Papilionidae > Teinopalpus > Teinopalpus imperialis. The sequence continues at coordinate 5,161,908 of JAGSMU010000036.1, read as the reverse complement.
AAAGGGTTGCATGAGAAATAATGAACCAAAGCCGTACTCGGCGTCATTGTATGTCCTCAGTGAACGCGGACAGCGGAAACAGGGCTTATTTATTTTAAGAACTACAATACTTATAAGGTGCTTCTAGAGATTAAGAATAACGGTTTGTATTTTTCGTAGGACCCGTAGAAATAAGATAATGGGGTGTGCTAAAATCTATATATATATATATATATATATATATATAAATATATATACATATTTTATTACATTGAGAGTAACAAATAAGCACACACATCACCTGATGGTAAATGATTCCTGCGGCCTATGACATCTATGTTCATCCTTGAGAAGGAATAATGCCGATGCGTTTTCACCCTTGAGGACTTGAGATGGAATGACTCGTTACTAGTAATAAAGGTCTCCGTATCCCTCCACTCAGCAAATGAAACACGCTGGTATTCTGTGATGGCGTGGTCCTACCCCGGTCGAGCTGACCCATACATTCCGCAGCTAGAAACAAACTGTAGTATAGTTCCACCACTAAAAAATATACCTAGGAATAGAAATTAATATTAGAATAAATATTAGTAGAGATTTGGTGGGCCGTACTAAAATATATATACCATATTATGTAGACGCTGATACTTGATGAAAGCTCATCTCAAAAAAAGGAAACTGAAAAATATAGCTGGTGTACTCCCTGTAGTGTAGTATAGCGTAGGGGAGTGTAGTGTAGTGACAATAACCGTTAACAAAGCATTCCGTCTCAGTACTCATAGGTGATATTAGACGTGCACATTGAATCTTCCTCAAGGATAGATTTAGACGTCATGGTCTACAGTCATTCTCTCATCATCAGGTGAAATATATGTTCGTGTATCACCCCAAATATAATTAAATAATCTGCTTTGTCCAACATGTAAAGATTGTGGGCAACCTGTTCGGGACGGTCCTATGTTATTCCACCAACAAGGGTTCCCTTGCTAATAATCTTAGATCAATATTGGTCTAAATTTGCTATAAAAATATAATAAGCGACTTGTATTTTATCTATCTTCCTGAATTTTATACAATCATTATTTTGAATGCTCTATCGTTTTAACAGTAACCAAAGGACATAAAAGCGTAATGTAGGAGATATTTCAATAGATCTATATCCTTAAAGCGTTGTTGTTTTTCATATTAATCCTTTAATGGCAATGTATAAATAGAAATTTTCATAATTTAGTCGACAAAGGCACGTCCAAATCTGTTTTTCATGCTAAGCTGATATTTTGCCAAACACGTAAAGTCAAATTTTTAGTTTTTTTACAGCTTTAATATATTCTGTCTCATAGTTTACTATATCAGGTGATACTCAAGCCCTATGTTGAGGCAGTAAATTGATTCATTTTACTTAGCTATTTCGTCAAAGATACAGACACATTATTTATTTCGGTAAGAACAGTTCTCGTGTGGCAACCTCGTATGACAAACGCTAGTTGGAGTAAAGACATACAAATTTGCGTATAATCGTCATATTCAGATGCAGGTTTGTGAATGCTTAGAATTGTGTGTTTTGGCAGCAGTGGAAGAGGCTTATATTTTCCATGATAGTGGACTTAGGTGGGATCCGATATGTATTGAATAGATATATGATTAACTAAGTGTATTGTTTAAATGCAAATATAAGAGCTATCCGCCCCAAAACGTACCGACGAGGTCGTGTAAATATTGCTCAGGTGTGCAGTTTGTAATAATCAACATGTTTACTCTCTATATTCTGATTAAATTCCATACTTCAATTACCTTGCGTTGATTAAAATCGTGTTAATTCGCACTGCGAGCTTCGCACGTTGTCGCTTCGCGGGCTTTGTGTAGTTTACACTACGTGCCAGTTATCCGAACGCATGAATACTGCGAAATTGAAATTTTTAATCAACTGCTTGGTTATAAACGAACGCAGCAGTTTCATTTCTATTTTTTACGGTTGACGGTTTGATGTATTCCGAAGTTAAAACATATTTTCGTACAAAAGATAACCAATAGTTGAGTTGCTAGTATGAATGGGCGGGCATGATCGCGGAAAGACGTTGTCATCCCAGATTATCATCGTGAAATTCCAGTTTAACGCTGCTGTTTTTCGTCTGGTGAGCATAAGGACCCGTAGACCTTTATTACGTGATTATTCCATTTCTGTCCTCACGGAAGATTTTCGCATTATGATTCCTTATCGAGGATGAATGTGAGAGTCCTGTTGCTGTAACAAGGCATTCCGTCTTAACCTGAGAGGTGATAACGCATGCGCATCTTGAAACTGCATGGAAGATGGGTTTACGGATAAAGGTTATGGACCGTCGTCATCACTTACGTAACCTATGTTATCATTTGTTTCGGTATCGTATTATTAAAATGAATTCCCAATCCTCATGTATAAAGATGTCACAAAAACCTTACATTTAAAAGTATTACTTCTTAACACATTTCTCATTTCCTCATAATTTAATACAGACAAATTTTCAATTCAATAAAAAAAACAAAAAGTAATTAATTACATGAGAAAAAAATATACGTATATACTTACATAGTAAGTGGTAACTATTGGCCATAATACTTACATCTATCCACAACAATGATTTAAGATGAATTATTGAATCTTTAATATACACGCGTTATTGTGAGGACTGCTTTGGTTCGGTATTTGTAATTGTGTGCCAGGATCCTTAGGACAAAGTACAAAGCAGCATTATGCAGTTATTTCGCGATTATATTCTATGAGGGTGTGGTCCTCTGGCCGACCCATTCATGCACCGTTCTACCACAGTTAATTAAATAATTGCGCAGGTATTGCTTAAGTACATTATATATTGTGATTCCAAATAATAGGAATATTTTTATATTTAACGTTGGTATTATATTAAATCTCGGTCGACCTCCGATCTGTACGACCTATTCGCACTAGCTAGAATTTGTTTTCAGTTGTATCACATTAACTGATATTTAAGTCTTACATATCATAAAACTAAGCAGTTTAGCTTACTAACTAAATCGCAACGTTCATTTATCATCTATTAACGATAAATCATAAATATGTTTTCTACAGAGTGATTAATATGAAATTTAAATCAATTGAAAATATTTTTTTTTATTACATTGAGAGTTACAAATAAGCACACAGTTCACCTGATGGTAAGTGATTCCTTCGGTCCATGACTTCTACATTCATTCTTGACAAGGAATCATAATGCAGATATATTGTCATCCTTGAGGACTGAGATGAATGCCTCGTCACCAGATGAGACACAGCAGCACAATGCCGCTATTTCGAACCGGTATTCTCTGAGGGCGAGGTTAGGACCCCCGGTTGAGCAAACCCTATCATTGTGCAGCTAGAAACAAATTTCAGTGTAGCTCTACCACTGTATCGAGTAAGTCAAAACAAAAAACTAATACTAGAATTCTTATATAGGCTTAAAATAAATCCACAGCTGGGACAGTGTCACCTGCAATGCCTAGTTTTTTTTCAAAGTTCGAGAGCTGACGCCCCACGAGACTCAGACAAAGGGCGTCACGAACAATGAAACCGTTTCAGTGAAGCTTGAATAACTGCCTAACTTTCTGTTTGCCCGCAATTTGTAATTGTCTACGGTTTAATCGGATTCGCTTTTGGGCTTATTCCAATTCACGCAATGCGGATTAATGTCTCTTGTGTTATTTTAATGTTTATAGGTGTCGGTTATGATGGATTGAAATAGAGAAGGTTAGAAAATAATGACTTTGTACAGGTTTTGGGTAAGATAGTCGTCTAAAATAGCTGAATTCTATTATCTAACATGCATCACCGTGTCCATTCGATTACAACGTTTGCAATTAAATTATAATTTTAACGGTCGAATGGCGTAGCAGGACTGCCAATAACAATATTTTAGCATCACATTTTCTTAGTTTTCCTGTTCTGAGTGTATTTATGTATGATGTGTGTATTTATGTATGTACGTACTGATACTTTCTCTTATCCTATAGCACATGTATAATAAAAAGCTTACTAGGGAACGGAACGAAGAGTAAGTGCATGCCTGTATTCTTAAACAATTACAAAACTCTAATAAATCTGGAACAATAAATGTATTCCGGAAATAATGAAGATATTGCCGTAGTCGAAATCAACACGGAGGATGTTATCATCAGAGCCCTGCCGTTAGTTTTTTTTCTTACATTGAGAATAACAAACAGGCACACAGTTCATCAGATGGTAAGTAATTCCTACGGCCGATGACATCTACATTAATTCTTGACAAGCAATCATAATGCGTTGACACGCTTGAGGACTGAGATAGAGTCTCGTCACCAGTTTAATACTGATCCCTATCTGTCTCCTAATCTTCAAACTCGCCAGACGAAACACAACATTATTTCACGCTGATATTCTATATCTGATATATATTATGATATTTCTGTGAGGGCGTGGTCCTACTCCGGTCAAGCTGATCCGTTCATTCTGCAGCTAGAAATAAACTGCGATGTAACTATACCACTGTTATCAGTTAGTTTGGTTGTCCGATGGTGGATTAAATCAGCTAGTTATTTTAGGAATTTATGAAATCACATAAACCAACACAGATTTTTAATATATCAAAATATGTTACACCTAAAGAATTTATGTGTAACATATTTTGATAGAAATAAAAAGGTAGTTTTGTCAATCTTATGATTAATTGTAGTTAAAGCGTCAATAGCCTAATAGTTAAGGGTACGGTTTTCGATACGTATCTTCGTAGTTTCGTATCCGCCATTCGACTATTGTTGTAAACCAATTCCTAGCACGAAGCATTTTCAGCTCAGTTGGAGTGTTAGCAATATTAATACCTAATTGTTTTAAAAAAAAATAGTAAAGAAAATTCTTCAACTTATACTGTAATTAGAAAACAAAATCCTGGAAGAAATAATTTTATATAAAATTTAAAGTTTCAATAATATAAAATTATATCATCGTATAAGCTTTTTTCTGAGCTTCTCGTAGCATACAGTAAACTACGACGCTATTTTCCGTCCATAAAATCTCGTATATTAACATGAGCGATGCAGAGTAAATATAATAACATGGATGCGGCGCACACAGTGCCGTAATAAAAATATGGAACATCCTTGTTTGTCATGGTAATTCCTTTTGGCTCTGCCTCGGCTTTATTAGATTACTGCTAGGGTTGTCTCGTGTCTTAAATTGGATTGAATAAACTCAATTTTAAAACAAACTAAACTTTTTACTGTTTTCATATGAAGATTTAATTTGCTTGTCACAGAATAAAGTGCACGTGTTATTCTAATGCATTACTGCATATGTCATGTCATGTATCAGGAGGGCAAAATATACATTGCCTTTACAAAATCGCAGCAATAAATTAGCTGAATATATAATAAATTAGTAGGTCGGCCCGACTGGATAGGACCGGATAGGATACTTTTTTCCAGAATACTGTTTCGTCTGGTAACCCAGACTAAATTACATTTATCATAACTCTTCTACTATCTATAGCCCATATCATCCACTGTATCTTTTGCGACTTAATAAGCTTCGAGTGGTTTGTGGATAGCTCTTGCTATCTCTGTATACCCCAATTGAGATAATAGACGCGATTTTTAATTCTATTCTGCAAAGTTTTCACAACTTATAGTACTAAAAAATGTTAAATTTACAAACTCAAAACTAAATACAGTGAAGTCATTGTTCGATAAGTAATGTTTTAACCATGATTCACATGGGGCAGCCGCATGACTCACCATCACATCACATTTCCAACCCCTGCCTTCCGGCACGATGCCATTAACTATACCGTTGCGGTTTTATAAATGTTATTAATCATGACTCATATCACATGTCATTTCTTTTTAATTATCCTGTACTAATGACATGACAAGTTGTAGTTTGAAAATATTTATTTTAGTTTTAGTTCAAAGTGGATAAATATTTTTAATATATTTTATATTGTTTCTATTTATTTTTATGGTTACGGTGACATTTTGTTATTACAAAACAGACTTTAATTATCATTTTTTACTTGATTTTTGGAGTTTTCTGATTCAGTTCTGTCAAGTCTAAATTTCTACAACTTTTTTTTGAACATGAACGTAACAAACTAACACGCTGTTCATCTGATGGTAAGCAATGACTTGAGCTAGGTGTTAATAACACCTACATGCATCCTTAACGAAGATCTAAGATTTATTTTATCCACGACAAACGATGTGAAGTCTCGCTACTAGTACTTGGGTTCCGGATCCTCACGCTCTCTAAGACATAGCGTCATCATATTGCTATTTCATTCTGGTAATATATAAAGCTGACATGGTAAAATAAAAATTCCGTAGATTTCAAATAATTTAAGAATTCAAAAAATCTCGCCGTTCGCCTAGAACAACACGAAATCGAGTCTAGCGTGAAAGAAATAGTTTTATTAAGCTGACGATAAACTTAATCCGAGACGAAAATCCCTTGGTATGGAAATATCGCTAAAGAGAGATTTGAAGGTGAAGTTGCTTCTTGTCTCGTTAACGGTTCAGTAAATATGTTACATCTTTTGTTAGCGAGCTCACTCGAATGGATTTCATGTATCTATTTTCTTTATAACTCGCATCCAGACGTTATCGAGTGATGGGAACAAAGGTATCTTACGAATTACTCTACAAATCCTAGCAAATTCTATTCAAATCGTATACAATAAACGCTCGTTCACAATACAAGTTGCCAAGATTTCCTCTTTGATATTGTGATACATCCAAAATAATACGATTTGTCTGCTTGAATTTTATTATATTTTTTTTTATTATATATATTATAATAACTTCAAAACGTGTGGAATAAAAACCAAATTTTACAACTTTCCTTATCTTCAACATCGACCACGGCGATATTTGTTTGTTACCAGGTTATTTACTGCACATGACAAATTATAGCACTCGTGCAAACACAGAGGTACCTCCTCGAAGTCTCCACATGATTTGCAATAATATTTAGAGATAGTATACCCAGACCCGAAAGCCGTCAACATTTGTGTTCTATAAATGTCATTCAACTGAAGATCGAAATCAGGATCCAGACTGTGAAGCTTTGTACTTTAACGTCTATGACATCAACATCGCCTTAGGAACAATTTATTCTCCTGATATACCCACTCTACAAGGTAATAGTAGAGTTTGTGTCAGCTCGTCCAGGGAAGACCACACCCTTGATGCATTCCACGTCAGAGTTCAGGGATTGACTAGGCACATGCGTCGTAAATCTTTGTCACTCTGAGTATAATTAAAGAAAAGTGTTTAATGGTGACGAACCATAAAAAATTCTAGATTTTTAATTGAGAATATAGTACTCTGAAAGGCAATTAACTTTTGCCACATTACTCATAAATTATTGTATGAAAAATAATTATGTTAATTAATAAATCACCAATCTAGGATTTAAGCAATTCCCTTATGCTTGGCTTTGCCTTTTCTTTTTTATGAAACTCAGGTGATACACGAGTATATACCCACATCTGTTCAATATAGGGTACTCATATGAACTAGCTTTGCTACTCTTTGGGCCTTAGATAGAGGAAACGTCACCAATAATTGGATCAGAGGTTACTTTTCTAACTATTATAAGTAGAGTAGCATTACATTACTATTTCACACTAATAATCAGTGAGGGCTTTGTCCTTCCCGAGTCGTTTAGCTGTAGCGTAGTAGTATTACATTTAAACGTTTTTATATGTTCAATTTCACTGTTACTTGATGCGTAATTTTAACTTAAATTATATTTTTGTTTTTTTATTTATGTTATTGCGAAGTTTTAATATTGACCTAACAATAATTTCTATCAAACTAGAAAGTACGACATTACTACTTAATTGCAAAATATTTTTGTATTTTTTTATTTTAATAGGCAATCAGCCAAACTAGCCAAGACATTCATAGTTTGCAAGAAACCTACTAAGATCATCAATCAAGAAATCAATTTCTACTAATCAAATAAAAAAAAGTAAATAAGAAAAACAATGAGAAATATAATTATCCAATTATATTTACGCCTGTTTGTTTTGATTTGTGCGCACCCTGTATAGTGCCCGAAGGAGTAACGGAAGGGTCTTTACAAAAGAGTAATAGCTCCCAGGGGGCCAGCCGTCGAGTACGGTCGTCCGCTTCGCATATATACGAGGGAACTTCGCACTTAATGTCTCCGTTTCAGCGGGTTCTTTGTATGCAGACGCAATTCTCACCTTCAAGGGATTTTGCTAGCGAAAATTACCATACCAGTTAATCATATTTTATTTGTAAATTTTCATCGAGGCATATAAACTCTAAATAAATAAGATTGACGTTTATTATACGGAGACGTTATCTTTATTTACTATTGGTGCGGTGACCCTTGAGGTAATTCAAGTTCCGGAAACGTTGTCATCCTGAGGACTAAGAGGATATTATTAACGCCTTCATATTTTTTTTTCCACTCTTTTCTTTCCTTATGCCACTGCAATGTGTCGTTTAGAAAACGGAATGTGCGGAAGTTCGTCGTGGACGTTTGAGTTTTGTGCTTTTGCCGGTAGGAGTAACCGAAATTCTTAACTAGCTTCAAAGTTCTCCTTTCTATTGCGTCCGAGGCTGCGAACAAACACCATATCTGGCGGTGGTAGCCTAGACCCACTTTATGTATAGTGTTTAGTAATCTAAAGTTACCAAAGTGGATAATATATAATTTCAAACCTTAGTGATATACTTTAAGCGTGAAAGTTAAAAGAACTTTCAGTTTTTTATATTTTAATTTCTTTTTGAGAATATTATTACCAATTGAATTTCTTATTAATTCACATAAAACTTAGTATTTTATTTTATTTGCTGTTAAGAACGTTGTATAATAAAATTATAGATCTCCCTTTTTTGAAAAGGCAATAAATAATCAAATTGAAGCAATTTTGCTAACAAAAAAATAATCCAGCTTATTTACTAGTAAATATTCTGTTCGGAAAATAAAATTAAAGATTCGTTAATAACCCAAAGGTTTTTTTGCCCTTACTTTGTAAGCGGCTTACAATAATTGATTTTGTTAAAATTCTCCGATAGGAAGTCTTAAGCAAAAATAATACAGGATCAATCAAATAAAATTTGCCGTCGCAAAAAATCCAAGCAATACCCGAAATTAGTGGACACGCTTAGTGTTAGGGCCTTCGCTTTCGATCCTTAGAAAGAAGCATGGAAAAATCGCTGGCGAGGCCATCCCTATAATTGTACTAGTAAGTTTTTTTAAAAAATTAAGTTAAAGGTGACAATCGAGCACAAATTTCACCTGATGGTAAGTTATGATGCAGTAAATAAACTACATCTATACTCAATATAGATTTAAGATGCACATGCGTTGTCAGCCTTGACGACTGGAATGTAATGTAATGCCTCCCTCCCAATAACTAGTTTTTATTTCTTTTATTACATTGAGAGTACCAAACGAGTGCACAGTTCACCTGTGATGTGAAGTGATTCCTGCGGTCCATGGCATCTACATTCATCCTTAACAAGGAATCATAATGCAGATGCGTTGTCACCTTTGAGGACTGAGATGGTACGCCTCATCACCAGTAATAAAGGTCTCTGGATCCCTACACTCATCAGACAAAAGACAGCAGTTATTTTACGCTGGTATTCTGTGTGGACGTGGTCTTACCCCGCTCGAACTGATCCATTCATTCTGCAGCTTGAAACAAACTGCAGCGTAGCTCTATCACTGTTAAAATATTATTACACTCCATCACTACACTATTATTACTACACTGGACTTACGAGGCACAGCAGAGTTATACTGCTATTTCACGTTGGTATTCTTTGTGGGGATGGTTTTACTCTTGAATCTTTGTTGCGGATGGATCTTTTTCAACACTTACCTTTAGGCGAAAAGGTTGCATAAAAAAAAAACAAATGTGCAAGTTTAAACTGGAAATTACATTCAAAATTGACATTCCGACGTTTTAACCACTAGTCGGTCGTCGTTTTTATACAAGGTAGTGACACAATGTAATCTCCAATCAATTGGACCAATGATAGAAAGCGGCGCTTGGGGTTGAATATAAGACGGAAACAGTAAAAATTTTACGTCTCTAATAAAATCCCGGTGAAATTGATTTGGAAATGGGTAACGTCAGCGGAACTCTATTCGGGACATTGATAGAAAAACGATAAAACAATTTTGAACATAAATTTATACTATCGTATAACGTGCTTATTTGCGAGAAAGCCATTAGTGCAAGAGGTTTCTAGTATTCTATCTAGTATTGCTCTTCATAGAATCTTATAACTATACACATATACATATATCCCATATATGTATATCCTATACTTATAATAGACGGTATACATATGTACTTATGAAATCTCTCCAAACTGTTTATATATGTTGACATTTTTATTATTAATTAATAAAAAGTTGAATACACACGAGTACCTTGCCGTTTCTTCTGAACCTGATCATCCGAACCTACGGTATATATGACGATACTTAGAAAAGTTCTTTCTTACCTTTTTATAAGTTCATATTAATAGAGCATATTTCATTTTGATTTAATTTAAATGGCACGCATGGATGAAGGACTAAATCTGTCCTTGTATTTGTGACAATAAAACATAACATTACACATTTGTACAGGGAAAATATAACAACTCCCTTTGCAAATGTTAAATTGTGAAAATGTTTCTATAAATTTAAAAATTTTGCGAGATTCTTGAAGATCAAGTCATAGTTGACGGGTTATGACCAAATAAAGATTTTATAACTATATTTTATTATTTTTTTGTATCAAAAATCTAAGGCACTAATCAAAAGATACTACTACCATACCAACCCAAGCAGGTGGCAAACCTTTATCATAACTGTATATGCTTTCACAAATAAGTAGTTGGTCGGTGAGATTTAAGTTCAGGATGTTTAGAATAAGTTTTAATCATGACAACTACGTGCGTAAGGCATATTTCCTATTTAACCCTTTAGACGTCGCTTCGTTTGACAGAATGTTTGATTTAATACAATATTTAAATTTGCTTGTTTAAAAGATAGTTAGTTCAGCTTCACCGCTTATAAATTATATACGCAACAAATTCATAAATTATACAATATTTTTCCTTTACAATCTGTCGATCAATTCGATATGTGTTTCGTACATTCCAAGAATAGAATGTACATACAGACGATATTTGACGGACTTGTTTTTATCATTATTATTTTCTTAGCCCATTAATAGTACACTAACGAAGACTTTCCCTAAGCCAAGGCTAAAGCCTTACCAAAGACCATACCTAGACTTTCACAGAGCATGGTCCTAAGCCATATTAGCATGCATTCCTGCAGAATTGCGAAGATTGTCGTTCCATCTAGTGCGTTGAAGGGAATTTTTTTAAGCATATACTCTTCTATATCTTCCCTATCTTCTTATTTACCTGCGTTTTAGCAAACAATGTTAAAAACCCTCCAATTATTAGTGTAAATTCCTCCATAATTACCTTAGTCTTTGACATTGCGAGGGAGAATAGTCCGAGAAATATTCCGCCTAATTACGCAATAAAATGGTTTTTGTGCCGGGTAATTTACACAAACAAATTTTAAGTTAAATGTTTTGTAGGTTTGTTGTAATAAAATTGAGCAAATATATTCGTTTTTAGCATAAGAAAATTAAAATCGGGTCCAAACGTTTTTTTCGTTCAGAAAATTTATAAGATGCTTAGTGGCATTTTAGAAGTTTTTGAGAATTCTTGGTAAGTCCAAGGGTGCAAATGGTGGCCTTTTTTGGTGTAATCTGTCATTATCTGTTCGTTCAATTCACTACACTCTTCATAAGAAAGAAAATAGTGCTATGCTGCTATTTCTCGCTGGTAATCTGTCAGGGTGAGGTCCGTTCCAAGCCTAGTTGGCAGGTTAAAAATACCTAGTATTTATTAATATTTTATCCCTTTATGTAGGAGACAAATATATGAAACGCCAGAACGATCTGATAAACTCCGATAGATGGCGATATAACCATCTTGCATGTACCAGATGTAAAATACTCAGACCGGCCACGGGCAGCAGCGTCAGACTTGCGATTAATCTGATACGAGGTCGGCCAATGTACCAAGTATGGTGATTATGGTATTTTCTTCATGCAATGGACGAGGTCAATGCCCAGCAGAAGAATAAAGATATCATACCTATTTGACACGCACTTTCTAATAGCAAATAGGCATGCCAGTAAAGGGCTACTAATAATTGAAGACCTAAAACCCCAAACTTATGAGGTTCATATAATATATATTCAGCCAGTTGTAATATTGTGTATATATGAATACAGATTTAGTAAAAGATATACTACAGATTTAAGTATACTTATATCAACAACGACGTAATCAGAAGATAAGATTTTGACATACTTTGAGAACTAATTTATTATTTTCGGGGCATCATTAGGAGTTACGGTGTCTATCCCGAAAACACACTGCTTAAGAACTAATTCCCTATATCATTCGCGAAACTTACGAAGAATCTATTGCTGCAATGCAATTGCAATTTATATGTATTACAAACGAAGCCCGTCCCGTTCGTTTATCTCCTAAATTTACTTATACCGTTTTGAATTAGGGCGATATGAGTTAATTCTAGAGCCTGGTTGTAAACGGAAACGATTTGTTGTGCTCGTTTCGTCTCTGTAGTGGCGAGATAAGGGAGATGGGCTCCTATTTCATTGCTAATGGCTTAATAATCCCAGAGGGATGTACCCCACCGCTTCACTCCCGTCCCACGTACAATGCATCACCTCGGTTTATGTGCGACGTCAGTGTTGCTTGCCTTGGTGTAATGAACATCGGTCTGATTGAGGAACGTGTTTCTTGATAGCGAGTACTTATAGATTTACGACTATTGGAATTGTAGTGAGGCAGTTTTCGAAATAGTTCTTATATCTTTACCACTTCATTATGGCAATCTGGTTCATATAGGTACATATATGATATCAGAATCTTTTAATTGCCTACACGGTGTTACCAACGCAGGGTGAATTATAGTAACTTCGCTTGGACTATAGATCTGGTAATCTAATACCCTTCCCTCATCTAAAATAATATATACATAATGCAAAGACATATCTTCCTTAACTGTTCAGATGCCACGTGCGTTTACCCTTTCTCATTTTTTCTGATAGTGTTGATTTACGTCTCAGTGTTCATTAGGACATAAACTAATAAAGCTTCTTTAATTCCATTATTAATTATGGAAACAAACTAATTTTACTCAATTGTATATCGTTTATTTTAACTGTTTAATTACCTACGATTCGAATGATTTACATCACTAGCAGTTAACCTTAACTATTCTTAGATGGTATGTCTGTTTTGGGTTTCAGTTTTATTAATAACAGAAATGTTGTAGCACCGAGCTATCTTCTGTACTGAATGGATGTTTATTAATTTCAATAACCTCAATCGTCCTTGGTATGAACCGGTGTTACTTTGCGAGGAATTGTCGTTTATCAAATGTGATGTAATAGTGGGGCGAACTAGGAATGGTCATAGACTGTAGAATACTTAGAGAGATACTCGATGTCAGTTGTATTTGGTTTACACGGGTTTTAATTGATTTAATTGACTGCACTCGAAACGTCGATAATAATCAATATGTGCGTATTTTCATAATTATATTTACGATATATATATATATATATATATATATATATATATATATATATATATATATATATTTATATATATATGTATTATAAGAGATTCATATTAAACAAGCGTATTTTAAACACTCACTTCATCGTCGGTAGTCCGAACTAAGCATTTAAACCAACAAATTTTAAGATCGATATTGATCGAATTATTCTGAGCAGCATTAAATATTTCGCAGTCTATTTCCCACCATCGAGTCCGACACGACACCGTAAGCACATAATCTCCGAGGGAGCAATTCGCAGTCCCCGAAGCCCATATTATACCCATAACAACCCATAAAAAACTGAATGCGTTTGTACATTCTTAACTCCACACTCGAGACACCAATATTGCCCGCCAGCGCCATTTTATTGGCGCTCCCTTTCTAATCTTCTTTAATAAACCTCTTTGCGAATGCGGCCGAATGAATATTTTAGACGCTCTAGGCTAGCTATTTATTATGGAAAAATGAATACGAAAGTTGTTATATATTGTATGTATATTAAAATACGTCACTTATTTTCTAAACGAGTGGTTAAGATATTATAAATATGAATAGAATAGATATTTGTGGATAAGAATAGTGCGAATTTAGTGTATATACACACCATAAATATTACTTTCTCGCTGACCACTCTTATAAATTTAAAATATTTATAGAGTTAAATTTAGAATCATACATTCATCTAACGGGACATAGCCATGCTATAGTCGAAAAACAGGTGTTACAATGAATGCTCGAGTAGAAACAATGCTTTTAATACCAACGCAAACACATAGTAAGCTTATCGGGATTGTGTTTATAGTTAGTTCCCAATTTCCATTTTGATTATCAATGGTAACATAGTATCGACATTTTGATTTGTTGACGACCGGGCAGCCTTTTTCACCCTGATCACACAATAATCTAGTACCCCAAAAATGTGACAGTCATTCCTGAGGCATAAAACGGAAATCCTGGTAGGAGTAATAATGTATCCACCTTCTTGCTCTCACCAGTGCAGTATCACTACATAGTCACTATCCTAAACCAGTTTTCTGTGAATCCACAATCCTTCCTTGATCTAGCCATTCATGCTACAGTCTTTTTATAAACATATAGGCCAGTGTTTGCCTACAATCACACGAGTGCACTAGCTCAGTGAATGCCTATTTACTCTTCTCTTGAAGACAACACAATACTTGGGTTTAAATACTACCGCAGGTAAATTAATTAAATCCTTCGTTGTTCGTATTAATACGAAGAACCTTTATGTTTATTTTATAGTATTTATTTTCTATATATTAAATTTGTTTTCTTATGTTTTATTTAATGTAACTAAACAAAATAACTGCCTTTTTGCAAGCAATTTAAAAGTGTTCATAGATTTTCCTCTCCTCCTTAACAGATTAAAGGCGAAGTATGAGATAACAAGTAACAAAAGAAGTCTTCATCTTTCAAAACTGATCTTTATACTTTCCTTGTTCGCTCCCACCATTGCAGAACTTCGTCAATTTGACTTACCTGAAAGAAAAAACGTAAATTAATAATGGCCACATTATTAAATGTAATTACGGTGCTACGTCGTTGTTAGAAATACTCACGACATAATTATATAATCTTCGCAGTTGGCAAAAGAAACAAAGGGTGAGATTTCTCACCAAACGCACAGTAAGTGATGACGATAACGTATGATTCCTATATATGTACCTATACATATATATATATATATATATATATATATATATATATACAGCAATATTCAAAAAGCTCACGCGTTGTCTGCCCCGGGGACTCGAAGGGAATGTTCACGACACGAAACACAGTAGCGCAATGCTTCTATTTCACACTGGCATTTTGTGAGGACGAAGTCCTTTCCGGGTTGAGCTGACCCATTTGTGCATAGCTACTACCATTGGTAACAATCATACAGCTGAGTCCTTTTAATATCAGACTCTCTATGGCTTTCAGCACCACTAGCTTCAGACTAAACTTAAGACTTAAGTTACTCTACGTATAACGATAGGGTAATTAGTTTGGATCCGAAATTGAGTACAGAACAAAATCGCGTCTAATAAATCTTATATCAGGTATCAAAATTAAGTTCAAGATATCGCTACGGTTACCTGAACCTCAGTGAACACAATAACAGATAATGAATTATTCCACCTTAATCCTCAATGATGACAACGTATCCTGAACTTTTATGATTAGATGTATTGGTCTGCAAAATATATAATATTCAAAAAGACACTATAATCCAATAAACCGTATTCCAATTTCATGAGCCCCGTGGTTTCCTCTGCGCATTCTTTATTGTACTTATTTCATTTTCATATATGTGAAACAACATTAATATTCAAAACATATAACATAAAACATTAATAAACCTGTCATAGTACTGAGTATATTGATGAAAAGAAAGCAATCAGCTACTAAGTTAGAATCGATTGTGAAGGCCTTGACATCAATCATACCGCTTCTGAATTATTGATTTATGTCTATACGAGTTCACAATAACAACTGAGTAGGTAATTTGGCTAAAAATCTGTCTCATTTTTATACAAGAGAATAGAAATATATTCTTATGGTGAAAATTCAAGGAGGACCGCTGATAAATGTATTTACAACTCGATTAAACTACAGACGCGGACAAAACGTTATATAATGTCAGGTATTACTCTACTATATTTAAACCTCCAACGATAAAATAGTAGTTTGATGTACGCTAGTGGTTCTTGTTTCTTTAAAAAATGTAAGAAATAGAGTTTATGACTATGTTTGTCATAATCCTAAGCTAATATACATTGAATGTTTGTCAATGTATATTAGCTTAGGATTACCTTAGAAGTGTCCATACATTGGACACTTCTAGGGTAATCTTCTAATACTTCTGCTGTTTCTGCGCACTTCACGTCAAGCTAAACAAATAGACTTTGAAAAGCGTTTAGTAATGAAGCACATAAGTTAGCTTGACGCGTCTTACCAAAACTTGGAGGGTCCAAAACATTTGTTAGATGTAATAAGGGCAAGATTACGGTCATGTATTTATCTTAAAACCATTCGACTCAACAAACAAAGTCGTAAGACTAACCGCTACATTAATCACGTAGAATTAGTTTTGCTTAAATATTTTGTTACGCAAAACTAGTTATTTTTATAACAAATTTATATTTGTTATAAAAACTGCGGCCCATGATATTTACATTCATCCTGGACAAGGAATCATATGTCAAATACGTTGTCACTCTTGGGGACTGCGACGGAATTCCTCGACACCAGTAAATAAAAGTCTCCAGATCTCTCCACTCACCAGACGAAATACAGCAGCGATATGCTGCTATTTCATGCTGGTATTCTGTGAGGGCGTAGTCCTTCCGCGGTCGAGCTGATCCATTCATTCTGCAGCTAGAAACAAACTGCATCGTAGCTCATCTATCATTTCTGAAGCATGGGTTTTATCTGAACGTAAGTGCACGAGCAGACCAGTGTATATCTACAAGAAGCATTTTCGTTCCCATAAGTACTGCAACGTTACACTTATATTCTGTTACTTTCTTCCATATTCTATCGTTACTTTTAGATGTTTAATGGATTTTACATTACGAGAAATATATTTATTTAAAATTAAGGAACACAAATACTTTATGTATTCGTGTTCCTTTACACGATAAAACATTTATAAATATTATATTCTTTTTGAAGAGGCCATAAATTCGAATAACTGAGAAGTTTCCAGATTCGGTAATTTTCTCTCTAAACTTTTCCTAACTTCAAATTTCATAACTGCGAGTAGATTGCCAAAATTTTTGAGAAATTAAATAATCACAACGTAAAAAATTACACAGAAATTCTAGCTTAAAAAAGTTTACGAGATGTTTTTCAATTTGCTCACGTAAATAAAATGTGATTCATTTATTATGAAAAATCTTTCTTTGTTTGGGAAATTTATGGCGAGAATCCTCAGAGATGTAGCTTTCCTTCATAACGCATTAACGTTTTTATTGCTTAGTTTCGTTATGCGCAAAGACTTTATTTCTTCCCTTAAACCATTAAACAACGGAATTGCCATTTTGGTAGAAAATATGTCTTTACTTTTTTTGTTTTCATATAAAAATTAAAGTCTTATAATTCCGAAATTTGTTATTATTAAAAGGTTAAAATATATTTCCATAGAATTTACTTTTTATTAAATGGAAAATTCATACAGTAGAGTCACACAACCATTTTAAACTAGATGTAGCACAAATAGATAGGTTCGAACGATTTAAGAAGATACTATTCAAAATACGGACGTAAAATAATAATTGAATGCTACTGTGTTTCATATTAAGATTATAATACCGGGGATCTTATTAATGGCGACAAAGTATTTAATATTTTTATGAAAAATATCATGGGCTACAGAAATCACCGTCAGGTGAACAAGGATCTCACACTTAAATTTATTTATTTTAAACTTCATGCTCAAAGTAAATTACATAGGCGGACTTAATGCTAAAAGCATTTTATACCAGTTGACCTGAGGGTGGCATAGAGAAGCTAGCGTAGGTGCACATGTAATATAAAAATGGTAAAAATTACATTTACATTGCAAAATATAATATATATTTTCTAATAATATACTAAATATGCTTAAAAATTATGTATGTGAATACAATAAATATATAGGATACCCAAATTAATATACTTTATAATATATAATACAATAAATAAAAGTAATTATATATATAATACATACTTTATAACATGACGATGTTACCAATCTGCTGACAGTTTATTCAAGACATACTCACTCGCCTTCCTTTTAAACACAAAACGCACAAAACTCATTCCACATACACATACACAGAAGAATAAATTGGAAAACGAAAGAAGAGTCGATAAACTTTGTACGATGAAGAGGACATAGAAGAGGACGATTATGCGATGAGCGAAGGTTCTTATTGTTGATTGTATTAAGATACTGGAAGTGTGGAGACAAATACATTGGAGAAGGAGACTCCAAGAAGGAGATAAGAGTGGTCAAAGCTCTTAAAGAGCGTCACTGATGAAAAGTTAGCCACTTTAATTGAGACCGGTAGAACGAAACATGGTCGTACTTATGGAGATTGAAAACGAATCGAATGCAGTTATTTAGAAGCCGGTCGAGTTTGTTGAGTTGATCTGCATTCAGGTCAAAGTAGAACACGTCACCTTAGTTGACCACGGGGAAAATCAAGACCTGCACGAGCGTTACTTTTGTCGGTAGAAAGTTTTTGAGTCTATAGAGATACCTAAGAAATACTCTTTGACTGACTCTAGCAACCTGGTCTCTCCAGCTCAGTGTACAGTCAATAATTAAACCTAGATTTTTACATTATGGCTGATTGGAATAGGAGATCTATCAAACAGTATGGGTGGAAGACTGGCTAAATTAATTTTACCAATAATGCGATAGCTCCCAACCACTATTGCTTTGGCATTTGGATTGTTTAACAGATAGACTAAACCTATCCGACCAACTTTCAATGTGAATTAAATCCTGGTTAATGCTATAGATCGCTTGAGACCACCATCGGTGGATGCATGAGCAGATAATTGCAAGTCATCGGCATGAACATGACTTCTACTTCCAACAAGCTTCCTTAAATCATTAGTCTACCGGTTAGCAACTTTATGACCACTTTTATTTTCTATCTGACATGCAAAAAGACCTTAGAACTTAGAGCTTAGAGGTTGAAATCAAACAGTAACGAAAAGGTTGAGGCCATGTTACAAAAAATTCTATAGTTGATAATCTACAAGATATTGTAACCAGCTTCTCCTAATCCCAAGATTAAGTCGTAAGGCTGACTAAACAGACTCAATAAATACTACGAGTATCTCACAACAATAAACGCAAACATACAATTACAACCAACACTCAAACTACACTTAACTTCACTCACGCTTCTAACACGCTACTTACACATATCAATCACACTGGTATACGCTCAAAGACGGTACTTAGTTACTTTGGAGCATTCTCTTTTAAACTTGTAATTAGTAGAAAACTTGGAAAAACGAAACATCCAAACCTTTGCTTAAAAGAAAATTCGAAAAAAATAAGGTTACAAGTGGATAAATAAACATTAAAAAAATTATTTGTTTTTTTTACTACTATTGAGTAATATAAAATAACTTGGTGTCTAGATTTATACTTTTTTTTAAATTGAAATCTTAATCACCTATTATACCTACAGCAATATATTAGGAAGATTTATTTTGAATAACTCAAAAAAGTTTTAATGGACTTAACTAATATTTAAGGCCCGGTATTGGTATATCTATTATACACTATTCGAATAAAGAAAAATGTAGTTTATACAATAAAGTTCCTTAGACACGCAAGATATATAAAATAATTCTATTTATTGCCTGCATACTACCAATATTGCGACATAAATCCAGATACTCTATCTAAAGATACGTAACAACTTATTGTTCCCGAACGTAACGGTGTCATATAAATCCGATCAGGCGGCCTATTCCGAGCACATGCGATAAAAAAACCTTAACGTATTCAGACGACATTTACTCGAGCAATATTTACGAGGCCCCGTAACACGAAACAACCTCCAGGCTCAAACTAAAATTTACATTCAAGAACAACGCACTAGCGACGTTACATTTTATATTTAAGCTGAAATAACGAGCCAATGTAAACAATGCTCCGTTTTAAATTGAACTTTGTTACAGTGGCATTAGGTACATAATATTAGGCGCAATTCACCCCGGTTATTATCGACTTGATCGAATACAAATTGTTTCGTTATGTACCTAATTATAGGAGCAGAGGGTATGTTTTACATTGCGCCCCCAGTGGTTTTTGCCGTTGAAACAAAATGATCTTTAGGATTGTTGTTTTAAAACTCAAATTGTTGTGTTAAATTGAAATAAGCTTCCCCTGCAAAGTAACACGCTAGCTCCCTACGGCGTCTGTAAGGTCGAACGGGGACATTTTCGTTCAATTTTATAAGCTTTCTACTAAAGGCTGACTGGAAAGACTGCTGTAAAAACGATCAATTGTTGACAGTTAGCTCTTAATTCTGTCTGAGGTATTCTATCTTTTTACTGTAATAAATATGTTGGTTATCATAATTTTACCGACAGCAATACAAATATACAAAAAACTGTCTGTACGCACCGGGAACTTGTCTATTTGTCCTCTTGTTTATTAATGTATGTTAAATAATTGTACAGTAGAAGAACCACGCTACAGATAATTCCTATCCGTAGTAATAATGGGTTGGCTTCTCTGGGGAGGACGACGCACTCACCAGCAACGCACTACAGCCCAACAAACACAGTAGTTGCTGTTAAGGGACGGCGCCCCCAACAGCAACTGCTGTGTTTCGTACGGTGAGCTTAGGGAACCGGAAACTCAATTACAGATAACGCGGCATTATACGCACATAATAAATTCAATAAAATCGAAAAAAAAAAAATACAGAGTCGAATTAAAAAAGACTAATATAAAACAAAAGCAATTTAAGTTTTATTTCTAAATGATTCTTTATCATTCCTAACTTTTGAATAATTTATTTTAAATTGTAGAAAGGGAGTATTTTAGAGAAACAATAGCGATAAGTGAAACTCATTAAGATTCTCCCATACAATTGAAAACTGTAACGTCGTCTTAATATTAATGCTTGTTTCTGTCCGTGGCCCTCCCTCCCGTTTGCCTTGACCTGCATACTAGATCTTTTTTTTTACACTTGCCAACTGGGACTATTTCTGAATTATGAAGGTAGTTTCTTTGTCTTTCTAGGTTAACGAAGGCTTTTCAACACGATACAAGCTCTGGAATTTGTTACGTATGAATCGTTAGGTAAATTAGTTCTATATTGAATTCTAAAAGAAATAACAATACAAAGGAATGTTACTTAGGTCATTAAATGTATTATGTTACAGAAAGAAATATATATATATATATATATATATATATATATATATATATATGACGAAGCTTTCCGTAGACGAAATCGATATCAGATATAAAGTAAGATGACTTAGATTTTAATTTCTTTTTAATGAAAAATGGTTTGACATACGTCGATACAGTTATGCTGGAGGAAGTAGTTCCAGCGGTCCAAGACACCCACATCCTTGATTGTCATAATGCAACCCCTGAGGGACTAAGACGGAAAACCTCTTTACCAGTATTAAGTAGTGACCGGAATACTAAACGGTATCGTCGGTCGAAACGCAGCTGCGTTGATGTGAAGCTTGCTTCTTTGATGTGAAGGCCGTGGTCCATCTCCGGTCCTACCAACCCATTCATGCTGTTACTAGAAATAAACTGAAGAGTGGCTCCAACGGTGTTAACGTGATGTAATCTATTGTTTCTAATGTTATCTCCCTTGCTAACTTCTAAATATATCAACAATTGTAAACTAAAAGTAAACTATTGTAACCTCGGGCAGCAATTAGGATTGAAAATGATAAATTTTCCGCAGGCAGTCATTTCGTCATTTGTCTTCGTTAGCAAAACTCTTGCAAATTAGAAAACTCTCTTTGTAGATAAATACATCTATAACACATGTGTCATACTCATTTCATTGGAGAGATAAGTTTTTGTTCGATTTGTTACTTATTTTCTTATAAATGAATTTCACACGTCTTCTAGACATACATATTTTTGCATGCAAGTTTCCTGGCGATGTGTTTCCTTCACCGCTGAATACGTGATTAATTAGCGTATAAAATTGCAATGAACAATTTCTTCGGTGTCAGCGCCGAGGACGGAACGTACCGTGAGTTAATGTTATTAAATCCTTTCTTTCTATAATTAATGTGTCCCGCTCTCTCTTATTGGATACCGTATCATATTATAACAAAAACTACGACGGTGTAATAACTGTGTCATGAACCCTATTGAAATAAATTTGCCTAGAAATATCCTACCTAAGTAGAATAAAGCGTCAGTAGCGTAATGGTTTAGGGTACGGTCTGCGAAACTTTTGGTTGTATTCGAATCCGCCATTGTGGTCATCGATCTCTTAGCACAAGCATTTTCAGCTTAGTTGTCGTGATTAACCGGAACATTAGTGATATTAATAGCATTTCGAATATTCTTTGAAAAAAAACTGTACTTTATTTCGTTTTGTATAAAAAAATATTATATACAATAATATATAATAGTTTTATTGTCTTTTGTTCAATTCTTTAACTAATTGTATTAATATTTCTTAGATAAACAATCCCCTTGAATATATAAACTATAAAAATAAACTATATGTAGCAGTCTACATAAAAAAAAGTAAGTTTAAACGATATCCGAACTCAATGTCAAATGGTCTATATTTACAAATACCCTTTGATCATAATTTAATGTCACTAGATCGATCATAGCGACCGTCCTTGGTATACATCGCAGTAATGAGCACCCCGTCGACCGTGAGCTTCTAAATACCATGCCCTTTGATAGCTACCCACATCGATATAATGAAACACCGCGAATAAATAGGGTAAGGATATATGATAATTTAATTTTATCTATAATAAAGTATTACAAAGAAAATCGTCTATGATTTGTATGATAATTATGTTTTAGTGCCATTATCAAACTGTGTGAAACGAGGAACATCAAAACCTTAATAATTATTTATCATTTTTTATGATATCAAACGTGACCAACGAGCCCATGGCTACGGCCCGTAAACACCTTAATCTATTCTCAACAAAAAAGCATTTGCTTTGTCGCCTCTAAAGAATAAAATGGAATATTAGTATGAAATTGGGTCCCCGGAAACACAATATACTGCCCAATTAGTTAGGCAAGGTTATTTGATTGTTGCATCCATAGAAATTTGGAGACGAAATTTTTAACTATGATTATTTTATCAATACATAAAACGCTGTTTTCCAAGGCATTACTGTTTTATATATTTACACAATTAACCATAAAATATGACATAGGATACTTTCAAACCTTTTTACTTTTAAAATAAAACCGCTTAATTGACAGTTGTTGGGAAAATTTCTCTCTTCTTTCTTATCTTTAGTACGGTTTTAGCAGTAGTTCACGGCATATTTATTATTAATCAAGTCAAAGGTATTAAAATATAAACAAATACCATAATCAATTTTCTAACATCCGATGAGAGGAATTAATTAAAATTATATGTGGCGTCTCAAAGCTACAGCTCGTGATTCCAATAATGAATTTGAAATTTCATCAAAGCACCTGATACTTGGAAAAGTAATTACACGGATAATTTCTGGAATCAATTCACTGCGTGTTTAATTTGTTGAAACATAATGTATTTATGTCGAAATCATGAATGAAATACGTTATTTGAAACTCACGACATATGAAGCATAAAGAATCGAAAAGGACTTTGTGAAGATATTACCGTCTAATTTCTGCAACTCTATAGCGGTGAAATATCTCCAGGGCATTTCTATAATATGGTAAGACGCTACAAAGAAATAAAACAATATTAAACTAAAAAAACAGGAAATTAATAAATTATTAATAACATCTATCTTCATTACTTAAATAAATACATTTAAATTTGATGACATTTAAATTAAATAAAAAACTAGCTAGCTACTAACCAATTTTGATCACGGTTATAATTTGGGGTTGTTTTCAAATGATGGCAACACCATAAACAAAAAAATAAAGATATAATGCATGTACAAAGTAGGGAAGCAAATTACATTTGTCATATAAACGAAAAGTTAAATTAAATGTTGGCGTCAGATATGCGGGCCATGTTCCATAAATAACAAATAAGTGGAAGCAAACATTTGCTCAAACAAGCAGTTTCCCGACAACTTGTTTCAAACAAACTTCGTTAGAGCAGATTTAACGACAACCGATGAAGCGGCGAGATCATTAAAGCCGATGGGGAATTCTTTCAATATCTTATCAATCAAGGAATAATAAATTCAAAGTAAAACTCTATTAGCCGTTATATTATACAAATTGACAGGATAAACGGAGAACTTGATACCTGATTGATGGATCCTGACTAAGATTTACAACCGGAGTCAATATTAAAATGAATGCACACAATATTTATTTGTTGATTTTCAGGTCTGGGTAGTGTTTTTAAAACATTACTGGTAACTGTTCACTGCTATTTATCTTGCACACTTTACATCTTCCACAGACTGGAAGTTGATAGTGTGCCTTAACTTTTCTATCAATGTCATTCTCATCTTCATAATACACCATTTCTTCACAAATATCTTTTGATAGATAAGTTATATTCATATAGTGGTATTTACTCATAATTCTCCTCTCTCAACTTTCAACAGAGGACAGGATGATTCTAGAAATATATATATTAAAAGGATTTTCTAATATATAAAAAATATTTATATAGTTTCCTAGTTAGTACTACATTTTTCTAACATAGTAATTAGAATATCTAGCTGCCACACCGCGGATTCTGAGTTCGATTCGTAAGCTTGGAAAAATATTTGTGTAGGACGAAATGTTGTTTTCGGATACGAGTTATATTATCTGTTTCTTAGACGCTGCATTTGAACCTTGTCCACGTCTTATAACACGGGCATAACACCATTCCTGTTTGCACTATAATATAACGTGCGCAGTAATTTGGTGATAATCAGAACATATTGCCTTAGTCGCAATAGATAGGTTACTATATATGCCGTTTTTACGTTTTACACACAGATACGCCTTAGTTATAAAGTAGATGTAATATTTTAACGAAGTAAGGACTTTTCTATTAGCTTTTTGATACACCAGCGAAAAATAATAGTTTAGCATATCGTCTGGTGAAATCATAGACCTTATTACTGATAGCGAGGCATTAAATCTTAGTCCTCATCGGTGACAATGCATCTGTAGTAAGATTGCTTATCCGGGATGAATGTGGGTGTCGTTGGTTGCAGGAACACCATACAAATGTACCTAGGTATATTGCGATTGTAAAAAATATATTTCTTTCTAAATTAATTATTTAAATTACCTGTACGGGGCCGAGTACGTACTCGGTACGTACTCACAAAGACCATAACAAGTATGAATAGCAATTTTCCGCGAGGTCGGCAACCAATTTACTGGTCGGAAAAAGGAGGCTCTATTAAAATCGATCACCCGTTCAATTAAGCCTTGAACGATAATATTGCCTTGAAGGGTTTTGCTATTTTATTTTTGCTAAAATTATTATGTACTTATACTTTCAATTTGTTTAATTAACTTATTAAAGAATAAATGAAACGCATTTCTTATACACAAAGTGTAATATCGAAACCCAGCAGTATTAATTACTCTGCAATATCAAGCAGATATTCTTTGGGGACGCAGCCATTCCCCGGTCGAGCCGACCCATTCATGTCACAGCTAGAATCTAGTTGCAGCATGACTCAATCAGTGTATTCAGAGAGCAATTATAGCAAAAAAGCAGGCTTTAAAATAAAGGATAAAGTAATTTTAATATAATTTTTAAATGATTTATTTTCATTGGTTGAAGACGTAATACAATGGAGCACTGTCAATTAACATATAAAACGTAAGGTACCTAAGTAATATTGTATGAAGTGGATACCCCATACGATCTTACTCGTCTATATTGGAGTAAGTGGAAAAGATACAATATTACACCAATGCAACCTAAGTAATTGGTATGTTTTAAAATTCACTGAAGCTAGTTTTAAAATCAACTCAATTTCTTAACAAGCAAGATCTGTATCGTTTAAGTACGAAGATAAATCAATGAATCCTCTTCTTTACTTAAACCTCTCGCAAAGACAAGACGCTTACCGTTTTACATATTAAACGTGCGTAGAAATTGAGAAGATAATGTAGATCTGATTACCATGGTAGAGCCACGCTGCATCTTGAAACTAACTAGAACATGAATAAGTCGTGTCAGTTGAGGTGCACACCCTCACGGAATACCAGCGCGAAATAGAAGTTTACCTCTGATGTCTTTAAAGTAACGAAGCTTTGTATGCCAGACCACTTTGATTTCAACACATCTATCTTCTATCTATCTTTCTACCTTGATTACATATTGCGGATGGATGTTGGTACCATGGCCCATAGAGCACATGCCCCATCAAGTGAACCTAAGCTTTTTATGAGGAAGATTTTTTAGCCTTATGCACTGGAATATCTCACCAGTAACTTAGTATCCGGATCCCTGAACTCACTAAACAAAACACAGCAGCTGTTGTGTTAATATGAGGAAGTGAGTAGACCCAAGCTGCACTGAGACTCTTCCTAGATTGAAACTGCCTTTTCTTACTAGTTTTTTTATATAATATAACAGTAAAATGTTTAATGTTTTACCAAGACTTAAACAGGTTTTGTTCAAAATATCAAATAAGAATCCATCTAAAGTTTTATAAAAAAGTAAAATCATTCGTTATTTTGACGCCCACCATATTCTATTTTCGCGAGTGTAAAAGTGTTATTGCCTATCAATCCGTTCACACTTGGTGACGCCACAATTGATTGCAGAACGATTCTTTTCGTAGGCGAAATAAATTGGAATCTGAATAATATGAAACAGGTGCACCGTGAATGGGTGGCCTTATATGACTTTTTAATTTCGGTTTGATAAAAAAACCAAAATATTATATTATATTAGATGATGTGCAATATTAGAAAATAAAAAAATAAACAACAAAAGTTGATGTAATAAGCTTAAACAATATATAAGATGACACAAAAGCACTCATACATTATTTCATACACTAAATATATGTTACGATTCAATTCGAATGTCAATCGTCTATGAGAGAAGAAATAGCATAACCAATAAATTATCTTTATAAAAAAACTGTCAAATAAAAAGATATAAAGAGGTACTGGAAATATTGGACTTTCTGTTTATTACCTTGAGAGTAACAAACGAGCACACAGTTCAAATGATGATAAGTGATTCCTGCGGCCCATGACATCTACATTCATCCTTGACAAGGAATAATAATGCATATAGGTACATACGTTGTCTCCCTTGCGGACTGAGATGGAATGCCTCGTCACCAGTAATTTATTACGTTTTAGTCTCCGGATCCCTACGCTCACGAAACACAGCAGCTATTCCATGCTGGTATTCTGTGAGGGTGTGGTCCTACCTAGAGCTGACCCATTCATTCCACAGCTAGAAACTGCAGCGTAAACCTACCACTGAGACTGACAACAAATTAAGACTGTAATTGTCATTACACATAATGTCAGAAGCATACACAAAACAAATTAACAACCACACAATCAACTAGGATAAACTATCAGATAAAATAGTGACGCCTGAAATTATAAATTGTAATACTCATGAAATAAGATTAGACCTCGCATCACTCAAATTATATAGATATAGATAGATGTTCTATCTAAATAATTATACGGTATAAATGTGTCGGACTGGGGACAGCCCTTACCTCTCCAGCGTAAAATAGCAGCATAACATTGTTGTGTTTAATTTTCTGAGTGTAGCGATACAGATACCTTGTTATTTTTCTTATTAATTAATATATTAACATATTCCCGTTAACTACTCCAACTAAGTTGTAAATGCTTCTGCTAGGAGATCGTTCACGACTGTAGTTGAATGGATTCGAACTTACTAATCATTTATCAAAAGGTAAATTGTGTGCTCGTCTGTCACATTCAAAACATTAAAAAAAAATGCTCTGACGTTTTTTCGCGGCAATAAGCAAAATTAGATTTACTTTTTAATGTACATAAAATCAGTGTAAAGAACCAGAATAATAATAACTAAGATAAATAAAACAAAATAAATAAGAATATACAGGCCGTCGACGGCGATAGAAAAACAAAATATATTTCAATCACGAATCACAAAGAAATAAATAAACAGTCGTTAGTAGATCTCCACTCAGACGAGCGTGAGACCGTATAGAATGTTATCGCCGCCGGCGCGAGCTGGATTTTTACTCTTTTTACCGTGCTCTCCATTCGTAAACAAAGTAGTACTAAGAATGTAAATTAAAGTTGTGCAACGTTCCGAATACAGCGCCTGTAAATGATAGTTTTAACGTTTCCTTAACCATTTCGGTTGAAAGTTTTTATTTTCATTTCTTTTTCTTTTATTTTCATTTCATAAAATTAAGAAACTTTTAAGTGGACCTCAGAACAACCAAAATTTAATACGTTTTTTTAAATTATGTCCGCTATGTATTATAGTACGACATGATTTCTAATTAGAAAAAATAATATAAATAAGATTAAATATGGTTAACTGTCTGTGAATAACCAAATAAGGGCTAACTTTCACGGGCGGAGATTATGTGAAAAATATACTAGAGCATTTTATATCTCGGTTTCGTTCATTATTAACAATAGAAACTGATAATTTGGGAATTGGACCCCATGGTTTTCTATTGAAGTAAATCTCGTTTATGCCTGGAATGAAAAGTAGTATAAAGAACACATCGGTTGAATCTTTTCTGAGAACATTCAACCTTGTCACTTCCAAGGTGGCAGCTTCCCACGCAAGCTTCCAACGACTTTCCTTATCTTATCCTTATATACATATATATATATATATATATATATCATATATATATATATATATAAATGAAATAATACGATTAGAAACTCTTATCTACAATCTTCATATTAAAAACTTAAAAGACAAAACACGTTGTCTATATTATTTATTTGAAGTACACTATTTTATAACGTTATCTACGTGTAAATAATATGTATTTATATTTTCATGAATACACTTACAAACTTATTTATACGGATTTTAACGGAAGTTTTTTTTATTCAGTATATTTATATGTTTCATTGTGTATACATATATTTATATACATAATAAGGTTTTATTCAAATTAAAATAAGAAATAATTATTAGGAATTGCTGACAAGGCTGATCCGGATGTCAAACAGTATCGAAGTTTCTTACACCCACTCAAAAGATTACAATCCTAACTTACGCAGTGCATAGCACGCAAGCTATAAATAACTTCAGCGGGCATGATTTAAAGTTGCCAACACTCGACAAAGTCTAACCGGTTCAAACTAGTTCCCGTCTAGAAATCTACCTTGAGACCTTCCCACGCAGTTTTTATCTATATCAGCTGGTGTATCTTGGCTTATTCTTCATAAGGCAAGAATACTCGACATTCAAGGTAAGAAATTACATGCTCCCGTTGTAAGGAGACGTAGTATTTTTTTAAACGAGCTTTGCAGCTGTTTAATGGTTAAGCTTTGTAAATGGTCAACTTACCGTCTCATGTTTGGAATTTTTAACTGTGTTATGTCTATTAACGCTGAATTCAATGTATATTAAACTGTTTTTTAAATATTATTAAAATTAAAATGAGATGGAAACAGATAAGGCTATATAGCTGTACCGTTTGGAGAGATATTTTTAAACGTAAAAAAAAGGATTATATACTCATATAAATACTTTCAAAAACTTAGAAAAAGAATATATATATATATCACATCACTAAAGGCGTTATGTATTTTCTATATATATATGTATATAGAAAATACATAACGCCGCCACAGCATGTACAGAATCTAATGTGTGAAACTATTATATGATAACAAAAGTTGAATAAAGAAACATATACCAAGCTGAATAACACATCACTATAAAATACGATTTCGTAAGATATTTAAAAACTATTTTAATATTCTTATTTTGTTTACCGCAATAGCATTTGGAATATTTTTTGGAATTAAAATTATTAAAATCGAAATACACGATAATTTTACTGGCATAAGAGATTGAATTATTAAAAACGGACTATGATATAAAAAGCGAGTGGTATAACCTAAAGTTTAAGTTTTTTTTATTGAAGTCGGCTTTGTATATAGGCGTCCATTTGTCTCCGCCCTCATCTGCCAAAACCTGTCAGACTGTCCGCATATTGATGTCGTCTGAACGGACTTTAGCACAAATTCTACCTTTGAATTAAATATATTGATGTTAACAATGACCTGATTTACAAAACGTGTTAATGTTAAATGTAAGCGTCATAATTTTGCCTCGTTTAAAATGTTAATTTAGATTAATCTAGTTTAGTAGTTTAGTTTAATCTAGATTATGCACCTAATTGCAAGATGAATAGGTTGGCATACCCGGAGAAGGACGATGCATTTGCAGAATAAAGCTGCTATGTTTCTTGTGGCAAGTGGATCAGGGTAAATATATAATACTGATAACGAGGCGTTCTGCCTCAATCCTCATGGGTGACAACCTATGTACCACTTAAAGCTTTGTTAAGAATTGATACAGATATTAATGAGACACAACCATCGCTAACCATCTGGTGAACTGTGCTCATCACTCTTACGTTTAGAAAATAATAACACCAGTATCAAACTATTTACTTAGTGGAGGTGAATTCTTTTTTTTCCATTTAAACAATTTACCAAAACTTTACTTGAATTATGTAATTTGCCGTGGAACCGTAAAACGTGGATTGTGGATCATCTGACATATTCGATACTTTTCCTTTTTATCCCAATGTATTTAACCAACATGAAAATTACACTACATTCTACATTCGTTATTATAGACACTTAGATATTTTAAAGGCATAAATATTTCTTAATAATATTTCCCCAATCCACTTTCCAATTTGGATCATTAACTTCAGGCATCCCTCTTTTATGTAAAAGGACAATTTTCAGTCATCGGGTTAATGAACGAGAGATCTAAAGAGACCTTAGCTTTGTGATAAAAGCGGAAAATAAAAGATCCATTAAATTAAAGCTACTGAATAGCGTAGTTAAATTTAATGACGATGCAAAGTAAAAGTAAATTAACACCCTATATATATATATATATATATATATATATATATATATATATATATATATATATATATATATATATATATAGATACGAATTGGCGAACACATGTCCCATATCTTTAAAAACATTACGACGTTTTTTTTTACCACCGAATACATAGTAAACTCGACGATGACAAGTTGCAAATTAAAGATTATCTACCCTGGAGTAAACAGAAATGTTATCGTGAGATAAATTATTAAAACCTCTAACAACGTTATACTAGCACAATAATCATTCTGCCAAATTTTCAATAGCATCCCAAATAAACTTTAACTCAACTATGAGCATAAATTTTGATAAAAGTAGTTCTAAATAAACTTAAAATAGAAAGGCTACACCTAACATTTTCATTGAGTCCCTTAAAACCATTGAAGAAATTCTATTAAACAACCAGCATTTAAGTTTGTCTTTTAACTTCAAGAGATTCAAAGGTCTGTGCTAGTCTCTATTCCTTCTCTTACGCCGAAATCACGCTCGGATAGTTCCGAAAAGCTACATTTTCAATCGTTATTAACTTTAGAAGTGGGTCAGTACGCGTGGCATTTTGATCGCCTTTTCAGAATGAAAATACATTATAAACACAAACAAACTCACTGCGGCTCTGAAACTGAGCAGTGTTGATACAGGAAAAACTTTTTCGAAGTAACTAGAGCTTAAAACGCAACGAAAATACTGAAAAGCGAAAAAAACTCAAAAGCGGGTGCTTTGAAGTTTCGCGAACACGATTTT
This sequence comes from Teinopalpus imperialis, assembly GCA_029286865.1. NCBI lineage: Eukaryota > Metazoa > Arthropoda > Insecta > Lepidoptera > Papilionidae > Teinopalpus > Teinopalpus imperialis. The sequence continues at coordinate 5,129,751 of JAGSMU010000036.1, read as the reverse complement.
ACTCTTGTTGGCTCAAATTTTAATGATTTAATTCCACACGGGAATACCTGTTGCATTTAAATTACTTATTGCTTTACTGTTATTTATCGAAGAAACTTATTATTATGTAAATTTAATATTTTTTAAATTTAAATATCATTGCATGATTATTTGTAATTTTATAATTTAATTAATTACTTTGTTTCCATCATAATTGTGTAAATGTGCCAAAATGGTGAAATGTGTGAAATAGGAATTATAAATTATGCCATCTTTGTACCACATCTCTTAGGAATAAATATTATTACTATACAGTTGTGAACTAGCTGTAGAATGTCGCACGATCAGGCTTTCTGGAGCGGAGCACCTGCGTAAACTAGTTTAACTATACTATGCTGTGGTGATCGAAGGAAGAAGACCTTATCACGACGAGATTATATTGTGATTTTCAGAGGTGACAACGAATTTGCATTATGATTTGGATTTTATTACATATCAAGGATGAATGTGTGTGGCATAAGTGGCAGGAATATTTTACCATCAGATCAATTGTGTCGTTTGTCACTACCAATATCATAAATTAAATGTAACACTATCGCCCCCGGTTAATTATTCCAACAATATCGTCTTTAAGTAGTTAGGAAATAATATGACTGCTGTAGGATTATAATAAGTAAGCGTAAGTATTTGGGCAAACATAAAAGTACTTGGCGTTGCCTTCCTTAAACCATATCGGTTTTTGCATTTGATATAACATCGAAGGAGGATGTGATCGGGTGAGCTGCTTGCTCGTTTGCCACCTATTATATAAAAAATAATATCAACAATATAGTACTAATACAACACGACTAAAAAAAATAAGTGAAATAGCCAATAAATAATAGTATGCACATTCCGTGGCCAACAATTAGCCTACGTTGTTTACAAGTTTGGTTAAGGTGAAGTTTAGTACCTCAGTGTTTGAAACAAGAAATGTTTGGAAACCAATGATATACAAATTTTCTTTATTATCAATAAAAAAAATCTTATTTAAAACTACATTGTAATATTACCTACCCTATAGGGTCATAGGGAACAATCATCATTATTAAATTAAAAAATATTAAGAATGACTTTGTGAAGAATTATCATTACTTTGTGTATAGGTTAGTAATCAGTAACATGTAGAAAGTATGCTCTAGCAATTTTTTAAAAAAATATGTTTGGCTCCTCCAATTATGAACTGAGTGGAAAAATTCCAGTGACTTTAATAACCATCCACATAACACGAATTAATACGCTTCCCAGATAGCCTCTTTTTGTATGAACGCGAGATTAGGGTTGTGAAATGTTATGATTGTAATTTATTATAAATATAAATAGAGGATAAACGTTATGAGATACATGAAATTAAATAAAACTATTTTCTTCTCTCTTCTGGTCCATTCTTAATTATCATTACATCTCATACGTGCAATTCTAACTGCAAATATTAAAGGTAGCAAATTAGTTTATTTGTTCAAGAGTGATATAATTGATTATTTTTATTTATTTATACAACTTCTTTAATATCATATATCAATAGAAAATATATCATCTTCAATTTCATGAAATTAGTAATCTATTCAGCAAATAAAATAGTGTCACTTAACTTTGACAAGTTTTTACCGGTCCATATACCAAAAAATATAATAATAACTAAATTGTTCATTAATTAAAATAAAGAATAATCAATTATTTAGGTCATTGTTTTTTTTAAAGTTGGCATATAAGTAGGTGGAGATATTGTTGTGTCATTATTGCCTTAGTGTTACTTTTTAGAAAACAAATATGGTTAAAAATCGGTTATATGTTTTCATATATTATTTACAATTTTTCGAAAACAAATTCTTTATATATAAACTTTCACATCCCTAGTCAGTACAACGATGCGAGCTAACTTAAGGAATTTCTCATTTAGCTGTATGAATACATGGGTCTCTCTCTGGAGAGATTAAATAATCGAGGACATGGAACTTCTTAAAATGTGCAAAAATGTTGGTTTCTTTATTATTTCGCTTGTAATATAACAAATTATAATAACTTACTGCTTCGATACATTCGATAATGATATTAAGGCAAAGGTTTTTGTAATTAAAATAAAATTCAAGAGAAACGCTCTTGAATTTTTCAGTTTAGAATACCTAAACATTTATTGAAATTTTCTTAATCGCTTATATTTCAATAGATATATGTTGTTGTGTTTTCTAATTCATTCGGGTATTTAAAACAAAAAGCATGCAACTCAGTACACGTGACTAAAGAGTAACTTTATTGGGGTTGTGGACCTCGATTTGTAAGTAGTGAAAAAAATAGTAAGGGTAAAAGGACAGAGGGAGAGAGAAAAAGAGGAAAGAGTAGGACAAAACAAGTTCAACTACGTATTTGGCCTCTTTTTCTCTATCTGGTAAATTTTCGTCCGTTACGTCCTAAACAGTTTAAATTGTAATAAAGTTACAATTACATTACATTTAAAAAAATAAATTCAACATAACCATTTTCCACTTTAGAGTTACTCAGTCCATAACTACTTATTCAACTCATAAAATGGAACATGTCAGTGAATTATATTTTACACGCCTCATAAAAATCGAACGTCTGTTGAAATCGAATAAAGTTGGGTATTGGATTCTGAAAGAATCGAGAAAGTTTTCAATTCGATTTGAAATAAAAGACTCAAGATTCATTATCCAATAGTTTTCAAGGAACATGACTTCGCTTGATGAGGTTGGTATTCCCGTCGCCTTCTACGAATACAATCAAAAGTAAAGACGCAATAATGTAAGAAGTAGTCGACGTTTTTTTAAATTAAGAATACCTTTTTATTTGTGAAACATAAAATGTTGTCATGTAACTCACCCTTAAATGTAAAATTTTAATACAATGTAAATACTTAGATAGATAGTAATACTTATAACGGGAAATGATTCAAAGAGCAAGTTAACTTCAAAGAGAAATTTATAGCATTAACTAAAGAATTCAAAATTTCCACCAGCTGTATTTACTAAAAGCATTCAAACTAGCGGTGAATTTACAAAGTTTTTTTTATCTGAACGGTTAAATATTTATACTCTTGTAATGGTAATATTATATCTCTTTTAAAACACATAATCCAGCTCTTGTCTGTGTTCCCATCAGGTGCTAATTGGTGATGTATTCGTCGCTCAGCAACTGCCTGTTCACACTTTTATGTAATTAAAAATAAGCAGTTATTATTCTTTGAAAAAGCTTGTGATATCTGTGAGGAACCAAAGAGGCAGATAAAAAGCTATCTATCTATCTATATACAAAACGTAAATAATACTTAATAAATTATTTTGTAATGAAAAGAATAATATCATCATTAAACTGTAAAATAGAGCAAAGCCATAAACTATGCATGAAAACCGGACAAAACACCACAAATGAAATCCATCAGCCGGACACCGGACGGAGTACAATTATAAGTGATTTACTGTGACGGCACCGTTGACACAAGTGACGGACACAGCACGTAAAAACAGTCGTTTGATACCCTGAGTGACACCTAATGGCCCAACTGTTTCATTCAACCTTTATCCGGCTATAAAATGACGCGACAAATCCGAATGAGAATGACGTCCATATTTATTAATTTAACTCCATGAAATATCTCCACACACTGAACTCGTTAACTTAATCGGGAGTTATGTATTTTGTAATCCGTATAGTGCGTACCATCATATACGAAATTTCAGTCTTTCAGAATGTACGATGATTTTACAAATATTTGTGTTCGTTTGAACGTGACAACCAAAAATAAATTTATACAATATAACTTTATGCATGTCATTTATGATGAAATAACAGCATAATAGCGTTTCGTATGGTGAGCTTATTTTATTTTTAGGAAAGAGAAATTAATTAAAAGCTTTTTTATATAAATTCCACTGATGACGCCTCCTCTCTACGAAGAGTAAAGAAGTAGACCGTTGCGGATTGACGAACCCTCATATGTGCTATGAAATATATTTTTTGAGTTATGTAGTCATAGCTAAATAAATCAATTCAAAACATTTGCATAGTATCCTTATTTTATTATATTATATTTTTATAAAATTTAACTTCTAACTGTCACAGAGGACAGATAGGTTCTTGAGCAATAACTCTTTTTAGGTTACCTATCCAGATTTGCGCAAATTAAATTGAAACAAGACGTTCAGGACTGTTCAAGTTTGGCAGTGAACTAATGACGGGTTATTTATATGTATGTAATGCTATTGGATTCGCGATCTCTACAGCTTCACCGAAATAGACTTGCTAACTAGCAGAAAGCCCGCTCAGTTAGGACGATGCTAGCTCGTAAATTTCAACACGACTGTGTGCATACCCGAGGCAAAGAAACGACAACAACAACCAGCGAGAGACGAACAGCACTCCGTTACCTTTTAAGGGTGGTTCGCATCTCGAAAGAACGTCGAAATCGAAGACTACCATCGAATATACAGGGAGAATAGGTTGATTTTAGAAGTTGCCTAGAACTAGAGTATATCTCGCGTAAGCCGCTGAATTGAGACCTTGCGTTCCCCGTCAAGCAAGGTGTAATCGTATAGTCTGAGTATATTTATGTGCGTGTGTGTGTGTATAATTGTATACTGCCTGCACGGTACCGGAAGTTATTTCTATAGATGATGTTATTAAACTTGAGAGTAAATTCTAGAATTTTAGAATCCAATTATGAACTGCGAGGGAAATATTCAAATAGCTCATAACTATCATATTACCTAAACCACCAATAAATACTGATTCGGCACAGCCCTTTGTTGAACCAATTTTCACAGTGTAACAATTCCTTTTAAATATCGAACATTAAACGAAAAATGGAACCTCGTTATTTTTTATGAAAATTACACTGTTTGAAAATTATCAAAAAATATGGTTTAATAACTTTCGCCGCTTTTTATAATTAACCTTGTTCCAACGACAGCTAATAACTTGACTTTATAACTTGTATTCTTTTAATAATATATTATATTTTAGCGTATATTTTATATGATAAATTTCAGCAATTTGTCTATATACAAAGTGTTGTTTATAGAGAGGGTATTGCAGAGTCAACTCATCTAATATTATCTTCAAATATCTAATGTCTTATCAACAAATGGCAGAATTACAACACAGTTATATACTAGTTACATCATATAAGAATAGGCCGTCTGACGGGGTAGGCGTAGGAGACCTTATTACAGATGACGAGTTATTCCGTTTTATTATTTGGACAACGGAGAGAGGTAACCACGCCTCAACATTATGATTCCTTATCGCGGGTGTAATGACTTGTAGAACTAACTACCACGTCACTTATCACGTTAACTGTATGTTCATTTCTTTTTTTAGATTTTGAATGACAATCCTAATAAAAAAATAAAAAAACTATATCTTCATTGGTAAATTAAATTATTAATGAAAACAGGTGTTTAAACTTGTTCTGCGATTTCATTATAATTCAAGTTCAGATATTCTAGCCGCTTAATCAAATTTATTCTCAGATACGTATTATATGCCATCGCTCAATTTCCCATTTCTATTCCGGTGAGGCACGTACGAACTTGTGGAATTTCTCATTGAGCCAAACGTATCTGCAGTTTCCTCAGGGACGAAGGAGGTGGACTTTAAATGGAAAATTCAGGCTAAAAAGAGGTATGAGAGAGAATATTTTTAGATATTTACGTTTATTGACTAATTCCTTATGTTATGTAATAATTTTTAGGACTCTAGGATTTACCGGATGCAGGTAACAAACTTTTTGGAAACTGAGACAATGAAGATGAGGATGAAAAATTGATCTTAAACTCCCGATCTCTCAGTTCCAAAGCCGCCTTAAAAAAAAAGTTCAGCGCTGGCTCTTCATTATTAATTAATACTACCAAATATTTATATATTATTGCACCGTATCGATACCGACTTTATGATACCCTTCGTCTCCTGCGATCCTCCTCGGGGCAGAACCAGCCCCGTTGGGATCCTTTTGTAACGGATTTTGCTACACAACACTTTTAACATAAAAACCACTAACATTTTTAATATACTGCTATAATAGTACAAATAATGCATAATATAAATTACTCCTCATAATTTAAATCAATTAAAATTTACTTGAATACACCGTTATTAAGGATCTTACATTTATTTCGCTGTTAAAAAAATTGTTTTACAGTTTTATTTGCAATTAGTAAATGATACTGCGGAAAATATTGAAATCTGTAGCAGTACTTTTATTAGTGAAAGTAAATTAAAAAAAATAAGCGTAGCGGCGATGTTATTTTGTTTGAACCACTCGTTACAAGTTTTTGTTTTAATTAAAAAGATTTTACTTTGTAAAAATATCAAAGGGATGAGGATGACATTTAGAATTCTGTCAGTCTATAAAATTCATGTTACAAATGAGCACTGGTGGTGATTCCTGTTGTCTATCGACATCAACATCCATCCTAGATAACAGGTTATATAGGTATATATGTTTGTTGCATTGTAATTATTAAAAATAAATATAAAATAATTTATAAAAAAATAAAAAGATTTTGGGGAAAGTAATATTTGATATTACTTATATTATATTATTTAATATAAATAATTAATTATGATAATATTTTATTTTGCACATTTTTTCATTTCATAGTACAGCCCAAAACACTGTTACGTTGAATTAACAGAGCAAATTTAAAAAGGACATCAGAATTTACAAGCGCAAAATGAAAAATGAATAACGTTAAGCTCTATAAATATTTACCGTTCCCCGTAGCATTGTTTAGGTCTCAATTTTTCAGAGCTCAGACTAACGTTAACTTAAAGCATCCCTCGCGAAAACCAGATTAAATTTTCAACTTTTTTATGCGAATTAAAAATATATCTCTCGGATTAAATCTGTAGTTGTCTTTGCTTTATATTTTTTACAACACTTTAATTTCTACAAGCGTATTTAAATAAAAATGAACCAATAAAAGCGTATAAAGTGGTCGCCTCAAACCAGCTTTTGTTTCCACCAGTTATTTCTGCGGTTTGTTTAGTTCATTATATGTACGAAATGAAGGCGTCCCGGTGATATTTTGTGAAAGTGTAACTCTTCCCCTGTCAAGCCATTTCATTTATACTCGTTAAGTTATCGCCATCCTATCACATACATAAGGAAACGAACACTTTATTTTTCTTTTATTTATCTTAGGATTTATTGGGATTAAGCATGGAGAACCTGAGGCCATCGCACGAGCGTTTTAGGCTTTTTTTGGAGTAGTTAACGGGTACGTAACTAATGTTACGCTTAATTCCCAAAATTGAAAATTATGGCTTCATTTAATTTAATTCTAAAATTTGTATTAATAATGTTAAATATTAAAAGTAATAATAATGTATTTATTTTACTATGATTTATTGTATTATTATTTTATTTCGATATTATTTAATTAATTTCATTTTGATAATTTAATTCTGTTTTTTGTTTTTATATTGATTCAGCACTTGTTTAGTTTCCTCCATTAATTATTTTTATGTAACACGATAGCTGTTAATATGTAAAAATTTGTGTCTATCTTTAATTGGTCCGTGCATAAGATTTGACTTTACGTATTTATGGATTTAGATTGTTTTCATGTATGCTCTGTAGATGACCGAAATTAAATATATTAATATAATTTCTAAGCATTATATTTTCTAATATTTATTTTTGGACAAAAATAACAAACAGGTTACGGTGCGACACTCAAAACAAGTGCCGCATTAAGCTATCCATCAATAGTGTTCACTGAAGTGCTATGGCTCGGCGCACTGACCGTAAAACAGCCGTGAAACGAGGCTGACAGTTTATGGCTGAACTACTTCAATCAACGATATACACCAGCTTTATACAATAAAAAGTTAAGTAGCGGTCTACACACCTCCCACCACTGGGCATACCGCATTTAAATAGAGCTACGCAAACAGCTACGCGCTTTCACTTGTCTATGATATATTTATTTATATTTTTTTAATATATATATTTATTTATTTACTCTTCATAGCATTAACCTTTACAAAGTTAAACCTTCACAATGGGCGGGCTAGGAAATGCTAATAATAATAAATAACTAATTAATAAAAGGAAAAAAATAATACAAGTAAATAATTATACATACATATATAGATATTAAATACATAATACATATACATGTATTATATGTATATATATATATATATATATATATATATATATATATAAATACAACATTCATACTAAATATATATATACATGCATAATATAATACAATACAACAGCGTTAGCTACCAATAATGTTCCCAAGCAGCTTACGGTAAAGGAAATAAAGATTGGTGCAAGCTAAATCGGTCGGAATAGAACTACACCCCCCACAGAGTCCCAGTGTGAATGACCTTGTTTGGCACCTTTTGTTTTTGTTTCGTAACTGTTGGGATCTGGCGACCGACGAAAACTTGCTATGGTATGCTATGCTAACAGAGTTAGTGATAGCATAGCATTTCATCTCAGTCCTTAAGAGTGATAACACATCTGCATTCCGTAACTTAGCTGAGCCATCACTTACCATCAGGTGGACTGCGCGCTCATTTGTCATTGCACCTGATATTATAAATATATCATAGGCAGGCTCTTTTACGTATTATATCTAACACACGATCTATAACCTACTTTTTAGTCATGGTAAATCACGGTCATTATCACGGAATTTTTATCAAACAATGAAATTACAATAAACAATACTTTAAACTACATAAAAGGTCCCTTATGATATCTAAGTCCCTAAATGTTCAAAATAGGCCTAATGGAGTTTAACAACGCCAACTTAAGTCTGAAATGCGGTTAATTTTAATAAAGTATACCAGCAAACGTAGGTGCTAGGGCGAGATAAGCATCTCTCAGGGACGTAGGCGTCGGCGATATTATGCCCCCTGTGAGGTACTCCCTCAAGTCACAAGGCGGTAGCGATTTAATAGTTATAAATTAGTAAAGGTAACTAACAAATTAAAGTAGAAATAATGTATTGTAAACTTAAATATTGTAACTAATATAGTGATAGACCCAATTTGGAGCTTGTTTCTAGCTGCAACGTGAATAGGTCGGCCAGACCAGGAGACTGCAAGAACTATTTTATTAAAAATAAAATACGTCCTCACAGAAATTAAGGCTGGCAGCGCCTGCGACTCCTGTGGTCTTGCGAAAATCCATGGATGGTAATCATTTATCATCAGATGAACTGCTTGCTCGATAGCTACTTATTCTATAAAAAAAACCAGCGAGAATTTTAAATGCTGTCTGCTGCTTCGTATATTGAGTGTGAGGGTCCAGAGACCCAATCCATCTATATATAAAAATGTCTGTCGTTCAGTACCTACAATATAAAAAAATCTTTCATCACATCTCAACCGTCAGTAAGAGGTAGAGAGAAGAAACAAATGAAAATGCCAGAAAACCCTCGTAGCTACCAACAGATATTGATTAATTCACCTCGTATATGCGCTACAGAAAAGTGACAGCCAACAACTGCCCTAATATGCCAATGCAATTATTAATATTCGTGATATAAGAAATCCGTACCAACATGGAAGAGGTATAAATAAATGTAACAGAGGCCTATTTATTCCTCTTCTGCGGCAGGTTTAGGGCAGGTTATGGGTCTCATCAACATAGCTTTTGGTTTGGTATACTCGTATCTTTTAAAATAAGCCTTTCTTCGCCACCATCACCCTACTGATGTTACCATTTTACGGGCTGATAATGATAATAAAAATTTTCAATTAATAGAATAAAAATATCTCATAAAATTATAACGAAATATTCTTGTATTTTTTGTAACTGTAACATTCATTTTCTTTTCTTAACTCGTTAAGTGATATGAGATAATATAAATACCCCATTTATAAATAAAGTACGTGTTGAAGGAACAAAACTAAGGCCTTCATTTGTGTAAATGGCCACATTGCCCATAAACATAAGCAGTACAATAGAATTGCCTTCAATTATCGTAATATGGCCGTTGATCGTTTCACTCGGTTCCGAAAGGCTCAACTGAGGAAATTTTGGAAGAAAAATGTATTGTAAAAGAATATGGTATGTAAAGTTATGGTTTATTAATGGTAGCGAGTCTTTCCCTCTTATGATATTGAAAGCCTCGCCACCATAAATCAGTATATATTTCAAGGGTATATATCTTGTATATCATATATAGCATGGGCATCGCGAATTTTACTAAAATTGCATGTTATTGAGCTACAAAATGTTAATAAGCTGCAGTCATCACTAACTTAGTTTCTTTAAAAATAGAAGCAACCAAATCGACTCAACCTATAAGCATGATTACACAGCGAAATTGACTCCAGGGCATTGACAAGCACGCCTTCAATGTGCTCGAGAGCATCGAGAAGTGGGAGTCAGTATTGTTCACAAATGAGTGTAAAATGTCTAAATGGCAGTGTCTACTGGCATCCTGGCGAGTGATTTGAGCATTTGCGCTCGTATCTCGTTAGAAGCAAAAACGCGCTCGTTTTCGTGCCTGGGGCCGAGGAGGTGGGCTGATTGGTACATTACCGACACGTGGTTACTGTTAATGTAAGTTAACGCCCGATGTCACGTGTCGCGTTGTGTATCATAGTATATATCACAATGTACTGGACTGCACTCAGTCCAAACATGAATCCCATTGAGCACATATAGGACGAACTAAAGAGAAGGGTCAGAGACAGGAATCCAGCCACTACGTTCATAAATAAATTGAAGGCGGTGTTGTTGGTGGAGTGGGATGGTATTTCACAAATCGCCGTTAAAAAAAATAAGGTCAATAAAGAACCGACTACGAGTAGTGATTAGTGAGATATTTGAATGATTTTTTCAACTCGTTTGACAAGTCGTATTCCTAAATTTCGATTTGCCCTACATTTCGATCCACATAGCTAAATAGATAGATTGGATAGGTAGATAAAAAAAATTATGAACTACTGAACAAATGTTGACAATAATGGTACCAATATAAAGCTGACGTCTGAATCGTAAATAATTTTTACAAGTACGTCATGTGTTCTTAAAAAAATACTTATGCGTGCTTAAGTCGATTTGGTTGCTCCCAAGTGTATGTATATTTTCACCCATTCCTATCTAGTAAAGTTCATTAGAGAATGAAAAATAAGTAAGCAATTCACCTGATGGTAAATGAAAAAGGCTATGTTTTTACGTTATTAAGGGTAAAAAACGAGTATCTGAGAGTAAGTGATGTCTAATGCCCATAAACATTTACAAATATCCTCATAAAAGATTCAAGATGTATATGTGGCTTCATCCCTGAGTTTTAAGATGGAATGTATCGCTACCGAAAACTGAGAGTTAGAGATAACCGAAACGTTGGAAACAAGATCCAACGTGGATCCACGGCTGTTCGATGATAATATTAATATTCTGAAACGGATAATATTTATTTTATATTCTCACAATTTAATATCTCCTAGCTTATACACTAATTAAAACTTCATTGCATCGGTAACATTAATTAATTCGCTAACGAGTCGCAAAATTACTTTAAAACTGTTTCCTATATTACTTGACGTTACATTTTCATAATTAAAAGCTCTGCAATATTACATAACAACACCGATTGTGAATTACTTGGAAGAATAATAATAAAATTCGTAATTCCTTTCAATTTCGAAATAACTGTAATATTTCATAATTCACACACTTTCAGTAAGTGTAAGGTAAATATTTTACGCAAATGCCAAATTCATTTGCAAACGCTGAATTATTCTAATAAGCGACGCACGAGCTTTTTAATAACATATACATATATACAATGTGAACAATTAACATTGCTATAGGCTCCTCGAATAGAATAACATAAATAAATCCAATCTGATACTGACCACCGCATAGGTCGACACACCATTAGATGGAGCGACGATCAATGTAAATTTGTGGGAAGTCGATGAATGCAGGTGGTTCAGGGTCGTATTCCATGGCAGTTTGAGGAGAAGGCATACGTTCAGTAGGGGACTAATAGGGAGACCGGAGACCTTTATTACTGGTGACGAAACATTCCATCTCAGTCCTCAAGGGTGACAACGCATCTGCATTATGATTCCTTTTCAAAGTTGAATGTAGGTGTCATGGGCTATATGAATCAGTTGTCATCTGGAGAACTGTGTACTCGTTTGTTACTCTTAATGTAATAATAAAAAAAAATTCATTTGATTTAAATTTTACATTAATCACTCTGTTGAAAACATATTAATGATTTATCGTTAATAGATGATAAATGAACGTTGCGATTTACTTAGTATGCTAAACTGCTTAGTTTTATGATATGTAAGACTTAAATATCAGTTCATGTGATACAACGGAAACCAAATTCTAGCTAGTGCGAATAGGTCGTACATATCGGAGGTCGACCGAGATTTATTATAATACCAACGTTAAATATAACAATATTCCTATTATTTGGAATCACAAAGTGCAATTACTTAATTAACAGTGGTAGAACGGTGCATGAATGGGTCGGCCAGAGGACCACGCCCTAATGGAATATCATCGCGAATAACTGCATAATGCTGCTTTGTACTTTGTCCTAAGGATCCTGGCACACAATTACAAATACCGAACCAAAACAGTCCTCACAATAACGCGTGTATATTAAAGATTCAAGACGCACAACTTAAATAATTGTTGTAGATAGATGTAAGTATTATGGGCAACAGTTATCAGTTACTATGTGTACTATGTGCTCATTTACCACCTCTAATTATATAAAAAAAAAATTAGTAACAATTCATTACCGACGTATTCGAATTAATTTAGATATTAAAATCGCTTTTAACCAGTACATCAAAATCTTTAATTATCTCATATCTTACTAAGCCAAGTCCATCGCTAAGATCCTAGTAGAGCAAGACACCTAAGCTTAAAATGGGAAACTTTATAAACATAAATAAATGCGATGATTTTTTACATTGTACGCGTTAGACAATCACTTAGGAGCTATCAGTTAATACAGATCTCTTGACCCGTTAGAAGTTTTCAACAGGGATGTTAAGTGGCCTTCATAGAATCTTGATGGTTTGCTCACCAACAAAAGGTTTCGCTGGCTATTGAAAATAAAAACCATTTTAATTTCAATGGAGAAGATGGCTGGGTGCTATCATCGTCGACTTGAGATCGCGTTAATCACAATCAAAATAATAACTTTAAACCAGACACACCATCGCTTTACTGCGTATATAGGATCAAAAATAAATAATAAAAAGTCAACGGTAGTTCGAGTTAACTATACGTCGGAGTGTCAAATACGTCAGTCCTACCCGCAACTATGAGTGCTGTAAAGTACTGAAATGTCGGTATGAAAAGGTTTAAAATAAACCTGATTAAATCCACCAAATTAGTTTTATTCAATAAGCTTTGGAATTTATTTAGCTAAATTTATGCATTTTCACGTTCGAAAGATAAATCCTCGTCTTAAAAATCTCTGATCAAACTGAAAATGTTGAAGGAACGTAACGCCCGCTCGCGAACTTTAAAAGTAACAAAGTAGCAACCACTTGAAGCGAAGATAAACTTGGAAGCAGGAAGGCAACAGAAGTGTCCTCGAGATAAGCTTGGAAAAAAGGTCGTTGGTTTAATATATAGGTGACAAGCGACGGCTCTATACATTGTAGACTGTTTTTGTGCAATTTATGCACACTTATGAACATGGATTGAACAGTACAGAAAAATTATGAGAGTTCACAGTATCAAAATAAGACTGTACAAGTTATACAAAACATTCCGGCTATCGCAAACTAACGCAGTGCATAAAATTTGAAAAATATAAATACATACTATATACACGAAATTCAATTTTAGTTTTTATATTTGACTTATGATGACGAATTTATTCTTATTTTACTCAATTATTATTATTATTAGCATCTTGTCACTTAGACCGTGCAACTTGCGGCTTCTCCGAGAAGTCGCTTAATGAACATAATCTTAATCACATTGGCCCCTTCCTTGTTAAATATTTAATTTGAGCGCAAGTAGCGCTTTTATAACTTAATTGTTGAAATAAAAACTAGACCTTTCTTTGTACAACTTATTATTTGATTAAACTTATCCTTCGCTAGATCTACTTTTTTTTACAGAATTATTAAGTTACTTTCGTTCTCTTATTGTAAGGTTCATTAAACTCTAATTTATTTGTTATATTTTGTGATAAACAGATCACTTTTCTATTTTTATTATAATATTAGGAATGGCAAACAGTTTACCAGCAGACAAGTGGTAACTGCGGCTCAAAACATCTAATTCCATCCTCAACAAAAATTCAAGATTCACGTGCGTTGGCAGCCCTGAGGACTAGGGACTAGGAGAAGGTGGAATTCCTCAATACGAGTAATTAGATCTCTGGATACCCTACATTCACCAAACGATGAATGCGCTATCCTATTTAACGATGGAGTTTTAAGCGGACATGGTCCTACCCAGGTTGAGATGATTTGCATGCTGTCAGTTATATATTCGATATGTTTCTCATTTTTGCTCTTTAATATTCTCTTTATTTAAACATAAAAAAAAACTATTTCGACACAGAGAAGAGCTAGTTCAACACTCTAAAGTGATGTAAATTTTTGAGAGCACATTTCGCTTTAAATTTTTCGCGTGAAATTTTTTAACCGAAATAAACGTAACATTTTACATTATTCTCCTTTGTTACTTTTTAAAATACAGCGAAGATTAATAAAATAGTTGTCAATCAGGAATATGAAGTTATAGTTAAGAATATGGGTTCTTATTATTACAAAAAACTAAATAAATATGAAAGGTCGCCATCATTTCCCGCGTCATTTCCTTGAGGTGCACATATACCTGAAGAAAATAACAAGTTCCGCTCTAATATGTACAAACACGTATGTATTTTAAGGTCTTTAGCAGAAATGAGGCAGTATGCCAGGGCCGTGCCACTTCAGATAAGCCGGCAGTTGGAAAGTGGCGCCTTAATGAGCGAGGAGGGTAGTTCTAAAACTCGATGTGTGTTAAGTGAATTTCGCTGACAGCGAAAAATTGTTCCTACGTTATGCATTATATTTAACGGCGTAATAACTTTTTGCGTACACTGTTTAATGGGAACATTGATTTAGTAAATGTAATGTTTACATTCATAAAACAAAACCGCACCTTAGAAGCTTTTAGTTATAACACAAATTTACAAATAAATTGACAGTCCTAATGACAAAATGAGCATTTAAGAATTATTGCTTTATTTTTGAAAACAATTGTTTCGGATAATGTATGAATATTCTCTAAATATAGATTATTTTTATAGTCCTAGAGTATTTTCCTAGTCTTATGATCAAAATACTGAGGCTTCTGAGTTTTGAGTCTTAGGTTCGAATTAAAGCCGAGGAACACTATTATGGTTGTTGGTTTCGGAACACGGTGTGTTACATTTACAAACTGTCTCCAACACTGTATTCTTTATATACTTTCTTTCCATATATATATATATATATATATATATATATGTGTGTCTATGATATACGTGAAATGGACGCTAGGATTTTGATATACTGTAGCCTTTAGGCAAATAACATAATACGAAAGCTCAATATAGTTCATCTCTTGATTCCATAAACTGTGCTAACAGAAATAACTATTGAGTCCTTTGCCCGTTGCTTTAGCCTTCCCTCAGTTGAACACTAGCTTAATAATAAATATATAAAGATTTCTTCATCATATGTATTTGTGAGACCAAAGTCATAATAATAATTCTAATAATTCATGTGCATTATGTTCGGAGGAATGTATGTAATTAACAATATTGTATATGATGCAGTGCCAAGAACACGGGATGTACACACAACACACCCGGACTTGAAAATAAACAATTTTTTATTCCCAAAATCTGCTCAACGATGTTTTATCTTAACATAAAGCACATAGAAATTATCTGTACAAAGCTTTTCGAATTCTCCATATATTTTTGATACAAAAAACAGAAGTCTGTATAAATCATTAGCAAACTGTAAAACAAACAAAATTAGCGCAATATATACGCAAATAAATGAGAAAAGTTTTACTATTAACCACGCGAGAAACTGCGGAATCAGATTCAACGCTTTACCGCGACAGTGGCGGGGGCAAACAAAGGAGTGAATTGGTCCTATTTGCTACAAAGTACTTTTCGAGGCGCCTCATTACTTCATTTATATTAAATCGTAACAAATGAACTCTGGCGCATTAATTAGTTTTACCAGTCTGAATGAAAGCCTGAGTAATTTAAGTCGTAAATAATGGTTACAATTATGCTAAATATATTTAGAAGATATTTCATTTTAAGCCTCAGTAATGACCTATGAAGGAAATAGTAAATTAAGGAGGAATTCAGTAACAACTGGCTGTAATTGGTATAAAATCCCTCTGATAAGCCCCAAAGTAATATGCTACGTCTGAGTTAGCCTGCGCTACCATTTTAGTCAACTAACGGTAGTGTTGTTAATAGAATATAAAAAGATGGATATATAGATGGGTATGTAGTAAAGTCATACCCATCAATAGAGTAAAGAACCGGTCTAAACCTATCGCCTACTTATGAGTGTAGAACCACACTGCAGTTAGTTTCTAGTTGTAACAAGAATGGGTCTGCACGATCGGGGAAGAATTACGCCCTCACAGAATACCGGCGTGATACACAAGAAACACAACAGAAGTATGCTGCTATCACAAACACACACCCTGACAGAATACCAACTTGTAATGATATCATAACGCTGCTGTGTATCGAATGTGCGACATATGACATCCACATCGTTTCCCAAGAAGACACGTGTGGAATATGGACCGGATCACTGCGAAAATGTTGTTCACGCATAGATGGCGTGAGAGGCGTTACAACGTGGGGCGAAGGCGTTGACGTGTCGTCCAGCCCCAGAAGGGGGAGAGTGGACATACAGGCCGAAGATGAAGACTGAAATAACTTGTAGGGAGTCAGTCAGAGCCGAGCAATGGTCAGACGGCATGAGCACAGCGCTTCGGTCCGTATGACCTGGGGGTCAGTGGGCCCATGAGAGGTGGAAGGTCATCACCATAAAAGATTCATATGGGTTGACAACCCTGAGCAGTGAGATGAAATGCCACACCTGTAGTGGGTCCACTATGATTTTAGAGAATGTTGAGATGGTTTGGAAAAGATTTCCTCTTATTTCCTAAACTAAATATAAGATTGGTCCAAATATATCATAATATAGAACTATAAAAATTGAACAATATAGCTTCAACTTAAGTAGTTCAATTAACTTAACGAAGCGTTTAACCACTCATAATTAGTTTAACTTAATCAAAAACATTTCGTACTAACAGCAGACTTAAGCGCCTTTTTCGAAACTCGTGAAATGAATTCATAAACACGCTCAGAGAAAACTAATCCGGGAACGGGGGACATCCGAATTCTGGAAATCTCCTCAGAAGTTTCTCTCCACTATTCGAAAGGTCATTACGGAGAACTGGCACAAAGTTTTAACGACATAAACCTTAAAGAGCTTTTGTAAAAGATAAGAGTAACGTAATCTCATCTTAATTGATTTAAGAACGCTATACTAAAAACTTGGGGACCTTTTAGGATCCGGAAATAAAGGGATTGTTAATACAATCAAAAAATTTAGTAAAATCATACCAAAAGACTTTTCTTAGTTGATAACGTATTGAAGATAGTTAATATTTTATTATAGTAATTTATTATATATTCCGTATTGTGTCAAGATAACAAGGAAGTACATTATTTGTGCATCACAAATTGTTGGGTCTCAGTACTTGGAATGTATGTCTCTTGTCAGACATTATATTCGAATCTTCCTCTGATATTATTTTACATGCTATTGCATACCTAATGCTAATTGGAATAGTGAAAGGAACTACGAGTGAGTGCCTCTGTGATTCCTCTAATACTTACTATTACTATAATAAGTCTTGGACCGTTGATATCATTTGTCAACTAGAAGATATCTAAATCGAATTAGACCAAAACGTTACCTATTGTTTAGAAAATAAAGATTTTTATTCGACATATTTTATTATTTTATTACGAGGTATTAAGGATACCAAACAACAATAGAAGTTCAGCGTATGGTAAGTGATTTATGCTTCCCGTGAATTCCTGCATCTGTCCTAAGAAATCAAGATATAGAAGTGTTGACTTACCAGAGGTTAGAATGGGTTATTATCGTTAATTGGATCTTTGACTTACTTAACTTTAAGCCCTGATACACAAAACCATCGACAGACTCGTCATGTAGACTTTAGAGATTAGAAAGTCAAATTTAATGCTCTAAATGTTTGCAAGCAATTAAGTTTTAATCTTAAAGAGTCTTAAATACAAGCCTATTTAATATTTGTTTCATTTTACTCACTAAAAATCATAATAGCAATTTGAGCCAATACAAAGAAGAAGAGAAATAAATCGGAAATCTCAAATGATATATTTAAAGTTCGATTGATACGATGGCCTTCCGTTTCGCCTTCGGCTGTTTTATCTCGCAGAGCGGCTTATCCGGAGAGATGCGGCCATTTATCTCCAGACGACTCTTCAGGGACGTTTTTGCCGTTTGACACGAGCTTTGATTACTAACTGAAAAAAGCTTCAGAGACGTAGCGAAGCCAATATTGAATGGTTTTTATGAATTTTTCAAATGTCGCCGAGAGACTGAATTGCCTCAGTCATCTTTTATACTATATTATTTTCAAAGGAGCCGACGCTTTGAACGTGGAATTAATTTCATTTTTATGCTAAAGAGAGGAGACATTAATAAGCTAAAGTTTTATATAAAGCAAATTATATTGATACTGTAATTAACATATTTCTCGTAATAATGATTTCAATGCAAATAATCATTTATTATCTATCTATTTATTATAACCAATAATCACAACTCACCTCTCTCAATGAAACTTAATCTAGTCATTCTTAGTTATAACAAAAATGTTAACTCCATAAAGATGCATTAACATTTTCTCTAGGTTTCCGTAATATTTTTTTTTATTATTTCATAGAGAGTAACATACGAGCACACAGTTCATCTGATGGTAAGTGATTCCTGCGGCCCATGACATCTACATTCATCCTTGACAAGGAATCATAATGTAGATGCGTTGTCACCCTTGAATACTGAGATGGAATGCCTCGTCACCAGAAATAAAGGTCTCCGGATCCCTGCACGCACCAGACGAAACACAACAACATTATACTGCTATTTTACGCCGGTCTTCTGTAAGGGCGTGGTCCTATCCCGGTCGAGCTGACCTATTCCAAATTGCAGTGTAGCTCTACAGCTGACTGTTAAATGATAGATAGTAGACTGACAGATTTGGTTTGATTTTGGCCTTTCATCATAACTATATAACCCTGTTTATCATTATAAAATATTATAAGTACTAAGTAAGTACTAAGCCGCATGGTAGACTATACTCCAATACTTTATGCCATGCCTTTTATCGTACGCCTATATAAATACATAAACACTTGTTTACTTATTCAATATTTTTTAAAAATTTAATAAACTTAAACAACATGCATGAATATAAAATTATTGTATTGTCGTTGATTCTTAACATGTCTATAAACTTTTAAAATTATTCAGACATCTGAAGGTGGGTGAATACTGAATTTAATACGCTTTTATTAATTAATATTTCAATCTGTATTACTAAATTAATAAAAGCGTATAAGAAATTATCGGTTTAACAGACATATTATTAAAATTTGCGGTGATCCCGGCACAATCAGTTAAAGTCTAGTCTGGCCACTGAACCACCATGGCCCTTTTTCATTATTCAGAACAACCCTAAAATCTATGCAAGCATAAATTACGTAGCTATATTTCTCAAGCTTTTACTTAACTCCCAGAGGGTCAGTATTACTAAAACCTCGTTGAAACTACACTCTTGAGAGTTTAACTTTACAGGCTTGTAGTATAAGAAGAAACTTGAGCCCGTAAAGTTCATCTTTGTCACCCGTATTTCGGAAACATTTGATATAGAGGTCGTGTAAAAGTTCTTGATTTTGGTTTAATTTTGACAAAATTTCATGGCAAAGTTCATTTTTGGTGATCAAACAAAACTAAACAATAATACAGGTCTCCCCGATACATCATATTCAATAGGAGTTTTATTGTCATAAATTTCGTTACACTAACTCGTAGTCAGTGTCTTTATTCAGCAATCGATTAACAATGGACTGAGATGATAACGATATATGCCCTCCATTTTTTTTAAAATGGTTTTTTTTTAAATGGCACATTATTAATAATTATTATGTTCAAAACATATCTATTTTTGTTTAGATTATAAAATATAGTTTATTAACCATAGTGTGCCCTTAAAATTAATTAAAAAAATATATTATTTCGTTAACTTCTATCTCTTCCTGTTCTATTTTTTATCTACGAGTATTAGAAATAATAAATTATTTATAATTATTATATATTATATATTATTATTTAGAAGCTTAAAGCTCTGTAAAAAAAACCTCAATACAAGGGAGCATTAAAAGGTGGTTTCAGAAAAGAACGTATCTTTTTTCGAACATTTTATATATTTTGACTTATTTCTTAAACTTGTAAAGTTATAGCATATATAGGTGATTTTTTTAACGATATAACAGAATAACTTATTCCTCTTAATACTATAGAGTGTTTGCCAATATTTTTTTAAAGAAACTTATACTCATGAAACAAAAGCTTGTAGCATGGCAAAACGCCGCATGTCAAACGCAAAATGAACAAATAAATTTTGCTCTGCAAAATAACTATGTATTTATAAAATAGTCATAAATAATAAAAATCTTTTAAATACATTTCAAACTATATAGGCAGAAAAACTAAAATAGATGAAAGTTTATGTGTCAGTAAGTGATATAAAAGGTATAAGTTATAAAGAAATAAAACATTCAGTAACAACAATTACATATAATTGTGATGTGTATAAAACATAATCTCAATTATATTCAAAGTAAAAAATTACAGCGTTACATCTCGTTTAATAAGAATCTCGTCCAGAAATTTCCTTAACATTTTCCCAGACATACGAGTAGTATGAAACAACAAAACCTTTACCACTTGCAATCCAATATCTGCAGTGCACAAAATACTTTATATTTTCAGAAAACTACCGTGAATACAACGGCACATACCTTAGAGCCGTTGAAACGCTGGAATACCTTTGAAATATACGCCCGGCATTTGGCGTGAGTTTTAGTGGGAGGCGATTCTGATACCCTTATTGTAGACTAAAGCATTCGCCATTGTGATTTTTTTATTGTTGAGTTTACTGATGTGGCAAACTACTGTTAATATATTCATATAAAAATGAGTTTTGTAGGCGATTTATAGAGAATGGTTTTATAATTTTTTAAGGACCAAATAGGTGACTATCGAACAGTCCGTGGCATTGAAATCCTTTATAGACGAGGTATTAAGATGCAAATGGACTCTTTCAATAGTAATAGTGTCTCCTAGATTTTTTATATTATGGGATGACAGACAAGCTCACAGTTCACCTACTGATAAATAACTCTTGCGGCCCACGATCGTTTATAATCGTCGATGAAAAATCATATTTCAGCCGCATTATCACCCCTTAGTGATAAGATTTTTTGTCATAGACCACTAATAGGGTCTCAAGATTATTAACTCACCGAAAGCAGCGCTAAGCTACTATTTTACCCAGTATGTCCGTTATAGTGTGAACCTCTCTGAGTGGAACCTGCTTAGTTGACCTAATCGTACTATGGACAGTTTTAACAGCAAAGTTTGACTTGATACTTTATTTATTACAACATCGTAATTTATGTTCGAAGTGTTGATGTTATAACGTCGAAAATCGTGAACGACGTATAGGTCGTTAATCTGACATAAAAATCAAAGAAATGTTAGGTCTCTTGATCCGGACTAGGTCCATACGATGGACTATCCTCCAACACCACTACGAACTACTAGAGAAGAGGCATCAGTAATAAAAACAATCGATGAGATAAGATCAATCGGTACCATCAATATTTATAGCTAATTTATAAAGTCATACAAGTGCAATAAACTTTAATAGATTAGTGTATCTCGATGCATATAAAGGAGGAAATTAGGTGATAACCAATAAAAAGGTACCAGAAGATAATTTATCAGGAATATTTATAGGCTGTTAGCTGTTAAAACATCGTAAGCACATTGCAAGCTCTGTCATTTTATTGACAGCATTAAAAACATGGTAAGGGCTAATACACACTTGTTACAGTTTTATTTTTTAGACGAGCATAAATATTTTTATAACATAAAGAAATGTGTTCGTTAAATAAGCGACCATTATGTATTTAGCTTGAGGTACTGTTTTTTTTTTATAAATATAAATAAATAAATCTTATTTGGGGGTAATAAAAGCAAACTTTTATCGACGACTTTGAGCATGATATGTAACGTTTAAAAATGAAACATTTCTTACGCAAAAAGGAAGTAAAATAGATACTTTGCCAAAATAAGAAAAATAAGAAGCTGTTCTATATATGTTGCTGGGTCCGTATTAGTTCTCCTTTTGCATCCTTCAATGGGGTATATTACAATTTTACTATTATTATCGTTCACATAATCGATGTCAATCACATAGAATTATTTATAATGTTGCTTATTTCATGACATGTTCTGGATTTAACTATAATTATTTACAGGTCACTTATGAATTATAACAAGAAAATCACATAGCGGTTTAAATTTGTTATATTTAGATTCTACCCGTTAGTGTTGATGCTGTTAGCCTATGCGGCTCTTACAGCTTCATCGGACACCAGGCTCACGGAACTGAGTGGTCTGTGAGCTGGTTATAGAGTTTGGTTCCCTTCTTAATATCAAAGCGCTCATACACTGAGCGTGTCGGTCTGCTCTGTTCACGTTCCTATCTGAGTGCCACCTATGTTGCCAGCGTAAACTGTGAGCGGTGGTAACCGCCCTGACACGCGGGTGTATTTAGTGTACGCTTTCGGTCAATTTTTAAAGAGGCATTTTTATTGATAATTTCCAATCCGCTACAGCGCGTACTTTGCGCGCGCGTTTATCAGTCAGTACTGCACTCGACAACGAGGTACGAGTAGTGTCGATAAGGTATCCACTCGGCGTACACTCACTGCGGATATCGAGCCCGTCTGTGCGGAATGGACCGACTCCTAATGTAATTGCGGCCCCTGCCATTGGAACAATTCATTGTACACTTCCATTGTATCCTACAGTTCAACACCAATCAATTCACGAATGATTGAATTGCATGTTCAAGTCAATTTATGTATGTACAAGGTATTTCAAGATACATGTAAAAAAATTTTAGTTTTTTTAACAAATACACACACAGAATGGGAATCTTATTCACAAAAGTGAAACGAGCCAACGCTGTGATGCAACGCAACTCATTGGCGCGTGATGTTGGCTATGTGCGTAAGCGAGACAGAGTACAAAAGAGTAAACGTTACTATGATGTTAAAATACCTTTAAATTTAAATATATTGTTTTCAGTTTAGGTTTTATAGCTTGAATAAATTCGATTTAACACATATAATAAGCCACAAGCTTCACTTCACTCTCTTTTTATATAAAGGTGATAAGTAATTCATGATCAGATCATCACACATCGATAGCTCAATAAAGAAATTGTTATCCACGTGGGTTAAAATACCTTCACAGTAACATGACTGGTAGGTATGTACCAGGAGAATATACTCGTAATTATCATAAAATTATATCATGACTTTAAAAAGTACAAAATACTCGATCCGTACATACTCCAAAAATGTTTTATTTATTTATTTATATTTTAAACTTTATTGGTCACACCTGGGATACAAAGGGTCTACTTTACCAGTTAACCCGTGGCGTGGAGAGACATTGCGGTAGGTGTGCCTACATTGTAAATAAGAAAAAAAATCTTAAAACTTAAAATTAATATATAAAATAAAATAACAAAATAAAATTTTTATTTTTATTTTTATATATATATATATATATATATTTACAAATGAAAATCAATACATAATAAACACATAACAAACAATGACAAGACTCTTTTATCATATTAATTAGCATCAGACGTCTTAATGAAGTGTTCACGTACCAGCCCACAATGAAAAAAAAATATTCACTATTTTGTATAAATAACGTTACCACGATTAAAAAAACGTATAAGTTACAATAAAGCGCTATTAAGATAAAACAACTCCAACCGGTCTCATAAATGCTCCCACATTGTGCATCCACAGTAATGAAACCAAAATCAAACAAACGCTCCGCTAAGTCCGCTTTGATTATAATCAAATTTCTAGTCTTTGTACAGCCTAACATAACACGATTGAAATCCTAAACTAACAAACCTGTGTATTCAACATGCACGAATTAAATCCTACGGTAAGGGCACTACCACACTAGTGATTATCGAATGCAACTTCTTTATTCACATGCCCACACGCATTGCAATTCTGCCAGTTAACAGAACAAATTTAAAAATACATAGTATGTTGACCAAAGTCATTATGTATCGTTATTTATTTAAACACTTAAACATAGATATGACTATACATACCTAGGTATTATTTTAATACTAATTTGAGTTGACTACAATAATGACATTAAATCTGCCTTAGATACATGACTTAAAACAATTTAAATGCAACTTTAGACATAAAGACTCAAATGCTTTTAAAAAAAAATTCGAACAAAATATGACAAATAAACCAACCACATCTCCACCACATCGTTGCGGTATTAATTTACATATTTTTGTTGAAAGAAATGGCGTAGCGTAACGGCGTAGTAGGTTGCAAGTCTGTGTTTCACGGACGCCCCGTGTCTTCGACATTACATCTGAGTACTTTCAAGTTATTGTAAATATATAGCGCCGAAATAGGGAAGTAGTCGATGTCGTCGATATGTTCCGGTAGTTAACAGGAAAATATCGTCACAGCTGATATCGATCAGAGGAACAATATCATCGTCGATAAAAGACCAGACACTGAAACTAAGAAGTTTATATAAGAAAGAATACCCTCGCCCTCCCTCCACCCCTCTACATGGCCTCTTGCTCATCCTGGCTGCGCAAACACTCTAACAATGATGAGAGAATGCAGTTCTGAATTTTTACATTGTTATTCGCATATAGAAATACGTTGGAGAATCAGACTGGTGGCTTATTCGTTTTCTTTTAACGAATTTTCAATTACCTTTTTGTTTCTATTTACCCCTTTTATGTAGTAGGATATCATATCGTAACTTAATATATTTTGAATTGCGTTCTTTCATTAAATCCTACCTTCTCATTATATTTTGAGTAAATCTTCAAAGCAAACGTGGTGAGTAATTTAAAGCGTCTATAGACTAATGGTTTCGGGTACGGTCTGCCAAACTTAGGGTCTTAGGTTCATATCCGCCATTCGACTATTGTCTAGAACCATCTCCTAGCATTCTTTTTTTTTAAATACTGTCTATATGGTAGATATATAGTATATAGACTTTCATACATTTTATGCAAGTGAACCATTTTGTGACTACATTTGTAATTTTTTTTATTTATGAGAATGCATACATCTATATTATTTCGCCGTCTATATTATTAAGTTGCTATTTATTGTTATCTAACAATAATTAGCGACCGATGCAGAAGATTTAAGACGCACGTGCGTTCTCACCTTTAAGGAGATAGAATGGAACGTTACCTGTAATGCGGTCCATGATTTTCTAGACTCACCATACGAAATGCAACTGCTATTTCACACTGGTATTTTCTTTGAGTATTGTCCTAACCCAGTTGAGCTGACCCACTTATATATAACAATACCAAATTCCCACAAAATATTCTAAATAACTTTACATTTTATATAATACATTGAAAGCTTTCGCAATTGTTACCATTTAAAGGTAAAAAAAGACTAAATTATTAATAGAACTTAACATGACAGCTAACACGGAGCAGAACGTTCAATTTTAGCTGACTCCGCGTCTCGAGTTTTAAATAGCACCTACTACAATTTACGTAGCACTGAGAATAAATGATTTTCGCGACCTAATTGAAGTACTCGCGTAATCTCTTCATCTATGAAGTGAATTTACATGTGAGGGGACTTTATGGAAAGTTTATGGCGTTAAAGATAAGATAGAACCGTCGAATTCACTCAAGGAAAGTTGAATGGAGACAGTGTTCTGTATAAGTTGTTTTTTAAAATAAAAAGTAAGTAAATACAATATTATATAAATCCGACTCTGGGTATAAGCTTCTGCTGCAGAATAGTGTTAGAGCATACTACACAGTGTAGCTAAATTGCAAATTGGCGAGATTCAGGTCGAAATATATATACATATGTTATTACATATACTCGTGTACATATATTATATTCATATAACATAAAACATGCAGGTTTTCGCACGATATTCTCCTTCACCGAAACGAACACATAGTAAACTCAAAATCACTTAAAATTGCTTATCTAAGAAAAAAACATATATTTTGGAAAACCACAGCGAAGCCACGTGTCAGTCAAGGCTCCAGTGAGAAGGCATATGTACAGCGGTGAGATTTTAATTATATTGGCTGTTAATTTACTAAAACATTTTCAATATCCAAGTTGGTATTTAACACTAGCGTTGTGTATTTTAAACATATATTTTGACTAAAACATGCTGTTTAGGGGAGGCATCCACAAATGTACGTGCTGAAGATGATGATATAAATCTTCATATATTTTCTTATGAATTTCAATATATTTACTAGCACTTAATAACAAAAGACATTATAACTTAAGCCACTCAGTGAGATAATGTCGACTTTAAAGATTTTCATTTCACGTGAAAGCGCTCGAAATCTTGTTATTGCAGTTTGCGCTCGGCACTGGAAGTGGCATCCAAACAAAGACGTTTTCTCAAGATAACCGTGTTAAGAAAACTATTCTCATTAAAATAATTTCTTAATTTAAAAACATAGCTCTATTGTAACGTTGCAAATAACGACGACAAAGGTGCGAATGATGTCCGCATCGATTTCGAACGAGGCGATATCTACTGGTTATTATCAGATGACATAAACTAAAGAATATATCAACAATCCATTTCACACTCAAGACCAACTTATGTTGGCCTTGAGTGCCTTGAGCCCGAGGAGAGCTAGACATCCTAAAAAAACTATCTTCAAATATTAAACAGTTAATGGAGTTTTATGTATATCAAGTTGAATAAAATATTTGTTTCTATAAATGTAATGAAATGCAAATTTAAAATGAATGTGTAATATATTTATAATTGCTTAGTATTTATACTTTTATAATTTAATATGAATTATTCAGTTATTGAATGTTTTATGGATAAATTAATTAAAATTGTATATATATTTATAAAATATTCAAATGTAACAATCTCCAATGTATGTCATTTCATAGTGAATAATGAATTTTAAAACAATTTTTTCCAAATACTCACACATATTATTCCATTCTTTAGGACCTAATATTTGCATGAATACATATATATATATAATTGCAAGTCGGAAGGAAAGAAAAAAAAGGGGCTTTTTTTTAAGAAACTTAAGTTCGCAGATTCGAATCCACCACATCCACAGTTGGTCTGTAGTCGTGAACCATCTCCTAGCACAAGCATTTTCAGCTTAGTTGGAGTGGTTAACCGGAATATTAGTCATGTTAATAGCATTGTTAATATCTTTTTACTAAAAAAATAAGGGTATCTGTATCGCTACACTACACCTACCGTAGTTCACCCTCAGTAACAGAAATGCTGCATAAGTAATAGCAGCAGAAGCTGTAAGACCCCAACAAAGATTTTATATAAATTAAACAATAAAAAGCATTCCATCGAAAGACGGTTCAGATATAGAGAGGCAGCCCCGAAAACCGACAAATCGTGATGTAAAAGTATTGTACCGCGGACGAGAATCTATCCCAGGATACACGATGCATCGGTGGGTGGTACTCTAATAACAAGACCAGACGGCCGTCACTTTAGTAACTTTGACATTATCACATGCGAAGACGTGTTTCCACCAAGTGAGATAACTATTTTTTTCTTTTATGAAATCAGTAAACTTGATGGTAATTTATATCTGCAGGCTATGTATGACTCGCACATTCAATAAAGTAACATAATACAGCCCAATACACCTATAATATACAGTTTCTTTCGCGTTCTAAATTAAACACAATTACTATTTTACCATAGTGTTCTATTAATGTGCAGTCTCTGAAGAAGAAAAAGACCGCTTGGTGACCGAACTACAGCTGAACACACACAATAATACCATTTCAGTCGTGGCCGTCACTACTTCTAACATTTCTCTGCGAAAGTATAAAGCTCTTGGAGGATAACTAGTAGTTTGATGGAATATATACAGAGTAACAACAATGTATGGCTGGGTCAAATTTATGGTAAGCTAGAGCCGATAATTTAAATGTATTTTATGAAATTAGGTATACAAATGAATGGTAGCGCTACACTGCAGATTGTTTCTAGCTGCAAAATGAATGTGTCAGTTCGCGCGGGGTATGACCACGTCCTTACACAATACAAGCGTAAAATAGCAGTATAATACTATTGTGTTACGTCTGGAGAGTGTAGGGATCCGGAGACCTTTATTACTGGTTACGAGGTATTCCATCTTAGTCCTCGAGGGTAGATATCATGGGAATCACTTACCATCAGGTGAACTGTGTGCTCGTTAGTTACACTCAATGTAATAAAAAACACAGTTAAATTAATGAGA
Organism: Teinopalpus imperialis; assembly: GCA_029286865.1. Lineage (NCBI taxonomy): Eukaryota > Metazoa > Arthropoda > Insecta > Lepidoptera > Papilionidae > Teinopalpus > Teinopalpus imperialis. The sequence continues at coordinate 5,101,001 of JAGSMU010000036.1, read as the reverse complement.
CATGGAGATCTTCGTCAGCCTTTAAATCCACATAAATCTTCGATATTTGATACTTTATCATAAATACAATTGCGCAGGAACAGCAACAGGAATAACATTCCTGTAAAGTAAGAGGAAGACCCTAAGAAACGCGAGCAGTATTGAATGTTCTGTGAAAGCATGGCGCTCCCCCGGTCAAAATTTATTTTATATGACGCAGCCGACGGTAAAATATCTATTTACAAATGACCCATAAATTGAAATATTGTCCCAAACGTATAATAAAACATTTGCAGAATCAAACACAAGACAAAGTGTCTATAAAACGAGCGATATCGCCGCGCATCATTCATGTTGGAGCCGAAATCACTCTACGATTTATATCCGGAATGACCAGGTAATACCCGGGTGTATCGGGGCATAATGCGGTCGACCGCCGAGCTATCCGGGTGAATACAGATAAAGGGCGCGTCGACCCGGATGTAGCAGTAATCTCTTGGCACAATGCAACTGATGCACTGCGTCTTTTTAATTAATTGCGGTAAATAGAAACTAAGATTGGTTTACTGATTTATATAGTATACTGTGGTCATCGTTATTTTTTAAACAACATTAGATGCACTAACTAAAAAGATTAGTTATAATAAACTAAGTAGATTAATATCGCTTTTACTACTTTGTAGCAAAAGACTAATGAGAAAATCTAAATAAAAGGTAATAAATATTTCAATTTGTCCCATACGTGAGTTGAATGATGTACGAGTACCACATACATACATCACCATGAACCTAACGAGGCCTTAATAATTTATACGCACGGAAAATTTCTAGAAAATTCTTTAAATTCAGTTAAAAATACAGGTCATACAATATAAAAGAATACTAAAAAAAATAAAGGATTTACTACAAGGATAAAAGAATCATTCTATTAAATCAAAACATTCCTTAAAAAAACGAAAAAATTAAGTTGTTTCGTTTAAAATCATTCCCATAAAATTTATTTCATGAATTCGACAATCTTTCAACAATTTCCTTTATTTTCCCTACTTTTATTATGAATTTAAAATATTATATAAATACTTCAACGTGAACCTTGATAAGATAATTAAGCCTGATAATGAAAAACTAAACGAAATATTAAAGCTATCATAGTGATAATAATATTAAAGTCTTAAGGACTGAAGATTCAGTTAAGCTCATGCAAGAATGTACTGTGGAAGATTATATATTTTTGGAAGGGTATATAGAATTAAAGTAAAATAGTGGCTGGAGAAAATGATGTTCGGGCTGAGTCTGATTTATATCCGGAATCAAATCAGTTGGGTAATATCCGGGTATAAGCGAAGTGTGTCAGCAGGTGGAGGAAATTAAATAGATTCATCTACGTTAATATAAAATACGTTTTAAATTAATTTGTTTTAACGTAGCTGACATAGTGATTCGATTTTAAGTATGATTAAATTGTAAATTGATATTGAAATTTTAAAATATATCTACTTTTGGGGCACGTTTGCTACAGCATATGCATGCATGGACCTACATTGATAATCTGAAAAATGCTGTCCTGCGTAATAAATGAAATTCAATATATATTAAACTAATTATTGTCATTACTTAATTATATTTTATGTTAGTAAAGTAAAGTTGGAAGGATTGGTGGAAATGTTTCAATATATCTTTTTATTATTTCTTAGATATCTAAGTTTCCCCTAACGGTGTTTTCCTTCGCCGCCGAGAATCGAACACGGTTTGCTAGCGTACCATGAATAAAAAAAGAGGACTTGGATACTGAGCTATCACGGATCTCTATTTTATGTTAAGTTTAAAACTGCTGTTGTCTTTCTAAGCATAATGGGTTGCGTGATTATATTTAGACTTTCAATTCAAGCTACTAAGTCATGGTTCCTGTATTCAATACCGCGCTGTGGTAGTAAGAGTATATGCACCACTATTTTCTGGTTTCCGAATCTCAGTGTCGTATGTATGTCTTATTTCTCTGATACTGCAAATTCCTTCGATCTTATTACACAACTAAGGATGGGACACGGGTCAGTGCTTGCGTGTAACTTTCTTTCGTTCTGCTAACGTTTACGGAATTTTATTATATCTTGCGCCATAGATTGATATTGACAAATCGGCCCAAGGTCCTCAGCTATACGGAAATTTTGGAACACTGGCAAAAAATTATAATGTGCTGTAAATTATAACATCTCTATAAAAATCCTTAAATTTCTTCAGAAAAAGTGGTAGGTTTAATCCGATTTTATTTCTTTTTAGATCTTCTGTAATTTTAGGCTGCATGACTTGAGGTGTCTCAAACTAACCATAAAAAAGGCAGCAGAAAACGGGTTACTTATTCAACTCGTGTTGCCGACTCGCCTCACGTTTATGGCTACAATAAAAAGTAAAGTAACACGTCCATCTGACAGATGAGATCCTTAATTGGACCCTCCTTGATATTAGACCGAGATATATCACACTTTATACATACTTTTAACACATTTTTGTAAAAATGTTTGTATCAATAAAATATGTCTTTTAATTTACTTAAATTAATAAAATAATCATGTATGTAGGAAAGTTAACCTACACATCTAAAATATCTCCTGAGATATAAATTCAACGTGTGTTGTATAGAAGAACTTCATTTCACTTTTTGGTTAGTGATGACTATTAAATATTTAAAATTAATCTTTACATAATCTAAACCAAACGTTCCTTAAGAGCCATAACAGCAAATTAAATAACACGCCACATTGGTTGAATATTCCAGATAACTACCACGCGTCACGGGAATAATTAAAAATAATTATGAAACGGGTCCTCACTCGCTAGGTGGGTCCTTTTGTTATTTATTATTCAGGTATTTAGCATAATACTCAAAAGGATTCTTTGTTGATTTCCACAGAGGGAGAGAATTTTGTTGCAGCATCAATCGGCAAGTCCAGCTCGACTGGGGAGGACCACATTTTTACAGAAAACTGTACATGGCTTTATATTTCATTTGGGGAGTAAAAGTATCCGGAAAACTGATTACGGAATATTCTACCTTAGGCCTCAAATACTGACGGCTAGTATTATTAATTAATTTACTTTTATATTCATATAAATATATTTAATTTTATTTTTGTTTCTCTTATTATCTTGTATATTTTCTTATTATTTTCAATTTGTATAAGAATTTAGTTTATCATCATAAAGCCAACACTTTGTATACTTACAGCAGTGTCTTTTTTTCTTTTTCGGGCTGATCGCCGCTGTTAGCCCGAGGGCTTATACAGTTTCACCGGGTTGAAAAGTCGGTGTCTGTCACACAGTTTATACTATGACCTTCGTTATCCCTATTATTTATTTCTATGATAATAACAGTGTAATCAACTCATAACGTAGACTATAGACTGATTGTACATTTACTGGACATAAATAAAAAAATATAAATAAATGAATAACCATATGAATGTCATAGTCCACAAGAAACTGTTACCAATGCTTTCCATTCTCCTAATTTCATAAAAAACTGAGCTTTTGTCACTCTTACTCCCCCAGAATTAAGACAAATACGACAAACAACAAAATGTTTATTTACTCCGCGACATAAAACATGTAATTTGTGCGCCATCAACCTACATACTTTACAGTTCACTTACGTAAATTGTTCAGAAGTTTATTTCTCTTAACCCCATACAATACTCTTAACTACAGGAACAGAGAACCCCCGCATATGTAGGTTAATTACAGTTTACTCCGCAATAAAATTATCCCACCGGACTACCCGGCATACCCTTTCATAACGAGATGAGACCTGACGCAAGGGGATCTGTCAAGCCTGATATATATATTTTTTTAATGTAATTAATTTGATGGAGATCGTAGGAAAGTTATTAAAAAGACGTATCCAATTTCTATCAAACTTTTCGTACTTACGTGATGTGTTTGTGTTTTCGGTGTCGCTAATATATTTTCAACTTGTTTCAAATCCGACTACAAATTACCTTTTCGTTCGTCGTTAATCATATATTTAAATAATACTTTCCTAGCATTCAAAGAGTAAAATGGATTTTTACTGTTTAGTTATTGTTATACTCAAAACAATGTAGGTGATAAAACATGGCCATTTTACGATAAAAATAAAATAATAACAATCAAGCATTATAATATGGGCTCACAGTTTCATCTCACAAATATTTCGAAAATTTACATATATTTGTTGCCAGACTACAAAATAAATTGAAGTTCAATGTTTAAGATCGTCATAACATTAACATTTAAGTTAGGCTGATTTTTATTTTTTTCATTTGACTAATAATGCTTTTATTACTGTAACACTTCCGATATTGTCATCTGGTAACAATTTAAAGATATTGCAAGTTTCAAATCGACCAGGAAGATATCTTTGTCATATATAATTTTAATACTGTATAATTTAAAAGCAAGTTTTTTATTACTAAGAATGTCCTCTTTTTTTCGTGTTTAATCGCCTAATTTTGCGATCGCAATCGCCTTTGTGAGTTTCTTTGCACAAATTTAATATAAAATCTGAGAGGTCTAATTATTTAGCAATATCGATTCACAGCTACGTTGTAGCAGCGTTATTAGTGGAATATATCCCTGGGGATACTTACTTTAACTACCCTTTCAGAATTCTCTCGGATTTTTCTAGCTATTGTTAAAATTAACTTATACGTTTTCGTGTACATAAATGTTATATAAAATGAACAGAAAAAAATTTGATTTAAAATAAAATTTTAAGTAAATTTTTGTTATCGGAATTTTTTTAGTTGATATTCCGTTTAATCATATTTTTACAATTGTAAGGGAACGCAACCGTGTGTTACCGCATTATAATCGATATACATAAGTATGGCCGTGATAACGTGTTCGCTTTTCAACGACATTTATAATACACAAAAAAAAATTAGCACAAATGTGGATTTTGGAAGACACCACATTCACACAAGATTCATCAAACAATGATTCTCACAATTTCAGCAATATTATTAGGTTTTATTAGTGTCAAAATAAGGAAGATAAGTATAAAATATTATGAACAGTGGGGTTCAACTTTTCAAGAATATTTAATAGTTCGTAAATTAAGTAACAGAAGTAGGTAATTTAAAATAAATGTTTTTCGAAAGTATTCTTAGCAAATCAACAGAAACAAAATTTAAAAAGAACTGTTTTTTATTTCATCGAAACATTCAAAGATAAAACAATTCTTTCGACATCCTTCGCTATCGTAATAAAAGAAACTACAAGATCCCCAGACGCTTCTCGACATTTTAATACGTCGGAACAAAAAGAATAAGAAAATGCAACAGTCGCTTGAATTTTTATTTCGTTTATCGCAACGCGCATCGTCTGGCTTTTCGATAAAATCCAACACTCATTTTAGTATTCTCATCTTGGTATTACAAGTACCATTTATAGCTTTTCCATTTATCTATCTATTAGGAAATGGATTAAATATATTCAAGCTCAAACTCAAAAATAAAACATGTCATAATATTTTGTGAAGAATTTATCGGATCGTAAAATTAAGAAAAAAGCTAGTCGTAAGTTATTAGAAGAATCTTCTTATGGATACCCAATAGTATTTTTTATTTTATGTCTAAAATAATATCAAAATCTTGGTCTTAAAATAATTATCTTAAAATAATACTTTAAGTGATTGAAAAAGAGCGTACATTTTACTCTCACTTCAAGCTCACAGTAATCAACTGCGTTTTGACATGGCAACTTTTTTAATGGGAAAATTCCTTATCTGTCATCGACTCATATATCACATCATATATAGTTCTATTTGATAATAGCTGAATTATATTTTAATAATTATTATAATAAGGCTCTACTGGGACCAGCCCATCTTCACGGACAGGACTATTCTTGCGAGTAAGCCTGATATCGTGTTGATGGACCGAGCACAGTCGAGGCTAGTTTTGGTCGACATCACTGTCCCATATGGTGAGAACCTGGTATAGCCGAAACAGACAAAAAGACAAAATATCTGGACCTGGCACACGAGGTGACCGACATATGGGGCGGTATGCTGACCGAAATTATTCCTAGAGTCGTATCTGCAAACAGATTAATGCCAACCAGCCTCTCGAGTCCCCTGAGGCGGTTGGGACTTCGGGACTCCGGGCTCAAAGGGAAAAAGCGGTGCTCTTCTACACCACTTGTTTAGTCCGCAGGTGTCTCTCCCTTTCGCCCTAACCCTGCACCGATTGGTCTCCCCAGTCGAAGGATTCCCATCTGGTTGGCCTTTATATATGTATAATATTATATTGTATTATATATGTTTTATTATATGTTAATAATATTTTATTTATTTATTGTATTGATTGACGAACCAGGTGGAGATAGGAAAATAAAATATCCCAAAATAATAATAATAATTAATTTCAAGCTCAAGACTCATATTTTGTTAGTAAATATACGCTGTATTTTAAAGATTCGATGTTACATCTGCAGTTCAGTTTTTCCATATAAAACAATCCAGCCTATTTGCTATCATGGCAAAAATTCTATTGCAGCAAGCCCGTACTCTGGAAGTATTCCATTCAATTCAATTCATGAAATAGGTAAGAATAACAATGTATTGTTCTGTTGAAAGAGAGTCCACGCTATTCAAAACTTTGCTTCTCCGCACATTTCGACCTTTCACATTCCAAACCTTTAGGGATGGAAACATATAAGGAAAATACAACTCAATTATAATCCACCCTACAAAGGATCAAAATACCTTATTTATATTATGAAATTTCCCATAAAATATTATAGCATAAGAATTTAAAAACAACAGCAATTGTTTAGGCCAATACTATTACAATTACAATAGATTTCATTCGAAATCAAAAAGCACATATAAATGGCAGAAAAAGAAAATTGTGTTTTATATTCGTCTGTCCTTGAGGAGGTAAAATCTGGCTAGTCAATTCCTAATAATGATGACATGCTCTTGATGGATTTGAGGACAACCACTCACGATTACGACGTAAATATTTCCGTATATGTAATATTCATTCGTCAAAACCTATGCCATAAAATAGAGTGTAGGATACGAGACAAATACATATAGAAAACCAATTTATTTTACAAAAATATTATAAAGTTTATCCTAGATTCTGTTGATGTTGATGTTGTTAGCCAATGCGACTCTTACAGCTTCGTCGGACACAAGGCTCACGGACCGCTCAGTTCACCTTCACCTCTCTTTTATCAAATCCCACAACCGTTTAAATAATAATTTACATATATCTATATATATATTACGTAACATTACGCTGATTAAAATTATTTTCTTTGTATTATTTTTGTTTTATGTAATTATGAATGCTTTTGTTTTTAATATTATTTCTAATTTATTGTTTTATTTATATGTATGTAATGGATATTTGTATTCTAAATCAAACAAATAAATATATGTATTTTGTAACATTTCATATTTGACAATTATAGAAGAGTGCTGACTCCTAAATTAGGGTCGCCTGTATATTAGGTATAATCATATATGATTAATGTTATCATTATCTGGCGTTTTATTTATCTTTTATTTTATAACCGACATTTGGGTATAAATAACAAAACAACACTATGTCATAGTACATTTGACTATAGGACTAGGCAATTCATAACACGGCGCGCAAAGAAAAAATGAGGAAATAATATTTTTTTTATTTCCAGACCAAGTCGCAGTGGTTTTTAAAAATTTTAGAACAGGCAATTCCCACAGCTATTACGTATAATGACAGGCAAGACAATAGAATAAGGGCGGCTGCGCAGCGAAACGACCTACTTAATTAAAAATGCTAATAAAACCCCTCTATTTTCAGATTAAAATAAATAAACTCACTGTATTATTAAAATAAACATATATAATTGAAGATAAATAAAGGGAATTTATAAATTAATTTGAGCGTATTTTATATAGTTTTATTATTTACAAAAATCAAATAAATAGATCATTTGATTTCGAATCTATTACAAAAATATTTCTTATAACTTTGTATAGCATGAAAAATCATAGATTACCAAACCATTTAAAGGACATAATACGATTCTATTTAGGCCCTACCATCCAAGGGAGTTAAAGACTTAAATAAAAGGGAGAAGATTGTGTAAGAAATATAAAATAATGTTTATCCTATGTTAATAAGTTTCAAATGACGATAACAATTTGTAAGCCTTCGTTTAAATATAACAAAATATTAATGAATGCACTATGTATCTAAGAGAAATTTTAATTGCAATTAGTTTACAACTACACATAACTTGCAACTTGTGTCGTAGAACGTAGAGCAAAATACGCTTGATTCCGCTCTAGATATCTTAAAACGCATCGTTAAAAATTAAAAAAAAGTCACGAAAGGAATTCAGAGGGACTTTCTTGAATTCTACAAAACTCATTACGGGCGCAGCATAAATATTCCGGCGTGCTAAACTCGCGAAACAATTTGATAAAGTAGGCCAATGTGGGGGTGTAATTGCAAAAATTTTGTGCCCTGCATGTGTAACCGGCAACGAGACTGGAGTGTTGCCAGCGTCGCCTAGTGAACGGAACTTCTATGGACTGGTAACATTGCCAATTTCATTCGTTTGTTTTTTGGCAAGAAATCGTAACGAAAAGTCCTTTTTTACAGAACAACATCTTCGAATTTACAATATTGCTACAAAATGAGAAATATTATGAGTCCGCATAAAATGCAACAAATACTACTTTATCGACAACAGATGAGTACGGCACAAAAGTGCGGGATCACATTTTTATAAGGTGACAAACTAGCATACAGTTCGTAATTGCCTCGATAAGGAAATGTAATACAAATTAATCAACTACAATACAAATTTATAATCTCTAAGGACTAAGTTGATATGTCTGTTCACCGATAATAATGTTTCTTTGACCACGAAATAAACCAACGCTTAACTATCATTATTTGCTGATATTCAGTGATAGTCCTTTCCGGTTGAAGCCGAGTTATTCGTGCTACATCTAGCTACGTGGCTCTTCCACTTTAAAACAACTCTGAGGATTAAGTTCTAACTTATGTTTAACATTCACCATGCAAAACACAACAGGGACACTTTATGCTGAAATTTCGTAAGAGCAGGCCACTTTCTCATTCGAATCAGATGGACGTTCAGTTTTTAGTTGAACACATTTTAATGCTTGGTATTAGGTGCTACTGTATTTTTCGACCAGTTCTCTAGACTGGAACAATTTTTTATTAAAGTTGACTTATAACATTAAGACAATAATTAGTATTTAAAATCAAATACATTCTTTATTTCTTTAAGAATAAGATTGTCGTCATTGTTTTTAATTCTAACAAAATACAGCAACGTTGATACAAACGTCTAGTTGATATCAACCACCGCGATATTTTCTAATGATTAGTGTCTTAAGTATTAATGTCGTAAATGTTCGCGCAAATACTGAGGCATTCACTTGCCATCCCCATCCCTAGTCTGATGTCACGGCTGTCCAATAAAATCAGCAGAAGCGTCTGGAATACGTGTAATACAGACTCAATACAAACCAACAACTTTTTATATACATATATGAACCTCAGCTATGAATTGATACCAGGACCTGTACAGCAACAATCGTCTACAATAATCCGATAAAAAAACTTATTAACAAGGTACTAAGAAACGGAAATATGAAATTACGTCTTAAGTGTCGAGACATTTCTGAATAAAATTTTTCCTCGCTTATTGGCCGGCTGGGACCGGAAATGAGTTTCCCTCCCTCCCTTTTCAAAGCGGTACTCTGTTATCGCCTCTGCCACAAAGCACAACCACCTACATTATTACCAAGTCGGAAAAAATGTTTCAATTGTAAATTTTTATATACTGTTATAACAATAAAAGAAATTGTTTACACAATATAAATTGGTAGTAAGAACTAATTGAGAAAATGTTTAACAAATGTTTGAACAGTACATCCATTCGAAATAATATTTAACATTTATAATTATATATTGAGTTTGCGTCCTAAACAAGCTTACTAAGATAAAATATATCTAAATATATGATGTAATTATTTCGGCGACGTACATACATGATAAAAACTGGATGAGATAAGCCCATGACAGAACTTTGAGAGAAGTTGCAAGATCTATAACTACGGTTTAACCTTAATAAAAGTTAAAAGTGTTGAGCTACACTAACAGCTATTTATTTGATGTCTTTGAAATATAAACATAGTAATTTTTCAAGTCAAAACTAAATTTATTGCTTTTTTACTAATTTAAAAAAAGATAGGAACTCTACAGATTACGCAACAGCAAAATCTCTGGTACAACTGGTATGACAACCATTATCTTCATCATCAACATCGGTAACAGGGGTAGAGTTACACTGCAGTTTGTTTCTAGTTGGGTCACCTAGACAGGGGTAGGACCACGCCCTCACAGAATATAACCGTAAAAAATCAGCATAACTCTGCTGTGTTTCGTCTGGTGAATTAAGGGATTCAGAGAACTTTATTACTGGTGACAAGGCATTCCATCTCAGTCCTCAAGGGTGACAACGCATCTGCATTATGATGAATGTAGATGTCATTGCCCACAGGAATCACTTAACATCCGGTGAACTGTGTGCTCGTTAGGTACTCTCAACGTAATAAATAAAAAGAAGAAGTCATCCTCCGCTTTAAATAACAATTAGCGTGGACTAACATATGTAGGTTATGAAAACATCATATACCTGAATATATGACGTTTCCATAACGGTCTTAAAGTATAAGCGTGAAATGTGGAAACAGGATTATACCCAACAAAATTATTAGATACTTTCTTACTTGATAATTTTAAAAAAGATTCATTTACTTTTTTCTCTACTATAATCGAGTATAAGAAATATTATCAAAAAAATCTTCTAAAATATCTTATAGAACAGATATTTTCGAGCATAAATACAAAAGCAATAATATTCCTTAAGCCTCATACGTCATCCAAAAATGATTGCACGAGGAATCCGCAGACAAGAGCACTTCCGAAATCCAATTACAAATTCAGAGCACGGTCATCGCGGAACCTATAAATTTTGCACAAACAATAATGGATACCCAAGCTGGATATTTAGCAAAATATATTCTGCGGATAACAGACTCACTAACACGGGAATATACATAAACCTTATTTATATTAGACACTTGTTCTTTTGTTCTAAAGAATATATATCAATTGAAAAGTTTTTCTGGCAAATTCGTATGTTAAAAATAAAGTATTTCCTCGATTTGTTTGACTTGAAAACGTATGGTAATAAAATACTATATAGTAATATTCAGTTTAGCTGTATTTATTTATTTAGCTTTCATTTTTTTGTTGTGTTCTTTTCTTCTTTATTTATTCTGTATTTACCTAAAATTATAATTATCGTACAGTTTATAGGTTAAGTAAGTGATTGATGGAGTTGAAATATGCCGTATGCCATCATCGATTTGGCAAACACATTTACCGACGTAAAAGCCTAAATGAAATGATTATGATTATGTCTTAATCATCATTATAATCCGGGTAAGATTTACTTTGTCGTATTTTGACGTCAAAATTTCTATTAATTTAACAATAACGACACGTAGTACTTAGTAATTGATACTTTAAAATAATTTGTTATTTTAAAATATCAATTACTAAACAAATCGAAGCGAATAAACATGCTTTTTACACAACAGTTTACATGTGTAATGAAACAGACGTGTACCAGGCGCACATAACATGGGATGAGATACGTCGGGGAAGAGAGGCACAAAACGCTAGTGCGCCACGAGCACTCGAGTCGCGTGCCGTTGAGGGCCGGCAGTGATTAGAGCGCGCTAACAAAGCGCAGAGGGCTCTTAACCTACATGCTCCGTTTCACAGCAGCGACGGTGACACTCCTCGCGATCGCTGCTAACCTGGTACCCACCAACCACTCAGTATAGGCTAATCCCACCTTAAACTTTTTTAACATTTTGCTAACGTCATTTTCTTTTTTAAATTTCAGTAAATGTATAGAAAATAAACATTTGTGCGTCTATGTCTATGTCAAAATAAAACACCTAAAGCTTAATGGCAAGGAAGAATATTGAAAATGTTCTAAGAACGTCTTAAACCTTATCAGTCCTTTTAGACGATGTTAATAAATTGAAGGCTCGAACGTAATACAAACGACGGGACATAACAGACCGAGCAATACATAAAACAACAGACAATGTAAAGGAACGACAGCCATAGATCTCTAGATAAAACCGGGAAGCTGACGTTAATATTTCAGTTTCATTTTACAAAACTATGAATGCTCACTCGCTTTTACGGCGTCCGCAATAAAATGGTGTTTAATAAACCCAGAGCGTACTAGGGTGCCATGACGGTACGGAGTTTTGCACTTATTGAATCTTACGTGGCGAAATACGACTCGATATTGATTCTTGCAACACAAATTGGCATGCTGGCAAGTAATAAAGCGGTTATCTGAGCTCGTTTACGCCAAAATGACACGACGATATGCTTATATTCGACAATAAAATGACGGTGGCTTGGGGCACATTCCAGTAAATGACGTAATTACTCGTGAACTACGGAGGTAGCTTTAAGTTCGTAATTCGTTCCTAAACTTGCTTAATATCCCCCTTGACAGGGTAAATTTATAATGACGCGGGTGATAACAGTGTCGTAGAGATGAATGATATAAATTATGAAGCGCTCTGATATTCTAAATATTTTCAACAACCTCGAAAGGAAATGTTTTGTTATGCTCAAGGCAATATAAAATTTTAAAAAGCTAATTAATTAATCGAAGATCAAAGACGTTTTTCAGAGAAAATATGACTCGTGCAGTAGGATATTTTACTCTGCAGTTGTTTATATAACAAATACGAACTAATAAACGATTTTTGATAATTAATCTCCTAAGAAGGTTAAACAGGGGATGAAAATATTTGTAATGTAACATTTTAACCTTCGAGAAAAATCGAATGATACGTGATCTTTTCCCATAGGAAATCCCATAGGACGTGCTAGTTACAATATAAAAGCTTAATAATGATAATGGTCAGTTTGTAATTCCCTAGATCTTATATTATAGACGGAAAATTTTCCTCTGAATCTTCACTTATACTACACCTCCTTTTACAATACGCCTATAATAAAATTTAATGAAAAGTTCCGACTCTAAACGCATATCTATGGACTTAATAGTCTTATGTCTATGGGCGGCGGTAATCAAGTACCAGTGAACTAAATGCGTTTTTCACCTACTTTATAAAAAAAATAGTAAAGTATGTAACACAACAACATACTAGGATCATAAATACAATAGAACTAGATAATACTGAATATGACATGGCATAGTATTGCATTATTTTTAGTATAAAAAACATTACCATTCACCACAAGAAACTAATAGTACAATATTAGTCGACTTTCTGGCTCCTTCACGAGTCCGAGTAATGTATGTTGTCCAAGGAATGGAATAAGATCAAGGAAGGAATCAATGTTCAGGTGCCGTGTCATATATACGGGATAAATATATATATACAATATATATATATATATATATATATATATATATATATATATATATATCAAACACGCAAACCTGAAAAGCAAGAATCTGTGTTGCACAAATATCATTCGATGGCTTGAAATCGAACTCAGCGTCTACAACTCCGTTGCCTGGCACCTTAAATTTTACCATCACTATAAGCATATTATAATATTTAAATTACTTTTTTCGTGATTATTTTAACGAATAAAATAATGTAAAATATATCTTTCTCACTTTAATACCTTTATCACAAAAGTCTAAATGATAGTTTTGTGCATTTAGTACGTGCATTTACTTAGTTGGAGCTGTGAGAAATTTTAAGGCACTTATGTAGCCATTAGCCGTCTCGCCGGTGAATGTACGCCTCATTGCCCTTCAAAGGGATGGATTTTAGACACATAATAGGCACTTTAAACTTCTTACGAGAACCATAAATTCACTGAATTATTATCAACTTAAAATTTATAATTGTGTTCCAAACTTCAAGTGATGTAAAATGTTATACTTAGAGAAATTTTAATTAAATTAAAAACATTACAATGTCTTTCATGTTGAAAAAAAAAGAACGTAGTAGAAAACATTATGTAAACTTACTTGTATTTTATTTCTTTAGACACTAATCAACTATTCGTTTATTAGTCTGACAACTTAATCTCGCTAAAAGAATTGGTAAGCAACTTAAATTGAAAATTAAACTCAATGTACAATCCAGAACAACCAATACCACAATGTTTTTTTTTTAATTACATATAGATTAATAAACAAGCACACAGCACCTAAGTGATTCCTGCGGCCTATGACATCTAAATTCATCCTCGACAAGGAATTATAATGCAGAGACGTTGTCACCCTTGAGGACTGAGGTGGAATGCATCGTCGCCAGTAATAAAGGTCTCCGGATCCGTACACTCACCAGACGAAATACAGCAGCATTATGCTGCTATTTTACGCTGGTATTCTGTGAGGGCGTGGTCCTAATCCGCTCGCGCTGACCCATTTATTCTGTAGCTAGAAACCAAAATGCAGTGTAGCTCTACCACTAATACACAAAAACTTGTTATTAGACTTGATATTTCCAGCTCTCCTGCTCCTGCTCTCCTTATATTTAAAAAAAGTCATTCCGCACTACGTTGTAACCAAATTTTAAAGAGAGACAATGTATCGTTTGCCAGAAACGAAGATAAGACAAACTATAATCTTTATAATTTACTACTTAATGCTATATTATACTTAAACTATAATAAATAATGTTCAATAAATTTAGATAAAGCCTAGCTTACTGCAAACTGCACTGAGAGTAAAACATCTAATAGTAGTCATAAAATATTACCGACGACATTTAAACCGGTGATTCAAGCTTTATGATTTGGAACATGGGGCGTAGCTTACTGTTCACTCATTGTTGAAGCTGCTTCACTCGGTGGAATGATCGTTAAGTGTCATTGTCGGATATAGCGTATAAGGTATAAAAGAAAGGTAAGTTCGTTTCGTAATTGAGAACAAAGAAAATTTGTGCTATTAGCAACTAAAGCAATAGTTCGTTTCTGTTGATTACATCGTTTTTGGTTACAGAAATCGTTAATAAATTGGCCAGATTAAAAAACTTCAACGACAATGAATGTGTATTAAAAGTAAATTCATAACATCATATTATATGCAGACATTCCTTTAGTCACCGAATAAAACATTTTGAAAGAACAACCGAAGAAAGTCTGTAATCAATATTTTCAACGGCATTTTCGTTTCATACTCATTTATGCGTAGAACTACTGACTGGAACATACATATGTACCTATCCAAATCAACACATGTAAATTAAATAGCAAGGAACCGGATGGACGACCCATTTGAGCGTGAATGCAAGGCAGAGGAATCGATATATAGTGAATCGGACCGACTTGTTTCAGACGAGAGTAGACAGGGAAAGCCAATGGAACAATTTATATAATTGGTATAATCAATCGATACATTTATATAGCAAGTATATGGGTAGATTATAAAATAATATATTGAGTGTGGCATGCATATTAAGTTCTTAAATCCATAATATCAAAGCAAAGTAAGATTTTATTTTATATAAGGCGCAAATCATTACGTAATGCCAGAGAGCAATTAAGAATAAATTTATATAAATCTGCCTTCATTTATAAATACAGCTATCAAAACCAGATCTAGTCACATATCAGATAATCATTGAGGTTATTCATAATTGTTATGAATACTTCATTAATGGTATAATAAGTCTATCGAAAAATATTTAATACTGGCTAAAAAAATGTCAGGTCTTTTCATTTTTTTTGCTTAATAGTGTTGTTTTACATTTTACGGCGCATAGGGGGTTTTTGTTTCATTGACTTAGCAGTGTCTCATAACTCTTAATGTATTTCCTAATCAATAAAGCCGATTCATAAATATAAATCGAAAACATTTTGTGATTTATGTAAAAAAACTTGCGTGAATCCGTTTTTTGTATTCGAAATATTGTCTGATACATTTTTTTTTGCTCACACGCCTAACAAGGCTCAAAAGTAAAAGGTATTTTGTTTATTAAACAGCTTTAATACAAAATGCATTTTTCTATAATTCTGGCCCTCCTCTAGAATTTATTAAACTTTGTGGCCCGCTATCAAAAAAGTTTGCCCACCACTGGTATAGACAATGATAGAACTACACTGCAGTTTATTTCTAGCTGCAAAATGTATAGGTCAGCTCGACCGGGGTAGAACTAAGCCCTCACAGAATACTGGCGTAAAATAGCAACAGAATGCTGCTGTGTTACATCCGTTGAGTGCAGGGATCCGGAGACCTATATTATTGGTGACGAGGTATTTCATCTCAGTTCACAACGGTATCTGCATTATGATATGAGTTAAAAGGTGTAGTTATCACTTCCCGTGAGGTGAACTGTGTGCTCTCACTCTAGTATTTTAGAAGCTCCATATTCTTTATCTAGCCAAATTATTTTTACCGCAGAAGAAGAATAGATAACTTACTAGGAGTTAGATAACTTTGAGTATGTGATAAGTATTTCGAAACTTACCACCGCTTAACGTGAACATTTAAATAAAACATGGCCTATAATAATAAAAATAAATTTATTGCCAAAATTGTTACATATAGAGTATTCAAGCTGATTAAAATATCTTCCGTATTATTAGTTCATTTTCTGTCTCTATTTATAAGAAATAAAGAGATAAATATGTAGCGATTTATAGGCACACATATAAAGAGTAGATAGCGAGAAATCAATCGATGAAAAATCTCAATAAGGCCCGGAAAAAGCTCATCAAAGGTAATTGGACTTCTCGTTGGTAAACTGAACTCGCAGCATGAATAGCGTGCCTCTGGTGTAATTAGTAATTTAAGTCTAATGCTGGTTTTACTGGATTGTTAATTATATCTATATATCTAATCAAATATTTATATATTAGTATATATATTTTTTTGTCTGGCTGTGCGTTTATGCCGCGAACCTTCACAATGGCTAAACTAATTTGAATAATAATTATTAAGATATACCGCAGTGTTTGTTTCATTTTAATACTATAAAAAATAAAAGAGATTAGTCAATTAGAGTAAGCCGCATTCATTACTTACTCTCAAATTAACTGTTTGCTCGTTTGTAACATTATAAAAAATATTTAGCAATACGCCATACGGCCGCCAGAAATAAAGTTATAACAGAATATAATTATGGTCTCTATTTAAGTATTTCATTAATTCATTGTGGGGTATTAATTGGAAAGAATATATAAAATGAGTTTTATAAGCAGCTTAGATAGCAAATGACATAACGGGTAAGCTTCTAAAATATTAAAGTCATGAAACGAATTTTAAGCGTCTTTTAACGATCCGTTAATATGGTGCTAACCTTAACGGTGAAAGAGCTTCTGAAATGTCTGCTCACAGTCTAGACGCGAACAAAGCTATAAATGTAGTAAATTTTGAGTGACGAACGATAAAATGTTAAGCTGCAGATACACTAGTCAACGACTATGTCACCATCCTCAATAGAGAATGATCTTGAGTGTCCATCACCTTTCCGAAGACTTGCATAAATCCATTTAGAGGGAAGGTCATTCTACACGCGTTTTTGCGTTTTTTATACGAAGTTGCCACACCATAACCTTATTTTCCGATCAGTTATTTGTTCTACAAGCTATATATATATTATATATCTTATATCACTTCTACTAAATGATCCTTTGCTCTATATGGCTCACTGTCCATCTATAACTATCAATCAAGAGGATATGGTTATTAAATCTTGTTAAAGATAGGCTTACGAACACCTTTAAAGTGTTTAGACAGAAATGGTGTTTGTAATAGGAAAAATTTTAATGCATGTACAAGCACCTATATACTATGAATATCGCTATGTTTCGAAGGCTCTAAATCACTGGCTACGCTAAATCAATGTGTTTAACCATGCGATAAACACGTATCGAGGTATTGACAACCAATTATTGCCTGGCAGTGATGGAAATAATAGTCAGCATATATTAATTATATCATTTGTAACATACATGAACGCGCATACATTTTCATATATAACTTAGTGTGTTGATTGTTACAGTATCTAGTAGCTACGTCGGGAGTTCTGGGTTTGTATCCCAGCCAATTGACTATACTTCAGTAACACAAATTAGTCCCTTGATGACTTTAGAACCTTCCTGTTGTCTCAATTTTTTTTATAATAAAAAGAAAACTAGCAGTTATTGATATAGTAATACTTAAGAGTCAAATTTAATTTAAATGCGCGCGTCAGAGATTGACAATAATCGAATGTTGGCTTTAAACCCACACGGGGTTAAGAAAAAAAAAGAACTAGAAACAACTTTTTTCACCTACAAATCATACATCCTAATGACGTGGCTTCCCTTTTCCCCTAATACTATGCTTTCTAAGACTTTAGTTATGTGTACGCCCCAAGACATCTAAGAGTTCTCTTTTCCACTATCTTTTTCCATCGTATGATGTTATTTAAAACAATTTTACGGGTAAGAGCGGTAGGTTTTAACATTAACAATCATGGTCGCACTAAAGCCCAAGCAACTAAATATAACTCAAACTCAAGCTCTTTCAGGCCGGAAATGAGGAACAGAATCATTAGACTGACCGCACGTGCACTCACCTGGTGGTCAATCGTAATTACCACTGTGTGCTTTACGATTTTTGAAATCAGCTATCCCAGCGATATTTCTGAACCGATACGACTAAGGGACCTTAAAGAAAAGAGCCTACACCTTTGTTCTATCAAGGATGGTAAACACCTGCATCTCCTCTGGTGTTGCGAATGTTCATGGATGATAATCACTAACCACCAGGTGAACTGCTTACTCGTTCGTAGTTTATCACCTATTCTATATTAAAAAACCTTTTGTTGTTGCCTCCATGAAATAAGTCTTTGTTGTACGGTGGACTAAGAAAGAGGAATCATGATAAAAATAAATTACTCGCAAATAAACTAGAAAACACACATATGCATCCATGCATGTGCACCCGACACGTATTCCGCTGTAAATTTTTATTCGCAGGAGATATTTTAACAGTAATATCATAAAAGATATTAAAACTCTACAAATGACAATTTAGACGTACCTAGGTACTTACCGAGCCTACAAAGCGCACGGTTCGCAACGAGCGTGCATTTTAGCCCACAAAGTTAATTACATTAAATTTATTCCATTTATGCTTTCGTATAACGTACTATACTTTTGCCTTGAGTTATATTTTGAATTAAAAATGTAATCCAACAGACCTACTGCAAACACGTAACGCGAGTTTATGTCATTATATTACGTGCTCTAGTTTTATTAATATTTAAAAAACATTTTTTTTGAAACTGTGTCTCTAGATGTGGCATACGTACGCGATAATTAAGCGACTGATTTACATGCTTAATTGCCTTTTTTAATTTCAACAGTGGTATAGCTACATACATTGTTTCTGGATACATTAATCGAACTACTCGACCGGGTTAGGATCAACACAATACCAGCGTAAAATAGCAGCATGTCACTGCTGTGATCGTGGCGTAAGTGTAGTGATCCGGAGACCTTTATTATTGGTGAAGAGAGATTCCATCTTAGTTCTCAGGGGTGACAACGCATCTGCAACATGGTTCCTTGACGAAGATTAATGTGAATGTCGCAGGTGAACTATCAGATGAACTCCAACTGACCTCAATACAACAAAATACATTTTTCTTATATTAATATTAAACATTGTATTAATTTCTTAATTAGTAAGACTTTTAGTAACTTTGTTGTTTCAAATCAGCGTTACTTTAATCTGTCATACAAAGTTTCTGACGTAGCTAAGCTATATAATATGATACCTGTTACTCTTAAATTTATTTTCTTTGATGGTACTTAATTTAATTAAGTATTAACCATAGGACAAAGTTTATTAATATTGGGATATTAAAGCCAGATAGCCTAATACAAAATGTTTTATTAAAGATAATATTTAAACACCACGCAAAATTAATAAGCTTAAGAATCTATCTGTACGTTTAATTTGATAAATATCATAGACTATTTTTGTAAAAATAATAAACCTGTACAGTCTATAGAGAAGTTATCACCGTGTGAGTTGCTTGATCATTTGCCATCTATTCTATAAAAAATCTTTTTCTCTCAGGTTGAAGTATCGCCCACCATCGTCATATCCTTCCTGTGACAGACCCAAGATGCGGCAGTGTTATATTGCGTTTCCATCGCTGCAGGGCACTTCCATTTATAGAATTAGATCACAGCAATTTTTTGCCAAAGACCCAAAAGACTTGTAGCCACGTTCACTTTATTTATTTAAAGCGCCAAAATGTAGGATAAAGTAAATGAGAAAATAACTCAAGTCCATGACGACAGCATCGTTAATTTATTGAATAATAATTTAGAAAAATATAAAATAAGTTTAAATTGAATTATCAAAAATTAA
The DNA here is from genome assembly GCA_029286865.1 of Teinopalpus imperialis. Taxonomy (NCBI): domain Eukaryota; kingdom Metazoa; phylum Arthropoda; class Insecta; order Lepidoptera; family Papilionidae; genus Teinopalpus; species Teinopalpus imperialis. The sequence continues at coordinate 5,080,547 of JAGSMU010000036.1, read as the reverse complement.
TAATCAAATCATGATAACGTTACTCTTGAGGAGTAACAAATTACCTGGAATATAACTGAAAAAAAATTTTTGGAGACCTGACAGTTGTACATACATAATTTGGACTATGGCATAATACTAAGACACTAAGTTCAGTCATAGGAAAATTAAAGAAACTGAAACTAAACCGACAGTTCTTCAATCTTAATTCTGGAGAGCACATAACTTAATTCTTTTCAAATAGAGATGAATGTATGAAAGAAAGGGCAGCTAACCTTTCGAACTGTGTGCTCATTTAATAGTAATAATAAATTATTCCTTCTTGGCACACTTATACAATACATGGTAAAATCAGGTACAATAAAAAACAAAGAAAGAAAAACAAAAAATAATAAATGAAAAAAAGTAAAAGCTACCGTGCGCCAAAGAAAGAAAAGGATCTTCACTCAGGTACTGTTGTGGCGTAGGATCCCTGACAACCCTGACCTTCTGTGAAGCCTACACAAGTGGCGGTTCTCATTTTATGAGCTTCATACGGTACATAAAAAACGAAAACATCCGCTCAACACAAAGAGAACAATAGTAATTAAAACAAAACATTGTTACATAGTCTGTTAACGATCGCATAATAGGAACAAAACCGGCCGAAACAGACTTGCACAACAATGCCTATAAATGGGGATGCTACAATCCGATTAGTGACATATGGGCGAAGCACGAACAGAATACAGGAAACATGCCATTGTGGGACATGCCGCGCTCCACTGCCTGTGTATTGGAGTCGGTTGGCCAAATGTTTGCGGCCAACGAAGCTGCAAATGTAGGCCAACATTCAAAATGGAATGGATAAGCGCCGAAGAGTTTACGAAGACAATGGTCTAGCTATCTTACTCAATGACCAGCACAAACGTCCAAGTTTACTCCTTAATTTTATCGGAAGACTGTCTCTCTGCCATATTGAACTCGAATAATGCTGCATATGACTAAAAGTCAATTGTTCATTTATTTTTATATATATTTGAATATATCACGCTGATAGTATAAAAGAAAGATTTTTTATTACATTGAGAGTAACAAACGAGCATACAGTTCACCTAATGGCAAGTGATTCCTGTGGCCCATGGCATCTACTTTCAAGGACAAGGAATCATAATGCAGATGCGTTGCCACTCTTGAGGACTGAGAAGGAATGCCTCGTCACCAGTAATAAAGGTCTCCGGATCCATACACTTAGCAGAAGAAACACAAGAGAAATATGCTGCTATTTCACGCTGGTATTCCGTGAGGGCGTCTTCCTACCCCTTTCGAGCCGACCCATTCATTCTGTAGCTAGAAACAAACCGCAGTGTAGCTCTACCACTATCACTACCCGACCAGTGTCTTGTCTAGTAATAACAATCTACAGATAGAAATGTTTTTAGAGAAATACAATATTTCTATTTGTTAGAGAAAATCTATTGACTAGGAAATAATATACGACCAACCACTCATAATATTGCACCGTTCATGAGCTCTAAGTGAAAACTAGTTTACCTCAGCCCTACTCGACTTTATCAAAATAAAAATAGGGCCCTCGAGTCAAATCCACGCGCAATAAGAATTTACGAAAGTAAATTATTCTGCCCCAATTTACCTTCCTTCGAGAGTTAAGTAACCTCAAAATTCATTTTTCACGGGTTTGCCTTCAGGTTGGTATTCACGAGATTAGCTCAGCTCTTCGCCGTATCAGAATGAGGAGGTCCGTTGCCACGGCAACTGGAGCAGAAGGGCCCATTTGCCGCTCCATTGGGTATCCCTGCGCCCGACTCAATTAGACTCTTCCATATACTATTTTATGCTTATTAAATTCGAAGTAATGTGGTAAATGTAATTCAAGGTTTTTAGTATATATCTTAGCTTTAATGATGGCTACGTAAGGTTTACGAAATACATTTAGAATCGATGATATTTAAGTGTTAAGTATAGGATCATAGAAATTCGTGACAACCGCACACTTATGCATCTCATCTAGCTAACTAGGTAACATTTACTATTCAGCTATGAGATGTTTTTATTGTATTTTTATTTTTAAAGTTGCCACTGTATTCAACAAATCATTTACTAATTATAGATAAATTTATATATTTTTTTAAACATATACATTTAATCGATAATAAAGTAGTGGTATTTAAAATCACTAACTAAGCTTATAATGCTTGTGGTGGGGCATACTTCAAGATAATAAGTGAACAACGGACTCGAACCTACTACCTTAAGTTTTGCAAGTACCCTAAACCATTAGGCTATTGACGCTTCGTCTATATCCATATTCTATATTAAAAAATGATGACATATCCGTGAATCATATTTTTTAATGGTCAACTACTCAGTTGTTGCTTTCTTCACCCACACTATCGTTCCCAGTAGTATACACATATAGGTTTATTCAATAGGGGTAAGACTTTGCTTTCATAGAGTATATTATATTATATTATGAATATATTTCATTTCTCATATAGAAAAATATTGCAGCGTGCTCAGAGGTAGAGATAATATATAGATAATAGAGTGAGATAATAGAGATAATATATAGAGAGACATAATATATAGTTCGAATGTAAGTCGTGTACTATAAAACACTGCTCATAAATCAGTCATCAGATTTCCTAACGATAAGTGCTTCATCTTTCGATTTCTTAAAAACCCCCATAGACTACCAGCGTGAGTGAAATAGCACCATAACGCAGCTGTGTTTCATATGGTGACTGCAGAGATCCGGAGACCTTTATTAGTGGTGACATGGTGACATTCCATTTCAGTCCTCAAGGGTGACAACTCATCTGCATTATGATTCCTTGTCAAGGATGAATCTAAATGTCATGGGCCACAGGAATCACTTACCATCAGGTGAACTGTGTGCTCGTATAATAACAATCAATTTAATAAAAAAATTAAAAATCTCTTAATAATGTTATTTTACTTTTTAAGTTTAAAGAAGTCTAACAAGAAACGTGAGAAAATTCTAACATCAAAATAACTTCAAAATTCAGTAGTACTTCCCATCATTATCCATTGCACATTTGGAGCTTTCGAGAGTAAATCCTCTTACCTGAAGTCATTTCCACTTTTCACGCGATGTACTGACGTAATCTACTTAATAATAATGACTTTCCAAGCTGCCGCTATATCGTAGTTACGTCACATTAAAAGTCTTGATAGATTAAAACGTTTTTATTTACATTTTAACATTGCCTATTTTATGAAACTAGTAAAAAAGTTTTACTACTGTTTTATTTCTGTAGGTATTATATGGGCTAAATATAAAATATATACCCACCATCACTACAGAAAATTCCTATAAGTGACTATAGAAGTTTGTTAAACTAAATTTTGATACAACAACACACCATGAATTAGCTCGCAATAATGTATCTGGGGCATTAAACTACAATTGTAATTCAAATCATTTAATATCTTAATTACGATTGTAGTTTAGTGCCCCAGTAATAAAGCGATAATAACAAGCGACAATAAAGCGACATATAACAGAGTACATTAAACGAAAAGCACTAAATCTTTTAGTTAGACTTTCTTCGTTTCAGGATTTGAAGTGGCGAAAAATGTCTGCCGGAGCATTGTCGCAAATGCGTCTATTGTAGTCCTTACTATGTAGAATGTAACGGTACATTGAAACAAGTAACGATAAAACGAAAAAATACGTTATAATTTAACGCTACTAATATGAGAGATTGGGTATTGTCATCATTTCTAGAAGGTAAGGGCATATCATAAAAACAGATTTCTTTTATTTATTTATAAGATATTTAGATCTCCCCACTATGTTTTCAGTCACCGTGGAACCAAGACAGTGTTTCAAATCAGGATCAGGAATTTACTTCAACTACTCGGAAAACGTCATCAGATTCACGAAATAGTTATAAACTAGATGTAGCACTAAAACATCGGCTCGAACGGGGCAGAAATTCGCTTTTCGAATTATAGACGAGAAATAGTAGTTCAGCATTATTGTCTTTAGTCTAAGGAAAGAATAAAACTAAAGAATTTATTAATAATGATGAAGATCTTATTCCTTTTCTTGTTTTTTTCTTTTTTTTTTATAACGTAACATGTGAGCCTGAATTTTGCGTGAAGATTTCATCTATATCCAAACTCAAGGAAGATTCAAGATGTTCGTTGTCATCCATGATCATTGAGATGGAATATCGATTACCTATAATAGTTCTGGATCCCAACACTCACAATATGAAATACAGTAACGTTATTCTGCTATTTCACTGTGGTTTTCTGACCTTGTAGATAACTGAAGAAAGGAGAACAAAACTGAAGTTCCTTCTTTCTTAACTGAGGAATTCAACTCCGTCTCCAATATTTGTTCGTAAACTATAATTAAAATATAACGAAATATATTCTTTAAATAAATTTTAAACAATAAGTATAGTTATGTTTCGAAATAAAACTCTTGTGTATTGCAAGTACACTAAAGAAAATCTATCGTGGCTTTCTACGTTAAGAGTTTCCAATGTTATTGGAATTTGCAGCCAAAGTTTCCCCTAGCCAATCTTAAATGAAGATCTAAAGTGTGTTACGTGTATTCTTTGTTTAATAAGATACAGTCGTATTACTTGTATACTGGTCACGTGGGGTAATCTGCCGGGTCATGGGTTCAATTCTCAGTCGAGGAACAATATTTGTATACCACAAATTGTTGGTTGCTCGTTTATAATAGTAAATAAAATTTATCAAATGCATCCCTATCGTGAACTGGGAAAAATACAAAGCATGCGTACTTTTTAAGGCAAAGCAATAATACATTTGTCATCCCAGATCGGTCGTGATGTCATTAAGTTGAAGGTTTTTAAAGTTATGCCTGACCATCTGTTTCTATAAATCAATATACTGCTTAGTATTATTGTCTTAATAGTTTCCTGACAACGAAATAAGTTAAGAATAAATCATCTAAAATTATGTCATATTAAAAAATAAAGTTCCTGTTCTGATTTTAACGTTTAATAAGAAAATGTAGACGGACTTCTTTCAAAAAATGTGAACGCTTTTCTAACAAAGCAAGAAGCATCCACACTAGGTAAAGTAAGGTTTTTTCTGAAGGCGTCTTAAGAATAGCGGGGGTGGCCAGTAAGTAAATTTGTGTCATCACGAAAAGAAATTGTTTTTTTTTTTTAATAATATTAATGAGATTTGTTTAAAAAATGATTAAATATTACTTAAAACATAGGAATAATATTTTAACATACTCGAAGTTTATATTTACGATACTAAAATTAATACTAACGACAGATACCGAAATAAGAGATTTTTTGACACTTTACTGCGTTAAATTCTAGAATCAGTAATCAAAGTTTTGTTATTTCATTATTAAAATATAATTATATTATCCAACGAATATCCAGACTTGCATAGACCGTCCGTCGATAGGATTATCAGTCCAGTACCGTTCATCTCTACCAGTTAGCGGTGATTGCAGATGGCTTAGGACAGTAGATTAGACAGTTCGTGGTAGCCTGTGGGACAGGCCTATATTTTATATATTTTACAATGGTAGAGTTACACTGCAGTTTATTTTTAGCTGCAGAATGAATGGGTCAGCTCGACCGGGTAGAATAGTAGCTTAATGCTGCTGTTTTCGTCTGGTGAGTGCAGGGATCCGGACACCTTTATTACTGAAGACAAGGCATTCCATCTCAGTCCTCAAGGGTGACAACGCATCTGCATTATGATTCCTTGTCAAGGATGAATGTAGATGTCGTGGGACGCAGGAATCGCTTAACATCAGGTGATCCTGATCAGTGATTCCTGCGGCCAAGTCGAAAAAAAATTGATCGATCGCCTTATTTTATGATATTCAGATCGCTCATTTTGTAGCCCCACTGGTAGTCTAAGCTGGGCTTAGCTGTACCTCACACACGCCGCCATCTTGTGGAGGCGGATAATACTTTAGAATATTCTATTTTCACGAAAGAAAAGATTATTTGATAATGGTACAAAAGCTTTGCAGTTAAGTGGTCATAAAAAAAGGTTATCAAAACTACATGCTTTTTTATACTTTAATTTCTTTTTAAGATAATTACTTAAACTTTAATTGTTAAAATATTAAAATCCTTATAAACCTTAAATTATCCTAATAAACTCTTATAAAAAGTAATAAAATAAAATACTGTATTTTCACGGTTAAGCAGCTGTTGATGAAAGGTTAAAGCAACAAGAGACAAACCACATTACACCTAGACAAAAGAGGGCTTTCGTTTTCGACGGATTTTCTTATTCCTTTTTTTCTCCCGAAAGAGTGACACTAAAAAATTGCAAGCATATAGTATGTATGTGCGCCCTGAGTCAATACCGAATGCTAATGTAACTCGTTGAACTATTTACGTGTGCCTTAACATCCATCTTAGAACTCAGAAATGACCTCGATTATTTATAGATAGTACAGACGCTTATTAACTCCAGGGATCACTTAGCACCGGTTGAACTGTATGCTCGTTGAAAACCTATACCATCATGGAAAACAGATTGTACACATTCAAAGAAAACTGATAAAATCGAAATTGATTTTTTTTGATAAAATAAACAATATAATGATTAAGATTTAGATTTTGAGAAAATCGTCTATCTAATATCTACGATCCGAGATAAAGCCGAAGATTCCGAGTTAGTGATCAAGGGATTACGGGAATTTGGATCAGTTCTGCGAAACACTTTTCTTATAGCTTTTCTTTGATCTTTTTCAAACTAAGCAACAATTTAAAGGTTTTTATTGATTGCGTCGTAAGAACATTCAGTAAAAGCTTTATCACCTAAATTTTACGGCATTTGGTATTTGTATGCAAATCAACAAAAAAACGTGAAAATTTAGATCTTACATACGAGTATATCGCAGGGAAATAAAAAAAACGAAGATTTGATCAAATCCCTAGGGTTTATTAAGGGTTTAATAAGGTAATTCACGGAAGATGTTTAAATAAAACTAATTCAAAAACTTTTGGGGTGATTTCCCAGATGTGATTTGATTAAATCATTTAACTGTTTTAGGTTAGGTTTAGGTTGTGTTTAGATTAGTTTCAGATTAGGTTTCAGGTCAGGCTTAGGTTAGACTGAGGTTAGGTTTAAATTAGTTTTAGGTTAGGTTTAAGTTAGGTTAGGTTTAGGTTAGGTTTCGGTTAGCTTTAGGTTAGGTTAGGTTAGGTTTAGGTTAGGTTTAGGTTAGGTTTAGGTTAGGTTTAGGTTAGGTGTAGGTTAGGTTTAGGTTAGGTTTGGGTTAGGTTTAGTTTAGGTTTAGGTTAGGTTTAGGTTGGGTTTAGGTTTGGTTTAGGTTAGTTTTACATGAATTAAACACAACATGAATCATTACTACGCCGGAGAAGAACTTCAGAGGTGCTTTCGTTTCCGAAAATTGCAACATATTGCTGTTGTATTACGTGTGGTTAATATCGGAATACTAAAATCCATCTTAGTCGTCCAGAGTGACAACTTATGTGAATGATTAATCTTTGTTAAGAATGGAGAATGGAGGTTTTTATGGGCCGAACATCGTTAAATATCAGGAAAACAATGTGCTCGTTTATAATAATAAAACGATCAAAGTTATAGCCGTAGTATAATGATAAAACGATTCAAAGAAAAAAAAAATAACCGCTTCCATTATTCAGCCTATGCTTGACAAAAGAATTGACCTTGCTATTATTTGTTAAAGTTACGTAACATTAAAATGTCGGTAATATATATAACATTTATACTGTCTAAAAAGTTCGGATCTTTAAAAGAAATTTCATTCGAAACCGTAAATGTGGATAGATTTAAATCTTAATGGCTTGTGTTGCAAAACTGGATTAAAATTTTGATAACACACACATATTAACAACAGAGTTAAAATATGAAAGATACGTACATGATAAATGTAACCAATTTATCCCACTATTAAAGGTAGACACAAAACATTTTATTCCTATCTTTCATACTCATATCCACTTAATAAATAAATACATACAAAAAAATTAAAATAGTATATATACGCATTTTGCTGAAAAATACGATGTCTCCATAATCATCATGAATCAGGTATTGTTTTTTATTATTTAATTTATGATCATATATATGATTTGTCTTTTGTCTGTATTTTCTTTAGAGTGAATTTTTCCTTTATTTTTTTAATTTTTGAATTTAAGACGAATTTTGAAAAAATATTTTTTTTTATTATTAAAAAAGAATTTATTAATATGAATGTCATTTCATTTTAAAGTTAAAACCTTAATTTTTTTTACTAATATGGTCTAGATATAAATCTTAGCAACAATTTTTTTACGAGAATATTTTGACCGCAAACGTACGGTGTGAGTCGATTATTTTGCTCAAGAGTGTATTTTCAAATAGTTATAAAATGACTTTCCTTTAAGCGTGGATAATAATTATTATCATAGAATTATTTGTGTGCTCATTTTATCTTCCACTAAAAATCTTTTACTAGTTTACTAAATCAATAAACATACAAAATATTCTTTATTTCCATACAACCACATAAAATTTTAAAATTTATTATTTGATTGTAAACAGGCGGTATTACCTTCCATCCTACCATTAAATACGCAGCTGAGCTACATTAGCATTAGATTTAAATTGAGTACTACTTTTAAAAATAAACTTAAACTTGTTTGTATGTAATGGGAAAAGTGCTTATAAGGGGCGCTACACGCGTAGACACATTGGATACCTCACGTCTGAAGTACCCCTACGTCAGAGGGTGACTTCAGAGACAACTGAATAAGTAAATGGCACAAACATAAATCTCTACAAAGCTTATATGTTCTTTTGTCAGGCATAATGATAAAAGTTCCTGACGGCACAGAATAAAGAAATTAGTCGTTGCTAACGGTGGCGGGAAGCTTGGTTACTTACTTGTTCAAAAGTTTACATAATATGGCTCTGCTTTAATACACCTAACCAGAGCGAAATATATATATATATATATATATATATATATATATATATATATATACCTGGCATGAAGCTGTATTAAAAATATAAACTATATTATATATAAATATATTGGGAGTGACACGCTGGTACATGAATGGGTTGGCTCTATCGGAGAAGAAATACGCTCATACAGAATATCAAAGTGAACTAATAGCATAACTTTGCTGTATATTGTATGATGCACTCACTACACTTAAGGACCCAATTACAAGAACAGGTTACAGATCTCAGTATCAGGGATGAATACTCATTTTCTTCTTGAAAATATCTTTGTTTATAATGGATGTAAATTTTAACGGCATCCAAGAAAATAATTTTATAAGATTATATATATTCTTGGATGCAAACACATATTCATAAATATATATATATATATATATATATATATATATATATATATATATATATATATATATATATATGCCTTCATCTATAAAACATGATACAGAGCTATGTCGAGAAATCCGACTGTGACTCGATCAATACATATACTTGAATGTATTTTATATGTAAATCTATGGATCAGCCTGTAACAAGCGACATATTACCGAAGGGAAGCAGCTTTTTTATTAGTAAGATCCACGCTATGATAAATCAAAGTTTATGTCAGTGCATCGTGAAATTTATTATATATATATGACTCATCTATTGAAGCAGTCATCTACAAAAGACATTTTTAAAATAAGATACATTAACTAATTCAACGTTGGTATGAAAAGAAAAGCATAACATAGGAAGCACTAGTATTTTTTCAGGCGAAAACAGACACACGCGAAACAATTTCTACTATATTGTAGGCAATTTATCTCTTCTTGGTGTGATTTTTTCTTTAAAACATTCGAGAATCTCACGCAGATTAAATGTCAATAAATGATATTATAATTTGATGTTAAAATGTCAATAAACAAATAGTTCACAGATATAATAGAAATTACAAATTTTGGCCTTTTTATTTACTTGGTAATTACGCTGACCATTTACTCTGACACTGAAACAGTAGCGGAGTGTGAACTCTCCGCTACTGTTTCTCCTAAATAAACTAAAATAAAAGAGAGGAAATTAACCCAAAGTTTATTATTGCAAATATTATGTTTATGCAAACATAAAATTCTAAATTTAATAAAATGAAAATCCTTATAACTATGAAAACTGATCTGCACAAAATAGTCCGGACCTTACCAATATATATCTTGACGATATTTACAGCTTGACACCAATATGCAGTGTTCTGATTAAATCGAGCATAGTTCCTCCTATATCTATGAATACATCTCATTGCTGGGCAAATGCGTACTCTCAAAAAAAGTACCGGAGCATACTTCGGCCGTCAATCTGTAAGAGGCCTTACAGATTGGCGAAATAGTTTTTTGATAGGTTTCCTTACACTATTTTCATTCGCTGCTGAATCTTTATTAATTCAACCATAAAGTTACAATTAACGAATTTACTGAGCTTGATTTGGAACTGAATTTACTGGCTACCGTATTCTGAAGTTGATATACTTGCAAAATAACTAAATTAAGAAGTGAATAAATATTTAATTAAAAATAGAACTTCAACATAGACTTTAATTTGATTGATTGCAATTATTTTTTAAATTTTATTAGCATTCATTACTCTCTTCAGGAGTTGTAGCGACAAGGTGGAGTATACAAGGACTCTTTGCGCGAAATTATTTAATTCGACTGAGTAGTATTCTTTGATTAATTTTAATCTTTCATAGTTGCGCTGTTGGGCGATTATGCTTAAACAATATTTTTGGTTACATCTTTTTTTTTATTATTATTACATTGAGAGTAACAAACGAGTACACAGTTCATCTGCCCATGCCTCTACATTCTTCCTGGACAAGGAATCGTAATGCAGGTGCGTGGTCACTTTCGAGGGCTGAGATGGAATGCCTCGTCACCAGTAATAAAGATCTCAGGATCCCTACACTTAGCAGAAGAAACACAAGAGAATTATGGTGCTATTTCACGCTGGTATTCCCTGAGGGCATGGTCTTACCCCAGTCGAGCTCACCCATTCACTGATTTCTTCATTGTCCCGATCTTTTATATTTCTATTTCGTAAAATAATACTGTATGCTTTAATATGTTTTATATAAATGTAAGAGTAAAGATCACGCAGTTCATCTGATGGTTAGTGTTTTCTGCTGTCCGGGATACCGACATTCATTCGCAATACGGAATCATAATGATATCTTATATTTACAAATACTACGAATACTGCATTAAAAAATAGTAATTTTACGGATTTCATCGTGTTGATTTTAAGCTTTTTTATACCGACAGTGCTTTATTGTCATGGCAAAGGTGATTGAATAACGTCAACTTTCTTAATTATTTATTTTTGGTTCGACCTATGCAGTAGAAGCTGATGATGTCTTGAGATCTTGTGGAGTAACGTTATTAATCGCAGGATCCCAAGCCGATACGGTAGTGTATAGCCATATTCTCTATGGAAATTAGCATGTTCGATGATGGTGATATCCTTCTCGTCAATTTCAATCACTGCGATTTCATCTAGTTATTCCTGGTAGACGTCAACTGCGCAGTATTTAGTTTAGTGTCATAAGACTTCATTCGGACACCTAGCCCGATGTAATTCTTGAGCAATAACATCGTCGGTTTAAATACGGTGTGTAGTGCGGACTCGAAAATCATCAATATATATAAGTATTTTTTTTAGAAAAGGAAGCAATCAAATTCTCAACGGACACACGGCTGTGTTTGAGTCATAATTGCCTTTTCAACGATGAGGACTCAGTTGAAATATCAATTTAATATAATGTAGCATTATTTATTAATTATAGCGGACCTAGAATGTGGACATGTGCATCTCATCTAATGGATACGGACAGACTGACTATTATTAGGCTTCATCATGTAGGGTAGATAACAAATTTAATTTATTTCAATAGAAGAGTTTTGCTGAATTTAATAGTGAAGCCTTAGTTTTAAGGATTAAAGAGGACTTAAAGCATAACATTAATATCGTATCTTTAAAACGAAATATTTTCGAAACGTTATTCTAAACCAAATCCAGTTTAAGTTTAAATAAATTTATTTATGCATAGTGCATTTTTATTGCATTAACCTTAACAAAGTTAAAGGTTCACAAAGGGCGGACTTAATGCCAAAGGCAATCTCTACCAGTCAACTCAAGGTGTGGTGTAGGTGTAGGTGTAGCAATAAACTAATTAATAAAAATAGCTTACATAAAATATACCAATAATACATAATATATAGATATTAAATATATAATACATTTGTAAATACAATATACATTATAATATATTATTAATAATTAAAACAAAATATACATTTATTTTAAAAAACATCCAACACAAACTACTCTTTACTTCTCTAAAAAGAAGAACATAAAATAGTCAATGTTTGGATATTAAAAGCAAAATCGTTCATTCATTTTTTTTAAGTAAATTAATAGGTAAATTCTCTTATTAAGCAATATTGTCTACCCACGGCTTCGCTCTGTAATCGTAGCTCTACATCTAAGCACTCCTATGTACCAACGCAATAAAACCTAACCAGGTTTTAAGTTAAAGTCTAAGCTAACGAATCCCAAAGGGAGAACCAAACTCTGTTAAATGGCTTTCGAGCCTTTATTTAACAAATAACAAAATCCTAAAAGGTACACTTGGGAACAGTAACACTAACAATTCTCATAGATTTTCCAAAAATATTATCAATGCATGAATATCGCTCATTTTTTTTACAATTATTGTAATATACATATATATAGTAAAAATATATAAGCTTCTTTTTAATTTATGTGTTTATGTGAATTAAATAGTAAATTATTCCAGGCACGATCATAATGTTCGGTCGAGTTATGGTCTGGTCTAGCTAGCTTAAAATATTTTCGCCCACGCTCTCTGCTATTCTGAGCACGCAAGAATGTCAAACTTCAACTAAATTAAAATAATTAATCATGACAAAGCAATTCAATTCTAAGAAGTTATTTAATTAAATAAGAAAGTAAACTTTCAATCTGATTTCGTGAAAATAAATTAAACAGAACTATAAAAAAAGTACCACTGCTATAGACGACTGATATTTTTAGATTTTGACGATTCCGAAGAATTATATACAAAGTTAATATCGTATTATATTATATTTTTGACAAAACAAAATGTAAAAGGTACTATCGGTCTAAATTCTTTCGACAGCTTGAACCCAAATATTTTCATGTACGTTTCAATATTTTAAAGACCTTTGTCCTATTATAAAGGACGCTACATATATGTATATATATTATTTTAAGAAAAACGTCAATGCAATTATTAATTCCATAAAATATGTTTTATATGCTATACTAGCTGTAGCACAATACATATATACATATATGATTCTTGACCTTATTATTTCTCCAAGTCCTGCCACCCGAGCTTTGAGAATTATTAATCTATGTTGGTAATTGAACCCTGGACCCGCTTAGATACAAATCAAATAAACTGACCACTAGGACACGCGATTGTCATTAGATGCCAGTTTACAAGTAAATGATTCTCGTTAAAAGCCCTTTATTTCATCTTGTTGTAACACAAAGCCGAGGGATAAATAATATTTATTATTATTTATATAGGACCATGATCCATATGTCTTTAAAGCTCCGTCAGTATATAAAACAAATAACAGGAAGACATTTACCATTATTTCTACCAATAAAGCTATCTGAAATATATCGTTATTAGAAGTTATACAAAATGATTAATTTTTTATTAATTAAAAAATATAATAGGTGAAGCCAAAACAAATTGCGAATATAAGGCAATTAAATTATTTCTCTACATGATCCCTGTGATATTTCTAAAGTTACACAATAACTTAATAAAATAAATATAAAAAGGGATGATACTCTATTTCTCTCATTCAAAGTAATATTTCAAATATTTAATTCTATCAAATTCTCGTAGATTTAAAAATAATATTTACGTTTGATTTTAGATTAAAAGACAAAGAGAAATGTAAAAGCCAGAGCTTAATAAAATTCAGACAAAGCTTACTTAGCTTATCAAAATTTCTGAATATCCTAACAATTCCTTTTTGGAGTTGCAAATACGAAAATGCGATGTCGACAAAAGGCCACGGCGAAATATTTTAAAACAATAGACTAGGTGGAACGGAGCACCTAAATCCTGTAAAAGAAATGTAGGCGGACACTAGCGGTTTTTCCGCTTCGCTTGCCGAAATTTATACTCTCGCATTTACCGTCGCTTAATAAAAACCATGTTTTCATTTTATACTAAGCGTAACAAACAAACACACAGTTTGAGTTGCGGTTCTTGCAAGTTAACGTTGTGGTTTTGAATCTACCATTCGACTTCTCGTAAACCATCTTCTGTTATAAGCATTTTAACTTATTTCGAATAGTTAATAAGTAAGTTACTATTGTTATTGAAATGGAAGACTTTCATTAAAAAAAAATCTATTACTCAAGATTCCAACATGAGAACTGTAATGGTATAATGGTAATGTATACTTACACTTAGTAAGAACTAGCTCAATAAATATTATTTCATTTTAAGTGGTTATTTTGTATTAGAAGTGACAAAAGAGCACACTTCATGTGATTCGTGCGGCCCGTGACTCCCACGTTCATCCTAAATAAGGAATCATAACGCTGATGCATGTGGACTAAGATGGATTGCAGACATTAAGAGTCTCCAGATTCCTCAGCCGAAACACAGTTATGCTATTACTGTTCGCCGGTGAATACCGGCGAACAGTACCACACCCTCACTGAATAGTGAGGGTGTGGTCTTTCCCTGGTTGAGCAGACGCATTTATGCCGTAGCTAGAAACAAATCCTAACATGTCTCTACCATTATTAGAGGTTGGATTTTTAAAGACAGCGGCATATGTAGACACCTCTTCAGTTTTATATACGCCTTATTTAATTTACGAAAATTTTTAATGATATTTCTGAGTACAAGTAAAGGATCTTGTTAAACAATAAGAAAAAAATACAAATTCATATTATTCTTAGTTTCCAGTTCTCCATAAGGTTATTTCTTTTTAAAATTATCTTCTAAACCGCTACCTAAGCTAAGTTCTATAAGAGAACAAAGATTGGAATTTGATTGAAGGTGACCAAGATTTTTTCTATGCAGTGCAGACAATATATTACGTCATACCTGCAATACATGTAGTCCTGCATACCTAGTCATAGATTTTAGTCTATGCCATGTAGACTTTTTTATAATATTAGGGGTAACAAATGCGCACATTGTTCAGCTGATGGTAAGCGAAGACGTACGAAGAAGAAATGGTAAGTAAGAAGATTAACGACGCAAATTAATTGTATACCCTTAGGACTGTTATTGGAATCTCTGGTGAATTTAGGGAACATCCACTATATGAAACTCTAGCTATTTCGCGCTGGTATTCAACGTGGGCGTGGTACCTTCCCCAGTCGAGCCGACCCATTCATATTTTAGCTAATTAAAAGTTTAATAGATGGCCATTTCAACAGCAAACATATTTTTAACTTAGATTTTACTATCCGTCCATAACTCCTTATTAAAAACCTTTACAATAGAATTATAAATACATATAATCGAATTGGTAGTTCGGTAAAAGACAAAACATTAAATCTATTTATAATGTAAGAGAGTATGCGCGTCATCTTTGTGTAGATTGAACGTGAGTCGATTGCAAATTAATTGCATTAGAATACCGTACGCCCAATAGCTACCTTATTCAAAGTAGACGAACTAAATATCTTTTAATTTAGATACGGTCCCTGGCGGCGAAAAGGTTTGATGGGATTGCTTGATTTACATATCCCCTTCGTTCTTATTCATAACAAGTGATTCTGTAATGTTCTTCTAAAATTACTTGGTATGAATATTCAATAATTGCTTCTCCTGTAAATTGAAAACATAACAACGAAGTTTAGAAATTGAAACAATTGAAATACAGCTTGCCGACGGGAACGTAAAATAACGGTATATGGTAAAAATTTAGTTTTTATATTAACGAATTTACTTCTAAGATCTTATATTGTGTCTTTTTTAAGAATACCAATATCCGTTAATGTATATTTCATAACTAAAATAATTTTACATAGAATAAATACCAAAATGCCGAAAAGCAACTAAAATGTTATGTCAAAATCGTGTGGCGTCGCATGTTTGTATTTTTGCCATTCCACTGCATTTTAATAGAGGGAACATGATTATTACGCAATCTTTATAGAGGTGCTTACGTCAAAGAAAAATTGCCGGAACGGCCTACCCGTGTTCGCCTTTAAAAAACTTTTATGGCATCCGCCGCTGTTTTCAGCCGACCACGCTATTTAACACGAGCCGTGAAAACATTTCCGAACGTTTAATCGATTTTCGACTTAGTGAGGCCGGCACGAAGCTGCATCGCTACAGGTTGGAGAGAATACGATCGAAACGACCGGCTAAAAGGGGAAACTTACCTGGCTAGCTTGCAGGACGTCCAAAAATATGGTAAATACACTTATAAAAAGCACGGCGCGCGACATAGTTGCGGCCGCGACGTTGCGTTGCTTAAACCGACTGGCTTCAACTAACGTTTGCTCAGAACGCCAGAAACTTGCGTACTGGTCGTTTGGTACGACACCGTACGCGTACCTAGCGTCGTATATATCGACCCTCCTGGGAGCGAGAGGGACAGCGGACGGGGGGCGTGAGTTAGAACGAGAGGCGAGAGGGAGGATAACGCACGCGCAGTGCTGTTAAAACGCAACATAAGCGAGGAGTCCCTTTATAACGCAGCGAATCACGAACGCCACCTCCTTCTGTCGCCGTCTGGATTTCCCGGTGATGAAGCATCGGTTTTTAGATAACGATGAAAACTCATATGTCTTAATTAACTTATACCACCTTCGTGCATCGATCGCTTTAAACAGAATGCATATATTGAACTCCTTATTGACTATGTCGTCTTTCAAAATCAATAAATTCGAAGCATAAATTAAAACACGTTAAGTATGGAGTCGTTATGCTTTCGAAATACAATATACAATATGCTAAAGCATAACCATTTAGAGGTTCTATTAATAAATAAGCTTATTCGCTTTCTACTATTTGAATCATGATAAACAGTACAAAAATTTATGACAAGCAGGGAAGGAAATAAGTCTTTATTTGTAAGCATAGCACGATGTTTTTATTTAATTTTAAAGTATAAATTAAATATAGATACAATTACAAATTAACAAAATTATTTAATGTTACATTTACAGCTTAAAATAAGGGTTCGGTTTTTATTTCAATATTTTATTTCAGGTCCATCTCGTTGCGTTAAGTTGCAAAAAAGAAAATAATGTTAATAGAACTAATTGATATAATAAAATATAGATTTACAAGTGACATCAGACATTTCCCCGTGCTAAAGTAATTCTGCAATTAAACGCGCATGACTGACGTGATCAGGAAAAAACAACACTTTGAAAGAAAGAAGCGTTAAATAACAATAAGCTCCACTGTTTCGCATTATGGGTGAAGACAACCAGAGACTATTGGTGCTTTTGCGTTTTAATCTAGAATTATAGTAGGTGGCATGGGCCCTTAAGGGTACAGTAGACACTTCTCATCAGTTTTTTTTTATCACATTAAGAGTAACAACGAAAAACAGCAGCGTTATGCTGCTATTTCACGCCAGTATTCTGTGAGAGCCAGTCGAGCTGCCCCATTCACTACTCTACCACTGCTTTTCACATTTACTAGAAAAAAATAGATATTTTTTCTCAAAATTTTTCGCAGGCAACATATTAGTTTCTGATTTACGGAAGTTTTTAAATCACTATAACATTTTATTAAATTCAAATTTTAATGATATGTATATATATATATATATATATATATATATATATAAATATATATATATATATATATATATATATATATATATAAATATATATATATATATATATATATATATATATATATATATATATAGAAAAACTACCAACGGTCCTTGACATTATGTAAGATACTTCACCGCAATCGTTTTTATTTTGATATTAAATAATAAATAGGACAACAATATGTTCAATGATTTATCATATAATAGATAAACAATATAAATCCTATTACACAAAAGCAGTTTCAATATTACATTACGGACAAACATTTAAATCAGTTTTAAGGTATGAACAATAATGGTCAACTAATTAGAAACAACTACAAAAAAGTATAAAAAAAAATATTTTTTTAAGTATTAGTCATTAGTATTGTTATTTACGAAATAGCTACTATCCACAACCTACCAATAGTTATAATTAATATTTAGTGGCGTATCCCTTATTTTCAATAACAGCACTGCAACGACGTGACATTGATTCAATCAATTTCATACATTTTTCTAGGGGGATTGAATTCCATGCTTCAACAAATGCTTCATATAGTTCGTTTTGACTGGTGTTACGTTTTTTTGAGAATTTCTTTTTAACAATATACCAGAGATTTTCTATCGGGTTTAAATCCGGACTATTTGCTGACCAGTCTAAAACGGATATACACTGTTTGCTAAAGAAACATTTGACACTAAAGGCCGTGTGTTTAGGCTCATTGTCAAGATGAAAGATCCAGGTTACAGGCAAATGATCGTCTGAGTAGGGAATCATTGTGTGCTCTATTATATATTTGTATTACCATTGATCCATTGTACCTTCAATCTTCCGAACGGGTCCAACTCCACATCCGGGAAAACACCCCCAAACTATAATGTTACCGCCACCGTGCTTGACTATACTCCTTGTGTATTTATAATTAAAAGCATTGTTTACAGGACGTCTAACATAGCGCTTTCCATCGGAATTTACCATATTTATTTTTGTTTAATCTGAAAATAACACTTTTTTCCATTCTCGTATCGTCAAATTAACCTTTCGAGAGATTCTTCCAAACAATATTATCAGTATCAGTCTTGACGAGATGTTTTTCAGTTCATCAGGCGAAAAATTTCATTTTTAATCTGGTTGGAGCCTTTACTTCTTTACACGAACGATTAGCGTATCTTCTCTGGGAGAGGTTTTTGTTGGCCGAGCCTTTCTAAGAACATTTTCAACAGTTCCATGTGTTTTATAATGATCAATTGCATTAAAAACTTTCTTAACAGTACAATTTAAATGCTCAGCTATTCTTTTGTACGCCCACTTATGACCTACAAGTAAATTAACAATTATTTGCCTAGTTGAATTGCTGCTAAAATAATAGAAAAAGCCAAGAAAGAAATGTTAGTCTCCAATTTCAAAAAAAGAACGAGCTACTTTTTTATAATGTTTTTAATTAGGCGTCCAAGCGGCCAGTAACAGAAATTAAACTCCTACATGTGTAAGACTCATTTTGTAATTAGAATTAAGATATGTTTTTATATTTTATGCATTTAATGATTATTTTATGAATTATATACCCATATATAGAGGTCTTGACTAAGCGGCATAAGGGCTCGGTCACCTCTCAACCCGGTGAAACTGTAAAAGCCCTGGGGCTAACAGCGGCCATCAGCCCGAAAAAAAAAAAAGCATTAAGTTGCATAAGCATGAGTTTTTTTTATTTGAGTGGCTATATTATTGCATGATTATTAATTATCGAATATACTTTCTTTATTCATAAGAAGTGTTTCTAATTATATGAACCACCACTATGTGTATATATATATATATATATATATATATATATATATATATATATATATATATATATATATATATATATTTATTTATTATAATCATGAATTAGAAATAATAAAAGTGAGAGCATATTTTAGTGCTGTAAACATTTGCGCAGAGGCACTCGCTCGTCGTCCCCTTCCTTACTACAATGTTACGTCTGTCTAATACAATAACCTGAAAACCATTACTGCTTAAAATATGTAGAGTTTTTAAGCTTCAATAGCTTAATGGCTTCCTAGGTTCGAATCCACCATTCGACTATTATTGTGAACCAACTCCTAGCATATGCATTTTAGGTTAGTCGGAGTGGTTAACCGGGAAGTGTTAAGTGGGGAAAAAAATAGTTTTTTACATATTTCTTACACGCTTGCTAAAAATATTTCAACTATCAGGGGTCTATTAAAAATATTTGGGTTCTGCTCTATAATTTATTCTACTACTAAAGGAGACATAATAAAATTACGTGTCATGGGCAACGTGGTCACTTACCACCACTTGGGCTGCATTCTCGATTGCCGCCTATACCATAGAAAAAAGAGAAATGTCACCGTGAAAAAAATTCTTTAGTAGTCTAAACCTTAACTTGCCAGTATATAGTACAATTAGAAAGAAAACAAGAGGAAATATGAAAAACAGACCCAGCGACATATAATCACATTTTATCTGACTCTAACCGAAACCCTATTTACCGTCCTTTTTACGTTAGAAACGTTTGATTAAACGATAAATTATATTTTTTTTCTAATAAATTATTTTAATTTTCAACTTTACACTCATTGCGCCGAAAGAACAATCACATCAAAAAAACTCGTTTATATTCGTTACTTAATGTTTTATAATTCTTAACCTCACGTTGTCGTCGCCATGATGCCAATGTTTCAATATAACGATTTCCTTGAGGGTTGTTTAATTGACACACTTGGAAGAGGGTTCAAAACCGCACTGTCATGATCTGCACAAAAGACTCCTTATTTATTCTCTAAGTCATCTCTAACGACCTGAACGTATAATTAATGTCCCTTTTCCTCTTTAGAAAACTACATGTTATATGTAATGTACCAATAATATTACATGGAAGACAAGTTAAACATAAAAGCGATATCTATGCCCAATAAATATAATATAAGTAAACTATATGTATTATATATGCTTCACACATATATATTATATATACATGTAAACACATTCATAAACACACAATAAACACATTTATACACATCTGTCTTAAATTTTATTTTTTTATTATATATTAAATAGTATTTTTATATTTTACTTTCACGAAACATTAGTGATAAAAAGATGGTACTCTTTTTACCAGTAATGTTTCATCATAATATGTACGTACTGGTAAATATGAGGCAGAGCCTGGTGACTTGTGATATAGGTGGAAACCTAGTACAAGGTCCGGCTCTCACAAACACTTGTATCAATTAAATTTTTTCCATACCGTTACTCGTCAATTAATTAATATTTGTGGTGAGAAATAACGAATTATTAACATTATTATTATATAATGTTATTAATTGTTATAATTATAATTATAAAAATTATATATTATATATACATATGTTATACTAATCGAACAGAGATTACGTCCAGTCAATGCCAATGTTCCATAATTTGTTAGAGCGCGGTCGTTTCCCTATCGTGCCGACCCACTCATGCTGCACCGAGCTGTAGTGTTACTCTAACTTCGTTACTGTTACTTGTAACGTATCCAACTTGACACCGACAAGAAAATACCATCTCCATTGTGTGACTATTCTAATTCTGACAATGAATATGAACATAGCCATCACATTCTACGAACTGTGGCAATCTTAGCGCAATATTATGTTAAATTCTCTGCAGTTGGAATCGGGTGTATTATATAATCCAGACTGTGATGTCAAGCATGAAGCTCATCGGCATAAGCGTCTTGCGGATACGTGTAATGATACTTGCATTCCTTGCCTGGAAAATTTGCAAAGGCAAAGACGTGTGTCATCATTTAAATTTGTCAGTCACGGGCATTGCAAGAAGGAAGTTAGGAAAACGCTTATATAGTGCGCGTTTCTGTCTTCTAGACATTGGACCTCACCGCCTATAGGGTGTGAGTTTTATGTTCGATTGTTTCACAATTATTTCTATGTCGCGACCCGTGAAAAGCCAAAGAGGTATGTAATAAACCCTGCGACCACTTCACTATATAAATATAATAACATTTGAATTCATAGTTTATTTACCCAAAGCAAGCTATAAGTTAATTTCTTCATATTGTTATTACATGGTTATATTTTATTTCATAAAACTACATTGAAACTCAATATAAGCGAATAATTTTGAGGTCTTATTTATTAAACATATTGCGACCCCCATAAATAATAACTGGGGGTCGCTACACCCCTAGAGGTCGCGACTCCCAGGTTGAGAAACGACTTTAGTGGATGCTCACTCCTAAAAGAAGAAAATATTTTTCGTCTAGTCAAAACTGTTGAACCGACACCCATACACAATAAATAAAACAAATCGCTTCATTAAAATTCATTTAAATTAACACCCAAGCTGAAAATATACACGGATACAATATTGATTGGATCGTACAAAATTAACAAGTCGGTCTCACTTTATTTCGACGTTCAGATCCGGATTAAGGTTGCCGGTATTGATTTAAGCATCCGTTATCCGGACAAACACGGAGCCGAACTTATATGTTCCGTGAGCACTCAATCCATCCATTGTACACTCGAATGGAAATTTAATGGACGTAAATCGCTGCGCACATAGTTTCAAATGCAAACTGAAATGTCCGTTGTTTGTACAAGAAGTTTTCTATATTTTTTCTATAAATATACACGGAGATATGGATATTTGAAACATATTAACATCAACGTTTGACCTATTCTCAGCCCTTAACTTAATATAGTGTCTACTTTAATTTACGTTACTAGGCTTCACCCTATTGACGTTTATCACCGCTGACCTGAAGATATATAAACCTTAAGGAAAAAAAGCAAATAAACAATGCAGATGCTGACTTTAAGAAGAAAAAATGCATCAAGAAAACCAGCAAGCAATACACCTGATGGTAAGTGATCACCGCTGAACATCCACAACACCAGAGGAGTCGCAAATGCGTTGCCGGCCTTTGAGGAAGGTGTAGGCTCTTTTCTTGTTTCTGGCGACAGCTGATTCCACCGAGTAGGTGTGTGTGCACAACTAAGCAACTCATTTGCGGTGTAGTAATAACCTCAGGAATAGTAGTGAAGCCACTAGTATTCCTGAGGTTATTATACAGGCACTCCCCGTACTTACGGTACGTAAGGGTCCTAAAATACGAGACGTAAATCAAGTCATTTTTGGATTAGGTTCTGCAAGAATTTTAAGTGTATTAAAATTAAATTTATTACTTAAGAAATAACGTATGCTATGAACAAATTTTTTTTTTTTAATAATGGAGAATCGTCGCAGACATTGGCCTGCGTAGTTCGCGTATGAAGTAAAAAATATTAACTTTTAAATACTTGCTTTTTGACATTATTCCTTAAACATACGAAATAATTGACGTATGTTTGAGGAATTGTATCAAAAAGTAAGTGTACAAATGGTGTTTTTGACTTAAATCGAAGATTGCCTGTATTTTAATAAAAAAATAAAACGTGTGAGGTGAAGGGAAACTGTATTGTAAAAATGTTAAGCGAAAAAATCACTTAGTATTTTGACAGTAGCCACTCAGTCATTGTTCAATTAGGACCACGATTATCTGTGCATGGTAATAATCTTATAATATAATGCAGGCCGCCTTATGTAGTGGTAGACCTGGCTGCTGCATTCTTCGGTTTAGATTCCCACCCGAAGAACAATATTTATAATATTAATTTTAACAAACAGATTATCATGCCTAAATTAAGAAGGGTTATATGAATTATTTCTAGATTAAATATCATCGATTGATAAATGTATGTATTTTTTTATTTGGAAAGAATTGTCTGAAAGATGAGAGGTCGTCTCTCGAAAAGAAAAATCTCATCACTAACCTAATCTAAATTCGGTATCCACGCTTGTCGATATCGACGTTTATTTTAAGACTAAAATAAAAATATATAAATAATGACTATACGTTACGACTCGTTACATTCCCAGACGAAAACACGATAAATATCCAACATAAAAATTTTTGTTTGTCGGCTTTCAGTGCATAGTGATTTATATCGAGGCAGTTACTGCTTACAAGGAAAGTAGAAGGTACTATATAATATACTTGCTTGAATAATTATAGCACTATAACACACCGTTGACATCTAATAAAAAAAAGTAAAAAAAAAGTTCAAAAGATGCCGCTGCTCTGAAGATATCATTATGGGATAGGGATTCTCTTTGTGTATTCCCACACCAAGAGTTAACTTGTCTAAACACATTATTATATATATCAAACATATTATATATTTAACCGCATCAATTCAATGCGGTCTGCCAAACGAAATATCACTACATGCTTTATATAACGCCCCTATTTACGATATTACGAATAGCTTTGTCGATGTGGATAAAAGCCAAAGAATACATATTATTATAATTTTATAGCGCTACTTTGTGACAGATTCAACATGAATATAAATGTTAAACGTCATATTGTTAACTTTATTAAACTGTCATCGTAACCGTCAAGCTGTTAATGGACATACGTTCTCCCAGTTTAGGATAGATTCATGTCACGTTTGATAGCCACGCAGTTAGATTGGGAGATTAGTGAGTTGATTTTAAGAGGCCTCTAAGTGTAACCCTTCTAAATATGGGCATGATTAATCGCAATCACTCTGTATCTTAAGAATGTTACCAACATATCTATCAAATAAGCTTAAATGTTTGTGCTAAGAGATGGTTTACAACTACAGTCGAATGGCGAATTAGAACCTACAACGTTTAATTTTGCATACCATACCCTAAACCATTAGGCTATTATCCCTAGCTACCACTAAGTGGAAAAACAGAGAGCCGAAAATGAGCTGAGATTGACGCAAGAGTGTATACATTAATAGGTAGTATATATAAAGACTCTTAACAGTATATATAGCAACACGATAATGTAGAGACATCTACGCGATATAGTAGCTACATGTGCTTAAGAACATATTACAAGTCTCAACAAGCTTACGGACCCAACCAGCTCAAGGACCCCTCAGTTCCGTGAGCCCTGTGTCCGATGAAGCTGTAAGAGCCGCATAGGCTAACAGCATCAACATAAACAGAATCTGGATTACAAGTCTCACTAAATCTGGACGCGTCTATGTTTGCTGAAATACTTAGTCTCTTTTATAAATACTGTACAGTTGATATCGTCTGTTAAAAATCGAAATATGTCACCGTGGTTAAAGTTTATTAAAAGACAGTTAAATATTTCCAATTTTATTTACAAACATAATTTTAATAAACTAGGGGCATGAACCGTATGCGCACGCATACCTATATTTCACCGTATGGTCAGTGATCACCGGGGTCCATAATCATATATGTACATCTAACTTAAACAAAGATTGAAGACATGCGTTATCAAACCTGAAAAGGGTGGAATACTTTGTAGGTATCCGGTTCTCTATAGGTCACTATATAACGATACATACGAAATGTGTCGATAGTATATAACTCTACTATTCATTGACGCTGTGGTCCATATTTACTTACTTCACAATTTCTTTACGGATATATATTTCATCTGATGATAAAAACGAACCGTAAACCTTGGAAGGTTTAGGGTACGGTCTGCGAAACTTATGGTCGTAAGTTCGAATCCACAATTCGACTATTGTGCTGAACCATCTCCTAGCACAATCATTTTCAGCTTAGATGGAGTGGTTAACCGGAATATTAGTAATGTTAACATAGCAGCATTGCTAATATTCATTAAAAAAAGGAACTGGTTACGAGGCATTCTACATTAGGTCTCAAATGCGACAACGTATATGATGCCACAGACTACTACAATCACTTACTATCAGGGCATACACATTTCCCATGCAATAATCTCAAAGAAATTTATTTTCTAATGATATCTTGTGTATACGGTATTTTAGATTAAATTCCTAACTGAATATATTTATTTATTTATTTGTTAAAAGGATTACCAACGCAAGATACAGCATTAATATTTTATTATAGGTAACCACAACATGCTTAAAAATGTGTGAATGAATATAAAACTAAAAACAGGAATTCAAGATTTAAAAAAATTAAAAAAAATATGAAATTGTTAACATTAATGAAAATTACGTTTAAATAAAAGTTAACTTGCTCTGGAATAAACAATATTAAATATGAAATAAAATAAAACTATTATCAATTATCAAACAATTTGTTTAATGTCTGGTCTGACATCACTATGATCCTGTCTGAACCTTTAAGATTAGGACATACGAAAAAAAAACGGATGTCCCACGTTTTAGAGATTAATAAAAGGCACTTCAATATACCATGAAGTTAAAAAATTTCAGCGTAGATCAACCAGTGATCTTAACATTAAAAATATTGAAAAACCCACCCTCAAAGAATGCACAAATCATCGCCAAATAACACAGATAATCCCAATAGCATATATAGAATGAAACGACCGACCCAGACAGTCGACTGCGAGCCAAACCATTAAAGCATTTGCAGTTAGAATTCTACTCAGTCTGAACTAGAATGTTCCAGCATATTTGCATATACGAGACGTCACGAGCCATCCAGACGGTCCGGTATTTAGCCGCTCGTGGCCCGTCTCTCCGCGTTATTAAGTGCTTTGTACGGTAGACTGATGCACTTACGAGTCCTACGATCGATTCCTGTCCTCGGGTGGAACACGCTCTGACTGTGTGCCGACGAAACTGGGACAGCAGTTATATTACATAAACGCGCTGCGTCAGAGCGGGCCAAGTTATGTAATGTATCGGCTACTTGAATGCATTTGGTGTTTCTTTCCTTATCCTTACGTCGAAATAAGTTATAATTCTAGCAGCTACTAGAATTATTCATGATAAAATGTTTAAAAATAACAAGACATCGACTTTAACGAACGCGCCGCACGAAACACGTAGAAATCTTTTTAATTTTATTTATCATTTGTGTGGTATCAGTTCGTTTTATTAGAGGTAAGAACGAAGTAAAGGGTTCACACTACAATCTCTAAAAATATTAAACATAACCTTACTGGAAACAGTGGACATTACATATCTTTAAAACTGCACTAACCACCGCCCAGAAAATAAAAATATCCATATATATTTATTATATAAAAATATATTTTATATAATAAATATATGTGTGGCCTATATTATATATAGTTTATTAGACACGGTACAAAAAAAATCGAGTGAACAGTTATATAATCACTTCTTATATGAACTCGAATATTCGATTAAAACCATCTGTTACAGACCATTCCATGAGTAAGAATGCTGTAAACGCTCGAAACGTCAGTATAAAAAATATTCATGAGCACACACACCGCCACGTGAACTTACAGGATAAAGTTGGTCTTTAAACAATGTGAGATGGTATATGTGTACATATATCACACCACCTGAGTTATCGAGTATAAAAGCTCAAACTTCCAGCAGAGTAGGGGCCGGGGCGATTTCGCATGCGCGTAGCGTCCAATAGTTGTATTTATTTCTTATCGATTTATATTGTGCACAGTAATAGTAATAAATGCTATTAACAGAGTCACGACGCAGTTGGTTTGTACCTTCGGCATGAACGGATCGATTCGAGCGGGAAAGGACCATGCTTTCACATAATACCAGTATAGAATTGCAACAACGTTATTGTATTTCATCTGGTGTAGAGGTCCGTAGACCCTAAAAATGGTTGGCGAGGCATTAAATCATAGTCCTTAGTTGTAACAATACATCTGCTTTATGAATCCTTATCGAGAATGAATACTTATGAGTGTTAAAGACTGCAGAAATCACTAACCTTCAGGTGTACCGTACCCTCAATACGTTAAAAAAAATACTATATCTACTAAAAATATCTATTTTATTTATACTCCGAATATGTGCTATAAAAGATTTTTGATGTAGCTATTTCTTAGAATTTAATCAGTTTTATGGGTCTGAGTGGATTTATCTTTAGAATTTTTATGTAGGAAAATTTCACGAATCAACAAATAACTTATATATGCATATGTACCTAAATAAATAGTTATCTGAATCCTTTCTTCATTTTGAGGGCATGAAAATTATTAAATGTTCGATATCTTTTTAATTCATTCACACTAAAAATAGTTTCTGGCTTCGGCTTCAATGGAGTTCAATCGGGAAAGGAACACGCCATCGAAGAATATCTGCGTGAATTATCAACAGCTGTGGAGTTTAGAAATCTAAATCCAGAAATTAATTTTCCTATTACCGAAACGTTGTTCCTACCCTATTTCAGCGGACCTATTCTGACTACCAAAAAAATTACTAATAAAAAAATATTAATACATAAGTAAAATATAATTTTGAAGATTAATAATACATTCATCATAATCGTAAAGCTATAAAGTATCCATCTTAATATTTACAAACGCTCCAACGTGTTGAAATGCACCGCACACAACTCTGGAAGCAAACATAAAATGAAATTAAATAATAAATCTACAGGATGCCTCTGGTAAATATGGCAACAACAAGCAACAACAGTACACAAGAGGATAAGTGTACGAACTACAACAACGCGAAATGTTTTCAAGTCATAATTTCTAAAATTATTTTGCATACGTGTACGTACATTTCATTTTTGTCTCGAAAATATAACAAAGAGCTTGATAAAATGCAGCATAAATATATTTATTTAATATTATAAATTGTAATTCAATACTTTTATATGTAACCAAATGTGACAAACGAGCACACAGCTACATCCATCCGCATTAAAGACAGAGAATGCGTTGTCGCTCTGAGTATTGATTAGACTACATTTTCTATAATTGAATTCATTTTAAAAAAATATATATACTCCAATACTACTTATTAAATAGAACAAATTTAACTTTAAAATTTTATGTAAAAGTTTAGACGGTAATATATCTATAATCAGAAAATATAGTTTTATTAAAAGCCGCAAGTATCATAATCATATGAGGTTCTTATAGTTAGTTCTCTGCTGAACATAGGGTTCCCCGAAGTAAGACACTAAGCCCTTCAGAGTAAAATTAAAACAAATTGTATAAAAATATAATCGCAATATTGTTTTTATTTATTTCCTAAATTTGTTATTGATAATATTTCATATTATTCGAACCAATATCCTGTGAATCACAGCTTTCCATACATCCAGAGAGTGTATTTCAATGGTAGCACACAGACAGCACTTCAGTTTGTTGTCAGTTTTCGTGCAAAATAAAAGACAAAGAGGGAGGCTCAAGATGAAATGGTGCGACAGCATTGAATAAGATCTCAGGGCCTTGGGAAAGTTTCCCGCCTGGAGAAGGAAAGCCAAGGAACGAATGGCAAAACATTGTTGAAGTGGCCAAGACCCATAATGGGTTGTAGCGTCGAAGAAAGTAAAGTAAGTTTTAACAGAGCTACACTGCAGTTTGTTTATAGCTGTTGAATGAATGCGTTAGCTCGACGGAGGTAGGACCACACCCTCACAGAATACGTGTAATGCTGCTGTGTTTCGTCTGATGAGTGTAGGGATCCGGAGTCCTTTATAACTGGCGACGAGGCATTCCATCTCAGTCCTCAAGGGTAACAACGCATCTTCATTATGATTCAGATGTCAACGATGAATGTAGATGTCGTAGGCCGCAGGAATCACTCACCATCAGGTGAACTGTGTGCTCATTTGTTACTCTCAATGTAATAAATAAGTAAGTACAGCACTTCAGCTAGAGTAGGGATCTAAGAGCTCAATAACAGGCAACCCATCTCAGTCTTCAGCAGTAACAACACATGTGAATCCTTAAATTTTGTTAAGGATGGATGTTCATATCATGGAATAAAAAGCTCATCTTAATATAATAAATAAATAAAAATATATTTCTATAGATTCATAAAACGCCACAAACATATAATGCTAAAAACTCATATGAAAAGAACCTAGCAGAGGAACACATATACTATGTACATATACATTTCCTCCGAAGCGTGTGTTTCACATCTCCTGCAGATTAATCAGATAATTTTAGTTTATAATTGCATCAAGAAACATGGGTAGTATGCTGGCCCGCAATGGAACATCGTTATGAACTGAATTAGTCTGTGTAAAGCCTTGTTATACTGGCATCTAAGGACCCATTCATAGCACTATGAAGCTTAATATTTGCTGGAGATTATACTTTTCCGTCAGAATTATCGTTAGTATAATTTACAATTTTTAGACCTTGTTTTACTATCATGTAATAACACTTCACGAGTGTTATATTTTAATATCAACATGTTTCAAAATATAGCAAAAATCTGATAGAAATCTGTGTATTTCGGAAATCATTATGAAGCAAGTCTTTATTATTTAAAGTAATAAACGCCCTTTCAATTAATAAACGAACACACGGTAAACTTACTAATAAGTGATCAACAAAGACCTTCCGGGGGAGTACGGCAACAAGGAGTGGTCCCAGGTTGCCGTAGCCTAAACACCCCCAGGTATATATATATATATATATATATATATATATATTTACTACTGAGTTACCCATTATAGGTTAGCAAATTTTGAAAAGCTTAAAATGAATAAAGAATACCTGATGAATAACTTCAGGGCTGCTCGATACGATTCTTGCCTTATTAAGACATCTTTAAAGTAATAAAATGCGTTCCCATTTATTCTTTGATCCTTCATCTTAATGCTCCATTAGGTAGACTGCATTTATTTGTC
Source organism: Teinopalpus imperialis (assembly GCA_029286865.1). NCBI lineage: Eukaryota > Metazoa > Arthropoda > Insecta > Lepidoptera > Papilionidae > Teinopalpus > Teinopalpus imperialis. The sequence continues at coordinate 5,050,088 of JAGSMU010000036.1, read as the reverse complement.
ATTTTTAAATAATTTATGTCCCGAAGAATAAGTTACAGGAAAAGTATTATTACATGGCGTATATACCTATTTAAATATATTTATTGGAATTCTTTTTTATTACATTGAGAGCACACAGTTCACCTGATGGTAAGTGATCCATTCCATTCATCCCATGACATCTACATTCATCTTTGACAAGGAATCATATTCCTTGTCAATTAAGGACTGAGACGGAATGCCTTGTCACCAATAAATAAAGGTCTCCGGATCCCTACTATACTATTTTACGCTGGTATTCTGTGAGGGCCTAGTTAGGCTGACCCATACATTCTGCAGCGTGAAACAAACTGCAGTGTATGAGTATTAAATATTTTATATATATTATTCATACATATGAATATGTATATATAATATATACAACATATTAATATTCATTGTTGTGAGTGTTGGGATCCGTATACCTTTATTAGTGGTTACTGGTGACGTTCCATCTCAGTTCTCAAGGGTGACAACGCATCTGCATTATGATTCCTTATCAAGGATGAATGTAGATGTCATGAGCCGCAGGAATCACTTGCCGTGTGTGCTCGTTTGTTACTCACAAATTAATAAAAAAAAATCATTCATTACATTAATTCATTGGTGTGCTCATAAATTAGGTTAACAACAAAGTTATATTGGATTTCTTCACAAGCTGACAATTTACATCTAGAAACTGACAATAGCATGTAAAAGTCCACTCAGTCGGCATCAGAACCAAGTCAGTAAATGGGTGACCCTAGAGGGTGTCGCAATATCCCACTACGCATTGGTACACTTTACATCTCTTCGAAATATTTTTTTTTACTTAGACAGGTTTCCCCCCAATGTTTTCCTTCACTGTCGATAATGCGGTAAATCAGCACATACAATTAACAATGGCACCAGCACCTGGAATTGAACTCGGTTTGTTCTCGTGAATTAAAAGCCAGCACTTAGACACTAAGCTAGAACTCTATTCATAATAATAATCGAATAGAGATATTTTAGTTGACATTTTAAGAAACTGCATTCTTGTTGTAGAGTAGAAGTGATTTTAGGAACCGATAAAATATCACATCTACGAATAACGAGGTTCGCATAAATGTCACGTAGCTGTGAATATCTTACAGAAAATTTCAAAGTTTAACTCTTAATGGTCTTAAAGGATTACGTAACCGTTGGAATGGGTTATACGATTTATATTTTTTTAATTTAACTTTCTATTTTTACTAAGATAGGGTAGGTTGTACCTACCACTTCTGAAGTAGAAGTAGGTGGTAAGAAAGTTATTGTTGTTTTATTATGAGTTTTATTTTAACATCTACGAGGGCACATTGAAAAGTTTTGAGCCTAAGGTTGACATTTAAATTGAAAAGAAAAAATATTACTGGCACGTAATAGCCATTTCTTTTTTAATTATAATCTGCTGGCTTTTGTTTTTCTTCCGTCAAAATTGCAAAATTTGTGATCGATTTAACAAACGAAGTTCGAGGTTTCCGTAGAAATGGATAAAATTGAGCACCGTTCCGTCATAAAATATTTACAAAAAAAAGGATTAACGCCAAAACAAATTTATGGAGATATGTACGAGACTTTGGGGGAATCTGCTCCATCATATGTCACTATCAAAAGATGAGTAGAGGATTTCAAACGTGGCAGAGAAGCAGTGCAAGATGAACCTAGGAGTGGTAGGCCGCTGACGGCTACCACAGACGAAAATACCAATAAAATATTAGACCTGATTTTGAATGACAGGAGATTGACGATTGCAGAGATAGCAGAAGCAATAGGCATTTCCTATGAGCACAGAACATAATTTCCAACGATATTGGATTTTCTAAGGTCTCTGCCAGATGGGTACCTAGACTGCTTTCAGCCGAAAACAAACGCACCCCCCAAACAGTATCACAGGATTGTTTGGTACTGTTCCAAAGTGATCCTCAAGATTTTCTTAGCCGTTTCGTAACTATGGACGAAACTTGGGTTCACCACAATACAGCAGAGTCCAAAGTACAATCCAACAAATGGAAAAGAGCAGGGTCACCGCCCACTAAAAAAGCTCAGGCCGTTTTGTCAACCAAGATGGTAATGGCTTCAGTTTTTTGGGACTGTAGAGGGTCATTATGGTTGACTACCTTGAAAATGGTAAAACCATAAATGCGGGCTATTATTACACACTCTTACAACCTTTGCGTGAAGAAATAAAAATAAGAAGGTCTGGTATGTTGTCTAAGAAAGTTTTGTTCCACCAAGATAACGATCCTGTCCGTACTGCGGAGAAATCAATCGCACAAATACACAATTGTAGCTTTGAATTGTTGCCGCATCCACCCTATTCACCGGACTAGGCCCCGTCTGAATACCATCTTTTCCCAAATCTTAAAAAACACATGGTAGGACGAAAATTTTCGACGAAAATCGAGGTACAAGAAGCTGTGACTGAATATTTTGATGAAATTCAAGATTCTTTTTTTTTATAAGGAATACTAAAACTAGAGACAAGATGTCAAAAGTGTAAAGATCATTCTGGAGACTATGTAGAGAAATAAAATGATCATTTAGAAAAAAAATGTTTTTTTTTAAGGTCGGGCTCAAAACTTTTCAATATGCTCTCGTATATAAATAATCCAGTACTCCGATATAACAAATACCGAAAACCGGAAGTTACAAGAACTTATCCAACAAATAAGATAAATGTAACAAAGCAACACTAATTGATTGATTTACTGACTCTACGACCGCTGACTAATATTGCTACAATTAATTCTTTTTGTGTATTAAATATAATCCGCTACGCTTTGGCCCCTCCTAAACAAATGACACATGAAAGAAAAGCAAATATTTTATGTTACTAAAAACATTTATGGACAAATACGTTTACCCTTTTCATTTCCTCACTGAAAAAAATATCACAACACATTTTATTTACCTGCTTTTCTCTACAAAAAATGTATGTTCTTACGACTTTATATTTATTTAGTGTAGACAGAGATGACTTATAAAGTATTAATCATAACTGTAAACAAATGTGATTTTGGTAGATCGAAATTCTTTGCGTTTCTGTAGTGATTATTTGATAAATATATATATTTTTAATATATTAGGGGTGACAAACAAACGCATAATTAATAAAATACAGTTCACTACTGAAGAAACACTGGTACCATTCTCGAACTTATGTTAGTAAACTGGAAAACCTTTTGTGTTTCACAAACATTGGTCACGACTTGTACCAGGATTAGCAACTAACAGAGAGATGGGATGCAATACGCCACCATCAAAAGAGACGAACCAAGAAAACCGCTTTAAAAACAGTTTCAGTAGTATCCAATGATAATTCAAAATAAAAGCACAACAAAATAAACACAATAGTTAAAGCTTTATACGTAACAAAGGAAATTTTAGTTTACGTTGAAAATGAAAATAATTCAAAGCAAGCGAACACTGCGCGCAACACAAATATTCCCTCAAGCGTGTGATTCTCATCTCTATTTACAGCCGGGCTCCCGTAGATTAATAAGCTAATTGTAGTTTATAAACACATCAAGGAACATGGGTAGTATACTGGTCTCCGGTGGAACATTGGCAACAACTGAATTAGCTTGTGTACAGCTTCATTCCTTTCTTGCCATTGTACAAAAAAACACGCTTTTCTTTTGTGTTTATTATAGATTCGTTCACAATAAAAAGTTTTGAATAGAGATATTATTTCTTTTTCCATCTCACGTAAGTTGCTACTTTATTTACTATATCCTAACCTACCATTACTATGATAACAAAAAAAGTATAAAACAGTCTTTATTTAAGTCTGTTTCTTTACAAATACAGAGCTACGGTTCTTTTGCGGGGTTAACGGACCTCATACACCTTAAGATTAATTTAGTCTTTTTTTATAGCTGATGGCCACTGATCTATCGGTCAGTCGTAGACGTACCTATGTAGATGTTTACGGACAGTGGTCATCACAGGTGAAATGTTATGGACATTTAGCACCCATCGTTTTTGTAAAAATAACTTGACTTGTTATCGAGGACCAGAGGTTTCTTTACCATGAAAAGAAGTTAAAGAAAAAAGTTACAGCCTGTATATGTACATAAATCCCATTGTTGACCTCTCTAGAGACGATCCCATCGTTATTAATTCACTGTTGAACAAAAGGCTCCCCGAAAACTGACATGAAGCAAACGATGGGCCTCGTAGAGTTAAGGAAAAAAGTAAAAATTATTCCCACTCACTGCTGGGCATAGGGCTTCTCTCTCAAATACTCCTCTAGGTCGACTTCTCTGCGGATCGGACATCATATGAATTAATTTTTTTTTATTTCTTTGACATGTCGATTTCCTTCACCTTCTACTTTTCATTCTTCACTTCATTTAATACTTAAATTGCGACGTAGTACATTTCCAATGGTGCTGTCACCGCGATCTGAACTCAGTTTGTTTGCTTAACGTGATATTAAATATGAGCGCCAGGTCACTGAGCCACCGCGGTTTTGAAAGAATATAATTTATTATTATAGAAATAGAAGCTTATAAATTTACATTGTCTTCAATTTCCCTTTCCCCAAATCTATGATTCACGAACGAAATATCACATCTATGATTCACGAGCTCCTCACAAATGTCACGTAGCAGTAAATGTCTTAAATAAAATTTCAAAGTTTAAATTTTAATGGTGTTAGAGAAAATGTTTCGTAACCTTAGGGAAGGCGTAACAATATTTTACCGTGTTTTATTTTCACCTAAGAAATTTTCTTTTATGTCTTATGTTACTGGCAATAAGATCTCCTTTTTCTTTCGCTTATCGTAAGAACCACATGAAACATTGATGATGAAGCAGCGACAAGTGTGGTCGATTGTGACCCTTAGAATCATAAAAAAACTCTTTTTGATGAACTTTTGTTCAGTATATAGCTAACGAGAATAATATAACAAGGTAACATTGTCTAATTTTGTTACAATTAAACTTTTTTGTGGGTAAGATGTGAATTCCCTTGTGAATTCGCCCCTCGTAACGTTATGACAAATAGAGGAAAAACAAATATTTTGACGTTACGTAAAAACATTTACGTTAAATTACAGACCCTTTAATCTTCGCCGATAAAAATAAATTTATATCAAGCAAACCCTTTTAAAAAAGCAATGGGTCATATTTTTTATTTCTTTATGTAGAATCCTAAGTTGAAGTTAAGCGCGCTAATATAAAATATGCCTATACGCTGTCTCCTTAATCTTTTTTTAAGAAACCAAAGTGTGTCAAACTAGCACACTACCTTGGTGCGTGTGGGCTCCTTTGACTCGTAAGACTACTAATACTCAAGATGCACATACCTTGTTCACCTGCCTGAGATTGAATGATACGCTACCAAGTAACTAAACCTCCGGATTTCTACATTCATCACACGTTTCACGTATTCTATGAGGACCTAGTCGTTACCGTTTCAGACGATCGATCTATGCTACAGCTAGAAATAAGCTGTAATGTAATACTACCACTTTGAGATATAGTACATTATGATTAAATAAGTTTTTGTGTAAAGTATACATTATTTTACAATAAAGGCCGCGTCAAATAGCAGTAGGATTATCTAACGCGTCACGGATCTTAGCTTCGATTACCAACCAACGACTAATATTTAGACATTTTTTAAAAAAAATAACCTCCAACAGAATTATATATAACTTGATTTGTCGTACTTGTAACAAAAATTGTGTTCGGCCATTATACTATATTATAAAAAAGAAAAAATTCTATTTTATGTGATAATTTGTGTGTTGTGTATGTATTGTTATGTTATTTATTTTATGTCATGTTTGTGTTACAATAATTAGTTTTTTTTTTGTTTTGAAATATAAACCTATAAAGTTTATTTTTCTTAATAGTATGAATATATACTGAATATACGAAGAAAGTCAACAATTACCGTCTTGCTGTTTTCAATTTTTTTTTCTCTTATACATTGAGCTTTACTTAAACTTTTAATTTAGGGATAATCTGAAAATCAGCATTGAGAAGTTTTCTCAAAGTTAGCTGAGCTTATTACCTTTTTGCCGTTATGTACTCTCCCTACATTTGTTGTTTATACTTTCAGCTTTTTTTTAATTTAATTATTGTTTATTACCCAACATGTTTTTCTTTTGTTTCGATGTTATGTATATTCAAGGCAATTAAAGTTATTTTATTATTATTTTAGGGGATATTTTTTTTTCCATCTCCGCCTGGTTGGTCAATATAATAAATTAATTATTATTATTATTAAATTGTTGTAAAAAAAATACCTTAGGTTGCTATATACACATAATACACTTATAGGTAGTTCACGTAATGCTAATTAAAGGTAGTTGTACAATAACTTAAGATTAAGGGAAAATAAACTATATATACAATGTTAAATAAAAAGTAATAATTTTAATAAAATAAACTAAACTAACTAATTATGAATTAATAATTGAGATGCTATATTTTGATCCTATGCACATGCACAAGAATCAATGGCAGAGACGAATGCCTCTGTGATAGCTTTGCCAGGCACAATGACGTCACTCGCTATTGATGTAATCTTTATTTTATTATTAAATTGACAGTGACAAACGAGTACACAGGTCACCTGATTTCAAGTGATTGTCTGCGGCCCGTGACATCTACATTCATCCTTGACAAGGAATCATAATACAGGTGCGTCCATAACCCATGCATAATCCAGATACCCTTCAGAACTGCGATGGAATGCCTCTTCACCAGTAATAAAGGTCTCCGGATCCATGCATTCACCAGAGCACCTGGAGCATTATGCTGCTATTTTACGCTGACCCATTCATTCTGCAGCTAGAAACAAACTGCAGTGTAACTGAGATACTCTGGTAAAAATCAGAAGATGTCGCTGAGGTCAAAATCTAGAACAAGATATCTAAATCAAGAACATCACTATGCCTAAATGAAGACGCGTACGAGTTGGTCGGTTGTATGCTGTCGTGAGTTCGGCATAAATATTTATTATATTAGGGGACTTCAAAAGGATTCTTTATTCCGTTGTCATATCTAAGTATGACGTCATTCCTTTAAAACGAGGGGTGAAAGAGGCACAGGGGAATAGTTAGTAAGGAATTTTATTGCCATATTGATAGACACACCCATATAGTAGATAGAAAACATTGTTTTTTTTACACGCGTTACTAACGTTAAGCCATGTCGGATCCAGGCTGTGATGGATTAGCATGGCGTTATGATAACGCCAAACCGTCGTAATTATGATGATCTACGATCAGCAGTGCCAATGTTTTAAATGTCGTAGAGCTACACTGCAGTTTGTTTCTAGCTGTAGAATCAATGGGTTAGCTCGACCGAGCCAATTTTTGTTACACGTATCTTGACATCGGCACCCCATAAGCCCGAAACACAACTCATAGATACACTGACCATAACAACAACGTAGATCATGGTTTAAATCCAGGCTTAAACTTGCTGGATCCTAAACAGCATCAGCGAATTAATAGCGTTCTAGTGAAACTGTATTATACGGAGCATTGTTGGAGACAAAGAGGTATAATAATTAATGGCCGTAGCCTGCTTTTACGATGGCGGATCGTGCGGTTTTCGTTTTTGTTCAAATGTTATATAACAATATGGCAATTCCCGTCATTTTAACTTAAACTATATTACATAAAATTTATTATATCAAAGTTTACATTTAAGTTAGGTGATGTGCTTGCCTTCGCCTTACCCTAACCCCTAAGGCTATTATGTGATAAGATAGAACTAAAGGTAAACAGATGCAGTGTTAGCGAGAACATAAATTTTGCAAACACACCGATACAGTTACAGAGATAGAGTAATACAGTAATAGAACTACGCTGCGTATGTAACATAAATTTAACTGCGTGCCCGTATGCGCATGCGTCACCTCTAATAATATATAAAAATAATAATCAAGAAGGGGAGACTACGAAGCCAAACAATCGACTAAAAAAATAAGGCTCCATAGTTGTTAAATCTTAAATGATATTTAAAAAAAAGTCAAGATTAATAAAGTACGCTTTACTACTTACTTAAGTATGAATATAAATAACATTTAAAATTCTGCAAAACTGTCCCATTATTTTGAATTATTCCTCTATTACGGTGAAATATGACCTATGAATATTTTAAGTATCGTCTTATTGTATCGTACAATTGTATGAAACTTAATTTCTAAATAACACAATAATGATATTGCGGACAAAATTCACAAACAAATAAAACTCATTCAAAGGGAACGGAAAATCAGTAAATTTCGAATGTAATTATTTTAGACGACACCCAAAAAGCCTCACATTATAATTTACTAATGCGTACGATACGAAATCAGTTCTTCGAAAATCATATTCCATTTCCATCACATCGGAGGCAAAAATGTTTATTAAAATTTACTTAAAAATGTTTGAAGTATCGCGGGATATATACATACTGTATGTTATCGCCTCCACAGAGAAAGCAATATATCTCTTTGTGAAAATTCTCAAACATATTGTTTCATATAGTAACATAGTCTATATATGACTAAACTCTCTATAAACAACAATAAAGAGGAAAAAAATCTTATAGATGGATGCACCAGTTCGGAAATAAAAAACAATTTTTGGAAGTGTGTAAAATAACAAAAGTTTTCTTAGGGAGGATATTAGAGTTTTATTTCTTAGATATGCTACTATGTTATATGTTACTACGACGCGGTAAATCAATACTCAAAATTGTAAAATTGCAATTAACAATTTCATCGATATCGGTACCGTTCGCCATATATAAATCCTTAAATCCTCATTTTTTTACAATTTATAGTAGCTTGTTACTAAGGAAGAGCACCGAGGTCTGAAATTCAGAAATATGTTTTATCTAGTTCAGACCAGGATGCCTCTTTTTTTTTTCTTTTTTGTTTTGTGTGTGTTGGTCTTATGACCTCCACAGCTTTAACGAAAGAGACTAGCGAGCGGGAGCCGCTGAGTAGGGGCTGGATGCCTCTACTTACTTAAAGAATAAATGTAGATCATTCAGGTATTTTTATAATTTATGTACATGGTGTGATTTTTTTATGTATTATACATATATATACATGCATAATGAATGACGTCATAAAATTGTAGACGAGGCGACGACCACAGGTACTTGATCATTTCTTTAACCAATTAAAAATATTTCCGGTTTCCTTTTAAAAGGTTTTCCGGGTTTCCTATCAAATCTCACTTAAACTTTTCTTTACCCTTTAAATTGCTTTTACTAGTTATTTCAGGGGTAATCAAATTGAAAACTTTCGGAATCTGTTCAGATTCGAAATTTTATCATCCTTTTCCAATTCATAAGAGGTTTGCCCATTTGTACTATTTCTCTATTCAAAATACAATCCTAAATTATTTTTTTTTTATTTTATTATTAATTATTTGACGTATCCGTTTTTTTAATTTCTATTTTTTACGCGTACATGTTATAATTTGATGTTAGATAATCCTTGGTCCGATGCCAAAGCCAATAACAATTATTTCTAAATAAATCATTGATGTTCAGCTCTAAGCGTGTTGTATGTATGCCTAACTATATCTAAAATACAGGTGAAATGTGTGCTCGTTTGTTACTCAAGGTAAAACGTTATAAAATAATAAATTTTGCTTTATTTCAGAAACAAACATTGGCAAAATAAAAAGCTCTTTCGTTTTCCAATTCTGTATCTTAATAAAAAAACTGTACCTTACGACCTGTGTTATTTATTATATTTCTTTGACATTAAATTTTCTTTGTATATACTGATCCTTAGTTGAGCATAAGTCAATACTCCGCCACGACCTTCAAACGGTTTGAACAGCAAATGCGGTTTGACCCCGCGAATGGCTCCCCCAAAACCGCACCTAGCGGGGGCCATTAATAATTCCCCTCTGTATTTCCACGACACTCGGGTGGCACGACCGTGCATCCCCCCTGCACCCTCCGAAGATGTGATGATATCGTTCCCAGGGGGCGCTGCCATCGCATTGGTGAGATGTTAAGCAGACTAACTTTGAATTATGATTTAGATCAGAATATTGACCGTAGACAGCTTTATTCAATCTATAAAACTTTATTTAACATCGGTGTAGCTCTACCGCTGCAGTTTTTTCTCAGCCGGGGTAGGACCACGTCCACGCTGCTATGTTTCGTCTGGTGAGTGTAGGGATCTGGAGACCATTATTACTGGTGATGACGCATTCCATCTTAGTCCTTTATGGTGACAACTCATCTGCATTATGATTCCTTGTCAAGTATGAATGTAGATGTTATGGGCCGCAGGAATCACTTTCAATCAGGTGAACTGTGTGATCGGATGTTACTCTCGTAAAAATAAAATAAACTGTAGCGGGGGAACATTATTACTAAGAACAACATACGATAGTTATCGTTTAAATAAATACAAGTACACATAGTACCATAATATAAAAAGCTAAACATCGATAGTAATTCACATAAACCAACTGGTGTCAAATATTTGTTTGTTTGTTAATAAACGACTAGGCAATTATTGGACGGATTTTGATGCGCTTAACGAAATTTTTTAACTTTGATGTGAACATAGAATGTGATATCTGATTTATTGTGCTTTAACAATTAGCAGTGCTAGCGCTGCGCTGTAGCTAGTTTGTTGCTGTAACTGAAAGGGTCGGTATAATCGGTAAAAGACCTCGCGGAGGCATTCCATCTTAGTCCTCAAGACTGACAAAACAAGTGCATATTGAATCTTTATTGAAAATGAATCACCTAGCATCAGGAGAACTGTGCTCGCTTGTCACCATTAATATTAAAAAAATATATAATAAAGGCAATGTAGGTAAAGGTTTCTTACTTAGAATTAAAAATAAATAAATAAAGTGTATATAATATAAAAGTATAAGAAGTAAAAAATAATAAATAAAAATATTTAATGATATTCAAAAAATCTGATAAAAAATTATGACTAAAATAACTTATAATACATACCGAATTAGCTTTCTATTATTGTTTAATTATTTTAATTTAAGTTATTTTAGATTACTATAGTATTATATTATTGATTATAAGATATTTTAACGAATCTGCCACGCACAACTACACTGTGGAATCGGCTGTCGCGAGCAGATTTCCGAACGGATACGACTATAGACCCTCTAGAATAGAGTTTACACTTTTATAGAGGTCGGCAGACCTGCCACTCCACTGGTGTCGCGGATGGTCATAGGCGATGTTTATATCTAACTTTTAGCTGCTTTACATATACATATATATATATACATGTATATATATAATTATAAATATTTGTGTATTCAAATATGTTTATATGTAATAAAATTTTAAGTATAATAATATATAAATATAAGAGTGTATAATATATAACATAACAACATATTTATCCATCTTTCCGCCGTCCGCCTTTCGATGGATTTTTAGGTTTTTTGGCCGAAAATCAGCGCTGTGTTACATGTCTGTAGCACAGCATATGCCGAGCCAACCCCTTTTCGGCACAAGGATTTTTCATGTTTATTAAATTCTGTTTTGTTTTACATTTTTGTGCTTATTTCGTTTTGTCCTCTTGTGTCGACACAACGTTTATTCGAATAAATGTTTTCCTTTGGAATTCTGTTCTATTCTATTCTATTCTACTACCAGCAATTGACTGACACTCACCTATGATCCTGACATGATGAAATTTGTCATAAAATTGATCATCAAACTATTTAATTTATAAATTGAAAATAACGTTTGATTTCAATATATTTGCGATGAAACTCGATATCTGCTTCAACCTTTGCCCATCAGAATCCGATTGTGGCAAATGGGAAAAGCGAATCTTTTGAAGTCCCCTTTCGTTAAATATTTATAGAAATACTCGTCATTCATGGATGTCTACCTATTATGAATATTTTAATACATCAAATAAAATAATGGTGATTCAATTATTTACGCTTTAATAAAGCTCAGAATCGTGACTTGTGGCAGTCCTATGTTCAGCGATGGAATAGTGATGTCCTGAGATAATTATGATCACGTACTTTGACTACTATGAAGTCATTCTTTTTATTTGTGTAACAAAATAATTCATCAAACAAAATCCTCAATTATTCCATTAATAATACCGTCAGATAAATAAAAACTTTTTTTTATTATATTGAGAGTAACAAACGAGCACACAGTTCACCTGATGGCAAGTGATTCCTGCGACCCATAACATCTACATTCATTCTTGACAAGGAATAATAATGCAGATAACGCATCTTGCATCGCATCTCACCCCTGAGGACTGAGATGGAATGCCTCGTCACCAATAAAAAAGGTCTCCCGATCAGTTCAATCACCCGACGAAACACAGCATTATTATGCTGCTATTTTACGCTGGTATTCTGCGAGAGCATGGTCCTACCCCGGTCGAGCGAACCCATTCATTCTGCAGCTAGAAACAAGCTGCAGCGTAGCTCTGCCAGTGTTAAAATTATAGTAACAATAAACTATTCATCAACAATTATATCAAATTGTAATGTTTAATTACCAGTACTACACCAATGAATAGTTGTTAAGGTATGACATAACTTCTTAACACCTTGTCGCATTGAATGAAGTTTTTGCAGGGCCTTGACCCAACTCGTTTAACAAAAAAAAGATTTAGGTCACATAAGAACCCCTAAAAGCTTATATTTTTAGTTATACAGGGATTTCGGTATATAGAGTTTCAACATATGTACGTTTAATATAAGTTTTTAGTTAACATAGGTACGTGTAATATAAATTTGTAATGTCTCAACGTTAAAAATTATCCACAAAATTATATGATATGATGACAATCAATTATTCAAATACGGTATTTCTTTTATTTATATATAATTTTAGTGCGACTTTATTGCGTCTAATTTTATCTTATTTTTTATTCCTAACGTTTCTTATTCAGAATCAAAAAGCAAGATGTTTTATTTTACTATATTTGGAATGGCAGCTAAGACCCTCAAACTAACTGCAACTTTTTTCTAGCACTATTAAAACTTAAACTGTAACTTAATTAAATATGTTACAAGTTAAAACTATTTAAAACCCGCTTATCGTATCGTAACAATGATTTCCTTTACCATTAATCGAAGTCATTCTATTAAACATGTCTCCTATAAGAAATGTAACTATGGAAATGCAAATTTCCGAAATATCTTTTGAAATAATTTTCAATTTCTCAGCATCTTAATTTAATCATTTTTAATTATGATTTCAATGAAACTATTTGATTCAAAATCTATTATAATATTGCCATTATTAATCTTAATATAATCGTAATGTCTAAATCAGATCATCCCTATTGTATATATAAGTATAGGTATATATTATAATAATTCTAATATAATATACATATATTTGAGAATAATGAAGATATCTTGTACATATATACGTATAAGTTAATACTCTCCTAGTTTTTTTTTGTGTGTGAATATTGCTGTTGGTCCAGAGATCTTTACAGCTTTATCTAATTTATATATAATCAGACTCGCGAGCTGAGTAGGGAGACAACGACAATGCTGCGAAGCTGGCGCTGAGACTGTTGCTGCACCACCGCTGCACTCCGACCCCTGTGGACGAAGAACGTCGCCGACAACGGAGGGTGGCGATAATACGATCAGAGAGCCCCTCATAAGGAGGTACGAAACCTCGACTCGGATCGCTATCTAAAGGGACGACAGGTCTTTAGGAGCGACCTAGAGCACGAGTAAATCGCGTGTTAGCCGCTGTGCGAGGAAGACGACGACGCGCTCGTCAAAGTTAATGTTTGCCGTTAGAATATCATCAGGCGTTATGGTTGCGTATTTAGGACGTCTTTTGTTACGAGAGGTGACCCTTAAGTGGGTGTAGCAACCTGCTGCTGCCACTAACGGGTTAGGGTGATTTACAGTCGAATTTAAATATCGTAGAGATATTTCTAAATTACTTCCTTATGGAGGGTATCTTAAGGTCTCGGTATAATTCCGAGTTTCTTACAAACCATAGAGCGCCTGTCGCCCTACGGAGATGTTTTGCAACGTTTGAAGGCGCTTTATTCGAGCCTCTGGGATGTGTGCGAATGCAATGCTTGCATAACAACATCCATCCCTCAAACCCGAACGAAGCGCTTTGCTTCGTCTTTCATTATTCGTACAGCAAAAAACTGGAATAGTTTGCCCGCGTCTGTCTTTCCCTCCGATTACAATGTGGGTGTTTTCAAGAGTAGAGTGAATAGGCATTTACTGAGCTAGTGCGCCTTGCCATCCAGGACTGCATTTCCACTTAACATCAGGTGGGATCGTGGTCAAGCACTTTCTTAGAATGTTTAAAAAAATAAATACGTCATAACAAGTCTTATGCAAGTTTTATAGTTTTGCAACTTATACCTTAAGGATATTTTGTTGCGTTTGTGTAGGATGCTAAAAAGCGACTTGTGATAAGTACCGCCCTTGCTCTTACATTTTTTAATTGTGATTTTCTTCTAAAAGTTATACCGAAAATGCTTACCAACCTAATACCTACCAGTTTATATTAGGTCTTTACCTATGAAATTGCCGTTCTTCAGTATTGGCCGTTTCAAACCAAAAAAAGTTTTGATTGGCTGTGAATTCTAAATTGAAATTAATTTTGTTTTAATAACATGACATTCTTTTTACAAAGTCAGTCTTTTGTTCATTGATTAATCAGCTTTGTATTTTCATTACGTTTGAACATTTTTCGTCATAATGGAAACTTTAAAAATTCGTGTAATTATGGAATACTGAGTTCCGTCGTGGCATCATCGCGGTACACACGGCACATAACATCAACAACGTTTACGGAGATACTATTACTTTTTCGAAAATTTGGACAACTTATTAGCGGGAAAATAATACAATTTCCGAGAGGCAGTACAAAATGCCTTTGAAGAGTTTGTCGCCTCCCGTCCAGATGATTTTAACAAGAAGGGCATCTATAAACTACCACTTCTGCGTTGGCAAAGATGTATCGATTACATGGGTGATTACTTTGAATAACAGAAATAAAAAAGTTTGAAAAAAATATAGTTTAACTTATTTCATACAAAACAGCAATTTCATAGGTAAAGACCTATTATTTATAATTAACGACATCTAGCGGTATCATTACAAACTGCTTTAAACTTATCCCCAAATAACAAGCGTTTTAAGTCGCAAGAAAATATTTAGTTATCCACGTTCTTTTTATTAATTATCAAATATACAGATAAACAAGTCACCAAAGATGATATAATTTCCTGTTCACAAATTATTATTTATTTCCCAATGATTTTTCCACTAAATCTTATTATTTTGTTTTTTATTTCTGTATAACCGCGATGCTATAACAAGACATCAATTAATACAACGAATATAGAGCAAATTAAATTGATGATGTGTCTTTATTTTTAATTAATTTAAATACAGTATGTTCTGTAGTATGTCATTTTAAGTGTCACATTTAGTAGGTAACTAAATGTGGCACTTAAAATGACAATCTTTCTTAATTTTTTTCTCGAATCATCATCGCATTTAAAAAGGTGGTTTATGAGCAATTATTAAACACTCCACTGGTAATATAACCATATTATACGTTCACTTAATTCTAGTGTAAATATTTATAACAAACTTCGCCTGGAATATAATGATATCAAATTTATAATAGTAAAAAAAAACAAAAAATATTCTAATCATAACTAAATACCGTCAAGTGGCTGATTCACTTTTTTTTCCAAATTTTCACAAATATTGTAAGAATTCCGGTACTTACATTTTTGTATCAAACTAAATGTGACAAACCAGCACACAGTGCACCTGATGAGTGGTGACTAAGGCCCAATAACACCAACAAAGATCTCTATCCGAACAAAGATTCCAAATGGACACAAACACTTGTTGTGTTGTCTCTCCTCAAAAGTGAGATGGAATTCCTTCTTACCAACACTGGGTATCCAGTACTGGTAAGAAGGAATTCCAGAAAGAAATTCCTTGAATAAAAACGGTATGGTTTACTAATAAAAAATAATTCCTGATTTCTTAATTTTATTCACAAAAATACATTCAAAAGATAACCCCTTGTATAAGTTCCTAATAAAATATTATTACAAAAAATATTCTTACATATCAACTAACTTACATTTCAAATATTTGATTTTAATATAAACATTATTTACATAATCACAGGATATATATATATATATAAATATATATATAGAAATTAAATTCAAATTAATAGTGTACAAATTAAGAAATATTGCACAAATTGCCAGTTAAATAAATATAAAACGGAAAATTAAGAAAAAACTTATTCAGCAACGTTCAATATAAACCACATACGCGGTTGGCCGGCAATGCTTTATCTGAAAAAAATATAAATTGAAGCAACATGAAATAAAATATATTAATCCTATATTTTAAATGTAACATCTTATTTTCATACTCAATTAACATTCCCGAGTCACCTGCATTCATCCTGCAAATTTTAGTGGTCATTTTTCCATAGAAAATGCATATCTATGGGATTAATATCTATCTTAGAGACGATAATATCTTATTTCTAGGAATTAAGTATTCCATTTGTCATCAGGGATAACACTGCATATGAATTATAATTCTTTTTTTTTTATTACATTGAAAGTAACAAACAAGCCACACAGTTCACTTGATGGCAAGTGATTCCTGCGGTCCATGACATCTACATTCATCCTAAACAAGAAATCATAATGAAGATACGTTGTCACCCTTGGCGACGGAGATGGAATGCATTGTCGCCATTAATATAGGACTCTGGATCCCTACAATCACCAGACGAAACACATCAGTATTATACTACTATTTTACGCAGGTATTCTGTGAAGGCCTGGTCGAGCTGACCCATTCATTTTACACCTAGAAACAAACTGTAATGTACCGCTAGCAGTGGCTTTATCTCAGATGAATGTCAATCATGGCTCATACCACAAAAAAATGTGAATCAGTGGGTGTGGGCTGTTATTTTCAGGAAATTTACTCCAATCTCTGATCTTAGTCTATGAAGGTGTCTCTATAGCATTAACTACGGTATTAAGTGGATCTCATGGGCCACAGGAATCACTAACTTCCTTGCTTAAATTGTGTGGCGAGCACCTTTATATCATAAAATTATATTTCAAGACTACATTATATGTACATATCTTGAAATATGTCACCGCGTGGCGTACTGACACGGCTGCTGCGTAACTGGTTCTGGGTCTGATTCCCAGTTGTGAACAATATTTGTGTATCACAAATTGTTGATTACTGAGTCCATGTGAGTTTTATGTATGCATGTAGGATGCAGTGTCAAATACCCCTCGTATTTGACACTGCATCCTTACAACCTCTTATCTTATTGCTTATAGATCACATCAAACGAGAAAATGGATGGCAAATGAGATCTTTGTGTTTGCGTAAATGTTCATGGCACTGTAATATTATATCTTGTGCAGTTGAGGCGATAACCAGAACATATCTAAATCAACTAAACATATATAAATAGCTAGGATTATATATCAATTTGTATGTTAGTATTCAACTAGGAGTTTATAAAAGCGACCATGATTGAATTAGAAACATCTATAGTAAAAGTCATGATTTAAAAAATGTTATCTTTTCAGTGATACACCGACACTTAAAATTGCAAAGTGGCAAAAAGAGAACATTGTGGGATTTTGGTTGTTGCAAGTCCGAGAGAACCTCTTCTTGTATATCAATAAAAAAACACCTACTAGACACCTATCAAATATGGAATATGGAAGTGTTGGTACCTACCTAGAGACTAAGAAAGATTGTCTCTATATAAGTAATAGGATGTCCTGTTTCTTTCACTCACCATAAATGTTGCACAGGGCTAAGCTGTCACTTTACACAAGTATTTTTATGAAAATGTGGTTCTTTCCCATTCATGCTTGAATGAGGTTCGATCCATTCATGTACCAGTAGTCGGTGAATACTATGTATAATTTTGGATTTCTTTTATATAAACTTGCTCTACAATTTTGATGTCAGTTATTTTTAATAATTATTCATAACTATATTTCATCAAATAAACTCACCAATCATCTTGGGATAAGGCAAATTTAATGTATCCATTATATTGATGAACTCCTTCAAAGACTTTGTCAACCTTGGGTTGTACTTCTTTTCCTCGCCCACAGTTGTAGCCGTCTGACCCTTGTAATCATGAGCTGGGTACAGAGTGTAGTATTCTGGTAGAGTGAAGATCTTGCTATGGACAGATTGGTACAGCCTCTCTGAGGAGCCTTCTTGGAAGTCTGTCCTGCCACAACCACGAATAAGGAGTGTATCACCCGTGAATGCCATACCCTAAAACGAAGAAAATAAGCATTGAAAAATTATAATCTTGAAATATATTGTTTAAATAATACAAAAAAACTGTATTGAAGTCAACACATAATCACACAAACATTTATAATTGATAATGGTAGAGCTACACTGCAATTAGCTTCTAACTGCAAAATAATCTTGGCAGATCAATCAATAAAGGATCACACCCTCACAGTATACCATATTAATATAGAATATATTTGTATGGTATATATAAAACACAATGGCATATGCTATCCCTGTATCCCTATTTGTGGACCCAATTACATACAGACAACAAGGCATTCCATCTAATTCCTTAGTATTTTATTTTTTCTCCTTACAAAGTATACGCAGCTTGAAGAGGATCAATGAATACTTTGTTTAGGATAGATTGATATTGTAGATTTCACAGCATTAGTCACTAACATTTGTATTACATTTTTCAGAGTAGTATATATGTATTAATATATTTATTTATTCCTTTTGTCCCATAACTAAGTTTTACAAGGGATGTATATAGCCCGCAATACTGTTTATATTAGGTATTTTATATACAGATTCGGCTTCTGTTAATACTTGTGCATTAAAATCTTTATTTGTAAACCTCATTGATAACTGGGCAGGTAATATTGCTTATTGATAATAGCCAAGTGCATTTCCTATCTTATCAAAAACAAACATTGCTTAATAACGATTGTACTATCTTTATTTTTAAAAGATGTTTGTCATTTGTATACCTAAGTTATAAAAAAATATGTTTTTTTATTGCTGGTTTGCTGGAAGCCGATGAATGCATGTGGCTATTACTTTGTGGAAATCAATGGAGGGAGGTGCAGCAGTGGATTATGGACTAACTGTGGTGATGATGATATATAAGTATTGTTAGGATAACTTAATGAAATTATATTATTATCTAACTATTGTTATTGGCGCAATCAAGCATCAATTTTTTTTTATTGTAATGAGTGTGACTTGTTTGTCAAACTCATTACAATAAAAAAAACTGAGTATGACATGCGACTCACTCACTTTATTGTCACTTCTGTGGCCCATGACACCCATTTTAATCCTCAATAAAGAATCATAATGCAAGTGCCTTGTCACCCCCGAGTACTAAGATGAAATTCCTTGTCACTAATAATAATGGTCTCTGGATCCCTACACTCACTAGACGAAACACATAAGAGCCATGCTGCTATTTTACTGCTGGTATTCTGTGAGAATGAGGTCCTTCCCTGGTCGATCCGACGCATTCATGCCTCAGCTGGTAACAAACTGCAGTGTAGCTCCATCACACTTTTTCTAACAAAGTACAAATGTTGATAAGGGCGACCTTTGAATAATAGAACTTAGACTTTTAAAATGTACAAGCCCACCTGTTCATGAATTATATACGTCAAACATCCATTTGTATGTCCAGGTGTAGCAGCAGCTAACAACTGGTACTCTCCAAACTTCACACAATCTCCGTCATGAAGATAAACATCCGCTTGCGCACCAGATGCTTTTCCAATAACACTTTTAGTACCAGGCAGGAGTGTTTTGAGCTTGCCAGTGCCCGTTACATGGTCAGCATGCATGTGTGTGTTCACTGGAAATTTGTGAGGATTATTATTATTATTGTCTAAGAAATATTTTTACACATGTTACACTGATAGAAAAATCAAAATGTAATTCAGAACTTATTTTCATGACACTAAAAAGAGAATCTTTATAGAGGAATCTACGGAAGTGTACAAGTAAAGAGAGGAGTGTCTTTGTATATAATAACTGTTCCCAAAACTGTATGAAATTAAGGTGGCGCAGCTAGAGGGTAAAATTTGAACAAATGCACCAATACATAAATTTAAGCTTGTCATATTCAGTAGGAGACTCATATGAGATACTTCTCCTTATCTTTCACTCCATAGTTTCTCCCAAATTCTGTTTATTTAAATGATAAGTATGGATTTTAATGTTATGAATTTAATTATGAAGAAACCTATATAATGGTTATCTTATTCACTTATAAAAAAAATGTGAAAACAACATACTCGCATAAATTAAATTGAATCCTAACTCTTTCACTAATGTGGCATCTCGTTCAGCATGCTCTAACACAGGATCAACTAGCACTGCCTCATGTGTATGTACATCACCTAATAGATATGTGTATGTGCTGCTTACTGTGTCAAACAACTGAAACATTAAAAAAGAAAAACATTTATTTATTGTCCACAAAAATAGATGAATCTTACATAATAAAAACTTAAATGTACAGCCCAGTGCTTCTGTATTAAATAGAATTTAATAAAATAATATTTCTTATCAGTACCAAATATGAAGAAACCTGTAAAATGAACATTCATAAAATAAGAAAAACACTAATTATTAAGAAAGAATATTGACAAATATTTACCTGCCTGAAAAAGAAATTGTGTCCCTTATCCACAGAAGAACTTATAAATCTCACATGACTGCCTTTATGAAGACCGCACAATGTTGTCAGAAGGTTAAATCTAGGTTTTAACAAGTTTTGTAGCATTCTGCAAATTAATATAGTAAATGATGACACAAGATGTAAATAACTTACAAATCTTAATACAGGTAAGACATAAGCCTTGAAGTATGTGCTAAATGATATAACATATACATCATTAGGATAGTTACTACCATTGTTTACATAGCCAGTGTATTGTGCATAGTGATGTCGTAAGATATATAACAAATTAAAACGTGATAGAAATTAAAAAATAATTATAGTTCGTAGCAATGGTAACACTAGATAAAAAGTTAAAAGTAAATTTTTGTTCATTATTAATTGATTTTCAAACAACCTGTTTAATTTACTTTTTACTGTTTGTAAATAAATAGTGAAAGAAGTTACAAAATAGGCTTTATTCCTCTTATTTTAGTCATCAATTAAAAATTGAAAAAACGAAAAACTTAACCCAGTTAACTTACATGGAGTGTTCGTGTGTTCTTTTTATACAAGTAAACCATTAATAATTATCGTTGTAGTATTGTGTATGTACTAACACAATAAATGAAAAAAAAAAACTGATAACAGGATTTGATATCTTATCTTTTCATATAAAAATCAGATTATATAAAAATTCAAATATTTTGTTTCAATTTTAACAAACAAAACTCATAAAAGACCATAAATTCAACCATACTCAGATTTGAACTCAATAGCAATAACTTTAAAATATAATAATCAATAGAAATTAGACATATTTATAAAGTTCTACTGTATTTGACATTTTGACTATAGATTTGTTTACAATATTTGATATCAAATCAGTTGTCAGTTAACGGAGTCGCTGGTATAGTATATGGTATTACCACTTACAAAAATTACCACTAGTGTATGAATAAATTGTATTTTTATTTACCAAGTAATTAAAGTTTAAATTCTAATTTTGACTACTTTAAGCAATTGAGTTGATAGCACTATATTATTAGTAATGACAATTTTAGATTTTTACCAGTTCGTAGATTGATTATGATGCTCAAGGTATGAAAATTTCCTGAATTTGGACCAAATTACTGTATCCTAATTTATATTTTTTTATTAATTTCTTCGCATTGATTCGCAGTGAAGGCACTGATGACCGATATAAATAATTTTAAATCCAAGACGTTTTTTGGCCATCAAAAGCGAAAAAATATTCTGAGTTATCTCATAGTTATCATTAAGGCCACCCATGGCAGGAGACGTAGGGCTGAAATCTCTTGTACCATTACCAAACAGTAGCATAATTTGTTGAGCTACTTTTAATTTAGTTTTCTAATTAGGATTCATAATAAATAATCATAAGGTTTTCAAAAATATTGGGATACCAGTATAAGTTTGGATTCAATTAAAACATTACCTTCCAAACTCCGAAATTTATCAAGAGTATCCAACGCTTTCATTATCTCGTAGTTCAAAATACCGATAAATCGTCTGTTATTTGTGCAAAATAAAACTATTTCTTACCTTTTTTCATCAAGATGTAAAACGTACTACATAACATGTGTTTATGTATATATATTTCAATTATTTATTTAATATAAATAATGTTTTCATTCAAAATATCTATTTAGCGTAATTAATACTAAATTTACATTATCCTAAACTGGATTTTTAATAATTAATATTACCACTAAATAAATAATCAACACAGATAGTACAGACTATATAAAAACTATTTGTACAAATGAAAAACAAAACTGGTTTATTAGAAAGTTTTTGGAATTTGTTGAAAATATAGAAACGTCACTGTAATGCAAACGAAACGGAATACAGTTAAAATGCAAAAAAAATGTTTCATATCATGAAATAAAGAGTGATAATTATCTAAAACTCAGTTAAGGTACTCTTATTTTTATAAATTCATAGAGCCCTTACTAAATCGTGTTTAGTATTTAAAAACATTTCGTTAATTAATATTTAGATTTTAGAAATGATTATAGAAAAAGCATTTACTCTTCTAATGTTATTCTCTTCTAATACGCAATTGTGTATATGTAGTAGTTTGTTGTTTTCCTCTCTCTTTTTACACAACGGATTTAACTGTCATCTCTTTCTAACTTTACCAATCATCTGGTAACGTCATTGACCTCCTCCATCCCCACTATACCAGTCAATATTTTGCTCTAGTACACGAATGGTGGGATTGCTGTGTGCGTGAAAACTGGTATTGCGACTGTGCAATGTATTGATGTAAACATTCTCTTGTCACTTTGTTTCAGTGCGTTTAGAAGATTGTATGGAAATCTTTAAAGGCGCACCTGAAAGGAAGATGTGATCAGCTGATTATGTATAAAATTAAATTTCTGTGATACAGTGTCTTAACGATCTAGTGTAGTTAAGCCGCCAAATTTCAAATGCTATAAATTTTGTTTATAGTAGTGGTTTTAAAAAAAAATTAAATTACTTATATAAAATGTTCGTATATTTAAATTGAAAGTTTTTTTGTGTTTAATACATGGTTACGTTTGCTCTAAATTCTCTTGTAAGTTAAAATTAATACTGAAATTATAGTGCTGTTGTCGCTGAAAGATCGAAGCGCATTTGGTAAGCATGTTTTTTTTGTATTATTACGATAATTAAATTATTACAATAATAATAAGGTAATTTTATGTATATAATTTAATAGTTTTTGTAATAAAAACCAGTTTCTTTGTTTGTAATTGGTTGACATAGACGCTATGTCAAACAACTTCCTTGTTCTAGGTAACTAGGTACACATATTAGTTTTACTAAATCAGTGGTGTATGACGCAAAATTTATAAGCGTATTCCATATAATTAGTTACTAAACAGAAGAGTCGTCCTTACTTAAATCAAATAATTGTAACTATAACCTAGCTTATATTTGTTTGCGGCTATAATTGTAACTATAAAAAGACTTAAGAATATTACATCTTTTTTATCGCTTAAAATTTGGATTAAAAGATACTTAATTGCCTATACTGACCTGTTTTGCTTGTCTCCTAATTGTTTATTAATTATTTCCCCATCAAGCGCCGTCCTTATTGTACTAAATTTCGTTAATTTTATAAATATCAAGGTCACGGATTAATAACACAAAACACTTATCACACACTAGACATAACATTCGTGGGTACACGTGCGATAAAAAAACCACGAATTCACTATCGATTCTGACCGTGACCTAGTTAACTACTTCCCTGTTTTCGGACAGAATAATGTTTTATTTACTTATCACACTAACACAAGCAACTTTAAAATCTTAAATGATTCATACGGTTACAGCAACAAATAGTAAAAAACACACACATATGGAACAATACAAAACAAAGCTGAACGCTAAAAGCAAAATTCCCGCGCATTGCATCATTCGCTGTCAGAAATAGAAAATGTAGATGACTGTCCTTGCGAAGTTTTCGATATAAACGAAATCGCAGCTAACTTGCGTATTTTATCAGATCTCATTAATTTTGATTATAAATATACAAAATTTAAATAAATATTTCACACTCTTATTGGTGTTTTTACAATATATGCTTTATGTACTTAATTATTTGGGTTTATGTAAAGGACCTCCTTGGATTTTGAGTCTGTTAAAAGTTACGTAATTACTATTATAGTAGTACTTATTACGCCGTGCAGCAATTTTCTAAGAGAGCTAATTTTATTAGAGAGTACTCCGCGTATTTTAAATACTTAGATGATTTTTTCAGTTTTTCTAATTATTAGCAACTATTAGTTTTTTTTATACTTATATATTATATAAACTTAAACGGGAGTATGTATATTACCCTACTAACATAATAGCAGAATAATATGCCTCTAATTCTTTCATAAGAAGCTAAGTGAAGGAGAAGCCGAATACTGGTAGTTAAGAATTTAATCCTCTCTGATTGGACAGTGTGTTTACATCCTTATCAAGAATGAATTTGAATTGTGAACATGTTTTCACTCCTAATTGAAGAAGTAAAACAAACGAACACGCTCTACCGCAAACATTCTCCGATTCTTGAACGAAACACAGCGGTATTTTATTGAAGTCTCACGGTAATGTGATCCATTCATACTATAGCCAGTTTCTTCCCGCAACTTGGGTCTACCACGTAAATATTATATACTGTATTGATATTTTAGGGCTCAAATACGCTACGCTTTAGTTTCTAAAAGATAAATGTGATAGCTGAAAAGATTATCATTTCATGATTAAAAAAATGACTGCTTGGAACGTAGCAGTCATGTCGACGGTAGGTTATGAGTGTAAAACGTTTGAATGGACACGAAGGTCGTTCACAAGATAAAACGTTTGTGGGCAAGCAGCACTAGTTTGTTTAGCTACACAGCACTAAATAAGTACGTACTTATTGGTATTTACCTGATAAAGTAAATACCAGTAAGTACGTACTTATACGTTCGAGGAAACTTATACCTTTTCCATCTTGAAATATATTAAAACTAAACCGGCTACGTATTTCTAGTGTAAGTGTATTGGTATCGTATGTTTTTTTTTTCTTACTTTGAGAGTAACAAACGAGCTCACAGTTGACCTGATGGAAGTGATTCTCCTACGGCCCATGACATCCATCCTTGACAAGGAACCATAGTGCAGATGCGTTGTCACCCTTGAGTACTGAGATGGAATGCCTTGTCACCAGTATTAAAGGTCTCCGGATCCCTGCACTCACCACACGAAACATAGCAGCATTCTGCTGCTATTTCACGCCGGTACTCTGTGAGGGCATGGTCCTTTTCCGGTAGAGCGGACCCACTAATTCTGCAGCTAGAAACAAAGTGCATCGTAGCTGTACACTGTAACAAACGTATATAATGTAAATTCATATTTTTTACAATTATTTTGGTCTACGGATAATCTTTTTTTAATATCAAGGATGACAAACGAGTTCACAGTTCATCTGATGGTAAGATCATCGGGGCCCATAAACAACTGCATCCATTCAACATGAAAATGGCGTTGCGTTAACAATCAGGACTCCGAGTTGCCTGTGGACTAAAAAGAACTACCTCTCTAGCTCTATCCGGCCACCAGTTCCTTAAACTCACCATACGTAACACAGCAGCAGTATGCTGCTGTCGTATAGTATCTGATAATGTCCTGCTGGTCCTGAACTTCGACCAGAATGATATCTCCTGGTGAAATCAACTGCACAGAATGTTATATTCCCGCACTAAGAAGCATCCACTTGTCCGCGGTAGGTTTAAAAGCAGTATCGGGAACACGGGACATATACACGCAACACGCCCAGACCTAAAAATCAACAAATTGTAATACACAAATATTGTTCCACGGCAGGGAATCGAACAGGACTCGCGGAGCGGCAGCCAGGTACACTAACCGTTACGTAATAAGCGCATTATATATGCTTATTTGTACTAATTAATGAGTGTTTGTTTATGTGTTGTATTGTCACGTAGTGTTAGAACGTTATCGGTCCATAGATTATTTTATTGACGGGATTCTACTCGGACGAATGCATCTTAAGTAAGACGATACAAACGAACATCCAACTTACACTGGTTTTTCCATAGCTTCCAACCGGTTTAAAATTAAAGATTACTATAGGCGGATTTACTTCTACTTGATTTAGTTATAATATAAATATTATCCTATTCGATATTCGATATCTCAATGCTTTTTGGCTTCTCTACCGGATAATAAACGATGATTTATGACAGGTGCAAACATGATCAAACTATTCATTTACCGAATTATAAATAATTTCAATACAAAAAATCGCAAATTATTTGCATTGGAGTCTTTGAGTCTGTATGATGGCGGTATAATATATTCTTCCCAGTTAAGTTATCTGATAATAAACAGAAAAATATAATAATATAGAAATTCGAAGCACACTATCTGTTATAATCATATAACATTATCTTAGTTAAACATCTTCCACTACATCTATGTACAACGCGATGTCTGGTTTAGACTTAACTGCGCAATTGCTTTGTGTTGCGGCATTATTCGCGGATTGTGTTTTTTTTTTATTACCTATTTGACCAAGGACGTCGGGACGATTCGGTCACGCTCTGTAATTGCAACGTAGTAACAAGTAGTACGCTGTTGATTATTGTTTATTGTTTTTTTTTATGAAGTATATTTGTAAACCGAGGCTGTACTAAAAATACTATTTACTTTTACTTTTCATTTTCACTTTTCGAGAAGACTTTTTGTAGTACTTTTTTACGTTTTTACGGTAGTACTTTTGACTCCTATAGTAAAAAGTTCCGTGGCGCTGGAATTTTTTTTGTGTATTACAAATTGTTGGTTATCGGCCCTGTGGGTGTAGAATGGTTGTCTTCCACACTGCATCGGAACCTTCCTCCGATATTATTGCACATGAATTACATCGGATTAGGGAAGGGGGCGATCTGACGTGCCTGTCTATAGGTATATACAAACCCTTTAGGTACTATACTATATCCAACAGCTAATAATATCTAGTAATAACACAATGCCTAGGTCTATCTATATCGACCAGGAGCACATCATTATTATCTCACACTGTCTTTCATTCTGCATAAAATAACATCACTGATGCCGAGTTTCTTATGGTAAACGATAGAAACCTTAAATAGCAAGTATGGAAGTATTATTATTCTTAGTAATGAAGACTGACCAGGCATCTGCATATAAATTCTTTATCCAGCAAATAGACGTCTGGGGCTGCGGGAATCATTTGTCGCCATTATTATTATTATTTTAATTTATTTTATTTAAATACGGGCAAATAAAACTACGTAGTGCATAGATATTTCAGTAGCTGTAGCTTAACACCGACTGTTTTTTTTTAAACTTAAGATTCCAGACTACTAACGGTATTGGACAATGGCATAAGGGTGTAAGAGGCTAAAAGCCAGACTAGACGGTTTTTAAAGTTCGCTGCACCCTTGAGCCGAGACGGGGTGTGCCTACACCTTTATATCGAGAAGCTTGGATACATTATTCAAGAGAAGATGAATGGCGGTTATTGTAATTTTGCTATTTTATTAAGTTTTATAGTATTATTTAGTGTCCTGATACATCAAACAACAGTTTAATATCTTCTCCAATGTATATATACCAATTGTTTGTACTAAATTGTTTTTAGAGATCGTTTCACGGTCCTTTTTATGCAATTCACTTGAACGTGAATGTCTTTATCACATAAACACCTTAACCTAAGAAATATTCAATATTCACACACTTTGTCGACCCTAATGTTTGAGATTAGATGCCATTAATCAGGAAATAGGTCTCTGGGTCCCTACATTCACCATACTACATAAGAGACTCGACCGGCGCAGCAGGACTATGCTTTTCAGAATACTGATTTAAAATAATAGTTTAGTGAATTTATACAGTAGTATATCGTGTGATGAAATAAATAAACCGGGAACTTAATACCGGTGACGAGAAATTCAAATCTTAGTCCCCAGAGGTCAGAATGGAGGTGCATTATAAATTCTTAGTGATGACCGGTAAACATCGATTGCTTTTAAGTGGACTGTCACTCCTAATTTCGTAAAAGGTCGTAACCATAAAATATTCAAACGTACGTGTACAAGAGATGTGGTTAATAAAACAAAGCTACCTCGACGTACTCACCCGTGTTAGTAAATTAAAATAATATATCTCTACCAAAAATATCTTAAGGTATACACTAAAACTTAAATGTAGTCCAAAAGAACAACTAGTTTGTGGGATACTTGAACCGGAAACTAAGCTTGATATTTCAGGTCTTCAACTCCCCAAGATCTACATTATAATTCTTTAGCATAGATGAAGGAGGGTGTCTTGGGTCAAGGAATCACTTACCATCAGGTGAACTACGTGCTTATTTGTTACCCTATTTTTTTTTTATTTATTACACATACACCACAATATTACACATTTCCGACATAATTAATAATTTTAATGCTTTAATATAATAATAACAAGTATTATAACAATATTAGTATTCTCGCAGAAAACGATCATCTTGTGAATTCTCATCTTAACTCACCGTGAACTCTATTCGACCCCCATGTCGCGTCTTGTCTTTCTGAAAGCTAAATGGCGCCATGTATATTTTGATCGTAATAGCAATTATTTTACCATAAATTTCGGGCATATTTTTTGCTGTCTACAAAATTTAGCAAAAATCTAATATTCTGTTAACATAATATTCATTCATTCTAACGTATTAAACTGGAACAAGAGTCTGAGAACTGGAGTCAAGTCTACGACGGTGACTGTTCCCAGATAAACAATCATAAAGCAGGATTGATGGAAATAATCAAACTACCAATAATTCGTTCACTTTTGCGTATATGCTAACAATCCAAGTCGAGGTTCCCTTTTGAGAGCCCTTGTGCTGGTTACCCATTAATAAAGGTCTCGGCTGGCCACCTTTCAACCCAGTGAAGCTGTAAAAGCCCCCGGGCTAACAGAGACCATCAGTCATATATAGGTAACGGTCCAAGCCGAGGCTCCCTCTCGGGAGCCCTTGTGCTGGTTACCTATATATAGAGGTCTCGACTGAGTGCCATTAGCGCTCGGTCACCTCTCAACCCGGTGAAACTGTAAAAGCCCTCGGGCTAACAGTGGCCTTCAGCCCGAAAAAAAAAAGTAAAAAAATCGGTCATATAATAAAAAAAATTCTAAACTTATATTTTAACAAATTCCTACAAAATTTAATAGAAATAACTTGTAACCTACTTTTAAATTATCTCTGATATTACCATTAGCTTCTCCGAACGGCGTATAATCATATCTATTTATGTTATCAGTTAAGTGCAAACAAGTACGCTCTAACTAGTGCCTGATATTTACTGGTAGCTGTCATACGGTAACTGTTATGGGATTTAGAAGAGTCTTTCTTCACTTTACTCACAGCCACCGCCGAAGCAATAAACCGAATATAGCACGTATTGTGGTCAACTCGATCGTCGCTCGCTCGCAATTCGTAGAAGAGAGCCTAACATTCTTATCCTAACGGAATTTCAGCGAAAATTGATAGCTATGCTTCGTCTTGTGTTCTTTGTGGCGTTATGGGTGATAAGGAATTCCATATTAGTATCCAGGGGTGTTCGTGGAAGTCAACTGTGTTTGCTTGTCACCCTTGATACAATATCATTCTTGTTAGTAGTCTACGGCTGCTTGGCGTAGGATTTTGATCTCGTTTGTAGTTAATGTCTAGCTCGGCGGTTCCTAGGTTCATTTGTCAGCCGAGTAATAGTACTTGAGTATATTTTATAATAAGTATTACATTGAGAATAACAAACGAGCACGCAGTTCACCTGATGGCAAGTCCTGCGGCCAATCACATCTACATTCATCCTTAACAAGGAGTCATAACGCAAATGCCATGTCACCCTTGAGAACTAAGATGGAATGCCTCGTCACCAGTAATAAAGATTTTTTATTATTATCATTACATTGAGAGTAACAAACGAGCAGACAGTTCACCTGATGGCAAGTCCTGCGGCCAATCACATCTACATTCATCCTTGACAAGGAAACAATGCAGATGCGATGTCACATTTGAAGACTGACATGAAATGCCTCGTCACCAGTAATAAAGATTTTTTATTATTATCATTACATTGAGAGTAACAAACGAGCAGACAGTTCACCTGATGGCAAGTCCTGCGGCCAATCACATCTACATTCATCCTTAACAAGGAGTCATAACGCAAATGCCATGTCACCCTTGAGAACTAAGATGGAATGCCTCGTCACCAGTAATAAAGATTTTTTATTATTATCATTACATTGAGAGTAACAAACGAGCACACAGTTCACCTCATGGCAAGTCCTGCGGCCCATCACATCTACATTCATCCTTAACAAGGAGTCATAACGCAAATGCCATGTCACCCTTGAGAACTAAGATGGAATGCCTCGTCACCAGTAATAAAGATTTTTTTTATTATTATCATTACATTGAGAGTAACAAACGAGCAGATAGTTCTCCTGATTTTAAGTGATTCCTGCGGCCCATGACATCTACATTCATCCTTGACAAGGAAACAATGCAGATGCGACAACACATTTGAAGACTGACATGAAATGCCTCGTCACCAGTTATAAAGGTATCTGGATCCATGCACTCATCCGACGAAACACAGCAGCATTATGCTGCTATTTTTATTACATTGAGAGTAACAAACGAGCACACAGTTCACCTGATGGCAAGTCCTGCGGCCAATCACATCTACATTCATCCTTGACAAGGAGTCATAACGCAAATGCCATGTCACCCTTGAGAACTAAGATGGAATGCCTCGTCACCAGTAATAAAGATTTTTTATTATTATCATTACATTGAGAGTAACAAACGAGCACACAGTTCACCTCATGGCAAGTCCTGCGGCCAATCACATCTACATTCATCCTTGACAAGGAAACAATGCAGATGCGATGTCACATTTGAAGACTGACATGAAATGCCTCGTCACCAGTAATGTTATAAGGTTTTTTATTATTATCATTACATTGAGAGTAACAAACGAGCAGACAGTTCACCTGATGGCAAGTCCTGCGGCCAATCACATCTACATTCATCCTTGACAAGGAAACAATGCAGATGCGATGTCACATTTGAAGACTGACATGAAATGCCTCGTCACCAGTAATAAAGATTTTTTATTATTATCATTACATTGAGAGTAACAAACGAGCAGACAGTTCACCTGATGGCAAGTCCTGCGGCCAATCACATCTACATTCATCCTTGACAAGGAAACAATGCAGATGCGACAACACATTTGAAGACTGACATGAAATGCCTCGTCACCAGTAATAAAGATTTTTTATTATTATCATTACATTGAGAGTAACAAACGAGCACACAGTTCACCTGATGGCAAGTCCTGCGGCCAATCACATCTACATTCATCCTTGACAAGGAGTCATAACGCAAATGCCATGTCACCCTTGAGAACTAAGATGGAATGCCTCGTCACCAGTAATGTTATAAGGTTTTTTTTATTATTATAATTACATTGAGAGTAACAAACGAGCAGACAGTTCACCTGATTTTAAGTGATTCCTGCGGCCCATGACATCTACAGTCATCCTTGACAAGGAAACAATGCAGATGCGATGTCACATTTGAAGACTGACATGAAATGCCTCTTCACCAGTTATAAAGATTTTTTATTATTATCATTACATTGAGAGTAACAAACGAGCAGACAGTTCACCTGATGGCAAGTCCTGCGGCCAATCACATCTACATTCATCCTTGACAAGGAAACAATGCAGATGCGACAACACATTTGAAGACTGACATGAAATGCCTCGTCACCAGTAATAAAGATTTTTTATTATTATAATTACATTGAGAGTAACAAACGAGCAGACAGTTCACCTGATGGCAAGTCCTGCGGCCAATCACATCTACATTCATCCTTAACAAGGAGTCATAACGCAAATGCCATGTCACCCTTGAGAACTAAGATGGAATGCCTCGTCACCAGTAATAAAGATTTTTTATTATTATCATTACATTGAGAGTAACAAACGAGCAGACAGTTCACCTGATGGCAAGTCCTGCGGCCAATCACATCTACATTCATCCTTAACAAGGAGTCATAACGCAAATGCCATGTCACCCTTGAGAACTAAGATGGAATGCCTCGTCACCAGTAATAAAGATTTTTTATTATTATCATTACATTGAGAGTAACAAACGAGCAGACAGTTCACCTGATGGCAAGTCCTGCGGCCAATCACATCTACATTCATCCTTGACAAGGAAACAATGCAGATGCGACAACACATTTGAAGACTGACATGAAATGCCTCGTCACCAGTAATAAAGATTTTTTATTATTATCATTACATTGAGAGTAACAAACGAGCAGACAGTTCACCTGATGGCAAGTCCTGCGGCCAATCACATCTACATTCATCCTTGACAAGGAAACAATGCAGATGCGATGTCACATTTGAAGACTGACATGAAATGCCTCGTCACCAGTAATGTTATAAGGTTTTTTATTATTATAATTACATTGAGAGTAACAAACGAGCATACAGTTACCTGATGGTAAGTGATTCCTGCGGCTCTTCACATCTACATTCACCCTTGACAAGGAATCATAATGCAGATGTGTTGTGACCTTAGAGGACTGAGATGGAATGCCTCGTCACTAGTAATAAAGATCTCCGGATCCCTACACTCACCAGACAAAACACAGCAGCATTATAGTGCTATTTTACGATGGTATTCGGAGAGGGCATGGTCCTTCTCCGGTGGAGCTGACCCATTCATTCTACAGCTAGAAACAATCTGTGGTGTATAGTATATAAATATACATAAATACATATATTATACGCTTTTCTACCTTTATCTGTACATAAATAAATAACAAGAGTATCTAGTTACGTAGGCAATCATAATTGTGAGTAAATAAAGTTTTCAGGCCGCGTACAAAAAAACGCCAGCGCCGGACTTGCCCATTTCGCCCCGGGGAATATACGCGCGCCCGAGAACGGCCGTAAAATATGAATAGAACAAATTAACTTATTACCAAAGACAGTACTTATCAATATTAATTAAAACATTACGAATTTCCTAATTGTTGATCACTAACGGCACTTTCCTAACCGCAAACAATGAGAACTAAGTGATTTGTGGATGTAATTTGCGCGCCGGTTTCGACACCTATTTATAGCAGTGGATGGGCTGGATTGTACAATATATTACAACATGCACACGCTTCGTTGATTCTGTTTTCTTTTTTAAATTAGATGTTTAAAAAAAAACAATGCATTCTATGATGCAATTATAGCATTATAGAATAGAATAACAGAGTTGTTGTAGAGACACGTTGTAGAGAAACTAGCTGACCAGACTGCCGAAGCTTGAACTAGCCTACGGAGCACAACATTACACACAATAATTGTGATACACGATATACCAGTATAATTTGTTTATTTATTTAATCTTCAATTTTTTTTATTAGAATGAGAGTAACAAACGAGCACTCAGTTCACCTAATGGCAAATAAGACGGTCCATGACATCTACATTCATCCTTGACAACGAATCATAATGCAGATGCGTTGTCACCCTCCAGGAATGAGATAGAATGCCACGGTACTAGTGAATAAAGGTCTCCGGATCCCTACACTCACCAGACAAAACACAGCAGCATTATAGTGCTATTTTACGATGATATTCGGAGAGGGCATGGTCCTTCTCCGGTGGAGCTGACCCATTCATTCTACAGCTAGAAACAATCTGTGGTGTATAGTATATAAATATACATAAATACATATATTATTCGCTTTTCTACCTTTATCTGTACATAAATAAATAACAAGAGTATCTAGTTACGTAGGCAATCATAATTGTGAGTAAATAAAGTTTTCAGGCCGCGTACAAAAAAACAACAGCGCCGGACTTGCCCATTTCGCCCCGGGGAATATACGCGCGCCCGAGAACGGCCGTAAAATATGAATAGAACAAATTAACTTATTACCAAAGACAGTACTTAGCAATATTAATTAAAACATTACGATTTCCTAATTGTTGATCACTAACGGCACTTTCCTAACCGCAAACAATGAGAACTAAGTGATTTGTGGATGTAATTTGCGCGCCGGTTTCGACACCTATTTATAGCAGTGGATGGGCTGGATTGTACAATATATTACAACATGCACACGCTTCGTTGATTCTGTTTTCTTTTTTAAATTAGATGTTTAAAAAAAAACAATGCATAGAATGCATGATGCAATTATAGCATTATAGAATAGAATAACAGAGTTGTTGTAGAGACACGTTGTAGAGAAACTAGCTGACCAGACTGCCGAAGCTTGAACTAGCCTACGGAGCACAACATTACACACAATAATTGTGATACACGATATACCAGTATAATTTGTTTATTTATTTAATCTTCAATTTTTTTTATTAGAATGAGAGTAACAAACGAGCACTCAGTTCACCTAATGGCAAATAAGACGGTCCATGACATCTACATTCATCCTTGACAACGAATCATAGTGCAGATGCGTTGTCACCCTCCAGGAATGAGATAGAATGCCACGGTACTAGTGAATAAAGGTCTCCGGATCCCTACACTCACCAGATCAAATTCAGCAGCATTATGCCCCTATTTTAATCTGGTATTCTGTGTGTGCGTGTCTTTACCCCGCCCGAGCTGACTCATTCATTCTACATACTGCAGTGTACCTCTACCACTGCAAATCACATCAATAAATCACAATATTTTTAGTTAAAATGTATATTACGAGTTAACCGCAGTGCAATACAGGTTTGCAAAGAGTTGTTTTGTAATTTTTAATGAAATTTTGAGCTAACTGTGTGTACAAATGAACGCACAATGTAATTACAATCAATAAAACGTCCACTTAATAGTAAGTTCCTTCGATACGATTATTAAAAGTTTAAGGAATGTACGAGTAAGGTCTCCGGTTTTTATTTCAATTTTTGCCGGACGAACCAACTCATTCGTGCAACACCTAAATTGCAGCTGCAGCGTAACTCTACCACGTAAAAATATAGGGTTATGAGTTTATTTTAATTAAAGTTCTGCATGCTACTCGACTGTTTTGGATGCTACTGGATTGTTCTCCTTTGTTTTATTTTCTACCAAGGCTAGCTGTTGGGTATATTTCATTGGATCTATTTGGAAACTATAGATGGCGTGCCTCTTATGGAAATTTAGGTCCCTAATAATCTAATCTGGGTCAGCCTATAAGCCTTATGACGGTGTTTTTTTACACTGGCATAAGGCTATCTAGTGATGTATATTTTAATTATAACATTGTTGAAATGTAAAAATTCTGAAATTAAGATGAATCAATTATCTACTTAATAAGCATATTTATGATATTACTAAAAAAAAATAGTTACCTTAAAATTTTTATACTTCAAATTAGTTATTTCCCTAATGATCTCTTTAACATCTGGGTAGAGTTTATGTTGGCAATTTTACTACCACAACTGTAGTGTAACATTGGTTGGCTACATTCCAGGCGATATGTTTCCCCTTTTCGTTATTTACATATAATTTTAAATGGTTGCTTATAAAAGTTAAATAAATAATGTACTTACATACATTCTAATTTAAACTAATATCTAACGCAAAGACTCTCACAATGTAAATGTATCATCGCTTTATCATTCGCTTTTTTAAGTTTAACTTTGTCTTCCTTTGTCGATCTTAGTATAATATTACAAAAAAGGAATAAATATTTTTTTTTATTCTAACATTTCACAGTTTAAAGTCATCATTTTCGTAATATACGCAGATACGTTCCGTAAGCAAGGCATAGAGTATATGAATATGTATTTTTACATATGCATATGATTACTATGTTACGAAACAAAAGAAATATATCTGCTACTAATCCGTATCATAGAGTCGAGTAACGTGTATTTTTTAATATTATTATATTTTGTTTTTATTATTATCACGTACCTTGACTTCTAAGAAGTCTTTCTTTTTATTTTCGTAACAAAATAATTCATCAAACAAAATCCCCAATAATTAATTACATTAAATGTATTCCGTTAATAATATCGTTAGATAAATAAAAACTTTTTTTATTACATTGAGAGTAACGAACGAGCACACAGTTCACCTGGTGCTAAGTGATTCCCGCGGTCTATGACATCCACATTCATCCTGGACAAGGAATCGTAATGCGAATGCGCTGTCACCCTTGAGGACTGTAATGGAATGCCTCGTCACCAGTATTAAAACTCTGCGGATCCCTGCACTCACCAGATGAAACACAGCAGCATTATGCTGCTATTTTACGCTGGTATTCTGCGAGGGCGTGATCCTAACCCCGGTCGAGCGGACCCATTCATTCTGCAGCTAGAAACAAAGTGCAGTGTAGCTCTACCACTGTTAAAAGTTCAGAAACATATTTGTTAAATATCAATATCATAGGGCCGAATACAAAGTTTTTTTTTATTATATTGTTAAACCTCACTAATGGTTAATCCCTACACCAGACGAAACGCAGCAGCGTCCCTCAATTTAATTACATTACTTTTTATTTATTACGTTTTTTTCAAACCATTCAATTTTGAACTTAATTAATCTTAAATTTCTAATGAACAAGAACATTTATTTATCTATACATTATTTGCACAAGTAGTAAAACAAACATTAAACAACAAGGTGGACTTAATGCCAGAAGGCATCTACCAGATTACCTTTGGTTTGAGCAGAAAATACATTGTGTTTTCAAGAAAGATTTATAAACTTGTGAAAGTAAAATAAAACTAAATTAATTCATAAATTGAAAGTAAAAGTGTTATATGTAGCATTTCCTACCAACCAACTTATTTCTTATTGTGCAGTGCGGCCTTGGTTGTTATTGACTAGGAGAATCATTAATATTATTGTAGTAATTATAAAATGTAATGAGATTTGAAGTTAACTATAGCACAATATACCCAAGATGAATATAATATCATTTGCTTACGTAAATTTGTTATTGAT
Source organism: Teinopalpus imperialis (assembly GCA_029286865.1). Taxonomy (NCBI): domain Eukaryota; kingdom Metazoa; phylum Arthropoda; class Insecta; order Lepidoptera; family Papilionidae; genus Teinopalpus; species Teinopalpus imperialis. Next base: position 5,012,821 of record JAGSMU010000036.1, on the reverse strand, counting down.
AAGTACATTATTTCAATAGACCTTCCCTTTTTATATAGTTAATCAAATGTTGTATTTATACAATTCAGCCTCTACAAATGTTTATCAAGTAAGACGCTAAAGAAAGGACTATCCATAATTTAATCTCATAAACCATCTGAATACAATTCTAAAAGGTCGACTAAAAACATATTTTATATTTTTAAGGTTCCCCCCTCCAAGATGCCGTCGCTCTTAGAAGCCCTAGAGCGCAAATACGGCGCGAAAGGCGAAGTGAATCCGTCAATTGATGACATGCCGGTCGCCATCTTCGTGCCGAAGCGGTCCCCTCGCTTGAGCGTCCCTACACTCCTGGTACTGAACGACTGTGACATAGACAGCGCCGGTGACGCGTGCGCGTTAGCTGACAAATGCGCTGACGTCGTCGAATTGGATCTGGCTAATAATAAACTCACCGAATGGCAGGAGGTAAGGGTGAAAAGGAGAGGAGACTGTGAAGGACTTATGATCGTTGCGATATATAGATGGAATCGAATATTATTAGATGTTCAAGATTATTTTTCCATATCGTCGTATATATCATATCATATATAGTATGTACCTACGTACATATATAACAAATACAAATTGTTATATTATATATGTATATTTGTTATGTCTAGGTATATGTATTTCATTATTACGCATATATTGTTTATTTATGTAATATAATAGTATTTTACGACAAGTCCTTTAAGGCATACACCTACCTCATTTCATCTCATTTGCCCTAAGGTTGACTGGTAGAAAATGCCTAAGGCATTCAGTCCGTCTTTATAGATACTGTATATAAAGCTTAAATAAATATATAAATATATGGGAACGTAACATATCGGCGCATAAGTTCTACTGCAGCTTGTTTATAGCTGCAGAATGAATGGGTCAGCTCGACCGAGTTAGGACCACGCCTTCACAGAATACCAGCGTAAAATAGCAGTATAATATTGCTGTGTTTCGTCTGGTGAGTGCAGGGTGACCTTTATTTCTGGTGACGAGGCATTCTATCTCAGTCCTCAAGGGTGACAATGCATCTGCATTATGATTCACTGTCAAAGATGAATTCAGATGTCAGGGGCCGCAGGAATCACTTACCATCAGGTGAACTGTGTGCTCGTTTGTTACCCACAACGTAATAAAAAAAACATGTTAATGTTTTGTGTTTTTTAGAGATATTTAGGGCTTTATTTTACTAATGCATATAGGTACATAGGTCGATAAAAATAGTGAAACTACTCTTCCTCTCAAAAGAATCGGATATTTCGTCATACAAAATATGACTGATATCGCAGCACTTAACGATATCAGAATTCCCTACTCAGCGGGCCTCGCGAGTTATTTTAATTAGATAAAACTGTAAAGGTCTCTGGACCAACAGCAATACTCACACAAACAAAAAAAAAGAAAAAAAAAACGAGTTTAATATACGATATATATTAGATTGCCAACTTCCAATATTACTTCGAATGGTGTAAATACAAAGAGTTGTGCATATAAGAAACAATAATAGAATATATATTGTTCCATATTTAATCATCAGCATTATCATATAGCTTGCTAATAATGTTATCATGAAAATTTCTCATGATCCAACTACAATTAGCACAATCTTGACGATATTAAACATCTGTTCCCAAGCATATTACACCATCGTCGCACGATGTTGAACCTTCCGTAATATCGTGCTCTAAATTTCCAAGATTATTATTAACATCTGTTAAATTTATACGAGCTTGATCGATTATATCAATTTCCCTTATATAACGTTCCCAGTACGTTTATGAAATCTGTAAGATACATGTTATAAAACGGAAAGGTAGAATTTTGAAATCGATCTAACAAAATTGTGTGATTTTTGAACATCGGTCGGTATTGACCAGTTTAATAAATATCTTAGCGCTGCCGAAAGAAACCGAAGAATTTATTACTGGTTACGAGGCGACATATCACTGAGATGGAATTCCCCGCTACCCCGCTATAATTGGATTCCCAGATCTCTAAGTATGGTTAGTGCGCTATCAGGAATACAGTGCCGTTATGGCTACTGTATTTATTATTCAGATATTCACGCTTAAATTCCTTGAGGGTGTACTTTTCCTTGATAAGCATTTAGAGCATGTGGAATATTAGACAAACACCTGTACATTTATATTAAAAAAATATTTTGTTAACAGGTCTTCGCAATATTAGAGCAGACGCCACGCGTTCGTTTTCTGAATTTGAGTTTCAACAGGCTGTCTGCGCAAATTCAAGCAGCCCAAGCGCTTCAACCTAAATGGGACAACCTAAGCCACCTTGTTCTAAACTCCACCTACGTTCGTTGGCACAGCGTCCTCGGTCTACTCAAGGCTCTAACAGCTCTTGAAGAGTTGCACTTGAGCCTCAACGAGTATTCCTATGTGGATCTTAGCGGAAAGGAGACAGATGAGAAGGATCGTTGCAAAGCCTGCTCCCGTCTTAATGTGGACACCACTGAGCCAGTTCACGAGCAACTGAAGAAACTCCACTTCTCCGGAAACCATGTCAATAGTTGGCGAGAGATATCGAAACTTGGATACGCTTTCCCGAATTTGGAAACTCTTTTGGTGAACGAATGTCCGATAACCACACTGGAACCGGACCCCTGTGAGAAATGTGGTGACATTAATGGCAATAAGAAGAGTCACGACGCTTTCACGTAAGTAATTATATTGACCATAGCATTTTTCAAAGTTGGCGGAAGGATTTATCCTAATCGCCACACCAATTGCAATCAGATGCTTCACTCCATACGCGCTGTTGCTAGTCCCTAGTCTGAGGATTTGTCCGATATGACAATTACAGACCTGGCAGATGATGTCGCCTTGATTTTGACATTGGCGATATCTTCATGTACAATGAGATCAGAGGTATTTTCATATGCAGTGTGAATGGACCACACCCAGACTAGAAAACATATATATGAATATTATTTCACATGTGTATATAGTCCGGAGACGTAGCAGTCGGATCAAATCTAATCACAGCGCCAAGTGGACATCAAAATGATTGGAAATCATTTTCTTTTTGTTTTTTCTTTTGAGCGTAACAAACGAGCACACAGTTAACGTGATGGCGAGTGATTCCTGCCGCCCATGACATCTACATTCATCCTTGACAAGGAATCATAATGCAGTTAGGACGTCTGACCTTTTATTCTATTAAGTGATATTATAAAAGGAAGAATCTTTGACATATGATCGGTAGTGGAACTAATAATAGGCTATGATGATTATAGGATGACATTAATGTTTATATTTTTTCTAATCTCATATATATATATATCTTTATAATTTCAGCGCTCCCTCAAAATCTAGACATTAAAATTTAACAGCCAGGTCACAGCAGGACTTGCAATACGAAAGTATATATTGTCACGATATCGGTATCTAATCCCTTTTTGTTTGTTATTGCATTTACACTAGGCCCAGTTAAGTCAAATTAAATGGAGAAAAAAAAATCTCGCGATTATCAGTCAATGTTTGTTTTCAGTCATCTCCGATTCCTCAACCTTAATAACACCGGGCTCGCCACATGGGACGAGGTCGATCGGCTGGGTTTGTTTCCTGCATTAAGAAGTTTAAGAGTACAAGTAAGTATAACCATTTCATGATGTCATAATTAAGGTACGTTTTCAGAAAGAAGGAAAAAAAGAATACAGATTAATAGACTATTTCTGATCATTATTTAAGCGGTACGGTTCTAATCCGCCGTTCGACTATTATCGTGAATTATCTCCTAGCACAAGTATTTCAGCTTAGTTGGAGTGGTTAATAAGTGTTAGTAATCATAGCACTGCATCATCATATTATAAAATACAAAATAGTCGTTTTAAGGTAACTGAACGGAAAAAAAGGAACAGCAATTTTTCAAATTAGAACAGGCAAAAAGAAGAAGCAAGAATACAGATACATACAGTAATTCTGATCATTACAATGTAGTCGTACTAAAGTGGACTGAAACAGATGCAATTTATATTAAAAAAAGTTTTAAAATTCCCTTTGTTTTATATACTTCTCAAATTAAAACATTACGATATTGGATCCGTGATACAAAAGCAAGCTTTCAGAGATATGAAATAGTCTTGCATTTGAAGATTGCAATTTTAAAGATAGAAGGTAAGAAGAATCATTACTTTATACCATTATTAAGGTACGTTTTAAAGAATGAGAAGAAGAATACAGATTAATACACTATTTCCGATCATTACAATGTAGTCGTACTAAAGTTGACTGGAACAGTTGCAATTTATATTAAAAAAAGTTTTAAAATTCCTTTGTTTTATATACTTCTCAAATTAAAACATTACGATATTGGATCCGTGATACAAAAGCAAGCTTTCAGAGATATGAAATAGAGTTTTCCATTTGAAGATTGCAATTTTAAAGATAGAAGGTAAGAAGAATCATTACTTTATACCATTATTAAGGTACGTTTTCAGAAAGAAGGAAAAGAAGAATACAGATTAATACACTATTTCCGATCATTACAATGTAGTCGTACTAAAGTTGACTGGAACAGTTGCAATTTATATTAAAAAAAGTTTTAAAATTCCCTTTGTTTTATATATTTTTTCAAATTAAAACTTTACGACATTGGATGCGTGATACGAAAGCAAGCTTTCAGAGATATGAAATAGAGTTTTCCATTTGAAGATTGCAATTTTACAAAAGTAAATGCAGACTGGCGCGATTGTGCTATCTTTTTGGTCTTAGTTTTTGAGAAATTAAATCATTGTTTGACTTCAATATTTTTCTTAATAAATCACGTTGAGCATCATATTGTACGAAATAAAACGGTAATTTTTTGAACATTTTTATACATGTTGAATTATTATTAATAACTGTTGCGAGGTATGCATTACGTATGTACTTTTGCAATGGTTTGAAATTTTCGGACGCTTGCGGAAGCTTGGCAACCTTGCACCAATTGCCTCGTATATACAGTCCCGAAATAGTGCAATGCTAAAGATGCTATTAACCGACATACGATACATAACTGAGGCCGAATGGTAATAGGTTTATTGCAGTTCGATAGTTTATTAGATGCTCTATCATGTATTCATCATTTTAATGCCCATATTTTAAGTAATTGCTGATATTTTTGCGAATGCCTTTTGTGGAACTCCATTTAAATATCATATTCGTCGTCGCAATACCCTCTGGCTATTAAAAAAAAAACAACATTACCTGAGTGCTCGGGCCGGTTTTCACCAATTATCACAGAGAGGAGCGTCTCTGGAGTTTCTTGCGCCACTTATTCTCCAGTGCCAACGCCTTCCGAAGTGGTGGTACAGATCGTTAATAGTAATAAATAGTTAATATTAAATTTTAGATAATCCATCAGAAGCAACTGACCGAGCCGAGGTTCGGCCCTCTCGGGTATCTTCGAGTAAGTTGCTCTCGCGCAACAGGGTAACGGTCCGAGCCGAGGCTCCCATTAATAAAGGTCAGCTGAGCGCCCTAAGTCACCTTTCAACCCTGTGAAACTGTTAAAGCCCTCGGGCAAACACTGTCCATCAGCCCAAAAAAAGTAAATAAAATAAACATGGTTACCTGAGGATACAACTCGGTGCTCTCCGACATGCATGGACAGCGTAATAAATTTTAGTATTTATCGTCATATCGAAAAGCATATGTGTGGATTGAAATAATCTAAAGAAGGGGATATAATAGTTTGTCAGATTAAGTTAATTCTTTCTTGAGGAATAGTCATAACTAGGTATAATAATGTCAATTTAGAAGGCGTGGAATTATAACATGGGGCTAAGATGCTGCCTGATCCCTAAACCCCTCCCAAGAGAGCCCAGCGGTTGTCCCACATAATACTGACCCTCCCTAAGAAATATTTTGAAGGTGCCCCCTTCTGACATCAAATTAAAAGTAAAGATTAATATGTGGGATAATATACATTGTACCACGTATCATTGGTAATCTAACGTCACGTCTACGTTGCACATCTAGCTAATTGAAATGCGGTAACAGACCGCATCTATCATTCAACGGACAGCGGTAAACTGTGCTAATGTCTGTTACATCATTATTACCCGTGGGGTTCCAAAGCGTCCCCGGCCGCCCGTGCGGCGTTACATTATGTTTCATCCGTCTCGTTCCTCGATTGCTATGACCATCAATTTACTTTTTTGTGGGAAAATGTTTCCACATTATTTTTGTTAATTTTAAATCGTAATGGTAATTTAACTTCAAATAGTATTAAACTAGTTGACCCAAACTGTATCTTCTGTTTTGTTATATTTTTTTTTGCTTTATGTAATCCGAGCTTTTCACATTCTTGTAAGTATATATAAAGATTATAACTATGTATAAAGATTATAACTAACATGCAGGCTCTAAAGTTAACTTTTTTATTCTAATTTTCAAACTAAACTGGGTTATCTTAAATATATGTCTCAGGTTAGTTCAGATTATGGAACGAAATTTGCTCTTTTCCGGTAAGAATTACACAGAGATTTACAAAATTCTAGATGTACCTAAATCTAAAAACTTACACGTATTTTTTTATTGATTTAAGATTTCCGTCCTCGATTAGTACATTTCTTATCAATTTTATGACTGCATTATTTTTTCAATACAGAAATTAACGACATTTAGTGCAAGTTATATATTAATAACTTTAAATAGCACGTCGAATTTGAACGAGAAATTGCAGTGATAAAAATACGAAATCTTTAAAAACGTGGATAAATTTTATAAATTGTAACATGGCATATAAACACGTATAGTACGTTACTTTAGGAGGTATTCATTCTGCGATAGTTATTGTCAAAAAATATTGTTTTTTTTTCTTTAAAATGACTTGCAAGTAAATGTTACTGTTTTTTTTTTATTATACAAACTAAAATACTTTTAAAAGGCTTACAATCAACCCATACCTTTAATTTCCTGAAAATTATATAATAATGCCATCATTACGCAATAATATTCCAAGTGGTAGAGCTACATCGCAGTTTGTTTTTAGCTGCAGAATGTGTCATCTTGACCGTGTTAGAACCATGCCCTCTCAGAATACCAGCGTAAAATAGCAGCATAACGCTGCTGTGTTCGTCTGGTGAGTGTAGGGATCCGGAGCCCTTTATTATGTGGTGACGAGGCATTTCCATCAGACCTCAAAGGTGGCAACGGATCTACATTACGATTCCTTGGTTCCTACAATGTAGCTTATTTTAATATGACAGACGGACTCCGTCAAAAAGATTCCCTAAAGCCAATGTCCTACTAGTCGATTTTAAACATGTAAATATCTTTTGGTTATTGCCAGATGAGTTCATATGCGCAGATTATTTTTTAGTGTCTTAAACATTTGCGAAAGGTACTCGTTCGTCGAACTCTACGCTATTCAGATGTAATGCGTGTGTGTGCAATAACATCGGAGGAAAGTTCTCTGATGCAGTCGTCCAAGACACGGGACGTACATACAACCCTGACCTGAAAACCAGCAATTTATGATGCTCAAATTGTTAGTTTACCACTTTGATTAGAAACATTGTCGAGTGAAATTCCGGCATGATTATTATATTCTTAATTTATACAGCAGCGTATTTAGTTTTATAAATAGCATGGCAACCCTACCGACCGGGAGACCGGGAGACCGGCGTGATGCGGGTGAAGGTCTCCCAGATTTAGACACGGCCTACTAACGCCAACGCTTACGTAACCGTGGACGAATGCAGCCCCGAAACACAACATAATTTCGACACATCTTTTGCACACATCAAATTAGACTTAACTAAAAGAGAACATTCAGTTACGTGATCTCCTAAATATAACTGTATTCAAAAGAAACATAAATAGCGTAAAATAGCAACATAATGCTGTGTTGCGTCCGGTGAGTGTAGGGATCCGGAGACCTTTATTACTGGTGACGAGGCATTCCATTTCAGTCCTCAAGGGTGACAACGCATCTGCGTTATGTTTCCTTGTCAATAATGAATGTAGATGTCATGGGCCGCAGGAATCACTTATTATCAGATGAACTGTGTGCTCGTTTGGTTCTATCGATTGAACAAAAAAGAAACGTGGAAAGATTCAGATGCAGGGACACGGGAAACACATTTAATGCACCCAGACCGAAAATATTACTCCTACGAAACGAGCCCGGGACCCGTGACCCAGTTGCAGATTACCCTAATCACTCCTCCACTCGGTCTTCACAACAAGATTACTATTGAAGTAAATAGATAAATTGATGTATGTATTATACATGATAACGGCTATCATAAAACTGCTTATATTGATAAATAACAAGAACTTGCACTCTAACACTGGTACAGATCGCAGAATACGTAGTTTATAGTTGGATGACCGGCCGTAATTTATTTATGACGCCTAGTCAGTCACTAACGAATGTACATATGTAATTAATTTTTTATATGGCCGTTTATATTGCCCTCGGGCAATTAACTTTCAATGTCGAGTTAATTTGCGACAACTAGTTTATTTCTTTGATAAGAAAACAGACTTCTATATTTTTTTTGTTTGCATAAACCAGCGCACGCTTGTACACACTAGGAATTTTATCGTTGTGACAAAAAAAATAATGGGGAAACTTGGCCTGAAGGTAGAGTGTGACTTCAATAAAGTCGAGATTATTCACAAAAAAAATCAAACCAAAGTCCTTTCGAAGTAAATATATATAGATTCAAATTACCTCTCCTAAGATTATAAGATATATAAGAAGAGAGCTGATAGTGGAGTCATATATACTATTTATACATAAATCTATTTCAGATATATATATATATACATATATATATATATATAATATGTGTGTGTATAAATATATATTTATTTATAGATAAATACACAAATTATAGAACAATGTATCTTGTCTGATAATAAATTAATAACAAATCTGGATTTAGAGTAAGTAGCCTGGATTATGCAAAAATCACTCTCTTTTGGAATACGTAAAACCAGTACGAATTTCACTTGATTGCTACGTTTTATTTTCAATATACTAATCAACGATTTAGTATTATGCTAACAATTTAACAATTACAGATATTCCTCAATAGAAGAATAAATTAACATATATAATCATTTTGACCTTCCCTTTACCGCTTTTAGCATCAAAAATGCGGAATACCTAGAAGGGTGCATTTTTTCGAACAAAGTCCGCATGTATTGTATATACGGACTTTGCATTGCTTCATTGACATTATGATGAAGTCCAGTGAATCAATTTCCTTTTTTTTTTACTTAACCCACTTGTCGCCATTAACATCATCACTGAGCGCAATCATTAATCCATTGCTGAAGATAGATAGGCCTCATTCGAAGAGTTCCTATAAGTCGGGAGATACCAGGGGTGACAACGCATCTGCTTTATGATTCTTTATCGATGATTAAGTTGGTTTTCATCGGACGCAGGAGTATCTTATTCCATCAGATAAACTGTGTGCTCGTTTGTCACCGCCGAGAATAATATTTAGTGCATATTAATATTTTATATTAAATTGTTATATTTCACGAAGAACGAAAACATTTAACGAAAAGTAAACGTATATAAAAAAACATCACTGAAAAACACTTCCTTCACAAACTTTAAACACTAAAGAAGGAATCGTTTTTATGCACCCATTAATATTGACCTTTTAATATTAAATTAAAGTCATATTTTTTTTTCACAATAATAATATTGTGAAAAAAATGTCTGTAATTACCTAAAGCGTGCAGTGTGAACACGACTTTAATGAGCATCTTACGGATATGTCTGCTTGACCTTGGATAGTTCTACGTTGCTGGAATTACCTTAATGCCGTGTACTATAAAAGAAATACGGTCCCTATGTGTTGTATGTATAAAAGCGGTTTTTCCATAAAATTATTTGAACGCCAATGGGAATGTGAAAGCGTTTGATTGCAAAGCAACTTACAAACATTGCATTCACTAATGTTACCGTAATATTACGAAATATTTTAGGACATCATTTTATCACATGGTTTGATGGTTTTCTATGAGGGCCATGGTACGTCGGTTTCCTATAGTGAGCACATTGGCCCTGTGGTCTAGTTACTGATAACGAGGCATTCCATCTAAATATTCAGATGTGCATACGTATTTTTTTTTTTGAATACGTATTTCTTGCCCCCTCACGACACACGCAACATTCGTATAAATCTTAAAATAAAGAATATTGAAAAAAAAACCATACAGAATTTTAAAAAAATATGTGTGTGATAAATAGACCAAAACACGGCCAGGTGAGTCCGTGCTGCGTGTTCGAGCCAGCAGCTGCTACAAACAATATGTACTCTGTTCAGTCATGCATTTGTTTACAATGTCTCGCTTCACTACTGTTTTTGGTAATTTATTACCAGCGTTGAGTAATTTGTATATTGACATGTGTAATAATGGAGGATATGCTCAGACCAAGTCGTGGATTAAATTCCCACTCAAGATATATATTAATTTATTTATACTTTATTTGCACAAGTAAAAAGAAAAATACGGACTTGAAGCCAAATGGCATATTTGTGCCGCACTGATCTGTGTTAAGTTACAATTGTCCCGTATGCAAAGAAATCGCTGGAGTCTCTATTACATCTGATTCACGGAAACCAGAACGAGTCAATAGCAGATTTAGAAATCCAAATTGGTATGATTTGGCTACTCGGACTATAAGACAGAGGTGCCAAAGATTGGACTAAGTACTGTACGCTGTGAGACCCTATACCTATGCAAAGAAATCACTGGAATCTCTGCTATATATGATTTGCGAAGACTAGGACAATCCAATAGCTGATTTAGAAATTCAAATCAGTATGATTTGGCTACTCGGGACTATGACACAGGGGCGCCAAACATTGCATTAAGTACTCTACGCTGTGAGACCCATACCTATGCAAAAAACCACTGGACTCTACTACATCTGATTTGCGTAAACAAGGACAAGCCAATAGCGGATTTAGTTATATTATATAAATCCAAATCGGTAATATTTGACTACTGAGACTATTAGACGCACCAAAGATTGGAATAAGTACCGTATGTTCTGAGAGACCTATGCCCAACATTGATCTGTTACAGGATGAAGATGATTGATTTTTTTTTAAATGTTAACGATGCTGAAATTTGGGCAAAGTGTATAATGGACACTGATCTGTGTTTACTTACAACTGTCCCGTATCATTGTATGACAAATACGTATGAAAAAAAAATCGCTGGAGTCCTGGTTACGTCTGATTTGCGAGATAAGCTAATCTACTACTTACGGCACCAAAATGATCTACACAATTAATACCTTTTGATGGATTTTCGAAGTCATTAGCATAAATAGGCCGGGCTATATGGCTCCATTTGGAAACCATTGGGAAAGCTTCTTTAGTGGCAATCTCCTATGGGCAATCATTCAAGATGAGATTGCCAATCAAGAAGAAGGTTCATGATCATGTTTCATGGCAGCCTATAGGGGAAGCTGTTCAGCAGTGAACTAGTGAAGGGCTTAGATAATGACGAGGAAGAAGAAACGCGAATAATGAACAATTCAAATCACATACAAAATCTATAAATAATTTTAAGTTATCTCAAACAAAGCTCCTTAACATTTGAAGCTTTGTTACATATATTCATTCTGCCACAATAACAATAAAGGCAAGTTTAGTCACAATGCACAGATAAAAACTTAAACAATGCAGTTCGCGTGCCTGTCACCGTGTCAAAATAACAAAGCCGAGTGAAGAAGGTATCGGTGATTCAAACCGAAATAAAATTGCATTGAGTTCATTCACGTCTGAATTCAATCGCATTGCATTCTACGCGCTTCTTAGACCGTTTTGTCATTGGTCCAAACTGGTAAACGATATGTCGCCGGCGAAACTGATTACAATATTTCGGACACGATATCTGAGAAATATACATTATCATCGGGGGTAATCACTTACCATCAGATGAGCTGCTTGCTCGTTTTCGCTCAACTATTCAATAAATAAAAAAAGACATCGCCGATATATCGATATATCGACACGACCGTTCCCCCATTGAATCGTCCCTATAATATCAAAGCATTTTTTCATTCATATGTAATCATACAAGTATGTATGTATGAGTGTGCATGTACCATGAACATACAGTGTATCATTTCGTACTTATTTGAATTTCTTTCTTTACCTTGTTTAATAACATACATCGGTAACTTGCCATTAAATGACTAAGCTCCCCGATAATACGAGTAAATATCTCTCTCTCGCCTCTGCCAGTCCTAGAGCGATCACTTAAAATCGAAAAATAGAAATATTTATCCTTTTTCCTTATTTTTATTGTATATTGAGTTGTAGTTTGAAGTACATGCTATGTTTACCTGTAACTAATTTTTACACTTGAATTCTATCAATTATGGTCAATTCCTTCATTTTTATGTACATAGGTACATCTTCAGTGTAAACAACTGTTGGTAAACCTAATAAATAAATATCGACCGTCAGCACCGATGTATTATCCGTAGCTGCTAATGAAAATAAAGGCATAATCGTGATTTAAACTGATATACGGTGAAGTGTTTTAAACGGCTTCATGGAGTTCGTTCACATCTGACACTCAATGCAATGCACTCGACGTCCTTACCTGACCGATCTCCTCTCCTTTGTATGTATAAATCAGGGCTGCCTAAGTGTGGTTCGCAGTTCTACGGCCATCTTCGATAAAGATTTAAAATTTTCATGCGTTTACAAGCATCATCATTAGCAAGAAGGAAGAGGCATCCCGACTTGCTTTTAGTTACTTATTACTTGCTTTTATTACACTGGTTTTCCAGTTCCCTACACTCGTTGTATTATATTCCATGAGGACATAGTCGTTCTCCGATAGACCCAATCCGTTCCTGCTAGAGGTAGTAATTAGCAGCGTGGCAATGATTTATGTATTTCAAAAACATTTTATAACATGTGATGTATGCATTTTTATCGTTATTTTTTTTTAATCTTTATAATCGTTACTTGGAAATTCTTTCGCATATCTAAAAAAGAAATGTATTCTATTTTCCCGTCAGATAAAGAATAAAAATTATTATTATCATAGATAATAGCTATTGCATTTGTTTAGATTTTCATTATTTATAATTACAACCGTAATTTCCATAACTTAAAATTTTATTTATGCCGTGTTTCAATTATTATCAAACATTTAACAATATTACCAAATATGTTAAAATAAGAATGACGTTTTGAAAGTCTACATTCTTAGTTCCCAAAGTTGTGTAGGTGGACCCCCAGGGGTCCACGGGAAACTCGACGTGGGCTTACGTTGGCGTGACAAAAAAATGGGGGTTCACAATTCGTAAGCGTGAGTCCACGAAAACTTATTTAATTTCGATAGTGAAGAACTAAAATGTTGGCTTGACTTAGGCCGATAATATTTCCCTACCGTAAACGGGGCCCAACGGGACGCTGACGTTCGGAGTGGGGGCTACTACCGTTCACTAATAGTGAACCCGAGGAGAACGACGGCACGAAGTGGTACCGTGTCGTCGTGATAGTTCCGCGTGGGTTCTGGGGTGCGATCTTTACGCATGCCCCCGGGATGGGCTATCCCAGCAAAACGCAGGGGGGTTGCGGTTGCGTTCCTTACGGAGATCCTGCGGCAGCGCTGGTGGCGACCACCGTGGGGTTTAGTCGGTGCGAGTCCGACATAACCCTCTCTCGTCCCCGCGAGGGCGTAGGCCCCACGAGAAAAAAACAAAAAAGCAGATAATATTTTAAGAACCTCAGCGACTGTTACTTGTAAATACTTGCATATTCCATATTTTTGTCGAGTTTTGGGAATATGGTAGAAATGTAGCTACAGGGGTCCACCGGAACCAGCTAATACTTGAAAGTGGTCAATGAGAAAAAAAGTCTGGTCACCTCTGGTCTAAATTTATGTAGCGATATCGACAGTCCTATTTCTCAATATTTTTTTAATATTTTGCTCCATTAAGTTTGAGAAACACTGACCTTCTCAGACATTTTAACGTAAGCTCGATTAAATCGATATTTCAGTCACGCCTGCAATCACTCATTTAATTTCGCTTATCGATTATTCTGAATCAAACAGTTGCAACCATACATAATTGAGTTCCTTTAATATAATCAATTAATAAAAATAAATTGTTAACCATCTTAAACAGAAACATCGTTTGTGGCTAGAACATAATAATTAGACTTCAATATTAATAAATAAATATTGCCTGTAATTATTAAACATATAATTAATAATAATATATGATAACTTTAACAGTGGTAGAATCACGCTAGAACCTGGCTACTACTGCATAATATATAGGAAGATTACGGAAGCAGTTCGGAGTATATGCAACTGATTTGCTTGAGGCAATAATTACGTACGGTAGAAAGAGGACTGTGATACTCGGTGACCATGATTAAGCATAAAAGAGTCTTGGATAAAAGTAGTTTTAACCAAGACTAGTTTTACTAGTAGTTTTACGCTTAGATACAAATTATTTATGTCAAAAATTACGAAATTAACTTAACCATATACGAGTTAATAAGTTAAAATGAATAGTTAAACAAACAAATTGTGTGTTATCAGTAAAATTGGATTGGATAATCAACGTTTCATTAACTAATAGAGGGTCTCCGGGTCCTTTTCACACACACCACTATTTTATATTTTACGCAGGTATTCTGTGAACGAGTTGTCATTCTCTGGTCCAACTGACTCACTAGTGCTGCAACTGGCAACGAACTCTAGCTTGGTTCTACCTCTCGCTGCATTATCATTACATTTACTCTTTGGTTTACTTCAAAGGCCATATCACAATCTCTTCAAGTCACTTAACCACACGTAGATTACGTAGTCGTCGTTAACACTTTATAATTCTCGTCCTTTGTGTCCCTTGCGCATATACCTTAGGTGTTTGATGACACATTACTTTATGCTTTAAACTCGTCATTTTGATATCATCAACTGCGCGCTAGTAACCATATCAAACTCTCTTCACGTCAGACATGAATAAACACGTATTCTTAAAGGTCCTCAATCAAATTTTGAATCGCTCGTTCTTTATGTCTTTTGTTCATACATCCTAAGTGTTTGATGACGCATAACTTTAAGTTTATGATTTAAACTCGGCGTTTATGTATCTTCAACTGGCACGCCTGTAACCATATCAAACTCGCCTCAAGTCAGACATGAATAAACACGTATTCTTAAAGGTCATCAATCAAATTTTTAATCACTCATTCTTTTTGTCCTTCGTCCATACGCCTTAGGTGCTTGATGACGCATAACTTGTAAGTTCATACAGTAGACGTTTTGATATCTTCAACTGCGCGCCAGTAAATTGGAAAATTACCTGACGTCTCGGCAATAAGCGGGGAGCCAGTCTCGCAAATGAATCATATTTGAAACGTGCAACGGTCCTGGCAGACTTGAACCCACGCGTCTAACGTTCCACGGGTCAAATCTGTTGTTCTCTGAACCTGTGGGACGTATACCCGATGTTAATAATAATATATATGTTAATAATAAGTATAATATTTTATAGTATTGAGGGTGACAAACGAGCACATAAGTCACCTGATGGCAAGTGATTCCTGCGACCCTTGACATCTACATTCATCCTTGACAAGGAATCATATTGCATATATGTATGTTGTCACCCTTGAGGATTGAGATGGAATGCCTCATCACCAGTAATAAATGTCTCCGGATCCCTACACAGACCAGACGAAACACAGCAGTATTATGCTAATATTCTGTGAGGGCGTGGGGTTCTACCCCGGTCGAGCTGATCATTCTGCAGAGACAAACAGCGGTGTAGCTCTGCCACTGAAAAATATTTCCTACATCCCATGACGCCAACATTCAACATCGATAAAAATCATTATGCAGATGCCACTCCTGTATACTAAGATGAAATGACTTGGGTCACTAGTACTTATGTATATTCTCTAATACGTCAATCAGTCTCAGCGGGTCTCCCGCTCGCGAGTCTAATTAGATAAAGCTGTAAAGGTCTCTGGACCAACAGAATTATTCACACAAAAAAAAAGTCAATCAGTAACTGTATATAGACTACGTCCAAAGCCACAGCTAACACAAATTCGTCCAATGAAGCAGCAATTTGTATTGATGTGGCAATGTCGGGTCACAGCTTGACCCAGAAAGTTCCCCCTATCGTGTTTGCTCATTCTTCTGCGCACTCTGCTAACGGAAACTGCATTCTATTTACCATTTAATTTGCATATAAAAACAAACTGGTCTCTACGATACTACTATAGGTAATTATAGTAGGAACCCCTACTATATTTAGAGTGTAAAAAATTATAAACATCCAGTCTTATAAATTTTGTAGTAAAAAATAATTTATAAAATATATTGAAATAGGTTTTTCTATTTACTTTTCTGCCAACTTGATTTGACTTATATTAAACGAGTAAGTGGCTCATATGGGATGATATGTGATGCATTGGAGTTACGGGTGCATTGCCGCCTGCCTATGAAAGGATTAGGAGCTTTTGTAAAAGGCCCCTAATTACTATAAATATGGATAATGTTGGCGCCAACTGATTCTACATAAAAAACGTGCGTGGTAGAAAACACCCTACGCCCTCGGTCAGTTTTAAACCCAGTAAAGCCATAAGAGGAGCCATGGAGCTACCATTAATCAGACAGAAGCAACTGACCGAGCCGAGGTTCGGTCCTCTCAGACACCCTCGACTCAGTTGCATTCGCGCACAGGGTAACAGTCCAAGCCGATGCTCCCTCTCGGGAACCCTTGAGCTGGTTACCCATTAATAAAGGTCTCGGCTGATTGTCCTAAGTGCTCGGCCACCTTTCAACCCAGTGAAGCTGCCAAACAAACTAAATCTAACAGTGGCTATCAGCCATATAAAAAAAATTGAGTTAACAATATGCATCGTCCGTAAAAAAATTCCAATTAAAGCGTATGCCAGCGCCACTCAATAAAAAATAAGTATTTTGTCTCGGATTGAACTTTAATGAAAAAATGATAAATATGGATCAATAACTGCGTCAGAGTACACTTTTCTTGTGACGTATGAATTTATTATTATTATTACTTAAGTGACTTACTCTTTATATCACTTGAAGGTTTAATATAAAAAGGGAAATGCATTTATAAGATATGTATTGAGTCGAGTCATTACTTACGTCATTGCATTAGTGTTTACTTGTGTGCTAATTGCAATTACTTGTTGTACGTTTCCATATATTTTATTAACTTAAAATCTACTTGTCCTAGAAAAATTTAAGATTAATCTTTAGTAAAAACTTAGAAATTTACCTTAAGGTAGGATTTAAGTTTTGGGTTTGATAAACGACGGTGCGAAATTTTTTGATCTGCGGTTGGATTTCCCCGTTGATATGTTATATTAAGTTTCCATATCAACAGGTAGAATAATAATTGTCAAGCTTTGACTTTATAAATTAAATACACGATTCCACATAAGGAACCATTACGCACGATATGTAAATACATAATGTACATACATTCTCGTTGAAGGGCATCGTTTATTATTGAAGATTATGATTAAATGCCTCGTTTTCAGTACCAATGGATTTCTGGGTCTTGTCACTCATCATACGTCACACCAGTATTATTGTGATATTTCACTTTGAGAATTGTTCATGTGAAATGATAAAGTAATGATAAAGTTACTCCGACAATGATAATTCTTCAATTATTATATTGCTTTTTGTTTTCTATAGTATTAGGGGTAACAAAGAAGCACCTGATGGTCAGTGACAACTACGGCCCATTACATCTACACATCCCATTATTTAAGACGCACATCACAGATGTTCCTGTAGACAGGTGGAATACTTCGTACGTGTAATAAGGTCTCAAATTCCTGCATTCAATATACCAATAAATTTAAAAGTTGCCAAATCTCATGTGCACAGATACAAAGAGATTTTAAATGTAATAAAAAAAACAAAAACCAAGAAAGCATAAGTCTTTAAATAAAACCTTGTAAGATTTTATAGCGCGTTGATTTAAACAAAGCACAAAAGTTAATAATAACTAATCATAAGCCTGCGGCGAGCGTGATTGCATTAAATCGATATCTCCATGATTCAGACCGGATCTGTTACTGCTCAAAACCTCACTCAATTTTGGAAAAATGCCAAGCATTAAAATATCAATGAAGATACTAAAATTGCAGATAAATTTAATACCTTAAATGACGTATGAAATAAATTCGTATTTTTTTAAAAATACTTATATTGTTTTATCAAATTCCCACGTTAACAGTTATAGATCCTTTTTACATTCTTTCTAACTCCAGCATGAGTGGATGGGCTGGACCAGAGGGGGCGTGGAACTACCTACATAAGAAAACTGCAGTATTACTATTTCGTTTGGTCGATGTAGGGATCCGTAGTCCCACTTACTAGAAGAGGTAGGATATAATAGATTAATGAGGAGGAATATCTCGGATTTTTTATCATTAAAGATAACAACACAAATTTATCATGAGCCTTTTTTTAAGGAAATATGTAGGTAGCCGTTTATGGGCTTATGACTAACAATCTGGTAAAACATGTGACCGTTTGCCAGCCTTAGTACATAAAATCATCCTAAAAAGTTGGCTGGAATAGAAGGCATAACATTTTCTCTTAGAAATAACTATATTAATTATATAAATTCTAGTAGTTACTATTTTGTAACTAAGTCAATAAAATGTAAAACAAAATATTAATAATTTTAAAAGCAAAAAATAAAGAAGCGAGATGGAAAGAAGATAAGATACTAATATATATATATATATATATATATATATATATATATATATATATATATATATATATATATGCATGAAATATAATACATACACCCACATAGTTTATATGCACTATATTTTTTTAAGTCAGAAATAGCAGATTATATAAGATATTTATAAATATCCTAATATTAATTCAATATGCAATAATTATAAATACCTCTACTCATATACATGAATGCACTCGTTGGGCATCTGGCTCTCTGCGCGTATCGTCTTCCGCTTACCGTGTTAGGGCAAAACGAGCCAACAAGGTAGAATATACACACTCGATCAATTCCTAGGGAACAAAGGGGCACATAATTTAAAGTTTTATTCGAATTTATTACGACGTCGATAAATGCCGATGACTCACGACCGTGCTATGAAAGCAACCTTTGGGAAAATATTTACAATTGGATGGTCTAGAATGACAGATGATGGTCTAGAATGGAAGAAATATGCCGTGTTGCGGAAGCGGAAGAATAACCGGGGTGGGTAATTCTTCCGCCGTTATCTCTTACTCTTTGTAGGTGACGTACGAGGCGACTATATAATTTGCCACAAACACCAAGTGGACCCCGACAGTTGGCGGAATATCCATCTCAATTTGCCAGACGCAAATACTCAGTCCAATGACGGGCAGCATCCTCAAAGGTGCAAGGTGTCTGGTAACTGCGGCCGTCAAGCCGCTCGCGAGGCGTGGCAACTATGGCAAATATAGCCCTCATGAACAGAGTGATAAATATGAGGCCCCAAGTTTCACGGATGGAGTTGGAATAACAGGTGAAAAAGTTACGCTGGGATGTCATAAGATTATCTGAAGTCCGCAGACAGGGTGAGAACAGGATAATCTTTGAATCTGGTAACTTATTCTATCACCGAGAGAGCGAACAATACCTCCGAGGAGGAGTCCATTTTATCGGCCACTATTCAACAACATCGTCAAGATCGAGAGTGTATTGGCGAGGGTTGTGTACCTTTTACTCTAATAACGAAACCCTATTTTCTGAACCTAATCTCTATTATATTCGCTGAAGGTCATACAGGTTAACGCACCAACGTTGGCACTCATTGATGATGAGGTGGAGGAAACTTATGAGGATATATCAAGAGCCATGCATTCCTTCAAAACTCAATCAATTTAAGTCATTAAAGTTTCACTTTAATGCAAACCTAGGCAAATGGAAAGGGGATGAGTCGAAAGTGGGGGATTTTGGACAACGGAACCCAAGTGCTGCTGTCCTTCTACAACACTTGATAATAATAGTGAACCGCATCAATATCTTGTTTTCGAGGGTCACTTTAAATCGTCTCTCTTCCAAACTTGACGGCATCCAGCCTCCCGAACAAGCCAGTTTCTAAAAAGGCAGTAGTATCATACACACACGATTTTGCAAATTACAAGAATACACTGAAAAGTATTATCTGCTTCTGTGGCCTATAAGAAACTCCTTTATCCCTACAGCGATGCCAAATTGTCGGCATATTGACGTTCTGAGGTATTTGTACAAGAGGGCTACAATCTCTGACCTAGAACAGTCCAGCAATACGAAACCTCCAATACCAATACAAATCCAATTGCAAAAATATGAGATGTCATATCCCCGTAAATCTTCATCGCTGCACTGGAAGGTGCTTTAAAGCTGTTGGACTGGAAAGGATACGATATTAACGCCAATGGCGAGTAAGTCGAAGGTCTTACGTATTTACTTCGCCTTCCTTCGTCCTTGGATTGGGCGGATAGTCTTCATGGCAGAATCGTTAAGGAACCTGAGCACTATACTCAATGACCTCAACGGACGAAGTCCATGTAATGTCCATGACACACCTAAAATTGTTGACGAGTATACTTACCTAGGGAAAACAGACCGGTTAAGTAAGTCCAACTTCAGCAGTGGACTATGGATGGAGTGAGGCTGTGATGATGATAAAAGTCACAAGTTTAAAATATTTACTTGTAAAAAAAAATATATAGATAAGTAAGTTGGAATATACACAATAAGTGTCTGGGGAACAAACAATGCATGATTTAAAGCTATAGGCGACGCATTTTAAACTGAGTCGTCGGGCAATAAATGTCACTGACAGTAGGAATGTGCACGCTATGCAACCCGTTATCGATACTTAGCTACCAAGCACCACCTCTAATAATTAACCTACAGGAAGATGACACAGATGGGGAAGATACGGATGAGGATTTTTGAAGAACTAAGAAATATCCCTAGTAAAGATAAAAACGGCCCTTTTCAGGGCCACGTTACGATCAGATATAGTTTCTCTATGATTACGTCGAAACAAACATTTAATCTTACAAATTAAAAACTTTTATTTTCAGATAGCGATAATTTAGCATATCGATCGTACCTAGCCCGTTATCGATATGCACCTCTACAATTCTTACGCACATCACTACACCTCTCCATAAGACCTGTAAGTGCGAGCGAGGTAGACAGATAAATATGATTTATGACCCGAAACCTCAGTTCATAATACGTCGACTACAGTCAATTTAAAGTCATATTGTTTACACAATATAGGTAATTCCGTAAATACCTACTTATTAATATTTCAACTAGAAACGACATACTGTAAAAAGTCTTCCTCATTAACAAATCGCCATCTGCCTTAAATAGATTCACGGTTTCTCTTACATGGAATCCTGTTCCTGTTCACCTTGGATAGGTAACTAATTTTTTTTTTATTATTGACTGACTCGTCTACTTTTTGTCTAGCTTCTTTTATGTTACTAAAATTGGCATCCGTAATGACGTCGATTACAAAAAGGTCATCACAGGTATTGCGTCCATTGTTTATAGTCCCATGGGTATAGTAAGTATAATACGGTATATTATTTAGTAAAACATTCACCGTCTATAAAAATTAGCAGTGGACTGAATAGGTCAGTCCAAATGGTATGGAAACTAGGGGCACGCTTGAGTAGAATATTACTTTAACTGGAGCTCAGCTCTGTAATGGAGAAATATAATTAGAACCTTAAATAGCATTAAAGGCCAGGTCCATGTAGTCCCGTTTAGTGGCATTTGCGGTTTAATTTTTTCCTCCTTAGATGTATCTGTATTGGGTTTCGGTGATCTTTTACCATCAAATCACCCATGCGATTTTTATATCTGATTTGGTTTTTTTTATTATATATAAAGTGATAAATGAGCACACCGTGACACACTTGATTTTAAGTGATTCCTGCGGCCCATGGCATCTACATTCATCCTTGACAAGAAATCGTAATGCAGATGCCACCCTTGAGGATTAAGATGGAATGCCTCGTCACCAGCAATAAAGGTCTCCGGATCCCTCACCAAACAAGACACAGCAGCATTATGCTGCTATTTCACGCTGGTATTCTGTTAGGCCGTGGTCCTACCCCGGTCGAGCTGATCCATTCATTCTGCAGTTAGAAACAAACTGCAGCGTAGCTCTAGGTAGGTAAGTTTTTTTTATTATATTAGGAGTGACAAATGAGCACACGGTTGACTTGTGTGAGTATGTAGCCCATGACAACTAACAATGGAGATGCACATTGCGTTACCACCCCTGACTACAGCGATTGAATGCCACTTTACCGGTGTTTCGGTTCCTGGATCCCTGTATATACCATACGAAACACAAGAGCGTTATGCTGCTATTTCACGCTGGCATTTCCCTTGTCATATTACAATTAGAAAATAGCTCCTGAGTGGCGAATGGAAGGTCATGACAAACAGCACCAATTCAATTTTCTTTTATTAATGGGACCTGAGACGGCTAACTATGATGAAACTTGGTTAATGCGTTCATACATAAGCTTGAAAGGTATATACGATGGGTTTTTTTTTCTTTCTTTTATCGCTGATGGTGGCCAGAGGACTTCCACAGCTTCAGCGGGTTGAAAGGTGGCCGAGCGCTTAGGGCACCCAGCCGAGACCTTTAGTTATGGGTAATCAGCACAAGGGTTTCCAAGAGTGAGCCTCCGCTTGGACCGTTGCCCTGCGCGTGAAAGTAACTGACTCGAGGGTGATAATTTTATTGTATACCAAGGATCGAAGTCGGTGTACTATAGTACTCGCTTACTGTAAAATAAAAGTGAGTGCTGTAAAATAACCGCAGCTTTATGTCATTAAAAGTATTTATACTACCACGGTTATGCCTAGTCTATTCAGAAATAGAAAATAAACAATCGTGATCAAAGATGAGTATTGTTTGAGTAAACGTGTTTAAGATTAATGACTGCGTTTAAACAAACGCAGTGTACCATCGGTGAGCGTTTAAAAGAAGCAAAGAACTTACTACTGTTAATAATAATGATGCTGTTTCATACATACTTATAAGAAAGAAATAAATTCTCAGAATAATCCTCAATTTAAATAACAGATATATACTCTAGTGTCTAGGAGTGGCGGCAAAGCTAATTGAAATTCGACTTAATTTGACTAAGTATAGAGCTTTACAATGTGAATTTATTTTTACAAAACTCTGTCGCGTGCTAAAGTAGATTAAGTTCAATTTCAATTGTTACTAAATTAGCCACTACGTAGCCACTCCGTCGGTCTGCGTATGCGCTGACCCTTAACGAAATAATAACTGCAATACCTTTCCCTTTCCCTTAACCTTGACATTAAATATTCGAATTGAAGAGTTATATAAAAAGTTAACAAGTTGCAACCTTCAGACAACCGTGAGGTGAAAGCTTACGCTACGCATGTTAACAAACAAAAAAAACAGGACTCTAGTGAATATAATTAATGTTCTTACTTATTGAGGTGTCTTAAATAACTAATCAAAAAGCGTCTTAAATAAATAATTACGCTTTGCCAAGAACCGACTTTAATTTTACATGGTAGAGCAACGCTACGTACGATTTAAAAAAAGTAAAAGTAAAAGTAACAGGCTTTATATAGAAAACCCACTGCTGGGCATATTTCTTCTCTCTAGAGAAGTTATTGCTGCATTGTGTGCCACGCGACTGCGACTCCTCAGCGAATTGACGAACTACACGCAATATTTGTTCATGTTTCCTTTACGTTGTTTTCTTTTCCGATGAGAACGTGGTAAAGTGCTCGAGTACAGTGGATCAAAAGCGAGCGTTTAGACATCGAGCTACTCATATGGATTTACTCTGTTTAAATTCTTATATATATTTTTTTTTTAAATATACCTATTTCTTTTACGACGACTTATAGATAATGAAGGATGCCTAGATGAGATTATTTATATTATTATTAGGTGATTATTAATGAAGACTAATGTGTCTGAGTTAAATATTTACGGCTCTAGTGTCTCGTATCGTATGACGGCCGCATATTATTTAGAGTACCTATATCGGTACGACTCGTAACACGGTAACACACTGGTATTCTCTAAGGAAATGGTCCTCACTCGGTCAAACTAATCCATTCATGCTACAGCTATGACCAAATTGCACTGTAGTTACCCATTTGTATTTGTGTCAAAGTTTTACATACATCATTGAAGTTTGAATTATCTACCTGGGGAGTTAGTTTTGAAGATAGAATGGAATGTTATATTTTTTTGAGATTATGATGATAAAAGTAATTGGAACTGTACAATTTCAAAAATGTATAATTAATTTGTAAAATTTATTAGAAGACATTCATTGTGCAAGAATATGTGGTAAGGTTTTTTATATTGTCTTTTGTTTCTTGTATTTTATTGACGGTGACAAACGAGCACACAGTTAATATACTGTGTGTACTTTGATCCCTGCGGCGCGTAACGCTCAAATTCATCCTTAATAAGGAATCATAATGCTTTCACCCCTGAAGACGTAAGTTCCCTACACTCACCAAACGAAACACAGCAGTGTTATGATGCTATTTTACGCTGGTCTACTATCCTGGTCACGCCTTCCTCGGACCGGAGCTGACCGATTCATAGCGTAGCTAGAAACAAACTGAAGAGTTACTCTACTGCTCTTTATGTTGTTTCTAATACTGCTGTCTATATATTTTTATTTCTTAAATAAATATACATATATCGTATAAGATTTTGTTTACTCACTTGTTTTCGTTTTGCTTTATGTTCTTGCAATTTTTATATGCTAAATGTCTATGCAAAACATTATAAGGATATGTGAACGTAATAAAAAAATTTGTCTGTTCATACAAAGCAAATTTTAATATTTGCTGGGATGATTAAATTTGTATCTCAAACAACTTTATTAAAGTTCAAAGCTTGTGTATTATGTTCTTGCGGATTTTAATAAAACCGTTTGCGTTTGTTTACTTTGTAATATTATATAGTAGTGGAATAGGTTTAGGTAATAATTATTTGGTTTTGCTATAAAACTGTAGGTTTTCTTAGAATTAAGTTGGTGCTATGAAGCCGTGTGTACGCCAACAGTATTAACTTACATTGCTATAATTATAAATTATTATTATTATTGTTATATACTGTTAAATGAATTATATTTTTTGTTATAATTACATTAAGGGTGACAAACGAGCACACTTGGCAAGTGATTCCTGACCATGTCGGCATTGGCATTCATCAAGAAATAATGTAAACCCGTTGTCATCCCGTAGGACATCAACAGCGTCATGCTGCTACTTTAGTCAAGCTATTCTATATTATAGTGGTTCTATCACAGTTATGGTATATAATATAAAATTAGCATAATATTTAATATACACAACTAACTGCACAGACTGCTAAGTACAGTTGACTCACTGCACAGACGGCTAAGTACAGTTGACTAACTGCACAGACTGCTAAGTACAGTTGACTAACTGCACAGACTGCAAGTACAGTTGACTAACTGCACAGACTGCAAGTACAGTTGACTAACTGCACAGACTGCAAGTACAGTTGACTAACTGCACAGACTGCAAGTACAGTTGACTAACTGCGCAGACTGCTAAGTACAGTTGACTAACCTTAATATAGCCTTATGTAGTTTATGATTCCGGGCATTTATTATATTTACTTTATAATTTAAATTGCCCGCCGCAGGGCTTGGTGGTTTAAATTATAGTTGGTTTTATAATGTGGCTTAGGAATAATATTGGCAATTGTTTCTCAGCCAATGTTATGTCGAGACACACGAAAAAGCCAGTAAGTAAACTTGCAAAAAGCCTTGCGAACCTTTCACTATTAAGTTATAATAACTTTTATTTAATCGTTTATTTATACATTTTAACTTTCAAACCTCCCCCAGGCAGTCGTAATTTTTTCGCAGCTGTAGGATGTAAGATCAAATGCGTCCTAATACAAAATGTATTAAGAACAGATATCTCAATATATCATGCAATAAAATGAAAATCGCGTAATCATTCATCATCAGTCTTATTTATTGAACAGATTGCGACCCACTTTAATAACAAACGCGAACACTCCAGGGGTCACGTCACGACTCCTAGGTTCTCGGCGTTTCTCTCTAAGCGTCTGTTGAATTATTATTATTATCCTTGCTCCTATGGCGGACGATTTGCAAAAATAAGCAAATGTGAATCTTTAATAAATACCTGATACTTCGACTTAACAGTAAATGAGCTTTATAAATAGGTAATGCCGCAAAAGGTGTCGGTTACAATATCAAGTGAATCAAATCCGCAAGTTATTAACAATTTAATAGAAAAGTATAATGTTTCCATCAGCCTGAATTAATCAACGATGGTTTATAGAAGTCGCTTATTTGAAAATATTAAATTATTCTCATTTTATTATTATATTTACTGTGTAACGTTGAAAGAATGTATCTTCTTTAGAGCGTGATGATTACGCTGATTGCTGTACCTACGACTCAAATTTAACTCTTTATGAAAAGATGATAATAAAAAAAAGATATAAATATCTTCTATATGTTTAAGAGGGTATCGTCTTATGTTTAGAGACGAATAATAATTTTATCCTCTTATTGTTGGAAAGAAAAACTATCGAAATGAACAAGGCATAGGGCCGCTGTATAACTTGCATCAGGTGAACTGTATGTTCGGTTAACACGGCTAATATTATAAAAAAAGAGAATTCCGGAAAATGTGGGCCCATCTCGCCGATTTATTACAAAATTGAGGTGAGTTTCAACATTCTGAACGTACTTACTTGTAATAATTGGTAACTTAACTTATTTACGGTAGTTTTAATGCTTAAATTTTAATGCCCGCGTTCACATCTCTTGTTGAATACTAATTGTGATATCGTTTACATTCAATGGTAATCGTTGTATGATTTTGATAATTTAGTTTGAATAATTTAACATAATATCTAGGTCTAACTTTTCTTATATACCCGTAATAAAAATTTAATTTGATCTAACATAATTTGATGTGGAAATTCCTACCATGGTTTAAGAGACATAACAAGAAACTTGTAAATTCATAGTATATGTTAATTTTTTTTAAAAATTGTTAAGACTTTAATATTCCTTTGTATTTTAATGCGACACTTATCCAATAAGCAGTTAGAGATTCCATTATATCTTTGATAATAATAGCGATGACGTATTTCGATTATTTCAAGGTGACATCTACGCAGTATTTAGTATACTATGTATTATGTCACTATATGTATATATACTACCTCTGGTTATTGCCAGATGACGTCAACAGCACCAATTTTATTTTGTTAAGTGCCGTTAGTATTTACAGTAAACACAGAAACACTCATCTTCTCCCCGATTCCGGTGTAACGTATATATTACACATACATTCGATCACACATCAGAGAAAGGGTCAAATGTAGTGTCAGTGACACGGGAAATACATACAACACACCTAGACAGGAAATTAACGATTTCTGATACACAAATATTGTTTCTTGGTTAGGAATCGAACCCAGGACCCGTGACGTAGCAGCCAGGCACTGTAACCACTACACCTCGCGGCATGTAATATACTATATAACGCGTATCACGTTGTGTTGTTACTAACACACGTATATCATTACCTGTTTCTTCATAAACTCCAGTCAGATTGAATGGCACGGGGAAACTCACAATAACGGTGGTAGAGTCACATTGCAGCTTGTTCCTAGCAGACTGGAGTGTATAATAAATTCGTCTGGTGTATGTAGAGATCCAGAAACCTTTATTTATGGTGACGAGGCATACCATCTTAGTCCTCTAGGCTGACAATATTATCTTCATCTGCATTATGATTCCTTATCGTAGGGTGAATGTGTGTGCCATGGGCCGCAGCAATCACTTAACGTTAGTTGAACTCGTGTAAACGTGTGGTCGTTTGTTACTAAATAAAACAAAACCTGCAGTAATATATGAACAGAAGTAAAGAAACTTGCGAGTTTGAAAATAATAAGAAGTCAATAGCACCCATCAAAAGCGAAACTCGCATGAAAGCAAAGGCGAAACGCGGATGTAAGCAGAAACGAAACTCACATGTAGGCAGAAGTGTAAGTCGCATGATAGCAGAAGCGAAACTCGCATGAAAACAGGGGCGAAACGTGCATGTAAGCAGAAACGAAACTCACATGTAGGCAGAAGCGTAAGTCGCATGATAGCAGAAGCGAAACTCGCATGAAAGCAGAAGCGAATCTCGCATGATAGCAGAAGCGAACTCGCATGAAAACAGGGGCGAAACGTGAATGTAAGCAGAAACGAAACTCACATGTAGGCAGAAGCGTAAGTCGCATGATAGCAGAAGCGAAACTCGCATGATAGCAGAAGCGAAACTCGCATGATAGCAGAAGCGAAACTCGCATGATAGCAGAAGCGAAACTCGCATGATAGCAGAAGCGAAACTCGCATGAAAACAGGGGCGAAACGTGCATGTAAGCAGAAACGAAACTCACATGTAGGCAGAAGCGTAACACGCATGATGGAAGAAGCGAAACTCGCATGATAGCAGAAGCGAAACTCGCATGATAGCAGAAGCGAAACTCGCATGAAAACAGGGGCGAAACGTGCATGTAAGCAGAAACGAAACTCACATGTAGGCAGAAGCGAAACTCGCATGAAAGCAGAAGCGAATCTCGCATGTAAGCAAAAGCGACACTCGCATGTAAGCAGAAGCAAAACTCGCATGTAAGCAGATCCGAAAAGCGCATGTAAGCATAGTAGAATGTATCAAAATTATCAAACATAACTAAACATTATTAAAATATTTAAATATGAAATACTATAATAAGTGTTCCCTACACTTTCACTCTCGTATATGAAGCTTCGCTTGAATAATGTAATATTAGCGAAAAATAGATCTACATAGAAAGCAACTTTTTAAATAGTTGCTTATTTTCAATACGTAGTATATAAGGAGATTCCCGTCACGATATTTATCTGTATGTCTGCGCTTATCTCGTGAACGGATTTTTTAACGGATGGTTGTATTTTGATGCTTTATAAGAAGCCTAAACTGAATTATTTCCATGTTAGCGTTTCGCTAGGCATGCTCGAAACACCTTAACTAGCAACTTCATTTTCTGATAAAGGTTCCTTCGTCAATATCAAATTATTTTTTTTTTTTTTTTAAATAAAAACTTTGTTTCAGGGGTGGCCATTATGGGAGCGGTTCGAGTCGACCGAACACGAACGATGGCTTCTGTTAGTGGCTCGGCTGCCGCGCGTGCGCACTCTTAACGGGGGCGGAGCAGTGCCTCCTGATGAACGCGACTCTGCAGAGCGTGCCTTCATACGCTACTACATGGAGAAGCCAGAGGCTGATCGACCAGATCGGTATGTGTTTAACCTCAGCTTGCACTGCTGTATAAGTAAAATATCTAATGAAGTAACAACCCAATATACCACTGCTGAGCACAGCCCTCCTCTCTGGAGAGGTATTGAAACATAGTAAACCACGGGGCCCCGCCAAGGATTTATTAATTTCTTAGACATGTTTGTTTCTTCGTGCAGTTTTCCTACATCGACAAATACGCGTGTTAAATTGATAAGAATTAGGTCGAATTAAAACAGACCTAGATCACGGAGATACTATATCGTGTAAGGTCTTGGACGATGAGCACAACAAAAAATATATATGGCCCTTTATTAAACATTTTGTATATAATTAAGATCATGATGACTGTTTTCGTTTATATGGAAGTTAGATGAAGGTCTCACGGGTAACATAGTGGGCGTGGAATTTGCGTAAATATTACTTTCTGACCTTATTAACTATAACCGTATGATAATGAGGACTATAAACAAAGTTAAGATATTAGTGAAAAAGCTTATTGCGTTATAACTTACATTGTGTTAAGCAAATGCACTTATAACATATATAACAATATGCACAAATATTCTTATATGATAGATACAATTGTATCATTATGCATTACATTGTGTTAATATCATTGAATTATCTCAATATAGCATCACAAGCGTCAATAGATTAATCGTTTATGGTTTAGGTCTGCAAAACTTAACGTAGGTTCAAATCTGCCATATGACAGTTGTCGTAAATCATCGCCTAGCACTTTGTGGTTAACGGGATAGTTAGAAATGTCGCTAGCCCTGCTAATATTTTTTTAAATATATATACGATAGTATACGAGTACGTAGTGTGCTGGGCTGCTACGTAGCGACCTGCAAGGTGTTTCCCAGTCTATGAACAATATTTATGCATCACAAATGGTTGGTTTTCGGGTCTGGGGTGTATTTGTTTGCATCCGATTTTGTGTGATACGTCATTAATCTATCATGCGCAATTGGTATGCTCTGAAATGGCAATGTGATATGTGTTAAAATTATAAGGAAATTTGAATTAAAAGTGCCTCTCTGATAAACAATAACCTTTAATTTCGGATTT
This sequence comes from Teinopalpus imperialis, assembly GCA_029286865.1. Taxonomy (NCBI): domain Eukaryota; kingdom Metazoa; phylum Arthropoda; class Insecta; order Lepidoptera; family Papilionidae; genus Teinopalpus; species Teinopalpus imperialis. The sequence goes on along the minus strand of JAGSMU010000036.1, from coordinate 4,982,332 downwards.
CTATTACAAAGGAATTCTACAATTACATACATAACAATGCTATACGGAAGACCAGATATATATATATATATATATATACATAGACAACGCCTCACACGATTACATTGTGTATATGTGACTTTTCAGGTACTGGGAGTTGGTCGGAGTTCATGGTAAACTTGATCCTCTGGTGTCTGTCGATTTGAGGCCGGAGAAGCGCGTCCAAATCACATTCACGTGCGGTGACACCAGCGAAGTGCGCACTGTGGATGTCTACAGGTTGAGTTTGACACTCGCGCTCCAGACGATTTTAATTTTTTTTAATAGAACCATCAACAGAATTACATGTAACTTGATTTGTAGAAAAAAATGGCCATAGATTACTAAATACACATAATTCACTTACAGGTAGTTACATCATACAAATTAAATGTAGTTGTACGATAACTTAATGATTATAAGAAAATTAACTATTTATACATTATAAAATAAAAAATAATTATTTAAGTAAACTGAACTAAACTAACTAATTATGAATTAACAATAGTGACAGGTCCGTAGCATAACTTCCTTAGATAGCAGTTTTAATAATTTTAGCTTTAAAAGTTTCTAAATTATCACGTAACAGGTCAATAGACTTATCCTTATTAATAAATTCCTTGTACAATCTGCTTACCCTAGGTATTAGGGTGTGGTGTATAAAGAGTGGAGTAGGGTATCGCGATATACGACAGGGGGAACTTTAAACAATACTTAGTCCAGCAGCTCAGGGCTATCCATGGATCCGTTTATATAAAAATATCATGTCAACTGTAACTTACGCCTGTTCGATAGTGAGTTTAGCTACCAGATTTTAAAGCGGGTGCCATAGAGTAATATTTTAAAGCGGGTGCCATAGACTAATATTTTAAAGCGATTGCCATAGAGTAATATTTTAAAGCGGGTGCCATAGAGTAATAATTTGTTGCCAGCAGCATTATATTGCGTGATTATGTGTGCTTTCTTAGCCATCCTTATGTACCTAGTTACTAGGATATTATATTATTTCATTAAGATTTACTAAATTTTGTCGACAATGGCAGATTGAAGGGCGTCTCTACAAATTTGGGTGAAGTCAATGGAGGCGGCTAGCTCACGATCAAACATTGTAATAGTTATGAGAGATATCTAGGAACCGAGCCCTTGCCTTTGAGTATTTTTTTAATTATCAAAGTACAAGTACAAGAGTATAAGTGACAGATGATCATGTCATAAATATAACGTGATATATTAAAATAGGAAAACCAATGACATATTTCAATTTCATTTTCGTTCTCAGGACTGTATCTGACTTGAAAACTCGTTTGGAACGCCTTGCCGGATTCCCGGCCTCGAAGATGAGGCTATTCTATGTCGACCAGGAACTAAGAGATACACAGGTGAATGTTTATCCTAAAATATCATCTTTTGTTACGTACTAATTGACCATTCTGAATATTTTATTTCACCAAAAATTTGTGAAGACTTATTCTGGATTATCTCGTTATAAATATTAATCGCGTTATTTATATAACAATCTAAGACATTGTAGTTAAAGTCTTCAAGAAATACAATTTAAAGACACGCCTTGCTTCCCGTCACACCAACAATCATTTCTTTTTTTATTGCATTGAGAGTAACACAGTTCACCTGATGGTAAGTGATTTCTGCGGCCCATAACATCTACATTCATCCTTGACTAAGGATCATAATGCAGATGCGTTCACCCTTGAGGACCGGGATGGAATGCCTCGTTACCAGTAATAAAGATCTCCGAATCCCTACACTTGCTAGACAAAACAGCAGCGCTGTTGCTATTTTACGCTAGTATTCTGTGAGGTCGTGGTCTTACCCCGATCCAGCTGATTCGTTCGTTCTGCAGCTAGAAACAAACTGCATCCCTGAAGGCTAAGTTTGAATGACGTCGCGTCACCAGTAAATTCTCCGATTTCTTTTAGCATATTTGTATGTATATTTATATTATATATATAAATATATATATAATTATAAAAGAAAGCGTGCTATATACCCCGATCGAACCTTGTCTACGCTGTATCTAGTTAATAACTGTGGCGTGATCCTATCACGTAAAAAACGATTATCCAAAAAATATACTTATAATTTTATAAGTAAGAAATAAGCGATGCTTCTTGCCTTTAGAAATGTAATTCAATTCTCTCTCCAACTCCAAATAAAAATATAAAATTAAAATATATCAAATGTTTGAAGTTTTATATTTTCATTCATTGTCTTTTTGTCATATTTTCATTTCACATACAATATAATAAAACATTACATATTTCAAGTTTTATTAATCATATTAAACTAACTCTTAATTTATTTCTGGAGTTTTTCCAGGGCCCGGAGGAGATGAAGTATCCCACAAAACAGTTGTATTCCTACAACATAAGGTCTGGCGACGAGATCATCATCGACTCCAAGCTGAGACACTCCATTTCAGTCAGCTCCACCACATGAAATAACTCAATAATTCATAAAATTAACAGAATCCTTTCAAATGCTATCGAGTTAGAAATATGTAGTGCCCTATATTACCACAGTTACCTATAGACAATTCATATAGTGTTGTATGTAAAAAATATCCAACCTAAACTCGACTAGCATTTGATTGTTATGCCAATTTTTGTACTATTGTTGTAATTAACATTTTTAAGAACCTACTAACAATTAAGTTACTAGCAGAAGCAGAATGAGTTTAGTTACATTTTTGTAAGTTTCATTTTTTATATTGGAATTCCGTTCCAATTTTGTCCATGTATCACAAAGTAATGAAGTAGAAATAGGGTAAACTTATAAGTTGAAAGCTGAAACTTTTGTGTTAAATACATATTATTTCATATTCTTTGTATATCCTGATTTTATTTTATATGGATTGATGAATTTGACATTGTAATTTCATTTATTTCATTCACAATATTAGACTGGTGTACTTTGTTTGCTGTAAAAACTGTGATAATAAATTATAGTGGAATGGAATACTATAACCAAAATCTACTTATCATGGATGATATTGTAATTATTTTTTTACATGTGTCATACATCATAGAATGTATCGAAAAATCTAAATCGTTTAGATATTGTTAGTGCTTATTAACAAATAGTGATATTAACTGCCATTTTGCAAGTTTTAAATGTTCCATAAATATTAAATCAAATCCAATAGCCTGTCTACATCACAACAAATCTGACCATATAAATTGTATAAGCACCAATTTCGTAAATAAATATAATAGTTTAATTTTATCAAGTAGATGTAGCCCAAATTTTTCATTAGTCTCTTGTAACATCTAATCACTGTCGGTAGTTGTCTTTACGCTCCTCAAAAATCTGAAACAATTGCTCTAACACAGGAAAAGCTGAAATACTAACACAACATTGTAGGTTCCAACAATTAATATGTGGTAATGATCCAGAAGCGATAAAAGAATATAAATAACAAATAAATTAATGTTGTACCTAATTAATGTCTATGTTCATAATTTTAATAGAAACAATTTTGAAATAAATGAGTGAAAAATGATTATTTCGTTTATTTTTAAAGAATTTTTCACAATGTTCAGTCATTAACCCACAGTTTCTTTCCATAAACAGCAATCATAGAACTTTGGACCTCCTCTAAGACATAACCATAAACTTCTGTCCAAATATCTATGTTTAAGTCTATAGTATTTCTTCTCAAAAAATTTAATAAAATATATACTTTATCGATATCCTTTTTTACAACCAATTGACTTAAATAAGAAGCTATCATTTGAGTATCACAAAATTTTGGACTAGGCCCACTATCTAACCATGCCCTCAACAGCTCTCTTACTTTTTCCCATGGAAGAGCTAATAAACCTTGTTGGCTTGATTGAGGGCTCTCTATTTTTTCAACCTTATATATTTCTTGTTCTTTCTTGCATGACACATGTTCATTTTTCTGTATTTGTCCAAAAATAAATTTATCCATACCATATTTTGATGTAGCTAGGTTAGTTTTTACATTTTTCATAGGTCTCCCCCGCTTCTTGCCTGGTGATTTCATTTGTCCAAGTCTAGGAGATTTCTTAACTGGTGACAAAATAACATTGCCTTTTTTTGGAGTAACGGGCAACTTAATTTGATTTTGATTTAAATGTAATGATGAGTTTCTCCCATTTTCATCTTTAATTTGACAACTTGAACTATTGGATGATGAACTTTTATGTTTATTCAAAAATTTATTTATCCCACTGTTATTAGACTTGCAAATTATTGGTTCCAATTTTGATATTTGAATTCCTACACCCCTCATTTCTTTTGGGTTTATCTTTTGTTTTTTGCAAAGTGATATAACTTCCTTTGTTATTATATTAATATCATTAGTAGAATTTGTCAAAGAAGTTGACTTATTTATAACATTACAGAATCCATGGCCCATAAATTTAGCCGTCTCTACAGGCGCCTCCTCAGCTCTGATCATTACCTTTAGGGTAATACATTTACCCAATACTTTAAATTGTTGCATTCTGGAATGTACTTCTGCTGATAATTGTTTTAAAAACTGAAAACATTGATCATTATTTTCAAATCTTATCCCATAGTTTACTTCCGCAGATACTGATTTCCTTACAGTGTTGAAGGTTAATGGGTTCGGGTCTCTTCCCCTACATTGATCGAAAAGTTGAGCTCCAGTTTTATTACCTAAATGCCTTTGAAGTAAACCTAAAGTAAGTGTTTGCAAGGATCCACAAGTTCGATGACCCAAAGACTCTAACTTTTGAGCTGTTTGTCTACCAACACCAGGTAAATCTCGAAGATTTATACTAAACATAAAGTCTTCAACTAAATCTGCAGTAAGAAAAAATTGGCCATCAGGCTTGGCCCGTTTTGTAGCTAGTCTTGATTGTAAACGATTGCCACCAAATCCTGTTGAACAAGGACATCCTGTTTTGATTCTTATTTCTTGCCTTAATGCTGTTGCAAAATCTTGAACACTAACTTTTAAAGTATTTATCAGTTCAGTGCAATCTACATACATTTCATCACATGAAACAGCCTCTATGTCTAGTGTGTATTGGGCTATTGTGTTATATAATGTATATGCAACTTCCTTATATCCCTCAAAATCATAGGGTATTGTTTGCAAATTAGGACACAATCGAAGAGCGGCTCCCATAAACATTCCATTTGTAATACCTTTTGCTCTTGCTTCATATGAACATGAAGCTATTTCACTCATTGAGCCATATTCATCACCTTCGTCAGCAATATTGTCAACCCTACTTTTAAATTCAATCTCATCTGGTATATCTGACGCTTTACCTAATTTCTTAGCTTGTTTTTGTTTATAGAGATTAAATTCAGTAGCTCTATCCACTCCTGGCCTTTTTGTTCTGCTCTGTGCTCCTTTGGAATGTGTGACTGCAACAGGTTTACCACATAGTTCTGGTCTCTTACGTAAACCAACAGATACAAAAAAGCAGTCCATATCTATGTGCATAATTACTTTACTACTATCAAAAATTGTTTCCGAACATGAAACATTGTTACCTAAAGCCTGTATGTTACTTTTAAGAATAGCTTGGGCAGGAAAGGAAAAATTGTCCTTATCTCTTAAGTCATTAACATGTTGTTTAAAGAAAGCTCCTAGTTGTGATATATGATGTAATCTTGAATTACTATAAAATTCAGAAATAAAATTTGGATCCACTGCTGTTTTTGCAATAGCTTCGGTCTTCCTATATTCTATTGTTGTACCAAGTACTTTGGTATCCGTAGTGGAAATACTGCTACATGAACCCAGCCCTTGCACAATGCTCATCTCCTTAACAGAATTCTCATTGATTGTTACTTTCCGATCTGAATATTTCCATTCCTTTAAGGTTTCTTGTTGCAAATATGTACTATCATTCTGTAAAATATCAAATGTAAAATGTTCTTTTTTTATGTTCTTATTAAAATTTAGTTGAGGTTGTGTTCTGGAATTTTTGTACAACAAATATTGTCTATAATCTAATAAGCGATTAGCAGCAATGCAATCAGTTATCCATTCTGGCCTAACTACCTTAACAAGAGACATATTTTTAACTTTAGTATCGGGCAAATTGGAAGCGATTATAAAGTCATCATTTCTTTGATAAGTGTGGTAAACTCCACCATGTTGAGACATAAGTTCTTTGAGCTCATCAGCAGAAGGTTTAGTAAAACCATTTACATAAATCTTTACACCATTAAATAAATTTGACACTTTATTTTCAACACCAGCTCTAGAAGAAAATTGATCTTCCAACTTTGCAATTTTGGCCTGCATATAACCACCCCAAGCTTCGAACCCATTATCAGAAAACTTTTCATCACGACGGCGCATATTATTAACAATATAAATATTTATTGTTTGCTTATATTTCACCCGCCGAAAACAAATTCATATTTAGTTTTCACAATTTGATATTTTGCTGCACAGATAAATCTTAATGCACAGTGTCGTAAGAAATAAAAAGATGTCCTTCCATATTTTTTGTTTTACAATATAGATTTCTAACCTGAATTAAGAATTCCTAAATAAGAATAGAAGTAAAAGGTATTCTTCTCTTAACGTTATAATGAATTTACTAATTATACTATTCTGTTAGTATCGGAGGTCACGCGATTGCACGTTTTAAGACTTTTTTTATTTTATGCATTGTTTTTTAATAAAACGAGGCAATAGTTCACATAAAAACAAGATACGATACAGTTTTTAAATAAGATATATATATATTTTGGATACTTTATGATCTTTCTCTTTTACTATATTGTATTTTACTCCTTCACTTTACTCTGTTTCCGCCATCTTCTTTGGAAACCATGAACTCATGTCTCTCAATACAACATTCTGGTCTTGGGTCTGCCTTTGGATCTTCGACTGGGAAAGGAAAGTTGTAGGGCCTGTAGTTTGGTGTTTAGATGACCATTGCAGCCTATTTTTTTGCGTCTTGTCAGAAATGTCGGGACCTCACATTAATCACATTTAGAACTTCCACCTTTACTTTATAGTCATTATTTTGTCATTTACGCTAAGATATTATTGAGGTGTTCTTCTTTGACAGCAATTGCTATGCCTCTCCTTCCATGCAAACAGTGCGGGTGGAAAGAAATCACAGTGCAATAAAATTACAGTGAGTGCTTTGCTCACACGCATTAGGCATAGATTGTTATATGATCGATATCGGTCGATAGTTTTTTATTGAATATTATTCACGTGGGCAGAAATTGAAATATTTTGCTCTGCCTACTGGGCTTGTTGGGGAAAATGTGTCTATTCTACCAGACTTTTTTTTAAAGAAAAACATATACTATAGGCATAACATCTCACCATTTAGTTGATGCTAATCTTACATACAATAAAGTGAATTTCCCACCAAAGCAAAAGCGAATTTCCGCCACTACAGCAGCCACGAGACGAGTCGAGAATATTCATCAAAACAAATCTATGATCTGGTCACATTAACGGAAACGTCAATTCAATTCGAAATCTACAACTTGTTAATTTTACGTGTTTACATTTTGTACAGAAAAATGTCTCTAATTTATGAAGATGTACATATAGCTCCGTGGGTTGGTCCTCAGTCTTTTAAAAATGTATTTACTGTCATTGTACTTTCAACTAACGTGGAAATTATAGAAAGAATTTCCGACGCACTTTACGAAATACATTCAAAAGGAACATTTAAATGGAAGATTATAATTCTTCGTTCCTTTACTTTAGAAGAGCTCGACCGACATTCTGATTTAACCGGGAAAATGGCTATCGATTTCGTAATTCTAGCTATGGATACGAGTAGATTATTTTGCATAGAATGGACGAAAAACATCTTGGCGCAAGTTCATCCAGATCTTAGAGTTCGTCGTGTTGTACTTGTGAATGCCAGTGGATTACCCGTAAATGCTATGGCAGTCAATGCTAGTGATATAATAGCTTTTACCACTGAACAGAAATTAGATATGTTAAATTCTAATGTGTTCATACAAAGTGAGGCTGCATTATTAGCACAAAGGATAATAAGATATATGGAAGTATCTATTGGTACTAATACTGGTATTCCAAATTTAAACATATGATAGTATATATTATTTTTTGTATTGTGTAGAATTGAAGAATAGTTGTAATCTTCTAACCTTATTTTAGAAAGTTTTTGTAATAACTATAATTATAATTAAGGTATTTTATAACAAAAATAATTAGATGTTGGTACACCATATTAAAAATACTCCGAGGGGGGTTAAATAGAATTATTTTTTTTTATACATTAGGCCTCATATCTGTGTTTGAAATAATATGCATATTTGTAAAAAATGATGTTTCAGTCTGTAATTGAATATAATTTTTCATAATATGATTAAGGATAATATTTATTTTAAACTTGTGGACAATTATAAATGGAACAAGAGCATCATTTCAGCATAGCAATTGGGCATAAAATAAGCAAAAATTTAATTATGAAAGATTTTTGCTAATTGAGATACACTTTAGGAGCAAATAATGTTTTAGTTTAAACTGTGTTAAGAAAGCTTTCTTTACAAAGTTTAAACTAAAACATTATTAAAAATAAACATTAAAAATTAAATTAAAACTAAACAATTCATGATGTTTTTGCTCTGTGCGATAGTAGAACAAATGTTATTATACAGCAAGCTGAAGTGTTAAATGACAGGAAACAAGAAATGCAGATAACTTACTAGAAACAACTTATTCCAATTTAGTTATCAATGGTGACAACTCAAGTACGGTTCAGTATTCCTTAATGCATTGCTCATCATCTCATTACTAAACTTGTGTAATATGATTCATGTACAAAAAATATATAAACCTCATATAAACAGGTTCTTTTCTTTTACTACTTCTCATCAATGAGCATTTGTGAAGCTCAAGTATTGTCACTTAAATTATTATTGGCAAAGTAAAATTGCTTTTGGTGGACTATTAAATGATAATCAAATCATCATTTAAGTTTACTATCTGGCCTTGATGTGTATGTAATGTTGATGTTCTCCTTGTCGATATTGACCTAGGCGATTTTTTTACCAGATAATATCAACTGAACACTATATTATTAGTGGTGTAAGCGCTCGTGCAGTGTCACAAGATATCTTTACAACAGACATCTCAAAACCAATAACTTGTAGATTTTCCTTGGCTGGGAATGAACCAGTGACCTGTGCTAGTGACTAGGTACTCTACTACACCATGTTGTTAAATTCAGTTGTCACACGAAATATATATTTCGTTGAGATTACCTAATGACAATGATCAAATAATAGAGGAGTTAAAGAGTCTGCTACAATGTTCCAGTATGAATAGATCCTTGTGATCAATTTTAACAACAATTTCTGGCTATTACTACATGTTGACTAGGATAAGCATTGTGATAATAAAAGAGAACACATCACACCGGCTACTAACCTTTCTTGTTTCAACGTTCAATACAATCGGCAGGACTATCAGGATACTTTTTTATATAGGATTAATATTCACAATGTAAAAAGCACCAACTGGCAATTGAACCTGGGATCCGTGACTCGGCAACCAATCACTCTAATAATGAGAAAAATAAAATCCTGGCTTAAAAAAACATTATCAGTGTACTAAACATGGTCTCCCATCCCCACACACTGCAATGAAGTACAATTCCAAGCAACCTGCATCCATCTTTATGACATCTTTGTAAAAGGTAACAAGGGAATTAGTGTAGTAACATTTTTATTTAATGAAAGATGAACCGAACTATCAGACTTTAACACCTATCTTATACCCTGGTACTGGGACCAGTACTGGTACCCAAAGACCTTGTCGATATTTTGTAAAACATAGCCCCAAATCATTAAGAGAGGATCCTGTGAAAGGATTAGTGAAGTTATTTGTTTCTTTTACAGTTGTAAAGATATAATCACCATGATCCACAAATCAGTATTGGAGGTAACACTAAAAAATGTATACAAGGAATAGCATAAATAAAAAGTTCAGCATTGCACATTTCCGAATTATTTATTATACTTCAATTGTACTACAAAATAATAGGAAGTTTTCTACAGTTACAATTATATATTACATAAATAATGAAACAATTACAGCAGTCCCACTTGTGAAGCATTGTCACAGTTTTAATATAGCAACATTTGCTAACACGGATAATTAGAAATTATCACTGACGCATCAAAATCATCTGTATATAAAAATAACCTTAAAATCTAAACGAAATACTGCTCAGTAATAATTTGTGTAACTCTATAAATAACGATAAAGTTCTAAAAATCTGTTATATAAAACTGAAAATTGTATAAAAACATTCAGAATGCCTTATAAAATTATCCATAAGCAACACTCAACCGAGACGTTTCTACATCACTGTCATACTGATAGGTACATTTATGTAATTCTAAAATATATAACTATGATAATTGCTGAATCTAACATTAAAGTCACAATGGTGACTCGATAAAATAAACGTATACGAAAATTTAAGATTAGGCAATATCACAACTAAACCGCCCGTCTGTATGTCAGGCTAAATAAAGTACACATCCATGTAACCTTATTAAGTAAAACCCAAAAGAGGTGATAATATTTTTGCTGTATAATATTCAATGTCACAAAGTAATCAAGAATTAAAATGACCGCTGTGATGACACTAAAATTATAAAAAAAAATATTTTAAATAGAAATAGATTTATTAATATTTATATACATATATATATATATATATATATATATATATATACATATATATATATATTAGAAAACACCAATGGAAATAAAAAGCGTATCAATAGTAAATCACTAAGCACATAGCGAATTGCTACCACTTGCTGTACCAATAGAGGAAAATATCGTAAGGTAAAATGCATGTTAAATAAATTTGTAAAAACAATTCAAAGATAGAATGAAGCTGCAAATCCTCATTGGAAGTATTTGATTTATGGAACAATAACAACATTTTTTAAATTTATAAACACATAAATAAAATTGTGATGATTCTTAATAAATTGCAAAGGACCTATTTTGGGTTAGACATTCTTTAAACAAGGTAAAAAAAAAACTTACATATATTGCCTCTTGATTTTTCACTGAATAATCACAATTACAATTAATAATTATAAGCATGTTCAACACATTATTGAAAATATCCAGAATAAATTTAGTAACTGAAGTAGTTATTGAATGATGTATCTTGAAATTTGTGCACACAATGATTTAAAATTTTCTTAAACTAAATATACAATAATGTTTAATAAAATGAAAAATATCTTTACAAATACGGATTTAATGAGAAATTGTAAATGACAATAAATATCATACTGGAATGTGTAATAAACACTTTTTGGGTCATTATAAAACATCCTTCAATTTATTCTCTAAAATTAATATATGTATAAATTTTCAATCATCTACTTTAATTTAGATATTTGCTAATTGTCTATGTTTATGATATTAACATAATGAAAAAAACTTTATTAAACAATATTGCAATTATATGAATGTAAAAACATGGAAAATTAACAATGTAACAAAAATTTAATTAAGCTATAATTGTCATGTGCAGTTCTAAGTAACTAAAAACAGATTTGTCTATGAAAACTGACAATTTTTTATACTTTTCAATTGTCAAATAAAATTCAAGGTATTTATCTAACTGATTTCATCTTGATGAAGAATTAATTAAAAAATATCTATAAGATATTTACTAATGGAAAATGGCTATTGTGTACATCAATTAACTTCATCTTATATAAGGGACTTGGGAATTATTAATTTATATTTATTAGACAGTAGAAATTCAGATACCTTTGATACAAAATTTCTAGTCTCTGTTCACTGATACCCATCTACATGCAAAAAATGTAATCAATGTTTATTGGATTGTATTTTTTATTCTATATTCTATAATTTTTTTTATTTATATTTTGGTATTTCTTGTAATGTAATAAGAAACATAAAAGAGTTCACACACACTTTAATTAAGCGTTTCTCTCATAAGGCCGCTTTGAAGACTGCTAGGCTTTAAGAAGTATATATAACTGCATTAAAATATAATTGTATTATGAAATACATTTAATAGTTTTGGTGGATATAAAACAGCCTACACAATAAGGGGTAAAAAAAAAGTGTTTATTAAACCACTTACACTGTAAACAAAACTTCTATTCAAATTAAAATAAATGATTCTTTATAACGTTATCTTGCGCAAGTTAATCTGCTTAAATGCCATACTGTAGTACAGTTCAATAGTAATATAGATGTTAAATTATTCAGGTTATCTAACTACCGACATACAACACAACTTATTACTAAGTTCCTGTACTGAAAGATATAGCTCAAACAGCCAAAATGACATTCAAAACTTCTCGCATGAGGTATTTGTATTAGCGAGAAGCTAAGGATGAAATATATAGTGTACTCAAACTTCCCTCAGACCATAAACATAATATAAAATATAGACGTAACGAATATTATGAGCAAAATTTATGTTTTGTTCACATCTTCCCCTACCTCATAGATTAGGAAAATCAATTAAATTTAATATATGTTTATTGTCAAGTATAAACATCATTCAACCATCTTTTCAGCATACCCATATGGGTATCCTGATATCACACGCATGCCTTTGCCTCCGATGTCGTATAGGTAGGTCATACAGATAATGATCAAATAATTCATAACATATGCAAAATTTTCAATTGAGGTTAAAAAAAATGCTTACAAGTCTTGATTGAATCTGAATCTAATTATAAAAACGGTAAGGTTTTCGAATTCGTAGGTACAAAATTCAAATATTACAAACAAAAAAAAATTCTACTCGTTACACAATTATTTTAAATTGTATTTTGTAACATTCAGGAATTAATCAATGAAGTATACAAATAGCTTGGTACGATAGCTGAATTGATTTTTGTTTTAATAAATAAATAGTTATTTTAATTATTATTATAAATTAAATTATTTAATAATTATTACTTTTTCAAGGATGAGATAAAACACCATATATTATTCTGCAGTATGCATTTATGTCATAACTAATTAATAATAACTTTATTCGTTTAAAAATTACGTTAATTTAAATTGAGATTAACAGTAATTATTAACACCAAAAACTAAAGAAAGAAAAAGACTAAAGAAAGATTAGGACTACTATATCGCGGGACAACCGGAGACAAACGAATATTATTGAAGGGAAAGTGAATGTTAAATTTATATATTTTTAATTTATTTGAAATGTTTATTGGCGTTGTTTTGGGTACATGTAGCTTAACCTTATATTTTGCTTAACTATAAATTGTGAGATAAGTCTGAGTAAAGTCTAAGTTCGCTCTATATATATATATATATATATCAGCCTCGACGAAATAATGCGATAACTATCTTTTTACTTTCATCGCACCCGTTTGATAGATTTATTCTACTTTTGAGATTCAAAATGCTCCATAATATCGATCTTTTACAAGTGCTATATTTATTTTAGGTCTATTATTAAGAAGTTTTAAAATTTTGACCTAACATGTGAGTTACGCCTTAGGCTTTCGCTTTAGAGTTATTTTACTGGAGTTGAAATACCATAGGGACCTTATGATATGTGGACACTATGGTTTAAAATAGTCTATATATGAATTTAGGTTCTATTTGCACTGTATGGTTAACGGAATCATTATAATCTACCAAACATTGACGTGAAAATGTCTGCTGTTATAAATTTAATAGCTTTATATCAAAATGCCGTTTAAACTTCTCGATGATGAAAATATAAGTAAGTTAAGTGACAATTTTGTTAAATTAACTTATCCTCAATATTTCAGTTCTGATCCAAAAGACGAACGACAATCGTGAAGTGAGCTAAGTTAAATTCGAATTATAATACTTTCATTTAAATGATCAGAAAAATGATCATGGTGTATAAATTCTGTGCTAATGATTTTTTTAACAGCATGACGACTAAGTCAAAATGTCAAACGTTGCACAGTGCAAATACTTCCTAAGTTAATAAGTGTGACATAATTACTTCAAATGTAAGAGATTCATGATATGTGGAATTAGAGCGTAAGCCTGAAGGTAATAAATTACTATAAACACTTGCGTTCCACTCCTTTTTTCGCTATATGGTTACGTTGAGTCCGTTGGCTCCAGTTGCTCTTAAATCTGAGCCACTTTGCTCCACATGCTGCGTAGCACCGTATCACATTCACTGTACACGTCAGTTCACTTAATATTTTGTGGTGCAGCTGAGAGAGAATACAAACCAGTTAATGTTATAATAGAATTCAGAACAGATTTTTTTTATTGCATTGAAAGCAAACGAGCACACCTCATGGTAAATGATTCCTTTGGCCCATGATATGTACATCCATCGTTGACAAGGAGCCATAATACAGATGCGTTGTCTCCCTTGAGGACTGAGATGGAATGCCTCGTCACCAGTAACAAGGGTCTCTGGATCCTTACATTCACCAAACGAAACACAGCAACATTATGCTGCTATTTTACGTTGGTATTCTGTGAGGGCGTGGGTGGGCCTACCTCAGTCGAGCTCACCTATTCAATCTGCAGCTAGAGAAAAACTGCGGTCTAGCTCTACCACTATCTATAACGTATATGTCCCGGACAAGGTGATAAGACAGTGATGTATGATATATATAATTATGTATTTGGTAAAGTCACACACACTACAGTTATAAACTAGACATAGCATGAACGGAGCAATGCTCTCACAGAATAGCTTAGAAAGAAGGAAGCTTAGAGAACTGTTTTTTGTATTTCATTGAGTCTAGATTACAAGTAAGACATTACATCTCATTCCTAAGGGTTGACAACACACATGTATCTTGAATCTTTGTCGAGGATGTATGCCGATGCCATGGGCTTCAGCCACTCACGATCAAGTGAACTATCTGCTTGTTTGCTAAATATTAGGTCCTTACATATGAAATTAGCATAGCGGAAATAGTAAAAAAAAAACTATTTTTTTAATGAAATTATATATTTAATTAATCGAAGTATGTACCATTATTATCTATGCACTTTCGCCATTTTATAGGTAGTTCGTTGATTCCATTTCTTAAAAATTTGGGAACAAGAATCAATGAAATCTTTGAACGAAAGTTTGGACTGCCTTATCGGAATTGATTTTTTTCCTTACCAGATATTGTCCAAATAGCGAAAAGGGTGGTAATCTGTAGGAGCAAGGTAGATGTCAAAGAAAAAACAAATTAATCACTAAACCTACACAAGCCTAAATTTGAAATACATTTGAATTTGGAATTCTAACTAAACGCCAGATTATTTGAGATCAAGTGGCCAGTTCGACAAAACACCAATTTCATATGTACGAACCTAATAATATAAAAAAGGTTAATGGTATCTCCGCATATCATCTCAGTACTTGGAGTGAAAACGCATATGTTTCATGAATCTTTATTAAAGATGGATGTTGGTGTGTAAGGGCTACAGTCAACACTTACCAGAACTGTTTGTCAACCAATTTCTTAATCCAATTTCATAAATATCTAATACAATAGAATCCCACTAATCCGACCGTACTTTCCTCAATTAAGAAGCACTAAAAGTTGCAGAAAAACAGACCTCATTTAAAGATTATTTTAAAACTAATCAGTCAATTGTTAGATATGTTACAGTTATAAAAAAAACATGAACACAAATACATTGTATAACCTTTATGAAATGCTTCATTTTATTTATTATGATTTTTTCTATGCAATCCAATAATACTAGCATTTCAATAATCGGGCACCCTCTGGTTTTAATAGCGCCGGATCAGTGAGAGTTCTACTATAGTTTAAAATTTGATCTAATTGCCATTAGATAGTCAATTTCATGCATGTGCAATAAAATCGATGTAGTTATGTCATCTAAGCCATTAAGCAAACACTAAGTGTTAAATATTGTTCTGCTGGGAATTGAACCCAGGATTTGCGATGCATCCATGCATTCGGATACTCTTCCCACTAGACCACGGCCGTACGTACTACAACACCGACCTAGTCTGAGTCTGCCAGGTTGACGACGTCGGAGGAGGGGGGCGTGCGCTGTAGTGGGGGCCGACCGCGTGGCCGGCCGCGGTCGCTCTGCATTATCTGCCGGGCGCGTTGCTGCTGCAGGGCCATCGCCACGGGATCCCGACTCCCTAATCCACCCGCGTAATATTTGGCGCCCATCTGAAATATATTTATACACTACTGTCAAACCATATCATCATCATCTATAGAACATATCATCATATAGAATAAGGTTTTTTTTTTAAATTTGTGTGATGTGGTGTTGGTCTTGTGACCTCTACGGCTGTAACGGAACAGATACGCGCGAGCGTGGGCCCGCTGAGTAGGGAGACCCATAGCACAAGCATTTAGGATTAGTTGAAATGATTAACCGAATTGTTAGTACTACTACACTTCTACCACTCTTTCTTTACAAAAAAAAAGAGAAGAAATAAATAGCATATCGCTAGTGATTCCTTTTTATAAATATGCTAAGGTTTTTATAAAGCCTAACACCTTTTTTGGTAAAATATATTCTTATACATTCTAATCATTACACAACTCCAAAGGGGATTCTAATAACAAACATCGGCCTTCGAAGAAGGGGTGGGCTCTTTTATTGAAGGACTTGAGTCGTATCAGTTCTGAAACAACCCTAGCGACAGGGGTATTTAGTGATTTTCGTGGTGAAAAACTACGTACAAAGCGCGCAATGGTGGATTGGCAGCCAGCCATCGAGATTGTTAGAATGAACTTTTAAAATCTGTCACGGTGCATGAGGGGAATGGCTGGAAATATTGCAAGCTATCTCTCAGAAGATTCAACGCGTTTGTAAAATATGTTATGCATATCATCGTATATAAATTAATAACTAATAATTTAATTATTTAATGTCTTTTTTTTATTTACGTATTGAGGGTGTCAAACAAGCTAAAAGACATCTGATGGTTACTGGATCGTAAGTAATTGTTGCCCACGACGTCCACCTTGGTCCTCGATAAGGAATCATAATGGAGATACACTGTGGCACCTGAGAACCATGATCGTCTCAAGTCATTACCGAGTTTCCGGATCCCTACACTTACCAGACGGAACAAAGCAGCGTTATGCTGCTATTTTACGCTGGTTGTCTGTGACGATCTGTCCTTGGTCTTTACCAGGTCGATCCGGCCCATTCATGCTGTGGCTAGAAGCAAACTGCAGTATGGCCCTACTACTGTCATATATCTGATACTAACACCCTGGTGCTGCTGCTGTAGCATCTGCTGCAGTCGCATATGCTGTTGTTGCTGTTGCTGCCTCTGCCACGGAGGTTCGTACTGCAAACCGCTTGAACCTCCTAAACTTCCCGCACCACCGCCTCCTGAAGATATATAAAAAAAAAAAATTTGCCTGAACAGTGATATGCTACAGCTCACTAATAACAAAACAAAATATACAAATAAACTTACCTGGATTCATAACTGGGTTCATCATTCCTTGATTCATCATACCGGGTTGGGCGTACTTGTAGATTTCACTCATTTTCTGCATCAGCTATAATAAGAAATTTAAACAGATTATTCAAGGTATTCATATGTCATCATACATACCATATGCATTAACATATCAGAAGAGAGAGAAAAACAAAAAGACTAAACAAAGAAATAGGTTATATAGTTTGGATATAATATAACTACATATTTCATATATTATTTAAATTCATGAAAAATTGAGTTTAGGACATGCATATTACAAGAAGTATAGCGGATATGGTGGCGTTAAGCGAAAACTAAAATTATACGGAACAGAGAATATGAATATTAACAAATAAACTTACCTGGATTCATAACTGGGTTCATCATTCCTTGATTCATCATACCAGGTTGGGCGTACTTATAGATTTCACTCATTTTCTGCATCAGCTATAATAAGAAATTTAAACAGATTATTCAATGAATTCATTTGTCATCATACATACCATATGCATTAATATATCAGAAGAGAGAGAGAAAAACAAAAAGACTAAACAAAGAAATAGGTTATATAGTATGGATATAATATAACTACATATTTCATATATTATTTAAATTCATGAAAAATTGAGTTTAGGACATGCATATTACAAGAAGTATAGCGGATATGGTGGCGTTAAGCGAAAACTAAAATTATACGGAACAGAGAATATGAATATTAACAAATAAACTTACGCCATAGTCATATCCACCGAACATCTGAACAAATAAATATTATATATTATAAAAATTTATGTTTTAAAATGTAAAATCAACAAATAAACTGCATTTATTAATAAAACTGTCATTATTTGTTTATTAAATATGGGAGCAGCTAATGACACCTTAGGTATTATCACATAGGAATGTGAGGATATACGACACTTCCTAATGACCATACTAATCATAGTAACGATAATATATAAAATATAGTAATATCTTCGGGGCTATATATATATAACATATCAAGTTTAGTATGATGATCTAATTTACTTCTGTTCCAAGTCTGGTATCCATGTTCATTATATATTGTTTGATTAGTGGTGTACTTTAATTGTCTAAACTGAAGACGAACGTACATGAAGAATGTATGGGTTAACTCGACCGTGGTAGGACTACGCCTTCTCAGAATACCAGCGTGAATTAGCAGCATAATGCCACTGTGTTTCATCTGGTGAGTGTAGGGATCCGGAGACCTTTATTACTGGTAACGAGGCATTCCATCTCAGTCCTCAAGGGTGTGATATCATGGGCCGCAGGAATCTCTTAACACCAGGTGAACTGTTTGCTTGTTTGTAATTCCACATGTAATATAAAAAAAAATTAATCATTGTTCTACCTTGCCAACCTGTCCGGCAAAAGTAACAAATTATATCTTAAGAAACACATGAATACATGAATACTACGTTACTGAATTATATCATACAGCATTCAATAAAAATAATTTTACATAATTTATTTTGTCACACTTTCAACAAGTTCAGTAGTGCAATTTACAAAAAAAGAAAAGAGAGTAGATTGTAGCGTAAAAGAATAATTTAAAGCTGATAATGTATTGTATCTTTGATGTTATGTACTTGTAGTATAACATTCTATTCTATCTATTATTTACATCTATTATATATTATAAAATTTATGTTTTAAAATGTCAAATAAACAAATAAACTGCATTTATTAATAAAACTGTCATTATTTGTTTATTAAATATGGGAGCAGCTAATGACACCTTAGGTATTATCACATAGGAATGTGAGGATATACGACACTTCCTAATGACCATAGTAACGATAATATATAAAATATAGTAATATCGTCGGGACTATATATATATAACATATCAAGTTTAGTATGATGATCTAATTTACTTCTGTTCCAAGTGTGGTATCCATGTTCATTATATATTGTTTGATTAGTGGTGTACTATAATTGTCTAAACTGAAGACGAACGTACATGAAGAATGTATGGGTTAGCTCGACCGTCGTAGGACTACGCCCTCTCAGAATACCAGCGTGAAATAGCAGCATAATGCCACTGTGTTTTGTCTGGTGAGTGTAGGGATCCGGAGACCTTTATTACTGGTAACGAGGCATTCCATCTCAGTCCTCAAGGGTGTGATATCATGGGCCGCAAGAATCTCTTAACACCAGGTGAACTGTGTGCATGTTTGTAACTCCCAATGTAATAAAAAAAAAATGAATCATTGTTCTACCTTGCCAACCTGTCCGGCAAAAGTAACAAATTATATCTTAAGAAACACATGAATACATGAATACTACGTTACTGAATTATATCATACAGCATTCAATAAAAATAATTTTACATTATTTATTTTGTCACACTTTCAGCACGAAAAAAACACTTTCATCCTACATCAGTAGTGCAATTTACAAAAAAGGAAAAGAGAGTAGATCGTAGCGTAAAAGAATAATATCGGATCTTTGATGTTATGTACTTGTAGTATAACATTCTATTCTATCTATTATTTACATCTATTATATTATTGTATTTTGTGTTGTGTTTTATATACATTATGTACACATTTCATAATAATTTTTCTGCTAGATTTTGCGAATTATTTCAGTTACAATATCAATAATTTTTATTTTAATAAAAACACACTAACAATTTTCTATTTTAATAAAATCGTTATTCTATAGGCGTTTGATTAAAGTATTCATAAAATATTTCTTTAAAAATCTCCAACTGGCTCTGGTAACATAGTATGTGTTGCTTGTTGCTTGTCTGTCTGTCACTTCTAGCATTGTCAAACAGTTTTTCCCAATGTGTCAAAAATTGTTGTAATACATTACATAGTATGTTTATATACTGCTTCTAGGTTAAATTCAATAAAAATAAATCATCATATGACTCACCATAGGATTTGTGTTGTAAATAAGTGGTAGCATTTCTCGTATCTGAGTATCGCTCATATTGGGATCTTCCTTGCGCAACATGGCTCCGAGTGCAGCATAGGCCAGCTGTTGCTGCTGTTGAGCCAGAAGACTGGGCACTGCGGAAATATATTTATTTTATTAATTTATTTAACTTTTACACAAAGCATTTATTTAAGGGAAGTAATATAGGAAAGATATGTATGTACAAAGGCGCAGCTTATTTTACAAATAAATAAATAAAATCTATTATTTTATAAATTTATGTTTTAAGATATAATAGTTATTCTTACAACACTATGTGATATTGGTCTAAGACATAATGAATTAACTCTGTGATTTTTAAATCCTTTCTGTACCTTATTCAGGTAAATGTTGTGAATATTTTCAATATTTATTTATTTATTCATATATAGTAAAGTTTTGTTTAAATAATTTAAAAAAAATTATCCAAACAAAACCAAATCATTAAGTAAGTTCTTTCCGTTATCGAGTAGAAGCGCTCCCTTATTACCATTTTAATTAAATTTATCGTTAAAAATGTCTCATTGCACTATTGCTCTCATTTCTGTCGGTAAACAGTTATAAAATAGTTTTATACAACAGTGACGTTTTGATAGATTTAAAATGTACAAGATAAATAAAAATGGATGAGAGCAAGCTCACAAAGAAATGGTTGGATATGGATTTTTCTAATATAGGACTTATATAATTCACTCTCAATGCTGGAGCAGTTAATGAACAGATATGATAAAACATTTAGTTTGTTTCGTTGTAGTTCATTTGCATATTAAATGCCTAAAATATTATAGTATTCTCACCCATGCCATTAGGCATCTGCCAGGCTGCGGGGAAAGGTGCGGGCGGCGGACGGTTCTTCTCGTTCTCAAAGTCCTCCCACGCAGCTTTACGTTCCTCCTCGCTTAATGTCTCCTCTTCTTTGTTTTCCAGCAGTGAATCGTGCTCATGGTATTTGTAGATCTGTGAAAATAGAATTTCAATATAATTAGTAATTGCTGCAAAGAGTTTTTACTAAGTCTTTTGCAAGGTGTGACATGATATGAAAAGAAAACGTTTTGCTGTATCCTGCAAGTTACGTCATACCTATCAATACAAAGGTTTTTATATACTTTTTGACCATGCATGACATTCCTATCATGGTGTCAGTTATTTCTGTCCGTGCTGAATTTTGCACGTTATATGTGGTACCATTTATATATACCACGACCATTGTGTTTTTCACGAAGCGATATTGTTGCATGCATTTCTACTATAGAGACATTTTTTTTTAATTCTCAAGAGACTTATGACTTCATGAGGCTTAGGCACTCGAGTTATGAAGACAATTACATGGTTTAGTTTTTCTCTACAAACATACCCACGGTTCCATAGATACTCCAGAGTTTTTATTCCAAATTTTAATTAAAGTTCCCTGTCGTATATACCTTTAAGTGGAATCATGTTATCCTTATTACTAAAATATTATTATATTAAGTACAAAACAACATGTTATTCTGTTGGTGGTTCTTTGAAATAAATAAAAGTTTTTACCAATGCGTCATGCTCGCGCAACATCTCAGCGAACAGGCGGTCGCGCGGCAGCGGAGGCAATGGCCGCGGGGCGGGAGGTCGCGGGGAGAAAGTGTATAGTTCGGCCAGGTCGTTCTCCGCGTAGTGTCGATCGATCTGTTGCTCGTCGATCACGCGCTTTGATATCGCCTGTTTTGTTACTTGGCGCTCGTAGATCTTCTCTTCCATCGTGCCCTGGTAATGAAAATGTACAATTCTATCAACTTGAAGGCTTGTAATGAGTCTGTCTGCATTATTTCAAGTCAATTTAATTTTATAGTGCGTTTCCTGATCTTAAAGTATATTGGACCAGGGCAGAATATTAGCAGATGGCGCCTTGAGCATCTCAAAACTCAGTCCTGGGTACCTTTTGTCTAAAATTGTCTTAATACTTATTTAGTATCATGGTCATTCATCACCCATACCTTTATAAAAGACTTGTGCATAGCCCGCGCAGTTAAGAGAAAACTTTTAAAAGAACCATAAAAAGTGGCGTAGACGAATGTTGATCCAACAATAAAATTGATCTTACCTTTACCAAACAAATGTTCAAAATCGGTAGCGTTAGGCAATGTTAAGAAGTGATATGAATATGTACAGGAATTATTTTTAAAAAATAATAAGCTGAAGCTTTCAAATAACCCACCATAGCCAGAAACCTGTAGACATAACAGGGTTTCTTCTGTCCGAAGCGATAGACGCGGAAAATGCTCTGCACATCATGCGAGGGGTTCCACGATACATCAAATATTACCACGCGGTTTGCTGCCACCAGGTTGATGCCGAGGCCACCGGCACGCGTTGATATTAGGAATAATCTGGAATATAACATTTCTTTTACAAAAATTTTGTTATTTCGACGAACTGGTCGTTTTGTCAACTATATTCCTTGATAATTGATGATATCAACTTTGTATATATTATTGGAGATTCAATATTATTTAAGTAATTATTAATATTAAATATCGTCTTATAAATCCCGTGTCAAAATATTGCTCCACAATTTACGGTCTTTGATTTAAATTTGTAATTTTTGTCCAATTTAGTTTTTTTTTTTGAACACACTTTCATTGCTTTCGGTAAACTCAAATACTCATGATTGCTTTGTATAGTAACTACTTCTGTTGTTATCAAAACTTTAAAGAACTCAATAGGGTGCTGCAATTACTTTACATGTCAAATAAAAACATGCGAAAGATTATAAGATATCAAATATGTTCGCAGTGAGGCATTTTAAATGGAACAATTGTAAATAGTTTTATATTCTATATGTTGTATTTTTTATTTTATCTTTTGTTTCTGTTTGTCTCCAAGTTAAATAAATAAATAAATAATTTATATAGTTCTATGTACTACAAACATACCTAGCTCTAGGGTTATCTTCCCTGTTAAAGTTCTTACACCAAATGGATCTGTTCTCGCAGGAAGTCGAGCCGTCAAGTCTGAAGTAATCTATGCCCGGTGACCATGACCCTGAAAACAAAGCATTTTATCAGCATAATATATACCCTCTTAAAAGAAGATATTATACCATAGTTAAAGTTTATTACTCCATTAAAATATTAATTGATGACAAATTTTAATTAAAGTTCCCTGTCGTATATACCTTTAAGTGGAATCATGTTATCCTTATTACTAAAATATTATTATATTAAGTACAAAACAACATGTTATTCTGTTGGTGGTTCTTTGAAATAAATAAAAGTGATTAGTTTTACCAATGCGTCATGCTCGCGCAACATCTCGGCGAACAGGCGGTCGCGCGGCAGCGGAGGCAATGGCCGCGGGGCGGGAGGTCGCGGGGAGAAAGTGTATAGTTCGGCCAGGTCGTTCTCCGCGTAGTGTCGATCGATCTGTTGCTCGTCGATCACGCGCTTTGATATCGCCTGTTTTGTTACTTGGCGCTCGTAGATCTTCTCTTCCATCGTGCCCTGGTAATGAAAATGTACAATTCTATCAACTTGATGGCTGTAATGAGTCTTTCTGCATTATTTCAAGTCAATTTAATTTTATAGTGCGTTTCCTGATCTTTAAGTATATTGGACCAGGGCAGAATATTAGCAGATGGCGCCTTGAGCGTCACAAAACTCAGTCCTGGGTACCTTTTGTCTAAAATTGTCTTAATACTTATTATCATGGTCATTCATCACCCAAACCTTTAAAAGTGCATAGCCCGCGCAGTAAAGAGAAAACTTTTAAAAGAACCATAAAAAGTGGCGGAGACGAATGTTGTTCCAACCCCCTAACAATAGGATTGATCTTACCTTTACCAAACAAATGTTCAAAATCGGTGGCGTTAAGCAATGTTAAGAAATGATATGAATATGTACAGGAATTATTTTTAGAAAATAATAAGCTGAAGCTTTCAAATAACCCACCATAGCCAGAAACCTGTAGACATAACAGGGTTTCTTCTGTCCGAAGCGATAGACGCGGAAAATGCTCTGCACATCATGCGAGGGGTTCCACGATACATCGAATATTACCACGCGGTTTGCTGCCACCAGGTTGATGCCGAGGCCACCGGCACGCGTTGATATTAGGAATAATCTGGAATATAACATTTATTTTATAAAAAATTTGTTATTTCGACGAACTGGTCGTTTTGTCAACTATATTCCTTGATAATTGATGATATCAACTTTGAATATATTATTGAGAGATTCAAAATTATTGAAGTAATTATTAATATTGAATATCGTCTTATAAATCCCGTGTCAAAATATTGCTCCACAATTTATGGTCTTTGATTTAAATTTTTAATTTTTGTCCAATTTAGTTTTTTTTTTTTGAACACACTTTCATTGCTTTCGGTAAACTCAAATACCCATGATTGCTTTGTATAGTTACTACTTCTGTTGTTATCAAAACTTTAAAAGAACCTGGAAGCAGAGTTGTACTTCTTCTTGAGTGAGTCCGAGTTTACATCCTTAGCGGCCTTTGCCCTAGCCCAAACTTGGTAGCATTCCCGTTTGCGACGATGTGCGCCGCGGCAGGACCCACCAAACCAGGGCCGAGACCTGCCACCGACGGGCACCGCTGAGCTAGGAACAAACAATTCTATGCCCTGCAGCACGACGCCGGCAACCGAATCAGCGCAGATGCTAGGACCCTCTGACTTGAAGCAAATCTGCCCCCATGGGTAGGATGCAAAGAAAGAGCGCATCCCGTCCCAGTCTGCTGACCTGTAGTGCCAAACACGTCGTCTACCAGATGGAAGTGGTTGCGACGAGACGGTGAGAGGCACCACGCTCTGAACTAGGCAATGATCCGATGATCCGAGAGGAGTATCGACCCATACCCGAATGGGTTCGGGGCGAGAGGTCAGCAGAAGGTCCAATAAGGAAGGCGAATGGTCAGCGTCAGACCATTGGCAAAGGCAAAATCGTGAGCAGACCTTCCCGCATGGTCAGTACGTGTTGACCCAAGCCAGTCAGAGTGGTGGGCATTAAAGTCGCCCAAAACCACAATTTTTGCGGTAGGAATCTGCTCACGTATTCTGTCAGTGGACACCTGCAGGTGCTCGATACTAGGCGATCATAGGAGTCAGGATAGTGAACTATTAAGGCTCTCTGGAACTTATTACAGTTTATTTATTTCTCATCAACATATCTTTTGTGGACGATGCCTCTATCTGTTCGGGTGACCGAAACAAAGCCCACTTTCTATTGCTGGATTGCGAAGAAAAAACCCTTTTGTCAACACTATTTAATACTATTTTAAAAGAGATTCTACAATTGTTAAAGATTCAAAATAAATACTGACTCTACGTTAAACTTTGGCAATAAAACTATTCACTAGGCCGGGGACTCTTTGTTCTTTCTTCCTATTGTTCTTGTTTCTATTGTTCTTGCTTGCAGATGTTCTTCCTGTTGATGTTCTTCTTGTAGAGTCCCGGCGGTCAGTGTCAATACGTCGAAATGCGGCCCTTTTATCCCCGAGGTTCGGATGTCTAACTAGCGGGCGGAGGCACGTGTTCGGGTCGTCGAGGGGCTACCTGCCCTGTGCCCGTCCCGCCGGTCGGTCGGCTACGAGGGTACCGCGAATTGCAACGTCTACTTTAAAGGAGGCCCTGTGATTGGTGTATAACATTTTGTATGATTAGTGTGGTGCGGATGGCGTGTCTGTGTAGATGTCGGAGTGTAAGGCGTTGTGTATGCGTACGAGTGTTACTGTAAGTCACAGGGCGATCCGATTCACATTTATCTTAATATATTTAGGTACTAGGTTCGGTACAATACAATTTCTTCTATAATTACGGTCTATGTTAATTATATTCTATGTTCTATTACTATTTTACACTAGGGGTCTAGTGGTCCTGCACATCTTTCGCATCTGTCATGGGATGTAAAGTAAATGCCACCGCTTACCTTTCACCATCTCCTTTTGGATTTATATTATATCATATAATATATATATATCACTTGTTGAATAAAACATCATTATAAATAATACCTATTATCATAAATCTGTTGACCATATCGTATGAAGCAGCCAATCCTCTACTGAGGTTTATTAAAATTTGTAACTCACCTACATGCCCGCCAAGATTTTCGTCTATACGTCCTTCTTGTGTGGCTTCGTCAACTTTGCCCAAGAAGTGCTCAATGAGGTCCAATGAATACAGTGATTGCGAGAATACCAACCTGCGACAAAAGATAAAACATATCCAGTCTTCATCAATGATAACGCCATGCGTTTTTTATAACATTAAATGTGAAAAATAAGCACAGTTATAATAATAATAAATAATTTTAATTTTGCTTAACAAGTTACAATTTTTCAATTGGTAATGATTGGAGCCTCCTTTTAAGCATACAATGCTTGTGCCAGGAGACTCCGCTCTTCCATAAATAAAGAACAGGAAATTATAAAAATTACCTAATACCTTAAATAAATAATTAAAATATAGTTGATAAAAGAAAAGAAAAGAGAAATTAAAAATCAAATTTTGAAAAAAATTGTTCGTAATTATGTGAATAATTTTAATAATTTTAGAGGAAGGAGACACATACTGTTTGCATCCAAACAATATAATAAGCTTTCAATAATATATATATATATATATATATATATATATATATATATATATATATATATATATATATATATATATATATATATATATATATATATATATATATATATATATATATATATATATATATATATATATATATATATATTATTGAAAGCTTATTATATTGTATGGATGCAAACAGTATGTTGTCTCTATATCCTTCCTCTAAAATTATTCAAGATGTAGAAAGAATTCATGGAATTTCTTGTTATATTTGGGTCTCCGGACCAGTACACTCACCATGCGAGACAAAGGTTATGCTGCTATTTAACAGTGGTATTCTGTGAGGGCGTGGTCCCACTAGATTCATGCTGCGTTTAAAATTTTGCTGCCGTGTGGCTTTCTTACATCTGGTAACTAGTTTCTATCTGAAGGACTCAATGTTTCGGTCGGTAAGTTTTGTTTTAAAGAATGCTAGTAATGCATTGCAATAAACTTTACAAACATCCGGTTAACCACTCCAGCTAAGCTTAAAATGCTTGTGTCCACTACAATATTCGAATGGCGGATTCCAACCTACGACCTTAAGTGTCACGGACCGTAAACTAAACCATGATCTAAGGACCTGTCGTTTACCTGATGACACCCATACCTCACTCTTAGTTTCATTAAAAAAAACATGACAAGGCCGACCGACCGATGCTACAACCAATCAATAACTGCGGTGTGATTTGATGAAGTAAAAGAGATCATAAAAAATATCCCGATATACTACTATAAAAAAAAAATAGATACACAAGATTATAGATACACAAGCTGTGGGGTCATTTTCAGCAAGACTAAAGAAGTAGTGATATATTGATTTGAAGCAAACATAAATAAATAATTAAATGAAATAGTTATATTTTCGTTTAAGTTTTTATGTATGACGATATATTTGTTCTGGAATACTTACAATTTGTCTCCGATCGCCTCACACTGTCGTAGTATATCAAACAGTAGAACAAGTTTGTGTGAGTTGCGCATATCGTCCACTTCTTCATCTGTCACCATTTTGATCCACCACTCGGTTGGGTTCTCGTACTTCGTCTCCAACACCTCCAACGGTTTCTCGTCTTCCTCCAAATGTTCTGCTGTATACAATTTGTTTATTATCAAATAAACTAAACTTTTACTTCTAAACTACTTTTACTACAAAACTGTAATAAAAAAACATCTTAAAATGCCATGTATGTATTACCATAAATAATATTGATACTCACCTATTATTTTAATCATTAAATAATTTTTTAATGTCTTAATGAACAAAATTATACATAAATAAAAATTAGGTAATAGAATTAATATACGAACAAGCACATATAAGAACATTTTCCTATTAAATATTTTTCCTGAGCACTTGCGCCTGCGCATCACCCGAACGTATGGCGCGCATAAGCCGAAGTAATGGTCTTATTTTTCTCTTCTATTTACTTAAGTTTTGAACTGTGCTATAAATATTTTTATTCAGATCTGTTAAATATAATATATATACTAAAAGTGAGTGCTACATACTAACTTCAACAAAATGTCAACCACATACGCTTCAATTTCATTGCACGCTAGCGCGACCAGCATTGGTGATGTTTATTGTTTAAGTGCTGATTTAGTACTTATTCGGAAGGTGGTCCTATTAGCTATCTTGACAATCTAAAAGTGTTTTGTATAAACCTACTTGAATAAAGCTTCTTTTGATTTGATTTTAATCTAGCAGAAGCAACTGACCGAGCCTGAGAGAGGGAGGTTCGGCTCTCTCGGGCCCCTCGAGTCAGTTGCTTTCGCCAGCCCAGGGTAACAGGTCCAAGCCGAGGCTCTCTCTCGGAAGCCCTTGTGCTGCTTACCCATAATATATATGTCTCAGTTGAGTGCCCTAAGCGCTCGGCCATCTTTCAACCCAGTGAAGCAGTAAAAGCCCTCGGGCTACCAGTGGCTATCAGCCATAAAAAATTATCTGATTTGGTAAGGTAAGAAAATCTGATTTTAGGAAAATTAATAATAGTAATAATTTAAAACATGTTATGTCTTCACTGACCACTAATGCAGTCGAGTTATTTGACGGACTATGCTTTAATATTCTCTCTGAAGAGGTCCGAGCCCAGTAGTGGGACATATATGCTGATATTTTTACATAGCTTTTTGACAATATAATTCATCAGAAAATATTAGTATGAGCGTTAGGCATTTGTGGTATAGATTAACTTTTCAATTCTAAAAAGACAATTTTTTACCTGGATTTGCTCTTGTCCCCCTTCGAGTTGAAACTTTGCTGTCTTTGACTTTCCCTTTCTTGGTGGCTTTCTTCTTCTTATTTTTCTTGCCACTATCATCACTTACATCTGAGAAGTCGTCTGAAGATTCATCTGACGAACTTTCCTGTGAAAATAAACTCAAGTTTATATTTGTAAGCAAATCACCAGTGTGATTAATATATACATAATGTAATTTATATTTTAAAAAACATGTAATAATCTCCTACAACTTTTAATAAAATTGGTATAGACGGTGGTGACAATACCATTCATCTAGGTATTAAAGTCCCAAAATTTAAGAATGAGATTCATGAAATGATTATATAATTTTATTGCTGAGCGAAATTTATGAGATGCATCTCATAATTTACACAGCATACATAACATTTCCACACAGAAAATCAAATCCTATACAAAATTTCTCCTGTTCAAAATTTCGAAACAACATATAGAAATATGAACGACATAAATAAACATTCTTACATCTGGTGTAGACTCATCATCAATGAAATCAGCCAATGATCCTTCCGAGTCTTCTTCTTCTCTCTCCCTCTATAAAAAAAATGCAATGATAAATAAAAATTAACTTCAATGATAATTTTATATAATATTTTTATATTGTATTTAAATAAACAAAAAATAAATAAAAATATATATATGCCATTCTTTAATGTCAAAGAAAAGATTTTCAATGTACCAAAGAGGCGCACTCGCCGGCGCCTATATAATTGTCGTAGAGTTACCAATAGTATAAAATTATGAAGTTGCCATTATTGTCATATTAAAAGTTGCTCAGAGTGAAAGTGTGTGGATTAAATTAAATTATGTGTGTAGGTAAAACGTGTTAACACATCAACAAACCCTTTCAGGAATTTTAACTAACTCTTATATAACTTGTTTACATAGATATCCAATATATAATTTATATTTTAATC
Organism: Teinopalpus imperialis; assembly: GCA_029286865.1. Taxonomy (NCBI): domain Eukaryota; kingdom Metazoa; phylum Arthropoda; class Insecta; order Lepidoptera; family Papilionidae; genus Teinopalpus; species Teinopalpus imperialis. Next base: position 4,952,133 of record JAGSMU010000036.1, on the reverse strand, counting down.
TTTGAAGTGAAGAAATATACAATGTATTAAAACCACAAACCTTTTTCTGCTGCATAATCTCATATCGTTCAGAGTTATATTTCAGTACTAATGGATGCGTCCATATCCTTTGTAGCGACTGGAAATCCGGGAAGAGGAACCCTGAAGATTTTCCCGGGAGCGGCCTGTTAATGGACACAAAATTTATATTGTAGAACGACTTGGGACATAATTTTATTATAAAGAAGTATAAACTTATTTGAACAGGTATAAGGCCATAAGTCGTTAGTCATGTAAATTATTAAATAAATATAAAACTAATTACGATAAGAAAAATATTTTTATTTCGTTTATACATAAAACAGTAAACAATAATATATAAAATGGGAATTATTTTTTGAAAATTATATCATCCAAATGTCACCCCGTTACGATCACGTCACTCCTGTAAAAAAAAAACTGTCGATGACTGCGCGACAAGTTGGTTATTTTTTTTTTATTTTTACATTGAAAGTAATAAACGAACACACAGTTCACTTGATGGCAAGTGCTTCCTGTGGCCCATGAAATTTACATTCATCCTTGACAAGGAATCATTTGCATTGCCACCCTTGAGGACTGAGATTGAATGCCTCGTCACCAACAGTAATGAAGGTCTCTGGATCTTCGGAGTTCTTTGATGTCCGAATTGAGCGCGAATTTGTGTCGTAAACTTTACTTTTGAGAAAATTTCATGAGAAAAAATCGTCATCGCTTAAAGGAGGGTCGTGATCGTAACGGGTTATATTTGGATGATGTAAGTTTGATGACGGTTTCCGGAATACCATGTTTAAACAAAACACATAATTTAGTTTCACAGGCCTTGGCATGGTTGTATATATTTCTCAGATAGCATCCAAGCCTTCTTCCGATCTTATTGCAAATACATTAGACTAGGAAAAGAGTATATGAGTAATTGTTTGCTTCTATGTTTGGGTAATTGTGTACATACTATAATAAATCTCGCACAGTCTACTATATTATCAGGTAAAAACCAGAAAATATTCCAGTGGTTAAAATCGACCAGGACAGGACACATCATATATGATGCAGATAAGTTGTAGGTGCAACATGAATGGGTCGACTCGACCGGGGAGTGGCTTCACCCTCATAGAATACCACCAATACACTGCTGTATTTTGTATGCTTCTTCCATTATCTCTACTGAATGTAGAAAGAAAAAGAAAAAAGAAAAGAGAATGGGCTAAGGTATTCTATTTTTCACTGTACTAAAGGGTGTATACACATATGTATTTTGAATATTTGTACTTCAGTCATCACTTACCATCAGGTTATTTGTGTAGCTTGATTGTCTCATAACGTTATAAAAACATACATCAAAATTATGAAAAGTAATTTACCTCCTCGAGTAATTTTCTAGATAGTGTTGATATAATTTAATCTGCACTTCCGTTAGTGTTATGAACAGTACATATTCGTGTTTTGGAGGCAAAAAGGGCGCCAGCACTCCGTAATCTCTCCTCTGAAAATAATTGTACAGTTTGTTTATTAAAATGTATATAAGATATCCAATCAGGCTGCCCGAATTTGTCGAGTTAGCAAGGTTTCTTTTGGGAATGACTTATGCACAAAAGTGGGATATCGCCTGATGATAAGAGGGAGAGTAGAATTAATGTAAAAGATTTAGAATTGATTTAAACCCAAACCATTCTTTTTAATTCTAGATACTTGAAGTACTATTATTCTATTGAGCTTTTAAAACATCACATCGTAGAATGTCAGTTATGTAGTTGTCTAAAGAGCGTCCGGAACTACCAGCAGCATTGAAAAGTAGTTTCTGGAGTTGACAAGAAATCTTTATTCAAGTAAGCCGCTACCGGAAATCGAACTCAGTTTGCTCGCGTGCCGTGAATAAGACTAAGCTATCAAAGTAAGTATGAGATAAAATCATTCTAATTAAAAATACAGACTAAACTCTTTATAACGAAACTCAAGGGACCGAGCATTTTTTTAACATTATAGAGAGTTATATCGTTGTTTTACCTTAATCTTATATATATAAATATATATATATATAAGATTAAGGTAAACCAACCAAATTGTGGTCTTTTCTATGTTATAGAGAGTTATTAAGAATAACGTTATAAAGAGTTTACACTGTAGTTACAAATATTAAATAATCTAAATATACAAAATAAAATCGCATTAGTTACTCCAATTATATGTCAAGGACGGGTGGACCGATTTAAATGATCTCTGATTTTTTGGATTCCTCTACGCCCCGATATAAATATTATTGTCCGAATATTATTATTAATAATGTCACGAACTAGAAGATCTGATCGTTCCCAACGAAGTCGTAATGCAATTAGGACCATTCCGAATCAATCCACCGAAGAAGGAGGAGAAATCTCACGAGAAGAGCGCTGCGTTAGTATGGCCCTACTTCATACTGATTTGGCGAACTTCGTACCGCCTAACAATGAATGACACGTTACCTTTTTATTTTCTTTATATATTTTATACGAATAAACTATTGTTTTTTGTATTCATTGTATTACGTTCATAAAATCCTAAATTAAGATCAGCATAAAGGTAACACGACATTCATTGACCGTTAGACGGTACGAAGTTCGCCGGGTCAGCAGCTAATACTATTTGCTCAATAGACGGATTCTATTACTAAATAAGATGATGAGAGATTTCATTACTAAATAAAGAGTGAGATTTAAACGGTTCAGCATAATTACCTGTACAGCACCATCGAGCATCTTATGCAGAACATGCGATCTTCGCTTCATAACGCGTATGTCGTGCTCGGTGGAATCAGTGTATTGGCCGTTGGTGATCGGGTTCACAAATCGATTGAGGTACTCGTTGTACTTGCCCAGCAGGTTTGGCTTCACAAATTGTACCATGCAGTAGTCTGCGGAGGTTATATTTAGATATATATATATATATATATATATATTATATATATATATATATATATATATATATATATATATATATATATATGTTATTTAAGTTGAAGATATTGATAACAATGGGAAAATTTTAATAATCTAGCCAGCTCCAAATTTAAACAATTTCAAATTGTGTAGCGATTAGGTGAGACCATTATTACTGGTGTCAAGGCATTCCAATGTGTGTATGTCTGTTACTCTTAATGAAATAATAAAAATTAAAAAAAAAAACCGTAATAAAATCTAGTTACATTAAGCAGATTGTGATCTCCCCAGTCGTGTTTAACGGCGCGTATGATACAGTATATAGTCACATAAAGTCACTTCTTTTCCGTCGCCAACGCATTCCAGTCTTGGTAGTACATGTCTCTTATTCAAATCACTACGTTTGAAATAACTGATCGAGCCTTGGTCCGTCCTTCTGCAGACACATCCTCTAATCAGCTTACTTACGCGATCCGGGTAACAGTCCAAATCGGGCCTCCCCTCGGGAACCCTTGTACTGATTACCTTATAAGGTCTCGTGTGAACACCCTAAGCGTTCGGCCACCTTTATGTCCGGTGTAGTTGTAAAAGCCTTCGTGCCAACAGCATTAATGAAGCGTAAAAAAAACCATAGTTTTTTTTTCTTCAGATCAACAAAATAAGCAGCCAGTATCTAAGATTGGAGGGCATGCGCACTGCAATCACTAATATTCCCAAATAGAAGGCCAATGTATGTGGCCCATAACCAAAGCGTTGTATAATCCCATAAACAATGAGACTTATAATAATTAAATCTATCTATTATAAGTCTGATTGTTTATTTTATAAAGTAAATCAAAACAACTTACATTCTTTAAGATTATTCTGCAGCGGTGTACCGGTGAGTACAATACGACGCAGCGTCCTCACTCTGTTCATGGACTGCGAGAGGCTCGTCTTCTCGTTTTTCAGCAGGTGGCCCTCGTCGCACACCACCAGGTCCGGACCTGTATCATATACATTGTCAATATTTGAGGGTAATTTGGTAAATATTTTTAGACAATAAGAAGCAATTGTGTATAAGCAAAAATAAGAAACCTAAGAACGTCAACTGCGTAGGATATATTATAGTGCTGTAAATAAGTAATTGCTGAAGATGTAATGGTTATGTTGTATGATATTACGACACATAAATATTAGTTTCGTGTGCGTGTTTCGTAATTTTCTCCAATATTTTAAGTAGCCTGGTATTCTGACAACGTTGTAGTCACATTATTATTTAAAAAAAAATAAAAACTTCCTCCTCCCTCAAATGATAAAACGTAGGAATTTTTTCAAATTTTATGGAATATAAGACAACTCTATATTTAGTAGTGTAGAGTTAAGTCAATAATCGGTTAAATCATTTATTTATTTTTAATAAGAAATATGAGAGAAATTTGATTGTTCTGAAAACAAAATTACTTTATTTTTTTTTTATCTCACGAAAGATTAATAATATTCCCCCCGCTCTCTCGGCAAAAGTAAGAAAAATCACACCTCCCACTTCCGTATACAACATTTATATAACACAAAACGACAAAGATCCATACCGGGGTCGACAAGACTCTCCTGGAAGTTCTTCAGCATCTTCTTCTTGAACTTCTTAGGGTTGTCAGCAGATAGATTACGGAACATCTCGTAGCCGAGAACGCACACGCCGCCGTGTACGAACCACTGCTGTAGTTGGAACGCACGCTCCGAGTTCTGTTTGTACCTGGCAAGGGAAATAAAATTTAAGGAATTCATGCCAATCTTGAAACATTATTGGTGTAATAGTAAACTGACTTATTTCGATTATCCTACTGATATTATTAATGTGACAGTTTGTTACTCAATCACGCAAATACGGCGGCTAATATGGATTACAATAAAATTTTGAACATATATAACACTAAGGATCCTTTGTATCCTGGTAATTGAGATAGGTTAAGCCATCAGCCAACTGTTATCAATTTATACTAAAACTAGCATCTGACGACTAATTCGTCTGCGTGGACTTCAGAATTAGGAATTAGAAACAGAGGAGAGAGAGAGACAGAAAGAGTGGAAGGAATTAATTAGGGCACTCCTTACTTCTCACATGATCAGCTTTATGTTGGTTGCTCAAGAGTATTGAATGCCCTACAGTTACACATACTGGCAGAAAATAATAATTCATAATCGTCTGCACACAGTACACTTAAGATATGTGCACCAAATAAAAAACCATGACGAGCGTAATTTTTATCACATTATTTTTTTTATTACTCACACATTTTTCATTCCTTCTCAACCCAATTATAAAGTCCACGCAGACAAAGTCGCAGTAAGATGCTGGTTTCCGAGATGTAGGAACAATATAATCAATGTCATTTCTATGAGTACATGTGAGGAAAAAGAATTATTTCTTATAAATATGTCACACCATTCAAATAAGCTACTAACTAGTCGGGTAAGATTTCTCTTAATTTTGTATGCTACTAATATATATTTAGAATTTTTCAGCAATACAATAATGCCTTCCAAGTTATTTTAAAAATTACAAACTAATTTCTATACAATATTTATCCCCGCACATAAGATCCATAGTTTATATCTAATGTTGTATAGTAAGTCATGCTTAGTACAATCTGATATACCTGTTATATTTGTTGATATATTTGTTTATTTAGATTAATAAATTAAATAAGATAACTCATATTCACCTTGACAGTTCATAAACATCAACTTCGAATTCTTTCTCCGCATGCTTCAGCCATATGCGAAACTCGTTAACCCAATTGAGCACAGTGGATAGTGGACATACCACCAGCACGCGGTTCACGCTCGTTAGTTTCCCATGGATGAGCAGAGTGTGTGTTAGAGACACCACCTGAAACGAAAAGGTAATTTAGAAGTGGACTTCCTGATAATGATGACGTAGCACACCCCGAATATAGCAGATCTAAAATATCCCTTGCCTTGTTATAACTTAAGAATATTAAAAAGATTGTTGGTGGGTTGGATTGAATCAAAGGAATGAAATAGAAGATACATATTAGTGCATAAGGATATACATGTGTTCCGTTCTAACACTGTCAAGCAATCAGTGGCAGGTGGTACAAAGAATTTCTATGTATTTCTATTGTTAAGGATACCACTAACTGTGAGGATTGTCACAGTTAGTGGTATATTTAACGATTACATATAATGGAAAGAATAGCCATTATAATTTATTAATGATTATCAACAACTTGTTCCTTAATTGGACGGATCTAAATCAGACAATGGAGTTTTCTGTCTGTTTAAATTATGGACATCATGAAGTCTTTCCAGTCAATACCAGATGAAATACATAATATATATATACAAATAAATGTAAGAGAAACGTAATTTTTTTTTTTAACATTGAGAGTAACAAACGAGTGATCACTTATAATGTTATGTGATTCCTGCGGCCCATGACACCTACATTCATCCTTGAAAAGGAATCATAATGCAGATGCGTTGTCACCCTTGAGGACTTAGATGGAATGCCTTGTCTCCAGTAATAAAAGTCTCAGGATATCTACACTCACCAGATGAAACACAGCAGCAATATACTGCTATTTTACAATGGTATTCTGTGAGGGCGTGATCCTAACCCCGGTCGAGCTGACCCATTCATTCTGCAGCTAGAAACAAACCACAGTCTAGCTCTACCACTGTATATACCTTAATCATCAGAAGCCATATCTATGAACTAAGATTGCCCACAGGCATTACTTATAGTCTGATGTATAGTAAAACAAATACTGAACGACTTTAACTAGTTTACTGGAAACCATGAAGAGTTAAAGCCAATGAATTAATTGGTATTGAGCAATGAATAATGTCTGTCATACCTGCAGTGTCTTTCCGAGACCCATACAATGAGCCAAAATGCATCCGGAACCTTTGTCCTTTTTGATTCGTTTCACACTCTCAAAGCAAGCATCCCACATAAACTTTATACCATTGGCCTGAAAAAGTATATTATAACAATAAAAATATATCAAAATTATGTTTACAGATTCAAGCTTTACCTAAATGGGGTCTTTATGTATATACAAATAGATGGTTTTTTTTTATATATTGGTTGGTTATCCATGGTAAGTGATTCCTTTATCCCATGATATCTACATTCATCCTTGACAAGGAATCATAATGCAGATGCGTTGTCACCCTTGAGGACTGAGATGGAATGATGTGCCACTAATAATAAAGGACTCCAGATTCCTACACACACCAGACTAAACACAACAGCATTATGCTGCTATTTCACGCTGGTATTCTGTGAGGGCGTGGTCTCACCCGGTCGAGCTGACCCATTCATTCTACAGTAAGAATCAAACTGCAGTGGTAGAGCTTTTTTTTTTTTTTTTTCGGGCTGAAGGCCACTGTTAGCCTGAGTGCTTTTATAGTTTCACCGGGTTGAGAGGTGACCGAGCGCTAATGGCACTCAGTCGAGACCTCTATTATATGTAACCAGCACAAGGGCTCCCGAGAAAGAGCCTCGGCTTGGACCGTTACCTTGTTTCGCGAGAGCGTCTGACTCGAGGGTGCCCGAGAGGGCCGAACCTCGGCTCGGTCAGTTGCTTCTGACAGAGGATTCTTTAAATTCGCTATGATTATTAGCTATCTGTACCACCACTTCGGAATGCGTGGGCGCTGGAGAAGAAGTGGCGCAAGAAACTCCAGCGACGCTTCTATCTGTATGGACTGGAAGTGGTAGAGCTACTACCACTGTTACTATAAGGAATTTTATATACATATTTGGCAACCAAAATAATAGTTTTTACTACGATTTTCCATATCGTAATAGATTTTAATCAAACCATAATTATTTTACCAAGTGTGATGGTGTGACTATTGGTACATAAAAATAATTTATATATTTTATTTATTATAGGATATTATTTAGCTATTCTTAGCTATTCTAGCATAGCATGTTTGACATTAAATTAAGTTAAGAAGAGAACAAGTTAACAGTTACCTGATGAGGTTTTAACTTCTTAACAAGTCCTCTGTCAACTTCAATAAGCGGCTCCTTTGTTTCCGGGTCGAAGTCAAGAACCACCTTCTCCAATATGACTTCATCAGGTTTACCAGACTCATCAAATTCCAAGTTATTGTACTTAAACAACAACAAAAATATATTAAAATTGATTGATATAGGCTTAAAATTACTTACTAATAAGAAACTAATTGTAACTATTTTCAATTACTTTTGTTATTCAATTATTTTTATTTTGACATAAAAATAAAGTTATATATATATCTCCACTTACCACCTTCTGACGTTCTGCAATTCGAGCAATCCTCTCTTTTTCCTCACGAGCTGCCTTCTTTGTTGCAGCTTCAAGTTGGTTTTTGCCCATAACCTAAGGAAATGATATATATGATAATTCAATAGTGACATAATGTCCAAAGACATTTATGGTCGTAACTGCTAAACACAATTTAGAAAACTGAGCAGAAGCATATATATATATATATATATATAGCATAGTATATACAAAGTACAATGCAGTGTTGTAGACTTAGACGCATTAATAGACATGGTGGGAATTAATGCATGAGCAAAAGCTTGAAAGGAGTCTCTGTAACAGGTACCCATAGCAGGTAAAATATGACTGTCAATTTGAAGCAATGTTATGAAATAAATTCTATACAAACATAGTAACTGTAAAAAGAAGTATCAGAAAAAAAATATGAACATTGCATTGACTAGCTAATGATAATTTTATAGTTCTAACAACTTGGTTTCTAACCATGGCAGAGCTACACTTCACCTAGCAGCAGCATGAATGTGTCTGTTGTATCTAAGATCTAGCACGCCATTATAAGATACCAACATGAAATAGTAATATAGCAATATAATGCTACTGTAGTTCGTGTGATGAATGTAGAGCTCCGGAGATACATATACGAATATAAAGGCATTCCATCTCAGGGGTCAGAGGTCTCCACGTCATGCCTATTGAATCATGACGCAGACATCAAGCAGAATGTGTGCTCGTATTTCACCCTTGAAATCATATAAAAAATGTTCACTACTGCTCGACTAATAGGCCCAAAAAATAAATGAAATACAAAACAAATAGACAGGTGCCAAGGTTTTTTATCTAGTGATTTGTAGGTTTGCAACCCAGCTGCCTTGTATGTGTAAGTTATCCCATCTGTAGGGCGATAGGGTCACAAGGTTGGAACATAATAGGTTGTAGCTCCAGTGTACTAGTGCTGACTGATGATAGAGATCCAAGTGAAATGGAAATAGCAGTTTCTTTTTCTTTGTATCCTGATTTGTATACAAGACATGAGAGCTTATCCTTTTGTTTCTTTACATGTTTCACATAAAATATTAGGACTCACCTTCCGGATGTTCTTCCTTCCGTGTTTGTTTCGACCCTCATTTTCCGAATCAGAGTCGGAACCTTCGCTCTCGTCTATGTTCTTGATGCGACGTCGCTTTTTCTTCCTGAAAAATAAGTGTATATTTATATTGGGAGCCATGGTAAAAGTAAGAAGCCAGTGATAAATTTGTTAATAGACAATTTTTTGTTTTTTTTTTATTTACTCGGTGGTGAAGGTATTATCGTACATTCAATTAACTAAAATATATGTGTGAGGTGGATTATGCTCTAACACTCTTTCAAATTTATATACATATATAGACTACTATACTTCCACATTTGTTTAAACGCAATACATGTGAAGCCATGACTTGTGCAAGTTTGTCGAGAAAATAATGGACGCGAGTGTTGAATGTTGAATCTTTGAGATTCAAACATTCACAACAAGGTGATATAGAAAACTCGCGAGTCGTCGTAACCTTTTGCTGGCGATCGAAGATGACATGACTAAAATCAGGATATCGTTGATGTAATAATTCCCATTCTACATCACGAACAGCTCAGCCGGTGAAGGACGACATCCTCACCGAATATCAGCATAACGCTGCTGTGTTTGACGGTGAGTGTAAAAACCAAAACACAAGGATTCCCCAGTGGGAGCTTCGGCTCACCTCGATCCAAGGTACCCCCATAAATAAAGGTGTGTCTGCGCTCGGACACCTTTCAACGCGGTGTAACTGTAAGAGCCCTCGGCGTAGCCATGTCACAATCATCTCTCAACGTCCATCAGGTAAACTCATAACCCAATAAAAAAATACCAACTACTCACCCGCTATCAACTGAGGAATTATCGTCGCTGTCTACGGGCTTCTTCTTGCGTTTCTTGTTGCCGGTCGACTTGTCGGGATCTAAGCCGTCGTCATCGGAATCCTCAAAGTCGCTCAATTTATGGCCGCGCTCGCGACGACGCGAGGAGCCAGCCTCGGAGTCTGATGAGATCGCGTGGCCTTTACGGCGTTTGATCTTTACTCTGTAAAGATTTACTGTCTGTGGTAAACACGTAAATAAAATCAGAGGTCGAGGCGCTCTCTCGCGGTGGCTTGTGACATTACCCTCGTGGTTCGTTTGCCGCCTATACTATATAAAAAAAGATATTTTAATAATACTATATATACATATAGTCAAAATATATTTTCACTGGTTAAGCTACGTTGCAGTTTGACTCTTGCTGCCGAATGAATGGCTCAGCTCGACTGGGGTAAGATTCAGGTTGATTATTTGAATTTAGATTTTGTTAAATGATTTAAAAAACAATACGGTGAATTTGGTTTTTAGGTAAAGAATGTTATTTGTTTATTGCTTCTTTTCATAATGATAATAATATTTTTGTTCGTATGTTGCAAAAATAATTGATAAATGAACGGACTGACAAAATGAAATATTTTTAAGGTCCGAAATAATAAAGATTCATGAACGTAACGCTTCGAAAGGCAACGCCCTCACAGAGTACCAGCGTGAATTAGCAGCATTATGCTGCTGTGTTTCGTCTGGTGAATTATGGGATCCGGACAACTTTATTACTGGTGATGAGACGTTCCATCTCAGACCTCAAGGGTGAAAACGCATCTGCATTATGATTCCTTGTAAAGGATGAATGTAGATGTCATGGGCAGCAGGAATCACTTACCGTCAGATGAACTGTGTGCTCGTTTGTTACTCGCAATGTTATTATAAAAGAATCCTTCTCGGTCTAGACATTATTTCCACAACCTGTTTATAATGTGTACTTGTACTACGAAGTAAAAAAATAAAAAGATACTGTTTAAACAATGCTTCAATCAACATTTTGGAAGTAAATATTAATGATGAATGAACGTAATTTATAATCTTTCCTGTTGTTTGAATTACTATTATTTGATTACTAATACAAATTGACTTACTTCTGTTCTTCCTCTGATTCAGATTTTTTGCTTTCCTGAAAATATATGTGCCATTTTATAAACTGTTTTAATTATTAAAAGTTTACAAATTATATTTTTTTTATTCATACGTTCATTCATTCATTCATTTCATTTTCATTCATCTCAAAACACGTATAATTATGAATGTTTAGTGCGCTTAATAAATAAAACACGAGCATGCTCTACCTGTCGGCTATGTTATAGTGTGTCAGAAATGATACACCTACCTCTTGTGACTTATCGTTGTGGGAGCTTGATGAGTCACTCTCCCTAGCAAGTCTTCTTTCGCGAGATGAGGGATGCCATCTCCATTGATGGTCGATATTGATACCGTTGGCAGTTCTGTGATAGAAATCTAAATAAAATAACAGCATCACTTGAAGAAGATCGATTTGCGGACTTGATAAGATTTTTTTTTATTCGAGATTTTTAAATCATACTTGTTTCCCTACGATGCTTCCCTTCACCTACGAACACAGTAACAAAAGCGCTGTCAGTCTCACATTAAGTCTCCGCAGCCAAAAGTCAGCGATATGCTTCTATTGTAAATTGAATTGGCTGTATGTAGAGAAACCTTAGCCCTCTGTTAAATATAACAAAAACTAAGAACTACCTTTTACTGACATTTTAGATTTTTTTTTATTTGATAAGCTTATAAACATGTTAATGAATATAATTAATATAACCAACCATTAACTACTGATTCTATACACATATCTAATGAAAATAGTCATAGAAAATATAGTATTTGATCCCATACATTAATCGGTCAGCACAAGTAACTGACCGAGCCTAGATACGGCCTTCTCGGGCATCTTCGAGTTAGTTGCTTTCGCGCCCACGGTACAAGCCGAGGCTCCCTCGCGGGAACCCTTGTGCTGCCCATTAATAAAGGTCTCGCCTGAGTGCCCTAAGCGCTCGGCCATCTTTCAGCCCGGTGAAGCTCTAAAGCCCTCGGGCTAACAGTGGCTATTAGCCATAAAAACAAAGGGGCTCCTACTGGCAAGCCACAGGGAGTATGATGCTGCTTAGGGGCACTCGGTCGACTTAACGACTTCCTACAGCTAATGCGACAAGATAAAGGATCGAAATACATTTAAGTGCTATCACTTGGCTCTATAGCCACGTTGCAACTGCAACGTCGGATCGACTCGATCGGGGTAGGTCATCGCCACTCACAGAATTTGATTTACTGGCATTGCTATGTTATGTTGCATCTCTATGTATGTTCTACCGGATTTACCATGGGTTAGTCTAGTTTAAGCATCACAACGTACATCAACGACAGAATTGAAAATATCATCCTAATCATCTCGACGGCTGGCAATTCATCAGTGTACGCTTTATGCGAAGTTTTCTATCACGCACAACTATTCTGTGGAATCCGCTGTCGCGAGCGGTATTTCTCAACAGATGCAAACTGGGGACCTTTACGATAAGACCCTAAACCTTTCTTAAAGGCCGGCAGCGTCATCTGCAACTGCTCTGGTGTTGCGGATGTCCAAGGGCGACGGTAATCCCTTGCACACATGTGAGCTGGTCGCCCGTTTGCCGCCTGTTCGCCAGTAAGATACTATGTATGGTGTACTGAGTGTAGGTATCTGGTGACCGAAATGAAAGTATCTGGACCCATCTCAGTCCTCAGATCTGAAGACGAATGTGCATTTTGAATCTTCGCTGGTGATGGATGTGAATTACACGGGCTACACTTGTTGATGCGTCAATAGCCGAATGGTTTAGGTTACGGTCTGCCAAACTTAGGGTCGTAGGTTCGAATCCGCCGTTAGTCTATTGTTGACTATTGTATTGTAGAACCATCTCCTAGTATAAGCATTTTGGCTTAGTTCGGGTGGTTAACGGGAATGTTAATGGTTGTAGCACTGCCAGCATTATCTAATAACTAACCGTCAGATGAAACGTCTGTTAGTTTGTCCACCACAAAAAAAAAGTTATCTAAATCTTCCACTATTAACAGGTAAACAATGCAATCTTCATTGTTTACTCTCAAGACATTAGAATTCATTAGATGTCTGATGGATGGGTCTGCGGCTACCAGTCCAACGGTTATCGGTTCTACGACCAGCTCCTGGCTATACAGACCACTGCCACTTCAGCTTGCTGTAAGTCAGCAATCAGACCTTAACACCCTTCGCAAAATGCAACAAAGTGCAAGGATTCTTAAAAGCTAATACTTCTTTCAGATGTTGCACGCAAAGATTGGTCAACGAGTGTCACATACCTTCTACCTCCTCCGCATCATCACTGCCGGCGACAGAAGCAGCGTCCGAGCTGGTCTCTGCCTTCAGCAGGTTCTCCGCCTTGATGCGAGGCGCCTTCGGCATCTCGTCCCGTTTGCCGGTGTCCGAATCCGAGTTGTCCGCGAGATGCTCGGTAGAGGAGTCGCGACGTCGACGCGTCTTTAAGAGCGTGTTTAGATTTGTTAGTCTGAAATTAAAAGAAATGCGTGTGATTATAACATGTAACAGCCGATTACAAGAGAACAGTCAGCTAAAGAGCTACTAAGCAGGACACAGACAGAATGTCGGAAGAGTAAAAAAAGCCTCTATTAATAAGTATATAGATGGACATTACATAATACTTTATACAATATCCTCAAAACGTTTAATTACGAATCCACCGAAAAGCTTTTGGAACGAGTTGAATAGACTTTTTTGCACACACACACGGACACTTTGTAGTTTATAACAGTAATTTCAATTTTGTTTTACATTTTTATTTATCTTTTCCTCCATATTTCTAATTAGTTTAAGTTACTAAAAGATATATACACTGTAACTAGTACACATTAATTGGGAAAACATTGAAGTTTGTAACACAATTTACACTAGCACAAGAATCAGAGTTACCACAAACTTGTACTTATGTCATGTTACAAATAAAGATTATTATTATATAGACCTTTTCTAGCAACTATTCAAATTTTGAAATTTTATGGCGGGCCGATATCATACTTCTTAATAGTATTTAAAGTTGTATTATTATTATAAACATTAAATTACCAAAACACGAAATTTGAAAAAAAAAATTAAATAATACAATAAAATAAGAAAATAATAAAAAACCAATATGTATACTTGAACATTTCAGTGCGAAATTTGGCACTGTTTCTTGGCCACAATTTGATCAATGTTAATCGGTATCGTTGAAACAGCTACACGAACTCGGCATAGACAAGTCGCATTAATTTGGTAGAACTTAATATATTAGCGGGAGAATATCTGTAATATAAATAAACACTTGGCGGGCCGATTAAAATTATTAAGCGGGCCTTGATATAGACGAAAGATGAATTCAAATTGAGAACCGGCATGCCCTCGACCACCCCGATGATGGGACCACTAGGGCCCCAAGCCCTGCTCAATACACTGCACCAACTTACCGCCCCCGTCACTAGCGAGGGCGTCGCAACCAGAATTATTCGCATTACTGTCATACTTCAGGCCGGTTTTCACCAATTGATATAGATGGATTGGAGTTGCTTGCGCCATTTCTTCCCCAGCGCCAACGCAGTCCAAAGTGGTGGTAAATGACGTTTATAATAATAATGCTAATAATAGAATTAATGCGTCAGAAATAAATGACCGAGCTGAGGTTCAGCCCCCTCGAGTTAGTTGCTTCCGCGCCAGCGGTGCAAGCCGAGGCTCCCTACCGAGGAGCCCTTGTGCTGGTTACCAATTAAAAAAGGTCTCGGTTGAGTAACCTAAGCGCTCGGCCACCTTTCAATCCAGTGAGTGAAGCTGTAAAAGCCGTCGGACTTATGTCAACAGTTCATTAAGGCAACCTAACAACTTATATATTTACGTGGCAAACACTTCTGGGTATATAAACTAGTAAACTTGCGCCAGGTCTACGACAGTGGCTTTAGGACCTCGCGTGCGATTTTAGTATTTAAGTCAATCATTCGAAAATGTGAAATACAACGACGATTTTTGGTAAGGCTTGGGCTAGGTAGAAGTGGGTCTTAATGTATTAAACAAACATCAAAACAACAAAGATAAATCGAAAGGCATTTAAACAAAAATTGCAACGCAATTCGATCAGAGTTACAATAATCGCAATCGCGTCGGTATCACTTTACTAAAAACCAGTATGAGTTCTCCAAGTTTTCCATCTCAGCCCTCGGGGGTGAGATAGCATGTTAATCTTGAATCTCATCATTGTTGAGGATGGATGTAGATGGCATGGTCAAGCAGTCACAACATCAGTTGATCTATGCGATCGTTTGCACACCTAATACATTGAAAAGCATTTCCAGCACACTGTGTTGATGCGCTCAACACAGAATTCATAGGACAACACAAAAAAGTCAATATTTCATCGCAAGTGCCACTTTTCTCTAGCATCTTCTTGAAAAACTTAAAATGACAGAATAAGATAGGTATAATAGTCATAATATATTCTTATCCTAATAAAATAATAAATGTAAAAATTTGATTCTTTGTCATTATATAGGCATATATAAACATATATTTATTGATTTAATAAACCAAAAAGGCATACAATAATTAATTAATTCGGGTTTAATGCCATTTGGCTTGTCAATACAGGACGTGCGGAAACAATGGACGAGATGGAACAACATATATACACTGCAGGCCAAAAGTTTAAGACCACCTTAGTTAAAGTAAAACTCCAATAAAAAAATTAATTAACCTGTTTAATCATCTAATAGAACATTGATTGACAAACAATATACTTTAAAAGCGTAAAGAAATATTAACAGTCCATGCAAAAAAGGCTATAGTTAGCTAAACTAATTTTCATCAAAAAATCCTCCTTTACATTTTATGACTTTTCACAAATCTCGGCATACGGGCAATCAATTTGTTAATGGTTTTTACATTTCTTCTCGCGAGGATGGGCCACGATTACGGACGTTCCTATCAAGCTCTTCCCACAAAAAATCAATGGGATTGAGATCCGGGCTCTGAGGAGGCCAAACAATGTTTTATAACACCCCCTGTGCCTCTTTCTCATCTTAATATCCTCTACATAATTTCGAGCTATGCTTTGGATCATCATCTTTGGAAATTTGAAAATTAATCCATCCCCAATTAATCGCAACCCAGAAGAAGCGGCATTTTTTTCTAAAATGTTTTGTACTGTTCCTTTTTCAAAATTCCTTCAATTTCAATCAAATCGCCAATTCCTTGACTAGGGAAGCAACCCCAGACCATAATTAGGCCACCACCATGCTTGATTGTTGGGACTACACAATCTGACATTATTTTTTCTTGGGCACTGCGTCGAACGTAAATTCTACGTTATTACAATTGGTGGATAATTATGTTGTTTAGGTTCTTAAATAAAAATAGAATGTTATTTAATAAAAATATAGTTTTAATAATCGACTTCCAAGAAGATTTGCAGATGAAGGTGAATGCGAGGCTTGCAGGAACTGTCATGTCGGAATCACCAAATTTACCGTAAGATTACAATCGATCGAAAGGACCTCTGTTCGGATAATTTCCCGAATGGAGGAACGGAGGATTTTAAGAGGAAAAAGAATTGTTCTAAAAATGTTATATCGTGATTCACACATGTTGACCGCCTTCCATTAAACGAGATCGCCGGCACGCCCTTTTCTCCTATTCTAATGTCGCGATTAAAATAATTAATGCTCTTCTTCTTATCTAAGATTTAAGCAGAATAACGCGTATTAGCACTTCAATAAAAATTAATTGAATTCATTGTTTTGTTCGGTTGTCATAATAATTATTTATAATTATATCAATACGATTGTAGGCAGAGGGAATCGCAGGGTATATCTATAAATATAAATTTAATTATTACTAAATTTTTTATTAACTTTTAATTTTCACCTAACGGAACGGACGTGTAAAATAGTAAATAAATTCATTAATATTATTAAATTATTCATAATTAAATAGTTTTGTATATGCATAAGGAAAAAAATTGTACTTTCGGGTCCAGGTGATAATGCCCTCTCCAATACGTATTCACCCACTAGTCATTTTTATGAAGGTATTCTTTGTTTTGATTTTTTTTATCAATTGCAGTTTATTATACAGCAATGTAGAGATTCGAAAAAGGAATTAACATGCGGGCGAAGTACAAACACCAAATGTAACTTTACTATTTTAAAAAAACCAAAATGGCTCACGCTGGGTGGATTCCTTAAAGATTGAGAGTTTTAATATAACAAGTCTGGCCATAAAAACTACTTACTACTACTATACTGTTACATAAATTTTTTCACCTTTTTAATTATTTTGAATTTGGAACACGTATATTATTTTAAAAACTTTTTTTGCGCGACAAATTGCGTCATTTCACATTTAATTATCAAATTACAATATGGAATGGGGTGTTAAAGAAAATAGGATTGCAGCGATCACCTTGCACAAAGTGGATATGGTGCCGTCGGTCGTATTCCAGACACTTCAAAAGCTTGGTATCAGCCGTATGTTCGTATATCGTACTACCAACAGATACAACACTTCCTCTGTCGAAGACCAGAAAAGATCGGGGCGGCAGCGTACTGTTAGAACTACAAAGGCTGTTAATGCTGTTAAAGCCAAAATTCGCCGAAACCCCATTAAGAAGCAAAAAATCTTATCGCGAGAAATGAAGATTCCCGCTAGGAATCTGTCGCGTATTATAAAATAAGACCTGAAGCTCGGTGCTTATCGTCGATATACAGGATTTAGGGAATCAATCTTTACAATTAAAGAGATACGCAGGTGAAACGCACAGAAATATACTCTTTACTGATGAAAACATTTTCACGATTGAAGAACACTACAATAAGCAAAATGAACGCTCATAGTTCTAAAGAAGCTGCTCAAGTGCTCCGAAAGGTACAACGTGGTCATCATCCTACGTCAGTGATGGTTTGGTGAAGCGTGTCTTATCAAGGACTCACAAAACTACATTTTTTGAAAAAGGAGTGAAAACTTCAGCCAGTGTATCAAGATACATTATTGGATCATGTTGTGAAACCTCAGCAATACACTTTTAAAAATATACCGTGGACTTTCCAGCAGGACTGGCTTGAAACAGACGTTCCAGACTTTATGAGAGCTGAAGACTGGCCCTCATCTAGCCCAGACCTCAACCGTTTAGACTTCAAATTTTGGTCAGTTTTAGAGAACATGGCCTTCTCTAAACGACACGGAGACATTGAATCTCTTAAAAAACCTTTGGAGCAAGCAGTGGCGAAATTTCCCTTGGAAACAGTAACGTAAATCCATAGATTAGTGGATAAACAGATTAAAAGCCTGTATAAAAGCCAAAAAGCCACCTTTCGAATAGAATATTTTTTAATTTTGCTGAACTAATAAATATGTAGGTAAAATTTTAATAATATTACATTACTTCTTTAAAAAAATGCATTTTCATTTGTAACAGAAATTATAGCCAGACTAGGTATTAAATTTAGAAAGCAAAAAATCTCGAAGTTAGTATTCGTATAAACAGGCACTCATTCGTCGTTCCCTTCCCCAGTAAGATATAATGCATGTAGAGTAGGACAGGAGAGTGTAAAATGCAGTTTCATGGTCATAGAACAACTTGCACATGCTTTGTCATCCCTGAGGACTGATATTGAATGCCTTATGAACTGGATCTAATGGATGTCTACACTTGACATTAGGCAAACACAGCGGCATTTTATTATATTATATTGACAGTAACAAACGAGCAAGCCACACAATTCACCTGATGGTAAGTGATTCCTAAGGCCAATGACATCTACATTCATCCTTGATAAGGAATCACAATGCAGATCCGTTGTCACTCTTGAGGACTGAGATGGAAAGCCTCGTCACTAATAATAAAGGTCTCCGGATCCCTGCACTCGCCAGATGTAGCACAGATATACCGCTATTTTACACGGTATTATGAGGAGGTGGTCGTCGTACCCCGGTACAGCAGACCCATTTATTCTGCAGCTAGAAACAAACTGCAGCATAGCTCTACCACTGTTGCATTATACTAAAGTGAACCATCACCGAGTGATCCGGTTGAGGACTCATTAATCATGCAGCTAGAAACTACTTTTTCTTTACATCAGAAATGATGATGAATATTTTTTATGGTGAAGCATAAGCATGTTATATTCGATGTCAAATAATCAATGTGGCTCATGGGCACCATGTCCATGTGCAATGAGTAAAGTTAAAGATGCCATAACACCCCAGAAAGTTAACATTAATGCCCTGTTTATAACCACGTATATACTATAATATACCCAGCTGTTTATTTTCATATATTAGGCCCTTACATGTGAAATTGGCGTTATGTCGAACTGGCCGCTTTTAAATCTAGTTTTAGTTAGGAGTTCAAAATTAAAATGTCTTTTAAATTTAAGCCTGTGACATTTGTTTTCGATTTTAGTGATTCATTTGTTTTCGCGCCATTTACTTTTTTACACATTCTTCTGTTAACAAAATGGAAAACTTGAAATATCACATTATTTACGAATATGAGGTGTACTGTGGCACCAGCGCTGCAGAAACAGCTCGAAGGATTAATGATGTGTAAGGGGAAGCTATTGTAAAAGAAAGCACGGTACGTTTATGGTTCCAACGTTTCAATCTATTACAATATAATTCAAATTTCTTTCTGGAGTTTTAGACCTCCAAAACAAACCCCGCGGACGGCCGGAGACCCGAGTTGACAATGAAGAATTAAAAGTGATCGTGATAGCGGATCCATCGCAAACCACGTCAAAGTTAGCGGCAGGCTTCAGTGTGAATGACAAAACAATTTTAACTCACTTGAAACAAATTTGAAAAGCGAAAAAGCTCGAGAAAGGGGTAACTCATGAATTGAGTGACGTACACCAACAAACACGCTTTGAGTACTGCATTACTCAACCGCCACAATAACAAGGGAATTTTTAATCGTATCGTTACACTTGTGATGAAAAATGGATACTGTACAATAATCGGAAACGCTCATCGCAATGGTGGAATTCAGGAAGACCGGCCAAATCCTGTCCCAAGCAGAAATTTACTCAGGAAAAGGTACTGGTGAATGTTTGGTCGACCAGTGCTGGTGTCATTCTTCTTCCAAACATCTGGCCAGACGATTATGACAGATCTGTATTATTAACAATTGCAAACCATGATGGAAAAGCTAGCTGTTCAACAACCAAGACCGGTTAATTGCTCTAGCCCACTGGTGCTTTATCACAACGCTAGACCCCCTACTTCAGGACAGACATTCGCTAAATTGGAGGAACTGTAATTGGAAAGTGTCCAACACTATACTCCCCGGACCTTGCTCCAACAGATTTTTAATTTTTTCAGTTTTTTAATGGTACATACAATATGTATATAGTTTTTTTTACTTTTTCCATATAATATGCGAATTTCAAATGTAAGAACCTAATATTGCTTAATAACACTGATAAAGATTTATCTTGATTGTATACCAGCCATGTAATACTTGATATTAGTATTAATTGTTTAGTTTAGGACTTTGTTTGCAGGTTAAGAGGGTATTTGTCTATAGTTGCTTAATTTGTCTAGAATAATACTATACAAGTAAGCAATAAATTAATAAGTTGATGACACTAAATGTGATATTGTTAGTAACATTCTGCTTTATAGAAATACTAAATCTATAAACATAAAAACATGCATGTTATGTATATTGATAATTTTGTTTTTATGTAACAAAAACAAAATTATAATAAAAATAGAATGGAAGTATGAAGTATAAAAATGTATATATATATTAAAAATAATTTAAGTAATAAACTATTAACCATTAACTGCCCAATCACATGTGAGAATTATAAGCAAGGCGGATTAAAAAAACAAGAACAGATAATTGAAAGAAATATACCTTGGATGGTAAAGAAAACACTTAGCTTTATAGTTAGCTTTATTTAAACATTACTTATTAAAATTCTAACAAGACTATCTTGTGAACATATTTAAACACAAAGTATTTTATATCTACTACACAATCACAGCAACAAAATGTTTTATTCCATAAGATACTTCAACTACTAAATTTATTACATCTGGCCCAACTACTACCGTTATATTAATAACTCATTCACACATTTTTTACTATATTTCCTTTTTTTTATTTCCTTTTTACTATATATCTGAGATAATCCTATCCTAATAGTTAATCCTCTAATCATATCCTTAAGTTAATTTCAGATGCCACTGAATAAATCTATCTATAGTGAAGGGTACATTGAAATATGTTATTTATACTTTAGTTTATTATTATGCATTAGACAAAAAGCATTTTTCACATTCCATTCCATTTGAGTAAAATAGAATTTGCAATTTCAATTTAACTAGCAATTTTTCCAGTGAACACTTCACACAACAATAAGAGTTACAATTAAAATGTATGAGAACAAATGTACTTAGAGAGTAATAGATACAAGTAATTATTATGTATTTTTGTGCATTTTAACCAAGAATATCATCAGTTAAACACCAGAACTCTGAGTGAGTTGCTCTGCATAATATAACTTTGGAAATGTTCATTAAAAAAACAATAAAGGTGAACCACCAACCATGAAACACATAAGATAATCAATTTGATTTTGTTTAATCATATATAGTTCATCATTAAAGATATTCAATGAATTTATGTGACCGGGCAGTTAAAAGGCCTTTAAATGAAATGACAAAGAGTTATTCATTTCATTAAAAATAATCCCTTATCCCTCATCTATAGCAAAATATTTACCCGTCAATATCTTTGTCATTTGCATCTTGAGTATCTGAATTTTGACTGCTGCTACTGCCCGGTTTAGTTCTAGTGTTGCCCATCTGCAATTAGTTATATTTCAATTTAAACTAAATTATGTCTATGTCATTTACAATTTTATTCAACAAGGAATTTATTTTAAAAGAAAAACTACTTTAACTGTTAATGCTTATATTAACTTTTGCTTATTGATATCTGTCCTAACTGAAAATCACACAGGAATCAGTAGGTGGATAGGTAAATCAAATGATGTTTCAGGCCAATGGCAGTGTCATTCAAATATTATTTTTAACAGCACTGGATGAGATTTTATTTTACCATTTTTATATACATTATTATTAAAACAATCATGGTAACCAAACCTTGCTTGAACTGGAATTGATAATTTCATCAGTTTCACTCTTCTGGGATGGTCCCTTCTTTTTCTTATATCTTAATAGTTTCTCTAAATTTTTACTGTCTGATTCTGAAGATGAAGTTATCGTAGATTTACCCTTTTCAGAATCAGCCGCTGAATTGTTGCTTGCTGACATTTTCTTATTTTTCTCATCTTCATCAGATGTTATTCCTCTAAGTAATGATTCCTTAATTTCTTTCAAAGCACTTCTTAACTGGTCATCGTCAGTATCTGAACTAGATGAGTAGGTCAGTAGCATTTTTTTAGCATGCATACTTTCCATGATATATTTTCTTTTTGACTTTGGAGGAGAATCTGTTTCACTTACACTCTTTCTTTTATGAGGTTTGAAAGGAGACTGATCTGAAGAATCATTAAGCAATGAGCATTTTGCTGCATCCGGTGGTTCATTATGTTTAGGTGATGAATCTTTTTCATTAGTATCAAATAATAACAAATTTACATTTTCTGAGTCTTTGCTTTGATGAGAGAATGAATCTTTATCATTACTTTTTTTCTTATTGTCTGTTGATGAATCAATATCTGTAGAGTCATTCAGTAATAATGATTTTATATTCTCAGTTGATTCATTTGATTGGGAAAGTGAGTTTTCACATTTATCAGTAGTCTCTTTTTTGTCAGCTGGTTTTTCTAAAATGTTTTGATCTTCAACAAGAGTTTCACCACATATTTCTAACGCTGTGGTTGATTCATCAGGATTAACCTCAACTTGTAATGTTTTGTCATTTTCTAATGCACTATTTTTATCAGATTCACTGTCATCATTAAGCACATTTTTTACATTTTCAGCTATTTCATGCAAGTCTTTATCTGCATTTTTGTCTAAAGATATATCAGAATCAGAATCATTTAATAAATTGAGTTTTGTGGAATGTGCTTCTGAAGAATGAAAACTGGAGTTTATTTGTTTTCTTAAACCTTCACATTCCATATTTTCTTTTCCCAAAGCTTGTGTAGGCAACTCTTCAGGATGAACTGTTCCTAAAATATTTACATCTTTTTGGTTTTCTGAGCAACTTTCTAAATTGAACACAATAGAGTCATTCTGCATAATTTTGTTTAAATTATGGTCTCTCAGAAACTTCTCTGAGAAATGAGGCAGCCTGTGTATTTTTATGATAAATTCCTTGGGTTGAAAAGATTTCAATTCCTTTCTTTTTTGTTCCAAGAAATCTTCATCTGATGAAGAGTCATCAATTCTAATTATTTTTCTTATAGGTTTGTTTACAATTTTTTTAGTTATTCTACTCTTTTCCTTAATATCACCCAGTTTTTTCTGCAATGGCTTTGATTTTATATTACCTTTCTTACTACTCTCATTTGAGACAGAATTTCTTTTCTTTGGGGCTTGAAGTAGCTTGTTTATATTCACACATTTTAGAAATGGTTTTTTTGTCTCACTGGATTCTGATAAGACTTCATCCCCTTCCATATCATTTATACCAGATTCCATTTCACTAGCTGACTTTAATGATAAATTGTCCTCACATAAACTTCGGGACTGACATTCTATATTCTCATTAATTTTACAATTATCAACTTCCCCTTCTTTCCCACTATTAGAACTATCATTAATCACTATATGTTTATACCTTTTCTTGGGCTTATTTTTAATTACACTATTTTTGACCACCGATAGATTTAAATCAGAATCTTCACTAACTACATCATTAGCTCCTGTCAAATTAGCTGACATTTTGTCACTGCTTTCATCCTTACTTATTGAACATTCACTAACTTCCAGAGATGGATTTGGGCATAAATCTTCAGTTGATTTGCATAAATTTGAGCCTCGCATATCTACTTTATTACTGTCATTATCAATAACATCACAATTTAGAACAGATGCAAATGTCTTATTTTCAGTTGACTTATCTAAATTCCCAATAGAAAATACATGTGTATCTTCTGTATTATTACTAGTTTCAGCATCAACATTATCTATTTCAACAGATGGAATTGTCCTATTATCTGTAATATCACAATTTGTTAGATTTTCAAGTAATGCACATTCATTGTCAGTGTTTTTTGGCACAATATCTTCCGCAATGTCTTTTGATCTCACACAGTCTTCACTGTCATCTGTTTTATTAAGAATTTTCTCACTGTCTATTGGTTTTGGTTCGGCTGGCTTAATATGTTTCTCTCTTTCCATTTTCATTTGATATAATTTGCAATCATAATGAACTGGGTAGTCGTTTAACATTCTAGACGGCATGGCTTTTGCTATGACTTTAACTGATGTATAATGTTCCAGCGAAATTTTATGCCGTATTTTTAGCATTTTTGATGCATATTCAAAATATTCATAGGTAATATTAGATTCAGTTGAATAGCGCGATGTTTTCCTGGCAGAACCGTTAAAAGCTTCAGTGGCAATTTGAGACAAAAGGTTTTTTACACCAGTCTCCACATTTTCTAGCGATTTTTTTGATAATTCACAAATTAATAGCAATTTATTGGCGGCTTTCTGAACGGCATGCGTGTTCTTCAATCGATCTTTTCTTATCTTTTTCTCCTTTAGATTATCAGTCCGGATTTTTAAATTTGATCCTAATTTTGAGAGATATTCCATCGCTTCACACAAGACATCGCAGACAGGCACCGCATCCGCCATTTCGCGGCTACACCCTATTCACATTTACCGACCTATATTACAAACACTAATCACTTTTGTGTATGATAAAACGTTCATTACTAACACATATAGTCAGTATTAGCTAAATATCATTTTTATAGAGCAGATGCATAGAAACATAAACGCCATTTCCTAAAATGAAATTGAACCATAGAGTAAAAAAAGTTTGCTTTAACAATTTTTCGATAAACGCAGTAACACGATTTACCACATACTAAAAATAAACATAAAAAAACAAAAGATGATGCTAAATAGCATTTTTGCAAATTGGAGAGTACATTTGATATATGTGTGTCGACTATTTTGTTATTGCGCTGCAATTTTTTTACATATCAGATCTTCAATATATTAAAGTTGTGAATGTCGTATGCATGAATAGAAACGTCAGTTTCGTAAACCGTATTGAACTTGGTCGTATAATACGAAATCACTAGATAGTACATACAAATATAACAAAATAGCGGCAATAGTACGTATACATACATTTCGTATTATATGCTATTTTACATGCATAATTTCTTTAAAACTTAGTAACATAAGCTAATAAGAAACCGAAGGCACTTTAAACAAATGATAGTGTATTGTGTTACTAACCCAACGGTACACTAAGACTTTAAAAGAAAACAAAAAATATCTAAGTATCAATTTTTTGTACTTACCTTTCATGTAAATGGCTGATGTGTTGTTTTAGAGGGTTCTGCTGTAAAAACTAATCTTAACTGATATTATTACACATCATCGTTATCTATCATATATCATAAATATTAAATTATAGTCATATTTTACTGTTAGACCGAAAAATCGGCGTATTAAGCAAGGTAGGTAAACTATCCAAAACAGTCGTGAAAAAGAACCATAGATTCTAGAGTGAAGCACAGTTCATGTACTATGTCTATAGGAATATTAGGGCATAATAAATATACTTGAATTACGATTTATAAATACAATTTAATTTTTATTTCCGCTAAAGAAAAAGTTGTTATATCTTATTTTCATAACATAAGAATACACTTTTATTCAATATAATGAATACTTGAATAAATATTAAATAAGATCTCAAAGATTTAATATTAATATTTTCTATTTTTGTACGGCTAATAAAGATTATGATGTTTTATTATAATTTAGTTGTAAATAATAATACTGACTATAATAAATATATTAAACATAATAACATTCAACAAAAAAATAACATTGACAGAGGCTAATGAAATGACAAATATACATTGTCAAATTCAATATATTTTCTACTAGATCCGATTGTGTAACTATAATCATGATTTCGCGTTCTATATTGAGGAATAAGTTCCGCATAATTTTTAGAAGAAATTATAATGAAGGTCCAAGCCACCCTAATGGTTTAACATCAACTTCTGTGCCCCCATCATCAACTCAAATCAACCCTGATATACCAGGGTTAAGTTCAGCCGTAATACATCCAGCAGCGCAGCCAGTTGGACCTGGTGTTGATCCCAGCAAGAGCGGCCCTTACAAGGTGCCTGAGTACTTTTGCTACGATAGTACGAGTTACTTTGAAGCTGAAGTTGAAATGGCTAAATTCAGACTACCGCAACCATCTGCAATTAAGAAATGAACTCCTTTGAAATGTATCATTGTTAGTTTGTAGAGAATATTAAATTATTATTATTTTGTAATCAGTTTTTTTTTTGCACAATCTTATGTGGCTAATTTCAATATTGAGTGTGTTATTACATTTTTAATTTTGTATAAAATGACAACAGCTAGATCTTAGACTTAGACTCGAGGCTTCTAGGTTCGACTGCAAATGGAGCCAATATTTGTTTCTCACATTAAAGTGTGTTCCTTATTTGCTGCTATTTTGTGAGTTTGTGATTCTTCCTTATTCATGCGGTAGTGGGTGCACCTCTGTTACAACCATATAGAAACCAAAACTAGCAAGAAATAGCAGCATCTGCTGCCAAGTATTATATGGTGAGTGCAGGGATCTAAAGGCCCAGTTACTGGTGGTAGCATGGCATTCCATTCCTCTCAGGGGTATCAATGGTCTATAAATAATGAGGTTGGATATAGATGTTAATGGATTATTGTTGATAAATTCAATCATCAGAACTGTGCTCACTGTGGCACCCTTAGTGTCATAGAAAAAATTAAGGCTGCTGTTCTAACCTAGTAGCAATCAGTCATTGGCTAAAGCATCATTATTCATTATATAATATTTATGAAATATAAACCTTTAAGTCAAATTTAAATTATTTTATCTATTTATTTATTTTCGAATAGATTTCTAGTTTGATACCTAAATATCTATAAATTACTGAATAATTATATTTATTACCATTCAATTTTACTGTGGTTATGGATAATGTTTCTTGAAATATATTAAATTGTTTACAATGGTTTTTAATTTTTTAAATTTTGAGTTATTGCATTTTATTCTATTTTTCTCAAACCATAAATAACAGCACCATACTGGGCTAGAGACAATGGATCATCTTTAGCGACCAAATACTTGTGATAAATCTGTACAACTATGCTGACTCCAAGTATATCTGGATTTTATAGGTCAACCACATCACTAGTGCCAGAGTAGTGGCACGCGGAGTGTAGGCAAATTTTGAAAGCTATCTATATTAAACAGTAGTAAAGCGGACGCAAGACAGCTAGCTTTTAGATGCAACAAGATGAGGCCATCTTGTCCAGGCAAGGACCTTGGTCTCATAATACCAGTGTGCACCATGTGCAACAGCATAATGCTGCAGTGTGTCACATGATGTTTCCTTCTTAGTCTTCAGTGGTGACAATACATGTGCATTTGAACTTGAGCAGTTTTTAACCATTATGTAAAAAATTAAATTAAAATCAATATATTTTAAAAGTTTTATTGCAATCATTTGATTCCCATACAGACTAAGTACCTACAATTAAATAACATAAAATGCATTATAAACCATCTAAATTCTGAAAGTGTTTACACAGTTTAAACATATACAAATGCAAGTGTTCCATTTCAATCTGCTACTGAAGCATCACCACTTATTATACCTGCAGTTTCATTGTCGGAAAGAGTGGTTGCTGACTTCAGATACTCAGGACCCTCTTTCTCAACCTCATGTTACTTCTTTTTTGTCAACTTTTCTGATAAGTCATCAAAGTTAGGATCCTGCAGGTTAATCATAAGGCTGTTGCCAGCTAAGAAGACTCTATTCTGTGATTGTGCTATCATTCTCGAAATACTTTGAGCCGCTCGGATTTTGCGCAACTTAAGGTAACCAGGATTCATGCCCATTGCTTTTCCCAACATTTCTGCTGCCTCAGCTTCACCTTCAGCCTGCACTATCTTCTGTTGGCGCTCTTGCTTAGCCCTTTCCACCACAAAAGCAGCTCGCTGAGCTTCCTGCTGAGCAACCTGCTTAGCTTCAACAGCAGCTGTATATTCCTTTCCAAAACTCAACTCAGTCAATGAAACATCATCCAAAATAATGTTAAAATCTGCAGCTCGCTCCACTAATTCTCGTCTAATTAGCAAAGAAACTTGTTGACGTTGAGTAATAAGCTGCGAAGCATTAAATTTAGCAACAACTGATTTTAATACTTCATTACAGATTGAAGGCAGTACTTTTTCGTCATAATCAGTACCAAGTTGTCGGTACATTATAGCCAAGTGTTGAGCATCAGGCCGTGATAAGACTCGTAGAGATATATTAACCATTTGCAAATCCTTGGAGCCAGTAGGGGAAGATATTTTGCGTGGCCGCGACCTTATGTCATAGATAATGGGGTACTGGAACCATGGTATGCGAAAGTGCATACCTTCAGTCATTACATGTTGTTGCACACCACCAATTCTGTTAAACATAATGGCTCGGTGCCCACCTTCGACGGTAAATACAGATTGAGAAATACCGTATGCCGCTGCTCCAACCGCAGCCATCACTTTCAGTCCTATGCCAAGCCCTGGCGGTCCTCCTTTTGCAAATTTGCCTGCCATATCGTTAAGTTTACTCTGAGCCATTTTTATCAATCGTTTTAAAGTAAAAGAATGTTATTTTATTGATCGACAAGAAATAACCTAACACTGAGAATAAAGAAATTGTGCAACAATATCCGAATCCGATCAGACCGCTAAAAACCACAGGCTAAAAATTAAAAGCGTAGATAAATAAGTGAGGCGAAAGTAATATGAATATCTCGAGCGCAAACTTGGTAATATAATTATTTACTTAATTAATAAGCGTGGAACAATAATGTTATCCAAGGTTCTGGACTTTTAATAGCTTGGTATTAAATAATAGTATTATATTTATTACAACGCTAGTCTGAGGTGAGGCAAAATACAATGAAACTATTGTTTATTTTCGTCCTTTCGGCAGTGTTAGATACAACTCAGCAACTTGTCGAAATTCGGAAACTATCAAAAGGAAAAGTAGTAGTCACTTATTGATATAGTCGTATCTTCAGAGACCTTCGTATATAATAAGTTTATATCAGAAGTAGTGCGAAACAAATGTACAGATATTAAAATTATTAGAAGATTAATGTAAAAAAATACTTATAGAATAATAGTGTTTTTTTTAAACAAACTATTAGTGTAATGATAAGTGGACTCGTTTATCACCGGCTAAGTCTGCCTGCTCACACTACCCGTTACTTTACGGCGTCGGAACGTCTGCCAGTCTTCCTTCCTACATAACTTCCTATTTTCAATACCTTGGTTTTAACCACGATAAAATTCAGAATGTTCTTCGCTCGTTCAATAATAACTCATATAATTCTGAATGTATCCATTCCTCCGTCTTCGTTCAATATAGTAGTCCCAAAATCAGCAGGACAGCTACTAATCGTTACGCGTCAGGATGAAAGTTTAAGAGTTATTTGTTAACAGATCGCCTGAATCATCTCAACATTAGATAATTATATTAGGTCCTTACATACGAAATTGGGTATTGTATATTAAGATAAAATATGTATAATAACGAAAGTAAAAAACGATATTTCTAACATTATTATGTATTTAATAAATTAAAGTATGTACCGTTATTATCTATGCAATTTCGCCATTAAATAGGTAGTTCATTGATTCCATTGCTGAAATTTTTGGGAGCTAGAATCAATAAAATCTTTGAAAGCGACTTTGGACTGCCTGATCGGAATTTACTTTGTTTCCTTACAAGAAATTGTCCGAATTCCGAAAAAAGTGGTAATCTATTGGAGCAAAGTCCGAGGAGTATGGTGGGTGTCGGAGACATTCCAATCGCAGCTTCTCTAATTTAAGTATGGGCTAGACCCCATACGTAGTCACGAAGCAGCAGTGGAAGAGCAATTGAACAGTCTCGGTTGATTAACGGCTAGCTTTTAAAATTCACTCGTTATTGTGACGGTTGGGTAATGTAACGCAACACTCAATGCGTGTTTGTTGGAGTGCTTCACTCAATTCATGCGGTACCCCTTTCTCGAGCCTTTTCGCTTTTCCCATTTCCAATTTATTGTAGGTGAATTAAAATTGCTTTGTCACTAACGCCGAAGCTTGTTAACTCTGACGTGGTTCACCATCACTTTAAATTCTTCATTGTAAACTTGGGTCTCTGGCCATCCACGGGGTTTGTTTTGAAAGTCAAAATCTCCGGAATGAAAACATTGGGACCAAAAAAACTTTTACAGAAGCTTCCCCATACACATCAATCATCCTTTGAGCTGGTGTTCCGCCGTGGCACAAGCTCTGCTCAAACAGCATCATATTCGTAAATAACGCGATATTTCCAGTTTTCCATTTTGTTAACAGAAGGATGTCAAAGAAGAAACAAAGGGGACGAAAACAAATGAATCACTACATTCGAAATAAATGGATAAGCCTAAATTTGAATTTGAAATTCCTAACCTATACCAAACCAACGTCAGATTATTTGAGATCAAAGTGGCCAGTTAGGCTAAACGCCATATATAAGTATTGTTGTATTAAATGTCATATATAAGTATTTGTATATATATGTACTACATATAAAATTACTTTTGGATGGTAAGGATTTTTAAATTAATAAGGCAAATGAAGTATTGTTTCATTTGGCTGCTATTTATCTTAAAGTTATACGTATTATAATATAGGAAGGAATCCTTTCCACTCAGCGGATATTATTTTTAGATGTCGTGTATTTTTTTTCGGGCTGATGGCCGCTTCGTTTTTCCGAGGGCTTGTACATTTTCACCGGGTCGAGAGGTGATCGAGGGCTTATGGCGCTCAGTCAAGACTTCTATTAGTGGGTAACCAGCAAAAGGGCTCCCGAGAGGGAGCTTCGGCTTGGTCCGTTATCCTGTTTCGCGAGAGCGTCGTCACACGAGGGTGCCCGAGAGCGCCGAAATTCGGTTCGGTCAGTTGTTTGCGACTAAGAATTATCTCAATTAATATCGATATTTTTATTAGCTAACTGTACCACCACTCCGGAATGCGTGGGGAAGAAGTGGCGCAAGAAACTCCAGCGACGCTTTTATCATTATTATCTGTTGAAAACCGGCCTGTAACATGGCGGTATCGCGAATAACTTTCTAACTTCATTTCACCGCGACTGCGCTGTATATCTTTGGTGTAGAGTATGTATAACATGGGGCCTAGGACGGAGCCTTGTGGTACTACGGCACGAATGGGGTGAACTCGGAGCGTGTCTCCTCGATGCGATAACGAAAGGTCTGTATTTCAGAGAAAGTCTCGTATGATTAGTACGAGTCGATCTGGCGCACTGAGCATAGTTTATATAAAAGCATAGTTTGTATATAAGCCCGATATGCCAAACCTTGTCGAACGCTATCGCCACGTCGAGGAACAAATGAATTTACTGTGAATGTTGCACTTGATGTGTGCATGAGTGTTGATTGCGAAACCTGAACTGCTCATTGATTGCTAGCCCTCGGGACAGCATGAAGTCATTGAGGCGGGCGAGGATGAGCCTTTTTTACACCTTATCCCCCCCCCCCTCTATAACATCAACCAAGTTCAGACTTTTTGATTCTTGTTGCGTTATTATTCTCAGTTATACACAACTTGGACACTGTCCGACTTAGTTTGTGTTCTGTAATAATCGGTCAAGAAACAACGTGATTTAATATCCAACTCTCATATCTCTACTAATTTTGTGTAACATTCATATAAATAAATAAAGTACACGTATAGTATCAAGATGACATTCATACATACAATATGTACATATCTTGCGACTCGTGAGGACGCCCGACGTGTGCTTTTTTGTTTTACAAATTTTATATTTATCGTCTGTTCGTTTTTATCCAATCGTGACTACTGAGAACTGATTATATTGACAATTTGAGTTTGACAAATAAAAGTTCAGATATAGATAGAAATGTCTGTTTTCGTGAAATAAAAATTAATAAATATAGATAAGAAGGATTATAAATTACACCACAGAAATAAATCGTTGAATGCCTTTTCTTTGACTTATATTTTTATCAGGTATAACTTGATAAAAAAGAAATATGGATTCGTGTTTAGGGGTAGAACAAGACTTGGACAAAGCCACATCAAAGTTTAATGCATTGAGTGAACATACGAATAAAATCTTAGAAGATATTATCAGTAAAGTTGAAGATTTAAAAAATAAAATCTCTAACCGTAAGTCTTTTCAAGTTTTCTTTGTACTCGTGATTACCTATTTGTTTACATATTGTATTTTGAGATGGGAAGTTTGATATAATTATTTGCCTTATTCATCTTTGTCGATTTCTACCTTTACGTTTGCGTCTATTTTTTTATTCATTACAATTTTCTTTTAACTGAGTAAATGTAGAAGCATATTTAGACAATAATGTGTAAGAGTGATAGTTAAATTAAGCAGTCTATACATGATCTACATAATAATTCTATACTTGAGTCTACAAAATTGATCCAGTTGTCGTACATATTGCAGATATGCTATATATTATGCTATATATATTTTTCTAATAAAAATGCACCTATAAGTAAATAATTCTTATATAATGTAGAAATAATGAAAGAAACAAAAATATTATATTAAGTATTTATTGTCTCAAAAAAAAAATCCATTGAAAATTTGGATAAATAACTAAATAGTAAAATGGAAATATATATAAACTTTCCATATTACTTTGTTGGGTGTTGTGTTGAAATATTTCTTCTGAAATAGTTAGTAGTAGTAGAATCATTAAATATTTACCAGAGCTGAACATGCTGTCATCAAATTTATTCAGATTTATAGTCATTTCCGAGGTATGATCTCTAAACAAAGAGTGGTTTGTGCTACTTCACATTTGCCGAAGCACATAGAAGTCTTCCTTCCAAAGTTCATCTTTTGTAACACATGTAATTAATAAGGCTTCCTATTGCCCCGTTTAGTCTTTACCGAGATCCTGGTATGAACTCTGTTATGAATGTTGCAGATCCGTGCTGTTGTTGTGACATGCCTTATGGCCCAAATTGGGAATATACATCAGTGTTCTTAGTTATAAATTGCAGTGAAGAAACCGTTTTATAGAAGGGCCATGTCATATTTTAATTCATCTTATTACTTGTTATTGTTTAATGATTAAATTTATCTCATATATTTGGTATCAATGCCCCTTTTATTAGTTTTGCTTTTATTACAATAATAAAAAGTCCTCTAATAATATATATATATATATATATAAATGTTATCTAAAATATCATTTTGTTTTTTTTTTACAAAAGTGCTAAACCTTTATTATTAAAAGTCAATAATCTTTTCCAGAAACTCCTGACAGTCCTCTCACGCAAACACATGCTATGGCGTTAAATGAACTGGCAGCTAATATGAAGCAGTCAGTTTTTCAAATGTCTACAGGTAGATTTTTTTTTAATTTGGCTTCAAGTAAGTGTTGCAAGTTAGAGTGTAATATACCTTTTTCTTTTATTACATTGAGAGTAATAACGCGCACACAGTTCACCTGATGGAAAGTGACTCCATGTCATATACATTCATCCTTGATAGGGATCATAATGTAGATGTGTTTTCACCCTTGAAAACTGAGATGGAACTCCTTGTCACCAGAAATAAAGGTCTATGGACCACACTCACCAGAAACACTCACGAAAAACAGCAGCATTATGGTGCTATTTCAAGCTGGTATTCTGTGAGGGTGCAGTCCTTCCCTGGTTGAGCTGACCCATTAATTCTGCAGCTAGAAACAAACTGCAGCGTAAATGTTTATTGGTGTAAATGATAAATGTTCAAATGGCAAATAGGCATGCATATGCTTTGGTCAACTGATTTGATAGTAATATATCATGTACAGGTGGTCATATAATTAGAAACACTTCTTATGAATAAAGAAAGTATAACTTGAACATACAAATGTTCGTAAAAAATATACCCATTCAATAATTAATAAAAATGCAATAATATAGCCACTCAAATAAAAAAACTCTTAAATGCATAAAATATAAAACATCTTACTTTTAATTACAAAATGAGTCTTACACATGTAGGAGTTTATTTTCTGTTACTGGCCGCTTGGACGCCTAATTAGAAACATTTTTAAAAGCATCCATAGCTCATTCTTTTTTTGAAATTGGAGAATAACATTTCTTTCTTGGCTTTTTCTATTATTTTGGCGGCAATTTAAAATTTAATCTGAATTTTATTTTGTTCAAAATGGGCAGAAATAAAAGTTGTGACGCGTCAACTAGGCATTGTTAATTTAAATATAGACATGTGAATAATAGCTCATCATTTGAATTGTTCTGTTAAGAAAGTTTTTAATGCAATTGATCATTATAAAACACATGGAACTGTTGAAAATGTTCTTAGAAAGGCTTGGCCAAGAAAAACCTCTCCCAAAGGAAATACGCTAATCGTTCGTGTTGCTAAAAAAGTACCAAGTAAAGGCTCCAACCATATTAAAAAGGAAGGAAAAAAGGAACTCGAAAAACATGGAAGAATCTCTCGAAAGGTACCGGTACGGTTGGTACTTCTTACCAAGCAACACCGAGAGAAGCGATTATTATTCGCTAAAATATATGTTAATTGGACGGTACGAGAATGAAGAGAACGAGACGGAAGAGAAAGCTTTATTTTCAGGTGAAACAAAAATAAATATGGTAAATTCCGATGGAAAGCCATATGTTAGACGTCCTGTAAACAATGCTTTTAATTATAAATACACAAGGAGTATAGTCAAGCACGGTGGCGGTAACATTAAAGTTTGGGAGTTTTTTTTCCGGATGTGGAGTTGGACCCGTTCGGAAGATTAATGGCAAAACAAAAATATCTTAGAGCACACAATGATTCCCTACTCGGACGATCATTTGCCTGTAACCTGGATCTTTCAGCATAACAATGACCCTAAACACTCGGCCAATAGCGTCAAATGTTTCCTTAGTGAACAGCGTATATTCGTTTTAGACTGGCCAGCAAATAGTCCGGTTTTAAACCCGATAGAAAATTTCTGGTATATTGTTAAAAAGAAAGTGACAAACAAACGTAACACCAGTCAAAACGAACTATATGAAGCATTTGTTGAAGCATTTCGTGACATGAAGGAATTCAATCAAAAAGAATCCCCAAGAAAAATGTATGAAATTGATTGAATAAATGCCACGTCGTTGCAGCGCTGTTATTGAAAATAAGGGATACGCCACTAAATATTAATTATAACTATTGGTAGGCTGTGGATAGTAGCTATTTCGTAAATAACAATACTAATTACTAATACTTAAAAAAATATTGTTTTTTATACTTTTTTGTTGTTGTTTCTAATTATTTGACCATTATTGTTCATACCTTAAAACTGATTTAAATGTTTGTCCATAATGTAATATTTAAACTGCACTTGTGTAATGGATTTATATTGTTTTTCTAATAAATGATAAATCGTTGAACATATTGTTGTTCTATTTATTGTTTAATTTCAAAATAAAAACTATTCCGGTTAAGTATCTTACATTATGTCAAGGACCGTTGGTAGTGTTTCTAATTATACGACACTTTATATTTGTATTTGTTATAATACATGATGGCTAAAATTTAATTATTTACCATACAATATTTCAATTATTTTATGGTTCACGCCAGTTTTTGACACAGATATTATTAAATCTGTGACGAGTGTGGTCCTTGATGATTCACACACAAATATGAATCAAATTATTCGTGCAGTTTGCTAAACTAAAGTCTCGGGGTTCTTGGGCGAAAAAGTTGTTAAAAGGACTCACTGCAGCTGAAAAAAGGACTGGTTGTATTCTCGGTCAAAAGTTGAGTATAACAAATCGGCAAAGAAATTCAGCCAGCATTCTTGGTCTCTAACATGACAAATGGGGCTGCCCAATTATTTTAGTTATTTTTATGTTTTGCATATATCATCTTGTATATAATAAAATCTGTAAACATGTAAAACATATTATATTTTAAATATAGTAAAAATAGATATGAAAAGAATCAGTATGTGATTGTAACAGAACATCGTGAACTTCACGCGACCGTTTCGAGAGTTGGCAAGTCGATCGATCGCCATTTCATCGCAGATTACTCTTCCGTTGCGCCAAAAGCCGAGTCCTTTTGCTCAGACACCAATCGGCCCATCATGGAGCAGGCCATCGCTCAACATTTGTATAGACAGGTATGTAAAGATACAAACCCAAATATATACACTACTCCCACTGCTGTGTAGAGGCTTATTCTCTAGAAGGTGGATCGTAGTTCACCAGGTTGATCAACTGAGAAATGTGGACTTTTTTTTTATTACATTGAGAGTTACAAATGAGCACACAGTTCACCTGATGTTAAGTGATTGATGCCGCCCCTGACAAGGAATCGTAATGCAGATGCCTTGTCACCCTTGAGGACTGAGATGGAATGACTCATATACAATAACGAAGGTCTCCGGATCCCTACACTCAACAGCACAGAACGAAACACAGCAGCATTATGCTGCTATTTCACGCTAGTACTCTGTGAGGGCGGGGTCCCACCTTGGTTGAGCTGACCCATTAACTCTACAGTTATATAAAAACTGTTGTGTAGTTCTACCGCTGTTAATACTTCTGACTGTCGATTCACAGAGATCACCTGTCTTTGTTATATATTGAATAAATGATTTCCAAAACTTTTTTTTCTTTAACATGGGGCACTTAATGTTGCCATTAAAACTCACATTGATACCAATTGATATTATTATATACACATTAATTTATTTCATCGGTAACATAAAAGCAAAGCCCCAACTTTAAAAATATATATATATATTGAAATCACTTATTTGGTCCGCATTTGTTTAATTTTTCAAATTTTCTAATCTGGTTCTATTCTAATTTTGCTATGCTTGTTATTATCGTATAATATAAATCATATATAATTATATTATTAGATATTCTTATTAAAATCTGGAAAAGTTATTGATATGTGTACATATTGGTGTTTTGTTATATGTCATTTCAGTCTAAAATGTGTAAATACTATTATAAAAGTGCTAACTACTATTACCCGCAAGAGTTAACTTGAGACTTCGCTCGGATGACGTAAGAGCGAGGTCTCACTAAAAATATCGTCTATTTGTCGATTTTTTTTTTATTCTTATAATAGTGTTGTGTTTAATAAATTATAGTAACATAATTAATTATACACAACAAAACAAGCAAGAAAATTTAAAAGTTTTTTTTTACATACTTAAACTATTTACTGGTTATCAATAGATTGTATTTCAGATAATTATCTGTCGCAGTCGATGTCACTGTCATTGTCTGTACAGTAGCTTTCACAATCTGAATCACTCTCGTATCGTAATTGAATGATTAATTCCTGTTCGTGTGTTTCTTAGATTCGATCTTTTACCCAATATTCTCTGCGTAATATATCTACGTGATTGATCTCCTTAT
Organism: Teinopalpus imperialis; assembly: GCA_029286865.1. Classification (NCBI taxonomy): domain Eukaryota; kingdom Metazoa; phylum Arthropoda; class Insecta; order Lepidoptera; family Papilionidae; genus Teinopalpus; species Teinopalpus imperialis. The sequence continues at coordinate 4,914,273 of JAGSMU010000036.1, read as the reverse complement.
TCCAGTCATCAGGTGTAGTCGATACAATTGCGTCTCTCCTTAACTTTTCAATTTCCCGCTCTGATTGATTAATGTTTTTGTCTGCCACCCTTTGCTTTACTAAATTCCATATATGGGGTTTAAATCGCAATGATAGGGGACGAAACACTTCGTGTCCGTGATCTTTAAAGATTTGATCATACTTCTCTGGTTTATTTACTAGCAGTAGTTGATACAATTCTCTTTTATTCATACTCTCCTCAAATGAAATATTTTTTCATTTTCAAAGAAGGTTATCACTTTTAAAATAAGATTTCGTTCAGCACTGTGTCTCACCTATGTTTGCATAAAACTACCAAACTGATACAATCAGGTAAAAAAGACAAAGGACAAACCAAACGCACGTACGATAATTGTGAGATTGCTAACGCGTCGAAGGCGAACATTTAAGTTTAGTTTTAAACGTGAATATACGTGGGTGGCACTGAAAGTTTTTAGAACCGGCCAGTTAGAAACATTCGCAATGAAAACTTCTTTTAAATTTCGATTAAAGAACTCTTTGGTTACCTAATGTGATATATTGCATTCATTTGTCATTTGTTTTTGGGAATTGGCGGCAATTCCAAATGTCATTTTACACCTCAAAATGAATTTAACTCGAGAAAACTTTTGGTCCATTATTTATTACGACTTTTGTTGTGGTCTTAATCAACAAAAAAGCTATGATAGATTTGGTATTTAATTATGAAGCCCCGTATCGCGCCACTGTTTACAGTTGGTTTAATGAGTTTAAGCGTTTTAGTTGTACAGTTATCACGAAAAATTTAAATACTATATTATTTATAACTAGATATTTTGCATCTTTATGAAATGATCTATAGTTCTATCGTTTATTATTTTGCTTTATTTTTGTGTCAATCTGCTAGATTTTTGCAATCAAATTTTAAGAACATCTGATTAAAAATAAAGGATTTTAGAGGGTTTTAAATTAATAATAACATTAACTTAAAACCTTTTTTAGTTTTTTTAGTTCCCCACACAGAACGCTAATAAAGCAGTAAAACGATATTAACTACAATTTAAGATCTAAAAATAAACTAAACTAAAGGATGACCCAACGAAGTTTGTATGGAGATGTATTAAATTAGGCAGTATTACAATTTAAAAAGAATGGAGTTTTTTTTTATTACAATGAGAGTAACAAACGAGCACACAGTTCATCTTATACATTCATCCTTGACAAGGAATCATAATGTTGTTACCCTCGAGAACTGTGATGGAATGCCTCGTCACCACTAATAAAGGTTTCCGGATCCCTACACTCACCAGACGAAACACAGCAACATTTCGCAGCTATTTCACTCTGATATACTGTGAGGGCGTGGCCCTACCCCGGTCGAGGTGACCCATTCATTCTGCAGCTAGAAATAAAACTGCACAGTAGCTCTACCATTGTTATATGAACAGAAACACCATTTTCACCAGGGCCTTGAAGATGTGGGGGACGTTTTCGTATCAGAAGCCCGGGTGGAATCAGTGGAGCGCACTTGCGCGTTTGCCTTACTGCAGCGCTGTGCTGTGTCACTTGCTGAAGGAGACCCCGAACCAGCGCTGCAGTGGGCACAGCGCCGTGAGCACCAACTGCAGCATTCTCCGCTGCCGTTCGCACTGCACACCGTGCACACGCTCAAGGTGATGTTGACCTTGGTCATTTGTTTTTAATAATTAACCAGTGCCCATATAAATATGAACAAAATGGAATTCTATCGTTTGAATCGTATTTTGTTTTTCTTTTATCAAGTAATGACATGTTTGATGAAAAAGCAATTTTTTTTTGTAGTCGTGTGACAGTAATCGTTAAAACGTAAATAGAGAAATTGCTTAAAATATACCGATTAAAAGCTCTTTTCGATTATTTTGGATTAGTCAGACGTTTGAAAATTTTATAAACAAAAACATTCACATCGGTACCACTGTTTTGTCGAACTGACCCGTATCTCTGCTTTACCAAACACTCTGTATACACCAATATTCTCTTTGCATTGTGATGGTTTCTGGGTGCATAATGTGTCATATTTTATACAAGTGGAGTATTTTATACCCTTATTACTGTTACAAGGCACTTATGTATGGTCGTCAATCACCAATACAATAATACAAGTTTATATTTCTCTAATTTACAATTAATAATACCGCCGTTTTCATATATATATATATATATATATATTTATTACATTGAGAGTTATAAACGAACACACAGTTTGCCTGATGTTAAGTGATTCCAGAGAAGCATGATATCTATCATTATTCTTATCATTATCTTAGCAAGGATGAATATATATATGATATATATATATCATTCATCCTTGCTTAGGAATCATAATGCAGATGCTGAGATGGAATCCCTCGTCATCTGTAATAAAGGTCTCCGGATCCCTTCAGTTACTAGACGAAACACAGGAGCGTTATGCAGCTATTTCACGCCGGTATTCTGTGAGGGCGTGGTCCTACCCCGGCCGAGCTGACCAATTCGTTTTGTAGTTAGAAACAAACTGCAGTGTAGCTCTACCACTGTGAAAATTAGCTGACCTCTGTTAAAATTAGCTGAACTGATAAAATTATATTACAGTTGGCGCGCGAACAAGGCCTCGGCGCGGCCATTGAGTACGCACGCCAGCAGTTTCCTGCGCACGCGGCGCGTCACGAGCGGCAGCTGGCGGTCGTCGTGTGCGCACTCGCGTGGCTCACGCCCGGCGCGGGCCCCCCGCCCCCGCACTACCTTCGCCTGCTCGATCCACTCGCTCACGGTACGCAATATATACTAAGCAACTTCACACCAAATAATAAATCGCACATATGTAAATATGTATTTATTTATTGATTAGTAAGTATTTCAATAGGATCGCTCATATATGTCCTCCCTTTGGATAGCGATCCGAGTCGAGGTTTCGTAACCTCCTTATGAAGGCGCCCTAGGAACGTATTCCCCCCTCTGTTGTTGTAATCCCCAAAACCCCAGCTTCGCAGCATCTTCGTTCTCTCGCTACTCAGTGGGTCTTCCGCTTCGCTCGCTAGTCTAATTAGAAAAACTCACACAAAAAAAAACAAAACTCATATGAGGCCGCCTTTCGTTGAACAATCTGAAATGTATTTCTGTATATATTTCTCTTTTTATATATCTATAATTTCTTCTTCATCGTCATGATTGGCGTTGACAATCCACGATTGTGCGTTTAACGCGAAATTTTGCTGCCACGCACAACTAATCTGTGGAATCAGCTGTCGCTAGCGGTGTTTCCGAACCGATATGACTTAGGGATATACAAGGAAAGAGCCCACCTACACCTTTTTTAAAGTCCGAGAACACATTTGCGATTCTTCGGGTATTGTGAATGTCCATGGGCGGCGGTGATCTGCGGAGCTATTCTGTAAAAAAAATATATATATTTTCTATGGTTGTGTGTTAGTAAAGAATGTTTTGTTCGCTTGTTTATATTTATTTTCTCTACAGCTTCTACTTTGCAGGCTGGGATTAACTTGATGCATTAGTTTGATTACTTGTGCTGTGCATTTGATTGTTTGTGTGTATTTAGATAAAATTTTAAATATATAATAATAATAGCGCCCTGCAGATTCTATACTGCTTACGGATTATAGGCCTCCTATAGATTGGATGATGCAAAATAATATATTCAACCACCTGTAATTATCTTAGTACTAGATAACTGCATTTTTCTCTTTAATATAGGAGAAACGGAGCACATTCACCTGATGTTAAGTGATTAATATTTTTTTTCGTTATCCCGAAGGCTTTTACAGTTTCGTTTTACAGGGTGACTCGACCTCTAGTGGTGGGTAACCAGCACAAGGGCTCCCTCGAGAGAGACTCCTCGGTCACTCAAGAAGCATATGCTTTGTCATCTGGGATCTCTACACGCACTATACGAAACACAGCAACGTTATAGTGCCATTTCACTTCGGTATTCGTTAACTTGCCGACCTAGTCATGTTGTAACTTGAAACTACAACGTGGCTCTACAACTTACATAAACGCTTCATGTAGTTTCTCAAATCGTTAAATCGTTATTTATTTACTTCAGCTTTATATACAGTATGTATAAAGGCGGACTTAATGCCTTAGGCATTCTCTACCACTGAACCTTAGGGTGATGCAGAGATGACATGAGGTAGGTGCCTTACATTAAGGTGCTTAAAGAACTTGTCATAAAATACTATTACATTATATAAACAAACAATATATGCGTAATTATAAAATACTTATAGACATATATAACAAATAACAATATACATACATATATATATATATATATATATATATATATATATATATATATATATATATATATATATATATATATAAATACATAATAATTTAATATTGAGATGATTCTGCCAATCTGTTGAGAAATTGCTCCCCAACCGTTACCTTAAACGCGTAACGATTTGTAGCCGCCCTGACTTCAGGAGGGAGAGAATTATTATTACCTAGTTGAATATTTATAACTACTAATCGTAGGTATGATGGGGCGACCCCTTCTGCTATTTATTGTACTTAAAAGAAGGTCTCAACCTTGTATTGTGATGCAAAAAACAAACATTATTATTATGTTGGGATATTGATTTCTATCTCCATCTGGTTGGTCAATAAAATAAAAATATATTATAATAAAACAAATATATAAAATACTATATATTACAGTCTACTTATCCCTCGACTGGGGAGACCAAACGTTCAGAGGGTTAGGGCGAAAGGGCGAAAAACCTGCGGATTATACGAGCCGTGTCGAGGGGCACCGCCTTTTGCGTTTGAGTTATTATTATTATTATCTTGTGAATTGTTGAGCGATGACCTATTATTGCGGGAAAGATGCACTACACATATGGCTATGTTTGGAAGATGTCTTCTGCAGTTCTCTTATGATGATGAATAAATGACCATCATGTTTCCGCAGGTGCGGAAGCGGCCGAGCTGTTTCTCCGTGAAGCTTGCGCGTTGCTCCGTTTGGCGCCATTGTCGCCATTAGCCGGCGCAGTAATGGCGGGCGCCAGAGTTCTTCCCGCGCTGCACGACATCCGCGCCAAGATGTCGCATCAGCACGTCGCCGCCGCTTGGGCCGATGATGAATTGCCTCTTGAGGTGAGCCGATGTCCCTTTTTTTAAAAAATGCAGCCAGTATTTAGATATACAGTGTAAACTCTCTATTTACGTTATTCTTTATAATTATAAACTCTCGAACGTAGAAAAGAGCTCATTTTGGTTGGTTTACCTTATATATATATATATATATATATATATATATATATATATATATATATATATATATATATATATATATATATATATATATATACATATATATATTAATAACTAGTCTGCATATATATATATTTTTACATAAAAACTTTGTTTTTTAATTATTTTAGATTTGGAACACGTATATTACTTTAAAAACTTAATTCGATTTTGCGCCATTTCACATATTTCTGGTGTTCATTATCAAATTGCAATATGGAATGGGGTGTTAAAGAAAATAGGATTGCAGTGATCGCCTTGCACAAAGTGGGTATGGAGCCGTCGGTTATATTCCAGACAATTCAAAAGCTTGGTATCAGCCGTATGTTTGTATATCGTATTATCAAGAGATACAACAACACATCCTCTGTCGGAGACCAGAAAAGATCGGGGCGGTAGCGTGCTGTTAGAACTACAAAAGCTGTTAATGCTGTTAAAGCCAGAATTCGACGAAACCCCATTAGGAAGCAAAAGATCTTATCGCGAGAAATGAAGATTCCCCGCTAGGACTCTGTTGCGTATTATAAAACAAGACCTGCTCTCGGTGCTTATCGTCGATATACAGGACATGCCCTAAATCAATCTTTACAATTAAAGAGAGTGGATAGATCAAAACCCCTTCTGTCGCGATACGCAGGTGAAGGCACAGAAATATCCTCTTTACCGATGAAAAAAATTTCGTGATTGAAGAACACTACAATAAGCAAAATAATAAAGTGTACGCTCACAGTTCTAAAGAAGCTGCTCAAGTGGTCGGAAAGGTACAACGCGGTCATCATCCTGCGTCAGTGATGGTTTGGTGGGGCGTGCCTTATCAAGGAGTCACAAAACTACATTTTTGTGAAAAAGGTGTGAAAACTTCAGCCAAAGTGTATCAAGATACAGTCTTTGATCATGTTGTGAAATCTCTCAGCAATAGACTTTTTACGACGTCATTGAGTCTCTTAAAAAATCTTGTGATGATGATGAGATTAAGATGATTAAACAGGTTAATCAAACATTTAATATTTTATTGGAGTTTTACTTTATTTTCCCGATATAAATAAGGTGGTCTTAAACTTTTGGCCTGCAGTATATATGACGTCGTGATCGAAATAATCGGGAATAGCATCAAATTTGACAGAGGTAGAGCCTCATTGCAGTTTGTGTCTAGCTGCAGAATTCATGGGTGACCTCAACCGAGGTAGGTCCACGCGCACTCACAGAATACAAGCGTAAAATAGCATCATAATGTTGCTGAGTTTCGTCTGGTGAGTGCAGGGGTCCGGAGACCTTTATTTCTGGTGACGAGGCATTCCATCTCAGCCCTCAAGGGTGACAACGCGTCTGCATTATGATTCCTTGTCAGGGGCGGCATCAATCACTTACTATCAGGTGAACTAATTACTATCGATGTAATAAAAAAAAAATTGTAGTTCTTCACTTTAATACACATTTTTTGATCTGATTTAATAATTAAAACAAGAGAATCCTGTGTCACTTTTGTGGTCATCCACGACTTATTAAAATATTAAATCTATTTATATAAAAGTTAAATGCTGTTCATTGGTAAACGCATCACATGAGAACGGCTGGATCGATTTGGTTTTTTAAACCTTCGCAATGGTCCTATTTAAAATTAGAACAGTTTCCCGGAAAATTGGCAAATTTTGTTTCGTGAACGAAAGATAATTTAAAAAAAAATAATCGCAAACAAATTTATGGATGTTCATGAGATGCTAGTTTACAATATTACCGTACGAGTTTAGTTTGTTGAGCATTCGAGTATAGTGGTTGCAGGCGATGTTGCAGGTGGAGCTGGGCGCGGAGGGGGGCGGTTACCATTCGGTGTTCGCCTGCCCCATCCTGCGGCAGCAGGCCTCCGAGCACAACCCGCCCATGCGCCTGCTCTGCGGGCACGTCATCTCCAGAGACGCACTCAACAAGCTCGCCATGGGCGTCAAGTGAGTGTTGCGATAGCATAAAAAGGAAGTGAGCTAAGAGAAGCTGACGTAGTCATCGTCTGTATTTTTTGTTTTTTACGTATCGTGGACACGGTTTCTGATTTTTTTTTTTCTTCCGGTCTTATATGTATGTAGATCGTACGTCTAATCGTGTGGCATACTGAAAGTTTCTGGAACTAGCCACTTACAATAGAAAAAAAGCAAATTTCGAAAATGGAACTCTCTGGGAACATGTTGTAGTTGATGTTATTTGATTTTGTCCTTACTTATTCCCTTGTTGTCCTCGGTGACAGTATGGCGTCGTGATTCCAGTAAAGGACCATGATTTCATAGAATTCAGATTTATGGAAGTACTTAGTAGGTATTCAAATGGAAAGTGTGATCCCTGTGGAGCTGACCTATTCATGCTTCTGCTAGTGCTAAATTTATGAGTGATAGTCGTCTTAGTAAAACAACAAAGTTAAATGTTTTTGCTGGACCATGGTTTCATACGATTGAGATACTTATAAGTGCTTAGTCTGGTAAGTGAAAGAAACCGGAAGTCTTATTTTTATTATTATAGGTGACAAGGCATTCCACTTTAGAAGTGACAAGTCGCACGATGATTCCTCGTGAGTAAAATGTCAAGGATTTCATGTTCAAGCTCAGATTTCTCTCTTCCCATCTCTGAATTGACCAGGCGACCTGTATAAACTTAAATGCATACGTGATTGTTTCAGATTGAAATGCCCCTACTGTCCCATGGAACAGTCACCGTCTGAAGCACGACAAATATACTTCTCTTAAGCTTGCTTAATGCGTTCGTTACAAAATTATATTTTGTTTAGACTAACTGTGTTAGACAATGGATGTAGGTTATTTCTTTATGACGCGTAGCCAACTTTAGTTTGTTAACTTGCCTGTCGTTTTTTTTTACACGCCTTCATATATTATTGTTAGTTTATGTGTAATATTCTCTATGTGACAATTAAAAGCGAAATAATACTATTGTTCCCTATTTTGTACATTTTATTTACCATGGCATAACTGATATAATTGTAGTTATCTTTAATCTCCTGCTTGAATTGATGTAAATAATAAAAATATATAATGCTTCTAGATACAGAGATTTACTAGAAATTTAATCCAACACCAGTTGGTATTCACACTTATGCGTAGCCTTCGCACCTTAGGTGAGCAACTTTGCTCCCGCCGTTTTCGGATAGATGGGGCTGCATCGGTTTGGGCTGGTCGAAATACGTTGATGAAGATTTCAATGTGGGAGTTCGAACATCTGTTATCGGTACGTATGTCGGTTTACGAGCCAAATTCTCGTCATTTGCCGAGAAGTTTGGATTTTCCGCTTCCATTCGAACAAAACTGTAGTTGAGGCTCAACGAATGCTTTCGTATACTTACGGTGAGGCTGCTCCGAGTGGAATAACGTGTCGTGACTGCTTTCAACGTTTCAGGAGTGGTGATTTCAATGTCGAGAACAAGCATGATGGTGGGAGAGAAAAACAATTCAAAGACAAGAAAGAAATCGGTACAGAACGCAATTAGTGCGTTTGAGTCGTGCATGGAAGGAGAAAGTGCCACAGTACCAAGAGAGGCACGACAGATAACGTGATTCTAAAGCATGGCAATGCTCGGCTCCACGTCGCGAAACTGGTCAACACATATTTGGAAACACTGACCTCCCATGTCTTTCCCCGCCGTACTTCACAGATTACCACATGTTTCTTTCGCTCATACGAGGAAGTTGAAAAACGGATCAAATCATGGATCACTTCAAAAGACTCTTTCGAGGCTATATCCGAAAATTGCCGGAAATATAGGCAAAAGTTGGTAGTAGTTGGTAAAATTTTGAATGTGTTACACAAGTAAACACTTTTTTTACAATAAATCTGTTAATTCCAGAAGAAAAAAACGGTGTGAGCAAAGTCATCTTATACGATTTTAACTTTTAACCCCTGCGAGTCTTTGATTTCATCAAAATTATAGGAAGTAAAAATAAACATATAACTGCTGTTAGCCCGAGGGGTTTTACAGTTTCGCCGGGTTGAGAGTTAGTGGGTCACAAGGGCTCCTGAGATTGAGCCTCGGCTTGAACGTTACCCTGTTCCGCGAGTGCGTCGGACTCGAGGGTGACCGAGAGGACCGAACCACGTCTCGGTCAGTTGCTTCTGACTAAGAATTATCTACATTAATTTCCTTATTATTATTATTGTCTATCTGTACCACCACTTCGGAATGCGTAGGCGCTGGAGAAGTAGTGGCGCATGCTCAACAAACTAAACTCGTACGGTAATATTGTAAACTAGCATCTCATGAACATCCATAAATTTGTTTGCGATTATTTTTTTTAATTATCTTTCGTCAACGAAACCAAATTAGCCAATTTTTCGGGAAACTGTTCCAATTTTAAATAGGACCATTGCGAAGGTTTAAAAAACCAAATCGATCCAGCCGTTCTCATGTGATGCGTTTACCAACGAACAGCATTTAACTTTTATAAAAATAGATTTAATATTTTAATTAGTTGACCACAAAGTGACACAGAATTCTCTTGCTTTTTTATTGCTAGCGCTCTCGAGATAGGAAGAAAACCCATCCAGTACTTCATCAGAAACCATAGAATGAGAGAGGATGGCTAAAAGGATTTCGTGACTGACGGTATTAAAGGCATTCGAAAAACCAACAAGAACCATACCTGTGAGTTTGGTATACTCCATGGCCGTCCTACTATCGCCATTCACTTTTAGGAGAGCGGTGGTGATACTATGACCAGGTTTTTTTTTTTTTTTTTTTTTTTTTTTTTTTCGGGCTGATGGCCGCTGTTAGCCCCAGGGCTTTTACAGTTTCACCGGGTTGAGAGGTGACCGAGCGCTTATGGCTCTCAGTCGAGACCTCTATATATGGGTAACCAGCGCAAGGGCTCCTGAGATTGAGCCTCGGCTTGAACGTTACCCTGTTCCGCGAGTGCGTCGGACTCGAGGGTGACTGAGAGGACCGAACCACGTCTCGGTCAGTTGCTTCTGACAGAGGATTATCTTAATTAATATCACTATTATTATTAACTACCTGTACCACCACTTCAGAATGCGTGGGCGCTGGAGAAGAAGTGGCGCAAGAAACTCCAGCAACGCTTCTATCTGTATGGACTGGAGAGAACCGGCCAGTGACATGGCGGTATCGCGAATAACTTTGTTTGCGACGCCCTCGCCGTCGGCGGGGGCGATATGAGGGTGCAATGTTTGTGTGTTGTGTTTTATGAAGGGCTTGGGCCCTGGTGGTTGCGTCGTCAGGGTCGTCGAGGGCGTGCCTCGGTCTCCTACGGACGCGGGTAATTTGTGATTCGCGATGGGATTGTAAGTGGCGGCACTTACAATCAAAGGGTTTCGGTGTGTGACGGCAGAGTCGAAATATCGGCGAGAAGCCTGCTTCAGGTACTGAGCTATGGTCGGCAGCTCAAGATCTATGTGTAGATTATCGTTACGCAAGAACCACGGCGCACCGGTGGCCTTGCGCATGAAACGATTTTGTATTACCTGAAGTCGGTGAATGTGACGCGGGGAGGCATGCGCAAAGACGGGGCTTGCGTATGTCATTATGGGTCGGATGCACGCTTTGTAAAGTGTAATTTTATTACGCAGGGACATTTTGCTATTTTTATTAAGTAACGGGTGCAAATGACCAGGTGTAAAGCCGGATTGTAAGGGAGATATCAAGTTGTTGCTAAGAACAAATTGAGAAATTTGCTTATGGACGCCGGACTCTAGCACATTAGAAAGAAAAGGTAGAATAGAAATAGAAAGATAGTGGGTGGGGAGAGTAGGATTAGTGCATTTTGCATGAGGCCAAACGTACGCTTTGCGCCACAAAACGGGATAAGTGCACGTGTCTATGGTAAAATTCAAAATGTGGGAAATTGCAGGAAGCATGTGATCGAGGATGGGAATAATCATTCGCCGACTGATGTTATCACATCTAATAGCATTGGATTTGATTGACAGGATTATCCTTTTGGTTTCATCACAAGACACAGAAAAATGCATTGAATTTATATTAGAACGCGTCAAACCATTTAGATATGAAATAGTATGCTGTATCGTCAGATGATCCATCGAAATAGTTGTAGAGAAATGCTGATTTAAATCACCTAGACCGATTGTAATTGGAAGTTTTGTACAATGCGACTTACCGATACCAAGAGTCCCAAGGAATTTCCAGATACCAGCAGGAGTAGATAAAGGGATATTATCTAAAAAGTAACGGCGTTTAGCATTGCGTATTATCTGGTAACACCGATTTCTAACCACTTTGTAGAGAAACCAATTGACATCTGTGCGTTGCTATTTAAATTTTCTGAAGGCCTTGTCTCTACATCTCATAGTCATCTTAATACCATCAGTCATCCAGGGTGCTGGAGGGCACCTGATCCTAACTTCCTTGACAGGAGCATGAATATCGTACAGCTTGTTGACCAATAAATTAAAGTACACTTTTTCGTCAATGCACTCTGCCTTTATTACAGATTCCCAATTAATCTTTGCTGCATCGTTACAAAGTAGGTTTATGTGCATCTTAGTGAAAGAACGCACGTGCAAAACCTTGGGTTTGGGTTTAGGACATTTTATGGTATAGGATAGAAAAATCGGATCTTGATGGGAAAATCCAGGAGCGGGGTGGTGTCCATAAGTGGAAACCAAGGAGGGATTGGAGGTCAGGATTAAGTCAGGCCAAGTGTCATCACCTGTAACATTGTGGTGAGTAACTTGAAGTGGCAGGACGCGAAAAGACCGTGTCTTGACTACATGTAGGAATTTATGGGTGTGGGGAGAATCGGATGCAAGGAGATTGGTATTAAAGTCTCCCATGATAACGTGGTGGACATACTCCGAACCCAAAGATTCTAATATCAATTCAAATTCAGTGAAATAGTCAACATTGGGGGAACAATATACCACGGCTATAAAAATTTTAACACAATTAACAATGACCACAGGAAAGAGAAACTCAGCCGAGGTTGAGTTCCGAGAGGTTTAGGCGAGCACTTTTTATAGGAGATCTCATCTCAAGTACATGGCAACGGTCCACCTCATTTTCCAACAAGGTCATTGCGTACCAGGGAAGCCGGGAATAATGTATCCCATTGTGGACGAAAGACGTGGTTTGAGCCAGCTTTCAGAAATCAGAATTGCGTGCACGTTACAGGTAGAGAATACATCAAGTAAGTCATCATTTAATATCATAGTTTCTTAGAAATATGTTCTACAGAGTTCTACTAAATTGTCCGAAGCGTTGAGTAAACACGGACTGCATTATGGACTGCAACTGATGGTTTCAAAATAAACAGCTGCCGTATATTAAGTAGCCACTCTCGATAAAGGTTATATCTAAATGGCTTTTTAACATTACTTTTGATATTGTTCGTTGCGTCCTTTCCACATGAATTAATAAAATATTGGCGGCGTTGCCCCAGCAACTTATGCAATATATCAGAAGAGATTGGCACAACGCAAAATAGACAGTTTTCTGAGCATTCACATATGCCACGTCCCGAAGGTTTCTAATTATCCCAATTGTATTATGTACACGAGCTGTAACAGCTACAAAGTGGTTTTTAAACGTCTGGTTTACATCATATAAAATCACCTAGGTACTTAACGTAACTTCTGCTAATGGACTCGTAGACGTAAACTTTTTATCGCAAAAAGAGTTACTTATTTTAAGCACTGGTTAACATGAAGGAGCTGTTGCAGCAGTTTTGTAGAAACAAACATATGTAGGTTTTTTGATGTTTATTGTCAAAAGATTGAGCTTTAGCCATTTCGAAATTTGAAAGAAAGCTATCTCCGCGTGATGCAGACCCTCATCTCATGAGGAAAAATGAAGAATAATAGCTGTATCATCTACGTTAAACTTCTCACTTTGTTAGCAACATATCATGAATATGAATAATGTAGACGTTGAACAGCATAGGTCCTAGAATACTCCCTTGAGGCACACCGTTAGTGTATGGTCTGAAATCTACTGAATTCTTAGCCAGTCTTAATATGGGCTTTGCCCCTCACACCCATATACTCTCATTTTCTTAGTAATATGGGTACGGAGACTGTTGAAAGAATTGGCAAGATATAGGAAATTTCAAAACAACTCCGTCTTTTGTAATTGTAAATTTGTAATATCATGTGACTAGAAAGCTAAGGCGTTTGTTTACAATTTTTTCCAGCAGTGCCAGTGATGTAATAATAAGTTACAACCGGATGCAATTTTCCATTTAGTGGGGAAAGAACCACTAATGAGACAATAAATTGATTGATTATTGATTTTATTACGTTGTTTAGGTCATCGAATCCAGGAGCCTTCTCCTTTTGTAGACTTAATATCATCGAATCAACTTTATATGTAGAAAAGCTAAAAAGAAGGATCCTCCAGCTTTTATTTTTAATTCTTAAGCTAAGCTCGCAGCTAGACTTTTTATTACATTGAGTGGTACATTCAAGCTGACCCATTCATTCTGCAAGTAGAAACAAATTGCAGTGTAGCTCTACCATTTTATTAGTTTCACTTCAATTAATACTTGTTAAAAATGTATTATTAAGCGTTTGGTAGTACCGCTGCAAAATATTGGTTATATATATGTTAAGAGATTTATTTATGCTGCCAGTGCTTGCTGTTGATAATAAATAAAAGTAATTAAAGTTGTATAATGTGAATTTTAATAGAGATAAATTTTTTCATGTGTCGGTGGCCAATACCTTAAGTGAGAGGTGGTATAGCGAAAAAATGCACAAAGGAGCACTATATTCATGAAAACTAATATTGCGTTATTAGATTTATTAAAAATAAATTTTACTAGTATGAAATTAAACTAAGTTGAAATATTATTGCACCAGCTCCCGTTGTCGTTAATAAATTGTAGGAACTAATGTCAAATGACAAATTAAAGGAAAGGGCTTATGAAACTATATATTACAATTTTAAGTAACTAGTTTTTCGTATCGCTTTGCTTCGTCTTTCATTATTCGTACAACAATGTACTGTAATAGTTTGCCCACGTCTGTCTTTCCCTCCGATTACAATGTGGGTGTTTTCAAGAGTAGAGTGAATAGGCATTTACTGAGCTAGTGCGCCTTACCATCCAGGACTGCATTTCCGCTTAACATCAGGTTGGATCGTTGTCAAGCACTTGCTTAGAAAGTATATTTTTTTTATTATCTGTTTGCAATATATTTATGTTGATAAGAAATAGCTATTATTCTGAATCGTTCCCCAATGCATTCACCCGCCACGCAAGTGAGAACATTCAAGCATCTGAAGCAACGACATAGATCTCAAAATGCAAGTATTTATTTACCGCTCTGGACCTTTTACGCAACGTTTGTATTCACGAGATATTTATTACGACTTGATTTTTGGTTACTAACCAGTTAGGAAAATCGACTTAATCGACGAATTTTTTAGGTAATTTTGACAAAGTTTTTTATTTAATTCAATTTGAAACTGGAATAATAAATAGTATTGATCACGCACCATGCCTTTATGGATTGGTGAGAGGAATCGGTAAGTGCGTATCTCATTCGCATGTTGGTATTCTAAATAAAACATTTATTACATAACTTTGAACACATTTCATATCTCAAAATTAATAAAAAAAAAGTGTTAGAAACACTGAATAACCATCGGGCTTTTGTCTAAAACACCCAAATATTCTTTCAACATGTCGCCGTCCGTCGGATCCTCAGATCTTACCACAAAGTAGGACCGCACCCAAGAAATGGTCACAGGTGTGTATGTATATCTTATTTGTTCGGAACCATGACTAGTTTGAAAAAGACCACGAATGTCTTTAAAAATATTTCTGAGTTATATTTTGATTTTGAAAATAATATGCAAATAATGAAAATTTATACACATAAATAAAACCGTTTGATTAAACGGTTACCTCCATAGGACCCTAGGCCAATCGTTACTCGAGATGGCATGCGACAGACGAAGACACAATATTGTAGCAAAAAATTAAATCTGCCAATTAATGTAACAAGTGGCCAACTACAGTCATTTAGGCTCTGCCTATCCATAGAGACTGTCAATAGACGTTAGGGTGTTTTAGCAACGTGGTCCTCGAAGCCTGGTATTGTGACCTGCCTGAGAAGTTCCCTTGGTCAACAGTAGACTCGCATATAAGAATATAGATATCGTGCAGGAAAAATAAATAAATTCAAGATTTTGAAACCCTAATCATCGGGCATTTCAAATCACAAAAAAAAGATTTCGACAACTAATCAGAAAGATAGAGGTATTTCTTTTGCGGTATTATTTTAAAGGGAACAAGATATGGTATATCCTGCACACTATATATATTTTTTTAACTATAGTGAAGTAAATGCGATTGTATAAATTAAATGCATTTTTATACAAATGTGGCATGGTAGTTGATTTGAGTAGATGTTGAGAGGTGTCTGGAGCGATTGGCAGAGTTTGATGACAAAATTAACTGCACCTTTATCTAGCAGTAAATCATCGTGATCACTGCAGATTTTACTTCCTTTAAATTGTATTGGTACTATTTAATGTCCGTTATTATTAGCACCTTCTTATACGTTGCTATAACTTTATACATTCCCTTACATATAAATGAAACGATAAGGTTTTAATTGTATTGGTAATATTTAATGTCCGTTATTATTAGCACCTTCTTATACGTTGCTATAACTTTATACATTCCCTTACATATAAATGAAACGATAAGGTTTTAATTGTATTGGTACTATTTAATGTCCGTTATTATTAGCACCTTCTTATACGTTGCTATAATAACTTTATACATTCCCTTACATATAAATGAAACGATAAGGTTTTAATTGTATTGGTACTATTTAATGTCCGTTATTATTAGCACCTTCTTATACGTTGCTATAACTTTATACATTCCCTTACATATAAATGAGACGATAAGGTTTTAATTGTATTGGTACTATTTAATGTCCGTTATTATTAGCACCTTCTTATACGTTGCTATAACTTTATACATTCCCTTACATATAAATGAAACGATAAGGTTTTAATTGTATTGGTACTATTTAATGTCCGTTATTATTAGCACCTTCTTATACGTTGCTATAACTTTATACATTCCCTTACATATAAATGAAACGATAAGGTTTTAATTGTATTGGTACTATTTAATGTCCGTTATTATTAGCACCTTCTTATACGTTGCTATAATAACTTTATACATTCCCTTACATATAAATGAAACGATAAGGTTTTAATTGTATTGGTACTCATTTAATGTCCGTTATTATTAGCACCTTCTTATACGTTGCTATAACTTTATACATTCCCTACATATAAATGAGACGATAAGGTTTTAATTGTATTGGTACTCATTTAATGTCCGTTATTATTAGCAGCTTCTTATATGTTGCTATAATAACTTTATACATTCCCTTACATATAAATGAGACGATAAGGTTTTAATTGTATTGGTACCTATTTAATGTCCATATTATTAGCACCTTCTTATACGTTGCTATAACTTTATACATTCCCTTACATATAAATGAAACGATAAGGTTTTAATTGTATTGGTACTATTTAATGTCCGTTATTATTAGCACCTTCTTATACGTTGCTATAACTTTATACATTCCCTTACATATAAATGAGACGATAAGGTTTTAATTGTATTGGTACTATTTAATGTCCGTTATTATTAGCACCTTCTTATACGTTGCTATAACTTTATACATTCCCTTCATATAAATGAAACGATAAGGTTTTAATTGTATTGGTACTATTTAATGTCCGTTATTATTAGCACCTTCTTATACGTTGCTATAATAACTTTATACATTCCCTTGCATATAAATGAAACGATAAGGTTTTAATTGTATTGGTACTATTTAATGTCCGTTATTATTAGCACCTTCTTATACGTTGCTATAACTTTATACATTCCCTACATATAAATGAGACGATAAGGTTTTAATTGTATTGGTAATATTTAATGTCCGCTATTATTAGCACCTTCTTATAATGTTGCTATAACTTTATACATTCCCTACATATAAATGAAACGATAAGGTTTTTAATTGTATTGGTACTATTTAATGTCCGCTATTATTAGCACCTTCTTATACGTTTCTATAATAACTTTATACATTCCCTACATATAAATGAAACGATAAGGTTTTAATTGTATTGGTACTATTTAATGTCCGTTATTAGCACCTTCTTATACGTTGCTATAACTTTATACATTCCTTACATATAAATGGAAACGATAAGGTTTTAATTGTATTGGTAATATTTAATGTCCGTTATTATTAGCACCTTCTTATACGTTTCTATAATAACTTTATACATTCCTTACATATAAATGAAACGATAAGGTTTTAATTGTATTGGTACTATTTAATGTCCGTTATTAATAGCACCTTCTTATACATTGCTATAACTTTATACATTCCCTTACATATAAATGGAAACGATAAGGTTTTAATTGTATTGGTACTATTTAATGTCCGTTATTAGCACCTTCTTATGCGTTGCTATAACTTTATACATTCCCTTACATATAAATGAGACGATAAGGTTTTAATTGTATTGGTACTATTTAATGTCCGTTATTATTAGCACCTTCTTATACGTTGCTATAACTTTATACATTCCCTTCATATAAATGAAACGATAAGGTTTTAATTGTATTGGTACTATTTAATGTCCGTTATTATTAGCATCTTCTTATACGTTTCTATAATAACTTTATACATTCCATACATATAAATGGAAACGATAAGGTTTTAGTGTATTGGTACTATTTAATGTCCGTTATTATTAGCACCTTCTTATACATTGCTATAACTTTATACATTCCCTTACATATAAATGAAACGATAAGGTTTTAATTGTATTGGTACTATTTAATGTCCGTTATTATTAGCACCTTCTTATACGTTGCTATAACTTTATACATTCCCTTACATATAAATGAGACGATAAGGTTTTAATTGTATTGGTAATATTTAATATCCGTTATTATTAGCATCTTCTTATACGTTGCTATAACTTTATACATTCCTTACATATAAATGAGACGATAAGGTTTTAATTGTATTGGTGCTATTTAATGTCCGTTATTATTAGCACCTTCTTATGCGTTGCTATAACTTTATACATTCCTTACATATAAATGAGACGATAAGGTTTTAATTGTATTGGTGCTATTTAATGTCCGTTATTATTAGCATCTTCTTATACGTTTCTATAATAACTTTATACATTCCTTGCATATAAAATGAAACGATAAGGTTTTAATTGTATTGGTACTATTTAATGTCCGTTATTATTAGCACCTTCTTATACGTTGCTATAACTTTATACATTCCCTTACATATAAATGAGACGATAAGGTTTTAATTGTATTGGTACTATTTAATGTCCGTTATTATTAGCACCTTCTTATACGTTGCTATAACTTTATACATTCCCTTCATATAAATGAAACGATAAGGTTTTAATTGTATTGGTACTATTTAATGTCCGTTATTATTAGCACCTTCTTATACGTTGCTATAATAACTTTATACATTCCCTTGCATATAAATGGAAACGATAAGGTTTTAGTGTATTGGTACTATTTAATGTCCGTTATTATTAGCACCTTCTTATACGTTGCTATAACTTTATACATTCCCTTACATATAAATGAGACGATAAGGTTTTAATTGTATTGGTAATATTTAATGTCCGTTATTATTAGCACCTTCTTATACATTGCTATAACTTTATACATTCCTTACATATAAATGAAACGATAAGGTTTTAATTGTATTGGTACTATTTAATGTCGTTATTATTAGCACCTTCTTATACATTGCTATAACTTTATACATTCCCTTACATATATAAAATGAAACGATAAGGTTTTAATTGTATTGGTACTATTTAATGTCCGTTATTATTAGCACCTTCTTATACATTGCTATAACTTTATACATTCCTTACATAGAAATGAAACGATAAGGTTTTAATTGTATTGGTACTATTTAATGTCGTTATTATTAGCACCTTCTTATACGTTGCTATAGCTTTATACATTCCCTTACATATAAATGAGACGATAAGGTTTTAATTGTATTGGTAATATTTAATGTCCGTTATTATTAGCACCTTCTTATACGTTGCTATAACTTTATACATTCCCTTACATATAAATGAAACGATAAGGTTTTAATTGTATTGGTACTATTTAATGTCCGTTATTATTAGCATCTTCTTATACGTTTCTATAATAACTTTATACATTCCCTTGCATATAAATGAAACGATAAGGTTTTAATTGTATTGGTACTATTTAATGTCCGTTATTATTAGCACCTTCTTATACGTTGCTATAACTTTATACATTCCCTTACATATAAATGAAACGATAAGGTTTTAATTGTATTGGTACTATTTAATGTCCGTTATTATTAGCAGCTTATACGTTGCAATAATAACTTTATACATTCCCTTGCATATAAATGAAACGATCAGGTTTTAATTGTATTGGTACTATTTAATGTCCGTTATTATTAGCAGCTTATACGTTGCAATAATAACTTTATACATTCCCTTGCATATAAATGAAACGATCAGGTTTTAATTGTATTGGTACTATTTAATGTCCGTTATTATTAGCAGCTTCTTATATGTTGCTATAATAACTTTATACATTCCCTTGCATATAAATGAAACGATCAGGTTTTAATTGTATTGGTACTATTTAATGTCCGTTATTATTAGCAGCTTCTTATATGTTGCTATAATAACGTTATACATTCCCTTACATATAATTGAAACGATAAGGTTTTAATAAATCAATATACATGATGATCCTCAAAACATAATTTATTTAATGGATATGTACAAAGACAAGATTTTAGGACAAATAAAAATTTGGCAATAACTCAACAATAGCAATAATATTAATAAAGAGTAATTGTGTAAGCCGGCGAACATATTCAACAGTAACAATAATAATTTATTAATTTACTTAAAATATAGCTCGGTTCACTTACAACTATGCTTCATACGCAGTGGCTGTAAGTGCTCTAGAATAGAACACCCGAGCTTCAACTAAAGCTTAATTTGAACGCATTTGAAATAACGCTTTTTTGTTTTCATAAACGACCGATAAACAGATAAAAATCATATCGCTCAAAAATCGTTTTAAAAACTGAGCATCACACTACAAAAAATCTACTAACCTAGGAAATAAATTAATAATTTAAAAACAATTTTCGCCATAATAAAGTATGAACCGCAACAATTTTAATATCATATCGATATAACTTTTTTAGAAAGACATTTTGTAAAGATATACGATTTTAGCGTAAGACCCCGACACAAAACTGAATTTAAACACATCACATAGGAAATAAAATGTATTACACTTCCTTATATACGTTGCATCTACCGGCGTAGTACTACAATTAGGTACTAATTATTGCTGTAAATTTTTATCTACATATATTTAATAACACCGAAAGAAAGGCTAGTGAGATCGTGGTCACGGGAAAAAGATCATACAGTTACCTTTTTAATGTTATTTTTCATTATAATATATTTTTTTTGAGGACTTGTCGAATTTTAAATAAAAAAAGCTAACTTGTAGATCTAAGATACATCGTTAGGTTATAAACTTGAATTTAAAATTTGATTTCTCAACTAGAGTATAAAATTAGATTTTATTAAATACTTGGTTCCTTTGCTGCATAGACTTTTTCCCGTACCCGAAGTTATATTATAGAAAACAATACATATAAATAAGATGGAAGACGCTCCTAAATACAGCAGTATTTAAATATTTAGCAATATAATTAGATTGCTGTTATATCACTTAATATCTAATATATCTACGAGTTACATTATATATTATGTATCATATAAATACATTTAATATTACTGGTATCTACTATTTGGATTCGCTTGTTTTACGGTACATTAATGGTTATTTAACATTTGGCACAAAACATTATTCTGTCTATTACTAAGAAACTTCCCATTTTATTGCAAATCGAGGCTTTGTGATATTGACTTAATTAAAAAATGATATATTATTTCATTGCAATGTCAACATAAATATATCAAACTTTAATCGGACACTTGCAGTTAAAAATTTACATTTAATATTTTTATTTCAAATAATATTGCTTCATCTGGAATCAGTCATATATTTCAGTCTGGTATACATAGATACCTAACATTATGATAAACTTTAACACAGTTTATGCACATTAGAATTTGTTTACATAGAACATTGGATAAAACATTTTTTTCGTTATTAAATCAAATTTAAGCAATCATAATTTTGTTTAAAAGAAATAATTCAAGCGAAATAATGTTACGTTATATATATATAAATATATATATATATATATATATATATATATATATATATATATATATATATATATTCATATACAATACATTTTAAATTTAATTTATTATGCAATAAATAAATAGGTGTGTAATATAAAAAGGTAATATCTTGCAATATTATTAGGAAAATGATAGTGTAAAAATTTAAATAAAAAGTACGGAAAAATCCCTAACATTGACACGACCCTTCAAATTCCTATTCACATTTTTTAACACAATAGATAGTGTTATATGATATGACAAAATAGCTTGCTTTGAATTAAAATTACTATATGTTCACAACATTTGGTTTCAATTAGTGTTGTTCATATGAAATTTATATACAGAAATAAATAAATACTCAAATCAAGTTTTCCGAATATTTTTCTAAGACAATGTAGTGAAAGCGCATAGGACACAGCTTATTATTAAAATAGAAAGATTGCGTCTTCAGAATCGCAAGGTATATGAACACGAAATACCTTTTGCTTATAGCTAGTGTATTCATATAGATTAAATATATAATTAAGTAATTTTTATATAAGATTTTATCACTTTATAAAAACAAGAAAGAGGATAGATAAAATATATTTTGATCGCCCTGTATACAATGTTATATTATGTTTATATATGTCAGCGCCCAGATCAAACATACAATCGAAATGTATACACCTATATTGCTCGTTTTATAATAGAATTCATATAATTTCCATCATTCCCATAATTATATATAAATAATTATGTGTACAAAGCGAAAAAAAAATTACATAACTATCATTAGCTTAAAACTATAGCGTATAAAATTCCCGCCGTTTTTAGTTCTTTTGTTATGAATTGGAATATGTAAATCATACTGGCAATACTAGGCAAATAATTGAATAACTCAGCGCGACGGAAATGGCAACACTGTTTGTTTATACTTACAATAATATATTCTTAAACAGTATTATGAATGTCTGACTAATAGTAAATCGGGGGATTCCTAAATGCAGGAGAACCTATTCAACTATTTCCCATTCTTTTTAAATAATAATTCATACTAAGTATTATCACATCTATCACTATGAAGTCACTACCGTTATGTACTATCGACTAAGTTCGTCCTATACGGCGAAAGTTATTGTAGATTTTTATTTATTTTGGCGTTTCTTCACATTTCAAATTGCACTAAGTAACCTGTTACACGAATAGACATTGTGATGTAAGTATCTGTATATAAAACGAATGGAAAGAGTTGACTAACTGATAATATTTTCTTTAATAATTTATTATTATTTTATATTATAGAAGACATTTGTGTACACGCTACCGAAATTATTTAAAAAAAAAATGATTGTCTTTATTGGACTAGAGTATGAAGTATGTATTGTAAACATTTTTCTCTATTCACAGTACAAACTCTATATTGAATGTTTGAAGCGATGAATTGAATTAGATATCGTTCTAGGAACGTACATGTCAATAAAGCCAGAGCTTTGCCCAAGCCTTTCATCAATTTTTTTTCTCTAAGAAAATCGTCGTATCGTTTTAAGGTAACTAAATAATAATTCTCCTAAAAAATATTGAGCAGTACATAGAAATAATATAGTTCAAGGAAATGTAGGTCAATAAGGTAGCTAGATATTTTTTGAAGAGTTTCATCTAATAATTGCGAAAAATAAGAGATTTAATTAAATCGCCCATATCGCAAATTAAATTTGATTAATAGGTAAATTGCTTTAAACACGAATATAGTGGACGACGTATGAGAGATATCTTATTGCATTGTCAATATTAAATAAACAAAAACGCTTATAAACGTCCCTAAATCAGAAAATATAAATAAAATGCAAAATACAGTCAAGTACAGTTAAAAGTTGAACGTTACTAAACACGAATAAAACCATAGGTTGTAACCGCGGAGGAGCCGATGACTGAATCAACGGCGAAATGTTGACACAAGTAAAATTGTAAACGAGTCGTTTCTTCGTTAATGACGGCAACACTGATTGAAAGCATAACTGCGTTAATTTTCAGGGACGTTATTCAGCGCAAAATGTTATGTCTTGTTTTTTCATATTTGATAATAGAGTAAAAAAACCTCGTATCCATCAAACGTCGTCCCCCTTGTCCGTGGAAGGTCGCTCCCCTACCCGTCGAAGGTCATTCCCCTGACGATATTGCGTGTGCCCCCTGGCCGTTAGCTGGGCGCGGGCTCGGAGCGCACACCGGCCAGGTTGAGTAAAGCCTCGGCGGTGCGTCGCTCCTCGCAGCCGCCGCTGTATGAGTGCTCGTCGCGCGCGCAACGCGATATCACCAGGTGGGCCGCCGGCGGCAGCTGTCGGTGAACGGACACGTGTCAAACATAACCTGTTTCTATGGACGGCGGCAAGGGAGAAGGAATCGAGGAAGGTTAAAAAGATTTTTTTTTAATCACTTTAAGAGTAGCAAACGAGCCACACATCTCACCCGATGTTAAGTGATTCCTGCGGCCCATGACATCTACATTCATCCTTGACAAGGAATCATAATGCAGATGTCACCCCTGAGGAATGAGATGGAATGCCTCGTCACCAGTAATAAAGTTCTCCGGATCCCTCACTCACTGCACTCACCAGACGAAACACAGCAGCATTATGCTGCTATTTTACACTGATATTCTGTGAGGTCGTGGTCCTACCCCGGTCGAGCTGACCCATTCATTCTCTCTATCATTCAAGTGTTGGGCTATTATCGTTCCTGTGGTCTTACCGTGTGGAGATGGCCGTGAAGTTTGGTAGGCGCGAGTTCAACAACACGTGTTCTTGTCCCTCTGAATGGGCGGGTGGTATGTATAAGGCATGTTCACACTCCCAGATCCCGAACTAAACTCACTTGTTCTAGCACGCTGGTGATTGCGTCGTCCGTGGAGCGACGCGCTAGGTACTGTAACGATTGTTGCTTCCCACCTCGCAACTACACTCCACTTGCTCAAGCTCCGCGCACGTATCTAATGACGACCAAGGGAGTCAAGTCAAGTCAACGTGATTTCTTCGTCTGAACAATACCGGTGACGTAACGGGAACTTTGGTGGTGATATACTCGTCGGTCCGTGAAGCGACGCGCTAGGGTAAGGTAACGGTTGGGATTCTCTCTCAGGCCGCGGCAGCACTCACTTGCTCGAGCACGGCGGGCCCGTACTTCATGGCGAGCACGGTGGCCGCAGCGAGGTATTCGTCGGCCCCTGGCTCGGTCCGGGCGTCGGCCGCGAGTCGACGCGCAAGATAGGGGAACAGTTGCGGGTCGGGTGCATTCTTGCCGCTGGTCGGCTCCGGTTCCGATTCCACTGGAGGCACCGACTGTCGGCCGAACGCCTGCAAGTTGGAAAAAGCACTTTATTACATTAGACACTTAATGGTTTGTCGTTTAATGTTCTATCGTCATGGTCCAGGTGTCTCTCAATTGAAATTGTTAATGAACATGTTAATTATAATACAATTTTTTAATGACCATAGGCAACCTGCAACCAGCGCTGTAGTCGAGGGCTTACCTATCTTCTGACTGTCGTATAGGTTCACAGGAGACTTCGGTTTCGAGGGCGTTCAAGTGGGTCCTTAGAGTCCTTACCATGAGAAACGATTAACCTCAATGCTAACGGGCACCGGTGCGTTCCGTGGAAGATCCCGCAGACCAATGCTGATGGTGGTCAGTGAAGGGGTTTTATCGGTCATAAATCTCACAAATCGTGCCTTCCCGTAGCCTGGGAAACTTGAGAAGATTTCGACCAAAATAGCGACGAAGCTAATCGTTGGCTCCTCGCATAAATAGCTTCGATACGGGTAATGTTAAAATTAGTTAGCAGTAAAGTTACCTAATTTTTAAATATATTTATGATTGAGTGACGTTAGGTAAAAAAAATTAGTATTACGTCAAATTTGAAGAAAAGACTAAAACCTTTTTGTTGAACATAATATAACTTTGAGCGAATTTTAAAAATATATCTAACCTGCAGTAACGTCGAACGATGCTGTGGGTCGACTGTCCAAAGGGATCCTTTGCCAAGGCCAGGTGCTGCGGCTACCTGTAAGATAATTATGACAATATAATTAATTGCATTTTACATACGCGAACTAATATGCCTATATACAAGTCCTTAATACGCCCTGTAGTCACCTATGGGTGTTAAAGATGGAGGCTAACAGGAACAGGAAGGAACAACAGAAACTGGCAACATTCGAAAGGAAAGTGTTTGGTCCCTTTAGAGATGACTACGGCGGATATCGCCTCCGGATGAATCACGAGCTCAATATATTGATGAAACAAGAGTCGATTGTCAGATTCATCAAGTCACAACGCGTAACGTGGGCAGGACACGTTGAGAGGATGGCAGACCATAGGGCACTCAAGTGAAAGCCGCACAAAAAAGACCAAGAGGGAGGCCGAAGATGTGATGGTGCGACAGCATTGAAGAACATCTCAGGGCCTTGGGAAAGTTTACCGACTGGAGAATGAAAGCCAAGGACCGGAACGAATGGCAAAACACTGTTGAAGTGGCCAAGATCCATAAAGGGTTGTAGCGCCGAAGAAAGTAAAGCAGGAATTACATGCAGTAAGGCCAGAGTCTCCTGTGCTACAATTAAAGCTAAGTCCCAATTCAATCTCGTATATGTTAAACATCTTATTGACAATTTGTTTTTAAACTGACACAAAGACTCAGTCACTCGTCAAGTGATCATTAAATTTAATACAATGGCATACGACATTTTTTTCTGATATTTTTCATTCCCAATTACAACTTATCCTTTTTTAAAATGTCCTCATTGTTCCCCACTTTTAGGTAACAACGATTTTTAATTTAATACAAACCCGCATGACAGTATGGCCAAAGTTTTTCTAAATATATTTTATATAAACTTTTTTTTATATAGAATCGATCAAGCAGTCCGTCCGCCCATGAACATCCGCAACACCAGAGGAGTCGCAAAATGCGTTGCCGGCCTTTAAGAAAGGTATATAGGCTATTAGTTGCACGTGGCAGGAAATTTCGCTTTGAAGCGCACAGCGGTCGATTGCCAACCATCGAGATGATGAGGATGACATTTTGAGTTCTGTCGTGATGTACGATGTCGTCTTTCTTAAACATATCCTTATTTATATATAGTCTTATAGGTAAATGTTAAATATATAAAGCCTTATGCCCACTCACCTTATGAAAGCATTTGTTGAGCGAAAGATTATGCCTGACACTGTTCTTCCAGCCTTGTGGAGCGTGCTTGAAATAGGGAAAATGGCGGATAATCCATGCGTATATCTCCTTCACGGGCAAAGCACGAGACGGTGCTGCTTCTATTGCCATGAAGATGAGGCATGAGAAGGAGTAGGGGGGTTTTGTGTGGGTCGTGGTAGCCGGGGGAGAGGGCGGAGCTTTGCACGGAGTGCGCGGGGGGGAGGGGACGCGGGTTACTGGTGGGGGGGTTTTTGCTGCTTCTGTCTGCTGCAATGAAATTGATGAAATTATTAGTAGTTATTAGATAGAATACATATACAATTCTGTTCTTGTGTAAATCTTGAAAATAAAGAAAAAGTATTTTGAGGAAACTTTTGAATGGCCTTGCGTTTCCTATTAAATTTTCCCCGAACAACTTCGATTACAAACTCAAAAACTAAAAAAGCATTTTAGTCTTTTTAGTAAAAACTGTTTTATTGGTTTATAGTTTATATTCAAAGTATGCTATCGTTGTGTTAAAATATAAACGTTATCAGAATTTTGTTATTAGTAAACAAGGTGACAAAAGTAACGTTTTTAGAAGACGCTAGTTTACCTGGTACTGTGAAGTAATTTTTAATGGCCCCAGCAAAAATAAATTGCCTTCACTCGGCATCATGCATATCATGTAAAATTTTTACTAATAAGATATAAAGAAGAACGACGTTGCGATATCAGAGAGCGTAAGTTTGCATATTGTCTAAATAGTTTTAAGTGTTACCATTTTCTTTTGACTAATAAAATAATTTCTTCTTATTAGCTACGAGTAAATATCGTTAAAAGATAATTTTCTACCAAATGTCATTTATCAGAGAAATAAATAAACGAAAAAGTGTTCGTTATTATTTGTAATACTAAGAAAAAAATCATTGCTACGATAAATTGCCGAGTAACGTCCGCCATGTTTAATTATGTCGTGACGTCACCCATCAGATGTTATCCCGACTAGGGTTTCGGCGATATCCAAAATACATAACATGTAGAACAGGCATTTAAGGAGCTCTGAACAACAAAACTAAATAAGTACAAGTCAAAAGCTTTTCTCCTAATCATGTTACAATTAGCGTATAATTTTAAACTATAGTTTGCAGGTTTCGTTGGTATCAGGTACCGACCTTCTTGAAAGTTGACATTGAACCTCGTCACTATGCACTTGAGCAAATAGGCCTTCGTATATAGCCATGAATAAATATGTTTTGATGCGTAGCCTTTGTATAAAATAACTTTTGTCCATAAAGAATTTATAGCTCTTATATTTGTTTAATAAAATATGATTTGTATTAAGCACTATTACTTTTTAATTAATAACAGCAAAAAAAAAACTATTTTTTTTATAAAATTATAATACCTTTTTGAAAACAATGATCATTGTGTATTATAATTAACGAATAATATTGTAATAACTTTAATGTATTTTGACATATCTGACATTTAAAGTTTTTTTGATGTAGTTCATTATCATTAATTTGCATGCTGTGTAAGT
Source organism: Teinopalpus imperialis (assembly GCA_029286865.1). Taxonomy (NCBI): domain Eukaryota; kingdom Metazoa; phylum Arthropoda; class Insecta; order Lepidoptera; family Papilionidae; genus Teinopalpus; species Teinopalpus imperialis. Next base: position 4,885,937 of record JAGSMU010000036.1, on the reverse strand, counting down.
GCCAGAGAAACCATTGCATAATTTGTAATTTTTACCATCCTAATGTATACCTTGTATAATGGCAAATAAATTATTATTATTATATAAATTTAAAAATATTTGTAAGTGCTTAAAGCAAATATAAAAATTCAAGTTTTTTTTTAGCATTTTGTGAATTAAGGGCAAAAGACGTTGTGTGTAGTATATATGCAAAGATGCGTTATTTCTTTTGTGGAATTATAAGACCTCGTTACATTTTGCAAGCTTGCCTGAGATTTACTTGCATTAGTTGGCTTCTCCCGTTTCGTACACCACATATTACTCTTAATATAAATGCACACGGAAATTGCAAGTATTGCGTAATTCGAAACAAATCAAATATTTTCATGTATTATATAATAATGTATCCCCGGCTAAGGGTTATAAATTATATTAAAAGGCACCCCTGAACAGACGGAATTCATTAAATCTAAGAATAGCATCTGAGAAAAAAACCGGTCTTTTCCGACATCTTACCCCAGAAAGTAAGGAATTATATGTAGCTGTACTCGATATTTGGCTAAAGAGAAATCGTATCGGGACTTCTAAAATACCAAAATACATTTTTTTATTTTTATATACATATATTAATCTAACTTAGTATTGTATGGTATTATTAAATATATTATTATATTGTGTGTATTAAAATACTTGCGGAATAAAACTTGACATAATTGTTTTAACTGCAACGTAATGTGAAAATGTAGTAAAAACGAATTCATATATGAGCGATACGTAGTCCCAAGAAGTGACAGGAAAACTTCTATTTTACAACCAAAACACCTAAAAAAATTAGTCCATATATTATAGAGAAATGATTTACGTATGTATTTTTATTAGTTGGTATGTTTTTATATATTACTTAGTAGGCCACCGGAAGCATTCTGGTTACTATGTTTTATATTTCGTAAAAAATATCTAAACATATTCAATGTTACGTATGTTGATAACATTTAAACAGTAAATAACAAAATAAAAGATTACCGAGCGTTTTGATAATGTAGCGAGGCGAAATATAATTTGTAGATATCATTTCCAATATTTAATATATTCTCACCTTTATTACAACTTGACTTGTATCTTCTATGTCATTTTTAGTGAAGTTGATTCCTGAAATTAAAAAAAAACAATAGAAATATTTCAACTTTCTTTTTTTAAAGTCAACCATAGACAGAATCGAAAACTATTTTGTCTGGATAATGAAAACCTTTTTATATTATTATATTATTAAGTAATATATGCAGTTTAGCGAAACAGATGTCAGAATGTAAAAAAAATAATTATCTGTAAGTTTGTACGAGTCATAAAAATTAATTTCGTTGAGAAACGTATGTGTTTCAGGTTAAGTTATTTAAATAGCGAATCAGAAAAAGCAAGAGATAAAGTCTAGACATAAAATTTTCTTCTACTATCTAAAATCAGTATGAAAAAGGAAGGGTGGATCCATCTTATTTGTTTATGGTCTTATACTTAACAAATGTGTTGTTATTGATTGATATATTGGTGTACAGGATTTATATAAATCGAATCCACATTGACCTAACTAACCTCTGAGTAAATTCCGGTCCTGTAGCCAACTAAGGCTGGTGAGATCGTCGTCGTGGTCAGCTGGTGGTAGGTTACCAGCGTTACCACCACATGCTACTCTGCTGTAAAAATAATTACGACGCATAGAGACAAACCAAACGCATATATACGCGTCAATGTGAAACTTCGGTAAATTTTGAAAATTCGGTGGAGCCTTACCTAGTTCAAAGGGCATTTTACAACAATTGCGAAGGGAAAGATACAAATGTGAGTCTATAACTTAAAATGATATAGATAGTTTTGTAATAGTTAAACGAAAGTTAACGACAAAAACGCAAACTTATTCTTGTTATTGGACTTAATTAAAACTATTATGGGTTACAAGTTGTCACAGATAATAAACATAATATATATTATAATTACATTGTTAATTGAGTAATAAACATTAATAACATTGAATAATTAAAACACAATACAGTGTCTTTGTAAATGGTATTTGTAAACAATTATGCTTCATTGCATTACTGATACGCTTTGGTGCATCATAGCAACAAACCCGCCAAATTTATCAATCTCATGCAGTAATTTATCAAGGTCCCTCGTCTTACCCGGTAACCTAAAAACTTGATAACCACTACTATCAGTACCAACACTACGCGATGATTGATGACAACGAAGTTAAATCGTAACACGACGCCGTTAGATAACACAATCGGATTAAGAAAAAAACACCGCGCACTTCTTAAGACTTTGGTGTCGGTCGTTAGAATAAGATAACACGAGAAGGCGCTGAGAGTTACCTAATAAATAAAATGGTTTAGTTTTCTCTTTTTTTTTATATTTATTTAATTTGGGTCACAACAGTTTTAATCCATAAATACATGAAGTCAAATCGTGATGCACGCACCAATTAAAGATGAAAACATTTGTTATAATTAACGGTTATCGTGTTACATAAAAAAAAAAAAATGGAGTAATGTAAACAATAACTGATTCAAAACAAAAACAAAAAACAGAATTAAATTATGAAAATTAAATAATATCCGAATAACATAAAATAATCATAATAAAATAATTACATAAGATTTTAAAATTAAATTAAATGAGGTCGCAATCAAATTCAAATTAAGTGGGAATTAAATGTCAACGACAACATTATAAATTATAGAGATTAAACAAATTAATAGTGATCAAAATCTAAACGTAACGATACACGATATAATATAGAAAAAACTCATTTTTCTGTCGTGCTTCAAATTTAATATAACAAATACATAGAACAACATGACTTTGATATAATTAACTCAAAAATCACCACTATAAAAAAAACATTGACTAGAAATTTGTTTTGATACTGTAGCTTAACATACTCTTTTTACTATTTCTTTTTTGTTTCTGTTTATTTGTTTTCTGTTCAAGCAAATGTTGTTGTTTTCTTTATTATTTTAAATTAGGTCTGTATACATATATTATAAAAGCATTGCGGTGAAGTATCTGTACTTATGGGGTCTATTTTTAGATATTTATATGTGAAAATATGTTACTAGCTTATTTATAGTATGTATATAAACCTAAGTTATTTTGTATTTTGTTGTATGTTTTCCAAATAAAATAAAATAAAAAAAGTAAAAATAAAATAATCAAATTAAAACACGAGTAAAAACAGAAGTAAAATTTAAAAAGCAGCCGCTAATAATAATAATAATTTATTTATTTCAAGTAACATAGACTCATTTGTTAGTAACATTTTATTTTTAAGCTACCGCTAGGAATGCTTTCAGCACCTTACACTTAAAACTACCGGTTGTTCTTTTTATGTTACTGTAATTTTGTTTAATTTTTGTCAGCTTTTTAAGTTTTTAAAGTATTGATTGGAGTGTTTTTAAGCTTTGTGCGAATACTTTATCTATAATAATACTGATATTTTTATATTTATGTGGTTTAGTTTAAGTCATACTTTTTAACTGTTTGTTGTCCTAGATAATTAAAAAAAATCTGTTTGTTCAGATGAGCGATGATGAATGTGGGATTCGTACTCGACATCAGAGTCATGCATCCGTCTCTCCCTGATTACTACTAGGTTGGAATGACTCGTGAGCCATGAGGTCTCCGGTTTCTCATTTCGCAGAGGAATTACACTACCGCTAAGCAACTTATTAAAGAGACCAAAGACCGAAAATTAAAAAACTGGTATTTTTGTATCCTTGGTCTCCTCCACCTCTTCGTATTACATGATAAACCCCAGACATAAAATGTGCAGAATTTAGAATGTCTTAAATGAAACAATGGTAATATGACACAAACGTATTAATCTCCTCCACCTTGACCACCTCTTCGTATTACATGATAAACCCCCAGACATCTTTCTTTTCATTTAGAAACAATGGTAATATGACACAAACGTATTAAAGTAAGTATTAAATTCATATTTTTAACGTTACATTCAAAATTGGGGTCAACATTCAAGCAATACACAAATAAGTGACATCGGAGAAGGAAATGAATGAATCTAGTAATCATTTTGACTAGAACCATCTAAGTGTGACCAAATATTCATGACAGTGAACTGACGAAACTGTTTGGTTTTGCGCATGAGTCTATTTAACTTAGAAATAATGGTAGTTGTCTTTTTATTTATTTTATTATTTTATTTGTCTGAATATGATAATTATAGACTTTTCTATGACTATCATATTCAGTAGGCATTATAGTTAATAATGCGATTATTGGATTTCACAGTTGTGTCAGGACCTAAGACATAATGCCTCGAATATTGCCAATACTCGGTTATCACCAGAAGTTGTCACCGTGGTAGAAGATGTTATGTACGACACTACCTTCTACTCTACTTCCATACGTTTTTACAGAGTAACAGTAGACGACTTAATATCAATATGATTTAATAATTTTATTAATGTGTATAATAAAATAAGAATTCTAATGTAATAAATCTTTCAAAATAGATTGGCAAAACAAATGTCTCACTGCGATATAATAATGTAATTTGTTTTTTAATATTAAAATTAAATAATTAAACGTTATAATTAACGCATATAATACAATACACGTGAAAAACTTGCTTTACTTTAACGTTCATTCGTAAACTGTCATTTATAAACTGGGTGTACAATTTTATTTCATTCAGAACATCTCACTTAAAACTCACTTTTTTAAAAAAAAATAGAACTTACTAATCTATCTTAATAGTATTAAGTATACTATGTATATCTCTGAATCATTGACTTGAATTCGCTAAGAGATTGTGCTCAAATAAAACTTACTTATTTTAAATAATTCATACTGTTTGAATGCTTATCTGATGATCACGTTAAAAACGCCAAAGAATTTTATCGGATAAGGCTTGTGCGTAGAATGTACATCCATTCAATGTTCAACTACGACAAAAGCACACAAACTGAATCCATCCATCATTATAAACGATCGATTATCTACGACTATAAATAGTTAAATTTATTAATTTCATTAATATAATTAATTAAATTAATAAATTAAAGAATTTATTAATGTAATTTATTTTAATAAAAATGTTATTCATTATTTTTAAAGAAGTTTAAATGTAGGATCAAGTATAAGTACTAGTATCAAGGACACGTGATGGATATTCAACACAAATCAGACTAACGGACAAACTAGCAGCAAAATACGTAATATGATAATCGGTATTTGTTTAAGATGTGTGCCCTAGTGGTCAGAGAAGCGGGCTACCGTCGTAGCGAGTGCTGGATCCGATACAAAGACAGGTCCAATTTGTAACAATCGGTCCTGTGCCGCTGACACTGCAGTTGACACAACTTTCCAACGATATACCATAGTAGCTGAGCTCGCGACTTCATTCACGTAGACTACAGGATGCTTTGTATGTCTCAAAGAAAGCAATACTTTAAACTTTTATTGGGGAACGATTCCATCATACATGATTTTTTTTTATTTTCCATTTACGCAGCTCAAAAGGAATAATTTGAACCGTTTTAGTGCTCCGCTCCTATTGGTCGTAGCGTGATCTCCATAGCTTTCCTTAATGAATGGACTATCCAACACAAAAGTAATTATTCAATTCGAACTAGTAGTTCCTGAGTATATAGCGATTAGGGTGTTCAACCAAACACTCTTTTTATCATCAGATTTGGGAACGCCTCCCTATCATATATCCTGCACAGTTTACATTAACTAGTAATTACTAGACGTCGTGGTTTAAACCGAAATCGACGTCGAATCGGACACAATTAATCAGCAATTCGTACGTAGTAACTGGTAGTCAAAAATGATAGTATAAAACGCTACCAATTGCAATCTATTGATAAAGGTTAAGATCACGTTTATAATCAAAAACACTGTGTCTGGCCGATGGAGATACGACCTAAATAAAGAGTTTGAAATAGAATCAAAAATTTATATCTCCAAGCTATTGAATTTTATGGGTTATTAAATCGTGTTAGATACAATAGATGGTTGGTCTGGAAAGAATCTTTAGATTTGCAATAGTTGGAAAAAAACTGCAATACGTAAATGACGTAAGAAAACGTCATCGCACATCTGGCGTCAAGAATAGCACATTGCTTTAGAAGATAGTGTTTTTTTTAGTAGCATATGCAATAAAATAATACTTCTTAAGCCTATTAGGATCATTGTAAACAGAGTAAGTGAAAAAAAAACCGAAGAACTTATAACTGTTTAACATTTGTAAGTAGAGACGTTTCAAGTTTGTCCCCTTTTGTTTTCAAAGGAGTGACAATGCATATGCATTATGAATCTTAATCGACGAAGAATGTTGTCTGCGGCTGCAGGAAATCCTAACTAGTAAACGAACCAAATGAAATGTATGCTTGTTCGTTCGTTTGTAAGCCACAGTTATAGGATAGCTGTAGCATGAATAAGCAGGCGCAGTCCGTAATACCCGACCGCTCTTTGCGGAAACCAGGATTAAATCGTAGTTTAGCGGAACTGTGTTTTGTCTGGTGAAAGGCATTACAATCTAGAACCCCGGGGTCGTGGGCTATAGGAATCACTGATCATCAAGTAGTACACAGTACCCGCGTATTTGTTTGTACTCCTCATAAAATAAACAATATTCGTGTTGTAACAAAGGAATCTTACAAACTTTTATAATGCTTTTTTACATGTTAGAGTTACTGCCAACCTGCTGTTGCGAACCAAAAACACGTCACTCAATCTCAGTCTCCCTTTTCAAGAATATAGGAATTTGTGGAATGTTTTTATGCCCTGAAGTGTCAATGACAATTTACATCTGGTACTTAGTTAATCGACATCGGACTAAATGTCCATTTCCACTAAGATGTGCGAAAAACTAGTACATTAGCCTGATCAAAACCATGGTATATTCCGCTTAACTGCTCTTAAGAAATTTGATGGTGAAATTAGTGGCAGATCTATTAATAATATAAAGTTTGATAACGCCGAAAGATTACAAATCAGAAAGGTTAGAGGTTGCACTTATAAATCATGTAGAATTCTTCTTAAAATTCTCATATCGCAAATGGTGAATACGTAAGTATAGGAAAAATTTCCAGTATAAATTGTTTCGTAGCATACTCGCAATTTGTGTCCTCCAAGCAATCAAGGGAACTGGTAAACGATAAACAATTATATGTTGTAGTCTCGTTGTCACTCTATAACCATTCGACATAAACAGATAATTAAGATAGATGGTCTGTTTTTTTTATCCTTAGCACTCGTATATTTATTAATTTGTTTTAATTTAAAAATAATTCTTGGTTTTATCGTAATATTTAAGAAAAGCATGTATAGCCCCAAGCTAGGTCCACGATAAATTAAATATCAGTCCTCAGGAGCGACAATGAATGTTACCATACCAGTTAATTCCACAGTATAATGTTATTCTACTTCGAAGAAACGCAGCCGACATAGATAAAATAAACACTCGTCCTTCAAAAGGGTATTCGAGAAGTTTGTAACCTGGGCGGCACCAAAGAATTACTAAGAAGTTTTGTCGAGTAGATAAAAATATTGATGGTCGTTTGAAGTTATATACTTGAATGGTTTTTTTATAGTATTGAAGGTGACAAATGAGCACAGAATACACTTGATGATAAACAATTCCTGCGACCTGTGACATGCACGTTCATCCTCGATAAACAAAATTTTATTATGTGTGTGTGTATATATATATATATATATATATATGTGTAAAAGAAAATTATAAAAAAGGTACTTTCTTTCGTTGGTTGTTCTCGATGGGTTCTTTTCTGAACCGACCATAGTATTTTGGCTATTAATAAGTAAAATGAACGCTTCAATGTATTGAATAAAGCCGCGTGTTTTGATTTCCAACTAAAGATCAACCGTCACCTAATGGGGTGATTTTAGTTCTCAACTTAGCAGATTTGTATTAGTGCTGCATTGTTGCAGTAGATTGCGCTATTGTATAACGTCTACGTGCGGACATAGTTTATTAAAATAATGGATGTTTGATAGAGAGTAGTTATTTGAATTCGGATATTTTACATATAAATGTGCTTTCTGAAGACGGAACAGCGGTATGGTTTTATCGGGATGTTCTAGAAGTCAAATTATGTGTATTGCGCACTAAATATTATTATATCATAAGCTTTAGCGAAAACACAGGGGCACTATAACGCCTCGATTTTTCTAATCTATTGCATAAAACGCCTTTACGATAAGAAATCTAGAAAGATTTAGATAGAATTGTTCTACATTTTTCATTTAAATATAAGATAGTAAAAATTTTATGATCGTGCATAATAATATATATGTTATGTAATTGACTTTTTATAATAAATAAATTGGGGAAATAAAAAGTTATTAATAATGATAAAGTAAAATAAAATTATGTGTTATGCAAAAGTGCCGTGTGCCGGCGGAAGGGCGTAGTGTATTTAAAAGGAGTTTATTACCATGAGCATTAAGATTTTATTAATTTTCCGACCCACAGCTATAATCCGAACTCTATGATGTAATAGCACGAGAAGTTATTGCAGGAATTTGAACAATTACTAGGTTCACAAATAGATTCTTCTTGTCTTGCTCGTCGAAATCTTCCGGTTATTGATAGATGACATCAACTGTACAGAATATATTATAATGACGATGACAATCCCCTTCACTAGTTCGATGCAATGCATATGCAATAAGATCGGAGGAAGTTCAAACGCAGTGTCAACGACTCGGGACACGCGTTTAACATAACCAATCCGAAAGCAAAGGATTGATGAGACACAAATGTATTAGCAGAGATTCCGGGAGCGTATTGGACTGGACCGTTTAAAATTCTGCAGGTTAATCTCTTTAGATTAGTTTTGTTTTTTTTTTAGTCTCTAGTCAGCTCTTTAGACTAATGAGACGAACCTGTATAATTTTAACCGGTACAAACGGTGTACAAAGCTTGCTGTGCATGAAACAAAAGATCGATAAAGCAACCTAATTATTCTTTTATAATTATAACATTATACCTTTTATATTTAAGAAGAGAGTTAGTTTCGGCGTACCATAAGCGTAGGTTGGTCATTCTCGCGTGATGTGTGTGTCGAATATTGTGATAATCCTAGTTTTTCTGTCTTGAAAAACACATTTATATTATATTCTTTGTTTATCAGAGGTTTACACATATTTATGTGGGAAAAATGTTAAAGCAAAGTCTTGAGGAAAAAGATATATGTCTTTGAGCATGATGATTTATGAAGAAACAATGCCAACCTTAATTAATCTGTTAGTGGTAATCTCGTACTGATAAACGCATCATAAGACAGTACTTAACGAGACCAAGCGTCGACCAGTGCAATGTCGATGTATGCTCAGGACCATGGCTCAAGCAACTTTTGGGTATGGTATTATATACTTTACAGTGGAGTGATGATGTAAAAATATACTAACGCAGGCTGCGGTGTCTCAAAATCTGAATCGTCGGAGGCGTCTTCAATGTCGTCGAAGTTGTCGATGACCTTCCCGGAGACTTCGAGGCGACGCAAGGAGCGGCCGCTGGAGGCCACGTGGCGCGCGATTTGACGGATCAGCTTGCGCGGGAGTGGCAAAGACGCGCGCGCAGCTCGAGCCGGTGACCCACCTCGCTCTCCGCGCATTGGCGCCATCTGTGTATAAAAACAAATATCAATTGTTATTTTTTTTTCTACAAAATTTGAGGAGATAAACGATTATACAGTTTTGCTGATTATAAGCGCGTTCTGTGTACCATCGCACGCATGGAATTATATGGAATCATAATGGAGATGCGTTGTCATCCCTGAATATTAAAATGCTTCGTCACCAATAATGAGGTCTCCGGTTTAGTTTAATGAACAGACGAAACACAGCAGTACCACCATTAAAACAGATGGTAGATATGTAAGCTATATAGTGAACAGACTTGTATGTTTGTCTGTGCGTTCGAGAAAATAAATAAAAGCAAAGGTTTTTTTTAGTGCGTCTTGTACGCGCTCGACCAGACTTACAACATACATGACATATGAATAAGCGCTTGATTACGTGTTTAAAATTGCGGGCACAGGTACATAAATCCAAAAAGGAAACGTTTTGTTAAAAAAAAATAAGTTTTTTTTTTACTTTTATTATTAATATATTAAAAAAACAGATGAACGCGGATCTTAAATTTAATAAAACACAAAGTACACATCGCCATACAACTTTCACACAAGTAATTAAAGTTAATAAAAATTATTAACTGCAGTACGCGACCTTTTAATAATGTGAAAGTAAACTGAATATGTTTTGATGTAGTATCGATGACGGTGTCTCATATATGATATGCTTTTTTTTTAAATAAAATTGACAATACGATCACAGTTAAACCTAATATTAACTGGTAGAGAAACCTTTTTACTAATGATGAGGCATTCCACGTTAGTCTTCCGATGTGACTATTAATCTTACTTGTTCATTCGCCATAGGATATACGTTATTATGTTACTATTTCAGAGTCGCATAGTTTATATACACAGGTTTTAATACTGCTAGAGCTACGCTGCACATAGTTTCAAGATGTATTATGAAGGGTTGGCTCAACCAGGGATGGACCACGTTTTTAAAGAACACCACTGCGAAAAAGTAGCTTAACATAGCTGTTTCGTATGGTGAAGGAATCTGGGATTTAACCTAAAAAAATTTAAAAATAAATATTTCTAATTAATCTCAGCCCTCAGAGGAGCATGCATTCGCATCTTCCCTGAGGATACATCGACAGATAGTTCTCACGGGAAGCAATGTGCATTGCATTGTGATCCATTATCGAGTATGAATTATTGTCACGGGTCGCAGGCATCGCTTACCATCACGTGAACTGTGTGCTTGTTTGTCACCCTTAATATAATAAAAAAAAAACCTAACTAGGACGGGCCAAGGCCAATTCGTGCTGTGCAGTTTGAATTTAGCCACAGCGTTGCTTTACCGCTTTGTTGTACTGTTGGCAACATGTGTGTATTGTAAATACTATTACGTTTTCAATTTCAATCGTTATAAACCTTCTGCTTACTGGCGTATAGAAAACGATTCAATAACAAGTTTATATTATTTTTAATTGTGCTTTTAAATTACCGAAGTTAACAAAGAGTACGCCTTGTGCATGTATTGTATTATGCATGTAACATTGTAACTATTTTTGTATCTAAATAAATAAATAAATCCTCCTCACCGAATGTCACGAAGTACGATCCTAAATCACGGAATGTCCTGATGATGAAATGATGCATCCCACCATGCAAGGTTGCTTACGAGCTAACAGTTCGTCCGATGGCATGTGTTCCCTATGATACGAACACATCGATCCGATCGTTAGCAACAAACATGAACAGGCTAATTTCTAGGAATAGATTTTGAGATCCTCACTCATCATGCGAATCGGTACTGCCCGAAAATAACGTTAATACAAAACGATAGTATATATAACCATTGACCGGTGGTCCTCATCCGATCTGCTTAAAGTTTCTGCAATGATTTTGTATTGCATAGTGCAAATATTGCCTTAAACAGATAATTATTAACGGCAATTACATTGATACCAGACCTAAGCGAAACTGTGAATACCGGCGATGCTGGGCCGAGCTTGAATCGATCATTGAAGTCTCGTTCCTATTAAATTAACCGTCTAAAGTACGCCGTGAAACAAAATATGTCTGCACTTTCACCGTTCACATTTCATAATTGTTACGACAAACACCGAGCAACGATTCACTACAGTTTGAGTTCCGGAAATAGAAATGTTTTTTGTTTTTTTTTCGAAACTAAGTAATAAACGAGCACAATTTCACCTGACGACCTTGTGCTGATTGACTGCTGCCAGTACACCATACACCCTCAACGAAGACACGATGCAAATACGTTATCACACCTGACGACTGAGATTTTTTATTTATTACATTGTGAGAAACAAGCGAGTTCACGAGATGGTAAGTGATTCCTGCGGCCTATTACATCTACATTGCTCCTTCCTCATCCTTGACAAGGAATCATAATGTATAATAAACTAGTTGTAGTTTGCGCCAGTCGGATTGCCAGTGTAATAAGAAATAATACATGAACCTCTTCCATCTCTTACTCGCAAAGGAAGGGGAAAAGAGTGACAGTACTGATAATGATTTTTCGTAATGCTCAAGGGCAACAATGCATTTAATCCATGATATATCAGTTTAAGTGTAGTTATGATTGTATCATATATATGTTATATGTATATGTTTGACATCTTCATTATAACTATTATCATTTCTAACTATTCTCTTAATAGATAGTGTGTCTACTTTTGTTGATAAACATATGACGGTGACTGTACAACAAGTTCTAGTATGAACCAAGCATGTTAAAAGTTTTGACAGTGGTAGGGGTACACTGCAGTTTGTTTCTAGCTGCAGAATGAATAGGGTAAACCCGACCGTGGTAGGACCACGCCCTCGCTGATGTATTAATGAAACACAGCTAGTGTATCTTCTGGCGAGTGTAGAGTGACGAGGCATTCCATCTCAGTACTCGAGGGTGACAACGCATCTGCATTATGATTTTTGATTTTTTTTATAAAGAATATTGGTCATGCTATTTAATTACTAACTTATTACTGAAATATTAACATTACTAATATTTCAGTTAACCACTCCAACTAAGCTGAAAATGCTTGTTGCTTTGTCTAATGGTGGATTCGAACTTACGACCTTAAGTTTCGCAGACCGTACTTCAAACCATTAGGCTATTGACTCTTCCCTTTCACGGATGAATGTAGATGTAATGGACCGCAGGAATCACTTGCCATCAGGTGAACTGTGTGCTCGTTTGTTACTCACAATGTAATAAAAATAAAAGCACTACGATGTCCTTATGTCCAATTTAGACAATGGCTATTTTTTCCAGTTAATACTAGAAGAAGTTATGCGTTTTGAGGATGATATATTAGAGTAATTTAGGCGGACAATAACTGTTTCCGCTTTCAGTTATGAATGCCGTGACGTATATGGGGGAACAGACGTTATCAATATTAACAAGCTAATGTTTCCTTAATAAGGAGAAGTGACCACTTTTTAGAATATGTCACAGATAGTCCTTCATCATTCAGAGTTCACATTTTTAGATAGCCCGATACCACGAGTAAGAAAGATGTCCAACAATCTGCAAATCTAATCACAATAAACAATTAATTTGAGTGTTACAAAAGTTACGTTTGGCCTAAGTCGATGACCCCGTGAGTCAACGATCAGTTAGTCGCAAGTTCGCAAAAAAACGTATAATACACAAAACCACTATATCTATCCCTTTCTTCGATGCAATCGCTTCAATTAATCAATTATACATCGAAAACGAAAAGGCACAGTGTGTACGGGTGTCTCTTATTCTGCTTATACTTTGGTACTGCGCAGTTAACCCTTCAGAATGTCACTATTGTCGAAAAGGACTAAGCAAAGGCTGAAAATGCATTCGATTGCGTGGCAAACAGAGCATCAAAGATAACGAGCAACGATTGAAAATGTTGGATTTAGTTTTGAAAGATTTTTTTAAGGCTAATGGTCTCTGTAGTTCGCTCGAAAAATTTTACAGTCGGATTAAAAATAATAGGGTTTGGCATAATAGGCGTCCTCTTTAGAGAGTGTGATGATGTTTCTTTTGTCACCAAGCAGAGTATATCAGCATTTAAAATTGCAATCAAGAATTTCATTCGTGCCAGCACCGGGAATCGAACTCGGTGAATTAAAAGCGAGTGCTCAGACATTGAGCTGTTACGGCTCATAGGGGCATTACGAAATACAAGGCAGATATTATTATATATTTTTAATAAGAGTTATTGGCATGCGGACAAAGAATATCAGAATGTATTCAAAAAAAAAATTTAACATTATTAATAAAGTAAATAAATTAAAGTTTCGTCTGGGATCAACTTGTCATTTTTATTTCACTACAACGATGTAAATAAACACCACCGTTAATAATCAGTTTAATCATAATATAATGAGGCGAAAAATCAATTATGCGAATGCGATAACGTCTGGAATAGAAAGTGTTCTGCATAGCACGACAGTGGCGTACGGAAGTATATAAAGTAATGGTGGCTAGATTTTTCTCTAGTCGTAACATGTTTGTGTGAATGACAGCACAGGGGATGCGTTATATATTGGCCGCGCCAATATAACTGGAGAAAACGTCAATGAGATTTTGCTAAACAAATTCTCAGATTGGGGCCGACAAAATCTAGTCCAATTTAAACCCATAAGGACACATGTTTGCGCCAAAAGAACACCACCGCTAGTACCAGAATCCTTGGCGTTAACATATGTTCAGTTCTGCGGTAATTTGGAGGGTAAGGCCAAATTGGCCTCTAAAAAACTAGGCGTGCATAATAGAGCAAGTACTTCATGTCGTCGCACTGTGTGCAACTTTACAAAGCCCAAGTTCGGCCTCACATGAAATACTGTTCTCATCTCTGGTCCGGGGCACCCCAGCGCTTCCCCCAGCTTCTCCCATTTGCCCGCATTCAACGAAGAGCTCGTTGATGACCAGGTACTTTCCGATCGGCTCGATTCACTGGCATTGCGAAGAGATATTGTATCTCGTTGCACTTTTACAGATTTTACAGTGGGTAGTGTTCTGAGGAGTTGTTCGGATTAATTCCGGCTGCTGAGCTTAAGCATCGTACATCACGACAGGAATCAAAATTCCATCCTCATCATCTTGATGGTTAGCAATCCACCACTGTCGCGCACGCGCAACTACTCTGTGGAATCAGATGTCGCCAGCAGTGTTTCCGAACTGATACGACTTAGATACCTTCAAGAAAAGAGCATACACCTTTCTCAAAGACCGGCAGCGCATTTGTGGCTACTCTGGTGTTGGAAATGTTCATGGGCGACGGTAATCACTCACCATCAGTTGACCTGCTTGCTCAAAAATGCAACAAAACTCTCGATAAATTAAAAAAAATTACAAAATTTGTAGGTTGACTTTCCAGACATTATCAGAATCAGACAGTATCAGAATATTTCACTTAAGATTTTTATTTAAGATGAAATTTTGCAAACATGCTGCATGCAACTGAGATATACCGCTTCGTTACCAATAAGTGTAGGTCTTACGTTCCCTACACACATATATGAAACACAGCGCGGTCCTCCCTGGTCGATCCCAACCCTACATCGTTAGAAACTACGTGCAACATAATTCTAAGTTATTGATTGTTTATAATTTTTTATTTACATATGGAATTTACAAAGTAGTCTCTTAACTTTCTTCCAGGTTTAAAAGTAAAGAAAAAAAAGATCAACAGAGGTGATCCAGACCATTTCCTAGAATACCGAGACTGGGAGACGAAGCGGCAAAAAAAAAAAACGTAAAAGAACGTAAATTGTATGAATGCGATAAGAACTAAGAAAATACCAATTGATAATTTTATTTAAGTATAGCGTTATTGTACCAGAAGCACATCTACAGTAAAAGCAATCACGCGGTACGGAGGCGTTTAAATATTTACGTAACGCGCGTTCGGTGTTGTTGAAGCGTCCGAGATGAGAATGTGTTTTATCTTCAATATATTATCGCCCAGCTCGGAACACAATCAAATAATCAGCACGGCCTTGCTAAAGTAGGTAAGATTGGAGCAAGCACGTAATAAATATCGAAATTGAATTTGTTTAGGTTTTCTTGATATTCTATTATTCCCTTTCGTGTTGAAAGAGAGAAAGGAACATAAAGATCATTCCAGTTACTTTTTATCGGACACATTGTAAGTCAATAAGGTAACCAAGTAACGAAGGTTTTGTGTATTATGACCTTGTTACTTCTTTCTAGTGACAAGGCGCTCCATGTTAATACTCAGTGACGACACGTCTGCACGATTCCTAATCAGAAAAAATGTTATCGTGGCTACAGTAAGCCACAGCAACCCATAAGCTAAATTGTGTGCTTATTTACCCCCTCGTTCTTCCCATTCCCGACTTATAATTAGAATAAATGTACAGTTTTAACATAATTGTGGCATTAGTCTTTGAATTATCGTTACTAGTATTTCACCAAACAACTTAACCGGGAAATATGGAAAAAAATCCAGTATCGCACCGTATAATCAAGTTCCTTAACAAATAATTAAAGTCTGGTTAAACCAAAAAAAAGATGTCGTCGGTTTACAGGTACTATCTCCCGTTTTACGGACAATCTCTTTAAGCAACGATAAGAGAACAAGTGGCACAATCTCTTTAGGCAAGGCAGGGAATCACTTGAAGACGACCCACGGCTTGGCCGGGGCGGCGGCACATTGACGCGACCACTCGAAAAATTAATATTGGAGGATTAAATTATTAGATTAGCCGAGCTAAAGTAGAAACAACTCGGAGAAAGGGTTGGAGTATTTGAAACGACCATTTTAATGATACCTTGGTACGACTAAGGTTCAGCTAATGCCGTTGCAAAAACAACAGCGCGTGGAATATTTCTCGTGCGTTTTACGACCTTTGTAAAGAAGGATGGTGGATAATTGGGTCAAATTGTTACTGGAGATGAAACTTGAGTTCATCATTATGAACCCGAGTTGAAGTAGGACTCCATGTACAGACATACTCAAAAAAGGTGCACTATCACCCAAGAAGTTTTTTAAGGTAAAACCTTCGGTCAGAAAACTCGACCAGAAATCTGATGGCAACCGTGTTTTGGGACTCGGAAGGAGTCCTTTTAATTGATTACAAAGATTAAGGTGTTTCTATAACCAGAGAATATTACACATCAATTCTGGAGCAATTAATGAAAGCCATTAAATAAAAAGAACAGGTAAACGACCGAAAGGTGTTCTTCACGACGACGTTCACGAAAAATTCCCATCAACACGAGTCGTGTTGCACTGGCTGCCCTATATAATTTGGGCTTCCATATTCTGATTCATCCCCCTTATAGTCCAGCCCTGACCCACGGCGATTTTTACCTGTTCCAAAAATAGAATTTACCAGCGATGAAGAGTTAATGCCGCAACTTCGGAGTATTATCAGACAATGACAAACAAAAATTGTCTTAAGCTAATTCAAAGTTCCTCAAAATGTATTCCTCTCTCAGTTCATTCTGAAAACTTACCAAATGTTCTCGTTTTACCAATCGCCCGCTATATAACAAGAGAGAGACAAATATATTGTGCGTATATAGGTGTTTATATAGATGATTATTATGACCTAGGCTACAAACTAAATGCTATCTCGATATAAAGCAATACCACACGTATACGTCTGTTTTATTATATCCCTTTGTCCCTCACCCTGTCTGCTGTACTTGCCAACCAGCCGACTTCCGTTTCGTTGGTTTTATATTTTCCGATTCGTCGTAATACAATTTATTTTATCTTAAACTATCTTATATTAAAATACACTAGGGTGAAAGTTAATACGTCCAAACGAAAAAAATATTCATTTCATTTAGACTTTTTTAAAAGTACTTTTGACATGACGAATAGTTGAAGTCACTCATGGCGCCCAGCTCAGAATGCAGATCATCTCAGAATCTGGTGAGAAGAGTAAACGAGAAAGTATGTCGAGTAAGTAGTCTTTTAAATAATTGTTTTAACATGTGTTGAACTTTACATAAAGCTTCTCATCATCGTATTTGAGAATTATATTTTTATAAAATTATGTATATATAATATCGTTTGTTACTCTCAATGTAAAAAATTAAAAAAAGGTGAAGCACGTTTCTTAGCCTTAGTTCCATTAAAAAGGGTTAACAATCGAAATTGTACGACTCTTAAGGTACTTTTGTGCCAATAATTTTACTTTTATTAGGTTTTTGTGCGAAAAAACCGACATAAGCTTGATTACGTTGAGTTATTTCAGTAAGGTAATTTGTTAGGTCAATAATATCGCTGAGCAACAGACGTCCTTGCTGCTCAGTAGCAATGTTACAACGAAATATATCTACTTTGGAATTTGGTAGTGTAGGTTTGTACACTTTTTTTGTAGCTTGGGTACCGATTTCAATTTCCAAATAGTGTTTTAACAAATTGATTAATGTCCGAGACACCTTCCCCCGATATTAACTAAACTCTTAAAATATTTCGTTACATCGTATTGAATAAAGAACATATGAGTATACCGGCACAAGTAGGCAAAATGAAACAACATGTCGTCGTGGCCCAAATCGACCAGGTACATCATCGTCTCGTCGTTATTAAAAACATGTTTTCTCTCGTCAAATGCATTTAAAAACGGGTATTATTAATTGTATTACAATGCTAAATCTTAAATATAATAGCTTTTTTATTAGTTGTTGAGCTAGAAATTAATAATAAGTTACATCTTATCAAATTTATAATAACACTCAATATATTTTAACCTGGTGGTAGTATTAGTTTAAAAGAAACTCTCCCGTCTTCTACCCAATCGAAAGAGAGATGGCAAGACTATCCACGTTTCGCCTTCAACTCTTTGAATTTTCGCCTGTCGAATTCAAATAAAGTCTAATATTCGGCCAAAAGAAAGTCCGTTTTCATGTCTAGACGTATTTTGACTATAGCTGTATCTGCGTCGAGACATCCTTAATCCGGTTGATCGCACAAGGGTTCCACTAGATAAGGAAAGGGATGGACTCTATTGCCTCGGTTCGGTTAAACAAGAACTTACAACTTGCTGTGCTCATATACTCCATGCACGCCAAAGGAAAACTGCATTTCTAAGAAATTAACTCTAACACCATCACTCTAGAAAGAAGACTGATATTTAACTTTTTAATTATTTATTTATTAGGCGACTTACAAAACAACTGATTACAATAAATAAGGCCAATTCAGGATTACACAATTGGTTATATGCTATTTATAAACAGTATTGTATTTAACAAGCAATTCTGATAGTTTTGTGTTGAGATTGAATACATTTCCATGAATAAGTAATAAATCATACGGCGTATTTTTATGTTAGAGGATTTTTGGATGGTATATGAAATATGTCTAAGCTAGAATCATATTTATTGTATGTGCGAGCAGCATTTTGTGCATAGATACGAATAAGTGAGGAACGCATAATAGGGGCACGGGTCGAGTCCGGTAGGATTGTTATTTTGGGATTGACAAATTACAGAGCATAATATTCAGTATGATTCTTTATCGGGGATGAATGTCATTATTATGGACGCAGGTATCAATTACGATCAAGTAAACTGTTACTCGTTTGTTATATAATTTCGTTAAAAAAATGTATTTAAGACTATTTTGACTAATATTTAATAACTAGATGTTGCGCGCAGCTTCGCATGCGTTTATTAAAACTTGGTTCGTAGTTTGAGTAATCAAACGCTATCGAATTTAGATGTAAACATATTTATAATTATATATATTTTTTCCTAAACTTTATATAAGCTTTTAATTGAAATTCATGCTTCTTTCTTCAAAAGTGATGAACTTCCCATATAAACTTTCAACCCCTAATTCGCCCTCTTTCGAAATTCAGAATTTTTTTTTTAAATATGATATACAATGATGATACCGATATACGTACACATTTATTTCTAAACAGAAGCATGTATATGAAATTTCGGGTTTCTTACTTTGAATATGACGGACTTAGAGTATCATCAGCTTCCACAAACGCCTTTAATTCATCATTGTTGACCAAAGTGTCCGGACGACCACGAGGTTCATTTTCAAATCAAAATTTCCAGAACAAAACCGGGCAAACCAATAACGGGTTGTGCGTCCGTTTGTAAATTTCTCTTCGTAGACTTTGTTGATGTTACGTGTCGTTTGTGCCGCGTTGATGCCATGATGGAACTCATATTCCATAATTACATGAATTTTTAAAGTATCCATTATGACGATAAATGTTCAAACGTAATGAACTTAACAGATAAATCCCTACACTATGTTATTACAAAGATACTGGTAATCCAATCAAGTTATTTATTACGTTTGAGCGTTATGTGAATATGTACTCTTGGTAAACAAGCAATGGAGGTGTAGAACAGTATGTATTTAGAACCAGCCGTATGAAAACACCCCAATTCAGAACTATAGTAGCTGAGGATAATAATGATCCCATATGCTAAATGAACAGGCGACAAATTACATACAAGTGGATGCAGATATAATATAATAATATCTTTTTAAACATACAGTCTAAACTCTTTATAACGAAACTCAAGGGACCGAGCATTTTTTTATCGTTATAGAGAGTTACCATTATATGGAGTGAAGATATATCCTGCCGGCCAAAAGTTTAAGACCGCACATAAAAACATAATTAACCATCAATTGTAATAAAATCCCATAGGATAAATAAAAGAAATGCACATATTCTATTGTTAGTATCGAATATTTAAAGAAGTCATTCTTTTGTTTACTTTCAAGTTATTGGACAATAAACATCTATTGTTTTCAAACACCGACAAACGCTGCGCTAGAGCCAGGTGGTAGTCGTAATAATATTTTTATAATGTCCTCATTACTAATTACTGTGCTTTTGTTACGTATTGGTCAATAATTAGGATTATTTAGCTCCTGAAAACACGTGTTTCTGACTTATTATTACCCGAATTTTCTCAATTAGTCTAAACTTGTGGTTTCTACAGTGAAGCCGTCATAAAATAAGAAAAGCTCGAGAAATTAGCAGTGAAGTGAGTTCTGCCATCGTTGTTTTACATAATGAAGGCAAATCCGAAAGTGAGATTGCTTCACAACTGAAGTTATCGAAGACTTGTGTTCATGGCACAATAATTTGATACAAGGAGACAGGGAGTTTTCCAGATCGTCCACGCTCGGGACGTAAGAACGTAGAATTTACTTTCGACGCAGTGCCCAAGAAAAGATGATGTCAGATTCTGTAGTTCCAATAATCAAGCATGGTGGTGGCCCAATTATGGTCGAGGGTTGTTTCTCTAACCAAGAAACTGGTGATTCGATTAAAATTGAAGGAATCTTGAAAAAGGAACAGTACAATAACATTTTAGAACAAAATGCCGTTTCTTCCGGGTTGCGATTAATTGGAGATGGATTAATTTTCCAAGAAGATCCAAAGCATAGCTCAAAATTATGGAGAGGATATTTAGGAGAGAAAGAGGCATAAGATGTGTTAAAAAACATGGTTTGGTCTCCTCAGAGCCCGGAAGTCAATCCCATTGAAATTTTGTGGGAAGAGCTTGATAGGAACGTCCGTAATCGTGGCCCATCCTCGCGAGAAGAAATGTGGAATTCTTTATGCGTAATTTAGAACAAGACACCATTAACAAATTGAATGCCCGTATGCCGAGACTTGTGAAAAAAGTCATAAAATGTAAAGGAGGATTTTTTGATGAAAAATCAGTTAAGCTAACTATAGACTTTTTTTTGCATGGACTGTTAATATTTCTTTAGGCTTTTAAAGTATATTGTTTGTCAATCAATGTTCCATTAGACGATTATAAGTTTAATTAAATATTTAATAATTTATTGGAGTTTTACTTTACTTTCCTACTTTAAATAAGGTGGTCTTAAACTTTTGGCCTGCAGTGTATACCTATATATGTTTAAGGTAAACCAACCAAATTGTGCTCTTTTCTATGTTATAGAGAGTTTATCGTTATAAAGAATAACGTTATAAAGAATTTACACTGTATTTCATATATTTAATATGCATCGTTGTAATCGATTTGTTTGTCTAATCATCGAGTTAGACAAACATATATCGACTAGATTGGCGCTACTTAAAGAGGTCTAAATTAATAGCACATGTAAGTAGTGGTGAGTCACATTCCAGCTAATTAGTAACTGCATCACAAATGGGTCGGCTCGAGGAAATACAGAGCTCTCACAGAATACTAGCATGTAATGACATTATAAGTATTACATATGGTGGGAGTAAGTAACCGCTGATTTGACTAGTTTGGAGGTAACGAGGCAATCCATCTCAATCCTCAAGGGTGACATCAAGTACCAGATGTGCGCATTTGTCACCTTTTTTTTTACATGAAACACTATAGAATAGGTATGCTTAAATTTATATATGTGGAGTATATAGTTTTATATAGCTGGGGTAGAGTTGTGAGTCAGGATATTTCAAAATGGCGTTATAATCTCTGCCTAACCCTATAGTGACGACCAGATATTAATATGCTCGAAATTATTCACGTATATACATCGGTGAGAATCGTTGGTTTATTTATATCGAGCGTACATTACAGCTACAAAATCATTTGATTATCAAATTCTGCGGTTTCCCACCATCGCTTTATGACCTTGAGTGCCATCCAAAGGAAATAACAACCTTGCAAATACTAGGTATAAACACTTACTTTATAAACGACAAATTAACAAACGTACAAAACTTTAAATATATTATATGATATAATAATATTTTAATCGTGGTCGAGACACGTTGCTGTTTGTTTCTAGCTACAGCATGAATGCGACCCATTCATCGCTCGACTGGGGAAGGGAAATACTACGCCCGCACAGAACATCGGCATAAATTGGCAGCCTAACTGGTAAGTATTGGGCTTTGGAGATTCGTATACGTGACGAGTTATTCCAGCAATCCTCAAGAATGACAACGCATCTGCATTGTGATTCTCTGTCGAGGATGTATGTGGGTGTCCGGAGTCATAGGAATCAATTAACCACCTGGAGAACTATGTTGCGTCGTCACCCTCAACACAATAAATAAAATATTGAAATGGGATAGACGTAATCTACCATCCACTAGATGGAGCGACGACCTATGCAAGGGGTTGGAAGTTGATGGCTCCAGGTGGCTCGGGATCCGAGTGCTTTGTGGATAATCTATAGGTTATGATTATACGGTGAAAAACAATCACAAGAATATGCTCTTTATTGCGAGAACCACAAATATGCAAGATACCTGTACACTTTAGCAGTAGTAGCTATTGCAGTTTGTTGCTGTCTGCAGAATGAATTGTTGAGCTCGACCTGGATAGGACCACGCTCTCACAGAATACCAGCGTAGAATAGCAGCATAATTCTGCTTCGTCTGGTGAGTGTAGGGAAACGGAGACCTTTATTTACCTAACTGGTGACGAGGCATTACATCTCAGTCCTAAAGGGTGACATCGCAGATGCGTTTTATGATTCCTTTTCAACGATGAATGTAGATGTCATAGGCCGCATGTGAACTGTATGCTCGTTTGTTACTCTCAGTGAAATAATTAAAAATATATATATATATTACACACTTGTTTTTCTTCACATTTGGAGCTTGTTCTTTCCCAAGCATGGCAGTGGGCGAGTTTACCGCCGTGCACATAGCACTTTAGAGCCAGCTAGAATGCGAACTCACGTTGAATATACCGAATACGAATCTGATATAACAAATTGGGTGTCCGGATGATACTCAACTAACACACTATCATGCTTTTGACAATTAACGAAATGAATTTAATAAATTTCTTTAACTAAAATAAACTTTTGTTACTTATTGACTTGTCAGGAAATTGATTAAACACGCAATTTCTAATGCGAACCTCCCAAAGTTTTATTCAAAAGTGAGTAACGGTTTTATCACCTCACCAACCATAGTTTCATCATCTCACCCCATTACTAGTCCACTTGAACGTAGACCTGTCCCAGACCTGCCCACGCAGAACGATCTTTAATCATCCATCGGCATCCTGTAGATTTTCATGGATCGTAACCCTCATATAGTGGAGGTTCGTTGTTGTATTCGCCCATAAATTCATTCTCATCGTGCTGACGCAAGATTTATAACTAAGCATATTTATCAAGACGGCCAACGCGTCATAGCAGACAAATCGAGATTATGTTCTTCAGAGGCGTGACTAATCCATAATATGCACGTGTCGGTGCATACACTACACGTCATCTATCGCAGCATCACGTTGAACACGTCCCGCTTGGGATAATGGACACGCTAATAAACTCCCCATTACACGATAACACTACGTTGACTATGGTTATCATGTAGAGATATTAACAAGAACGAAATTATATTAACAAACAGCGTTGAATGGGTGGATGGGGAAAGGCCGACGCCCTCACAGAATTCCAGCGTGAAATGACCAGCGCTGGTTCCGTCTGGTGAGTGTCGGGATCTGGTAACTCAGGGATAATAACAAATCTACATTATGCCCATGGGACGCATAAATTACTCATTAGGTGAACTGCCCGTTTGGAACTCTCAATACGTAAAAAATAAGAATCCAATGTTATGTCTATATTATTAAATGACGGCCGTGTGGAAGGTAGCGGTCAGTGTAGCACGTGACTCTTGCATCTGGTCCTGGGTACGATTCCCATCCAAAGAACACTAAAACAATATTTTTGTATAACAAATTGTTAGTTTCCGGTACTGGACGGATTGCACGTATATCCCGTGTCCCTGACGGAATGTCAGAACCTTCTGGTTGATACCAGGCTATACCGTAGAAGGAGCACGCCCTCGCAGAATAGCAGGAAGCATACCGCTGAAATATATATGGTGTGTGTGCGGCTCATCTCCGCCTTCAGAGGTAATAGATGCATATGCATCTTGGATCTTTAGAGGTACCGGCACCGGAGATCGAATTTAGTCTTTTTTTATGATATTGAGAGTAACAAACGCGCACATGGTATACCTGACGGTATGTGATTGCTGCCGCCCATGACATCTACATTCATCATTGACAAGGAATCATAATGCAGATGCGTTGTCACCCTTGAGGACTGAGATGGAATGCCCCGTCACCAGTAATAAAGGTCTAACTAAGTAACTAAACTTACACGGCCGTGTCGTGATGTTTGTAATTAATAACTTAATTCGCCCTAATTACACACTTTCAATGTAAGCGATCGAGAATTATCGTAAAACGTGACAGAATATTGTTAATTGATTAAACGACTAAACACACTTTGTTTTAGTATTTTGTAAAGTCAGGGTACTAAATCGGATTATGCGTAAAAGCGTTAATGCGTATACGTAAGTAAATACCATGCCATGAATGTGGGATTTATTTTGTTAACATTTTACTTTTAACTCACTTTTTCATTCTAATATACCCGCCAAAACGGGATATTTTGATTACGTTTCTATGTGAATTACTTTATTCTCACGTAGCATTAAAAAAAGCTGAATGGATGTTATATATTGAGCTGTAGTTCAATCTGATAAGTGACGTCAGAAAAAAGTAAATATGGCAATCGTAAGACGCCATTTTATCAATGTGAAAAAAATATATATCTTCAAGTCTATCATATGAAAGGGCTCTTCATTAGAATGGCCAAAATATATATATTTGTGATCCGACTACAAATTCAATGGATTTGTTGATTACATATTATAGGATATTGTTTGATTACTTTATGCTTTTTTACGTGGTTTTATAATTGAGTATTATAAAATGAACTGGTGACGTTTCGGCCTAGAAAGGGCACTCGTGACGTAACACGAAGCGGATGCAGCATTCTGTTTCCGGAATCGATGACGGCCAGCATGTATAGATAGCTATACGGACATATATTTACATACTTTCACATTTTATTTATATATCGGGTTCATTAAAGGCGGCTCATGAAGTCGTCTCTGGTATAGAGTAGGTTAAGAAATAGACTATAATTAATAATTATAAGTTTCCATGTCTTGTATTCCAATAGAGGAAGACTTAAATAGCAAGTGCTATTCATTTTTTATTTAAAGTTTCAAAGTATGACAGGAGTGGACATAACTATCACACACAAAATATGTTATAGAATAATTCTCTTAGGCCTAAGAATTCGAGAAACGTAAATTGGGACTGCAACTAATAATTCATAACTATATTATTATTATTTCCTGTTCATTTATTTTTGTGTGACACAGTCATAAGTTAGCAAATACAATAAGAAGTAAAAGACAGAGGAAAAGAGAAATACTGTACACAACTATCTTAAGCAAATAATATCCATACATTATATTGATATGATAGTGAAATATTATTAAACTAATTTAGATGGCAGAAAGTGAAGTGGCATCGAATCTACATCTCACACTTCTTCACTTCTCTTGTGCGATTTATATCCAGGATTTATGAAGTCAAGAATGTCATTTCTTATGTCACAATTTTAATTATAGCTACTTAATTTAATTAAAAATTACAAAAAATGATTTTACTTAATGTATAAATAAATATGCTAATCTTATTTTTTTTAGTGTTTAATATAAAATAGAATTGTAATTTTCTGTTAAAAAAGCTACTATAAATGTCTGGGTTTTTGAACACAAAGGTGAATAAAATGATGAATAGCCCTTTTACTTTCTGCAAAGTGTACATCTTATCTATAACTGACAAACATATATAAATATTAATTTTATAGAGCTTGTCACAAATTTCTGAATTTAACAAGTGAAATGTAAAGTAATCTATCTCTCTATGTTATTTGTTGACAGCCGTGACCGAAAGTGTGAAATGCTTTTAATTGTGGCCATATTTATTTGTTCGCAGTTCATATATATATATATACATATATATATATAAATATATATATATATATATATATATATATATATATATATATATATATATATCATTATGCAGTAATTTTGTTTATTGAGAAGCAAGACACATTAAGTATTATTATGATAATATTGTAATGATATTTTTTGCATGTCATTTGTATGTCTATTTGAGCTTATTGTGCTTGAGTTTGGTGTAAGTTCGTGTTTTATTTATTTTCATACTTAATTATACTATAAACAAATGTATGAAATGCAGCCACCTCTTGTAGTAACTACATTCATCAAAACAAACTTAAGCATTTTTTAATTTATTCCTACCATTTTCTAATAAATTGTGATTATACACTCAGTACCGCTAATGCTTAGTGATGGTGTCATGTTCTCATTAGTCTAACATTGTTTCATATTTTTGGCAATTGCCATTTAAATTATGGGAAGAATGTTATTGACAATATTTTTGCTGATGTATGATGAATTTAAAAAACTAACTGTTTGTTTGAAATAAATATAGTATACATATAATAAATAAACAGTGTAGTGCAGCACTAATTGACAAATATGCAAAATGACAAGAAGTCCATGATATATATCCAGGTGCATATTCTAAACATTTTTTTTAATACATTGAGAGTAACAAATGAGCACACAGTTCAACCGTGTCTCATCACCAATAATAAAGATCTGATTTCTCTGAAAGTGAGTAAAGTAGCAGTAAAATATTGATTCAAGTAAATTTTTTCCACCTTAAAATGTATCTACAAAACTCATATCTAAAAAATTAAGGCTCTATTTGGTTTAAATAATTAATTAATAAGATTTATCTAATTAAAGTTTAGAAATATGTAGGTGGTTATTAATTAAATCTATTTTATTAACTTATGATATAATAAAAAAAAGTAAACTAACAGCTCATTAGATATATTATCACACAGCTGAAGATTAAGTGACCTTGGTATGATTAACATTATTTTAGATATAGATATATGCATGAAGGTGATTATTTCAAATATATATGTAAAATCTTAGAAATATTTAAATATATTTGCAAATAATTTTAAAATTTACAAATAAACACTAATTTATTAAGATTAAGAAATTTATCCAGATTCTTTTACATTTAAATTATATATTTTTTTATATTTTTAAATGAATTTATTACCTTATATTGATATTATCAGTGTGAAACAATTTTTTTCTGCAATGAGTAACTAGTGTATTGTTTTTCTGGGTGACTATTTTTAGATTTCTAATAGGAAGTGTGAAGTGAAAACTAGGCCGCACTAAGGTCTAGATGCTATTTTTAAACCACTCACTGAAGACTTGATTACATCTGAAAACTTGAGAAACATCAGACAAACAATACTTGCTAATTTGCTTATGCTTTATCATTAATGCTATCAACCACACTTATAAAGGTCATGTAATTGTTTAAAAAAATACTCACAAGGGCAAACAGAAACTAAACAGTCAGTAACACTCACTTAGCACAACTGAACCCTAAAAACATTCAATCAATGTAGTTTATATAAAATATCCAGATATGCGTAACTCTCGAAAATAACTATGCGTGTCAGGTGATGTGATGTAACAATAATTACCATGTGTTTTTGTATTCATTAGGTCAGCAGTCGCGTCAACAACGTGTTGCTAGGAAACTGGTGTTCAGAGAGCGACCGCGTGCGCGGCGACGTGCGCCGTGCTTCCTACGTGGAACTACGTGCAGTTTTATGCACGTGCCGACGCGGACCTCAAAGGGTCATTACATAACTGCAGGGATATCGGACAAACGACACGGAGGACATCACTAACCCGACCGTCAACCATCCGTTCCATATTTAGATAGAGCGCTGTCTGCGTCTTTGCATACTTCAGGCGACTCGTAACATTTTTAGATCCGCGTGTAAACGATACCGAACGTTACAAGCTGTACGATGGAACGGACGCAACGTAATGTAATTTATTTATTATTTAAGGAACAAAATAGAAAATGCGCATATAGGTGTAAAATGGGTAATCTTTATCAAACTCTTTTTATTTGTGACGGAAATAAGTCAAACATCTCATGAAACGACCGAATAATGACAAACAATATATATGTATGTACTAAACTAACACTTACCTTAAAGATGTTACGTTGGTTTTAAGCACAAATTAGAAATTAACAACAATAAACAGCATTCCGCGGCCACCGTTCTTGAAATCAACACTCAACAAACACCTCAACACCCAATCAGACCATAAACTAAAGAGTAACCTACATAAATAAACATATGATACGAATACGATTTGATAGTAGTTTTCTTGTCTATGTTTAACAATGACAGATCGAAATTATTTTAGGGCGCGTCTACATATAGACTATACGACAGCTCTTAGTTTGAGGACAAATTATTATAATATAACAAAATATTCTGGAATGTACAAAATACTTCTTTAACTAAAAAATCCTATTCCTTGTTTATTCCTTTTTGTCAAATTATATGTTTTTAAACTCATTAAATTTAAATTTAAGCAATAATAAAATATTTATAGTTAGGGCGAAGCCATAGGAGTTAGGAGTTTACGTAATAAACAAGAAAAGAGCCTACACCATATTTACATACTTACGAAAGTATATACAACACGTCTTGATGAGAAGATGCATGGTGAAAAGACAACGCTTAAGTTACAACTTAAATAATGGCCTTGCATTCAAGGTAAATCTTAAAAAGGACGACCGCCAAAAATATTAGATAGGTTTAAATGAAATAAACTGTATTAAATGACTATGTAAAGAGTATTGACTATATTTTGTTGTATAATATTAGTATGTTTTTACAACGATAGGTTAATAACTGACAAGTCAAGATGTCGTGACCGCAAATATACAAGGCAAACTAAACTGTTATAACTCGTATGCCATCGATTTAATTAACATTCCAGAGGTGAGTTAGGGTGAGCATTCCACATATTTCTGAATAAATATTTTTGTTTATTAAAGAACTATGAGTTAAATATTAAGGATGGAGAGTTTTAATTTGAGAGTTTTAATCTGAATCAAGCTCGTCAATTCCGTTTAGTTTGAAATTATTGTATAGTTATAATTATCATCATGATCACTGCTGTTTTTCTATAGAAAAGAAAAAATAGATTTACTTAAATATAGATATGCCAGTTTGACAAAAAATAGGTGTTTTATTACCGGTGTTTTTTGTTCTTCAAACACTCTCTTTGCCGGTATTCACTGTCAATTTTTTTGACGTGGTTAATTCTCAAAAATAAAAAAAAACAACATGACACATTTAAATAAATTGTTTTTTAATTAAATGTGTCATGTAACAATCAATTTTTGTTAATTAAAACAATCAATAGATTTTGTATTCTTATTGTATATAATATGTATATCTTATATAAAAAAATTACGCGCGCAAATAAAATTCTTTCACGTCATATTTATTAAATGACAATTAACAGGTAGAGGTCATTGTCGTTCCCATTGATTATGATAGTTTACAAAAATGTAATGTAAAAAAAGTATAGACTCTTGTATACCTATTATTACATACAATACTTTGTAAAGTAACACTTCTCTAACTATGTGTGTCTGCATATTTCTGGCATGTACCATATGTTCCTAAGATTATTATTGAAAATTATATTTCTTAAAAAAAATTTAATTCCATCGTTGAAAGTATACAATTATCGAGTAGTAACAATTTGCATGCTACAGTGTGACACTTTTATCAAGTAACTGAATTTCAAGAAAGGTGAAAGTCTCCCCACAGCATTAACTTGTCTGGGGTCATTCATCATCAGTTATGTAGCAAATCTAGCACCCAAGTATAGAATTTTACGGTGAAAATAATTTAAATTGAAAGCTTATCGTGAAGTCAACTACTTGTGTTATTACGCTATATGTTTTTGGCACAAACATTTTTTTAAATTTTACTTTATAAAATCATATTTAAGAAGCTTTTAATTATCATGAAATTATGATGGTATATCGTATGACCTTACATAGTACTAGTCAGGCATTTTAAGTTTCATGTTTTTCACTGTTATTTTTATTATAAATATAGTGTGAGTCGTTGTAGTGTGAGTCGCAACGCTATGAGTTCAGCTTTTTGCGTGAAATAATATTTGTTATCGGATTTTATATTATATTATATTCAGTCACATTTTTTTACAATTTCTATTTATTTCAATACATTATCATTATTTTATAGATATATATTTTATTAATAAGTAAACAATAAAAATAAATACATAATGCGAAAAGAAATTGTTTAAAATTATTTTTAGTTTATTATTTTATTAACCAACCAAACGGAGTTAGAAATTAATCACCCATTTCATGAGGTCCATCATCCAACTTGTCAGTATCTACGCAATTTTAGAAAGATTAGAGGTGAAAAGCTGTTGACTAATACTTCTAAGTTGGATTTTGCTTACTTGTCGAGGGCCTCTACGGTTGACGAAAAAGTGTCTGTCTTGCATGACTTGAATATTTCGTATTAATTTTTAAGTATTTTTCTTCTGTTGTACAATGTATGCACTACACTTATCACAATTACTCTCCACGCCGAGAAAGGGCAAACTTAATGCCAGCAATGCAGCTGGCATTAAGTTTGCCCTTTGTAAGTGTTTCTAATTACATTTTAAAATAGTTTAGATTTTTGCGTAATAGGGAATTGTAAAAACTATTTAATAAATTAATATGATTTTTTTTATAAAGTGGCAACAATACTAATATCCAGAAAGAAGAAAACACGTTAAACTTGACGTGGACTTAACTAGCTGGCCCACTTTTCTAAACATTAATGTACTACAATTTCTAACTACTTTGGCATTGTAAGACAAGAGTCTTGTTTCAATAATCAGCCATATGTTATTTCTTTAAATAAGATGGGTCTTAATATCGTAAGTGCATTTTATTTTGCGTATTAAAAGGGCGGCTTGACAGACATTTTCCGGAATCGGTAATGTGTGTTGTTATAATTTATAAGTGATCATTTTAATTTTATTTCACAGAAAATGTATAGTATATTTTGTATGGCGCTGATACCATTACTCCTAAGTCAAAATGCACATGCCGCCGCCGTAATATCTATTGATTTGGGTTCGGAATGGATGAAAATCGGCATCGTGTCACCTGGTGTCCCTATGGAGATAGTATTAAATAAGGAATCAAAACGTAAAACCCCGGCTGTAGTAGCATTCCGAGATGGTGTCCGAACATTTGGGGAAGATGCTGTTACTGTAGGTGTTAAATTTCCAAAGAACTCATATAGATTCTTACTAGATTTACTTGGAAAACCATTTGATCATCCATTGGTAAAAGCTTACAAGTAAGTTTCAATGCAACATCAAATTATATAACAGTTCAAAAAAAATCAATTTGTTCAACAGCATTTATACTTAATTTTATTTTCAGGGAACGCTTCCCATATTATGATTTAGTTGCATCAGACCGTGGAACTCCTGTGTTTGTGCATGACGAAAATACAAAGTTTACACCGGAAGAACTTGTTGCTCAACTTCTAGCTAAGGCAAAGGAGTTTGCTGAGATTAGTCATGGTATGAATATATTTGTTTTTAAAATTCCTTGATTGATACATTTGCATCCTGCATACACAAAAGACGCTTACCAGTTTAATAAACTATTTACTTTGTTATTTAAGTTGCAATTCTTACCTGTGTTCAAAGGTTTCACCAATGTTCAAGACATACAATAAACAAATGGTATATACTTTACTGGTGGCCATTTAGGCCTATAGTTAGTCAATTGACACCACTAAGTAAAAGAAGGGAAGTTAAGTTAATTTTGGATTACAAGTGTACTCATGTTTTACATTAATATATTGTTATTGATGGACCAAACATATTGAGTATTCTTGAGTCTGTTTTTGGTCTCATATAATTTTGCATGTTCAATACACATTGTTATTTAATTGCTCTAAACTACTATTCACTGACTTGTTATAATAATATTTTCATAAATTATTTTCAGATTTTAAAATTACAACCAGTTAGTATTCAGGTTGTACCATACAGTTAGTTTAGGCACAATCCTCAGTTTTTGTTTATTACATTGAGAGTAACAAATGAGCACACAGTTCACATCATGGAAAGTGATTCCTGTGGCCTATGATATCTACATTCATCCTTGATGAGGAATCATATTGCAGATGTGTTGTCACTCTTGAGGACTGCGATGAGATGGAACGCCTAATCACCAGTTATAAAGGTCTCTGGATCCCTACACTCACTAGATGAAATACTGCACCATTATGCTACTATTTCACGCTGGTATTTTGTGAGGGTGTGGTCCTTTCCCTGTTGGGCTGACCCATTAATTCTGCAGAAGATTCATTCAAGACATTCTAGAAACAAATGCATTTTAAATAAATAAATAAAAAAAGAAAAAAAAAATAGATGTAGTTGTTGTTGGAGATGGATGTAGGTGTTAATGACTCAGCCATAACTCACAAATAGGTTAAGTAATTACTTGTTTGTCAACATAAACAAACAATATCACTTGACTTTACTCATCCCACCATTTGTTATTGATTCAAATTTACATCATTGTTCTTCTCTACATGATTTTAATCATTCATTATCGCAAATGAAATCTGTGCAGTTTTGATTAGAATAAGTGGTGTACTTTTAGGGCAGCCAATCAGTGAATGTGTGATCACCGTACCTGGTTATTTTAACCAAGCAGAGAGAAAAGCTCTGAAGGATGCCGCAGCGCTTTCTGGACTTAATGTGCTTCAACTAATAAATGACTATACTGCAATTGGTATAAACTATGGAATATTTAGACGCAAGGTATTTATATTATTACTATAATTGCTCAAGATGTAGTTATATATAGTTCAGTAGCGGACTATGGATAGGCCGTGATGATGTTAATGATAGTATATTGTTAGACTAATGGACATAAATGTAAAAATATGCAATTACATTTTAAATAAAAATATTTTTCATGTGCACATCTCTCAGGATGAATGTGGGTCTCATGAGCCGCAGGAATCACTTGTTCTCAGGTCAACTGTGTGCTTGTTTGCCACCCGCAATACAATAAAAAAAAGTAAGCAAGTTATTTAATGTCAATAGTTATTGCATATTTTAGATGCCAGAGAACTTTAATGTTACTAGTTTGATTTGGATTTGATCTAAAAAGGTTGTAAATAAAAAGATATTAATTCATTGATATTATTAATTATTGTCAATTTTAATTAATGGTCAACAACAACTGACAATCAATATGATCTTAATACTAATGAAAAAAAATGTGTTACCTGTAAATGTGCTATTAAGGGAAGAAACTGGCCCCTGACACATGGGATCCCTTCTTAGTACAGGGGCCAAGGAGTTAACTAATTGTGCAAATAATTATGTGGAATAAAGATTTTTCTTAATTAAATAAATTACCAAATGTCCTTCTACACTAATTAGTTATTACATTTCTAGTTATATTTTTTATTTAAAGGAAATCAATGATACCCCATGGTATACATTATTCTTTGATATGGGCGCTGTTTCAACTAAAGCTGCTCTGGTTGAGTACAAGACCGTGAAGATAAAGGAGAAGGGCTATGTTGAGACGGTGCCTCAAATGCAAGTTATTGGCGTTGGATTTGACAGGTTAGTGTTTTCATTCCTTATTTTTTATTTGTTTTTGTCTATTGTGTTTTTTTTAATATAATCCAATAGATTAACTAATATTGAACTTACAATTAAGGTTTAAATGCATTTATTTTTCTTTCTTTCTTTTCATTTATTGATTCTTCATTTAAATGAAACAAAATTTATACTGTTTGTCACCACTAATACTATAAATAATCTTAATAATATTCTGTTCATTCTTGAGCCCTTAGTTTGGACTCCAACCAAAAGGGTCGACATAAAGGAAGAAATCAAAGTTCAAAAAGGATTTAAAATTTTCTTTGCTTTACTAGCTTTACTAATGCATGGCATGTGTAATTCTTTTTATATGGAATCTCAGTGTATAAATTCAAATAAATAAATTATTTATGCTATTATAGTTTATCAATTCACATATTGGTTCAAATCTTAAATCTTTTATATTCACAGAACTTTGGGTGGTTTTGAAATGACATTACGACTCCGTGAACATCTCATTAAGGCTTGGCAGGCGAATGGTGGTGGAGATGTTAGGACTTCTCCTAGGGCTATGGCTAAACTATTGAAGGAAGCGGAGAGATTGAAAATAGTGCTGTCTGCCAATACTGAACATTATGCACAAATTGAGAATCTTATGAATGATAAAGACTTCAAGTTTTTGGTAAGTGATTTTAAAGGTATATTTTTTTTATTGCATGTCTATAAATTTATGTATTGTAATGAATACAGAACAGAGTATGTTTTGCTATTCGTAAATTCTAAAGGTTACTTCTTAGTAACGTAGCTTTGAAAATATCTTCAAGAGCTGGCATATAAAGGCATCTTCAGACATCTTAAGATGTATGTGTAAATGTTACATTACATATGCCTAGCCATGTGGACAAGGGAAACAACATTCTCATCCTAAATTACATAAAAATCCACAACAATTAGTTATATTTACAGGTTACTAGAGCAGAATTCGAAGAGCTTTGTTCTGATCTATGGGGTCGAGTATCGGGAGTTGTACAACGGGCAGTAGCCGCAGCGACGGGTTCCGGGGGTGGAGCAAAATTAGTACTCGCGGGGGGTGCCGCCCGAGCTCCCGCTGTCCATGAAGCCCTACGTAAAACTGTTGGACATGAGCCGGCTAAATCCATCAATGCTGATGAAGCTGCTACTATGGGAGCTGTATACAGGTGGGTAAATGATCTAGGTGACGGATATTCATTAGATATGTTGTTAAACTATATAACCATTTTTTAACATTACACATATACATACATATATTGTTTTTAGGTCATTTAAATTTTATGACTGGCAATGGAGTTGAATCATTTCCTTTTAAGTCATAAATAATACCATAACTAAAACAGAATGAGGAAAAAAAGTATAAAATTGTGCATCACTTATTAACCCAAATATATTATTTTGTAGAGCGGCGTCACTGGCTACAGGCTACAAGGTGGCTCCATTAAATGTTCGTGATGCAGTCCTCTTGCCCATACAAGTAGTTTTTACCAGAAACGTCGATGGAAACGAGAAATTGGTGGGTGTAAACATTTTTTTTGTGCGAAATACATATCATGCACAGTACCAATTTAAAAATAATTTTATCTTTTCTGATGTGCTGCTATCCTTCGGTTAGCTAAAATTTTATTTATGTTTAGTTTATGTTAAGTTTAGTTTTTAAGTTTACATCTATAATTACTCTAAGATTAATAGTAAATAAAAACTTTTATTGCAGATAAAGAGAACTCTGTTTGGCCCTATGAACCCATACCCACAAAAGAAGGTAATCACTTTCAACAAACACTCTGATGATTTCACATTTAATGTCAACTATGCCGAGTTAGATCATTTACCGTCTACAGAGCTGACTTATATCGGAACTTCGAACCTAAGTCATGTCATCTTATCTGATGTCAGTGAGGTTCTAGCCAAGTTTACTGGAGATAATGTTGAACACAAGGGTATCAAGGCACATTTCAATATGGATGACTCTGGCATTCTCAATTTGGTTAATGTTGAATTTGTAGCAGAAAAGGCGGTAATAGAAGAGGATGAAGATAAAGACAGCACTCTATCTAAGATCGGTAGCACTATAAGCAAACTTTTTGGTTCTGATTCTGAAACACTTGAGAAAGCCGAAGAAAAAGATGGCAAATCAAAAGAGACAGAAAAAAATGAGACTAATGTTAATGAAACATTAACAGAAAAACAGAATGCCACTGAAAGTGAAAACCAACCTAAACCAAAGGTAGTGATACTTAAAGAACCAATTAAAAACGAAGAGCGAATCCTGTACTTGCAACCATTATCCCCAGATCAATTTAAAGAATCCAAGACCAAAATCAATGAATTGAACATTATAGATAAAAAGCGAGTTGAAAGAGAATCTGCATTGAATAATCTTGAAGCTTTTGTTGTTGATGCTCAATTGAAAATAGGTATGGACGAGTATGCCGAGTGTGGAACTCCAGAGAAAATTGCTGAAATTAAAAAGTTGTGCAGTGAAATATCTGAATGGCTATATGACGAGGGCTATGAAGCTGAAACGGAAACATATGAAGCTAAACTGACATTACTTAAAGAAAAAATTAATCCTATTTTCTATAAACACTGGGAACATGGGGAAAGACCAGACGCCATAGCTGCAATACGCAGCATGCTTAATAGTTCACAAGAGTTCTTGAAAATGACAAAGAACTTAACTAAAGAAGTTAATTCGGAGCGCGATATTTTCACAGATGTTGAAATTGGTATTCTAGAGAAGAAAATTGATGAAACTATGTCTTGGCTTACCAAATCTATGGAAGAACAGAAACAATTGAAGAAGAATGATGATATTAAATTGACTGTTGATAGCATTCGAGAAAAGATGTCTAATTTAGACAGAGAAGTAAAGTATCTTGTAAACAAGATGAAGATATGGCGACCTAAGAAAACTGTTAAAAAGGATGCCGATAATAAAACAGAAACTGGAAATGGAGCTGAGCGTAAAGTAGAAGATAAAGAGGAAAATGGAGAAAGTCAAGAAGAGACACCAATGTCTCCTGAGCAGAATGAAGACACCGGAGGCGATGAAATTCCTCAAATATCTGACGATAATCTAGAACATTCCGAATTATAATAGTCCGGTTTTATAATTTATTATTCTAGTTTATTGTTTTTTTGTAAACCAAGGGAATTTGTTCACTTTTCGTATATATCAAAAAAGTATCGCACAAAAGTATGTTAAGTTATTATAGAGGCGGGTGCTGTAGCGAATTACAACTCGATAATGTATGATGTCATTCCTATGAAATTTGTAAGCTAAAGTGTATGTCATCACAATAAATGTATTCAGTATAATGTATAAAAGTTCATCTACAGGTAAATAGGAAGCATATATGTATATGAAGAGAGAACAAGTTCAAAGAAAGAAGATAAAAATCTCAACTTAATTTCGCCGCCTTTTTTCAACTATTCTTTTTGATATAACTTAGACGTTGGGTGTCAGCTACTAGGTATATTTATTATTCTTTCTTTAGTGCTTATTTCAATATACATTTACTTTAATTATTTAGTCTATTGCCAATTTAACATAAATATTATAATATATAATAATTATTTTTACTTATTATAAATTTCTTATATAATTCCAAATTAATTTTGTTTATATATATGTAGTCAAATGTATGTATATGTATGTCAGTCAATAATTAATTAACTACATAATGTATTATAAGTTTTTACTTCAAAACACCATGCGTCTATGGTATGTCACTGTTCTAATGAAAGTCTTATGCATGGTTATGTTTTTTGTTTCGTTTTGATTTGATTGTTTAAAAATAGCGGCGTCCAAAATGTTCTATGATTTCTGCAATGAACCCCAAATTAATAAATAAACAATGCGAGAACGTATTTATTAATGTAAACTTTTTGTGATATAGAATGAGTGTACCTTAATGAGATGTTTGGACTGTTTTTCTGTTATTGGCAATACTAAAGTTTAGAATTAATAGTAGTTTGCCTTTGTTTTCTTCAAACGTTAAGCACGTCGTTAAGTTAATCTATATTGACAGTATTGCTGCAAAAAAAGTAAATAATCGGAATATTCGACTACAGATTTTTATTACTTCTAAATATTCAAGATAACATTTTGTGTGTACGTATGACATATTGCCTATTGTGTATTTAACCTAGTTTGTACTGTAACTCTGTAGTATTAATGATGATTCGATGATTACTGTTAGAGTTTAGCAGATCTCTCTCTTATCTTAATGTGATTTAGATAGAAATCGTTATAAGATGTCAGTATCAGAAAACAGTTCACTTGGTGTCAATATAATTTTGCGTCAGTGAGATTTATTTGTGTCACTGTCGAGTCGCAAATGAAATTAAATTATTTAAAGAACATTACATTGTTGTTTTATTGTTTATATTAATAAGGAGCGACTACCCGGTTTTCGGTTCAGATGCAAGAGACACACCCAAGATATATGAACGTAACTCATACGTGAGTAGATACATATATAAATATGTACGAATTCTGTTCAATGTGTGAATATAAAAAAAATATTTAATAAGATATAAATTAACGTAACATACGTTTGTATAATCCATATATAATATATACAGTTCCAAATGCAAAACCTGGCTTACGATACAACGAATGAGTTGCTGTAAACTGTATTGTGAACAAAGAACAGCGCATGTGTATACAGGGTGTCGCGTAAATAGCACGACAAGCCTGACGGGAAGATAGGTTAGCTAACCTAACCTATCTTCCCGTCAGGCTTCCAGACACCAGACAAAAAAATGATCGTAGTGAGGGACCTCTCTCACATATACTGTTTTGTGTGATGTGAAATTTGTACTTTTAGGATATTGAGAGAAAACATTATCATGACACATATGTGAGAAAACATACATAAATAGATACATATATAAATGTATACGGATTCTGATCAAGGTATCAATATTATAATATATTAAATACGTAAAACAAATAATTGAGCTACTGCTGTCCTCTCTGCAGACGTTAGTTTAACTTCCGCATGCGCCTGCCTAAAATTGCACTGCATCGATGTTATAGCTACAATATTCGCAAAATTATCTAGGCGTATAACGGCTTTTTTTTTATGTTGCAACTTCATGGAGTGTTTACGAAATAGTATAACGTATTGTATAATCATATAATAGACATCTCTCGTGACCAATATATGTTCAATATAATACATAACTATTTTAAGTGAAGAAAAAAAAAAAGAAAATGATTACATTTAATATAAAAAATATAACTGAGTAATATCTTATTTAAATCGTGTTATGATATAGTTACCTCAAAAGTGGTAATTTATTATGTCCCAGACCAAGATTTGTTTGATTCCAATACACTTTATGAAATAAAAAAAAACAGCAATTATACCGATTGTTGTATTGACGCTAACGCGAAAATCTCACTGTCCCAATTTAGTTTATCATAAATTATAAAAAAAAATCTGAAGTAACTGAATAACCTGAATAACCGTTTGACTTACTGTATATCTGATTTCTGCGACATAGACCCACACTAGTTTCTTATATTAATCCAGGACTCATACCAAGTAATATGTTGTATTGATTTGCTGAAAATCTAAAGCGAAATCGACTGGTTTCTCATGTCACTGCATTTGGCTGAAAAAGACTAATAGGTATGCATACCAGGTAAGCTCGGATCTTCCCGGGAAATGAGCGAGTGCACTGGGGGAATTTATTGAAAACTATTAAACATTTATTATATGCTATAATATATGTAATCTAGCTGACCCATGATACTGTAGCTAGATAATAACTGGAGCCGTGGCTCTACCATGTAATATTTGACGGTAATTGACGGTAATATATTTTGTTAAGTATGTTAATCAGATTTTAAAATAAAATGCTATTTTGCCGCCTTGCTATTTCTTTTATGTAGGTGCAACACTAGAAGTTGAGATTAGCCCTGTAGTCTCGGCCTTATAAGAAAGGGCTCATGTATCCTTATATGTGACAGTCAGACTAAAGGGAGCTGCATGACTAAAGGGATAGGATGAGGATAGTGAAAGGGATAGGGATAGGTTCGGAAAAGGACTATGATCTTAAATGAATAGTTAGTGGTGATGTATTCCACCTCATGAACAATTCAACTAAGGTTTGAAAAAATATAGCCGTATATGGAAAAGGTAAGAAGATTGAGGGCCATTAGTCTTATGTTAAATGGAAATCTACATTAATTAGAAGAAAATCTCGTTTCGTAGAAAATACTTCTGTAGTTTAGATTAAAGGGGAAACTTCAATAGAATGCTCAATTCTAAGCTAAGATGAAAATAATTGATTTTACAAAGGCTCTTTGAGACATTTCTTATTGATGTTTAATTAGTTTAAGATTGCTATATAAGGAAGGTAATCAAACGACAGGCGAACCAAAACCGAATTATTGTGCTATCCTTTCGTTTAAAACAAGGGGGCTGTCTTACAAGTTTGTTATATTATATATCTAAGCTGTCTAAGTGCTCGCTTTTAATTCATAGTACGCTGGAATACCGAATTCGCTCCCCGGTGGCGACACCGATCAATTTGTCGAACGCAACATTTTAAGTGTTGATTTACCAACTTTTTTTTGAAGGACTATCGTGAGGCATCCTGAACCTGCATGTCTAAGTAATAATTAAAAAAATATTTCAAAGACATGTTAAGCTCGCCAATCCGCAGCAGAGTCGCGTGATGAACTATATGATCGACCTTTTACAGATAAATTCGATGTCATTTTTCAATTGGATCAAGATCGCCATATAGTAATTACGACATAGCAGAGGCGCTAAGGGTTGTGGTCACATGGGTTTTGAACGATTTGAATAAGTCTGGATTTACAAAAAAGCTCGATATTTTGGTGCTCATTGAAAAAAACCTATCGTGTACTTATTTGTGATTCTCTACAGAAACATAATGAAACTGAACAGTTTTTGAACTGGTGATGAAAAGTGGATTACCCGCGGAAGACTCTGAGAAGGCCGATTGCATGGCTGACAGTCTGCAACTTCAATGTACTCTCAGCTCGCAACCAACAAACCTGCTTCACCTGAATAAGGTGAAGCAGGTTTGGAACAAGGAACAAGGAGGTCGCGCGTAGAACCTCGCTGCCACCGACAGATGTTCCGCTTTCTGCGGTTACCTATGAGGAAGTGATCGAACAAGTAAAACACCTGAAATCCCGTTAAGCGCCAGGCGCTGACGGGATATCAAACAAAGTTATAAAATCCCTCCCTAGTCACCTGATCCGCCTCCTCGTGGCCATTTTTAATGTCCTCCTCTTCGGCTGCTCTTTTCCAGACGTCTGGAAGGAGGCCAAGATCATAGGGATACGGAAACCAGGAAAACCTAACAACCTACCATCTAGCTACAGACCCATCAGTCTCCTCAGTTCGCTGGGGAAGATTTATGAGAGGCTGATACTAGCTAGACTGCGAAATTCGATAGAGGAGATGCATCTTCTGCCTGATGAGCAGTTTGGGTTCAGGGCTAATCACTCTGCCCCCTCTCAAGTCCTTCGGCTAGTGGATTACATCTCGAAACATAAAAATAGAAAGAGACCCTTGTTGACGGGGGTGCTACTCTTTGACGTAGCGAAGGCGTTTGACAAGGTCTGGCACGAGGGCTTAATTTATAAGCTCTACACAATCGGAGTGCCGGCCAGACTCGTGACCATCATACGAGAATACTTGTCAAAGGGCACCTTCTCGTCCTCTAGGGCCATTGTAGCTTTCCCCTACTCTCTTCGCACTTTACGTAAGTGATACCCCCCGTACGAGAGCGGTCGAATTAGCAAAATATGCTGATGACACCGCTCTTTATACAGCCCATAGAAACGTTAGGATTCTCTGCTCACGTCTCCAGTCCTCAATCAACGCACTAGGCGTTTGGTTCAGGAAATGGAGAATTGAAGTGAACCCAGAGAAGAGTAAGGCGATGATCTTCACTTGTCAATGGACTCGTGTTCATAGGAAATTGATGGAGAGCACATTTTCTAAGATCACGTTGTTTAAAATAGCTATCCCGTGGCCTAACCACATAA
The DNA here is from genome assembly GCA_029286865.1 of Teinopalpus imperialis. Classification (NCBI taxonomy): domain Eukaryota; kingdom Metazoa; phylum Arthropoda; class Insecta; order Lepidoptera; family Papilionidae; genus Teinopalpus; species Teinopalpus imperialis. Next base: position 4,843,826 of record JAGSMU010000036.1, on the reverse strand, counting down.
AATATTTAGGAGTTACGCTAGACCGTAACTTATCTTTTACACAACATCTTAAAAATGTAAGAGCAAGAGCGGCCTTTATTGCAGGTCGTCTTTATTGCATATTACAAAAACGCAAAAAAATGCCCTTAAGGCACAAGTTGCAAATATATAAAACTTGCATACGACCTGTAATGTCGTATGCAAGCATCGTATTCGCACATATCCCGGAGGCTAGACTTAAGCGGCTTCAAACGTTACAAAATAAGATTCTTCGTAGGATGACAGGCGCTCCTTGGTTTGTAAGGAACTCGGAACTACACCGAGATCTTAAGATTCCCTCCATTATGAAGTATTTTAAAGAAATATCACTACGATATTTTGCTTCGATAGAAAAGCACCCGAACCCCTTGGTGGTGGCAGCAGGTGACTACATCCCAGAGAGGGATACCCCTCCAAATAGAAGACGTCCTAAATTCGCCATAATAACGCCTGAAAATAACCTGACTGCAAATATTAACTTTAACGTTATCACAGCCCCTTCCGCAACGAGCGGCAGGGGCTTGACCGTGGACCGACCAACGTCACAGACGCGCACACAAACTTCTCATGTACACACACTCGTAAATTCAGACACGCCACTCCGCGCTCGCCGGCGAGCGCGACGTCGTCTTCCTCGTACAGCGGCTTACACTCGATTTAATCGTGTTTTAGGCAGCTTCTAAAGTTATCCTGTCCTGCCTTTAGATAGCGATCCGAGTCGAGGTTTCGTACCTCACTATGAGGGGCCCTCGGATTGTATTATCACCCCCCTCTGTTGTCGTCGACGTTCTTCGTCCACAGGGGTCGGAGCGCAACGGTGGTGCGGCAGCGGTCTTCGTGCTTCGCTTCGTAGCATCGTCGTTGTCTCCTTACTCGGCGGGCCTCCCGTTCGCGGGTCTATTTAAATAAAGCTGTAGAGGTCACTGGACCAACAGCAATACTCATACACAAAAAAAAAAAAATCAAGGAGGACTGTCAAAGCTACTTGTCGCAGTTCGATCAGAGTTTCAGAGAGAAAGTCCTAAAATTTCTACAGCAATAGGACTATGTCACTACCTACATAATGGCAACAAGTTATCGAAATCACACGCGAATTAACTATGTTATTTCTTTAATTTAAATATTAGTTAGACGAGCATTACAGCATTGGTCAAAGATTGAGCCGTTTGACAGCTACATCTTTTTCTTCTTTTAAAATAATGTTACCATAACAACTGTGTCGTATGTCAAAAATAAAAACTAAACAAAACTTAAAACTATAATATATAGGTATGTGGGATATATATTATAATCTAATGTAAATTAACTATAGTGAAAAATATCTTGAATTTGTATATAAAATACGAAAAATTTTTTTTCTTGACCCATTATTTTTTTATAGGCTTGTTTCACAATTTGCTCTTTCACTTTTATTTTTAGGAATTGTAAAATTCCGCATGATATTTATTTGTAAGATATCTGTTGTACGGACATTCCGAATAAGTAAAGTGACATGCCAACACATAGTTCACCTGTTGGTACCGTCTTTGCGTTGTCTCCACAGAAGGCGAAATTTCGTCGAATTTCGAATTGTATCAGTTATTCCAGACACGAATTAAAACCGAGCAGCGATATGCAATTTATTTTATTTGCTATCTTTTTATTTTACCTTTACGTATGTCTTTTTTTTTTAGTAACAGGGCATAGTTTTTAATTGATGATTGTGCATACATCTACATTCACCGTTTACTAAAATTCAAGATGTACACGCGTTGTCACCCTTTAGGACTGAGATAAATGTCTTCCTAGTAACTACGTCTCCGGATCGCTCACTGAACGACACGATACTTGTTATTGTGAGGCCGTGGTCTTACTCTGCTAATTAGAAATAAGCTTGTAGTCACACTGAAACTCAAAACTGATACGACTTGCTGGACTGAGAAAGGCCACGGTCTTTCCGACGACACTGTTAAATATTTTTTCCGTAAGATAAAACTAAGCGCTGAAGTTTCCGATTGTGGGTGATTTGATTGATATAACGAAGCAACCGATCATAGTTCTTGGAGGAGATAACACATCGCATCCCATCTTGATATAATAATAATAATAATAATCTTTATTTATTTACTATGACATAATTACTAGTTTGTGGTAACTCTGTAGCTTGTGCTAGTGTAAACTGTGTTACAAGCCAGTGTCTTCCCAATTATTGTCACTAGACATGGAATCACTCACCGGAAGGTGAACTATCCGCCCATTTGTCACTTTGATTTTGAACATCAGAATGAATTTACTAATATTCTGTAAGGGCATTAGTGTTTCGAGAGCGATTTTTTGCATAATCTCTTTGAGACGACAGCCATTTCAGTCTTAAATGGTATAAATTGGCATTAATGAAATCGTTACCATATGTTCTTAAGGTATAAAAAGTTGCACGTTCAGTTGCTGTATGCGGTATACGTGACTCGAGAAATTTATAATACGGGTGGTAGAAAAAACACTAAGCCTGTCACTTTTGCACTGCAACTAACCATAGATAGTGGGCTTTCTTTAATAATTTATGCTATGATGTTGTTCGTCTAGTCAATTTAGAGCACGTCGATATCTTACTGGTTATTTTTTGTATGAAATTTAGAGTGACGAACGAACACACAGTAAACCTGATGGTAAGTGATACGGCTACTACGGCCCATGACATCTAAATTCATCGTTGACAAGGAATCATAATTCAGATGCGTTGTCACCCTTTATGACTTAGATGGAATGCCTTGTCACCTGTTATAAATGTCTCCGTATCCCCACACTCACCAGACGAAACACGGCAGCATTATGCTGCTATTTCACGCTGGTATTCTGTGAGGTGCGTGATCCTACCCCGGTCGAGTTGACCCGTTCGTTCTGCAGCTAGAGACCAACTGCAGTGTAGATCCACCACGTTAAAACGAGATGATTTATGCGCGGAATGTATTACAGTGCCGGAAAGGAAGGTACTGATACAGTAGTTATAGTATACACACATATATATATATATATATATATATATATATATATATATATGCTATTTAACTACTGCTAACTTCGTAATTAGGTCATTAAATTAAAGAATTATCAATACAGTTATAAAATAAAATGATAAGCTACAAAGTTGCGGATGACATCTTTCCTTCTCGGATTCGGAGTCGGATTGCCTTTAATTTTTAATGTTCTTAAGTGACAAATATGTCCGATTGTGAGTGATCCTTGAGGCCCATGACATCCATATTCATGATAAGGATTCATGCAGGCAGATGCGTTATCTATAACATAGAATCCTTCATAACCAGTACTATTATAGTCTCCGTCTTCTTTCACTCACACGAAACAAAATAACCTACGCTTATTCCAGAAGTGTGGTCCGCTACCGATCGTGTGGACCTGCTGTACGTACTACAGCTAGTATGTAGCTGCGGCGTGTCTCTACTACTATTTAACAACGACTAACTGTGATATCTCACGAGATGACATCTTTTACGCAGTTTATATTATAGTAGTAAGTATTTCGGCAAATACATGTCCTTATTCTATTTCGATGTAATGCACGTGCAATATGATCGTATGAATATACAGATGCAGTGTTCGGGACACCGAATATACATAACACCAAAAGACCAACATTTTATGACGATCAAGCATTCTTCCACGTATGAGAATAGAGCCATGGACTCGTAACGCAGCCGTATCTAGCCCATTCTGCCACTAAGCCACGCGGACTTCAATATAAATAATAATTAATAATCAAAAATAAAACTCTTCCGAGGCTATTCTAAAGCCCGATCAATTTAATTAATTCCAGAAGCTTAACCTAATTGTGCCATCCATCATAATGCAGAGTGGAATTCCATTGAGCTGACAAAATGAAAATTGATGATTTCCTTAGAACGGGACAATTTTTTGTTCCTATTTATGGAGACGCTCGAGTTTTATTTTGGTAACGGAAAACATTTAACGTAGGAAGGAGTTAAATATCAAAATCGAAATGTTTTACAAAATATAAAACATCTTTTAAACGTAAGGTGTAATGAGTAATCAATTACATACGATGTTACCGTCGCGTGCTGGGCACAATGCCAGGAATTATTTAACAGTGGTAGAGGCACGGTGTAGCTACTTTCTGGACACGAGTTTTACGAGTGGTAGAGCTACGCTGCAATTTGTTTTGAACATCAGAATGAATTTGTCAGCTCAACCGGGGTACGACCAAGCCCACACAGAATACCAGCGTGAAATAGCAGAATAATGCTGCTGTGTTTCGTCTGGTGAGTGAAGGGATCCGGAGACGTATATTACTAGTGACGAGGCATTCCATCTCAGCCCGCAAGGGTGACAGTGCATTTGCATTATGATTCTTTATCAAGGATGAATTTAGATGTCATGGCCGCAAGAATCACTTATCATCAGGTGAACTGTGTGCTCGTTTGTAACTCTCGATGAAATAAAAAAAAACACAAATGGGTCGACTCGATCGGGGAAAACCCGCGCCTTAACAGCATACCAGCGTAAAATTGAGTGTACGATGCAAGAATATTTATTTCTGGTGACGAGATATTCTGTCTTAGTCCTCAGGGGTGATAACGCATTATGATTCCTTATCATGGGCTATCTCTTACCATCAGGTGAACTGTGTGCTAGTTTTTCACAGTCAACTCATTAAAAAAAATATCAACTACCTAGAAACGAACTATTTTAATTGAATATAACACGTTTTATGTATATATAATAATAAATTTTAGCAATTAATCGTCGAAAGTGTAAACGCTCATCTCTTTTTTATGAAACAATGACAATTCTACATTGCCCTCGTCAGATAGCGAACAACAAATGGACATACGAGTTAGTATTAGCGAACACGTCGAAAAAAATATTTCTAAAATAATTCTCTGGCTATACAGACATTTCATATTTTTTTTTAGAACAGGTTACAAACGAGCAAGCAGCCCGATGCTAAGTGAACATCCATCCATGAGCATCCGCAACACCAGAGGAGTCGCAAATGCATCGCCGGTCTTTAAGATGTGTAGGCTCTTTTCTTGAAGGTCCCTAAGTCGTTTCGTTACCACTGGCGACAGCTGATTCCACGGAGTAGTTGTGCGCCAGCATAAAAAATTGCGTGAAGCGTACAGTGGTTGATTGCCAACTATCGAGAGAGATGAAGAGAATAAAAAGAATTTTGTCGTGATGTACGATGTTTAAATTCAGCGGATGGAATTAATCCGAACAACCCCTTAGAACACTACCCATGGTAAATTTGTGAACAGTATTTTCTGTTATTGCCTAATGATGGTATAACGCAGTATGTAAAGAATATTATTCTCTCAAAAACAGGAGAGCTCAAACTAAACGCGTGGTTTAAATTGAGTTGCAATTGAAAGTTCGAAGCTATTTGTCGAGGAAAGTCCCATAACTTTGTTAATATCTATAGGCTGTTGTGTTACATTTAAGCTTATTTCTATAATTATAGTTGTCCTGCAGCCTTTGCTTTGAGGTCTATTGGAACGGAACATACTGTAGATACCTTACTATCACGTACCTACGAGTTTATTGTACACAATAGACACGTTTTGCATTATTGTTCCTCACAATTATAATTAAATATATTCCCTCCGAAATTCTGAATAATGAAATCTGAAGATTAGATAGCTTTAGACAAAAAAAATTACAAAGGCGGTTAATTGAATTTAAAGAAGAGTATAAAAAATCCACTCAAATGTACGACAGGATATAAAGTTTTGAATATTTTGTCTATTTATTATTTTATTTAGTTTTGTTTTTATTAATAGAACTACCTTGAGAAATTTGATAGCACTTTCGGTAAGTCGGATAGATGTTTTATTGCACGGTATTTATCACGGTAATTTGACGTGTGTATGAGAAACTATACATTAATTATATATAATATTATATATACAAGTGTTGAAGATGCGCTACGAAGATATACCACAGGTTAATGTAATTTATTAAATATTTACGTTTTTGTCTTAACTACACTAATAACTGAATGTAGACGATTTGAAGTTTCAAATGACATTTCAATAAAACAAGGAAAGTTTATATTGTACCGTATATGATATACATTCAGTCAAAAAAGTAACGGGAATGGATGATTTGTTTAGGTTTCTAAATTTAATTTTATGTTTTTTTTTGTTGTTGTAAGATTGGTACAACTGTTTCCATTTTGGCGCGGAGTTTGAATTGCATCTGTTATTTAGATCAAACACAGTGCTGTGTTTAGTTATATCATATCTAGTGAGTATTGCAAATTTCATAATGAACAAAAACATCGAACAGAGAGTTTGTCTTAAATTTTCAATGGAATCTCTTGCTCGGAGTCCCTGAAAATTAAAAAGGCTAAGGATGAATCGACTTTATCACAACAAAAACACGAGCTTAAGAGTGGTACAAAGCATTCAAATGCGGTCGAGACGTGATGAAAGACTTTTCTCGCTCTGCTATGCCATCAACGTCTCCAACTGAAGTTAGCATCGCAAAAGTGAAGGAAACAGTTACTGAAAATCCTCATTCAAGTTTGAGAGAGATAGCCGCCGAACAATCTGTGTCTCGCGAGACGATCCGTACCATTGTAAATAATCACTTGGGTATGAAACATGTTGCCGCTCGGCTAGTCCCACATTCATGATATGCATTGTTACTGGTGACGAGATGTTGTTACGACGTTTGACGGGTTTACGAGTTTGACATGCAAACTAGTCAACAAGCTTTAGCGTGGCGCCTTCCAACTGAACCGAAACCGAAACAAACCAAGCCAAAGTTAATCAAAAGTCAGTCATGTTGACTGTTTTCTTTCACTAACGCGGAGTTGTGTGCTGGGAATTCTTGCCAGAAAGTCAAACGTTAAAGAATATTATTTCAGCGTTAAGCGGCGTTTAAGAGAGCAAATTCGGCAAAAAAGGCCAGACTTGTGGAAAGGAAATTCTTAGATTCTTCTTCACGTTCTCGTTCAAAATGATGAACTCGAGTTTTGACAAAAAAAACTCAACAATTACCATCTAGCAACCACCTTATTCACCAGATATAGCTCCAGCCGACTTCTTTCTTTTTAATTAACCCAAATTACCACTTCGTGCCACCCGTTTTCATTCGGTAGAATGCATAAAGGAGAATTCGAGGCGAGAAATGAACTCAATTCCGGAAAAAGCGTTTAAAAAATGATTGGATTATTCGTTGGCGTAAGTGTATTGTTTCTGTAGGAGCATACTTTGAAGGTGATAAAATAAATTTGGATGTATAACTAGCATTTTTTGTATTTTGTGTGATTTTTCCCGGTACTTTCTTGACAGAGTAGTACATTACAAACTGTTTTGGCCGACTAAGTATATAAATGTACCATGTACTTTTGGTATCAATTCGAAATGACTAATTAAGAAAGAAATTAGGTGGAGAATTAATAAATATATATATTTTTGTCATTTTTTATATTAAATAATAATATCAACTTTGTTCCACTACAAAGTCCAGTCCCTGTTGTCTTATGTGATGATATTGGAGTGTTGTCGCGTCACACTGCTTACTGAGATTTCGTCTTTAAATAATATTATAATATTTCCTGCATGTGCCTCTATAAACTTTAAAATCATATTATACAAACTTTTGGCTCACACTTACTTATGTGTAAACTAAAATGTTTAATTAAAAGAGATCATATCAGTTTGCAAATGTGATAACTTCTGTTAACTTTCTGATAATCATACGGCCAATCAGTGAAATGTTATTCAATGTTAGGTTTGCCTTTAAGTTTGACACTTCCGTTAATATTGTAAATCGTATTATCTTAATTTATTTGTGTGTTAAAATTAAGTACATTTCAGGCAAATGGATTGCCGTTTCGTCTCTTAACCAAAGGTCGCAGTAGAACAGGTTTTATTATACACTGTTTGCAAATATAAATTAAGTTTATTAAATAACCATATAATTATTTTGATCATTAAGTCAACAATGTTTTCTTGAAAAATATTTGTTTTAACAGACCCTCATCTTGTACGCCTTTTAAATCAAGTAGTATCTTTATAGGCACATGGGTCCGGCTAACGTACTATTACCAGCGACTTTTTTCAACAGGGCTTTTATTTTGTCGAAACCCATCCCGAAGGAAGCAGTCGGCGCCCGCGCCATGCATTGGCGCCTTTCTCCGTCCGAGCGAGACAGGCTAATTTTTACTATACGTTGGTAAGAGACAAAGCAATAGCATTCCGCGCCCGACCGGCAAGCGAGCGGGCCAAATGAATCCAGTTTGGTTGTTGTGTATCGGTGAGTTAGTTGTGTATGTTTTTTATGTTGTGAGTTTTATTTCCGCAGTGAAGTTAAACAAATACACTTAATTTGTGTGCGAGATAATAGACGGACAAAGTGGTTGATGAGCATGTGTTAAACCTGGATTCTCAAGTGTAAAATAGATAAGATCTGGAAACGGTAAGAATGCAAGCTATCCCTCTCCCGTCCCACTTTTAAGAATGCAGTGCACCTCTGTTTGACTCCTGCGCACCTTGTGTGTTATTAAAGAATAGACAATAAATAAAAAATAGCTAGATCTATATATATAGGCCTATAAAACATTGTTGTGTTTATTCAAGGGACAGATAATTTACGAACAATGAAATGACATTTATTATTTATGAGAGATATAATGAATACTGTTTACATATCATGATATTATATATAACAATAGCATCAATACAGTCAGAATTATATTAATTGGCATTGATTAAAATGTTAAATTTATAAAAAAAATTATATACAGACATAACTTTTCTATAAATTTTAAATGAAAATCTATTCTATTTCTATTTCAATATTTATGTTATCTTTGGAGATTAATAGATTAATAATACATTTCATATTTTAAAAATTAGGTTAATCATCTCTTGTGAGCATATTGTTTTAGTACTATGGTTGAAATCATGGGTTACATACTTGGTTAAAGTTAATTTATTAATTAATAACTCCACTGGTTAAAAGTAACAGTAATGGTATTTTTAAATTGTTAATAGTATCATAAGGATTTACAATTAAATATGTATACCACTTGACAAAAAAGTAAATTCAAGAACCTGTGCGAAAAGTGTAATTTTTTTTACGACGTTCATAACTTACGATATCTTGTAATTCTACTCTAAATATGTTTAAAATTTAAACCTGCCGTAATGTAATGTTTTATCTGTTATGTGCCCTAATGTGAAAATATTCTGTATTTTATTCAAATACTTAATTTGATCTTGCTATGATAGGTTTATGTTATATATTTTAAAAAATTCATATTTTTGTAGGATCTTCAAAAATATTGACAAAATAATAGTAAAATTTAATACCCAAAATCTTATATCATAGAAATAGTAAGAAATACTTTTAGATTGAGGCGTTTGATTGCATACACTATATACAATAATTCGAAGAATTTGAAACTGGATAAACATTGTAGCTTGTTTGTTGTATTGCTAAGCAGACAGTGATAATATTGTCAACATTTTGTTTATCAACCAAGAGAACAATCCTGAACAAACTACCACGTAATCAAAACGTGCAAATAAAAGCCCTTTTCTATAATGCATACATTGTTATAAAAATTTCAAGCACCTACACAAATAAGCGAAATAAATCTCTGAGATAAGACTCTCTGTCTGAGATTTCTGTTTTCTAAGTATTTTCGACGGTTTTTCTTATAATTTAATTTAATTGTTAATTTTATTTTAATATAATTTCACTGTTGTCCATATCTCTTAAAATCAATAACTGCTAAAGCTAACATATGTGTGTATCATTCATTCTCTCATCTATTGATTGGTTTTATTTTTTCTACGTTCATGCAAATTTCCACGACGTATCTAAAATTGAGATTTTTGTCTATCGTGTTTTAGATTTAAAAAACTATCCTGGCTCATCAATGAACTTCATTGCTGAAGAATATTTTTTGCGATAAGCCACGTGGCATAATAATTATTTGTTTAAATATATTTACGATTGTGTTATTCAAGGATCCCTTGACACATTCGTCGTTAATTCAACTTCTCGCATCTATTAATTGCATTTAATTTGGAAAAAATGAGTTCGGGCCTCTACGACTCTGGGATCAGGTTTAAATTTATCCTTTACTAAATCAAAAGATATCACCATGCTTAACATGGCAATTATAGTTTTTTTTTTTTATAAAACTGTGCAAAGTAAAGTCTCGTGAGGTATGCGATCGCTGCCGCACAAATTACCTACATTAACAACGACGAATTAAAAAATTGATATAAATTAATATATTATATCAATTATAAAAAAAATAAGACAACCGCTTGTTGTTGCCGTTGGAATACCAGGCTGCCGTGTTGGGGTCTGAGGCGATTCTATGACGGGCAGAGGAACCAATATAATTGCAGTACAAAATGTTAGTTTCGGTTCAGAGTGTGTAGTATGTGTCCTGTAACGTTAACACTGCAGTTGAACCTTTCTTCGATCATACTGCGCACTTGACGTGGGAAAGGGACAACCTGTTTTTCTTTTTTTTTAATACATTGAGCACACAGTTCACCTGATGGTAAGTGACGGCCTATGACATCTATATTCATCCTTGACAAGGAATCATAATGCAGATGCGCCTTTAGGAGTGAGATGTAATGCCTCGTCACCAGTAATAAAGGTCACCGGATCCCATCATTCACCAGACGAAATGTGTTTCGTTATTTCATGCCGGTATTCTGTGACTGCGTTGTCTTACTCCGTTCGAGTTGACCACGTTCATTCTACAGCTAGAAACAAACTGCATCGTAGCTGCAACCAGTACTTTTATTCCAATTTCCCAAAATCAAAACAACAACTGTAAATCTTTACAGAATTCAAGCTTCATTTTTTTGTAAGGCGTATTAAAATGTCATTTGACCAAAAATTCAATTCGGCATCGAGTTTCTTTTACTAATAAAATTGAAGCGTTGGTCTTCTTTCACGGTATAATAGCGAAATGCTTTTGAGCATTCGTTTATGATTCTATAAAGAAAGCGCTTGTGTTTTATTTATGTTCAATAATGATGCAGTTCTGTAAAGTTTTTAAGTGTAGCAGAGCCACGTTACAGTTTGTTTCTGGCTATAGTATAAACGGGTCGGCTCGACGTAGGTAGGACCACGCCAGTGTTTTTTGTTTGGTGTGTGTAGGTAGGAATCCGGTGGACTACTTATCGGCTTAGTCTTACTACAACAGAAGTATTTGATTTAGTCCTCAAGGGCGATAAAGAATTTGCAGTATGATTCCACAATCACCAACAGGAGAACTGTGTTTGTTTCTCACCATCAATACAATAAAAAGCAAATATTCTAGTTATATCAGATATATAATTTTATTCGACTTTTTATATATATACATATATATATATATATTTAATATTGCTACTTATCTTGTGGTTCTTTATTCATTATTCATTGCTAGAACTCATCGAAGTTATAAAGATTATATGTAACCAACAGTTTTGACGGCTGAAATGGTAACCACAGTTTCAAACATTTTGCATCTTAAAATAATATTAAATAAATCAAATACAAGTTTAAACGTGTATAAAATACAGGTTATACGCTTGTGTCGTTGTAATATACGAGTATATTTTAAAGTTTATTTCTAGCAGCAGCATGTATAGATACATTCGACCGGGCCGTGACGACGCTCTGTTCTGGTCAGAAACCAATAAGCCAATATTTTCATTAAAATATTGGATTAAATTTGAAGAAACTGTCTGTAAAGAAAAAATATCGATATATGTAAATAGAAGTGGCATGAGCAGATTTTAATTTTTATTGCTATTTAAATGAACGAAAGATGTTTCCCCTATCGAATATATCTTTAAAAATAACTTGCAACCACAATTTCGCCATCTGGGTACCTGAATAACGATCCTATATGTCATATATATGTGGGTATATGACATATAGAGATTGTTCGAACGTTTGATACATGCGTTTCGATACCACGCTTGGTTATACTAAAACATATAAAATATATATACACGGGATATAGTACACCCTTTTAGATATTAATTACATTATTGTGGGCTACATTATCGGTCTATACAAAAAATATAGCCGTCTACCGTAACTAGTCCATTACTGGGACCAGGTACCAACCCTCCTTCCAATAATCTGTAAAATTTAGTTTATATTTTACTATATATATTCTGCTAGATATAATAATAGAAATATAATGTCCTTGTCTGTGTAGTATTTATATTAGGACTTATATGTATGCGATATATTCATCAATTCATGGAGCAATAAAGTAATTACTAAATTAATGGTAACGTAAGAATCAATAAAAAAAGTTCAAAAGAATTTCAGGTGAACACGTCGTGAGTCGATAAAAAGAATTATGCCGCTTAACGAACATTGATTGCGGATGCCAATGAAATCTTGAGATCCAGTATCTCGGTATCGGGTTAACCTTGTCAAGACGAGGGTGATAAAAAGTTCTATATTCTATATATTTGTTCTATTTTATCAGTACTGATTTAGATTTAGTCTTTCAAGTTATATCAGCTATGTATAGATCGTTTTGTTATTTTTTGTCTTTGAGTCATTTTCGGAACGCGCTTTTACCATAAATTAGTATAGGGGTGTACTAGAAGTTATTCTTGTGGTAGGGTTGAACGAAATATTTATAAAATAAAATTGTAAACTATGGTGCGCCATCTTGGTGAAAAATAAAATATAATTTCTATTACTGGGTGTTAAAAAAAAGCTATATACTATAAATGAATATGGGATTAAGGATTATAAAATATTTATTCTGCTACATTCGTACGTATATTTTTTCATATTACTTTATAACGGAGAATAAATATAACATATATAAAAATAAGAGAGGAAAGAACTCATTGTTTTCACTATTGACAAAATGATTAGTTCTTAAATTGCGATGTAATAAATTATTGTTACAATACTTATTTGGCAACCCTTCATAATGGTTTTCAGAAAAAAGCCCAAACAATTATAGACAGTAAAAAAGGAGACAGCGTCGCTTGTGATTTTTGGAAATACACTTCTGACAGCTCAATTATAGCATTTCTCGTAATTGTGCCATTCTCGTCTAACCAGTTATAATGGAACGCGGGTCGCAACAGTTTTTCTTTGAATGCCTTCTGTACATGGCAACTAGTGATGCGAACAAACCGGAATCAACGAAAGAAAAAGAAATAGAGACTCCGGAGAGCAATAAATGAAATATTTAAAAATGGAATGCAATTCACCCTACATTGGGAACGAAGTGATTGGATGACTTTTTTGTTATGTGATGTATCTATAATGATTACATTTCTTGTCGTGGGAGTATTGTGCGTTAGTTAGTTTTTTTTATCACAAGAACAAATACGATTTCATATAATAGAATAGCGGCTGTCTTATACCAACGTCTGGAAATTCAAATAAAGATAAAATCGTTTAAAATACTTGAAGGCAACTTTTGTTGAAGTTTCCTTATGGTTCGGACAATGGTTAGAAATGCTAAAATAGTCAAGTACATATGATTATATAATCCTAAATCAAGAGTAAACTTTTATTGTACTTGATGATGTTATTTTTCATATTTAATAACATTTCGTATACTAAAAAAATAATAATATGAAAAATAACAAGCTTTTGCACAACCAGAAATCTGCAATGTAATATTAGGTATGTAAACGCCGAAAAGTACTTTGAAATCCTTCGAGCTGTTCCTGCAGCGCTGGTGGCCACGGTTGAACTTATATTCCTAAATAATGCGATATTTAAAGTTTTTCATTTGAATAACAGAAGGATTTCAAAGAAAAAACAAATGGTGCGGAAGCAAATGAATCACTAAATAGAATCACAAAAACACAAGCCTAAATTTGAAATACATTTGAATTTTGAATTCCTAACCAAACGCCAGATTATTTGAGATCAAAGTGGGGCCAGTTACCCAAATTCATATGTAAGGACCTAATATCTTTACTCTGGATTTAGGGATATAAATAAATAAATTTACGAAATGCAAGTCCATGATACATTTCTTAAAGCCTCTTAAAGTATGGTAATCATATAAGTTTATAATATTATTAAAACATGTTGAAATAGAGATTTTATAAAAATAATAATAACCAAATAATACGAACATATATCGGTAGATGTTTGAAGATGAAAGAGGTGTGTATCCGTCATGAAAATACACAAACACACGCATTTATAATTATAAACCACTGCGGTAGTGGTTACGTAAAATAATTTAAAAGTAAGTAAGAAAAGCGTACATCACAATACCAAATATTTGCACAATTTATTTAGGTCTAACACAATAAATAAATGTATTTTGGCCAGATGATATCAAACGAATTATTACGCGAAGTTCACTCTCGTGTTAAATTAACGCTTGTTTGTAAACTCTGATTATTTACGATCTATATGACACCACGATAAGGGGAATGTGTACGTGATTTGAGGGACATAGCATTCTTGGGAATCGGGAAACAAACAACGAACAACTTTAGCGTGACCAACAACTACTGTAAACCGAAGAGTATTATTAAAATCTTATCTAATTTAAGTAGACAACTGTTAGTACTTAGAAGACAAATGGGTATGTTTGCTTCGTATTTACACATGCAGTAATATATTACTTCTTAATCAATTGTATTCTGTTCACATTCCGGATGCAAAATGCAATGTTTCCGTGGGCAAATTGTCTGGAGGACCTGTAAATTGTCGACATTTTTTATATTTTCGGCAGCTCGTTCTGTCATTCAAACATCGCGGTCTTTTTTAAGATTACGTAATTCATAATTATAAACGTTAATATGTAAGTAAATTTAATGTTTATTGTAAATCTGCAAAAGATTCATCACTTTAAGGATGGAGTCTGGTTAAATTTTAAAATATTCAAAACAAGATATGGGCAGAGTTCCAGGCAAGAGTAATGCATTTTCAGCACCAGAGTCAGATAAATTAAATGTTTATCATGAGCTCTTTGTTTAGAGTGAAATGCCAAAAGCTTATAAAAGGAAGCAAACTAGAAGAGATTCATGTACAGCTATAGTTTTATTGTAAAATATTATGACATAAAGATAACGAAATACATTAATAAGAAGGTATTAGTAATGTTGCCAACACTGATAAATATTAAAAAACACTGTATTTGTATATTTTAATTTTCCATACTAGTAATATAATCAATTTAATACACGTTATAACTTCACTGCGTTCCCAGCGGTTGTTTCAGAAAACGAAACAAATCGAACGGCATCTAATCGATTACGACTCGTACGAGCTACAATTTTCCCGCCATATTTCACAATATATCATACAATGGCCAGTAACAACGGTAAATAGCCAATACGAAACCGCCTTAATGCTATAGCACGGCAAAAGCGTTGCTAACCCGCAACTAAAGAAGTGATGTTTATCTGAGTTTGAAATTAAAAATATCTGTAATCGACGAGGCGATGTTCACTGCCTACCCTCTGTTTAACGGGATTGTTTTTCTATAATATTATATTATTAATTATCTCATGTAGTCGGTTATGTAACAATCTCGAAACATGCTTGACATTCAAAAAAAAAATGCCGAGAGTTGATGAAGATTTACACATTTAAAACTACCTTTGTGTTACGTAATATATTCATGTTAAATTATGGCCTTATTTCTTTCTTACATAGTGATTTATGAAGGAAATCCGGAAAGTAAAGTTAATAAAGTATACTTACATCTCGGTAACATAGTATACGTACATATTTAAAACTTTGAGTGATTAATGGCAGTAAGTTTTGGCAAAAGTAAGCGTTTGCTTATCGGACTCAGCGGCCAATCGGCCATGTATGACTAATCGATTTGTCAACTTTGGACCGCAAAATGATCGGTTCCTGAGGTGAAATCTCACGAACAGCTGTGATAAGGTATTATAATAATTAATTCAGCGATTAATAAATCAATGTGTTCACTTGAATGTTTTTCACGAATAATTTTAGACGAAGGAGTTTGTATTCTTAATAACAAAAGTAAGTAAGTAAAAAAATAAGTATAATATTAATCTTTCAACTCATTTCATTTTGAAATTGTCATAGTATATTTTTTCCCCTGTGTTACCTGCTGGCCATAACACGGACATTCAAGACTCGTCACCAGTTATAATGATCTCCGGATCCTTAGGATCACCAGACGAAACGGCAACGGCCTCATGTTGCTGTCTCCCGGTCGAGCTGATTCATTATCTTTAAGTTATTTACGCTGCAGCTAGAAACGAAACTGAAACGTAGCTCTACCACTTTTGGTAAAATTAAAGTGGCCGACTATATATATAAATCCCAATGCTGAGCTTAGCTTTCTTTAGAGAAGGTGTTAGAGCATAGTCCACCGCGGTTCCAATGCGGAGAATTTAACATGTCTTAGAATTATTTTTCATTTATGTTTTATTGTGCAGGTTTCCTCACGATGTTTCCTTCATCACCGAGCACGTGGTAAAGATACGCTGCAGTTTTTTTCTGGCTGCAGAATGAATGGGTCAGCTCGACCGGGGTAGGACCACGCCCTCGGGATACTAGCGTAAAATAGCATCATAATGTTGCTGTGTTTCGTCTGGTAAGTGCAGGGATCCGGAGACCTTTATTACTGGTGGCAGTCCACCTCAGTCCTCAAGGGTGTTAACACAACTGCATTATGATTCCTTGTCAGGGATGAATGAGCATATGAACTGTGCTCGTTTGTTTCTATCAATGTAATAAAAAAAAGAGGCATGGAAATTGGCAATTACCAATTTCATCGATGCCTTACACCGGGTATCGTAATTCAGTTTAACCACATAACTTGAAATAAAAGAAAGTTTTTAAACACTGAGCTACCACGGCTTTACTTTGTAACTATGTAATGAATTAATGTCCGATATCCATATTAATTATCGCAGATTAATAGTATTTTATTGTACAGTGTCAGAAATGACTAAAAATAATGTTTTAAAAAAAAAATGTTTTAGTACTAATGGGTCGGCTTGGCTGGGGATATAGGAGTATAGGTACGCATAGGTGTTAGAGGGAAAGAGCGGGAGAGTACAAGAATTGAAGAAGTATCCATTTCGGTTTCATAAAAAACTCTCACTATGTCTACTTCAAGGGTAAATGGAAACAGTAAAATAATATAAATAAATAATAATTACGATAAAATAATTAGTTCGTAGATTTAGTTCGTTCGCTTATATGTAACAGTAAATATAGGTATATCTTCCCAAATGAACTCTCAGTTCTGTTAAATACAATTTACAATAGTCCTCTAATAACACAAAATGACAAGAAATAAGTAGTTAAGAACTGCTTTTGTTAACTTGACCCGACATTTTCATCCGAAAGAATCGCTCGTAAATTTCTACATTTTTGTACGTCTCGTTTGCTTTTGGTTTTTGTTCCGAATAGATAAGATGAAGTATTTCCAGTGAAAGGTACTAAGAATTTCTTTCTATGAAAACTTTACATAATCGTCGAAAAAAATAATTTTGATGAAGTTATCCGTAGGTTTATTAAATTTCATCCATTGAAACCTTAACGCCGACATTAATGAAGTATTTGTTTAATTTTAAGTGACGCTATGTTCTTTTTTCACGGCACAAACAATTAGAATGATTGGGTGAGAAAGAAGATAGCATTAGAAAACCTACATTTCAATTTAAAAAAAAAGTATTTCTAAGGCTTTAGATGTATACCGAAAATTCTGTGGAGTCGCGAGGTAATGAAATACGCTATCATGTGTGCGACAGTCCGACTCGTATACTGTTTCTTTCTATCCAAAGGTAAAAAGATTAATGGCATATTTGATATAATAATAATTAATTCCCTTAACTTTATTTTTTAATTTATATGCTGTGTAGAAAGAAACTATTGCATAATTTGAAATTTATAATAATTAAGCTCGAGCCGGAACTAGTCGAACTTTTAAGTTCGCACGATATAGGTACTAAATTATACATATGAATATTTCTTATAGTTGAGTCTATTTATTGGTGAAAGTCTCGTCAAAGTCTATACATTAATATCCAAGATTATCGCGTACAAACGGATAAACGAGGCGATTTGACTCATTATTGCAATACGTAGTGGTTGTACTTCAAAATAAAAAGAGTGTAGAGCGTGTTATATCCTAAAGACCCTTGAATGCCACTTCGGATGTGACGTGGATAGTCCGTTTTTGTGTACAGGAAGGCCGCGGGGTGTACCTGTAAGTAAACCTGACTGCCGTGTGGTCCTGGTGAATAATATTTGTTTATTATATATGTTTTTTGTTGTTATATGTATGTCAAGTGTTATTACTCAAAAGTATTAAACAAGTTAGGTGAATGGGTGCTTTTAAATTTGCGCGAATGCTTAAAGCACTATCACATATTTTGAGCAGTAGATATCATCTGATATTAATCAAAGTACATGTTGTTAAATACAACTGGGACAACATAATCATGGTTTGTATTCATAGCGTGAGTGTCATTCAATCAAAGAATATTTCCATAATCGTTGTCTGATAATGCACTGCAAATGTAACATCGACTAAATTATTGTCTTATGTATGTACTCTATTCTTACATTCAAAGCGGCCGTTGCTAATGGTATAAGTGTTTCATGGAACGAGTAAATTATGTAAGACTATAGCAATATAAATTTATAGCACATTATATAAGTAAGAAAATAAATTTAAAACAAGGCTACGGTTGAAAAAGCACTAATGAGTCTCCTCAATCGGAATAACCAAGCGCTCACAGATAAATAAAAATAAAGCTCCAATAGCTAGTTATGGAAGCACGGCCCGTACACATTGTGCGTATGACAGCATAAAAGCTCTCTTCACAGCATTATGATGTTCCCACGTAGGTTAAGTTACTAAGTTAGTAATACATTTGAACGTTTAGCTTTATGGAACGGATTGAACATTCGTTGTTGGCATGCCACTATGGCAATACGCTAATTAAATTATTTAGTAATGAAGTTTCGTTTTTTTAATTTTAAAATGACGCTCCCGAAACATGATTAGCTTGACGGTTTAGGGTAGGACGGTATGGAAATTTAAGACCTAGGTTATTTTTAATGAAATTAAGGTTGACAATCCAGAATATAGTTTAGATGATAAGTGATTCTTGGAGCCCACGAAAATCACATTTACTTTCCAAAAGTAATCATAATGAAGATACATTGTCAACCTTGAGGACTAACTCCACCATCAATAAAGGCTTCAGTTCTATGCGTGGTGCTATTCGTGCTACAGCCAGTTTATCACTGCGGTGTGACTCTCAATTTCGTCACTTAATAATAATAATAAACTTTATTTTCCTATAAATGTATGCATCTAACTTAGTACTTAAAGGCGTCTTTAGGCCCTGCCATGTAGCGCCCGTGTGCAATCATTACCCTAGCGCCCTCTAGTAAGCGCGGTCAAAATGGAATAGGTACAAATGTTATATCAATGTTAAAAGTGGAAATTGTAAAAAAAGACGACTTTCATACTAACTCGATCAGCTGATCGGTCATTTCGAAAGTGCCGCAGACAGCGACCCACCACTGCGCACACCCTGCACCATAGGTAAAGCCGCCTCTGTTAGAACATAAATACATTACATCACCATATAGCCAAAAAAATAAGCATCATAACTATCTAAAAGACCGCTTTCAGTGGTACACGGCAATATTTGATGATTCAACAGTACTTAAGAAATACTATTACTTGGTTAATTAATTATTCCATATTAGTCCACAGGGATGACGACCTTTATCTTAATTCTTCGTTGCAGGCTGAGGAGATCTATCGGCAGTGAATTGATTGAGATGATTATGTGAATGTGGCTCATTGACTACAAGACGAATGATTCACCGGGGAGCGCCGAATCCGATTCGGAGGATAACAGGCAATCAAATCACAATAGATCCCAAGGGTCGCAGCGACAGCAACTTTGTCGACCCAATTAATACATTTTAAGCTTACAAGTTGTGTTAATATATATATATATATATATATATAGTAATAATGATGACCTGATAGATTTGTTTTGCGGCGATATCTTTTGGTGATTAACAGAAGACATTTTGCCGGATTATTTTAGGGTTCCGGAGACCTTTATTACTGCTGACGAGGCATTTTATCTCAGTTCTCAAAGTGACAACGCATCTGCATTATGATTCCTTGTCGAGGATGAATGTAGATGTCATGGGCCGCAGGAATCACTTACCATCAGGTGAACTGTGTGCACGTCTGTTACCCCAAATGTAATAATAACAAATAGTGTCATGAGAACTATAACTACAGAGTCATTAACAGTAAAATAAATAATAATTTTACTAAGTTTTGTAATGAAGATTTCATCTTCAATGATTTTAGCAGTTTTAAAATAGGGGCACTAGGTTTCTCTGATATCTCTATATTTCTTAGATCATTGCAATATATTCGATGTGGCAAGGACGTATAAAGAATTATGTAATAAGTTTTCTTGGAATGGTCTGTCTTTATTCGGAATTCTCAGTGAGCTTGATATAATTTACACTTACTGCAAACACTGTGAAACTTTATCTTTATTCCCTGTAATTTTACAAAGCAATCCGATTCTTTAATAGATTCAGGCTTTGCAGAAGAATAATTAATTTGTCATAAAAAGTCTATTAAGGTGACATCTACATTCATCCTTGACAAGGAATCATAATGCAGATGCGTTTTCACCCTTGAGGACTGAGATGGAATGCCTAGTCACCAGTAATAAAGGTCCTCGGAAACCTACACTCACCAGACGAAACACAGCAGCAATGTGCTAATAGTTCAGTGAGGGCGTGGTGGACCTTCCCCGGTCGAGCTGACCCATTCATTCCGCAGCTTGAAACAAACTGCAGCTTAGCTCCACCACTGATCATTTAGTGGTGAGTTTCAATTATATGATATATTTTCAGCGATGGAGAAAATAACGGTACTCGTATATTTCTTCACTGTTGTGTTTCTAATATTCTAGGACATGGGCTCTTCATTTTAGCACTGATTTATCTGAACGCAATATATCATGTTTGAGTTTTGTCCACACTAATGTCAGGGCAACGCTTTTCAAACCTTAAGGTAACAAACAAGCAAGCGGAAACTAGCGGAATAAATAACGGACTTTATTTTTTCCTGACGTACTGTTTTGAACCGAACATAGGGTTGTATATATTTATATTTTCTTTATATAACGTTAATATATAATTGTTGATGTATTATATTTTTATATATATAGTTACCAACATAACACTCAGCTTAAGATAAGTGTAATATATCTAAGATAATTTATAATAAAATTATGAGTGAAAAGCTCTTGTTGCTTCCAAGAAGAGAGTAGGTAAAGACGTGATTTTAATCTGACTCCGCTCATCGATGGAGCGATCTCGAAGCGGCACAAGTTTCAAGTAGCCCGTTTATCAGTCGCGATGGAGATAAATTCCTTGTTATTGCATGAGTGAAACTTTAAAAATAACTTGACCTTTTCAACCCTTTATTAGAATTTTTTATTATTATTATTTAAGTTAATAATATAATAATTTGATGATGAAGTTAAGTAAGTAATCCAAGATCAGATTAATAGGTCTTTGTAAAATATACATACATTTTACCTTCATTTTTACTTTTGTTTGTAACTATTCTACAAAGTAATGCTAGACAATAGTTGTTAAAGAGGCGTTGTCTTTTTCATCTCGCTAGTAAGATGTGTTAATTCTTCCCAAATAAATATTTGTGTTACCCAAAAATTATTTATTTACCGAGCTGTGAGCCAGTTCAGCGCTTTTAATATCGTAATACGTGAGAAACCAGATTTAGGTCGACGTTGTTGGCACCAATAAAATTGTTAATTACAATATTAAGTGATAATTTACCTTTAAGTGCTCGGCGGGGAAGAAAAATATCGTGAGATTGTGAAATATGCGTATATAAAAACTGAAAACATAAAGTATGTAAAAAATGGAGCTAGCGCATTATGCTTTAATATCGATAACACATTTTTTTCGGGCTATTGGCTGTTGTTAGTCCGAGGGCTTTTACAGTTTCACCAGGTTGAGAGGTGACCGAGCGCTGGTGCTCAGTCGAGACCTTTATCAATGAGCAACCAGCACAAGGCCTTGGCTTTTTTTGTTTGACTGCGCGAGAGCGATTGACTCGAGGGGGAGCAGAGGGCCGAACCTCGCCTTGATCAGTTGCTTCTGACTATGGATTATCTAAATTAATATCTCTTTTATTATTAACTAACTGTACCACCACTTCGGAATGCGTAGGCGCTGGAGAAGAAGTGGCGCAAGAAACTCCAGCGACGCTTCCATCGATATTCACTGGTCCGAACGAACGCGAACCGGCCTGTGACATGGCGGTATCGCTATCAATTACACAGATGACGATAATTTGTTTCTCAGTTTGACATTAAGTGATATCCAGCTGGGAATGACCAATGTTTGCTCAGATACGGCGATGTTTTGTTTCTTTTATTACTTTGAGAGTAACAGACCTGCACACAGTTCACCTGATAGCAAGTGATTTCTGCGGCCCATGACATCTACCTACATTCATCTTTGACAAGGGATCGTAATTGAAATGCGTTATCACCCTTGAGGACTGAGATGGAATGCCTCGTCACCAGTAATAAAGGTCTCAGGATCTCTACACTCATGATCGGATTTTCAACCATTCAATCTGCAGCTAGAAACAAATTGCAGTGTGGATCTACTACTGTTAAAATACTTTATATCCTCGCTGACACATTCTGATAGCAAATGAACTGCTGAATACTGTGGTCTTTTGTCCCTCTTAGTTTTATAAAAAAAAGCAGTCTGGATAGAAGGAATAAAATCAATTGTAACCTAACCTATCGATATCTAACCAAAGGATGCTTCAGTTTAACTGACTTCTCTTTTTTATAACTGATGTCACTATTGACATGCGCCCTGCATCAACCCTACTAAACAATGTGCCTCTCTGTTAGAATTCGACGTAATGTAATCGACCTTGTACTTAGTGCTGATGGTTTAGGGTACGGTCTGCCAAACTAAGGGTCGCAGGTTCGAATCCGCCATTCGACTATTGTCGGGAACCATTACTAGCACAAGCATATAAGCTCAGTTGGAATGGTTGGTCTGTCGGAATGTTAGTAATTAAGCACTGCTAGAATTGTTTTTAAAGAAAAAAAAAGAATTAGTTGTACCTCAGCGTGGTAAGTATCGTAACTGTACTTTAAAAAATCAACACTTGTTGGTTGTTTTAACTATTTCGTTAAACTTGCGCTAAACTTTCGTAAGACTTTAGCTTTGGTTTAGCGCGCAGCTGTATTACATTTAAAAATTTTCATGCACACGTGAAGAGCACTTGGCACGGGCCACGTTGATAAAAGTACCCGGTTATAAAATGTGTAACGCTATTCTCACCTTTATTGCCTTTATCGTACACGCAAAATGCTTTCCAGTAAAGAGCCTAGAAGGTTCTCGCTGCATGGGGGTCTTCGAGGGGAGCGAAGTCGAATGTGGCACGTGTGTTTTATGAATAGGACGCCGAGGGCTTTTCACTTGGAGTGCTCTAGAATTTCAACGCGAAGGTGTCATGGTGGTCCGACAAAGTGGTGGATTTCCGCAATGCTTTTATTATTAAAAATTAAGTTGCTATATCCCCTTTATTCATTCTGTCATATGAAAACATATCCTGTTTACCAGTACAAGCAATGAAGCTATTGTTGATTACTCAGTATAATGTTGAATTAATATATTATTAAATATTTCCGACGTTTGTTTTATGTTAATTTTTTTACTGTTTGCTTTTAAGCTACTATAAAGTTTACATATCGTTAATTATATTAAATTAATTAATTGGATTAGGTAAGCGTCAATAACCAAATGATTTAAGGTACGGTCTGTGAATCTTAAGATCGTAGGTTCGAAACGGCAATTCTACTATTGTCGATAACCATCTGGCACAAGCTTGGTTGGAGTGGTTAACCGGAATGTTAAAGTTTCAAATAAGTATTCATTCCTCACAAAAATAATTGGTTTTGATTTTGTTTGTTTTATTTAAAATTTAGTTTAATTCAAATTAATAGAATAAATAACATTTTGTTACACTTAGGCAACGTAATAAATTTTATACAACGAAGCAAGATGGCGACGGGTGCTTCGTCGTAGACTTTTCCTTTACGAGACTAGTCTCCTTTGTAGCGCTCCGAGTATTAGACTTCACAAAATCGCATTAGCCTCTTGTTTGTATGGAACCAAAGCCCCGTGACAGAGCGGATCGTATGCCATGGAACCGTACTGTGTATGCAAATGTATTTTCCCTGTCTAAATATATCGTGAATCCTTAATTTCGTCATCCATCTTTGTTAGCTCGAATAAATCCTTTATGATATATAAGAAGATTGTAGACCATATTAAACGAAGCATGCGGGGTATAATCCAAGCTTTGCGGAAAAAAACTGGTTCCCTTTTATAAGAGTCCTCAATAGTTTTATTGTAGACGTGCAAAGTTCACGACCAGTATATCGTGTTACATTGCTGAAGTGTTTTATGTGAAATCGTATGGAAGAAAGACATGAGCGGGACAATACGAATGTTTTTACAAGCGCTCGATTAGTAAGGTGCATCGTGTGCAGCAATATATACATATATATATATATACATATATATTTTGTCATCCTAATTGATTTGTATTATACGTTAGTTTACTTGTCTTTAATTGTCTTACTATTCTGAATAAAATTATTTAAGCTCGTTTATATAGGGAAAATAACTAGTCTGGCTATAAATACTGTTACATAAAAATTTTTCTTCTTTTCAACTTTTTAATTATTTTGAATTTGGAGCACGTATATTATTTTAAAAACTTCTTTCGATTTTGCGCCATTTCACATATTTTTTTGTGTTCATTATCAAATTACAATATGGAATGGGGTGAAAGAAAATAGGATTGCAGTGATCGCCTTGCACAAAGTGGGTATGGAGCCGTCGGTCATTTTCCAGACGCTTCAAAAGCTTGGTATCAGCCGTATGGTCGCATATCATACTATCAACAGATACAACAACACTTCCGGAAAGAAGAGCAGAAAATATCGGGGTGGCCGCGTGCTGGTAGAACTACAAAGGCTGTTAAAGCTGTTAAAGCCAGAATTCGTCGAAACCCCATTAGGAAGCAAAAAATCTTATCGCGAGAAATGAAGATTCCCGCTAGGACTCTGTCGCGTATTATAAAACAAGACCTGAAGCTCGGTGCTTATCGTCGATATACAGGACATGCCCTAAATCAATCTTTACAATTAAAGAGAGTAGATCGATCAAAACGCCTTCTGTCGCGATACGCAGGTGAAAGGCACAGAAATATCCTCTTTACCGATGAAAAAATGTTCACAATTGAAGAACACTACAATTAGCAAAATGATACAGTGTACGCTCACAGTTCAGTTCTAAAGAAGCTGCTCAAGTGGTCGGAAAGGTACAATGTGGTCATCATCCTGCGTCAGTGATGGTTTGGTGGAGCGTGTCTTATCTTGATAAAACACGCTCTACTAAGTCACAAAACTACATTTTTGTAAAAAAGGAGTGATAACTTCAGCCAATGTGAATCAAGATACAATCTTGGATCATGTTGTGAAACCTCTCAGTAATACACTTTTTAAAAATATACCATGGACTTTCCAGCAGGACACTGCACCTGGTCACAAGGCACGAACTACCCAAGTCTGGTTTGAAACAACGTTCCGGATTTTAAAAGAGCTGAAGACTGGCCCTCATCTAGCCGAGACCTCAACCCTTTAGACTTCAAATTATTGTCAGTTTTAGAGGACATAGCCTGCATGACACGGTGACATTGAGTCTCTTAAAAAATCTTTGGAGCAAGCAGTGGCGAAATTTCCCTTGGAAACAGTGCGTAAATCCATAGATTAAAGGCCTGTATAAAAGTCAAAGGTGGCCATTTCGAATAGATTTTTTTTTTAATTTTTGCTGACTGACGAATAAATATGTAGGTGTAAATTTTAATAATATTATATTACTTCATTTAAAAAAAAAATGCATTTTCGTTTATATAAGAACTTATGGCCGGACTAGGTATAAAAACTACCACGTCTTTGATATCCTGTAGCTGCAGTCACCCCTCCCGATTTCTCCATCTACCTACCACATGGGTTCCTAGTATTTCAGGTTTTGTTTGACGACATAATTCATACCCCATTCTAGAAATAGAATAAATTCGTGCTTTGCGGAGCGTTTCTTGTTACGTGGTAGTTATTTATAATCTTAAACGGAACAATGCAAGCGAATATATTACCGAGTTATTTGTTTGAATTAAAAGTGCAAAACATTCTCCATTATTACTTTTTACTGGGTTCTAAAAGTGATTCAGACCTCGGAAGAAATGGTATCAAGTCCAGCATGCTTTCCTTTTATAAACCGAACAGAAAAATGATTTTTATGTAATTATAATTTACGTATTTATATTTATTACACCAATAATATGATAAAGATGGCAATACTGAATCGTATGGTGTGTAAAATAAATATATCTTTTGTTTTAATACCATATGCCCCGATAAGAATATTAGGTCAGGTCATACCGAGTTCAAGAACACTGCTGAGATTCACCAATTATTAATCGATGCATTAAACTTGTAGCAGAATAAAACGTGTTTATCGATGTCGATTTAAAACGCTAACCCTTAGTGAGTAATCAATAAACGAAGTCAGAACGTATGTATGTTTTGAAACTAGAGCCGTGTCACCGGTATCGATATCGATTATCGACTAACCCCTTGCTAAGACCACACATTCAGTTCCGGGTAAGCAGCTCGTATTACCAATCACAGTCCGCCATTGATCAGTGTTTACCACCAATGACAACTATTTGTTCAGTGCCACAAGAAAACGTGCGAGTGAGCGAGCGAGAAAGAAAACTTTGAAATTGGGAAATGTGGAACATTACTTTTGTGTTACTAATACTTTGAGAAGACTCACAAATAGCCATTGAATTCGAACAACATTGATTTAATAAATGTTCTTGTTATGTACGAGATTTGTTGATAGAGTCGAAAGTGGTGATTATTTTATAATTTAACTCTAGCAATAAGAGCTCGTAAATAGAAAAGTGGAAATTGTTAATTATTGTCGATTCCTTATCAAATTAATTGATTGATACTCGCAACAAGAATATTGGCAAACATTTAATTGGTACTTATCGGGTCTAGGGTCGATAAGTACTTGCAAATTGGAAAATTGGCAAATTAACAAATTAAATAAAAGCTTTTAATATTGTTTTATGAATCCATCGGTTCATCTTTTCACGGTGATGAGTGGTGATGCTGGAAAAAATTGTGGCGTTTGAATGATTGTAAAATATCCATCTTGTAATATATTTAACAAAAAATTCAGTTATAATTGGTTTTTGCAGAGTCGCTCAGCGTGCCCATTACAATAAAAAACCTTTATTATAATCATTTTCTGAATCTGATCACTTATATATATAAGATAAGTACAGCATACGTGCTTTAAAGATTATTTAGGCTAGGCAAGATAGGTTTAAATCCAATAATTCTATATATGCACTGTAATTAGCTGAAGTAATGTTTAATTCGCACTTTACTCTGAAAAGAAATAAACGAAAAAGGCAGTTTCTTTAGCTTTTTACCAGAAGTATAAGTGAAACTGTTTCAGAGAAATATTGAATTATTTGTATAATTATACTATTAAAAGCTGGACACAATAGAATTTTCTATTCAACAGGCGTTTAAGCAATGCGGGTAGCGTAGCGAAATGCATTTAAAAGAGTAATGCGGCTTCATTTGACAGTTTTAATGTACATCGGAAGCCTCGACCAGCGAGTTAAATGTTTGCGTAAATTGATTCCGGCCAAACGTGTATTTATGTTGGACACATCATTTTGAATACAGTTCTATGTGCTTCGTTGAAGTTGATATGTCGTTTTTTAATGAAACTGCAGTTCGCTATGAGCTGTGTTATGGGGTGCCACTGTTTAATAGTTTTCGAACGCAGCTGTGCACTTGCATAGCGCTTTGAATCTAATTATATATAAATGAATTGGAAATTTTAGTGTGCGTTGTGGCGAAAATAAAGCTGTATATTTAAAGGTTGTGTGGCTAATTGTGAATAATTATGTAACATGCTGTATTTATTATAATTAATATCATATATAAATAATTATAAAAGCGTAAAATAATATATATATATATATATAATAAAAGCTGCACTATGTAGAAACCCTTTATAAAATGGATTCAATAGAAGTGAAATTAATGCTACTTTTTAAATACAAACGAGCATACAGTTCACCTGATGGTAAGTGATTCCTGCGCCTCATGACACGTACATTCATCCTTGACAAGGAATCATAATGCAGATGCGTTGTCGCCCTTGAGGACTGAGATTGAATGCCTTGTCATCAGTAATAAAGGTCTCCGGATCCCTACACTCACCAGACGAAACACAGAAGTATTATCGTGCTGCTTTACGCTGGTATTCTGTGAGAGCGTGGTCCTACCCTGGTTGAGCTGATTCTGCAGCTAGAAACAAACTGCAGCTTAGCTCTACCACTGCTTCTTGTATGATTATTTTTAAGATCTATATGTAAATGCAGGGTAAAACTATGTAACTGTGTACATAAGCTTCCTCTCTAAAGAGAATATTGAATCATAGTATGCCACTCGGCTCCAATGCAATATATTTTATAATATTAGTAAGTGATTACAGTTGCCTAAAACATCTGCATACATTCTCAATAAAGATTCAAAATGGAGGCCTGAGATGGAATGTAGCATTGAGGCATTTTCACCTTCACGTTGGTGTGAGGGCGGGGACTTATTTCTGTCATTTTGACCCATTCATGTTACAACTAGGAACTATCTTGTCCCCGCCATTAAACGAGCGAATTTTAAGAAAGAGTCTTCACCTTATTTAACCTTTTCCTCTGGTGTTGCATGTGTTCATGGGTTAATTAACATCAGATGAGTTGTTTGCTCCTTTTGCAATATATTCTATTAAAAAGTATCATCAAATTTGAAATTGATAGCAACCGTGGTAATTAATGTATCTTAGTTTTGTTGCGTAGATTATTTTGTTTTTAAATGTAGTATACTTGAATTAGTTTGCCTCTTTAACAAAATATTACAACTCCCTGTATATAAGTAACACCATCCTTTAAAGAATAAGATAAAAAAATAGATACCTCGCCAGAGACCCTTGTAGTATCTCAAATATTTGGGTCAATACACTCGTATTTGCCTTCTTATAATAACAATTAGATCTATTTGATGTAATGCCTACGATCGGAGATTATTTAAAATACAAAGGCTGCATAAGGGCAATCATAATAAAATCAGACAAAAAATATTAATCTTCACTAGAAAACCGGAAAACTGGCGACAACTGTAGGTACGTTGTTAACCATACCATTAAGTTAAATAACGTGACAAAAGTTAGTGTATACAACATTATTAAACCAGATTACAAAGCTTTAAATTCAAACATTTTACGTTAGCAGAAAGACATTAAAACGAGTTGAAAAGAACTGTATTTTACGTTATGTGTGGTCTCTCCGTTAGAAGAGAATTCAGGTCAGCATGCGGAGGGAATGTTCGATTTAATTAATAACACTATATCTTTAATATCTCACATTTACTTCGTGGGAAATAAAAATAAAAAAGAATAATAACGTTAAGAAAACGCGTGTTTAAAAAAAGTTCATAAACGTTTACGTTTATAACCGTACCTAAACAGTAAGGATATGTTTTTAATTTCCATTCTACAATATATAGAATACCTACAATATATAGCATACGGCAACCGCCTTAACCTTTTGGCGCACCGTGTTGACCCTTAATTTATTATACACCATTGAGTTTTATAATAAGCTATCGAGCATTTGAAATGTTCTTAATACTATTTTGAAATGGCTAAATTGGTGTTCCTTATACCCAATTTTTTTTGAGTACAGCATTGTACAATAGGTATTGTATGATATCTATATTCAAGATGGATTTTCTACTTAACCAGTAATAAGTACTGGTTAAGAAGAAAAGCAGATTTTCGTACTTTGTTTTTTAGTTAGTATATGAGATTTCCATGTATTTCTTCTATGAAGTGCTATGATCTAGTTTAGAGATGTACCAATTCTTATTTCTCTTGTCGAGTGGGCAGTATCCATTAAACTAATATAGAGGCACTATTTCTTGTCAATCATTAGGTTGGGACAGTACATGGTGAAGAAGGTGAAGAAGTGCAGCATTTCTGGCTGATTAAAATAGCAGTGCCGTTAGAATAGGCTAATCTGGAAAGTCTTTGTAATGCATAATGTGTAATTGTATATAAATACTGAGTCTTGGGGCACACCTTACAATACGTTATAAACGAGAGTTATGGTGTATTATTTATTTTTGTATTTTACCCAATTATCCATTGCCCTAAAATATCTTATTGAGAGATATGCTTTTAGAATGTCGTAAAAAGTATATGGTCGAAACTGTTCAATTATGCACAGTAGACCATTGTATTAAACTATCAAAGGCTTCTTGTATGTCCAAGACAACGCCTAAGCCATATTCTTTATCTTCCAGTGACTTTCTAATTCTATTAAAAACTCTGTGTACTTCGACACTTCCGTGTTCTCTTTGGAAATTTAATGCTGGTCGGGTATAATATGGCTTTTGCGTTATATAGGCATTATTGTAAATTTTTAAATAATTTTGAAATCTAGCTGACCCGGCGAACGTCGTATCTTCGTGAATGAATGTCGTGTTACCTTTTTGCTGAACTTAATTTGTAGACTTATTTTTGCTAGCCTTCTCACCACAGTTCAGAGTTTAGGTTTGATATTCTAAGGCTAGTATGTATTTCATAATAGCTTCTTTGGTATTTCTATCGTAGTCGAAGCTTCAGGCTTTTTATCGGGAAGTTATTTATTTTGGGGATTGTCTTAGGGGAAAAGTGTTTGAGTGCTATTAATTATTTAAAGTGATATTAATGTCAGTTTCAACCGCATGAGGTTCTCCTGGATTTAGTACAAATACTCCTGTCAGATATTCTCAAAATATTTTTCTCTTGACCCGTACAAAAATGATTGACTTTCTGTTTTGTGTCTGATTCATTTTACTTAAAAATAAAAAGAGTTAAGTTTGTTGTAGCTTACGATGCTAAATATTTTCTAAAATCGATATTGTATTTACAAGTTTGTTTTCTACAGTTCTTATTTCTTATCTGTAGAAATAGATTAACCGTATTCAATTGTCTTATTACATCACTAAAAACTGTTATTCCTTATTCGAATAGTATTCAGTAATGGCGAAGAATGATTTTTAAATATAGGTTGGTCGAAATTTCTTTTGACTATACTATATAGAGTGTAGAGAACTGTAAACCCAATTACACATGTGCACCTTGAATCTTTGATGAGGATGGACGAAGATGTTATGTCACTGTCATCACTCACCATTCGGTGGACTGTGCTCGCATATCTTACTAAGTTTCGTAAAAAAAAATTTATATAATAAACATTAGATTACAACTTAATATATTAGCGGGAGAATATCTGTAATATGAGTAAACGCTTGGCGGGCCGCATAAATTTTTAAGCGGACTGCATGCGATGCTAGGGGCGCGTTTAGTTTTAAAACAAATGAAAATACACATTCAACAAAGAACACCTTAACGTTTGTTATCATTTAAAAAAGAATTCACCAAAGTTTTCTTTTATACTGAAAAATATAGCACCCATATGGTTGTATAATTAGTTTATAAAGTAGTATTTATTCATACTGGCACTCCGCCAGCTAAATTCGAAAGCACATTTAAAAAGTAAAACGAGTTAATAAAAGGTTTTATTATAATGCGGGCTCTGCAATTGTTATGTTCACGATCGTAAAAGTTTTATAACGTTCTAAAAACCCTCAACAACGAGCACCGCTTTCCTCCGATATGTGGAGTGTTACTAGGTTGCAACAATTATATATGGAAAAAAAAAATAATAATAAATGGGTCAGTTTAATGAATGGATCAGCTCGATCGGGGTAGGACCACGCCCTCACAGAATACGAGCGTAAAATAGAACATAACGCTGATGTGTTTCGTCTGGTGAGTGTAGGGATCCGGAGAGGATGCATTCCATCTCAGTCCCCAAGGGTGACAACGCATCTGCATTATGATTCCTTGTCAAGGATGAATGTAAATGTCATGGGCCGCAGGAATCACTTACCATCAGGTGAACTGTATGCTCGTTTGTTACTCACAATGCAGTAATAAAATATATATATGTAAAATGTCATGGGCCGCAGGAATCACTTACCATCAGGTGAACTGTATGCTCGTTTGTTACTCACAATGCAGTAATAAAATATATATATGTAAATATTATTATTATTAACTAACATTATCAAAGAATAGAAAACTAAACAATCAGCTGGTCTTTATATAGTTTTAACCTTTATATTTATATTCTGCATTTCAAAATGCGGCTGGCGGATCCATGGGAAAGAAATACATAATTGGATTCGTTATGTATTCATACACTAATTGATCCGATTGAATTGAGTTGATCGAGATATATTGTCAAAGAACTTGTAAGGTCCTACACACTCTTCTTATTAATCATTGCCAATTGATGAAATGAAGAGAGGTGACTTACTTCTTAAATAAAAGGCTCACAGTACGTGATAGAACGTTATAAGAAAACAAAACTACGAAGTTTTTAGTGAACAGATAAAACACAATTTATTATAGACAGGCTGCAGTTAAAATTGGCTGTAGTTCCACCAAAGGAGGACAACGCACTTACAGAGTAGAAGTGGAAAATACTAGCATATTGTTGCTGTATTTCGTGTTCTGAATCTGGAGATACAATTATTAGCACAAAGGCGTACTTTCTATTTCAGGGGGTGTTTCAATGTATTTTTTTTTAAATTGTCAGAATGGACATAGATTCGGGGTATATCATTAAATTTTTTAATGCATTTATTGCCGTAAATACTAGTTAAGTTGACAATGATATATTAAACAAACCATAACACCAACCACTTTATCCAACGTATTTCCAGGCCCCGCCCTAAACAAGTCTCGCTAAGTATTAGTCACATTGTTACAAGTTCAGTTGGAACTACGTGCAAGTTTTGCAGGCATGCGCATCTTTCGCTTAAATTTGCTTCTGTGCATGTGCTTATAATTAAACGGATAAATTCATAGAAGAATATTTTAACATGTTTATATCTTTACTAAATGTTTACGATGTGTGAAGAATCATTATTGGACGCTTGACTTAAAATAGAAGATATTAAAATCTAAACTATAACTAAAATTATTCCACTAATGGACATAGAAAGATGTGCCTCGCTGTCTTTATTGCACGGTCATCTTCGTATGCCCTTCATTCATTAGTAACGACCAGATCTAATTATACTTTGTTGTTTTCATTTATATTTTTGGGTTATATTTGATATTAGGCACTAAATAATATACTAGTTGTGCTTGTAATTTCTCTTGTAATTTCATGAACCATCTACGCGTGCGGGACGCAATTTGAAATTTATTGTCTATTTTTATTTGTCAAACGATTTAAATGAAATAAACACTAAATGTTAGTCCAAGCTTATGTCAATACATCATATTCAAATAGGTTGAGTCATTATGCATTCATATCGTCATTACACAAACACAGTCAAACAGTGTCCGATATATATATATATTAATTTACACATTTAATTTATTACATAAAACCCTCCAAATACTCTAGCAACAATATGTTGCCTTTGTAACGCAACAAATGACCAACTAACAATGATAATAAATAAATAAAATAATAAAAACAGCTTCCTCATTAATTCATCTCTATTTCTTAGAATCATAATTAACTTTAAGTTCGAGTAGGGAATAAATTAAAAACGAGTTCAAAATTTATTAACGTTTTTAAAGCTCGGTAAGGGATATAAAAGTGGTATAACTTAGTGAGTATGAAATAAAGAATTATTATGGCAGCATTTTAGTATTTACTATTATTAATTAAATATTAAAGTTTCGGCATATACAGACGGCATAACGCCTAGTGACGTTTTTAACGGTATATTTGAATGGGAGATTTATTTCCAGGTGTTTCCGGGCAGGTATAGCCGTAAATTTAGTGCTTTGATATCAAGAAATGTGTATAATTTAGTCGAATAAATTTTGAAACTCAAGTATTTTTTGACTTTAGATACATGCTTTCGAAGTAATAATACAAAATACATTTTATTTTACTTTAGGTTACTTGCAAAATCGTAATCTTTAAAATTTTCTGTTCATAAAAGCCTAAGGCAGTGTGACGTTAGCTTGTGGTTAATATGTTATGATCCTCTAATATCTACTATCCTTATAAAGATGATGACAGTCGTCCCCGATTCAACGTAAAGGATGTACTAAATTAAAGCGCGCCCAAAGCCGTTGGAGATTAGCAAGGAAATGTCAATATGTTAGTGTGAAATATGTCGATGGGCGAGACTCGTGAAACGAATAATTAATGCTTGTTTCATTGAGGCGATGTTTATTGAATAATACATTTTGTAATCTGTGTCGCAGTAAAAACTACTGTACGAGTGACGTCATGTTTAGTTAGCTATATGCAAAATATTTAATAGATTTTATTTTAAATTTTGATTTCGAATAGGTAACAACATGGATAGTGATACGATGTTTTTATTTTATTACATTTAGAGTAACAAACGAGCACACAGTTCAACTCATGGTAAGTGATTCCTGCGGCATGACATCTACATTCATCCTTGACAAGGAATCATAATGCAAATGACACCCTTGAGGACTGAGATGGAACGCCTCGTCACCAGTAATAAAGGTCTCCGGATCCCTGCACTCACCAGACGAAACACTCAACAGTATCCTGCTCTTTTACGCTGCTACTCTGTGAGGACGTGACCCTACCCCGGTCGAGCTGATTTTCTTTTCATTCATTCTGCAGCTAGAAACAAACTGTAGTGTAGCTCTGCCACTGTCCTTCGATATCCATATCCTTGATACGAAATCTAAATGTAGATGCACCGTATCTCTTATATCTGACATTAATGACAATGGGGGTCACAACGTAACCAGTTTTAGCAACCGTGTCACTCTTATAAATACCCAATTGAAAAGAGATGCGTAGTTGTTTTTAATAAAAATAAAGCTCCAGTTTTTCTTATAATTATATAGCAATAATTTTACTTAACCTTTCAATTTTTTGAAGCGTCAATGGTCTAATAGTGTAGGGTACGGTCTGCGAAACTTTAGGTCGTCTGTTCGTATCCGCCATTGGACTATTGTCGTAAACCATCTCTTAGCACAAGCATTTAACTTTAGTTGGAGTGGTTAACATTCAAATTTTACCAATCTTTTTATAATATCTTAATAAAAAAAAAATGCTAACAATGCAACCACTTTAATGTGATGAAAATAAGGGTTATTATTATCTGTCTAGTTATATATGTATTTTAAAATTACGCATTTTTTGTTTATTTATATAATATAATTAATTTTAATCGTAACCTCATTTCATCTTTGCATTACCCTAAGGTTGACTGGTAGAGAATGCCTAAGGCATTTAGTCCGCCTTTATACATACTGTATATAAAGCTTAAGTAAATAAATAAATAAAATATTTATTTATCATAAAGCTAAAAAAATAGACTAATAGACTCGTGCTGGAGACGCCGATGTGCGTCTAAGAAAGAATACTTTACGACATGTCGTGGAGGCCGATATATAATATGACGATATGCATGGGGATAATTTATTTATTTTCTAGGATTGAATGCATTAAAAGGATACAATGAACATACATATACATATACATAAATCAAATCACCAAATGATTGGAGTTTTTGTAACTTTTTATGTATTTTGGAACTTTGGATGTTTTGAGTTTAATAATAAAAATTTGATAAAATTGTTGATTAGTAGTTGCTAGAGATTTTAATGATATAACTTTGGTTCGTAAATATTTTTAATTCAGTTAGTTTTATACTTGCATAGTATTATTTATCAATCTTTCTAGAAGGTAAAGAGTTATTAATAAGTTTTTCTACCGAGAAATTTTACGTTTTAAACGGGCGAGGAGTTCTTAAAGTATTTCAGCGTTTAAGCACGTGCCTTATTTAAGTTTAGATTTTGCTACTTGTTTCTGTATTAAGAGTGTGCGACTTCATGCTTTATAAAAATTAATACTTTTCTGTAAATGAAATGATTATTATATTTAGAGTTTTCTATGTAACATGTTTGACATTCTTATTATTTTATAATTGTCATCGATTCAAATTCAAATGTGTATACAAAGTAGTTACTGGAATCGTTACTGTGGGGAAATATATAATCAAAAATAAAATAATCATGTTTTTGCTACATTCCGTATAAAATAGAAAAAAGGAAAAATTGTGTCTCAAGCACCATCCTCCCTTTCCAAAAAATTTGTTGATGATTAGGTTTTCTGGCTTGGAAGCAAGCATCAAAGAAATCATATAAGCAAATGATTAATACTTTATATATATATATATATATTCAAGTAGCAGTAAATTAAAGTCATTGTCACCACATTCTGGTATAAAAAATGTACGATAATTGCAGTATGTATTATTTAAGTATATATTATTTAAAAAATATTTGTTAATATCTCATAAAGTCGTGTGTGAAATTATCCTTTTGTTATTACATTGAGAGTAACAAACGAGCGTACAGTTCACCTGATGGTAAGTGACTCCTGTGGCCCATGACATCTACATTCATGCTTGACAAGGAATCATAATGGAGATGCGTTGTCACCCTTGAGGACTGTGATGGAACGCCTCGTCACCAGTAATAAAAGTCACCGGACCACTACACTCACCAAACGAATCAGACGGGTATTCTGTGAGGGCAGGAGCAGCTAAAAACAAACTGCAGCGTAGCTCTGCCACTTGGCGACTTTTTATTTTATATGTATAATAAAATACGTCTAAAATATTTCAAAATATATATTTCTTCTTTGATCCTTTTCAAATTTCTACCTGCTTGCTTGGTTTTGACAAATCATGACTCAATTAGAGGCTTAACAATGACTGTCAGGAAAAAAACGTGTGCATGTCTTTAAGATAACACCCTATTCTGAGAGCTGTCTAAAAAAGGACGATCATAACTCATACCTGAACCGATTGTATTAAAAATATTTATCGAATTTAAAGTTCTTAATAATTTGAGTAAGGAATAAAAACGTTTCGAAAAAATCTTTTAGTAAAGCTACATCTGTATATGGCGCCTATATTACAAATATGGGCGCCAATTGGCTTTCACTGAGAATAAATTTTGACTTCGCAGAGATGCTTCAACAGTGGTAGAGCTACACTGCAGAATGAATAGGTCAGTTCGACCGGGGCAGACCCTCGCAGAATACCAGTGTATAATAGCAACATAATACTGTTGTGTTTCGTCTGGTCAGTGTAGGGATCTGGAGACCTTAATCCTGGTGACGAGGCATTCCCTCTCAGTCTTCAAAGGTGACAACGCATCTGCATTATTATTCCTTGTCAAGGATGAATGTAGATGTCATGGGCCGCAGTAATCATTTATCATCAGGTGAACTGTATGCTCGTTTGTCAGTCTCAATGTAATAAAAAAAAGAGTAACAGCATGTATGATGACAACCGAATATATATTTTTTTATTTTCGTAAAAACTACATCAAACATGCAGCACGTCATAAAACCCAGCTAGTTCTATAAGCCATGTGTAGTGTGACAAAGAAAAATGAACACGAAACCATTACGTCTGAGATCATTATCGCAATAACCAGTCTTGTGACTGCTATACCGACTGATAATATGACTATGTCGGTTGAATTGTTAACCGTGCAATTGTTATATGAAGAAGTGATGTCAATTATTATTCTAGTGAATAAAAAACTGCACTATATAGAAGCCTGTCATAACTTGGATTTAGAACAAAAATGGATATTTTTTTTTATGAAAGCAGTATTTTCACACAACGAAACTTTTTCAAATAAACATGTTGCATAAAAGGGCTATGCTTATAATCTAGCAATGAAATAAGAAAAATAATGATTAAATTGTACATTCACCTTTCTATGGTTTTTAAATCTATATGTTAATAAAAGTAAGATTTGGTATTATATGTAATTGCTCACACTAAAAATGACTATATATTTAATTATACACATTATCAAAAAGTACATGAAATCAATTCGGATCCATCGATAGTGAAACTTCTCGTCTAACGAGCGAATATAACGCACGATTAAATACTTAAACATAGTCTACGGTTTCTCTCTTTCATTAGACTAAACATGGTAAACGCTAAACTACAATTTTATAAGAAGTCTTCACTATTTTATTAGCGAAGGATTTGAATAATATGTCTGCAGCTTTCTGTTCGAGTATAATGTGGGTGACTTCAAGAGAATTGTGAATAGGCATTTGTTGAGCTAGTGTGTCTATAAAACCACTTCAGGTGTGTGTAATTGTAGGCAAACACTGCCCTGTATCCATTTAAAATAAAAAGGGTGGTCTACATATTTGTGTTGTAGCTAGCTCGTAATTTTTGTATCAATTCTATGTTTCTCACTTAATTATAATGCACTAAAATAATAATGGATACATGGTATATATTTTTATTAATTTCGTATGAAAATCTAAAAAATAAATCTATTGTATAATTTTTATTTATTTATTTAAAACATTATTGGTCACACCTTACAAAGGGCGGACTTAATGCCGTAAGGCATTCTTTGCCAGTCAAACCGTGGCGTAGAGAGACATTGTGGTAGGTGTAGTGCATACATTGTAAAAAGGTAAATAAACTTAAAACTAAAATAATAGATTAGAAATAATTCTACTAGTGAAAAATTAAATAACGTACCATATATTTCATATATCATAATAAGTATTTATATATATATATATATATATATATATATGTATATATATATACACACTACTATTTAATATATTTATATATAAATAGCAATACATTATATACGTAGACACATATGACAAACAACGAGAAGATTAATTAACCATATTAATAAGCATCATACGTCTTTAACTAGTGTTCCCGTATCAGCCTTATTCGATAATGTAAAAGTAAGCTTATTCGATGCTCTTCTTGTATACAATATACAATACATAGTACGATTATGTATTTTAAATACCTGAAGTATGTGACAGCAAGGAAATTAGGATTTGGACTCTCTTACCGATGTAATCGTCAATTGCAATTTTAAGCGTTAATTTACCACGCGTTCGATATATATATATATATTTCGACCACAAGTGATATCCCGACAATCCGCAATCCATTGTACGTCCAATGCGTAGTCGAATTAGGCTCCAATACTATATGTGTAGGTGTAACTTTATTTGCAAAAACAAAACAAATGAAGCTCATTTCAAGTTATAGAGACGTTAATTATATATAATAGTAATTAATAACATGTAGTCGTCAAACCAGCTATGCGTAGACGCGAGCCCCGTGTCCCCTACAGGCGGCGGTCGGAGCCCGGAAGTGTGCATCTCGATTTAACCCGACTCACTCCACTTAACAAATATTAGTTAACTGGAACCGTTAGCGACATTTTGTCTTTTTCTTTTTTTTCTTTTCATGTCTCTGACACATTTCATAATAGTACGGAGGTAAAAATATAATCTTATTTAAATAGATGGAATTTTATGGTCGTAAATAGATTGTGTTCTGTTTAACGTTAATGCTGATTTAAATGCAATTTTCATGGCATTTGCAAATGAGATATGTTATAAAAACATTGAGAATAACAAACGTGCATACAGTTCACCTGATGGTGTACTTTCACGACACGGTCGCCCCACGACATGTACATTCATTCTTGACAAGGAATCATAATACAGATGCTTTGTCACCCTTGAGGACCGAGATGGAATCCCTCGTCTACAGTAATAAAGGTCTCCGGATCCCTCCACTCACCATATGAAACAAAGCAGCATCATGCTGCTATTTTACGCTGGTCTCCTGTGAGGGCGTGGTCCTGCCCCGGTTGAGTTGACCCATTAATTCTGCAGATAGAACCAAATTGGAGTTTTTGGGCTTTTTGATCAGATATTACATTAAAAGTAATTAAATGAATTGAAATTGTTCTTGGCATTGATCGTCGACTCCCTTAGTACTTTGGTAGGAATTATTTTTCGTTATAATTGTACAAAGTGTACTTATACGTGCCCTGGACAAAGAATCGAAACACACCTTGGTTCCTCTTAGGGCCCGATTGGTATCCTTATTACCACTAGCTTCGGTATCTAGTTCCTGTCGTTGACCATAGAATCAGGCACGTGTAAACCGATCGTTATACTTGGTGAAGCCAAAATGATTGACGCCCACGTGGCATAATGGTGTGGTGGGTTATTTTAAGCTAACGTTTCTGCCAAACCGTGATGAGGATGAGGATACAATTCCTAGCTTAGATTGTTGTCGAATCGTAAACTTCGATTCGTGGATATTCGTAAAATGTTTTATGATGCTGCATTGTATCTGAATCGAATTCGGATTGAGGCGTGTGAATGGTTCGCTCACTGTATTACTGTATTGCACTATAGTATGTCAGTGTAGTATAGCTAACGATGCATTCCATCTCGAGCATCAACATCTCACAGAATGTAGACGTCATGGTCTGCAATGATTTCATCAACTACCATCAGGTGAACTGTGTGATCTTTTGTCACTATATACACTAAGCTTAACTATTTTACTCTAGTATTCTACGACAGCTGGTTCTTTTACGGTTGAGCAGACCTAATCGTTATATACTAAGTTTATAGCTACTTCTAATACGTAAGTACGTCTATACTTAGCAGTTTCACTTTGCGGTGTATAATGGTAGATATTGTAATATAAGGTGGTAGAGCTACACTGTAGTCTATTTCTCAGCTGCCTACATCCTAGCAGAATACCAGAGTAAATTAGCAGCATAGTCATGGGGCGCAGGAATCACTTATCTTATCGTGAACTGTGTGCGCATTTGTTACACCCAATGTAATATATGTATATATATTATATTGAGTATATATATATATATATATATAAATATATATATATATATATATATATAAATATATATATATATATATATATATATATATATAAAACTAACCTAAAATTGCATGCATTTGTTTTAAAAAAGCGGTATGTAACGGATGATTGACATGTAAATATTGTATCATTAATAATAATTTAAATGTATATATAGGTATGTAATAGTAGTCTGTCGACCTTGCCATCGACCTGGTGACTCCCTCAGGCATGTTATTTTCGGTTGTTTGGTGCTTTCTAACTCTGAGTATCTGCACAGGCACAACCTAGTAGCCAGTACTCCGGACCGGGCACAGTCGATGTTATATTTGTTTGACATCACGATCCCAATATGATGAAAACCTCGTGAAAGCCGGAACGGACAAATAGACAAAATATCTAGACCAGGCACACGAGGTGACCGACGTGTGGGTTGGTATGCTGACCTAAATTATTCCTATAGTCGTATCTACAAACGGGTTAATCCAAACAAGCCTTGCCAATCACCTGAGGTGGTTGTGCCTCGAGGACAGGCAGCTTCGGGGTCTAATGTAGAAGGCAGTGTCCTCGACACCTCTCGTTTGGTCCGCTGCTTTTTTCCCTTTCGCCCTGACCCCTTCCGCCCTCGACCGTTTGGTCTCCCCTTTCGAAGGATTCCCGTCTGGTTTGTCTTTATATATGTATTATATTATATACTATTTTAGTTTTATTATATGTTTACAGTATTTTTATTTATTGTATTTTGATTGTCCGACTAAGCGGAGATAGGAAAACAAAGCATCCCCATTAATAATAATACTAATATAACTGAAATATCCCATAAATTACCAGTTTTCGTTAAGTTAATACTTATCTTCCACTAGGCGTTAAATTAATAAACACCAATTGATTTTACCCCTCTATTTACTACTCTTCATTATAGCAACCGCATTTCATTTTTTTTAATAATGCCTAGTAGTGGTATTAAAATTACTAACATTTCTGTTAATCACATCCATTAAGCTTAAATTGCATATGCTCACAGATGGATCATGACTATAGTCGAACGGTCGATTCGAACCTACGATTATAAGTTTAGCAGTACTAAAACATCAAGCTGTTAATGCTTCAGCTGTTTATTTGAGCTTAGATATAATTTATAGACCAGTATTTTATTAAACAACTACATAGCAGACTCGACGGAAGTTATCCTGTCCAAATTTCAATAAATTTCTTTGACTGAAATTGACTTGACTGAAGAGTGAATTACTCGTATGGTTTTGAGTACATATAAAAATTTCACAGAAAAAAGGAGTTTTAGTTTTTCCCATATTTTCCAATTCTCCCGAAACATTTCCAATTTCTATAAAAATCTAATTCTGACTTACTTATGGCCATTAAAAAAAATCCAAAATCGGTCCAGCCGTTCTCAATGCGCATACAACACGCAACGAATAACTTCTATTTTTAAATTTTATCATATAATCAATAATTCATTTAAACTGGTATTTTTTTT
Organism: Teinopalpus imperialis; assembly: GCA_029286865.1. Taxonomy (NCBI): domain Eukaryota; kingdom Metazoa; phylum Arthropoda; class Insecta; order Lepidoptera; family Papilionidae; genus Teinopalpus; species Teinopalpus imperialis. Next base: position 4,801,271 of record JAGSMU010000036.1, on the reverse strand, counting down.
AATAAGGTTATATTAGGCTTGCTGCAAAGGTCTCTACCAATCTTACACAACATTTGCTTAAATTAACAATGGCATGACAATGTAATGTATTAAGAGTATGTATGTGGGTGGCATAATAGAGCACTCAGAAACTATAAACCTATTTAACTAGTGTGGGCGACATGCTTCAACAGAGATGACTTAAGTTTAGATACAATTAAATCTTTTTCTTACGTTATAAATAGAAAAAATAATGTAACTAAATAGATATGTAATATAAATCTTATGTTTTAATACTATTAAAAAATAAATCGTAGTAAACTTATCCGTATCTTCTATTTTAGTAGTCATCGGGCGGATGATTAAATTGAGTGACACTTTACTGATCATCCATAAGACAAGTGTATTTTTCTGCAGTTTTTGATATAATAATAAACTTTTCTATAAAATTTACAAATTCAATTAATAGTATCAAATCCTTTGTTCAATTAATTTTTAATTAAACAAACACTTTGATCGTATCTGTCTTATGCACGTTAATGATGAGATTGACTAATGTACCCAGAGTTTTAGAAAAAACATATATTTTAATGTTGAGATTTATTAAACTAGTGGCATGCTTTGTCTTTCTGCAGTTATATTTGGACTCTAAGATACTTCCGATTGATTAAAATCACGCCTACACTTTGTGGTTGTACCCATCGATATATAATAAGAACGTATATTATATTTGGTTAGATAATATGTCATATATATGTGGCAACATTAAATATACAAGCTATAAACTTAGCATATAACGAATAGGTCTGCTCAACCGAAAAACCACCAAGCTTTCACAGAATAATAGCATAAAATTGTTAGTTAAGCTTAGTGTGACGAAACAGCCGTCAGTAAAATAACTGTTGAAACTATTCTTATAACTTTAGGGCGACAAAGCATCTGAATAATGGTTATTTATCAAGGATTAAGGTGGGTATCATGGACTGCTGGAATAATTTGGCAGGTGAACCGAGTGATAGATTGCTTGTTGACGACCTTTGCAAGATTGCGGGAAGTCTATGTCTAGATGTATGCAGGTGGGCCCTACCCCATGGTTGCTTTATGGTAATCTATGGAGTAGTTCCATGTTTAGCAGTGGACCATGGATAGAATGATGTTTTTCCTATTGCATTGAGAGTAACAAACGAGCACACAGTTTAGAGCACCTGATTGTAAGTGATTCCTGCGGCCCCTGACATCTACATTCATCTTTGACAAGGAATCATAATGCAGATGTGTTATCCCCCTTTGAG